>OY365792.1:25262092-27662092 GCA_959347355.1 Napeogenes inachia | reverse complement strand
AAGGAGTCGCGGGCAAAAGCTAGTAATAATTATAAGTAAATAGTTATTATTTTCTGAATAAATTTCACTTATTAAGCTCTCTAAGTTTCTGCAATTTCACGAAACAATTCTATTATGTAAAGCTTATTTCTTTTAAGTCTAATAGTAATATGTAGGTACGTATATAAAAATCAAAGCAACACTTTTTCTACTCCAATACATCCTGTATATTAACATTAGATAAAGGTTATTTTTCCCAAATTTTAATTGTCGAGACACTATTCTCTATAAGTTATAATAATAACTAGTAGGTATAGTTGGTAGGTCCAAACAAAAAAATAAATACATATTCATATTTGGTATTTAATATTCTCTCATTATTATCTCTCCGAGTAAAAATATTTGAATCCAATCTAACTAAAATATTAGACATTGGTTTCTGAACCGATAAATTTTAGTTCTATTTGATATCACATCATTACGGGCGTCAAATATTATATCGTTTTTTTTGTAAACGTTGATATTTTTCAATATCGATAATGTTTATCATGTATATATTTTTAGATTTACAAAACGACCATAATGCTCATGAGGCGATCGTAAAATAATATTCCATAATACATTATAATAGAGGCCATCCCGGGTAATGTTAGTAAGAATCAGAATTACAGGGCGGCGTCGGCGCAGTGTGCCGTAAACGACGTGAGATTGAATTTCAATTATATTTCTCATAGTTTATGATTATAATATCTCATATAAATAAAAAAAACAATGTATTAATATAACGTTACAGTGTCCCAAGAGAGTAATTTATTTATAGTATCTTATTATAAGTACATTTTAGTAGCACACACTTGTTATATTATAAAATCGCTTCAGCTCATGTCTTTCACTACACACAGTCCGATACCATCGCTGTTGATTGGCTGCGGGTGGCGAAATTGTCCAATGATTCGATTCATTTCGATGACAAATTATTTTTCAAAATTAGTTTTAAAACGATTTTGATTCGAATTCAAATCGATTTCCTGTCAATCATTACAGGATAGTTCTATGTTGTTTCTTTCATTATTACACATATTTATGTACTCTATGTAAGCTATGACATAGTAAATATAATAATAATAACATTTAGATACACACTCCATTCTACGTCTGTAACGAAACCTTAGAACATTAGCATTCAACAAATTATTTAACGCACACTATATGGCCGCTTTACTTAATAAAAATAAAACATCCCCTTTAACACGTCTCTAAATGGATTTTTAATAAATTTTGATACATTTTATCTGAAACAAATGAACCAAAACGCCACTTAGGCGGGAGTTAAAAGGACCTAATTACCATCACAATCTACCGCATAAACTTTAGATTGTAGTAATTAACTATAGCGTACGCCTTGTTAGTTTATCCAGCAGATAACAAACAAGATAATAAATAAGGCAAATCTGATATATATGGAAACTCTTTTAAATATTTAAATAGTAACAATTGCTACTGCGATTTATAGCTTTTTTATTTTTTCGATTGTATTATTATGATAACGAGTAAATAAATTAACATTGATATATTTATGTAATATCGGTGCAGGTTGATATTAAAAACAATAAAATAAATTAATAATAACAATATAGGATTACAACATGACAGACATAAAGTAGCGCCATAACACAGGAACTCAATTGAGACGTCAGGAGCGATATAAACAAATAAGCAAGGATTTAACAAATAAACAAGCGCACGCAGCGTGAAACCGAACGTTTTATTTTACTCTACCGGCAGGCGGCGCGATATGTCACACGTTTTGACAGCTAACCTAAAAGATTTTGTTGCGAATTAATTTTGTGTAATTTAAAACTTTAAGAATATTTACGACCAGCTTTAAACTATTTAAAAATAAGTTTTCACCAAATATTTCCGTTTAAATTTATATCATTTTGTATCATGTACCTTAGTGACCAAAAGAACTTAATTAATTCATGGCATTTTTTTGAGTTATTTATAAAAAGATGTTGCGTTACTTACTCATTTTTAATATTATATAAGCTTCTGTGTTTATTATTTAATAAATATAATATATAACTATCCTAACACGTTACAGTGTATAAAAAGACATAAAAGTCTTGTTTATTTGCTGTGGGCCTCTAAAAAAATAAAACCTGCTTACATAAAACCTACATTCAAAAGCTTAAAATATTATTTTAATCTTTAAATATTCCGCACTTCGTTAATGTATTTCAATGTAGACACGAACGGTAATAATAAGGATAGTTTTAAATCGTGGTATCGAGACACCGAATAAAATTTATAAGAGTTGTTACATTTAATTAATGGTTCAGTTTTATTTGTTTCTGTTCTGTTAATGAAAGTATTTTAAGATAACTGATAACGACACGCGACTACTGCTTTATGAAGCTGATAAATCACTTATTGATAAATTAAGGAAACTTTATTACTTATGTTGTGTTATTTAGTTATTTTTATGTATATGTTGCTGCCAGAACTTTTTGGTTATAAGTTAGTAAAAAGTAGTTTTAACCGAAATAATTTTGTTTGTGACATACGCGTACCAAGTATAGTGCATATAACTTGTTCTAAATTTATCTTTACTGGTAAAACAAAACACAGGGAATGTTATGTTTCATACTTAAGAATGAGGTAAGTAACAGCCATTTAAAATTAAATTTCCCTATAACTTTGACACATACTAAAAGTCAACATACATACATTCACACTTACTTATTTCAATTGTATAAGTAAATAATCAACTATTTCCAATTGTTTTTAATAATTATAATACTTTTTTATTGTATGTGATCTAAAAATACACACAAACATATATACATTATAAAAATAACATAGAAGATTAGGAAATTGAATCTTAAAATTGACTCGCTCGATAACAAGCTACGGATATTTAATACTCGAGCGATTAAAACGATCGTTTAAAACGCAGCGTTTAAATCGCCATGTATTTAAAAACGCCGTACCCCCCACAGACACGCGATTTGTCTTTCCTCGCGAGCGCGGTATAACATAACTCTCACGGGCACAGATAATAAAATTATTTATTCAATAAAACAAATAGAGTATAAAGTGCGAGTTTTGTCACTGTTCCCTTGTACAGAGTAATGGGAGACATAAATAAACTGTACGAATACGCTTGGGTTAATTTTACTATGACAAAATCATAAGTTTTAATAACACTCGTTTGTCTTAATGTATGAGGTTTTCATGTATTATTCCAATAACACCACACTGGAACTTTTGAACTAAGCAGTGGTTAATTTAATTTTCTTATAGTTAGACAAGATGTCACTTTTTTCGATTTCATGTGTTTTAGATAATAAAGCAACAGCATTATGAATACGTCCTAAGTCATTTTATTTTAAGGTCCATTGCAAAACTCTGGTGAGGTGGTCGACCATATCACTTCTACCGGTAAAATTATTAGTGACGTTCTGATGATGTTAATAGTGACTCTAAAATCGGTTCAAATATTTTGCTACAAAACCGATAAAATTGACTAGGGGAAATATAAAAACTTTCCCGTTTCTCTACCACACTACATTTTAAGAGACTAAGTACCAAAAATGTGAATATATTCTAATAAAACATACACTTTTAACATCCTATTTTGATAAGCTGTTTCAATGAACGCGATAAATATGTAGATAAAATATTTAAATATTAGGCTCCGTATATGAAATCTACACATACATAATTATATTTTATTTCATTTACTAATATGTAAAATTAAATTTAAAAAAACAGACAATTCGGTACATATATAAAAAACTTACATCAGAGCTCGTTACATCAAAACTTGTTCTATAAAACAAATATTTTAATAAATATCTATACCTAATATAATACTGAAATGAAAACCAATAGGTACTAACAAAAGCAGAACATAATCGTGACCTAAAAGCTTAGAAAGCTTACCAGGTAAAGACTAAATAAGTATTTAGAAGTTTGATATTAATACAGTACCTATCTACTAGGGTGTTCAAAGCCAAAGTTCTATTTCTGTAAAGTATAAACGCTTAGCTTATAAGGAGGAAAACAAAGAGCGAAATCACCTTGAAAAAGTTTCCCTAATTCCGTTTTAAAACGCTAATAATGAAAACGGCTAATAGAAGCGACAGACGGGATGCTGAGCGCCTTTTAATACTCACACCCCATTTATTCGATGCACTCGGTTACAGCTCACGAATACCATGGAGTAGACCGTGTAGATTTATTTTTTTTATACTACCAGAAAATACATAATTAAACGAAATATAAAAGACGACTACATATGGAAACATTTTTTCATCAATGCAGATAACGACGCAATAACTCAGTTAGCAGAGCGACGGAAACGCTATCCTAGAGGACACAGGTGCAAGTCTATATCTGATTATATATTATTTAAAAATGTAAACGAAAAAGTTTACATTCAAGTAAAAGAAAAGCCATTTGAATATTTATAGACTTGATTATGGTTATTTCATACAGTTTTAGTTTACTTGCAGGATTCTGAATGACATCTATTTATTAGGTAGATTTTTATCTAAAGAAATTTCGTGGCACACAGACGAATAAGATGACTATGGATGGGGAGGTTGAATAATTGAACTAATTAATTAATAATGATTTAATGACAGAAAACCATCAATAATACCAATAAATTTAAAATTAACTGCTATAGTCAGTTTAATGTTATACATAAGGCCACTCCATGCCACTATAAGTCCATTGTTTTCCTAATTCCGTCCTCAGTCCGGTGCCCTTTCATTTGTACTCAATCGTCCAACACGGCTGCACGTTTCTTTTATTCGCACTTTTTATTTTCCCCTTTAAGGAATGTCGCGACGATTACGAACTCCGTAATTATGAGTCGCAAATTTATTTATTATTTGACTTGGGGGAAGAAAAGGTGAAATTCTTTAAACATCAATGTTAATTTACACTGTTGCAACTTAAATAAATTCAACTTTTCTTTTACTTATTTTTATTAAAAATGGTGTTAAGATAATTCTAAGGTGCTCTACCTAAGTCCTAATTTGAAGGCTATCTGGTGAAAACGAATAATCTAATTCAGTCTGTATATATCTCACACAACTATAAAAAAGAATGCTGAACTTGACCAATCATTCTAATCCACTGTGGTTTGGTGGGTCACATACATACAATCTAATCTTTCAGAAGTGAAATCTATGTTTACCTTAAATTAATCACTAAATATTGTAAGTAGTATTTTTATTTCCTCTAGATGTGTGGCTTATATTGCTTCAATAAAAAGTAATCCTCTGGTACAAATCGCAGGTCCTCTTCGTGGTGATTTTATGGTTCTGTTTTAAATTACAATGAATAATACATTGTATATTCTTGTTAGGAAATCTTCGTCAATCTTACTCATACCATATAGACAATTATACATCATTAATCGGTAAAATAATACGAGGTATAATCAAAGTATACAGCAAACATAATAAGGCAATATATAATTAAGCAAAATGATGTGGTTTCGCAGTTATACAAACAACATGGAGTGACATTGCGGTGGTGATTAACCTTCTATTCAAATTCATTCTAATATTATACTTATTTTATTAAAGGTTAGAGAGGGAAACATATTTAAATACATATTTAAGTAGATAATTGTACAAAATTTTAATAAATATGATTTGTAAAATTCAAGCACCAATAAGTTGAACCTGCGATGCCTCCGAATCCGTCCCTAACGCTCTGACAACTGAGCTATAATTTCTTTGATTTTATTTTTTTATTTTTCAAAAACTGTATTCAATTAACAAATTAGGTATCTATCAGTTACCGACTTTTTTTGTAACTTAGATCCAAAGGTTACTTTATTTTTGGACAAAGAGCTAAGGATACAAAAGAAGAATATGTATTAGGTTTATTAGATCTCATAGCGTAGTATTTACCAACTATATATAATATGTTAAATGTATATACATTTTTAATTAAATAGACTTGAGAGTCGCGCCAGAAATTTTATAACTCATCAACGAAGCTGTGGCATGTCAAATATTAAGCATACTAATAATCGTTTGAACTTTTTATTGTATTTTCATACACAGGTATATAATAAATACGCTCGTTTTTTTATGGATTTGAACCGACCTCATCACCACCAGGACATTGGTGCTGCCTCTTGGCCGAGCCTATAGACGACCGTCAGCCTATAGACAACAACTACACTGTAGCACCTCAATTTTTTATATTTATGATAATAAAATTAATCCAGTTTTCTATGTTTCAACGATGTTTGTATCACTTGTGCAACCACAATATTACCTATAATGGTAATACATATATTTATTTACACATATTTTTTAAATAAATAAATTTTACACTTTATTTTTTTTTATATTATTTTTTTAATTTTATCTAAAACTTTCTAAATAATTAACAAACTATTTAATGAAATTCACAATTCATTGAGACTGTTTGGCTTGTCCTCTCCACATCACGCACGGACTGATTTTGATGAAGTTTTCACAGTTGGCAGGTTAGGGCGGTGTTGTTTGATATCTGATCCACGATCCATCACACCCTCGATCTCTTATATCTGCTCGATGTATATATTCGCTATTCGCGTAAAATATTATGAATTAAAAAAAATCATTTGTTGCATTTTTCCTGACCATTATCGTACAAAAATAATATTTATGATTTGCCAAAGATATTTATTAGGCAAAAAAAAATTGCCCATGTAAAACACCGATTTGTAAAGTTGTTTTTATTAATAGTCAAAAAGAGAGAAAATATTATCTAACCCATTGACATACATGCTTATGTAATGTGATGCAATTGATTATATTTGAAAAATAAAACTTGTAACAGATAGAGTCGTTTTGGTAAAAAATAAATAAGTGATAAACTCGATAAATGTTTTAAAATGTCTATAAATATGTATTGCCATGTTAAGCTTATTTAAATTTATATAAATATAGAATGAAAAATAAACCGATACGGGCAGGAATTCGAACCCGCGACTACTGGGAAACTGTCCCGTCGCTCTACCAACTGAGCTACCGTACGTTTATTTTTCATTTTATATTTATATAAATTTAAACTCGATAAAATCGTATTTTTTTTGGGCTTTGTAACTGCGGTAGGCACAACATTTTTTTTTCTCCTGCTAACTCTTGTCATACCCCATCGACATGTAACTCCTTTCATCCTCATATCATTGACACAATCCATCCATCTCGTTTTGACCTTCCTCTAGACGCAGAACCATCCACATTCATCTATAAGTGGTTAAGTTTCATATACTTTTTTATCGTCTAAATTTGTTATTAGGAGATTTTATGAACTAGGACATGTCAGCTTCATTGTACTTTCTAACCAAAAATAGAGCCAAATAAATTAATAACCAATATTTATATAATATCAATATTGGTTATTAATTTATTTTGCGCTATTAGTTACGTTAGTTATAGATTGAAAGTTATCGATAGATTAAAGTCCCTAGCGACTAAAACTTGAACTTGATGATATAGTAGGTACCTACATCAAATAAATTTTAATTAAACTCTTCTATTAACAGCTCTCTTTATCTTTCGTTCTTCACACATTCTATCACTAAATGTTGTATATCCTATAGACTATAGTTACATACTTCACAAACACAAAGACTGGATTTCTTATCGTTATCCTGTGCAAAGTGTTGTCTAGTTTCGTATATTATATTTTATACCCACTTATTGAACTTAATATGGGTATATAATAAACTCAACGATAGCTATAAAAAAAATAAAGTTAAATATAGAATTGTAATATAAACAAAAACTGTAGCTTTCCAAGAAATATGAAATATGAACATTTTTCATGTAAGTGGAAGGCGTATCGACACGTATATAATAAAATGGCAATACTAGGAAATAATGCAGTATAACCATTGTATTAATTACTTTCGAAGGTTTTTACGTACAAACTCGCAAGTTTTGTATCTATACAAGATATTACAAAGAATAATACACCCACGGTTCGGCTTTTTGATAGAAATAAGTCGATACTTATATATTTACTTGAAACATGGCAGTACTAAGAAAAATGTAGCAAAACCGTTGCATGAATTATTATGGAAAGTTTTTATGTACAAACCCACAAGGTTTGTCACTGTATAGTATAATACACCTACAAAGAATAATACACCTACGGTTCGGCTTTTCGATAGAAATAAGTCGATACTTACATATTTACATGAATGCAATCAGATTAACCCGTTATCAATGGAGACCCATTCACCTGGCAATCCCACCAGAGACAAGATCGCAAATTAATTTCTATGGAGCAATTAGGGCACGTTCACATATCATTTGTACCATTTATTTTGATTTATTTGATATATATACATTTTATTTAAAATATGTATCTTCTTTGATTTTAACACTAATAATATTATATTGGGTACCACATTTTTTTAAAAGTTGTATAAGTAAATATACATAAGACAATCAAAATTACATGTAAACATAAGTATACTTACTCATATATTTTTGTATCTCAGTGACACGTCAAAGAAAAATGTTATTCTTGAAGTCTAAATAAAGTTCTTGGAAGACTGCTTTATGACACTATCAATCTTTCCGTGCCTGGGTCTAGACTCTAGCTGGACCTAGGTTTAATGTCAAATACTCTAACTTTATAAAGAAATAGAGCCTCGTATATTTGTCAATTCTATTATAAATAATCCTTCTAGGGCAACCATTTATTTAGTTATTTTATCTGTATTTCTAAAAAGGTCAAACAATTCACGAATATATTTTATTCCGATTAAGATTTATTACTGTTAACGACCGGAAAATATATTTTAACCGACAGAAAATATTGTAGATTATATGCTACTAGATAAATAAGTACATTCTTATATTTTTTTGTCAATTTTTTTATATAAATGTTCGTTTAATGAGGATTAGAATTTTATAATTTTTATTTAATCATATTTTGTCTGTCATTATAGATTTATATATTATAAATAATGATTATTATAATTATATTTTATTATTATATATTATTATATATATACCTACGCATAAATGATTGTATAGAAAAACGATCTCAATATGAATAAAAATTAGCATATATTACTAAAAAAAAACCATTACCTTTTGGGAAAGAATCGAGATTTAAAAAAACAGACAAAGTAAATTTTAAAATTAGTTTAAATAAATAAGGGATCAGTTTATTCACTCAACAACAATTTAAATACATTACAATTGCAATTGTAATTTGTAAATAAAAATGGGGCTCGGTCGTAAACAACACACAATAAAGTGATAACTCTGTCAACTCGCCTTTCCTTTAGCGGTTATAACTAACTTATTTGGAAAAAAAGTTTATTTATAACAGTATTCACTAGGACCGTTTGTTCTAGAGAAAATATTAGACACAGTCCACACAGCTGCTTTAAGGATATATTAATTATAAGTTTGTTATATACAAAATGGTGATTATAATATGGTAGATATAATATAATTTTATTTTATTATTATATTGATTCAATATAAATCGTGAAGCAGACAACGATAAAGTAAGTCAGCTTCGACCAACTGACTAATTGTGATGCATTTTACGATCGACGCAAGTTGAGAGAAATTAAGAGGCAATTGAGAATAGTATAGTTTTTTGAAAGTGACTCCAATTTATGAAGCCTGTGAATTCTTTAAAAGCCATTTAAGGATAATGTCCAACTGTTTGAAGATCGCAAAAAGTAATATTTTGAGAAATAAATCCGAAATAACAATGCTGCCATTAACTTTAGTTTAATTTTGTTTTTAAATATATTTTTGTTTTTTTTTTGTATATCTCATTTATTATACACAAAAATAATAATGTCTGTATCACTTTTTATAATAACATTATTTAGTTATTCATTAATACCCAGACATGATATCGTCAAAAATGTTTAAAGCTCGTCGTAAAGGTAACGAAATTAATGTTTCTTTCATTTACAATGTAAGAAGCAAAAAAAAACTTAAAATTCAGTTCACAATACAAAATATTTGCTTTAATCGAGACGACTACGACTTCGGACTGCGACCATCATTAATTATTGATAAGCGAATACAAACAATACAAAATACCACCAATCGACACCAGTCTAATGAAGTTCCTCAAAATACAACCCACCAAATACTATATATAAGAACATTTTTAAATTTAGAACATCTTGTTGTTCGATTGATTTGAACGTCAATACCTTTTGACGGTATGTCATCTTCTTCTGCGGAGTATGAGCAGGTGGTATCTGGTTCTAAATAACGAAAAACATTTATATGATACAGATATGAATAAACATTACTATCCCTCTTGAATGCGTATCATATTCTGCAATCAATAACCGAGAAAAGTATGTTAAATTTACGAATTCATGACTGTGAAATTGTATTTTTCTTGTAATTAAAACAGATGGTTCGTGGTTGTATCTGCTCTTTTAGTTAATAATAATAAACAATAAATATATAAAAATAAAAAAACAATACGAGTAACCGGTGGTTACAAATGGGTAGGTAGATTATTGATGTCGTACAAATCGGAACCGACTATACTGTAATTAGGATCAGATCGGATGACCATCGAAATGACACGGTTGCCGCCATTTTCAATGTAATTTCGGGCTGCGTACGCGCAGATTATAGTGCGGTGCTGGGACACACGAATATGGATATAAACTTACGTATCGATTTGATAAATGTAAAAAACATTTTAGTTGCACAGATTAAATTTAAATTATGGTTACATTACTTTTGTCTAAAATTGCAAAGGATTCTCGTTATAGTGTTAAATCTGTGTCTCAATAATAATTCTTTCATACAAATTCGCTAATAAGTTGAATTATCTCATGCCAGGGACTTTTTATTTTGTTTTTGTTATATGATCACTGCTACCAAAATCCCCTTGCCGCAGGCGAACAGATCTACAATGATACTTATAATAAAGGTCTAACATTACCAAAAAAAAAAAGAAAAATACCCTATTTTTAGACTGTACGTTATTTGGCGTCATTTTTCCTTATGAATTGTGATATTTTTTTATATTCACAAGAATTGGTCAAAAACATTTAAATTTTTTGAAGAAAGGTAATATATTAAATATGATAATGTTATAGTCCTTCATAAAATAGAAATTTCGAAGAGAAACAAGTAAGTTGTCTTCCATCAACTAAATAACCCAGAACTAATTAAAGATTAAGATCCTACAGGTGGATCACAACAATGGTATGAGTGAGTAATAAAGAGCAAGTAAAATAAATTAAAAGTAATATAAAAGTAAGTTAACATCTTAACTCTATACCGACGACACCTGCTATTCTTATATGAATAAAACAGTAATTATCATCAGCAGATATGATTTCTTTCTAGTTACTAATTCTCGAAGTTCAAAACCCTGTATTTACTAAGTTACTTGTCTTCCCGTGGTATATCTATAAAAACCCGCCACGAAGGCATCTTGCTCTAATAAGTAACCTTATGCGTCCAACCCGTTTTTTGTCTCCGAGATTCTACGCTCGTACCTTATTTCATAGATAATATGTGACTACGATGTGTTTGTGATTCTAAATAAAACAATAATCACAACACACAAATAGAACATTTTATAAATTCCAAAAATTTATCAGGACAGCACACAATATTTTTTAGATTTTAGGTTTATTCAGATCAAATAGGCTGTAAGTATTTCTTTAAGCATATCCAAGTATTTACATACCGTGCAAATTAAGCTATCATCAAACACTCGGACTGGCAAATCAAACATGCCTTACCTACCTACCATTCCTACCTACGGTACTTAATCATTTTGTGCAACGCCGAGTTTTTATATCGATGAAATAATTAGGTTTAATTTAGTTGTAAGTTGTGTATAATATAGTGTTTAAACAATTGTCTAAATATATTTTGGTATATAGTTTAAACAATAATTTATTTTAAATTAAACCAACTGAAAAAATTACCTATGCAGCTACATTAAACTCTTTAATGCTTAAACTTAAAAAATAGCTTTTCTGTTTAGTGTCAGGTCTAATCTGAAAGTAAGCATGTCACATAATTCTATTTATCTACATGTATTTTTTCAAGGTCACTTACAACAGTGGGCGTACCTCAAGGATCCCTTTTTGGCCCTTTTTTGTTTTTGAATTTTATTAATAATGTTTTTTATTTAATGACAGATCAATGTTATATTATTCCTTACTGTCCTATTCATATTGGTTTGATATTTGACACTGTAGTTGTTTTAAAATAGACGGAAAAGGTAAATATAACACACATGATAAAGATACTTTCTTTATTCTTCGTAATGGGGTATGATTGTAACAACTAAAGACTTATATCTACATAAGTTAACTTAATGTCCTTCAGACTAATAATAAAACCGAATTTTTATCTTTTAATTCTAAATTACAATTGGGCCTTTATTTAATGGCATTGCAGTAATAACAAAATTTACACAAATATAGTAGATATGTACAGCGACTTTCGTAAAGAGCAAAAAAAAAATGCTCATAAATTTTTATTTGCTTGTCAAATATTAAGTATTTCCTGGGATTATTAAGATTTTGTAATAGATTATAACAAAATCTACTCTATACATTAACATATCAGATAAAATTTCAACACTCATTCTATTTAAACGTTTTATGAATATTTTGTAATTGCAATTTATGGCAGTAAATCTATAATAAATTCTCTCCTTGTGGGGAATTCATTGTTAATTAGTTTCTATTAACAATTTATTTTATTTCTTTTCTATAAGTTCTTATTAACCCCCGACCCAAAAGAGGGGTGTTATAAGTTTGACCTGTGTATCTGTCTGTCTTTCTGTGGCAACGTAGCAAATTCGAAGACCGATTTGAATGCGGTTGTTTTTAAATCGAAGGTTTGGTATGTCGAGATGGTTCTTAGCTATGTTTGGTCGAAATAGAAACAGCCGTCTTCAAGATATGTAGCTTTTATTGGTGCTAATGAAAGGTTCTTACACAATATTGATAATAAAAACCTAAACAAATGAAATTAGTGAGTTCGTAGGTTCATTTAGTGCAACATAGAAAAAATAAAATAATTTTGAAAGTAGGAAAAAAAAATAACATTAAAAAAAACCGTATACAGAAAGACGTCTAAAAAGGGATAAAAATAATATTTTTATGTACTAATTGAAGTCGTTGCGTCACTACGCGGTGGGCCACTAAATGAAAGAGGAATTCAAAATGCAAGTAAGTTACCAACCTGCCTGTCACTTTGAACCCCTCAATAGGAGCTGGTTGTTACACTACCTGGGGCAAAATGTTATTAACAAAACCAAATGTAATAAAAAATTTTGTAGTAGGATTTTTTTATTACATGTGACCAGTTCTTACTTGCAACACACTCTACCCATTTCGCGCCAGATTTCTTGAAATCAAATGAAACAAAAATATCCATCTTATACAATTTCTTAGTAATTTTTATATAATACCTCTCTGTTGTTACTGTTGGAAAATTAGCAGTTTTCTTAGTTGGTTCTATGATTTTCTTGATGTTTTGTACTATATTTCTTGAACATGATTTTCTTAATTTAGCTCTTTACTTAACATATTTTTATATACTTTCTTTTTCCACTGCACCAAAGCATTTTTTCCGACGTATTAGTCACTATAGCAGATTTGCGAGTTTTACGTGTTATATTCGTTTCCTAGCAGCTGCTTTAGGATAAGACTTAATGGTTTCTGGAGGAAAAAATTATCAAAAACTTAGGAATTTCTAGCAACTGGGTAAGTAAAAAAGGAACTATTGCATTCTGATATGGTACTCGTTATGGTGAGTATGTGAGCTGGATTTTTGGTTTCTTATCTTCTGTGTCGGAACAAGACATTTTTTATAATTGAGTTAGTCGTCTTTTCTATTATTCGTTGAAAAGAAAACCATATCATATGTTACAACCTGCCCCAAGCAATGTCACTTATAACGCCAACGCCTAAATTAATCTTTTGAGGCCACTTTTGAGGTTCTTTTGAGGTAACAAAAATACAAATTAATATAACAGTAAAAAACGTTGTATTATCGCAAAAAGAAAACATTAGGAACCAAAAATAACACCAGACACATCTCTGATTGAGCTGAGGTCAGCTGATAATGGCGATATTATTTAATTCTTTTTAACGTTCTTCCGTCGATGAATTTTTTATTCGATATTTAAATATAAAAAAAGTTTAACATGGCTACACCTGTTTTTTGACAATTCAAAACAATATAGTGTGTTGTTTTAAATTACACATTTTTAATCAAACTTTAAGTCAGTTACCATTCCGTACAATATTATTTTAAGTTTATCTAATGTTAAATGAATATTACCTCAGCTACGAGTAAGTAGAATTATTCCTTTAGTTATTTATTAGTTTTTATAATTTCTGTTAGATTCTGAATTAGAAACTGTTGTGATTTGAAAAGTTTGGGAGTTCCTTTCTATGTTCTGTTAGCACATTGAGAAGAGGAGAGAGGAGAACCTATTTCGATACCATGCTTATTTTGATAAATATCGAAAATGTCCTACAAATACCTTTTAAAATAAGACCTGTTAGTAAATTAGTTTGCTAGCGCTGTAGGTACATAAAAATTTAACTCACAAATCACAAAGCATTGAAGTAGTTGACAAATTTAAACCTAACAACGATAGGTATCTCATATTAAAATTAATGTAAATATAAAAACATTGGAAATGGTTTAAAATTATTAGAATAATTCAATAATGTATATTATCTAAAAGCTATAACAAAACAACGTTAGACAAATTCATCCACGAATTAAAAATAATTTCCGTTTTTTAAATATTTTCTTTTGCACAATTACTTAAAGAGAGAGTATCCATATTATAACTTGTATCGATAGTTAAAATAAATACAACTCACCGATAGTAGGGAAACGCTTGAGGTACATGCAGATCCATTGGCATGGATGCATGCGCATGCTGCGCATATTCGTGCTGCATCATGCCGTGCATGCCGTGCCCCAGCATGGCCGCCCAGGGGGACGCGAAACCGCCCGGGTGTTCCATTTTCAAATCACTTTGACATGTTTTTTACACTTTCAGTATCACTTCGACACAAAATAATAATTTAAATAAAACATTTTACATGATGACATGTGGAGTGAAACTATAATTGATATGAGCAATTAATGGTCGTAAAGACTATAATATATTAACACAACTGTTTACGGCAATGCAATAAATATACTAATAGCTACTTGGAATTCTGAAAGATGTTTTGATCAATTACAATGAACAATATATTTATGTATCATACATAAAGGAGCTATATTATTTACCTACTTGTCTTTTTCGTATAACATTGCGATGGTCAAATAGTAAATGATGTTTTTGTTTTTGGTATAATAAAAATTTTAAGTAAAAAAGTAATTAGCGTACTTCAGATGTCGTCAGAAGTATTATAATGGAGCATAGGTGGGCCATTGGGTGGGTTATTTTTTCTTAATAAAAATAACTTTTGTTTTAATTACTTAGTATCACGCACTCTTTACTGAACTGGGTTCATTTACGAATACATATTTGGAAGCGGAGGCCGTATTCTATATATTTACACAATACTATTTACGCAACCCGATTGTTTTCGTCTATTTTATCGGCACCTATTAGTTAAGTATATGATATTTGCTTTCTTAAAGTATTTATTGCGTTAGTGTTTTGTTAACCTCATGTGATTACGGGTTTTAATGTTTGTAAAGCAATTACAGATGTTTGAGTTGGCCTGGGTGCGCGGGAGTACGGTCATTTGTAAGAAACTCACTAAAATTTTATTTGTTTTGTCATACTTGTGTTTAAAACGTTTATTGCTAAGTTTTAAACCGAGTGCCGCAATAATCGTGTAAGATTTGTTCAAATTAAATATACCTAAGTCAGGTTTTAAAATATTTTACGTACTTGCAATATTTTTTGCTTGAAAAGTAAAGTCTTTCGTTACCGTTTTACCTATTGATAGAGATATAATTAACAAGTCACAGCTTTCACATAAAAACCACAGCCACCAGAAAATTCACAAAAAATCCACAGTCACCGCACGATAAAGAATCCAATTTTATAAAAAAACGTCATCGAATGTCCCATCGCACGAATAATGAACTTAAATTAAAAAAAACAAACGTCATCTGTCAAAATTTTCCCGCGCTTGGAGTTAAGCGCGCGTGCGATGCATTTGCAGACGTGTGCCGGGTCTGTCGGTCCAGCGGTCATTGAGGATATCATAGCGTGTATGTGTGCGTGGAACGAGACTCGGGGCGTGCTGTCGAATTCTGAACGTCACGTCTGTAATTGGGTTACCTTTACGTGACGCGCGCGAGTGTCACGTCCCGTGTTCTAATTACTTTCGCTAATCATTTGAAAAATGTTAGAACCCTTACAGAACACGGTTTTGTCCATTTTAAATTACGCAATAAAATTATGTATTTGATTATAAATTGTGTTACCCGAATATTGTGAAAATATTTGTATAGAGCATTTTTGGGATTTTTTAACACTTATAACAATTAATTTAGTTTTAATGTAGTTTTGTACGGTTCTCAAATACTCATTAAAAATAATTCTTAAAGTACATACCTACATCATAATTTTAAAATCAATTTAATAACAAGAGATAGTAACCAATTAATACTGCGATAAAAATAGTATCAACAATTATCGTTAAAATACCAAATAGTGAAAGAAATAAGCACTTTTCTCACGACATTACACCTATGACCTTGAATGAGCATTTTGTTTCTAACTGTCAAAGCAATTCTGATGTGAACGAACTACCAGCATCACTTGAGCTCGCTCTTTCCTCTTCGTTCAACAAACCGTAGGGTAAGTACAGGTAAGACTTGACGAAGTAGAGTTCTTCTAATGTTGGACACTTGTTCAGTAATTGCTTATGAAATGACTAATATCTAACGGTGTGTCTGACTTCAGAATGAGATCATGTGAAAATGGAAATTTATTTTGTACATTTAATTGGTATTCTTTAATCTAATTTTTCAAAACCAATATATATTTAAAAAATACTAATTAAATTAATAAATACAATATATTTTTTAACAAGTACAATTTAATTGACATATTTTATAAATTGTGTTTTAGAATCAATACATATTTTTTTTATTGAAAAACATAATTTATTAATTGTAGTAATCATATATATCTTACCTTATTAATATTACAATAAATATATAGCATACGTTACAAACGCTACCTAAAAAATAACTTAAATACAATGTCAATCTTCTTAGCTTAATAATATATTAGTCAAAACTAGAATCAAAACCTAAAACGAAAAAAATATATAAAAAAATGTTAACAAGTGATTAAATAAAAGAATTGGTATGTCGTGATCTAAATAAAAAAAATAAAAAACTTTAACTTATGACGTGTCGCACGAGCGAAACAGATATACATCCCGAGCGTGGATTTAAAATTCAAATGTCGAACGATGATTGGCCGTAGAACGCGCTACGAAGGCGTGGGGATATAACTGCCCAATGGGCGTGGTCAGCTGATTACGTGTAAATTCTGGCACATAGTAAATTAGTTTTACGTTACACTTCTTTGCTACACTGCTACGGCGTAGAGGTGAATAATGCGTTACGTTATTTATCTAATACATTACAATTACAACTTTTAGTTAATCACTTTTAATAACTCTTAATAGGTTAAAGTTTAATGCATAATTTTTTTTAGAAAATCTTATTTATATTATAAAAAAATTGTCAGACCTAAGAAATAATCTACTACTTTTGTATTTTCTGGAAATATATGAATATTAACTATAATATTAACCTTTCATTACATACATTCTACAAAAATATTATAAACATTTTGTCCTTCTATTAGTCGAAATGTTCCAAAACAACTTTTAAATGCCACCCTTATTCAAACAAACATAAGACACATATCAAAGTACTTACTAAGTAAAACAGCATATTATTCCAGCGACTTACTCCACAATCGATAAACCTTCGAAACGATTTACCTCTCAAATAGACATACAATTATTAAATGTAACAATTACTTGGATATTAAAGTATCGAATATTACCTATACCTAATTATATGTAGATATACGATGGTTTCATCGACACAGTATCGACACAGCCACCGTATCTAAAGTAGGTGATTCTTATAATTAGCTTCTAACTAATACCTGGCTTATAACTTTTTTTCTTTTTTTGGTATTTTTTATATGTGATAGGTATGCAAGAAATGCAATTCAATGCAAAAAATATAAATGACGATTGCACGTAAAAATATTTATATATTATACATAAACAGTAGACAGACAGATAATAAAATGTTGATGTTCTGTTCCAATTATCATCACCAAAACTAATTGAAAATCCTACTAATATTAATTTGAGTTTATATACAAACTAAAATGTTAATTTGTAATCACAAAAACAAAAACAGTCCACGAAATCAAGGAAGACATTTTTTGTACGTTATTTTTTTATTTGAAGTATTTTTTTTTATTGAAAGATCTTAGTATGAGGTTGTATAATGTATGGAACAAAGGCTCGCCTACTCAGTAGGTACTTATAATAAACTGGTACCTCGAGAAGTTCACTGACTCATTCAATTTCTGATACATATTATATTTATTATCTAGTCTCAATATAATTTATAAGTATCATTATTTAATTAAGATATTTAACAAATAAGCAATTTATTTCGTTTCAACAAAGCTATTTCTGCATACCTACCTATATTTGACTGTATAGGTCATAAAAACCGTAAAACCATTTTATCTTTTAAATATATTTCTACGTCTCTACAAATATTTTTTCATTAAGTTTTATAAGTTATGAAATTAATAATATGTATATACCTAGATATATTCACTAGCTAGAGTAAAGTTACATCTTCATAAAAAAAACAATACTTAGAAGTTATTTCTAAAATATCTTTTTAGATTCTTCTGAGCTCCAAGCTATCTAACAGCGTCATTAATCCAAAAGGTAAAATCTATAAAAGTTTTCCTTAAAGTAATATGAAAATCACAAGAACCTAAAATTAACTTAACCTAGTTATAAATCCATAATCCTAAACCTTCAAAATCCAAGGATCAAAAGTGTCTACCGGTCGTTAAAAACAGAGTAGTTCAGCTAACGTGCGGATTACAGTTTTTTTGAAATTTCTTTGGCTTATTCTCTCAAAGAAATCACATTTAATGCAAGATGAATCTTAACGTAAGGAAATAAGGTTGTGATTTGAGTGAACTCGTCTAAAAGCTCCTCTTCAAAGGCCGTTGAATTGGTACACTAGTCACGCGTCTGCATCGATCGCAGACGCCTTCAGAAAGCTTCAAGAAACAGGGAAATTTAAAATAGAAAATGTTCTTTCAGCTTGGTTTTAATATGAATATATGCACAGAAATTGAGAAACGATAAAATTTTATATTTAATTAAAAAGCAGCCTCTTGGGCCGAAAATGAATGAGCTATCTAATCTAATATTTAATTTATAATCTAAAAGTAAACACTGATGTTATTACACAGTAGGTGCATACTAAATATTATATACCTTTTGCTAACCAATACATTGTTTATTTATTTATTTAATTTTTATTGGCCAAAAATTGGTACAAAAGGTGGACTTAATGCTTAAACATTATCTGCCAATCAACCCAGAAAAACAGTATAAGAATTATTTTATATCAGGCGCTACAATTATATAACCAAAACTTAAAAAAACTAAAACGATAACATTGCATAAAACAAACAAATGCATTGCATAAAACAATTACATAAATAAACACATATAAAGATATATAAATACATTTATAAATGTATACAATACGTAAATTTAATTCATAGTTCGATCTATGTAACACAATAATATATTTAGTGTAACTATTCTTTTAAAATAATAGTTTTGGAAGATACGTTCATTATGATGCAAAAACACAGTTCGTTTTTTTACTAATCTTTATTTACTACTCTACTACTGTAGAGTACTAAATAAGTACGTACCTATACAGAGAAACAAAAAATAATTTGTACAAAAATAGTAAATTACGCTTTCTCTTTATACAGAATTCTTTGTGTAGCGATATTCTATTAGTATTATATAAAAACGTCTATAAATTAATATCATCCAAGCATAAAGCACAATTATAAAGAGATTAAAAAGTTGGAGATGCCGGGGATCGAACCCGGGGCCTTTCACATGCAAAGCGAACGCTCTATCACTGAGCTACATCCCCTGTTACAATTACAAATTGAAACTAACGCATACCGACGTGACAACTTCTACACTTATAACATGTATGTTTTTAATTATGATCTTAAAGCAATATTCTCACTTATTATAATTAATCCGGTTTCTTGAAGGCTGATCAATAAAAAAATAATAATTATCTGTCAACCTTTCTGATTGGTGGATGGCGTTAACGACAGCCAATCACAACTCTTGCTGTTGCTGTCAAATAATTTTTCTTCAATCTTCCAGAAACTGGCAATTATTATTTGATAATATTAATAATTATAATTGTATTGTGTATACCTATATCTAGAAATATACTGATTTAGTGCTCTATTAGTCTCTTAGGTATCATTAGTACGTATACATATAATTTCTGAATTTATTAATAATAAGTATTTTAAGACTAGACCTTAAAATACCTCTATCTGCTATCACAAAGATCGTTACTCGTCGTTGTATTGTTTATTTTTACGTAACTACAACTGTAAGTTATAAAGTTAGTTTTTTGTCTTTATTTAAAGTATTATTTTTTTATGGATTAAAAGTCGGTACTGTATATGATAACCGGGGCAATAATTTATAACCACACCCAACTATACCATAAATCATCCATCGACGTTCGCATTATATGTGTACACAAAAACAGAGAATCATTTAAAAGGAAGAGAATACATAAATATAAGTTTTTTTTATTTCTTAAATGCTATATACTTTCAAAAACCTTTAACTTCCCTCCTCCCTTCACAAACACAAAATAATAACGTCATTTACAAAATTTTACTAATTTTGTTAATAATTATAACACGATCTTTTAACACCGGTTTTTATACATATATGTACAATTTCATTTAAATTGGAAAGTACATATGGTATGCAAAAATGAACATTTATTTTAATAAGCACACGATTTTTTATTTGTAATCATTCATTAGTGAATTATTCGTAGTATTCAAGACAATTTAAACGGATGCCTTATCTCTGACAAGAAATCTCTACCAGCAACCTTTAGTTAAAGAAAATATTTTTTGAATTTGGTACATAGCAAACAATATTTTTAAGTATGAAGACTCAGAAGCACATATAGGGTTCTCTCAAAAAATAATGTAAACAAAACTGCGGTAGGTAAACGTGAAAAAATATGGAATGACAAAAAAAGCGAATCGCAAACATAATATAAAAACATCGACTTCCTTATACAAATATAATTTACTTAAATAATCGATAAATCTCTCACCCGAGACTGCGTTATAACAAAATTCGTAAAAAGACAAAAAGATTGAATATATAAAGCGGTGTGGACGGACGGACGGACACAAGAAATCATTATTACGGCGGAATCCATACAAATAATTGGCCCGTAAACATGTCAGGGCGGCGTCTCTGCCATGTATATTATAATAGGGTTGGCGATTTCACTTTTTAAAGGTTAATAATATATCAATGTTTACTGCTTTATTTACAATTATAATATTAACAGAAGCTTCATAATTATTGGTATTTTTTTTTTATTAAGTAGAATTATTAGTTATTTGATTCTTGCACTGTAATATTTAATAATTTTATATTAAATTACTAAATATGAATATGCAAAACCATTCAGCAACATAATAATAACATGCAGTAAAAGTATTTAAGTATGTTTGTACAACCCTACCGGTAGTGAAGTTCGTCAATGTCGTATCAATAGAGGATGATTTTTTGGTCGCCTTTGTAAGGAGCACGACTGATATCTTCATTGCTATCTAAACTATTATTAAACTTTAACTAATATTAACTCAATATCAAATATTTTTGATTTAAAAACACTATTATTTCTCTTTCTTTTTATAAGTTGTAATTCATTTGCAAAAACAAATTTAGTTTTTTTTTTATGTTTTAGTATCTGGTATGATTTTGCAAAAATAAATGTATAATAATTGTTCAGTATTTTTATCTATTATCGGATGATAATGTATATATATATAATGATAGGAACATTTGTAAATAGATCAAAAAGTTGGAGATGCCGGGGATCGAACCCGGGGCCTTTCACATGCAAAGCGAACGCTCTACCACTGAGCTACATCCCCTCTAACAGTGGACAGTAAAATCAAGTTTAGAACTAGCTTCGTGATAAAAACACCTGTTTCAACAAGATTAGTCTTCATTGTTTCAAATACAATTAAAAATATTATCATCCTTAATTACATAGTTTGTTTTTATCTTATTTATTGAAACTTGTTAGTTGTACAAATTATACAACCTTTTTGATATGGCTTAATAATTTTAATAGCAAATCAAACAAGAAATGAAATAGTTCTATGAGATGCCTGCATTTGAGAAACTAAAGCTGTGACACACTGAATATTAAAGTGTGAGATGTAGTGTGCCCGAATGGTTCCGTAGCATTAAAATATTATTTGGTAAATTTAATCGACACATGAAGATAGAAATCTTTTAGATCTAGACCGCATAAATTAGTTTTGAGGAGTTTCGAACTTTTTTTGAAAGTTATCTAGGTTTTGTTCACGTCGAGGAAGGTCGGACCTACACTGATGACTTCCTGATTGACGGACTGGCTGAACAAAAGTCACAAAAAAACAGATTTTATTCCTGTTCACTGAATAATCAAGGTTGTTGTAAAATTATCGCTACGTCGAACAAAATAACATATATACCTAATATTAAACATTTACAAGCGTATTAAAATTCAATATAAGAAGAAACCTACCTAAAAATCATGGATGTAGTGTGTGAAAAATAATAAAACAAAAAAACACTGGAGTGATGTGTGGTAGAGTCTGGAATAAATATTGGGGATATAAAAACAATTATCAATTGTTTAAATATTGTTCCAGAGCAATTAGGTTTCTTTTAAGCTAAACAAAAAAGAAGTTCCAGAAACCCTATAATATATTTTATGTTACTTACTTTTCGTTCGATCTGTAGATTACGGAGACCAGTTTAGGTTGTTGGGTTATTAAAACCTGAACACCTGGAAACTCTTCATTTTCACAAAAAAATGTTTTAAAAAAAAAAGGTGTGTAATATTTTAGAAATTTTAAGTAATGATAGATGATTTATGATTTGAGTAGTCAGAAAGTGGAGGACGGACGAAGACGCTGTCAATAACTATTCTAATATAAAACTAAATAGTTTTTATATCTAGTATATTTTTAAACAATAGATTGTGTGACTAAAATTGTTCTATCCATTTACTTTGAAGAATAACAAAATTGTGTATATTATTGCATTAAATAATATAATTTTAATTGATATACAAAACTTTTAAACATCATACTTATTCCCCCTCTTATACTCTCTCCTCTTATCACAAACAAATATTTTTTCCAAGTACATATAATCATTATTAAACTAAAGGCATTTTAATCGTATTGGTATGTTGTTGTCACCGCGAAGCCAAAATGGTGGCCGCTGTAGGTACCATTAAAACACATAATGGACACCATATTCGATTTAAATCATTTTATGTGATCATAATGTTAATGGCCTTAAAAACACTCACATATAGTTACATCAAAATTGTTTTGAATCATTTTAAAGTAAGAACTTTCTTATGTAAAGGTTACACATGCATTTTGTTCAAATGTAAATCGATGTGTAGGTATATGTTTTCTCCAGATCTTCGACAGGATCCTTGGAACTCCTACTATGTCACTGACGCAGATGAAAATTTAATTATTTACTAGACTGGCTACACAAATCAAGATCTAACTAACTACATTGAAGACTGGCTCGACAGAAACCCTCTCATAAAAAATAACAAATTCAAAACAGTTGTTTCGAAAATTTTGTTTTATTTATAACATAATACTCTGTTTATAATTATTTCAGAATTGGGAATTAGCGCGTCCGGAATAGGTATCACATACCTTTCATTTGCCTGACGGTTCGACCAGGTTGCACCGGCCATGGTCACAGACTGACCGTGGTTAGCCTGTGAAGCGTTAATTCCCGATTTTTGAATCTATACATATAATAAAATTGTCACTGATCCATTTCTGTACTTGGAAAATATTAAATAAAAACATCATAGGGGGCAAGAGAACCCAAAACAATGGGTTTTCAGTTTGTCTGTTTGTCTTTATGTCTGTATGTCTGTATGTATGTATGTATGTATGTATGTATGTATGTTTGTGCACGCTATTCTCAGAAACGGCTTAACTAATTTAAATGCGGTTAGGTTGCGGTCAGGAACATATTATCACAGTTTTCACTTATCATTTAGTGTTTATTTCATTCAAATCGGTTAAGAAATAAAAAAGTTATGCCAATTTATGTCAATCACGTAATAGGTACCATGCAAATCTTATTCTATACTAGTAATAAATCTGTAGAGGAGTAGTGTCTGTACATTGAAAATATTTAAAAAATATACTAGGCTGTGAAGTGATAACTAACAGAATCCATTTTCAGCATTTTTAAATCAAATCTTCATGTCTTTGTTTGTAAAGGGTACGTTTTATCAAAACCTTTATCTTTATATAAAAAGAGAAGCAAAAAAGTATTTTCATTTTGTCTTTTCGTCTGCATGTCTGTATAGGTCCATATATGTCCGTATGTTTACGGATTAATGGAATATTACTTACCAGTGATTAAATATAAAAAAAACATAATTAAACTTGAAATACTCTAAACGCAAATAAAACTTTGTAGGCTTATAGTTTATACATTGGTATCTACAAAGGGTATGTTTTATCGAAATCGAAATCTAAGTCTACGAAGTCGCAGGCACAGCTAGTAATTATATATAATGAAACGCGATAGTTAAAACGATAGTAGAGTATTATTTTTTTATGCGTTTGTTTATTATTTTTTATTTCTCTTCTTTGCTATCATGGTAATGACTTACATGTTACGTATATACCTTATGTCAAAATTCATATCCCACTATTACGTAAAACCTTAGTATTTTTTTACGTACATAATAATGGACATAATAATACAATTACATCCTGCATCGGTCTTCGTTCAATGTTTTAACTCTCCTGTCCCATAAATATAAGGACCTCATTGAATGTTGTACCATCTAATAGGACAGATACAAACGTACCGTCCCTACCTGGTAACTGTTACATCATTACCGTAAATAGTGACAATAAATGCTCCTGAGTTGTAAGTAAATATAATTATATTAAGTCACTTTTATGTCATATTGATGTCATAGATACGTTAAAAAATATTTTTATTTACGACCGTATTAGATGCAACGTACAAAAATTGCATTGTTATAACATATATATCCAGAGGCACTTACATTAAACGAAAAACGTTCAGGGTGGCCACCTGCAGATTTACGAGCATCTCTTTCAATTCCATACCTTCTTTAAATATTTAACAATACAAGCGATGGCTCATAGTCTACGTGTGATTGCTGCTATAACCATGAGCTTTTTTTGTTCCAAATACGAACGGATGCAGGCGATGCGCACATTTCAGCGGAAGATCACTCGATCAATACATCGATCGTCAGTTCAGCATTCCGCCGACAGGTGGCGTCATTGTCCGCGAGTAATTTTAATGTAATTAATGTAGGCTTAATTAACTTCATCAGATACTCGCCATGGCTTATTGACGATCCAATTAAAGTAATTAGAGGTCTTGTATACTTCTAATAGGCTGATATTATAACAACATTAATCTCTCTTATAGGAGTGTCGTCTTTATATCCAATGAAAATATATGAGAATATCATAATTATATTTCTATAAAACCGCCCATCGAAATTTAATAAATAAAATTTGGAATGCTGTTTATTATAGATCTTGCTATGGTTTTAACATGCAATGAAAGTTTATGGTTTTTTATAAAAAGCGACGAAGTAAATGAAGTTGACGACAAAAATTGTAAATTATTGTATGTTTGTCCGTCAGTAAAGTCGAAAATACTACATGGGTTGTAATGATATGTATGATATGTATTTTACGCACATCCATGTCTTTAAGGTTATATAGACAACATTTTAGGCTAAAGTTTTTAAGAAAAAAAAAATGTTTTCCAGTATTTAAAAACTATAACAATTATTCACTTAAGCTTAATGTTATAATAGCAAAAAAGATAAGAACTCAATATATGTTATCGCAGTGATCTCTCATATTATTTACCATAAACCGTACCATCAAAGCGCCGGCCAGTTCTTAGACCGAGCACTTGTCTATTGATTCAGAGATAAGGAGAGTATTAAATCAAGGACCGGTACTTTTTCAACCTCTATTCTTATTCATTAAAGCTTTAAATAAAACGGAAAAACGCGCCAAGTGGGGGGCTGACATAAAGCGTCCGGACAAAAACTCAGATTCCAGGTTTTAACATAAGACCTATAAAAAATGGAATTGACTTCAGATTTTTCTGTACGATATACGAGATTCCTTAAAGCATGATATGTCCAGGTGAAAGTTTGTTTTCGATAAACATAAAAAATAAAAGATTTTTGTTGTATAAAAAACTTTAAGCTTCTAGTTATAGTATATTATCTAAACTAAAAGTCTGGTGTATTCATTAATTTATAATTGCATTTTTCACTTAGTCTGAAATAAAACGATAGACGACTCACAATCGACAATAAAATCGAAAGCACCGGCGTTTTGTCAAAGCGAAGGGGACATGTGCAGAAAAAACTATAATTATTTCACTCAAAGGGTAATTTTATCTCATTGTTCTTGAGAAATACCAATTATATACAATTACTTGTATATGACAATGTTTCTTGGCATCGTCAGACGATTCTTTCGTATCGATATTGAATCGATGTAGCAAATGTCTCGGATGCCGGGCGTGTTCGCTTCGGTGCCTTTGTTCTTAGAAAAAGTAAAACAATGAAACCAAAACAATATTATGTAACAGTCGTTTGTGACAAATAAGTGTGAAAAATTTTAAGGAATTTCCGTTTCGTTAGTTGGTTCTTACCATAATTAAAGGCAGTAAAATTAAAGACCAAGAATTTCGTTTAAAAACAAATGTCCCCATGGATTTTTTTTTTCCAGTTTTAACTTTAACTTATTTTATTTATTTGAAAAACGAACAGCGTATACATATAGTTTTATCATATAGCACACAACAAATATATAGTCAATAAAAGGCTTCTCTAAAATGTAACATATTGTTATTATTGAAATATCATTGAGAAAAAAAATAGTCACAATAAGTACATTCCGATACACAAAAATACCTAAATAATATACTTCGTAAAAGGTATGAGCAAAACACACAATACATATTAATATTATGTACATTCTATGTTATGATGATTCTGATAGTATTTTTATAATATTGCTCCTAAACTTCCCTTTACAATTGTTGAAAATCTTGACGTTTTCAAACAATGTGTAATGCGTATGAAGTAGTCTCATTAATAGCGAGTTTTTTTAATATTTTGAATAATGTTGTGGGACATCTAACATTAATGTATTCCGGGTTCGATATTTAGGAGTTTTAAAAAATATTTTCTATACCAAGTACGGACAATCAATTATGCTATTTATAATGTCAAAAAGCAGAATGCCATATTCGGAAGAATAAGTCTCTGTTCTAACGAAAAACATTTTATGTTCTGCGCAACCATCTTCATAAGTCTCAACGAAAGTTTAAATGTTTAATAATAATCTTCTGTATACGCTCTAAGCGGTTCTGATAAATGCGATATTGAAGTGACTATATAGGACAACATCCTCTAAAATGCTCCGTAAGTAAGAAACACAAACGGTCTTAATGACAGATATATCAGTAAAAGGTTTACACACCCGAAGAACAGACCCAAGATTTTTATACGCCATCATTAGTGTATTTCCTATATGATTTGACATTATCATTTTCTGATCAAAGCGGACCCCAAATTTTGTTTTCTGGTGATAAGTTAACCATTAAAATGATAGCTATGTAGAAAAGACTTAGGTTTCCGCGTGAATGAAATGCATTCATACTTAACTGCGTTGTTACATTGTTTTCAGTATAAACGTTAAAAAAGCTATTAAGGTCACATTGCGATGACAAACAATCATGTGTAGTATTAATTACGTAAAAAAACTTTTTATCATCAGCGTACATAAGATAGTTAGGATACTTCAAACTTGAATCAATACCATACAATTAAGCATTGTAGAAGAGTGGTCCTAAGTGTGAGCCCTGTGGAACACCTGTGAGAATATCAAAGTAATTGGAGCGATATCCTGCCATGACTATCGCCTGAGGAGGATTAGTTAAGTATGCTGTGTGACTTTATCCATCGAAGTAAGTCCCCGTTATCTTATCTTTAGTTTATCTGGAGCTATCAGATCTATGCTATATGAGATTTTCATCGGGTGGGAAGCCGATGCCAATATAGTGAGGTGGTTCAATTATGTATATTTTTTCTTGCCTTGTAATTCATAATAACTTTGACAGATCATAAAAAAGTACGTAATACCTCAAACAAAGTTAACTATTGAAACAACAAAATACTTTTAACGTTTATACAAGTAAAACAATTCATCCGCAGTTATCTTAGAATGTTACAGTAGAAAGCATTTTAATATCAGGATATATATCAAATATCGTAATAGATCCCTCCTAGAATCTTTTATTGATTTCAGTAATCGGAAAAAAGACATCTATCCCTGCTTTATATATTATTATAAGCTGTTAGACATATCAAACGACTATTCAGTATTCTATAAGTGTCATAACTTAACTTAATGGCTTAGCTTATCTCATGCGCTTTCAGCATCCTTCGGACGGACACTCACATGCTATTGTTTCCAAGCTATGTATATGCAGTGGAGACTTTGCTTTACAGTATATTAGATATTTTCAGTTTTGATACAACGACGAATGACTAAAACTTGCACGAGATTTTTGAAAATATCACTACGTGTCCTAAATTTTAAGTTTTATTGCTTTCTTTTTTGTTTTGAACTGAAGGGGACAATTTTCGATAGTCAATAGAATAAAAATAAAATATAAAAACTTAGATAACAAGTCGATTAATTATTGTGTAGTTTTGTTGTATTGTAATCATAATCCAAATTTCTAGTTTTGTATATTTGTATTTTAACATAAAAAAATAAGAATTACATACTAATTTCCTTCCTTACCAGCACCGAAGGGACAGCCTCGTAGTAGTTAGTTACGTTGACCAAGTGGTGTTTAGATTATAGAACATGGTTTGGATAAAAGGTAAAAAAGTTAAAACAAATAAAACAAAAAAAAAACTCTACACCGATATATACGCCAATATGCCTATGCATATTGGCGTATATATCGGTGTATAGGCACGGAACCCTGAAATTGCGTCGGAAAATAATATAAGCCAATGTTTTAAGGATTCATTTATAATAATTCAAGAGTCATTAAAAAAATTGCTGTAAGTAGTTTTGATCTCTAAAGGAAGCAACATTGAACACCGAGGCATAAATATCTATAACTAAAGTAAAACCATGATACGGACCTTATTGAGAATAATGACACTTGAAGACGTATTTTAGTATTAACATACTTATTTTTATGTTATATTATAAATAAATCTTACCAGCAATAAGTGCAAGAAAGAAATATATATATGTACATATATATAATACAGAGTTATTTATAATTAGTTGACCACCTCTTGCAGGCAGCCTCTCTACATCAATCCCAACAACATTTGTTCTACAACTTTTTACAAATCTTGATAAACAACACAAATAAACAAAACAAAAATGTTTTTGCTCCCTCTTCTACTTATTACTCTGTATTTTGTAACAAGTATTTAAAAGGTCAACGCTCGGGCACCATACCGACGCTCAGAGTTAATGCCAGTTCAGAGACAACAAATATATTTTGTAATAATAATAATTATTATTATTATTGTTATTACATGGCCAAATTAAAATCTTTCATTGATTTTTTGATTTAGTTTCTAATTAAAACTAATCGGTTAAAGTTATGTATACGTTCGCAGCGATGGCGCAACCGCGGCATCAACTCTGATTTATTTTTGATAACTCAACAAATATACATATAATGTATATTTGTTAAGTTATGAAAACTTAACATAAATTGAAATTTCAGCAGTGGCAATATATTTCTTATAACTCATAAGAAATATACGTCGTCCGTCCGGAACTCGTAAGAACTATACGACAATGGAGTAGATATAACATTCTTGTCTTCACACTATACGCAGTTTATATTCCTATTGTTTTAACACTTTTTGCTTCGTTCTGAGGATTTATAGCGGTGTTAATCTTTATTATTTAATGTCTATCTTTAGTATAATTCTTCAATTCAATACGTATCGCATTATTGATAAAGATTTTTTATACCTTTCGTGAGTTCAATCCCTTACTGGTAGATATTTTTATTAGTTTTTGAAAGTCGGTTCGGATTCCAGTTTTCGATATTTTAATGTTTCTTATTTATGTACAATGTTAATGTAATCACGAAATTATTTTTAAACAATAAAATATAATGATCTTGTCGGTATAATTTTCATTTTGTACTGTTTCTTTTGTTAGTAATAAAATAAAAAAAACTTTTTATATATAAATGAATATTAAGTGAAGGTGTATAATCGTTTGATTGATAAGGCGTCAAGTGGACAGGACAATGGCTAGATCTACACAGCAACATCTCAGTCACCGACATCCAGGGCTGCCACTTAGCTTGAAAAAATATTATTATTATTTTAAATAACAATACTTAAAACTTTACGCGTGTTTGAAAAGTTTCAACCCTTGCTCGTGAAATGTGAGGTGAGTAGTCAAGTATACCATAATAAATGTGTTGAATAAAAATTTAATTATAATAATGTTATCTCAATGATAATAAGAATACACCACATTTTAGAAATATAATAAAATTAAATATTACTTCAATATTAATATTAATAATTATTATTAATTTTATATCTATAACATAATATTTTAGAGTTTTTAAAATCAGATTATAATATAATCTTAAAAAACTTTTGAAAACAAATATATTTGAAACAAGACAAACATTTTGGTTTAATATAGTATGTATTCTCTATTATTAATATTATTTACCTCATCCTTTTTATTCTTTGTAGTCTGTGTCTTTGCTTAGATTAAAATAATCGGCATTTCTAACACACTTTCTCGTACTAACAGAAGTATTATATCTAACTATATTATAGAATTGTACTAACTTGCATATAAATACTAAACTACATACTAGCATAGTCTATAAAAAAATTTAAAAATGGTAAATTAATTAATGACAAATTATCGAAGCATATTTAAGATAATTTTCAGAAAAGTCCATGCACACCCATCACTGTTTACAACTTCAAGTAAATTTAAAACGAATACGACAAATAACTTTGAACGAATACGAAATTCAGCCCTACGTCCTTTTTACGTGAATTCGTGAATTCGTCGCATATATTGGGGCCTACCATGAACTCTTAAAAACTATCATAGTTTTAAGACGTTTTGTAGCAATATTACAATAATATTACTTTGATTCGTACCATGAACTTTATAAAACAATATTGTTTTATTCCTGCTTAGTGACGTAAATGAACGAATGCTATTCTATTCCTGCTATAAGAGGGAATGAGACATCGACTTTTATTTCGTATAGCTTCATCTCTTTTACACCATGTTGCTATGGAAATACCAAATAATCAAAATGACAGGAATGTGGATTACAAAACACAATTTACATTAACCAAAAATAAAATTATCGGATTAGAGTTTTATAATTAAATAATGAATTGTGATTACATACTGGACAATATGATTTTATGGACTTGCTATTGAAACTAATAAATAAATTCAAGATGAAGAAGAACATGAAGAAGAAATTATGAAATATAATTTATAATATTTAAAATACATTGATTGTCTGAAATAGAAGAAGTAAGAATGAGAAGAAATACGAGTTTTGACTGAGAAATGGAGCATTGGGGTCCTGATCTTTACAAGGTCTGTTTTGCTATACCTAGAACGAACAACAACTCGAAACAGAAAAAACCATTATGAAGAATAATTTTATTTGTGATATAGTGACGATCCAACATGTTAAGAAGCCTAAAGTTATTATTTTTAAAGTGGATTGTGTACATTTGTTGTTTTTATGGTACTTATGTGTATCTTCTATGAGAATATTATACGTCAGAAACAGTCGATTCACTTCTTATGTTTTAATTAATTCATATTAATAAAAATATATTGATGATAAACCGTTTTTGAATTAAAGAGGTGGTGCTGAGTTTAACACTATACCATTATATTTCTAACTAGGGGCCTACCATGAACTCTTATAGCAGTATTACAATAATCTTACTTTCGATTTTCGTGCCATGACATCCTAAAAGTAATATTACTTCAATAATGTTTCGATAAGAAGTTTTGATGACGTCATCCTAATTCATTCGTTCTTTTCCATATAAAACATTATTAACTCGTACCATGAACTATTTATTGACAATAGAAACATAAAAGTAATATTGCTTATATGTCTAATTTTGACATTTAAAAATCGTTAGGTTTTCAAGACGGATTTAGAATGTAATATTGTTTATATGCCCAATTTTATTATTTAGAGTTAGTTTTTCGCGATAGATTTACTTATTATTACTTTATAATTTACGTAGTTATTTTAGCCAGCAACTACAATAGGCATAAATACTACAAAAGAAGTCTAGGCTAGCTAACCAGACCATATGTAATTATATGATACTCTCAAAATTACAAGGGTTTTAAAGAGTATTTCCATTTACAAAAACGATTTGAAAATCATTTCTGTATTATATAGTTTATACTGACTTAGTATAAACTTGTTAACTATTATTTTATGATTATTTTTACTGTTTACATACATCACACTTAACTCATTTATTATATTATTAATATAATGGTATAGTGTTAAACTCAGCACCACCCCTTTAATTCAAAGACAGTTTATCATCAATATATTTTTATTAATATTAATTAATTAAAACGTAAGAAGTGAATCGACTGTGTGTGACATATAATATTCTCATAGAAAAAACACATAAGTACCATAAAAAACAGACAAATGTACACAATCCACTTTAAAAATAATAACTTTAGTCTTCTTGACATGTTTGGATCGTCACTATTTCACAAATAATAAATTCTTCATCATGGTTTCTGCTGTTTCGAGTTGTTGTTAATTCTAGGTACAGCAAAACAGACCTTTTAAAGATCAGGACCCCAATGCTCAATTTCTCACCCAAATCTCGTATTTATTTTCTTTTTTACTTTTTCTGTTTCAAGCAATCGATGTATTTTTAAATATTATAAATCATATTTCATAATTTCTTCTTTATTTTGTTTTTTTTTTATTAGTTTCAATAGCAAGTCCATAAAATCGTATTGTCCAGTATGTAATTACAATTCATTATTTAATTATAAAACTCTAATCCGATAATTTTATTTTTGGTTAATCTAAATTGTGTTTTGTAATCCACATTCCTGTCATTTTGATTATTTAGTATTTCCATAGCAACATGGTGTAAAAGAGATGAAGCTATACGAAATAAAAGTGATGTCTCATTCCCTCCTATAGCAGGAATAGAAAAGCATTCGTTCATTTACGTCACTAAGCAGGAATAAAACAATCTTGTTTTATAAAGTTCATGGTACGAATCAAAGTAATATTATTGTAATATTGCTACAAAACGTCTTAAAACTATGACAGTTTTTAAGAGTTCATGGTAGCCCCCAATTCTCCTTATTTGTATAACTTTATCAATTATTAAGGGTCAATGCTTTTTTGTTATCCTTTTGTATTATAATTAAATAAAATTATTTAAAACCACTTAGTTACCTTTTATTATATTTTTTATGACTAACAATATAAAAAAACTAATAACTTAAATAAAATAGAATTTTAAAATTTTTATTTCATTACGTAGATAGATTTTACCTGCATTATATGTAAATAAGAAACAGTAATGTTACGTATTATTAAATTACGATAGTGTAACTTTTACAAACAAGATTTAGCTTTAAACAATTGTTTATTCAATTTGATATGGTTTTAAGAGTTAGGACTTGTAGAGTTTAAGACATACGGATATAATCTGTCCCGATAAATATAAATTAAGAATGTTAATTAAATACTATACATGGAAATGGATGTTTTTTAATTAGAGAAAACCTTTATTCTTCAAAAGTGTATTACTTCTGTTTCTTAGTAATGATGTATTTTATTATTAATATACAAAATAAAAGGTTTGTTTATTAAATGTAGAAGAACTTCTGTGAATGTTTATTACTTCCAATAATATTCTTAATTTTATATAATATTAAATAAAAAGTTGAGGTATTAGTTAAAATATTTATCTTCCTTTTTTTCTGTTGTACTTTTAAAGTGTCGAGTACTATTAAAGTCTATATAAACTATTGCTTTAGTGTAAAATAGGAATGTTAATATTAATTATTGTTTTATTTTATATTTTATAATCGAAAGTAAACTTAAATAATTTTGAGAGTATCATATAATTACGTGTGGTGTGGTTAGCTAGCCTAGACGTCTTTTGTAGTATTAATGCCTATTGTAGTTGCTGGCTAAAAAAAATACGTAATAAAAAATACTAATATTAAATAAATCAAAATAATAAAATTGGACATATAAACAATATTACATTCTAAATCCGTCTTCAAAACCTAACGATTTCGAAATGTCAAAATTAGACATAAAAGTAATATGTATTACTTTCATGTCTCTATTGTCAAATAGTTCATGGTACGAGTTAATAATGTTTTATATGGAAAAAGAGTGAATGATTTAGGATGACGTCATTCAAAACTTCTTATCGAAACATTCTTAAAGTAATATTACTTTTAGGATGTCATGGTACGAAAATCGAAAGTAAGATTATTGTAATACTGCTATAAGAGTTCATGGTAGGCCCCATTGTCTTAGTATGGACAAAATAAGTGAGTTCGAACTACACGTAAGAAGCTGTCTCCAAATTCTCTATACAGACTTTTAAATGAAAATGAACCGTTTGAGTCTTAACTTAAAGTTTAGATTTCTTTGCCCGATTTGAGAAAATATTTCAATAGAATGGAGGAAAACTTATCTTAACAATGACATACTAAAGTCGGTTTTCCAATGAACGATCAAAAAGGTTTTGATAAAGACTATAGTTGCCGATGTCTACAAAAACAATGTGATGATGGAGAAGTAAGCAGAAACGTATTAAACTCGCATTTACGAAGATGCCAGTTTGAAGGTTTTATTGTTTCGAGATTTTTGTGAGGTTTGAGGATTTTCGATGCTTTACCAAGTACAATTCGAATTGATTTTTTTTTTTATATTAGTATTGAATTTTTAAAGAATTATTTCTTCAGAGTTTACAGTTAAAAATAGGATTTTAATAACCCTTTAATTAGACTTAACTTAGCAAAAAGACTACTCTATGAAGTTATAAATATAATCTATATATATAAAAATGAAACCCGTTTTCCTTGGTCACGGCATCACCCGTGAATGGCTGGACCGATTTCACTAATTCTTTTTTTGTTGTATTTGTTATTATTAGGAGAAGGTTCTTTCGGAAAAAAATATTAAGAAAATCTCTCAGAAATATTGAAAAATGTACATTTAATTTTGCTTATTTTTAAAAACGCGAGTAACAAATGTCAATGTCATTCACAGCCATAGATTATGGCCGTGTTCCGAAATACAAACCAGTATACTGGCCAGTGCTGATGACGTCAAAAATCGACGCCAATCGACACCGACACCAGTGCAATATGGCGTGGGTGTTATGACGTCATTAGCCCTGGCCAGTATGTTGGTTTGTATTTCGGAACACGGCCTATATTGATGAAAGAGCGTCGTATTGAGCTTAGTGTTTAAATAAAAATGCAAAGTTGTTCAATAGCGATTTGTAAAAATATTAGTGAAATTATTGAATCCTAAGAAATAAACACTATTATGTTTTTTATTTAATTAAAAATTAGTAAAGTCATTTTCAGGAATAGCGAGACCAGGGAATTATGGATTCATTTTTATATGGAGGATTCAGTTCAAATTGAATAGGTACTCGTACTTAAGATAGGTCAGCTATACAAAATAAAGTAGTGCATCATTGCAACGCTAAGGCGGTACGAAGTTCGCCCGGTCAGCTAGTATAGAATAAAAACTATACTAGTATATGTCGTAATTCTATTTGTACTTTTTATCTCGTAAACGGCGAATATAATTTCTGACACGTATTTTATTTTATGTAATCTCTTTACGTGATAACATTTGCTCATCATCCATCATATCTTTATCACCTATCACCTTATCCTACTTTTCCGGGATGTGCTCATTTAACCCAATCCAGAGAATTTAGCAAAAGTTTTAAGACTCGTCCTGTCGACTGACGTCATTCCTCCTTGGGAATGCATGTTAGTAGCCACCTTATGGATGAACTATGAGGGATAGAATCCACTTGTTAGTTAGCTCTTAAGCAATTGTCGTTAATATGTGACGTGGTCATCATATTCTAAGCCGCGACCACAAGAAAGAAATATTACATTTTCTATTTATTAAAAGTAGTAAATACAAAAAGATAATAATACTAAAACTTATCCAGTGCAAACTTTTGTGGCCATAAAGTGTGGAATAAAAATATTTATGTTTTATATAAAGTATGAAATGAAATGAAACACTATTCAGTTATTGAGATAGTCAATTTGTATAATCTCGGAAGGCATCAATATTCGTCAGTCCCGGATTACTTATGATTTATGACATCTGTAAGACTACCATTACCTCCCCTAGCCATTACCTTGGGCCACGAAACTAGCTACAAGTAGGTAACCCAGTACAAGTAAGTTAAACAAGTTGGCTACTTCCGTCTTTGTTTTTGACTAGTTAGTTACTTAATTGAAAACAAAGTTACAGTTACTGAGTTTTTTCTTATCATATAAATGAAAAATAAAAAAAATAAAATGTTTTATACTTCTTAAAATAAATAAAATTTTATAAGAATACAGTCTTAAATTATTTAAAATTACATTAAAAAGAACTCCCTCTAGTTTCATAGCCCCACTGTAATGTCCAGACAAAGAACGTTACTGGTGATATAATATCACTTACGAGGACAGTTTTTTAATAATAACAAGTAAGAAACAGTCTGCTTCGGTCACGGACAGACTTTTTTATTGTTCCATTTTATATTAAAAATTATGTTACAAGATTATAATCACGGAACATAATTTTTAAAAACAAATACAATAGAATTTTCTACTTAAATAGAGAAGTACCTACTTATTTTTATAACTGTCATAAATATGTACAGATTTCTAAAACCTATGGTCACAAGCAATACATTATTAAGAGAAAATAATATATATATTTTCAAGCTACAAAAAAGTAGTTATACTCAATAACTTTTCTTCAAAGCAAATATTTTTTTTTTTCTATTAAAATTTTTAATGGAGATTGGTCATTAAGTGCAGGATTCGCTCTCTCAACATATCCATAGACTAGTACTAGTCTACCTTCTAACTCATTTTGAATCTTTTTGTCCTTGCAGTGGTTAATGAATGCTGAAGCAAAGGTCGTGGCTTCGATTTCCATACGGGACAATTCTTTTTATGTACTAAGTATCATTATATGATTTATATTTATGTACATATTATTATATTATCCTTGTTATAGGTATACTATGTTTGTGTAATCACCGTGACACAGGCATAACATAATCTCTAAGGCGGGAGTTGTATTTTAAATAAAATAAAAAAAATACTAGTGGTGGTAGACCAAGTCTGCCCTGGACAGTACCACCTATATATGGAAGATCGACTTGAAGTAGCTATTGAAGCTAAATTTCTTACGGCGAGTGAGAGAGCCATATCTCCAATAGCCTATTCCCTCTCCGTGTCCTAGTTTCATCACATTCCTCTCCATTCCATAACAGTGGAAACGATGGCTGTGGGAGATGACACCATTTACCACCTACCTAAAAGTGGGTAATGAGTTTTGGTTATATGTATATTTTGTTAACTTTCACGCCTCTCATATAACCAGTTAAAAATTAATTGCAATTCTGCTGTACAAGCGACGGACAGAAAGTAAAGCTAGTTGTTTTGTATGTATATTATGTACGTAACACATTTAAGACCTTGAATAAATAGTTTACTTTCGAATATTTTAAGTACGTCTAGTTAATGTCAAGTGAAAGTCATCGGGGATGTAGCTCAGTGGTAGAGCGTTCGCTTTGCATGTGAAAGGCCCCGGGTTCGATCCCCGGCATCTCCAGATTTTTTTTAATAATTATTATATATTCTTTAAAGAAATGCTTTATGCTAATATGTTTATAGTTCTTTTATAATTCAATATTGTTCAAATCTTATAGAAGTTTGATATAACATTATTTAATAAAAATTATACCGAAAATAGAAAGGAAAAAAGAAATATATATAGAATATCCAGTTTTTCCAAGTTTTTCATATCTAATCACCTCCTGCCGCGTCATAATACTTGGGGAGGCTAACATTCGTGTCACGTAGCGAGTACGTGGGCGCCCGACGAATTACCGTTACTTTACGTAGATCCTGAATTTACGGACTGCGTGAAAAAATAAAATTATTTAATGTTATTTATATAGAAAATGTTGCGTTAAATATACATTTCATAGAGCGTCAAATATGTTTCTTTATAATAGCCATAAACCTAACCCAGCTAAATATAATAAGTTTAATTCTAAAATATGCATATTAGTATTTTTATAATAATATAATTTACCTTCATATTGAAACAGTGAACAATAACTCCCCCGTAACTAATAACAGATATTTATTTTATTTTAAATACTAAACACATATTATAAAACACTATGTTTTCCATGAAGATTTAAACTTCCTTTAATATAAAGAGAATTAACTATATCTGATAGTAGAGTGATTCAAGACATTTAAATTCGGGACCGGTTTACGGCCTTCGAAAATTTTATTTCCGAAATAATTTTCCGAGTTTCCATCTTGTTTTTCGTTTAGGTGTATCTGTGACGGGAAACGGAAGATGCCGGGCACGTGCTAGCTACGTGATCTCGGAGATACGAGGATATATTATATGTATAGATATATATTATATACGTATGTCTCAAGTCGAAACTGTTTCAAATATATGAGGTTCATGAGCTTTGTGTGTTAGAAATGAACACACTAATAATGAATTTGAATGAAGTTATTTCAAATTTGTTTAAATTCAAAATGATATACATATATTTATATGATCTTACTAACTAACGAACTCTTGCATATCTCCTGAAGCCACGACTCAACCATTAAATAAATCATCTAATAAATATATCTTGATATTTAAAGAAGAGAATAAATATTTATTATATAATACTAAATTGACATTACGGCTTAATTCTATAGAGCCAAGTGGAATTTGCTGGCCATAAACCTGGATACTCTTGAAAAAGAGAAGGTTCATCTCCCTGGCTCGTGTTGGTAAATGTAGAGTTCCCTGAACTTTTCTAGAAATCATAGTTGTATGTATGGTTGCTTGTTTTCAAATTTATAGATCTATGTGTGCATTTAGTTGACTTATTATTTGTGTCTGTTCAAATGTATTATATAATTAAAATTATAACATATATGTAATATCATTAACTAACACTGCAGGCCAAACTGTATCATGAGAAGTTTAACTAAAACTAAAACTTGTAAAGCGAACTAAAATTCCGAACACATTTTTAGCTCCCGACCTATTTTAGTACAGGGTATTAATAATATTCCATATTAATATGGAATAATTTCAACAATCTTTATATATATAGCATTCATTTAATAGGGTTAAATCTTCATTTGATGCGTGAAAGTATTTTTATGGGAGTCAAGGAATGCCATCAGATACTCGCTAATACTCTCCCCTTGACAACTCTATGATTTAAGGCTTTCTACCACTTGATTATAATTCTTATTAAGATATTAGATTCTTGATAATATGTAAATCAGCAAAGCATTGGAATATAAAACAATAATCCGCAGATGAAAATTTAAACAGTAAATGTAATAGGATAATACATTTTTTTCGATTCGATTCACAAAAATACAGTCATTTAAAAAAATATTAATTTCATAAGACTTTTGGATAATAAAATCTGCATAAAACAATTATTAGTAGAGGTGAAAAAAACATAACTATTATTTGTTTTTGAAAATATATAACAATATCTCATTTATATTTCATAATGTTTACATTAACTCAATGTCTTCATTAACATGTTCAGTATTTAATTTGAAGTTGTTTTTCTACACACACATAGATAACTACATACACACACCCACACACTCGCTACATGTACACACATACAGTCACTACATACACATACAGTCATTACGTACACACACTTACTTAATAACCTGTATAATTAAGCGATACTGAAAGTCAGCCAAATTAAAATGTTGATATACTTACTTATTTCAATATTAGTATAAAAAGGAAAATTAGTGCACCAATGATGACTTATCTATCTCAGTCAACATTGTTAAGGTTAACCTCTATTCAATTCGTGTGGTTAGAGTAGAAATTAAAAATATCCTGTCAGCCAAGTGACACTACATTTTAAACTGACTCTTGACAGCGGTACCTTAGAAAACGCACTCTCTTAGATAGCCGAACCTATCTATTAACTAATCTCCATTTATTAAATCCTAAAGATGATATGAAATTATTAAATGTTACACATGAATAATTATGTAATATATTTTTAATTACTTAAATACTACATTTATTATTATTACATTTTAAGTGTGTTTATATGATATCATTATAAATCGAGGATGCGCTCTAAAAATAGTCCATGGCAGGAGAGCTCAGACTTAATTAACTTTAAGTAAATCTAGATGAGCTACCTACTCAGATTATAATCTCTATATTATCATCTCTTATATCATCATTATATCATCGTCTATGCTATTCTATGTACCGTCTCTATCTCAAAAAAAATAATACAACCTCATTAAATTATTTTTTTATTTTTTGGCATACTTAACATATACGTATACGATGTAGGCACACCCCGAAATTGTTTCAGACAGTAGTTTTGTTTCTGTGACCATTATTAATCACAGCTTCAGTATCTACTTATATCACTTGAAATTAATTTAATATGTATTATACTGAACTTTATATTTTAAAAAATTGGCCATGTGCTTCAGTTTTAGAACGATCACTTTGCAAGGAAAAGGTCCCAAGTCTCTAAATGCTTTAATAATAAATAAAAAAATATTAAAATCTTCGTAACATAGACATAGACGCGAAAAAAAAATATGTACCTATATAAGTATTATATTATGGTATTCAAATAGGTTGTTCTTTAAACTTTTTTATTAAATATTGTAACAAAAAAAAAAGATTAAGAACCCCTAAACAACAAAAAGACCTCTAAAAAGAATAAAATAGCTATACATGTTAGATATTTTCAAACATTAATTTCAGTAGTGGCATCTTTACAATGTTAATCTATACTGCAAAGTTAGAAACATTAGTAGGGATTTTTGTAAGAAGCCTAATAGATGTCACCACCGTCCCGATAAAAACGATCACATATAGAATGCTTAATTCACCGAGACAGCCAGCGATACGGCATATCAATTGGTAGAGCGACGGGACTGTCTCCCAGAGGTCGCAGGTTCGAATTCCTGCCCGTATCGGTTTATTTTTCATTATAGGTTTTATTTAAATTTTTAAATAGAATTTTACAAATGTCTATATTTTAATGGAAAAGGTAATTCAAAAAGTTTATCAACAAAATAAAACACCAATAAACAAGTTCAACAACCCAAACCGCAAAGCACAAATGAGCAATTGACAGTAAAACAAAGATGGAAGCCATCTCAAGTTCATTTACAGATTGACAACCACACTAAAATGGCCGACACCCCGTAAGGCGGGAATTAGCAATAAAAACTTTTTTACTGTCCACAGGGGTTGTAAGAGCAGTGATGTCTTCCATAACACGTATAAATCTAAAGATTGTTTCTTTGACAATTAACATACTAATAAACCATCACCCGAAATTTATGTAGTTAAGTACCTTTTTTTTCATCACGCAATATCAGTAAAAAAAATAGATACACCTACCTACCTACATATGTACATAATAGCGAGCAATCAATAGATTTCATGTAAGTTTTAGTAGTTGGATTTGTAATTATAGATCTTACTTTATTGTTATTTTAACACAGAACATCGACATCGAATATCAAGAAATCGTCGACATAATAGAACATCCCTTTTTCCAATGCCATAACTCTTGAAAGTTCATTTGCATTTCTTTATTGGATCGCGGGGAAACTGAGAAAAATTCGAGCACTCACTTTTAATTACGAATGCACTTAAATTTAAATTCTTGTAAGCACACAATTTATACTAATTTGTGTTTAAATAAAGGGATTAATAAAACATTATGTGTAATGAAAACGTGCGCCTAGGAACCGAATACCAATATTAATATATAATTATGATAAAAATTAACTATTATTTTCCTATGACATTTTTTTCTAATCTAATCATTATATTTATAACAGTAGGTATGTATAATTATTGATTGGTTCTTTAAAAAAAGTTGCTCTTATGACTATGTAAGTTCAAAGAACGTTAAAATTATAAAATTTTGCAAAACCAACTCCAGTAGAACGATATGAGACGGAAGACCTATGTAAAGAAAATAGTGCTAGTGCTTAAAGAATTTACGTTTACCTCCACCTGTCAAACTGCCATTTTTAAGATAGTAGATGTTTTAAAAAAAAGTAACTTTGAGTTGTCATATTAGTGTGAGTCAAATCTTGCAAGTTAAATTTGACCAACTTCTCATTGTCCGATTGAGTTGAAATTTAAAATACTTACACCTTTAGTTCTGCTGACAAGGCATTTATGAAAATATAAAATTACGATTTTTGGTAATCCAAAATGGCCTCTGCTATGAAATTGCAGATACATACCTACGGTTGTTCAACCCACCCAATGTGGGTATTTTTGTAAAATACACTACACCACGAAAGTTGGTATTTAAAAACGTTATTTAATTATCATTTTATTATAACGGCGGGAGGTAGTACAGATTACACTCGAGCGTAGAGCAGGGTCATCAACCTGCTCCTTTTAAATACGAATTTATATTTCGTATGCTGTTACAGTATAAAGTATAAATCACGTTACATATTTATTATTTATAAAATATGTTTTACTTCTCAAATCTCAAACATCACAGGAGAAAAATAGAAGATGTCTATGCCTTAAAATTTAATTTTAATAATACGGTAAAATGGATTTATTTTTAAAAGAACCCGTGAAAATGGTAAAATAAATTGTTAGATACTCGAATTATTCTAATCTACTTTCATAAACTTACTTGGTTTCATTTGTTTTAATATTATTCATGCTTCTTATGTAATCATGATTTAACAAGTCCCAGTAGAAGTCAATCGTACACATTTAGAATGTACAATAAGGCTTTCACTGCAGTCATATAAAGCCTCTGTTTGTTCTCCATTCAAGTATAACAGGGGATGTAGCTCAGTGGTAGAGCGTTCGCTTTGCATGTGAAAGGCCCCGGGTTCGATCCCCGGCATCTCCATTTTTTTTTATTCTTTTAAATTAGAGACAATTAAATTTAATATTTTGACAAGTATTCTGAGAATGGCAAGACAAATTACATTCTTTATACTCAGAAATATAGAGCCGGTGTGTCCATACCAATTTCTAAGTCAAGGCATTGGTTAAGTTAGTGGAGTTTATATAACGAAACACTTTATCTTCAGTAAACAGTCTTTCTGAATCATAGTTTCAAATTTATTTAGTGCAGGGATATTGTTTTGTTTTTATCTACCTTGGATAATTTAATTAATGTCTTGTCTTTTCATTTTATATGACATACCTACTCAAAAACCCTTTAAAATAACATGTAAATTATCACAACTTATTACTGATCCGAATGTTTAAAAATACCTTTAATTATGTTATTATTATTAATTTTGAATTTAATTAAAATATTAAACTTAATTTTACTACCAGTACTACTCCTACTATTACTACTAATACTAGTGGTAAGGTAAACCATAGATCGTCTGTCTGTCCATGTATCTGAAGCGGAAGGTAAGTAAACATATAAATTGACAGTTATCGCCCATTCCAACCAATCCTCAGATTACACGATCCATCAGCCGCGGGTACATACATCGCGGTAATGGCGCCATACGTCGTGTACCTTAAGCTGAATCTTTTATATGTATTCAATTGGAAGAAATGAATTAATAATGGTATGGGAGGTAATATTTATTATAATAGAATTAATTATGACTATTATTGTTTAGGTAACAGTGTAGGAAAATAAATACACGACTCGTGGGTGTCCTACACGTAGTTTTTATTTTTCTAGATATTATAAAATTTTGAATATTTATCAAATATCCCTGTTATAATAATTTATAGGTACATTTTCAGTTTGATATTTAGTTAATATTAAACTGACCATATTATAAATAGTATGTACAAGATACGCAAAACAAAGTTTCTATTATTGCTTTAAGAGCCCTTGTAAATGTCAACGAGAATACAAACTGATCGTAAGTTAGATACTCATTCTAAATTCGTCGACACTTACAAAATGACAATTAGGTACTTGTTTTGTTATGGGGTTGTGTGGCGGAGATACAGACCAAATGATGATAAGTGGTGTCATAGCCCATAAGCATCTCTAAATATGGAAAGTTCCACACGTTTTCCACTCTTGTGGAATGGAAAAGAATGCAAGAGACCCGCCACCCACAGACGGAGTAGAAAAGTAGCTATAATTGCTTCTTCACGCTAACGTCTGTGAAAGAGTAGTCCTACACGGATCGAGCCTATATATGACCTGCAGTCAAGTCGCTTGAGCTAGGCTCCAGTAGTTACGTAAGCCTACAAACTAACAACACATTTATAAAACATCCCCTTATGTAGCTAGTATTTTATAACAGGTATTCTAGTATAACCTACTGAAAACTCAACAAACAATTATAAATATAATTATCTAGATATAAAAAATCTTAAATAAATTGAACGTAACAAATATTCGTATTACACAAAAAGATAATGTGGACATTTTTAAAACTAAAATTGATGGCTGCTCAATTGAATTTCACACTTGATTTGAGAGGGCCGGGCTTGAAAAATCCTTCCGGTTTTCAAATTCGGAACACATCTGTCAAATAAACGCGGGAAAACATTGCAGTGTTGCCCGCTTAAGAAGGGTCGCCATGTGTCAAACGGGAAATAGTTATTTATGGGACCCATTCACAAATTGCATTCGTGGCCGAATTGATATATTGGAATGTTTTATATGTAAATGTGATCTTGGTTGAATGTCTTGCCCCAGAAACGGATATCAAATGATTTAGATACCGGATACGTTTATAAATATAATTTATGACCGTTCTCGTTTATTAAAAGAATAATAATTGGGGGCTTATATCTATAGATAACGAAATATAATATAGTAATGTCTCCTCTCTGAAGAACTAATGAGAATAATGAATGTGAATTAAATATAAATTAAATTCTTGAGCTTGCCTTAATGTCTCATAAGCAATACCTACAATAAAAATGAAACCTACACAGTTCTTCTAACCAATGAAATCTAAGCGGAGACAAGAATCACTTGACTTGTGTTCTCTGTTTATTTCAGATAAACAATAATATTCGTCTAAATAATATTACAAATAAAACAACAGAGCACGGTCACGATTGTTCTATAAATCATTTTAGTTTCAGTAAATCAACATCTGTTAGCTAAGTCGGGAGGTCGACTCCGTGAGTTACAAAATATTGGATATTATAACTATTGCCTACATTTATTTTCAAGGTTATAAGGATTTTTGTTACGTAGCTGCAAAATAAATTTATATCAAATCGTGGCACAATAGCAATACCTGATGTATTTTAAAACTAATTATGAAAAAATAGTTCACATGAAAATAAATGTAAAAGTAGCTCATACTTATATACAACTATTGAACTATTTTATTAGCAGATACTTAAAAAATATTCATCACTGATCGATTTTTCATTTGTATTAAAGTGACATTTTATTAGTCAAAACGTCATTCAAAAATTAAAATGTCTTGATTAAGCGTATTCGTGTTTTATTATAACAATAGCTTTTTAGTTCGACTCCGTTTCTGTAGACATTAGAAGTAGGTTCATACTTTAAACGATAAGAGAATTCGTTCACAAATACCGATGAACCCTAGAAAGATATAGTAGCTACTATACCTATTATATTTTAGAAAGTAAGTACTTTGAATACATTGCCATACTTTTAAAAAAGGTTCTTTTTATTGTTTACCTTTAACTTCTTAATAAACGAGCTATGAAATATAAAATTATTTTTGCAAACTCTCCGATTACCGTGGAAAGCTACACATATCTATATAACATGACACCAGAATTTTTACAACCAGCGTTGACTCTAATCTCCAATATTGGTGTTATTTAACTAATTAAAGGATAATAGGAAATACCTCGTACAAACTTTTATTAATTCTTTGTGTTTCCCGGGTTCAAAAAGTAGTTAATAGTTATGAAACATTGTTTTGAAAGTGTAACGCTCTCTTTACTACAAGGACTAAGCGTAGAGATATTATACAAATTCTATGGGATTAAGTCGCTGACAATATCCAGAAACTGTAATTTATATTTAACTAGCTGTGCCTGCGACTTCGTACGCGTAGATTTAGATTTTGATAAAACGTACCCTTTGTACTTACCAATGTATGTAAAAACTATCAACCTTCATATTAGGTAAGCAGCAATGGTACAACAATAAGACATTATTAACTTCCTTATTTGTTAACCGATTGTTAAAAAAAAACAAAATATAAAAAATAAAATAAAAAAGTAACTGGACAAAATAAAATATTTTAGAATGAGTAAATAAGCTCTATGATAGATTTACACGAACTCGCTGTCAACAAGTATAGTATAAATATTTAAAATCATTGCGCCTTATTTGAAGAGATCTTGAAAAGTTACAATATCTTTTTGTATTACTCCAACTGCATTATTCCAACTCAAGTAGCACTCACTTTTGACCATATTTTTAATCGTCATAATAATAACTCCATCCATCTGGCAGTTATTAAGTATCAGTATTTTACAAAAATCCGGCGTTTTCTTTAGAACTTACACTTTATGATAACAAATATTAAAAAACAAAATTAGACCAAATCCTTTACCCACGCCTTAATGTAAGTAAATGTAGTACTTACTCTTATATCAATAAGGCTGAACCTACCTACACGCCCCAGATAGTTGATAAAAAGTTAAGGAAGAGGTAAGTATTTTCGAATTTCTTATCACGAGTTTTATTGATGACGTCATACATAAAAAACTTCAGTGTTCCCAATGACTAAAATAACTTCTAATTAAGGATATTTATCTGTGTTATCTACCTTTGAGTATTTTTATTATTTTTTGAGTTTATTGTTCTAGAATTTATTTAGGCAAAATAAAAATCAATTACCAGAGGCTAATATAAAACAATATACTCTATTCTTCTTAAAACATATTTATTTTTATTTAGAAAAAATATTTATTATATAGCCTTGCCATGCTAATTGTAATAATAAATTAAAAAATACAAAATCACAAATTAAAGCCTTAGTAGAAATATCATAATTTATGTTATGGTAACATTGTAATTTAAATATATATTTTTTTAAATTGTGTTCATATTTTCATTTTCATTTAGGACTTCCGTTTTCTGTAAAGTCAAACTTGCTCTGCAGAATTGTTTGTCTTAACACTGTTTTAAACTTTTTACTTTTACTTATATATTGTCAGCCACGTACAATGGATTTTACTAATAAAGTAGTATTAATTACTGGAGCTAGTTCAGGAATTGGTGCTGCAACAGCCATTCATTTTTCTAAACTTTCAGCACAATTGGCTTTAACAGGTAGAAAAGAAAACAACTTAAAAAGGATTGCTTTATATTGCGAAAAAGCTAAAGGAATCAAGCCCTTGACTGTTGTAGCAGATTTGACAGAAGATTTAGATGTAGAAAAAATTGTTACAGAAACGATTGATCACTTCGGAAAATTGGATGTCTTAGTTAATAATGCTGGTGTAATGTCAGTTGGAGGGCTGAAAGACTCGAGTATGGAAATTTACGACAAAGTGATGACGACAAATATACGTGCAATTTATTATTTAACCAAGCTTTCCATACCGCATCTTATTGAAAGCAAAGGTTGTGTTGTTAACATGTCTAGTATTTTTGGAAGCAAAGTAACAAACAACTCCTTGGTGTATAATATATCCAAGGCTGCATTGGATCATTTCACAAAATGCGTGGCTTTGGAGTTAGCCCCAGATGGTGTGAGAGTTAACTCTGTAAATCCAGGCTTTGTCAAGACTAATCTGTTGAAAGATGTAGGCCTTTCTGAAGATCAACTTGATTTACTTGTTAAAAATATAGTGAGTCGATCTCCATTGAAAAGGCAGGTAGAAGGTAATGAAGTTGCTGCACTTGTTGCCTTTCTAGCTAGTGATAAAGCAATAAGTATGACAGGCACGTCTTTGAATGTAGACGGAGGATGTCTTCTAAACTGACTATTGTGTTTGGTATCTATATGTCCTGCAGTATAGTATTGTACTTTGTATACAGAAATGTTTTAAATGTATTATTAGTCTAGTCATATAACAAAGTATCGTAAAGAGTATTTAGTTCTTTACTTTTACTAAAAATTTAATTTTATCTGCATAGCATTTATTTATTTATATTTTATAGCATATATTTTTATTTACATAAACATACTTAAGAGATTAATTATTTAATAAAATCATATTTTACAAAAAAATTGTTATAGTATTATTTATAAATTTTTTAAAGTGAAAATGAAAACCAATATAGTACACTTTTTGGATAACTCCTTAATATTCAGTTCTCAATCAACAAACACACTGATTTTTCTTTAGCTTTTGTTTTTTAATTGATTTGGTTTGGTAACAAAAAATATTTTGCTTTATACTAACCAATTACCATATACATATTAAGTGTTATATAATTTCTTCTATATTTTTTCCTTTCTACTATATTTTCTAAACTAGCTCAAGATACTCAAGATAACACTTTAATCAATTAAAAACTTAGTATACTAAACTTTTTTTTTAATTATTGTAAATGGAGCCCATAACAATTGTTGTTTCATTTGATAATTATTTTTTTAATCTAATAAAATTATGATTGATTTTTTCCATGAAAATATGAAAATTTGCTATTATAATATATATTTTAGCTGTTACTAAAACAAGTTACATCAAATGCAATCAAGCTTTTACTGTGATGAATGCAAACCAAAATATAAAGTAAATTGTATCATTTTAATCTAGACCTGTTATTTTTTTTAAATACGATGTAGGTATAATATAGCTTCATATTACAAATGTGTAGAACATCGAACTTTGCATGAAATTAAATGTACATATATATAATTAAATTAAATTTTATAATCTTCAGCAGGTAATTAATTAAAATCACAAATAAAATTATTTGTACATTAGATTTAAGCAAAGTTTCGAAGATCAATTAATCGGGGATGTAGCTCAGTGGTAGAGCGTTCGCTTTGCATGTGAAAGGCCCCGGGTTCGATCCCCGGCATCTCCAGATTTTTTATTACAATATTAGAAAAATATATACTTTTATTTTAGTGTTCTATTATAGTTTTGGCAGAATTAGAGTTTGGAAAAAAAATATTTCCTTCTGTGAACCAGATAATAATATCTGGTTCATAAGAATGTACCACAATATTTAAAATACTGAAAACAATATAAAAACACGAAAAATAAATGCGTATGTATTTATTATTAAATTGTTCAGATTGAGTAAAGGCAATGTTGAGGAATTGCTTAATTTAATATTAATAGCCTGACATCTCTTTGGTTGTTAGACTTTAAAACTACTATTTTGTCACAGCAATAGAAAACAACATTTAAAAATATGTCAAGGCTGTAGTTACAACTAAAGGAAATACAAATAACGGTTTAAAACCATTATGATTCGTTTTGGAACATGTCAAATCAGTCGCTGGATAATATATTTCAATGACTCCACAAACAATATGTCTACATTAATGACGCCAATACAATCAACGAATACCTAAAATAATACGTGTTATCAAAAATAACTACGTAGTTGAGTAGTTTTTAATATTTTTTATAATTATTTGATTTATGTATTTACCTAATTTATTTAACATTATAGTAAATATTGTCATCTATTTTCTGGTATGTCAACCTGAGGCTATATTTGCAATACGTGTATAATTTAAATAATCAATTAAATAAGTCGCAATTGTACTGGCACAGTATTATGTAGTAATTTAAAATAAATACGCTAAACTTATATATAACACGCATGTGTCCAATTTCATAAAGGAATGAACGTAATAGTTAATATCGATTTATTACCAATATATATACACACAGGATTTTAATCGATTAAAGACAATTCTGAACACGATTCGATGACATCACTTACCACGATTCACTAAACTAGCAACACTAGGTATACAATGAACACATGCTACAATAAACGGGACATTCCATTTAAAATTTTAATATTAAATTTCAAAGTTTTAGTTTAAAGTATAAGTCATAAAAATACAACCATGTTACATTCGTCAATTTGTAATTTGTTACACAATTTTGTCTTTTACATTTTTATAAAAAAAAAACTAGAGAGGCTTTAGGAATGTCGCTTATTTTTATTGAAGAAGGCTGAGTGGTTCATAATTTTATTAATTTTACCACAAAAATTACAACTATGAGACTATTTTTAAAAATAAGCTCCAGAATATTCTTAGGAACCGGAACACACAAGGCGAATCGTGTATTTTTAAATCTTTTTCAAAACATTATCAAACGCGTCGTGTGGTCTAGTACAGGAATATCATCATACTTTATCATATGTACTTTATTTTTTCATCGCTTACAATTTTTAAATAATTTTACTTCCTAATATAGTCGTTTTTATTGAGTACAATTTGGTGATCAACCTCGTAGACGGCAGAAGTCCGTCATGTTTTAAATGAACAATACTTCACTGAGATTTTGCAGCAGCATATACAATAGTACTTTATTCGTTACAGTGACTAAGAAACATATTCAGGGCATTTTAATTTTTCCAAGCGGTAGTTATCGATAGTCCAAAAAAATATAAATTTAACAACAAAAATGTATACCGCGGCTCGATCACATCACACATCCAACACGGCGACCGGCAGGAGAGAAACACAGCTATATCGTCGTCCTTATCGCACGCGCTCATCCAACCGACCAACGCACCCCGGCAGTCAGGCGGCGTCCTTGCACTCGGCGACGTCGCGACTACGCGCGCGGGGCGCCGCCCGCCAGCGAGGCCGTGGAGGAGCGCTCCGACGCCAGCGAGGGCACTGACCGCTTCTCCGAGGCGGGCGGCGACGGTGCGTCCACGTCATTCTGCAACCATCCAACTGCTGAGCTGCCGCCCGCTACAACACCGGACGGGGAGGGAAAGGGGGCGCGGGCGGGGGAGGGGGGGCACCGTTACTCATCCGCTACTATGCCGCCTCGCCACCTTTGCTGTCTCCGATTTTTTAAACTAGCCGTTACCGTTTTCAAAATATAAACAACGAGAATGATCTGTTTAAATCCTGAAGATCGTCTTCTATTACGTTATTAGGACAGTCAACGGTTCGTGAAGCGGCATTATAACTACATAATATCGTGCTGTTGTAAAATATTCTGAGAAAAACAAAATTGTGGACTGAAAATAATTATATTTAAAAAATTTGAACACATCGATTTGATTTTAATTGTATCTTATAATTACTGTATTGCGTGATTTAGTGCTGCACTGTGAATAAATTGAAATTATTGTGTGATTAGGGTAAGATACTATTTCAAATGTAAAAGCTTAGGAAAAATAATGAAATTTGAAATTTGATAGATGGTGACCTGGTATCATATAACTAATTAGTATTTCTAATACTACATGTACAACCTATAGATATGTCCGGATAAATTTAGAAAGATAGGTATGTTATTTTGTTTATTGTTTAAACATTTGACATTAAATAACACCGACGCTTTTAAAAGTTATATCATGCATCTTAGAAAATCTATAAAGAAATAGCATTACTTAGGAATATTTAATTAAATGTGACGCGATAATGTAATTATATGAAGTAAAACAATGATACAGATGGCACAATGTGTGAGGACGTTACGGGAACATATAATGGATGTTAAAATGTTGAATGCATGGATATGACCGCTTACAGAACTAAAATATATGCTAGATACAGAAGCTGGGAAGCAGAAATGCGTAAGCAGGGAAATGTATGAATAATATATGAATAGAAAATAAATAAATAACACAGTATACAATAAATAGCAATCTAAAACATCCTCAACACAACCTCACCTAATAATACAAAATACATACAAAAATTACAAATTCTACATAAAATAGACAAACATACAGACCACAACACATTAAATATCGTTCATATAAATATTACCTGTTACAATGAAGATGAAGACAATAAAATGGTTAGGTCATAAACATTTCCTAACTCCCAAAACGTCGCAGACTAAAAACAATACATTTAATATTACATAATAACTACATATAGCACCAACAATCCACTTTAACACTATACGTGACTTCTAAGTCTGGTTTAAGAATCACTTACTTAACTACATATCGTGAGTTCTAATATTACATTACATTGTAATTTCTATAAAAAATATATTTTAAATAATTCCATTACCAATAGATACATACTAAAATCATTTTTTTATATTATAAACAAAATTACAGTGAACAGTTTATTTTGAACACATGATTTAAATACTTAGGGATATAAACACTTTACGAGTTTAGACCAATCATGCATCTTGGATTTGCTCGGTAGGGATATAAGCCAGAACGATTAACAAAATAACAACAATATTACAATATAAAAACCGACTCCATTCGTTTCCATATTCAAATTACATACTAGCTAAACACATGACTAGCTTGTAAATAAAATTCCGTACGTCTATATTATCTATGGCAGCCCTAAGTTTCATTTAGCTTTACACATATAGTTTTAATTCGAACGTCTAATTAGTCTATGGCAGCCCTAAAAGTTTTATTTAGCGTTACATATATAGTTTTAATTCGAACGTCTAATTAGTCTATGGCAGCCCTAGAGCATTTATTAGCGGTGTAGTTTTAAATTTTGAACGTCTACATAGTCTATGGTAGCCCTAAAGGTCCCAATTAGCGGTATATAAAACGCTATATCGCCCGACGTTGCCATATTCGCTCGGAACGTTCCTATCTACGCACTTACTGTGAGCGACGTGTTTACAACCAAAGTACGCTCGCCTGAGAGCACTTGTGACTTTGCCCTGATTGCCACAAAAAATAAGAACATTGCTTAGTTCAATTTGAAGAATATATTCTTTCAATATTAAAGTTTAGAAATATCCAAAAGAAAAATCTGGCAATATTATCAAAAAGATCTAAAATTGAAATATCAATATAACTCCATGAACATAACTCGCAGATGAAAAATCATCTACTAATTGATGAAGAAAAAAACATGCTTCAAATTAAAAAATCTCACCACACTAACGCCGGTTTTGCCCTGCAATTATAACACTTATTGACTAACTTTCTATTTAAAATACCTTTGATATTTACCCTACATATGTTGTTTATAATATATATGTACATATAATATGTACGTTTATATATATTATAATAAATAATATCAACAAGATAAATACATACAAAGTAAATAACATACAATATGGTCGCTTACAGTCTTCCCGTTACTGTCCAGTTTTAGTAAGATTTTATTAATGTGCAAGCAATAATTAATACGTAATAAATTGGATGATATTATGATATGACCCAATAACCCAAATAATATTAATTTATTAATAACAGTATTGTAGGGAAGATTGTAAATGAAATAAATACAATAGACGATAATTGACCCAACCACCAATAAATATATATATAAATAATAGAGAGGAGAAGAGTAGAGGATAACTGTCACGCTCATGTTGTTTTGTATTAAACTTTATATATTAATTTATATATATATTTTTTTAACGTTTAAGTAATAAGAATATTAGTTATAATATTTATAACAGCCGTTAGTTTATTTCTGACTGAGAGCCTTCACATATGTATGAAAAAGACATACAATACGAGCGTGACAGCTGCGCGGGCGAGGTGCCGGACGGCGCGTGCGAGCGCGAGCGCGAGCGCTGGGCGACTGACGGGTGGGGGGCGTGCGCGGGGCGGGGGCGTGCGGGCGCGAGGTGGGGGGAGAGGGGTTACCTTGAGCGGCACGGGGGGCACTTCCAGGTGGTAGCCAATGTCGCACAGGTTGCGGAGCAGCTCGATTCCTATGACAGAATAAGACTTAGAGTATTACCGTAATAGGACGGCCGATTGAAGTATCCGCAAAAGTTTATAGGGGGTACTTTGAGGGTTAGCCATTTGTAGAGACCAGGTTGTTTGAGGATACTGATTATACTTAATAGAGAAATTATCACAATTAATATATTTTATTACCTGACTCTCTGTTCCCGCTGTATCTAGTCTCCCAGGCATCAAACAGTCGGTTATAATATCTGGGTCCGGCTAGGTATTCTAAGTATTTATGAGAATCCTTGGTGGGGAACACCCGCTCCATGGCATCGGTTTGGGTGAGTTCGTCTTCTGCTTGTATGAGGTGACGGACGTCGTCGGGGGTCAGAGTGGAGAGAATGTCTCGGAGGTACTGGAAATCAATATCGTTTTTTGTAGATTTTGCTTATAACCATTTTAAATGCAATGTACATTTATAATCGTTTTTTCTTTCGCCATTGTTATTTTTAATGTATTTCAATAAATATATTGCGATTTTGTTTGTTTGTCTTATATTGCGATATAAGACAAACATTAGCACCAACTTACCAGATCACGATCTTCCATATTTGTATAAATAATATGTTTGTCTCGCTCTTCCTTGGATAGATAAACCGTATATAACCTACTGTCGTATGGCAGACCCGTCTGAAAATGAGAAAAACAAATGCAGTCAATCAGTCTCTCAACCTTGATATCGCGAGACACTTATCCGAGTATTTTATGTATTTTTTGAATAAACTATTACTATTTTAATGTTTTAAGTTTAGAAGTAAAGCGCGAAAGTACAAGCGCGAGCTACATAAATCAGTTATGACAACCTCTCAAGATCCAATATTATATAAAAAATAGTTATTAATAAATAAGTTTAATTGTAGTTTCTCGCTTCTCCTCCTCGGGTATGCTCACCAGTCGTCCCTGGTCTGCCCGCGGCGGCACGTGGAACTGCGCCACACTGAGCACGGTGCGCACCAGCGGGCCCTTCACGTGCGTGTCCAGGGGCGACGCGCTGTGCAGGCTGGGGGAGATGTTCACCTGACACACACATATATTACTTTATTTAGTCATTGGACTCGGATTGGTAAACATAAATAATATTGTCTCGGGACTCATACACAGGTTTTTTTAAATTAATTCACCACCTCTTGCAGGCACCCTCTCTACGTCAATCCCAACAACATTGTTTCTACAACTTTTCACAAATCTTGATAAGCAACCCAAAAAAAAACGAAACAAAGAAATGTTTGTACTTAAAAGGTCAACGCCCGGCGCCATACCGACGCTCAGGAGTTAATGCCAGTTCGAAGGCAACAAATATTTTTTTATGGGAATTTTTTTATTAAAAACCTTTTATTAATTCTATAAAGTCGTATAACAAATGTTGTGGGGATTGATGTAAAGAGGCTGCCTGCAAGAGGTGTCATCATCTAATTAAAAATAACCCTGTATATGTCGATGTTATTTAGAATTTTAACATACGTGCTATATATGAAATCAATGTCATTACATTGTACGTAATATAATTTGAATTTAATTGTTTTTTAAATAGGTCGATGCACTGTGGCATAGTACGACTCGTATATGATTCTTACGAGCATCTATTACAATATTAATTACAAATGGTTTCATTTATCTATTATGTTTTCACTTAAGAACAGTAACCGAACACTGCATATTTGCATGTAACTTTTTTTTCTTAAGAAATATGATAATTAAATATATTCACTTACCTCCAAAAGCCAGGGCTTCAAATCCTCATCCAACAATACATCGATACCGAACAGTTCGTAGCAGTTATACCTAGATGTTATATTGGCTTTAGTTAGTGAGCTAATACTGGCTTCCCCGGATATGATAGTCTTTATCACTAAGTCCCTGATGGACTCCCACAGTGCTTCGGTGTCTACGTTCTGTTCAGTCTTAAGGTATTGAAATAGAGTTTGAAGAGTCCTGTAATAAGACATTTTTAATTAAGATTCTTGTAAAAATATCATATATAAAGCCTTTGGTTAGGGTGTGTCGTTAACTTTGTCCAAAGATTGCACCCGCAAGAGATAGATAAACTTCTTGTCCGCGTCGTTGCTTCCTCTATTCGGCGATCAAATATGTTTTCATAAAATGACTATAAAACGTAACTATAATAAATATAACGCACCACTTGTGTCCCTCGCAGGCCGCGAAGTCCTCATTGGGCGTGTAATTCTTGGACAGTCTGTTGATGGAGTAGTTGGTGAGGTGCATGTATCTGTCGTTCAGTGATGTGATCTCGTCGTTGTACTTCACTGAAACGTTCGATCAATATTTTATGAACACATATTCATGAGTAACACGGAAAGATTTAAAATATCTGTATATAAATATTATTGCTATTTTATTTGTATACATATTTATTATTACTTAAAAATTTTATCATTTAATTCAATTCTGTTCATTTGAAACTGTTTCTACCCATGTACCCCATGTCAAAATATTTTGTTTCAAAAAGGTAATTTTGAAATATGCTTTCTGTACTATTAAAAGGATGTATTTTACATGTGTTTAAATGTTACATTAAAAAAAATAACAAACCTGAAGCAAACCTAGCTAACCCATCCTTATACAGGTATATCCTTAACGGATGCACTGACGTCACGAGCACGTACAGGCGGAGGTCGAACTTGCTACCGTTGATGAGGTACGGCTTGGACACGTAGCGCTGGACCACTACCGGCTTCTTCTTTGGTATTTGTGTCCAACGAGAAACTACTTTGATACCCGTACCTCGGGCTGAAGCGGGCTGCAATTATTAATAATTACAATGTATATAAACTAGATCAAGTGTGGAAATTATTATTATAGTTTCAATACGCGGGTTTAAGAAAACAATTTGGTTTTATGAAAACAACAAACTATTTAACTGGTAAAAAGTAGACATTTTATATTGTTACCGGTTTTATAATCCATTTTTCGTTATTGGCTGCATACTTTTCCCAATCATGTTTCAATATTTTAAGATCATGCGGTAAGACATAGGTCTTAGGCATTATACCGAACTCGTTGACTCCGTATTTTGAGGACAGTTTTTGTAAATTTCTCCACAATCTGTCCTTGCGACCAATTTGAAAGGTGCCAGGGAAATGATTCATTTTCTGTCCATCTTTAATTGCCCGGAACATAATGGACTTCATATGCTTACCCCATATACCTATCCATTCCACAGTTTCTGTAACAATATCTATAATATTGTATCCAAGTAGACATTAAATAAAATAAAAAAATTCAACAAATGACGTGTCATATTTTTTAAATTCATTTTTGAGGCAATATTTCTATAGTAGCGACTTTTAAATACTTGTAGGATGTGGTAGGTGTCGAAGTACAATGTCTTTGATTAAATGGTTATTTACGCGGCAATTTTTTTTTCAAATCCGTATGACATTACTAAAAAACAGCGTGTTCAAACACAAAACAAAACTCTTAACCTCAGTATAGATCTTAATTACGCTGGGAGGTCCAAAAGTTCGTGGAATGGAGAGGATGGAGTGGAGGTGGGGCGCTAGCTCATACGAATCGCAGACTCCTCATTAGTATATATACCGAGTTTCAAGCCGATTACGTCATTCGTTTACGAACAGTCGCCTGCTAAACAAGTCAATCCGGAAGAAAACTGAATGATTTACAAGTGGCATGGTCTTTATAAAGGTCGAGAGTCCCCGAGTGACTTTTTTTTATTTCCCAATTTAAAAAAGACTTCAGGGGAAAGAAATTTTCCGACGACAATGATGTAAAGGAGGCAATTTCGGCTCATTTTGACAGAAAAGATAAAACATATTTTTATAGTGGTTTAGAAAATATAATTCATAGGTTTAATTAATGTATTGAGCTTAAGGGTGATTATATTGAAAAGGAAAAATAGTTTTGTTGTTTTATTTTATTTGGATCCCTTTCATTCCTCGAACTTTAGGACCTCCCCTCGTACTTCATATAATAAACTTCAAACTATCAAGAGCTTGATGGGTATAATTATTTCCTTTTCAACCAATCAAAAATAACATGCAGACAATTTAAAATCAACCCTATCGCGTGCTCGGATACTTGGTTGTCGATCAATCATTAAAAGAAAATGACAGAATAATAATTATAATGATGGTTTGATTTTAGCAAACATGATTTACGATTGTTATCGAATAATATTAAATATTCAATTAATATTATTATAAAAGATAATATTTGTTATCTTGGATAATTTTCATAACATTTTACTAACATATCCTTTAGTTCAAACAATTATCTACAGTTATTGTTTATTTCAAATTCTAACTAGAAGTGATTATTTCCATGAAAGACTAATCAATCAATACAATATTAAATTGAATTCATACTAAATTGGTAACCAACCTTCCTGCGGGCACTCCGATGTGTCACACTCACTCTTGACCAATCGGAAGCCGGAGTTCGTCAACGTTTTCTTAACGACTATAGGTGTGATGGTGGTCAGCTTCCACTTGAGATGCTTCTGTATGGCCGTTGGTATTTTCAAGGGTACTGTTTCATCGTGGCTGATGAACTTGAGGTATGGAGGCACGCGAGGGAACAGGGACGGTCGCAGACAATTCAACAATGTGTCGGGCAAATGGAGGGGTGATTCTGAAATAACGAGTATCCAAGTAGACATTAAATAAAATCAAAAAAATATAAAATATGCTACATATCTAAAATAGATATGTGGCATAGTTGGAATTTTTAATAAATATAGTATGAAAGATTCTCTATTATGGTCAGCCTTTGAACTTTGACCTCGTGGGTCTGGTTGTTGATGAATTTTTGATACTTTATTTATTACAGAAATAAAATGAGCATAATATGGCTGATATATTTATAGACGATATCAAATATATAGCGTAATTGTTTAATCTTTTTAGGAAACTACTATTTTATATTACAAATGTTTAATCCGATTCTTTATGATACATAATAATGACGTACAGACAAGTAGCAGAGCAATTTCTATATACTTAGCTATATTTATAATCTAAGTGATGAAAAAACGTTTTCTAAACTAGTATATAATATAATTTAGTAAGGAACCTTTCCGTGTCGGTATATTTTTGAACGGATTAGTTGTATGTAAAGTGGTCAATAATAGATGATCCTTGTTAATTTTATCTGGAAACAACCCAAATTAAAACACATTGCATTATATGACGCCCACGTTTGTTACGATAAATTATTTAAATAGATGACAATGTGTGAATATAATGTTATTCATTTACGAAAAACACACACACACACACACTTAAATCAAATAATTCTAAGAAAGTAGACTATTTAGTTAGTCACACCTTTAGAACAAAAAAATAATAATAAACAATAATGTACCTTTTGAAGATGCTTTTTTCGGCGACACGACGGTTCCGTTAAGTTTACTAGCCAACTTGACCATAGAGTTCCTATCTATATCGTTGCTCAGAGGTTTGTCTGATTTGTCTATGTCTGTATCTGTTTCCATCTGCCACGTCTCGATGGTAGGATCCGGGGATGGAGATCGACTGTGGGAACTGAGAAATAATTGAATTATAGATCTAAGAATAATATTTTGAAATGTCTCTCAAACTGTTATAATTAATGTTACGGGATATTTAAGATATATTCTGTTTAAAATCAGTTTCTGGTATTTCTGTATTGTTGCATCATTTTATTCCGTGACGTGACTTACCACGAAATAACATCAATTATATTTAAATGACATTAATTACTATAATATGTATTAAAGACATGCTTCTGCCAGCAACCCTATCCACGCTGTATAGTCAAAAATCATTATATATCTATTAAATATATATTTACCCGGCTATATTCACGTAAATTAATCGGAATTGTGTCACACTAGTTTCGAAGCCATTCAGGGTTTCTACCAATTTACGTGAATATAGCAGGGTAAATGTACAGCGTTATTTCATATTTGTAATTAATTGACCATCTCTTGCAGACAGCCTCTCTACAAAAATCTCGACAACATTTGTTCTACGAATTTTTAAAATTAATAGTTTTTTAATTTAAGTTCCCATACAAAAATTATTTGTTGCCTCTGAATAAACAAACTGGCATTAACTCGGAGCGTAGGTATGGCGCTCATGCTTTGGTTGACCTTTTAGGTACTTCTTAGAAAATACAGAGTAATAAGTAAAAGAGGGCGCAAACATTTTTTGGTTTCGTTTTTGTTGGGTTGTTTATCAAGATTTGTAAAAAGTCGTAGGACAAATGTTGGGATTGATGAAGAGAGGCTGCCTGTGATCGGTGGCCAATTAATTACAAATAGCCCTGTATAGTAGTCACCATGTTCACGAAAGTTTAATTACAAAACAAATTCTCGTTATTTTGAACAGTGTTCTAAAATGTATATTTCAATTCCTCTGGACCAGTACATTTTTGGGGACGAAGGTATGTTACTCTTTATGACAGAGTTTTAGCAAAATTTTACAATGATTAATAACGTGGATGTGTGAAAGCGTAACAAATAAACCAACTCAAATTGACATATAATTTAATTTTAAAAGTAAATTATATTTAGAATATAGGTAGGTATATAACAAAAAATGCATTAAACTAAATTAATTTATGAATCTTAAATTAAAATATTTGTTTATTGTTAAATTAAAATGTATGTGTTATTTATTTGTTTGTTCAGTTTAAAATAAATAAATAAAAATTAGGTTCAATATTTCTTATAAATATGAGTTATCTACATACTTTGAATATTATTAATCTATTACCTAAACTTACCTACGTACTGATTGTAAGAGATAGATACACAATTGGACAGATAAAATAAAGCACAAACAAAGAAGAACTGCCTAACTATATATTTAAATAAATCTATAACCCAAATCACCCTTTAAAAGTTTGAGAATCGAAATCGAAATTAGAAATCATACAAATATAATAAAAAAGAACAGATAAATCAAACTCACTCATCAGCCTCCTCGATGTGGCACTCCTTGGTGGTAACCTTCATCTTTGGTTTCTTTTTCTTCTTCTTCTTGACGGTGGCGGCGGTGACGGAGCTGACGGGCAGCGCGGGGCTATGCGCCGGGCGCGTCGGGGTGTGAGTGTCCTGGCGAGGCTGTTGAGTTCAAATGATTGGAAGACTCAGTGCTTGTGTTACGAATTGAAGGTAAAGAAGTTTTTAATAATTATGATCGTAAATATATTATTTGTTATTAATTTTTAATAATATAATTGAAATAATGGGTATAATTTTGAAACGAGGTTATCGTTTCCTGTAATTTATATTAAAAAGTCTGTAGTTGTTAAGTGATATTGTTAATAAAACATTCGTACATTATAATAATTATAAGGTGATCAACACGATCGAGCAGGACGCGCTACCACTCCACCGGCCACGTGGTAAATGAAACTCGTTGACAATGAAAACGAAATCGTACGACAAGAATAGATACACAAATAACTTATCTAGAAAATTACCAACGTTCCGTATTTCCAAATTACAATTTTGGCAACCATCATTGGAACATGGAGGGATCACCTTCCCACTTATTGTGCTGCACATACAACGAACTTTTTAACAAGTCAAGGACGATGGAACTTTAGCACGGATATTAAGGAATTACAAATATCGATTTCAAAAAATTTTTAATCGCGTAGAATCGATTAAGTGTAACGAGTTGATGTTAATGCATCGTATTGACATTTCGTGTTGTTGGCATGAAGCCCGGTGAACTTCTCACTATAAGAGCCTAATCCCACACGAGTTTCATCTTCGTTATATCCGGAATGCGGCATTAAGGTATGATGTGTAATTTTGTGATGAATTGGTTTATTTTAAGATAATGTATGGTGTCGTACGTCATACGTAAAATAAGCAAACCAGTCAAGGGACTAGAATTAAACACGCAATAGGAATCGTTAATTAGCAGCTGAAGTGAGCTCAATAAAACATTTAGGTTGACTGTATTTATTACATTTCTATTTATATACTCCAGAAATAACAACATTGAAATAAACTAAAAAGAGAAAAAGATTTCTAGATTTTTAAAAATAGGTCATGACGATTTTAAAGAGAACATCTAAAAATCTAGAACATATTCTACGTCAAGGATTATCGCATTGCAGCTGTTTTATGCTGGTGGAACAGCCTAACAGGATAGTAATCTGAAGACACAATGAGATGAAACTAGATACGATTTCGGACTCTAATGAGGCAATTATGTCTGGTTATCACACCATCATATCCGATTCTACATAAGTTTATTCTCTCATATTCCAAAATTTTAAAATAAACGTCTTATTATGAATAACTCGTCTTATAATTAAGTTATTATGTCTCTAATCAGAATTTTAAAAAGTGGAACATTTTATACTTTAATTTAACAAAAAGAAAAAAAAAACTTACAACGTGACATAATTTCAATATCATCTTTTTTAAAGACGGCATTATGATAATAGTTGCGTAAATTAAAGATATCACGATCCTCTATTTTCAGCGAACATAATCGTAAACAAAATGTTCAGGGTCACTCATTGCACAATCTTAAATACTAAAACAATTATTTCATCGGCGTCGTACACCTGTCGTCACAGCACTTCACGATCGAAAATATCTTCGATAAAAAAAACTTCCGCAACTCCGTGGATGCGGCAACGATTGTGTAAACAATTTACATTGTGCAAAATCGTCTTAGGCTACGCACACGCGAGCGATTAAAATCACGCCAGTCATTTAAACAAATTTATTGTGATTTTTATCACATGTATAAAAATTGATAAGCAAGTCATTTTCCATGTCAGTTGCCTCTGTATTCAAAATTATTTAACGATTATCAGTTCCAGCAATTTTTTAGAACAAGGTTCATCGCCCTTTTTCCGATGCCAACTGAATCGAATTAACCGTTTTACACCCTTCTAGTTTATCATTTATTTTCTATTATAGAAGGCCTAAACTGTCTTCTTATGTTTGAATACTGAAACTACATTTTAAACCTTATAGTAATAAAAATAACGGCGAAGTTCAAAGTAAATAAACAATCATTGGCCTCGTACTGGGATGTGCCAGGTGTTTAACAAACCGTGAAATCGCTTTAAAACACAACTTGTGACTAAGTTGTTTGTTATAACAACTTTCTTCTAATTAATATAAATGAACTGCATTAGTTCTAAATTAACGAAGTTATCGGATATCTTTTTAATCTTAATTATTTATTATTATCATATTATATCTCGGAATGCTTTAATCTCATTATCTTTCTCCCAAATAAAAAATGCGACTTGGATTTGCCCCGAGTGAGATTATAACTGAAAAACTACTTTAATTATTATTTTTACTGTTTTTTACCTGATAAATTACTTCCCTGATGAGTTTTTATGTTTCGTTTTTTCCTTAATATTTGTTATTATATTATTATATAGGTAATGCATGTTTTTGGGAATTAGTATTAATGTCTAGTTGTGTGAAATGTGCATAGGTATTAAATATCCAAGAATAAAAGTTACTGTTTACATTATTCTTTTTTTAGTAAAAATATTTGATTTGTTAAGATTTTCGTATAATTAACCATACAGATAATACTCTAACTACCAATCATGTAAGTATAGTATGTATGTATGTTATAGCTAAAATCTGGTCATAAACATTGCAGCGTTTTTACTGCTTGTACACAGACGGATAGTTTATTATATGTAAATTATTTTTAGCTATATAACAAGATAATGTTATAAATATTATGGTTTATTATTATGTGAGTGTCGTTAACGGAACATAAATAACGCGTTTAGACACTTCTGCGTCTTCACGCTCGTGACATTCAATGGTTTCGTCGATAGAGATATGAATAGTATCATTTTATTAACATAAATTATTTAATGAACGTACATCTAATTATATTAAAGATAAATTGTTGTATAATTAATAAGTATATTATATTATACATTTTTTTTTTTTATATTTAAAAAAAAGTTACGAAAATTTTGTAATCTCATTTCAAACACCTGAATAACAAAATAATTTTCTTTTCATAAATGTATTAAATTTTTATTATAAAATCATTAAATATTTATTTATCATAAATATTATTACATCTGCGTACTGGCTCGTTGGTCGAGTGGTAAGCGCAGACGTCTAACGTAAAGCGACGCAATGGGGCTCAGGCTCGGGTTCGATTCCCGACAGCGACATTCATGTATGTGATGAGCATAGATGTCTGTATTTCTGGGTTTGGTCGTTTATTAAATATATTCGCAGTATTTATAATTTGTATTTCTATGTATTTGTATGTTGTCAACGCCCTTAACACAAGCAAAAAATTTGCTTACTTAGGGGTTAGATCGATGTGTGTTATTTGTCATAGAATATTATTATTATTATACTAAAAACAAGACCACTATAGAATCCATGCCAGGTTCATTCGTATGAAATGGTTGCAATAGGTACCATGACGAAAAATCATTGAAACAACTTCACAGTTCGTGACATTTACCATTGTCAAAAATTCAGTCTCTTATTAATGTCTAATTTTATTGTCAAACTTATTATTGTATAAATTTTCAACCCGTTTGATTCTAAATCATTCTTGTCATTACGTGGAATTCTCTTAGATCCTAAACATTCTGTGTTAAATTTTAATAAGTCTTCAACTATATAGGGTTATTTGTAATTAATTCGCCACCTTTTGCAGACAGAATCTCTACATCAATCCCAACAACATTTATTCTACGACTTTTTATAAATCTTCATAAATAATATAAAAAAACGAAACAGCAAAAATGTTGCTCCCTGTTTTACTTATTACACTGTAAATGTAAGACGTACTTAAAAGGTCAACGACCGGCCGCCATACCTACGCTCAGAGTTAATGCCAGTTCAGAGACAACAAAAAAAAATGTATGGGAAAACTTTAATTTTTAAAACAATTAGGTAATTCTAAAAAGTCGTAGAACAAATGTTGTTGAGATTGATGTCTTTACATCAATCTCAACAACATTGCTTTGGCATTGGCTGCCTGCAAGAGGTGGCCCATTAATTATTATTAAAAGGTTAAAAGGTAACGTGTGTTCTTCTTCTAAACTGATTGGGGTTCTACAGAATTATTCTTTGAAGTCTCGACAAAATCGATTTAGGAATACCATTACAAGCAAACAGTCATAAGTTTTTTTAATAGGTACACTTTTTATACATACACACATACACTTTTAATACACTTCACGGTACATTTTTTTAAAATTTTGTCGCGATTGTGTCACACCCCGGAATCATGAACAAGGATTAATGTACAGCCGGATAACACATATAATATGAATACCTATTAAATTTGTCGATTTCAGAAAGTTACATTAACGTAACATACAATTTTTTTGGCCTATTTAATTCCATAAAAACCTTAACCTATAGGTCTCGAGTATAGGTTTCAATTCTGAGAACAAACGATGAGATCCATATTTATTTAAATAATGTGCAAACATTCAGACACTAGATTTGAAAATTATACGTACCTATTCGTAACGTAGTCTTTAAATTTACTGATTTCGTCCTTTCACCTTCATAAGATTTATAAGATAAATTGAACGAGGTATTTATCGTCGAAGTAATAATATTTATAAATGTAAAAAAAAAATAGTAAAACATAATAATATACTATAATAAATTGAATTTAAGATTATCCGCTATATGAGTATGAAATAGTATAATTAACATTAGGTACATATTTATTTTAAATATTTACCACCATTGTTTAAATCTTTGCTTTTCAGATACTTAACTATATTTATATTATAGATTTTATTATTATGGGTGACCTAAATAGACAAAAATAGATGGTATGTTAAAGGTGAATATAAAGAACCTTCGCTCTAATGTGTTATGAAGCTGAAGGGCCAGATCTATACTTTTTTTATCCTTTATAAGTTTATCATCAGACAAAAACTAACAAAATATACCTACACGTTTTTTCTGAATCACAAAGAAACTGTACACTGAATTACAAAAAAATAGTTTGTCATTCAGTATTTTTATTAATTCAGTTTATTTAACCGTTATAAAAATCGTGGGATTATATTAAAATTTAGATTCTCTGCAGAACGCAAGCAGTACTCACGTTAAATTTCTTTGCAGTGGCACATGGTCTATACTTTAAGACCTAAACAATAAGTTTCGTTGAAAAAAAATATATTAATAATACACTGACAGACAGACAAATTTAAATTTAAACCTATATTTCGGTTCGTTACCTTTATAACAGCGTATCGAACCATATCTTTAAGTGAATGTTAGTACTGGAAAGGATCATTAAATTTTTTTGAACAAAAACGATAAATGTAACAAAAATTAGTTTTATTTAAAAATGGTTTTTACATTAGAAAAAAGTTTCAGCACCGGTTTTTTCTTTTAGTATGGCGTATTACCTCCACGTGCTCTTATTACACATTATAATCGGCTCCACATAGATCTTATTAGGGTTATTAGTCGGTCTTGTAGAATATTGTTTCATACTTCTAAAATCGTGCTGCTTGCGTGCTTAGTGCTGCCACTGTTGTGGGCACACGATTTCTCGCACGTACTGATTTTTTTAAGCTGTCCCAAACAAGTACCATTGGATTCAAATCCGGGCTACGTGCTGGCCAATTCATAGTGCGGATCCCAGTCTCTTCGCAATATTGTTTCACTAATGCAGCGGCGTGGGGTCGAGCATTGTCGCGCATTAAAGTGAAATTTTCACCTATTAACCCCACGTAACGTAGCACGTGAGCTTCTAGAAAACTTCTGTTTTATACCGTTGTACCGTCAAACCTACTCTTCGACCATTTTGACGGACCATATCCATGAACACAAGGTCCGTTCAGCCGAAAATCGAAATGCCACTCCACACCATACACGAACCGCGTCCAAAAGGAACACGCTCCTCAATGCAACTTTGAGAATATCTCTCCCCACGTTGATGTAGGTAAGTAGGTAGGTAGACTCTTCTGCTACCATCAGCACCATTTTAACATGTCCTACACTCATAGGTGAACAATACGGAGGCCCATTGCTCTTCCGTCCAATTAAGATGTTTACGGGCAAATCTTAAACGAGCTTGTCTGTGAGCTGCAGACAGCTTTGGATCATTTGCTGATCTAAAAGGGGTGATTGCCGCTTCTTTAAGTCTCTGTCTTATGCTCGTGTTCGTGAACTCACGTTTACGTCACGCACTTTATTTTTATGTTTACTGACGTTTTGATGTTCACTGACGTAAGAAAACGATTACGTAGGGAAGTTGAAACAATAAATCGGTCGTCACGATGGGTGGTTACTCTTGTTCTGCCAGTACTGCCGGGTCTCCTTTTGTGAGATCCTGCCTCTACAAATCCTCGGTATACTCTAGAAACCGTTGATTGGTTTAACTTTTAATTTCTGTCAATCCTTCTTTGACAGACCTTCCAATGCCACAATTTGGGCGGCTTGTTCTGACGAAGTGTCCATATTTGTGGTAACATGACTTTTATTCAGTTAAAAAGACTAGTAATGAAAACTATTGGTAACAGTAATTTCCATCGCAAATGGAAAAAAAATAATTTCAAACTTTAATAACACACGAATATGAGACTATGCATCAATTTTATTTTCGCGACTATAGCTTTGATTTTTTTGTAGTTCTATTTTTAAATATTTGTATTTTTTTTTATAATTAATGGAAGTCTTGACATTTTCATTTCGTTTGTGATTTTTACCGTTTATATATTTTATGGAACTCTTTCTCCGACTCGACTTTAACAAGTTTTTCATATTATGAGAACATCAGATGTTTTGTTTCTGTTTAGTTCATACGAAAAGATTACGGCTCTCCTTATATTATTGGAGGGTAAAGGAGCATATACAATACTAGATATTATGAGATCACCGCCTGTTGCAACACCAGAGAAAAGCGTTGCCGGCCTTAAAAAAAAAATAAGGTGCTTATAGTTAAGGTAAGCCATGTGGTATAATCCTGGTAAACCCCTGGAAGGTAGTGCATTTCGTAACTCTACAGAATTCGAAGAATAAAAATCCTTCAGGTCCAGACTCTAAAGATCAACCAAGCAACATGGTATGGAATGTATTATAGCATCAGATGTTAATTCATTTCATTGATTCAGCACAAGTCAGATCCAATAGATACTTGAAACACACCCTGTGAAAATTGGGATGGAAGAATGCAACTGAAAAGAAAATGCGACTTACATACGCAACAACAAGGAATCAAGCAGTTCCTTAAATTATAATCCCCGAAAATTCAAACGTCTCTCGCTGCACAGACAATGGTAGTAATGCTGGCAATCACCTTAATAGATATTGTAGAAATAAGGTCCAGAGACATGAAAAGTGTGGAGGACTATACCTTGACGAACTATGTCCTGCTCAGAAAAATAAATAATTTTTCTTTTTGGGTGTGTTATTATAAGTATCTTGGAAAATAAATAACAAAAAAAAATTGTTGTTGGTAAAAAACTATATATGAACCAAACTTTTTCGCCACTTGTTATAATAATAAATTAAAGGAATTAAATATTTAGATACATATTTGTTATATTATGCAACATCAATTATCAGTCAAATTTATAGTGTGTGTTGATTCATTCAACTTGTGTTGATTCAAGTGTTGTAAAAAAAACTAAGTTTAATATTTTAAAAAAATTACGGCTGTAAAAAATAACGTTAAATTAAAAAAAAAATGTTTAAGGTGCAGATCCCTCATACAAACCCAAATGTGAAGACTGTTGTGAACATTTTTACTTAAATTAAAAAAAAATTATGACATCTGAATCAATGTCATAAAATATTTTTATTGCCTGTTTAATAAAACTTTACATTAGTTATATATTAAGATATCTAGTAAAATAATCCTATTATTATATTCATCGAATTTCAAAACTAGCATATGACCTCTATTTTTTAAGAATTATATCCCTTATAATATCCATAATTTTAGCATAATTTAATCACATCCTGGATTAAAAACTTATCAATATTGATATAAATTACAATGGTTCAAGAAGTATTATAGTTTTCCTATATATTCTTACAGTTACACAACACACTTTCAACTTAGACACATTATTGAATAACCAGCTTCTGTATACTTCTAACAATGATGTCTAAATAATGATTAAAGCCACTTTAAGGCTTGTTTAAATTAAGAATAATCCACTGTTATCTTTTCTATTAATAAGATACAATAGAAACTTACCATTTCAATAACAGGCATATCATTGACAGTGTCGCTGTTTATTGCTGTGGTTCTTAAAACATGCATTTTGTAGGTCTCATCTTTGGGAGTGACTATAACTTGGTCCCGACAACTGCATCTGTTTTTTGTGTAAACTGAGGCAGATTTAGCAGCTGGTGAGTTTCCAAGAGCAGCAATTGCTGTTCCATATGAATATCCAGTGCCAGAATTGTCTTTTGCTCTTTTCATATTATTCGAAAGATAGGAGAGATGGCTGAAATGTAAACAAACACAATATAATTAAATGCTTTTAGAAATGTTGCTTTTCAATAGCTTATATAAAAAAAATTATCTTACAATTTATTTTTTTACATTTTACATTACAGTGAGTTATGCTATATTTTTATCTATTAAGGATATGTCAAAACATTACAACCATCTTGATATTATTTAAATGACAGTCTAATAACCTTAATATATGTTATAAATATTTAGATAGAATCTTTGTGATATGTAAAACTTGCCATATAACCTTAAAACTAACCTATCATATCCTGGTATGGGGGAGCCTATGTGAAAACTGCAGTGAAAATTATCAGATTCACTAGATGCCCTTTGTCTTCTCCGTCCTTCCAATGATGATTTTGATTCTTGAAGTGATCTATTTTTGGGTTTTTTAAGGATGCTTTGTGGCTGAGCTTTTTGCAAAGGATTATTGAGTATTGACTTCAATGGCTGCTTTGTCATAGTAACCTCCATCATTTCATGGTCTACCTTCTCAAGCAATTCCTCAACTTTAGGTAAACGGCTGTCATCTAGCTTGGTGTTGGATAATGTTGTCACTAATAAAGGTCTGGTTGGACTTGTTCTATGATATTTCGTTCTTCCTGGCTGGTAACTGAATATACATGTAAAAGTATTATATTAGTTTGATGCATAAATTGTCCCTTATTTATTTTATATTAGGACATTTAGGTTATGTCTTTTAAAACTTACCCATGGTGTATATTACTGTCGTGTGCCATTAAGTAGTCGCCGTTTTCAGCAGGAAGCGAGCACTCGTGATGAAACCTTTCGAATCGCTCGTGTCCGTTGTTAATAGTAAAATGGCTTTTATTCGGTGCGCGGTACTGACGAGAGATATATTCAGGTCGGTGTAACTCCCGCGTCGCATCCTCATACGGAGACCGATCGACGCCCTCACTGCGGCAGCGCCGTCTCAACACACGCGCAGGCCCTCGCCCTGACCACTCAAAAACTGACCCTAAAGGATCGCACGCCTCAAACCCGGCCTCGTAGCTTGGGCACGTTCTCATGCCATCCATATCCGCGCTTATTGGCAATGCATCATCGATTGCCACCAGGAATTTCACTATTGCACTGCTAATTTTTTTTTAATCCCCTGAAACAAGGACGACCAGGTACAGGCGTCGAGGAGGCCAGACGACAGCTGACAGATCACTGTTTAACAATTATAAAACGTGCCAGCTCTCCCGCCAAAATTGAAAGAAAAATAAATTTTCTTCCAAAGAAGTTTACTTAGATTTTTAACACTTCAAGACAACATTCTCAACTACGCTCCGTAAAATTTTACTATAGGTACATTCTTTTAGTAATGGCGATTGTGGTAATATTGAAATTGATTGTAAACAATAACAGAATCTCAAATATTTTAATATTTTTAACTTGTATCTTCGCCGTCATAACTCGGAACAACCTTTTTCGTATCACATCATCTTAAAACTTAGAATTAAAAAAGAGAAATTAAAGTTTAATAAAATGTCTTTTCTTGAGGACTGGGACCCCTTACCGCTAGGTATATGTTAGCTACATGACTGTTAAAAAAAGACATTGATCTATTTTTTGTACCACGACTCAAATAGGCATTTCGGTAAGTGAGACAGAGGGATCCGATTAGTTCGTATTCTTGCCACCTATATAATATTTTCAATCGGCTTATATTGTTAGTGCGTACTATCTTTCATTCATTCAAATAATCTTTTGAATTAAACACCTCAAACGTGGCTACTGTGATTACGGTCTAATAAAGAATAATCTTGAAATGTACCTTTTTGTATGATATATCGTTTATTTATTATCAACCTATCGGTACATGTGCGATAGATTGATTTTAAAATCCTGAATAAGTTTGGGTTTAAGCAGCAAGACGTCTTTGGTGCCAAGAATATTACTTTGTACTTCTCTATTGTTTTAATAGTTATTTTGAGTTTTATATCTTGCTGGAACTATAGCCTTATCAAATTGGTACCTTTTGCCGAAAACTTGTATTACTTGGTTCTCCCTATCTCTACGCTTCATTTTAAAATATCCACCAGCCACATGTCATCATCAAGCATCGAGCATCCTAATTCGAACCCTGGCCAGAAATATATATATTTTGTAGTAAGGTTTAGACTGTACATCCTTGCATGTTCATTACTGGAGAAGGTCTATGGGTGGGACATCTTATAAGCTGATACTAGTTTTTATTTCTCGTTTAATATGAGTAAGTTCTCATAATAAAACATATTTTATTACAATGTACTCATATTAAAGGTAAGATACTCATGTTCGACAACAAACGGATTTTTTTATTCTTGATATTTTCTTAAATAACAACCAAACTACATTCCACACCCAAGTACAAGAGAAGGGAGCGATACATCTGGGACATGCCAGCAAAACTAATTTATATTGATTTGCTTTACGCGAAAGTAAGGTGTAAAAGATAGGTCTACAGTAGTATTTAAGCTTGTATACCTTCTTACTAAAAAGGTGTACTTAGTGTAATTGTAACCATTTTATAATGTAATGTTAGTTTTAGGGTTCTGTAATAAAAATGCCAAAAGACCCTATTACCAAGAATTACACTGTTTGTGTCCGTTCCTGTCACAAGGTGTATCTTTTGAACCATATTTGAAATTTTGCCAAAGCGTTTATTACTAAGCATACTATAAAACAAACAACATTTAAATATAGTTTTAAAAGTAAAGAACCCATCAAGTGCGTTCAAGATTAGGATTCGCGCAAATTTGTTCCTCTGTCAAATAGGGGCTCCAAACTTTGTGATCTTAGCGCGTAATTATTAAGTTTTTTAAGACTTTATCGGAGTATCTTATTAAAACTGCTTTTTTGTAAAGCTAAGGAGCTAAAATAAATAAAACAATTTTTACGAGAATCAGTATTCTTTTTTACATAGTAATAAACTACCTCAACCTCGCAACTGACGCTTATCATAACTTAAAATATACGAATCTGACTTCTCACTTATACTACCTATTAATTTTAATAAAAATTTCTATGTGTGAGATAAGTATTTATTTACGATTTATAAAACGATGCTAATACAACATGAGTTCGCATCCATCACTAAAATCTTGGAATTTTTGCTTAGTAACTAAGTCAATGTTAAATATGTAATCAATATTACATAAATATAGTAAATTATTTTCCTGCCACTGAGGAAAATAAATTAAAATAAAAAATGTATCTATGTACATTTTCAAGCAAGTAAATAATAAAATGTTGCAAATCGCTTGGCGTTTGGTATTTACAATGTTTCATATTTTAAACGGAAAACAAGTACTAAAAACAGTTTATGTATTCCATTACCATTTGTGAACCAGACATTTAAAAATTATAATTTATATCATCCATAAAGATTATAAAGTGTCTAAATTAACATTATGTACTGTACATATACTTTCTTGCACAGAATGCTTATATGTCTAACGCACTGCCATTTTATAAAAAAACTATCATGAACCATGTTTTATAATGTTAAACTGTCCATTCACAGACTGATATACAAAGTAGAAAAAATATACATTGTAACCATCTTTACAACCATAAGACTATATTTTTAACACATCCTGAGTCATCTTTTGGAAAAGATTCCAAAGTACTGTGGTAGGAATTTGTAAAAAGATGTCACCGTTTCTTCATACACACCAAACGGTCGCGGGGTAAAATCTGTAAACAAAATTTGTAGTTATTATATCTTATTTCATCTTCATGCTTCACTAACAAAAATATGTATTAGCTACAAAAAACATATAATGTTGAGTGATGGTCAATCCTAATTTAATATTGATATGCAGGAAAATAATTGCTTTAAAATAATGTTTTTATTAAAAATACTAATCTAATTGCACAACACTGTTTAGATAATAATATAATTCGTTACTTAGTAAAAGTAGACAGCAAATACGTGTGCTATGCATGTGGCCACTGCAGTGTCACACAAACACATATACAAAACAAGTAATGTGTGTTGTATACGCAAGCTATGAACTCCTATGAAGAGACATAGTTTGATTTCGAAATTCCCTAAATAACCTGGACGAATACGCAACATATTTCATACACACACACACAGACATAAGAACCCTAAAATGTAGATATATATATTTCTTTAATATTATGTATTACATCAATGTTTGTATTATAATTTATTATATTGGAGCAATATCGGACATTAGTTAAATGACCGTTGGTGTTACGCCAGTTTATAACTTTTGCAGTTGTCGACATGTTCTCTTGTAAATTGTACTACTTGTATTTTGTTCCAAATATTTTTTTTTATTTTAGTTTACCCGTCGATAAGATTTATTGACTGAGAAGATTCTCATAATTCAGTCAAGCCCGAGCACTTTCGCAGTCTATAACGATATACTACTCGAAACCGGCAACACGATGCCGACATGCCAGCTAATGAATAAATTCTAAATGAACAACATTATGTCTATTTCCGAATACACGAAATCAGCAACGCGGCGTTGACTTCCCATCTCCAATGCATCATCACACAGTACCCTGGCATCCCCGCGGTGCCGGTACCTTAGCTAGTGAGTAGCGCGATGTTGATCTCCTTGACCATCTTGACGCGGTGCAGCATCTTGGCGAGCGCGGTCTTGCTGAGCGGCTGCGTGGAGTACCACACGGGCGAGTCGGGCACACACGAGCGCTCCGGCTGCAGGTAGAACACGTCGTTGCGAGTGCGCACCGACTCGGGACTGAGGGACATGAGGAGGCAATGCTATTATTGCTTTTATTACAGGTATTAATAATATTAGCCTATTGCCTGTGATGCGGATTTTTCATATAGCGTCGGCAAATTATGGTTTTTAAAATTATAATATCTTATCCATTGTGTATAAACAGGATATTTTAGATCACTTGTGTAAATCTTGTACAGGTTGAAAATATGATTGCAGATTCAATATTAATGGGAAAACTTGAATAAACATACCATTTTGAAATATAAAATTCGTATAATTTTACAGGACATCGGAGTGGGTTTTCTTCATTCTCTTGCTGTTCGTATACTTTCTTTTTTCTGGAATTCGCCTCTGTAAAGAAAAGTACATTAAGAAATCCTCACAATAAATAAATTAATTGAACAAGTTAATGGTTTTAATTATAATAATTATGATAAAATATTTTTTAAATCGTACCAAGAGCGGATTGCGGGGGATAAAACCTGAGCAGAACGTTTCTAGATCCAGGTATCTTGGCCTGCCCGGGCTGGTTGGGATTGCGTTTCCAATGCTTCATTATATGAGAGAAAGATAGCTGCATATGTTCCTCTACTGTCTGTTAATTTAATATACTTTTAGTGTTATATATAGACCAGTTAAACCAATAATATTTATATAGTTGTAGTCCAATAAAGAATTTTAGCTCAGAAAAAAACTATAAATACTACATTTGTAGTGCATGTATCAAGTATCAAGTTGATTTAAAAAATATATACATTTGATAAATATTGGCATTTGAATTGGTTGATATATCTAAATGCTTAAATTGTTAGATTTACTTTCTATAAGCTGATGATTTCAATGATTCATAATGTTGATTTAAGAACGGTTTTCAAATTGTACCATCTATTTATTCACGACAGGTAATACTTATATAAACTTACCACAAGGTTAAAATGTTTAGTATTAAAGAACATAAGAGTAGACAATAGAACGTGCGGGGAATGCGCTCCCAGTTGTTTGCTCTCCCATAAATGTTCTTCTTCTACACGAGTCACTATGTACTCTGAAATATGTTGTTTAAACTTTAATTATCGATATCAAGTTATTTAATCACTATCTTATTGTATAATAATCAAAAGTGTTTTTTTTTTAAGAATTAGTAATTAATCATGTGTATTAGATTACTCACGCGAGTCATTATATAAAACTGAAAATTTTCTGGCTACTTCGTCCAAGCAATCCGTAAATTTCTCATAATATGGGTCAGTAAATATATTGTCTATTCTACCATTTTCAAAAAGATATTGCTGTATGCCTGAAATAAAATAGTACTATAGTTATTACCGTTACCAATGAATATAGTAGACTGTCTACTACAACCAAAATGCACATACCTAAAACCAAATAATAAATAGTGTCCGGTGCATATTCGCTACCGTTAGGTTTCCGCACCTCCTTAACAAACAAACATAAAGAATAATTTAATTCATCGGCAGTTAGTTGTAATATTTCCGATTTGAAAGGTTTCCGTCGTATCGAACTTTTCTCTATTTCCGCATTCTTCGTCATCACCCATTGTTTCCATGCATTAACACCGAACGTATACTGAAACAATATAGACTTAGTTGATATATAATTCTTAATAAACTTATGTCTTATAATATGATATAAAACAATTAAATATCGTAAACTTAACTCCCCTTACGGGTTCCTAACGGCCCCAGCTAATGTAGTCTCTTTAACGTCCGACCCTAATACTAATAATGATCGTAGTGTATTATGTAATACCTTAAGACACATATTAGCGTCCGGTTTCTCCTGAGGTTCCCGCGGTGGGTCGGGCGGCGGCGCTGGCGCGGGCTCCCTGCGTCGCTTGGTGGGCCGCCCGCGCGCCGCCACGGCCGGGGCTCGCTTGCGCGCCGCGCCCACGCCCACGCCCACCCCCACTCCCACGCCCACGCTGGACGCGCGCAGGGCGGCCACCGCGCGCTGTTGTTCCAGCACCATCATGTGGTGTTGGTGCATGCCTTCGCCTTCTAGACCTGGGGATTATCATTTTATGATATAAATATGCTTTTATGATTGCACTTTATAATACCTTATTTAAAACTTTAAAACTTTTAAAAATGGTATCTAGACAGAAACTATTAGAGACGTTATTTTATATTTATTTATTTGATATAAAATATAGTTAAATTGGTACATAAACCAACCTGGCATGCCTGGATGTGAACTAGGCGTAATAGTATTAGCGGTCATAGCCGACTCTAGATCTACAGGTTGATCCTCATACTCGGTGGCCATTTTCAAAGCCATTTGAAGCATGTCCTCGCCGAACGCATTGTTGCCATCTATCCCGGCGACCGGACTGAAGCCTTCCTCTATTAAAATTATTTTCTCATCACATAAAATATCAATCCATAAAAGATAATTCACTCAAATATATTTCTCTTTAATTCTAATTTTATTACCATTGTCGTCGTCGGTGTCAGAATCACTTTGATCCTTCTTCTTATCTCCTGCCACCATTTCGGCCATCATTAGAAGTTCCGCTTCAAATGGATCCGTCGGCATCTTGTCGTGTATCTTGTTTATTTCCTTCATTATCCCCTTAGCTGAATTTCTCGTCGTAGGTATAAAAACTGGAGTCGGTATAGGAATCGGTATGGGTACCGGCACCGGGAACGGAAGAGACCACATGACACACGGGACGGGGACGTAGATAGGAACCGGAACGGGGATGAGGACGCGACGTTCGAGACTCGGGTCCGTCTGACACTCCTTCGTACACGGATGAGGACGGCACGAGACACCCTTGGAAACCATCATAGGTTTCGACATGGTAGCTTTGTTGGCAACCTCGGGTGGAGGCAACGTTTTGACTATAACGTGATTGTATATCTTGGGGGGAGGAGGCGGGGGCGGGGTCGGCAGTCGCGGGGGCGGCGGGGGGGTGGCGGGGGTCGCGGGGGGCTCTTCTGACTGCAGGCGCTTCGACTTGCCGCGTGCGGTCGTCGGCACTAGAGGAGGCGGCAGTGCTAACGATTGCACATTTGAAATCACTGGCATTCCGGAGGCCGAGCGATTTAGATTTTTTGCTAAAAATATAAACAATGTTAATAAAAAATATTGATATACCTAACACCTAATGGTAAGTAAATGTTATGGACCATTATTCTTATGAGTGCCGGCATTGTATGTTCGTCTGGGCGCACCGGTGGGTACCGCCTTCTGTTGGTCGATCGCTTCGCCCGGCATTACCGGAGGCGCCTGCTTGGAGTATTGGCCCTGCAATATTCAATTTAGATTTATGTTTTTTGAATTTTGTACAGATTAAACAGATTGTCAACCCCATTCCTTATTACCATACCTGGAATGTCATAACGCACTGATATGTGCAGAAATTCCGAACGGTTGCGTCCGACATGGTAAGATGGTATTGAGCCAGTGCGTTAGTCTGGCACAAGTCGCATTTCGTTCTGTTGATCAAACAGAAATTAATTTGTGTAACATTGTCTAGTCTAACCTTATTAAAATTATACTATTTGGCTTACCTTCTGGAAGATACAGCATTTATTGATACTTGATATAGATTCAAACAATTAACTGAACACATCATAATATCCTGTCCGTTTGGTTGATTTCTTTTTATCATATCAAAATTGTACTTCTTTACTTTGCACCAGTTACAGGGAACTATGTGTCTTGAATTACTAATATATATATTCATACAAGATTTAGAACAGAAACAGTTTGGAGTTGAACCTTCATAAATTGTAAAAAACTGACTTATTTTTCTTTCAAAGTATATTTTACACCAACGACACTGATCTAAAATATAAAAATGTCTAATAAAATAACATTACTAAGTACTTTTGTTTAAATAATATATTTAACATTCACTTACCAGGAAAAATATTATTGACAAATTTAAATGCTGCAAAACACGGTTCAGAACATAGCCTCTGTGAAATTTCGGGACCCACTTCAACTTCTATGGTAGTGGCTCTTTCTATTGAGCACACAGCACACTTCGACCAAACAGGCTTTGGTACGGGATTTTTACTCATTTTTTCGAATTTTTCCATACATAATTGAGAACAAAAATCTTTAAACTGACCCTTGTCTCCCACCGGCGCCAGGAATCCTTGACCACCATCGGATATATCTTTCTGACAATAACAACATATTTTTAATCCCTTTTTAAATTCTTCCAAACATGCCGAATTACAAAATTGTCGTATAATATAACCAAATCGAACGCAGTACTTTCCTAAGCTCGTATGTTGAACGAGTAGTTTGCAGTTTGTGCATTTGGCTCCATATTTATTTTGATATCTTCCTATACATGCTTCCGTGCAAAAGTCCATAGCTTCCCAAGTTAAAATTTTTTCGTCATTGGGTAGTATCATATGACAATCCACGCATGATCTGATAAATGTCCGCTCTCTTTCTTCGCGAGCTGCTTGAACCATTGCGGGAGTTTTAGCTTGAACTTTATAAGCCTCATCCAAATACTTGTCGGTTGCATTGCTAATAACTTTTAATTTAAGAAGGGGAGGATTAGTCTTTGCAGTCTTTGTGGGTTGTATGCGGGGCAATCTTTTCTTTTTCAATAAGTACCTGCCATTTTCTTTCAAGTTAATCGCTCTAAGACAAGCCTGTTCACATATCATAAGGGATAGTCCGTATCTGGTTAAATGATATATACATTCCATAGTTTCTTCACAAACACAACATGTACCTTCTGTAGGAGATTTCTCCTCTACTGTTATTCTTCTCCGTTTGAACGTGTATTTATCCTTTTCATCCGCCATCATACTGTGCAAGCATTCCATAGAACAGTAATTGGTGTCTTCACCATCAAAATTATAATAAAAATAGCAGTTCTTTTTTTCTTCACATTCAGAGCAGGTTAATACCTTGGGAACAATCTCCTCAACCATATATTTTTTATTTATTAAAATTAACTGCCCTGAGTTAGCTAATTGGAATGACTTGACACAGTTGAGATTGCAAATATAATTTATAACTTCATCTTTGTCAGAATATCGATATTCACAGGACTTTTCTTCTTTACACTGATAGCAAGTTGCTTCAGTAGGACTAATTTCGCGTACGGTATTAGGTTCAGTTTCTTCGTGTTCATTTTCTACTACATCTTTATGCTCATTTTCTTTATCTGCAACATTTGACAATTTTATTACTATATTTTTTTATTCATGTAAATTACAAACTTTGGTATGTTATATCTTGTTATCGTGTTTCGTACATCGTAATACGCCTTCGATTTCTTAATGACGTTACAACGTAATTAAATATTTATTAAGCACCATCTCTATCTTAAAACGATATTTACTATGGAAAAAAAAGGAATAACCTATCATGTTATTGAAAAGCTCAGTGCACTGATATCTTAAAAATGTTGTAATTGTTCGTATAGGTTATTTTTTACCTTTTTTGGAGTTGGTAAAAACATTTTCTTTTATTTAAGTTTGCTACCTAGTATATATTACCCTTAAATAATATCTTACCTCCAACATTTTCCAGCGAGGGATCCTCAGTGGATCCTTCAACTTCTACCTCACCCTCTAAGCTCTCATTGGCATCCTCACCCTGTGTTTGTTCATCAACAACATCTTCAACAGTGTCAGTAGGCTCGGTTTCTTCTTTGGGCATAGCTGATTCTGCAAGTGCTGCTTCTGTACAAGCATACAAAGTATTTAATAGGAAACGTTTCTTCCTGTATGGTATCGGATATAACATAATGTGCAATATTCATTTATATATACTTATAGAAAGTCTACTTTTACTGATGGGAATGGCATTTACTTTATGCTTGCAGTGGAATTGTAGAATATTGTTCTAAATTGTATTACAAGTTCTTAACTCTATTTAGCAACCAAGAAAACAAATATGAATTAATATTATTTTATCTTATATTTTTCTTTATTATTTTTTTTTTAGTAGCAAAAGAGTGAAATTATCACCCCTTACTCCCTCACTCTAATTTATGTAAACTATGAATAAACAAATATTTTTGAAATATTCATAAATAAATACCTTCATCTCTTTTCCGTTTTTCGGCCAATAATTTTTCTGCTGCTACTTTATCAGCCTCAGATATCTCTCTCTCTGTATCCGGTAACAGGCAAACCTCCTCATCAGCACCCGGTTGTTCAACAATATCGTGTATTCCACTTTCATCATCTAAGCAAGTATATAAGTTTGATTACATGAGGATGGTTTAAAAAAGTTACAAAATAACTTTTATGTATATAATTTTGTTAATAGTGTAAATTACTTATCAATAACTTACACTATCAACAAAATTATGTACAAAAAAAATACAGAAACAATTTTTTTTATAATTAATCACTAAAATATAAGATATGAAGTATATAAAAACCTGGATGATGTTCATCTTCATCTTCCGGAATCACATTAAGGGTTTCATCAGCATTGTGAGTGTCATCATCATCATCAATATTGATTGAAGTTAAATCTGCCTGAGCTGCTGTTTCTGTTGTCTCTACAGTTTCTGCCCTATCCTTCAGTAGAGCGTCAAATGGGTCTAATGCCTGTAATTTATATTACTTTTATATTGGTACTATTGTCAAAGCATAATAATAAGTCTGTATATGTGTACCTGTGTATGGTCCTCGTGGTGGTCATCCATAGACACATTAGGTGCCGTCTCAAACTCTGGTTTACCAATTTCTGTTTTTTCATAATCTTCATCATCTTTACTTTCACCAATTTGATCTAGACTTGATTCTTTTGGAATACTATCGACATCCACTCCTGTTTTTGGTTCAGTCTCAGGCTTGTCTGTATTCATTTGGGAATTATCTCTACTGCATTGGGGTTTATCTATTTGGGTTCCACAATCATTATTTTCAACTTTTAATGTTTCAACTTCACCATTGTCTTGCAATAAAAGCTCTTCCTCTAAAGCTCCATCAATATCATTGTCTGGTAAACAATCCTCTTGTTTAGTAACTTCATGTTCAGATGTAGGAGTTTCTTGTATTGTTTCAATTATAGCAAGTGTCTCTTTTTCTTTAAGAATATCTTGGATGGATTCCTCAGAATCTACAATTTCTTTCTCTGGAATTTCATTAGCATGTACTTCAATTTCTTTTTCTGGCTCTGAGATTTCTTTTTCTAACTCAGTAAAATCTTTTTCTGACTTTGGGATTTCTTTTGCTATCTCTGAGATTTCATGAACTGGTTCTGATGACAATTATAATTTATATAGAAGTTTTTGCATACTACTATGTTAACACTATACTATAAATTTAACAGGATTCAATAAACATATTTATGTATGTACATAAAAAATAAGCTTCTAACCAATCTAATTTAATTGGATTCTACTAATAACATGAATGTAAGGCTCTAGCTTAATTATATTCAACTTTAATAGATAATGGATATACAGAAGGGTAATGATAAGAACTATTATTAGACAAAAAATGACATTTGGTACATGCTAAAATGAATATGTCATTATTACTTTTGTTTATTTTAAATATATATAAAAAAAAATAAAGTTATTCCCACATACCATTTTCTCTATTGTCCTTTCTGTTTTCCTCTTCAACATCATTTTTATAATCACCATCATTTAATACTGTCTCCTCATCAATTTTATCCTCACTGATATCAGACTTTTCCACATTATCACATTTATTAACATTATATTCCATATGATTTTGAAAAACATCAGGTTCACTAAGTTCACATTCACTATTTATATCCTTAACCTTTTCTTCACAGTTACTTTCGTCTAATTCTGATATAACATCGACGGCTGTTTTTGTTGTGGTATCGCCAGACTCTCTTTCATTTTCGCCAGGATTTGCAGGAATATCCTTTTCATCCATTCTTTCAGTCCTATTAGACTTTTGTCCTTCCAAGCTAAAAACTTACGTACATCTGAAAACAATGTTTTAGTATTACATTTATAATTTAAAACTCTTTGTTTTTATTATATTCTTGCCGCACCCGGCAACATTTGAAGGTTATAATTGACAAGGAATGTTTTGAAATATGTGGATTTAGCTTTGTACACTTGGAAACATTCACAAGGTAATCCCTTATATACAATGTGTTCGAAGGGTAGATATATATTATATACATCACTGATTAACAATATGCAATTAGAGTGTTTTTGACGCCAAATTTATTCAATACACATATCCCGCGCTTATTAGGAGATATCGTTTAACCTATTATATTGCAAATATATATTATTGTTCTTAATTACTTACAACAAAATAATCTTTAGAAGTATACTGGACCCATAATTTGCTTATAATGTAGTATTTTATGTATTTTTATGACTACGGCAAGATTTCATCCTTTGTAAGTTAGAAAAGTATAAGGACTTCTTAATTTTAATGTCAACAAAAACATAAGTAGTTTCCTAACAGTTAATTTAAAATAGATTTAATATTTGCGGGAAGATTTATGAGTATGTACTTACGAAGTTGAAATATTTAACAAATCACTTGAAAGCCACAACAAACGACCACCATTTTGGATTCAACCTGTGCCTGGAATTTGTTGCGGATGTAAAGATCTCTACCAACTCAATTACTAACATTATATATATTAGTTACAGAAATTTAACTATATTTAAAAAAAAATGTTTATATTTTAAAAGTTGTCTATAATCATATGTAAATTATAAATTTTCAGAACATAATTCTCACAGAATAAAAAGCAATCAATGTTCAAAAGCGAAACATGTTTGCGAATAATGTTGGTACTTAGGTCGACTTTTAAGATTTAGTGATGTTGGATTAGAAACATCGACCTGTCGATATAATAATGATAATTTATTAATTAGGAGATAAAGCAGTTTTATTATATGAATAGAGTATGCAAAATGGAAAATAACCAAACGTTCTTGTATAATTAACACAAAAACATAATTCATTTTAACTTTATAATAAATATTTAACTTATATGTTATATTTAATTCTTTTTTTTATAAATGTCTATAACGAAATTTTGTGGGTATAAATCTGAGGTACTATATAACTTCAATATGATTTTTTAAAAGACACTCTTTTTGCATTTAATAAAATGAAAGAAATGCTTAATCTACTAGTTAAATTAATATATTACAATACCAATAGATTGTAAAACCACTCTATTGTTCACTTTTGTAAATTACTTACGACCATAGTTATAATATAAATAAAAAACAAAGATAGAAAAGGGAAGAAAAATATTAAGCTTAATATATTAACTTAACTTAATTCTAATTATTCAGTGACTAATAGTTTTATTCGATAAGTAAAAACCAAATTTTAAGGAAATTGTAGAATTCATATCTAACGGAATTTATTATCTTTTTACGTTCTTATTTTCAATTGCAGAATGTACGTCGCCAACTCTTTAAAAATATATTGTATTCATGAGGTCCAATATAAAATATTTTATATTGATTCAAATTGAATGCATTGGTTTCCGCCCAAAGAATCTGTTTTCAACTTCATTTCTATATTTTTATACTCTTTTAATTTATGATTGGTTATCTATAAGAAAATTATTTGTGCTATTCGTAAGTTTTACATCATATCGATTTCATTGTTTCCTGATTGGTCGAAATCAAAACTTTGCTAGTTACTCAAGTTTTCGAATTATTATGGCGGGTTTGTGTTTTTTCGATCTCAAATACGAAATGAGTGGATATGTGCGCCGCCGGGGCGGCGACATTGACAGCGATTTGTCGGATATTCTCGTTCGCCATTTTGTGAATGTAATGGAATTTTGTGTTAAGTAATATAGGTAAAGTCAACCTGGAGGATATCACATTTGGCGTAAGTAAAATTTTGTTTATTAGCCTTACCGGGCCTATAGGTAACTATTCCAATTCATATGTGTTATCTTCCGATTGTCTGTAAATACATATTCTAAGTTTGTTTTTTTATTTGTTACGGGTTATAATTTTGAGAACGATACTCGGGGTATTTCAGTCTTACCTTCTTTATTCAGTTATAGCGATGTCTGAAAAGTCTGCTGTAGGAAAAACCGTTTTAAAGCGTCATGAAGTTGCTCGACCTATCCACATTCAGAGATTGGAAGCCGCCCTAGATATAAGGCCCTTCGTTAACCAAGTTGAAAAGATACTCAATTCTGATGGAGGCACTGACAGTGAAGAAGATTCTGATTGCAAGTCAATGGCAAATGAGATGTCCAAAGGTGATAAAGACATGCATGGTGTTGTCACAACTAGGCAAGGTAACCATAGTTTATATATATTTTAAGTATGAAGATAAACAAACCACCATGAACAATATCTTATCCAGTACTTAAACTACTACAGAGCAAAAATAAGTGTCAATTTGTTTTTCAGTATTTAATATAAAGTTAAACTTTTAAGCTAAATGTGAAGACACTGATATTGTAGTGTTGAAACTGTTCCAATTATATATTACTTGTAAATTGAGAAGTAATTGCAACAAAACCATCTTCCCAAGATAATTTTATAGTTACCAAGTGTGGTATTTTTTAGAGAGACAAAGTGATCGTTTACGATTATACAATCTATCATCTGTGGGAGAGGAAAGACAATGGCTACGAGATGTCTTGTTATCATCAGAAACTGAATCAAGTAGTGATGATGACACGCCAGCTGCCAAAGAGTGCAAAATAAAACAGCTACTAAAAGAAAGGCATTTTAATAATAAATATGTAAAGGATTATTATAAGGACACTGGGGTAAGTTAAAATATAATGATAATAAAAAAATATATAATTATGTCCCTATTTGAATTGAACTATGTTATAAAGTAAATATTACCTACACCTTTTTCCAAGCAAATTTGATAATTATATTTTAAAGAATTTCCTTTTATGATATGCATTCTTTATAAATTATTTTTTGCAAACATGTTTTGTGCTCTTTCACCCCCTCATCTCAGACACTCCCACTGGTTTTATAAAAGTAAAGCAATTAAATTACTACATCAAATTTTATTTGGATAGATATGAGAAAAATGATATTTTTTCCCATAAATTTTGACTTCACCTGAAATATAAGAGCATAGACTGTTCTTTTTTCTGTCAGAAAAGTAATTCTAAATTGTGCATAGGACATTCATAAATATTCTACAACATATCAGAAACATGTTTTTAATTAAGTTTATTAGACTACTGGTCAGTATAATAATAGACTATAAATGTGAAAAGTCATCAATGATTAATTTTTTTGTTATTGACATTATAAAACCTTTTCTTTTATAGTGAGAAGATTGCTCATTAATAACAACATATTAGTAAATATTAATATATTTGTTAAAACTAGAGACCATTGTTACTACATATTATACAAAAAATATTAGAAACAAATTATAACAATTGTTATTACATGACAGGAAATTAAAAATACTGAAAATGATTTGCAGCAATCTTGTTCATGGTAAGACAATCTCATTTTACCATTGACAGATGTGTCTGTACTACTATAATATAATACTATTTGGTACAACAATTGTAATGCTGTTTAAAAAGATTTATCAGACTACCCAATTGCAAACTCTTTTAGTATAAGTGCAATTTAATTTTCAATTAAAACAATATGAATGCAAAGGAATTCACCTTATGTTCTATTTAACTTGATAATTCATTTATTAAAGTGATTTGCAAGGTCTGTAAGACAAAATGTTTAAAAGGGTTAATTTTTGTCATGATCTTATCCTAGATTAGAAGGGATCAGCACGACACATTCTCATTTTATACAATACTCTAATGGTCATCTCACTATTAACAAAAATAATAAATGTCTATCAAGGTAATCAAATAGTGAAATAATGATTAGTAATTATAATAACCTTACCAGAACTCCCGCTACATGTACTACGGAGCTGGTCTGCTATCGACTATAGACCGGTACCCGGAGCGGCGCGTGAGCCGGGCGGCGGTCACGCCTGCCCGGGGCCGCCGAGGACGACCAGCCGACAGGGGCGCCGCCCGCGGACTGCACAGGAACAGGCGGGGACGTGCCAAGGAGAGCCGACATGACGGCAGTGATGCTGTTAGTTTATATTTCCTTATTTATAATGTATTAGGGGTTTTACATTGTATATAAATAGGTTTAGCCAAATTGAACTTTTTTCAATTTATTTAATCCACCAGATTCTATTGTGAATCTTAATTCTCTAAGGATCTGCTCCAACACTTACAAAAGAAAACATTAAATTTGGAACAACCTTTTACAGTTCAGTGAAAGAATATGTAGAAAAGAAATATTATATATTTAAAGTTGTATATTGTTGATAAATTTTATTCGATTGTTTTTTTAGCCGGATGGTGTGGACTGGGAAGAACAACTTCGAAGTCTCAAGGAAGAGAATGATACAGATGAATTTACGATCTCAGAAAAACCTGGCATCAGGTATTTATTCGTAAATATTTGTTGTATGCATACTTTATAGATTAACTATAAATATGTATGTTTAATTTCAGAGGTCGCAAAAAACTATCATCACTGAAAAGTCCTGAAGCATTAACAGCTAGAAGAAGGAGACATTGGCAGCTTTTAGTTAAAAAGGAGCTGGGTAAAGTGCAAAGAGCGAGAACGGCCACTCATAGAGAGCTTATGCTGCAAAGAAAAAGACTAGCGACTCTGTGCTGTAAGCATTGGAGACATGTGGCCATGCAAGTACGTGAAAGAGTGATGTAAAACTTACTCAAATTTTTTTCATACCTAGATTTATGCAATTTATACATATTTATTATGGATCTCTATCAAATTATTTGACTCCGTTTTTATTACCGCCCAATAGTATGATGTACTAGTCAAGAGAGTATGATAACACAAATGTGTAATCACAATGATTCAGGGTTGTCTCTATAATTTACCTTCAATAGTCCCAGAAGAATATGAAGGAGACGGTGTGGCGCTGCAAGCGACTGAGTAGAGAGATGCAGGCCTACTGGAGGCGATACGACCGAGCAGAGAGAGAGGCGAGACGACGACTAGAGAGAGAGGCCGAGGAGCAACGCAAGGTATGATGACTTCAACAAACTATGATGACTATTTTAAGCTTTAATCATTAATGCTCTTTTATAAGGATTAAAAGAATTTACAATTATAGCTCATTGTCACATGTACGGTGAGCGTTCAAGCTTATCAATTTGTCGGTGACGATAATTATATAAAAAATATTGTCTATGATGTTAAACCTGTCAATAAAAGCAAAATCTATTCAGTTCTTTCGTAGATTAGCTCTGACAAACCAATAGACAGAACACTACTGAAAAAGTGTTAGGATTTTGTAACTAGCAAATAAATATTTATGTGTAGAAAGTTTCTATTTTGAACATGGATAAATTAATTTTATTTACATGCATTGATTTTATTATTTATAAGAAATGTCGTAGAACAAATGTTGTTAGGATTGATGTAGAGAGGCTGTGGGCAAGAGGTGGCTCATTAATTACTATTAACCCTGTATATTGCAAGTTTCCTGTTTATTGGTGTTATTTAAAAAAAAAAACATCTAGATGGACGTAGAATTAATGGAAGCGAAGCGGCAACGTCGCAAGCTGAACTTTTTGATCACACAAACGGAACTTTACGCACATTTCATGCAACGAAAACTCAACGCCGCCGAAGACGTCGACTGCGACGCAGATAGGATATTGATGCAGCTAGACGAGGACAGAGATCCCAGACTCGCGGCTATCGATAATTATGACAGGTCGGTTAAATAAATTTATAACACAGGCGATTTTATTTATACGCCACAATAGGATCCCATAACTGAATCCCTAATATTTTCTGTATTTAATTAAACTTTCGCAGTTATCGACTTACTAACAATTTTGCACCCTTTAACTAGAGTTTGACATTTCTTAAGTGACATAAGACTTTTAAGTTTTAAGAATAGTATCATCAAAATAAACGGTGTGTCTGTCGTCCCTCAGCGAGGCCATGAAGGCGCGTGCGTCTCGTAACGCGCTGGAGGCGGTGCGCGCCGAGCGAGCGCGCGGGGCTCCGCCCTCCGCCGACGACAGGGAGAGACGCGGCGACCACGAACAACCAGCCATCTTCACGGGCACCCTCAAGGGATACCAGCTCAAGGGCATGAACTGGCTCGCCAACCTCTACGATCAGGTAGGGAGAATTTTATATTTATTCATTCTAGTATATATATAGGATTGTATATATCTTGACATCAAATAAACATTAAATAGAAAATGATTCAAAAACAAAAAAAAATCCATAAATATTGAAAATGTTAACCAGAGTGTGCTCGGGTAGGAATGAGACCGCTCCTGTTGGATCTCTGCCACCTACAGGTGCAGGGGTCGTAAGAGGTCAAAAATGTGCTAGAATCTCTGTTTTCTATGAAAGACAGTCTGGTGTACCCTAGGGCTGCGTGCTGTTCCCGACACTGTTCCTTCTGCATACTAATGATATGTCAGATACGTCTAAGAGTCACAAGGCGTGCCGTATATTCCGGCCGTGCACTCTCGAAAAAACATTGTCGAGTGCTGAAAGAAATTTGCGTTTTCTATTAAAACTTTTAGGAAGGGTTTTGAAATGGGACAAACAGTATCTTGCTCAATTAAATAAAGTATAAACTCGATTATCCGGCCCTCAGTTACCCGGATTTGCAATTATCCGGACCATTGAACGATTATATTAAAGGGCGAGAGGATAATAAAAAAATCTCACCATTTTTTGGTTGTACTATTGGTTAGCGTATGTGTGAATCCTTAGCCTCATATTAAATACTTTTTGAGTCGATATTCGTTATAGTCCGGGAGCCAGTGACAGATTTTCATGACCAATTTCCTCCCAAGTGAAAATTTGTAAAATGCAATAGAACAGCTGACTTTATTTTCCCTTCAAGATATTAGATAAACTATTATTCAAGAAATTTTAGAATGGGAGGAAATGATTAAAAATTTTTTTTTTTCTTCGAGCGTGGGAGGCTGCCACTGCCTATTCCACCACCGGAGTCGCAGCTGACAATCGCGAAGCGTCGTAACACAACTTCCTATTGCATTTTAGAAATTTTCACTTGGGAGGATATTCGTGATGAAAATTGGTCACTGGCTCCCGGATTATTAATATATATTTGTTTTTTTTTTTTTTTTTTTTTTTTTTTTTTATAATAAACTTATAACTTTATGGTGTCTTTATTTTTATGGGGACAAGCAGCTGATATTCAAACTGTTTTCATATTGCAGAAAAGGGCTATTTGGGCAAGCTACAACTTGTCTTGTGAGTTAAGGAGTGCCTTAAAAGAAATATTAAAAAAAAAAACTACCATGTCAATATATATTTTATGATTTAATGTACGTTCACAAAAACCTTAAAAAATTTAATTCGTTTTTTGCAATATTTGTTTCATCCTGACGTGACGAAATAAATGCATACATATGCATAAAACTTTGTTTTTTTTTGTCATACATTGGATTATCCGGATTTTCGATTATCCGATTGCCTTACGACAACCAATATTCCGGTTAATCGAGTTTCTACGTACCTATAAGACATCAATTTGAGCGTTTTTTCGCAAGAAAACAAACCGTTCGTCGAATTCAAGTTTGTCAACTCACAACTTTCCGTATGTCGTATCTTAAAATATGTATCGTCAGGGCATCAGCGGCATCCTGGCCGACGAGATGGGTCTGGGCAAGACGGTGCAGTGCATAGCGTTCCTGTGCCACGTGGCGGAGCGGCTGGGCGTGTGGGGCCCCTTCCTGGTGGTGTCGCCCGCCTCTACCTTGCACAATTGGCAACAGGAGATGCAGAGATTTGTGCCAGATTTTAAAGTAGTAAGTGAGATGGTTTAAGTTATTAAATGTATTTAGACTATACACTCGAGTGGAACTGAGCCCTTACTTATCCATTGTTTTTATTTATCTAGGTCCCATACTGGGGTAGTCCGAGCGAGCGCAAAATTCTACGCCAATTCTGGGAACGTAAAGACTTACACACACCCCAAGCTGCTTTCCACGTAGTTGTCACATCGTATCAGATAGTCGTATCGGATTTGAAGTATCTGAATCGAGTCTCTTGGCAGTACATGATACTGGATGAGGCTCAAGCTATCAAGAGTTCCGCTAGCATGCGATGGAAATTATTATTGGGCTTCAGTTGCAGAAACAGGCTCCTATTGTCAGGTATGTTACAAGGAATTAATATTTTAATATAAAAAAACACATTTTATTGTGTTAAGATTACATTTTCTTCCTACTATACATTGAAATTTCATAAGAGTAGAAACTTTAAGACGTATCATGTCTCACGATGAAATCGCTTCCAGGTACTCCGATACAGAACAGCATGGCGGAGCTGTGGGCGCTCCTGCACTTCATAATGCCAACGTTGTTTGACTCTCACGATGAGTTTAACGAGTGGTTTTCAAAAGACATAGAGAGTCATGCCGAAAACAAGACTACTATTGATGAGAGTAAGTTAAAGATAAACGTTTATAGTTTATTAATTCCTATCAAAGGAGTTATTTATTCTGATTATTAAAAAAGTAAGATGGCTATTTTATAATGTTACTTTTTGCAGAACATCTATCACGGCTACATATGATTTTGAAACCGTTTATGTTGCGTCGGATTAAGAAAGACGTGGAGAATGAATTATCGGACAAAATTGAGATTATGGTACACTGCCCTTTAACTATAAGACAGAAATTATTGTATATAGGTAATGTTTTTATAGTTATTATAATATATCGTGTCACATGATAAAAATTGTATGATTATTTTAAAAAATCGTATTATTTCAGCCTTAAAGAAAAAAATAAAAATAGAGGAATTATTACATTACTCGGTAGGGGGAGAGACAGGTCACAGTGTTGATAAGAATTTTACTTCAAACCTCATGAACTTAGTTATGCAATTTAGGAAGGTTTGTATTATTTAATGACTAACAAAAAATATTTAGTAAATAATATTTAAAATGAGGAATACTCTTAATACTTAAAAATACACTTATAGTACACATAACACACTTGCAGGTATGCAATCACCCAGAGTTATTCGAGAGACGAGACGTAAGATCTCCTTTCGCGATGCAAGTTGACGACTATCATTTACCAAAGCTAATGGCAGAAGACTGTATTCTTTTACGATCCATTCCGTCCAAAAGACACCTGTTGTATAACAAATTGAGCATTTTGAGCCCCGAATATGTACATAGGAACATTGAGAGCTTCGCCTTCACAAGATTTATGGATTTGTCACCGATGGAAATGTACAGGGTCATGGTGTGTGGATGGCTGTATGCGTGAGTTTATTATAACAATAAAAATAATTGGATATGGTTTAGTTTTGGTTTAAAATATAAAATTCTTATTGTCTGTTTTTTGTAGTCAATTCAAATATTATTTCATTTCAGAATAATGCATGTAGAAGATAGTTCGGTGAAATACGAGAAGCTTCGTCATAGACAATATTGGTGGAGACAGATTCGAGAGTCGGATATAAAAGAGGAGAGTGAAATAGATATATATGGAGATTATTATGATAGAGTGAATAGTAAGGATTTGATCCTCGTGTGTCCCGATGGAGACATCTTGAAAAGGAGAAAAGAGGATTCTCTTCTGTGGAGAGAGTTTTTGTTCACTGATCCATTATGGAGTGACGGTTAGTAATTATAAAATAGAATCTGACATAAATATTGCGTAGTAATTGGTTGCCATTTTTTGCCGTACATACTATACTATGACTTTCCTAAATAAATTGTATTTATTAAATTTTTGTATATTTTTTTGTTTAAATTGGACTGTCATTTACAGAGATTAGTAACCTTAAACAAACAAACTGATTCATTTTATAATAGTGTAAATATGTATTTATAACTCATTATTAAGAAAGATAAATATTAATTATATTTGTTATTAGGTGGTCCATTTTACATTCACACAGAGCAAATTATACATTTTATGCCGGAAACCATAGAGCATAGAGCGTTGCGTACTCGGAACATGAAGACTGAAGCACAGGTGTGTCATTAGAATGTTTTAATAGCTAAATAAATACATAAAAAAGGATGGTTGTTGTGAAAAAATATTAATCTAAAAATCAGATTAAAAAGGTTTATTTTGTTTATTACATTTTAGCCGGAAATGTTAAGCGAAATTAAAACCGAAGAAGGCGGAGTGATATCGGTGGAACCTCAACAGGTAGAGGCGGCAGAGTTCCTTCACATAGAGCGACCACCCACAGTCTACAGCGACGTGCCCACACCTCTACCTATATTCTTGTGTACGGCGCAACAGAAGGTCAGTGGGTTCGAAAATAAAAAGTGAGGTTTGCACTAAGTCGCAAGAGTAAACTCCGGGTGCTCTCAAAGGATCTCATATAAATTAGTTTGACCGCAGTGGTAGTGACTATCGTACTCTACTGTGATAACATGATAATAACTATATTAGGGCGATGATAGGAGAAGCCTTCTCCGTGATCCGTCTCCTTCATTCCTTACCGTTTCTCGAAAATGACAACGCAACTGTAACCATCATAATGTAAGCCGATATCAATAATCAAAGTCCACTCACTATCGAATACATATATCAGTTCGTTTATTCCCCTTTATTTCTTGAAGTACCATATATTTATTCAAATACATCTTTGCTTATATATGACTTATACAGGGCTAATTGTTATTAATAGGCCACCTCTTGCAAGCAGTCTCTACATCAATCTCAACAATATTTATTCTACGAATTATTAAAATTAATAGTTTTTGGAAGTGGACGTTTTTCCGTACAAAAATTATTTGTTACCTCTGAACTGGCATATTAACTCTGATCGTAGGTACCGCGCCCGAGTGTTAACATTTTAGGTACGTCTTACAAAATACAGAGTAATAATTAAAAGAGAGAGCCAATTTTTTTTGTTACGTTTTTTTTGTTAATATTCGTAGAACAAATGTGTTTTGAACAAAGATCGATGTAGAGCGGCTGCCTGCAAGAGCTGGCCAATGACTTACAAATAACCTTGTATAAAACGTCTCCAGGCCAGTGCGCCGTGTCGCGAGTGGTTCTCATCGAGTCGTTCCCACGCGCACTCCATGGCTCGTCACCGCGCGGGGTGCTTCGCCCCTGCCCTGCGCCGCCTGCTGGCCGCCGCACGACACCCGCGCGGCTGGACCGAGCTGCACGTGCCGGGTAACCACACTGCTGTATTACTGTATTCATTAACACGACAGCCTCGCCCCCCGGGTCGTGGGTTCGATCCCCGTATGGAACCCACATTCGTAGGATGAAAGCCCTTTTTATTGGGTAAAATTTAATTCTGGTTGCTTGAGGAAATTACTACTAACGAACCGTTAGTCGAGCTGATTATGCAGAAAAACATAAAATACCTTATATTTATCGTGTATTGAATAGATGCAAGTCCGCAGCAGAGGATTGTTTTTTATATACACCTATATTTTTAGGTAAACCGTTAGCTAAAGATTTTTTCGTCTTTGCCAAATGTTTCTACTGATTGACAATCTTTTTATTGATTTTTAGATAAAAACCAGCTGGTTAGCGACGCGGGAAAACTAACAGTATTAGACTCTCTATTGAAGAGACTCAAGGAGCGCGGACATCGCGTTCTCATATACAGTCAGATGACTAAAATGATTGACTTATTAGAGGTAACAACCTTACTGACATCCTTATTACTTCATATTTGCGTCGATAAATCAGGAATAATAATTCCTAAAAATATGTCTCCCTTTCTTTTTAGGAGTATATGTGGCACAGAAAACACAAGTATATGCGTTTAGACGGCTCTAGCAAAATATCGGCAAGACGAGACATGGTGGCTGATTTTCAGGTAAAACAGTTTTAAACTATTTAGGCAATATATAATCAAGTTATTTTTTTTATCCGTGAAGTTTGTTTTTTTTTATTTATACAATAATTTTGTAATTAATATAAAAAAATATGTTCATAGTATACATATATTTTTAGGCTCGTGCAGATATCTTCGTGTTCTTGTTGTCGACGCGCGCCGGTGGCTTGGGTATTAATCTTACCGCAGCGGATACTGTAAGTTCAAAACACTGAAAATAAGGATATATATTATTTTTACTAAAATTAAGAATTGATAATTTAGATAATGTATTATGTATTATTATATCAATAGGGAGACGGTTCCATCTCTGCCGGGATCTCAAAGGTCGCGTTATAAATAATAAATATTTCCAGGTGATATTCTACGACTCCGACTGGAACCCCACCGTGGACCAGCAGGCCATGGACCGCGCGCACCGCCTCGGACAGACCAAGCAGGTCACCGTCTACAGACTCATCTGTAAGGGCACCATCGAGGAGCGCATCATGCAGCGAGCGCGCGAGAAGAGCGAGGTAGGACGGACACTACTCACTTATTACTATAGATACTTCTTATTGCTGATATTATTTTTATTTTATTTTCCGTCTTTCTGTCTGTATGTATTTTCTATTAACATCAACGTTAGTTTCTTCCCTTATTCGTTTGTTATTAATTTTGTTCTTATTCTATCTCAATACAGATCCAAAGGATGGTCATTAGTGGCGGAAATTTCAAGCCGGATACGTTAAAACCAAAGGAAGTAGTATCGCTTTTGTTGGATGATGAAGAAATTGAACTAAAATGTACGTATTATGAATATACGTACTCGTCCTTAAAATTGTTTTCGAAGATAGTGTCGAGTTTTATAAGCTATATTATTTTTTAGATCGACAAAAGTCCGAGGAAAAAAAGATCGAAGAAAAGGAGCGTAAAAGAAAAATGGGAACGATACCGGTGGTAAGTATAAAATAAAATTTAATTATCAAGAGTCAACCAAGACTGTTATATTAGTTAAGCCTAAAACGGTTATCCAGGTAAGCTCCATAAGGTTAAGAATCCCAACTGTTTCTCCCTAATTAAGGACTTAACTGTCGCTCAAGTTCCGCTTCCCAGCAATATAAGATATACCCACAGTAATCCCAACTCCAGTCTCCTCTACTCACTTGTCCACTGTACGGTTGTAACCCGTGTATCTATTAGCTGGTGGTATGTATGTCAGCAGGCCGCGGCGGTGGAGGTGAAGCGTCCTCGTGAGTCGTGGTCGGAGCCGGGCAGCCCGCTGCAGGTCGACGACGACAGCGACACGCTGGTGCTGGACGAGAGCGCCGCGCAGCCGCTGCGTATGTGTCAATGAAAGTTTCGAGACCGACGGAACTCTCGTTTTCTTTCGCATGATTAATTCGCTCTCCAATTTCATAAAAAATGATTAAAAGATTATCAATAAATATTACTCGCTTAGTTAGCCATGCAGTGCAATGAAATAAAAACGTAACATAGTGAAATGTAACTCGATAATGCAATACTAGCGCAGCGTCCGTCCTATGAAGTGTATGTGACCCGCAGCGTACTCCCCGCCCGTGCGCGGCGGCTGGTCGTCTCGGTGCCGTCGCGGCGCGCGTCGCGGTCGCCCGCGCGGCTCACGACACGCCGCACGACGCCCGGACGCCGCGCCCGCAGACAATGCACAGGCCGTCGCCGCCGGTGCGTCATCATAACAATATTCATGATTCATAATTGTATATCTTCGCTTGAATTTTAATAGCTTGAAGATAATTAATTTTTTGTTAAAATTTCTGTCGACACACTCAGACAAAAAAAGTTATGAATTTAAAAAAAAGGTCTATAGGGTGAGCGAGCGAAAAATATATAATCTCATCAAACTCTTTTCGTCAGGATTGGAATTTTTTTCTAGGTTCGGTTATGTTATAATTAGGAAGTTCGATACGGTACCGACGTCACTCTCGGCTCCTTAATTTCCATAAAAAATCACCAGATTTTTTATGGAAATTAAGGAGCCTTTGTCACCAGACAAAGTAGGTTTTGCCTACGCCATAATTATTTAGTCATGTCGTATTCCCTCCGTTACCCCGCGGATCCCTTACAATATATTAAACCCCAGGCGCCGCCTTGCTGGAGTCGGACGCTCCGCTGGAGGCGCTGGAGCCTCCCGCGTCGTGCGAGCGCGGGCGGCGCGGTCCCGGGCGGCCCCGTCTGCGGTCGTGCCGGCCCGCGCGCCCGCCGCGCCGCCCGCGGAGGAACCGGGAACCACTGCTGGTGCCGCTGGCGCCGCCGCCCTGACACACGACACACCACACACTCCTATGAGCGTGTAACTAATCTTAAACTTAATCACTCCGATGTATAATGTATGTTCGTAACACTTTCGCTTTCAATTTGTAAAATAATATTTATTTCTTTCGGAGATATTGTATCGTTTGAAGGATAGGTAAATAAGTGGCCTCAAACGACGGTACTTGTTAGTGTGACAAAAAATATTTAATAATAATGTGTTTTTTAATCAAAGAAAATGTACAATAATATGAATTAGTAGAAGTTCATTAGAATTTGTATATAATGGGATCTGGAGTGTGAAGAATATCACAAAATGAAGGAGATTATATTTACTATACCTCTTAATTGTGTAAATAGAAACAGATTTTTAATACTATGTCAAGACACATGCTTTTAATTCCAAAGTATTATTATTGTTTGAAGTTTATGAAACTTTGTATAGTTAATTATATGCAATATATAGAGAAATGGAGTATTTAAATATTAATTTGTTTAATTTAAATTGTAACTTTTACTAAGAAGTTTAATTAGGTAAGCGTTTTTTATAATAAAATTAGACATTTTTGGGAAATCGTAATATGTACGAAATGTCGACAAAATTAAATGAATACATGAATTTGATTTTTTAATATTATATTTTCCTATTTTTTACAATTAAGTAATCTATGTTTAAAATTACTATGACGGGGTAACCTGACTAACTTAACACTCTGGTGTAAAATTGTTTAACTGTTAATGCAAACCAAACTCCACTACTTAATGCAATGGAATTTAGTCCTTACAACGCAACTCACGATAGATTTATTTCTTTAATTATAATTTTGAAAAACAATACAAATCAAATGAAACTAGAAAATTTAACATTTCAAAAACCCCCGATACAAAAAGACCTCTAAAAATAATAAAAATAAGTATATTTGTATGTATGTAGTACTTAGCTATGTATATAACTAAGAACCATCTCGGAGAATCAGGTTTTCGATTAAAAAAACCACAATCAATTCCGTTCACGCGTTTAGCTGCTACAATGCCACAGACAGACACACAGATCGACAGGTTAAACTTATAACACCCCTTTTTTTGAGTACGGGTTAAAAAAATCACCATGGCGGAGAGAAATGAAAAAGAATTGAACCTATCATGAGGGCCATCAGTTCATGCAGTACGCCATTATATTATATAGATGATAAAACGTACCCTTACTTACCAATGCATGTAAAAACTTTTAACCTTCAAACTTGTAAGCAGCAATGATACGACAAAAAGAGATTATTAACTTCTTTATTTGTTAACCGATTGTTAAAAAAAAACAAAATGTAAAGTGAATCCCATAACAATACCCAAAAACTGCATCCAAATCGATATCTGAGATTAGCGTGCACAAACATACAGACGAATAGACAATATGAAAATAATATTGTTTTGGGTTCTCTTTATTTTATAAAGATCCCCTTGTATGAATTTTTGAAAATATTTTTCGTCGTGTTGTGAGCACAACTAAAAGACAAACAGATAAACAGACAAAGAATTAAAAAAATCTGAAAATGGATTCTGTGAGTTGTCACTTCAGAACCTGGTATATTTTTTTAATATTTTCAATGCACAAAGACTACTCTCTACAGATTTATTACATGTATAGAATAAGATTTACATGGTACTTCTTACGTAATTGACATAACTTTTTTATTTCTTAACCGATTTAGATGAAATAAACACTAAATGTTAAGTGAAAACTGTGATAATATATTCCTGAAAACCGCATTCAATTTGGTTTAGCCGTTTCTGAGATTAGCGTGCACAAACATACAGACATACATACATCTTTAAATATATTCCATGTACAGAAATGGATCAGTGACAACTTTATTATATGTATAGATAAATAGAACTAAGTTCACCGAGCAGTTTTGGACTAAAAATATTTTTGTAGTAAGACACCTGATGACATAATATGATATAGGTAAAGTTTTGAAAAGGTTCCCAAAAAACTCGGAAGATCGGTTTTGGACTTCACCGTATATCAATTTTGATGGATCATTGTTTCCATCTAGGTACAATGACGGGAGAAACGGCTAGTAGCAGTTGCTAAGAGGCAAGAGCAACTCTTAGATTATCGGTCGGGTACCTTGCCAGGTTTGGTTACATTACAGAAATCTACTTTATTACGCTGCACAACATAATTAAAAACGTATTAAATAGTTACAGAAAATTATATAGGTATTACATAAATATTTATTTATTACATAATACAATATAATATTAAGAGAGATAGAAGTGGGAGCAAGAGGTATAACAGCAAAATCTCTCTTTAACCTACTTAAGTACTTTGGCCTTTCTAGAACAAGCACCGGTTCATTTCTAGAACGTATTTCAAAGGCGGCATAAGTAGGTTCTTTCCAAATTTGGTTAGTTAGGGAGAGGAGTTTAGAGGGTGAAGGCGAGCGTTTTTACATAATAGAGGGGCCCTTTAAACCTACTCCTGCGTCGCAAGTCCTAGGCACTGTTTGCACTCCTCTCCTTGCAACGCGATGGGCCCGGCACCCGCTTGCTGAAACCATGCAATGCTAAGAAGTTTTGTCTAACACGCAACTGATATTTTCTAATCTAGCACTATCCTTGCCTGTAAAATGTATCTTAAATGAAATTCTTGTTTCTATACAGGTTTATATCACACGAAAAAGTTAAATATTCGCGTGACTTGAATACGAATGACGGATGCAGTCGTGAGGGGATTACGTGAGAAAGGTTACCGATATCTACTGACTGAGATAAATCTCTTGAGGAATTTTTATGTTGTACGAAGTATACATTTTATTGTTAACATCAACAACAACCACAAAAAATACACTTTTAAAGTGTACATTCGTGGTTATAACTGACCTAATTTATTGGTTACACATTTATGTACAAAGAGATTAAAATTTACTTTTGTTTAATACTTGGGATTAAGTTGATTTATATTTCTTAAATTGATTAATAGAAAGCGTGTCTGACATATTTTCTAACTAACATTACCACTGCTATAGAAGAAATTTGTATGTTTGTATGTATATAGTAAACTTTTTTATTTTCGAGGAGTAATTTATTTAAATTCAACAATAAGTAATGAAAACTACTTTTATGTTAAATTGCATAATAGACAATTAAAAGAACAGCGCCCACTCCAAAATAGTTTCATTACTATTTACTAGATGGCGTTATATTTAAAACTAGTCCCACGCTATCCTAGATAAATAATGTAAATGTTCTAGGTAATAAATTCTTTACCTAGTTAGTAAAATAATTAAAAAAAACTTAACTTTTAGTACATGTTTTGCATTTCTTTGTTTGCAGTTACTATTGCAACTTTTTAAATGTTTTTCGTGTAATTTAAATCAGTGGGTATTATCTCAATTAATTTGCGTTAACTCCAAAACACGATTTGTAGGACAAATGACCGACGAATAAAGGAATTTCTTCACATAAATCCAATAAAATAAACGATCCCACAAAATACACCACGTCTTGATTTAATAAAGCCGAGTGGTGTATAAATTTTAGCGTTTCCAGTAAATGAGGCTCCAATAAACCATAAATTTAAAGAGAACATGATAACAAAGGTGTAACCGTGTTTGCAGTTCAAACACGAATACAAACTGTTTGCAAAAAGACTCTGTGATCTGATCAAAATAAACTTAAAATATGTATTATTCAATTATAAGTTTTTGCTGATATGTCAGACTATTTTTTATTTGGAAATATAAAGAATCTCTGCGGCTTGTTTTGTTGTTTCACAATCAAGTATTTTTTTTATTTAGATTATCAGCTTCTACTCGCGCTTTATAAAAAAGTATAAAAGAGTTATATTTTTTATAAAGCAACTCGAAAAGGAACCCTGTGAATTATTAAAGTAATGGTTTGTTTTCGATAAAACTTATAAACATCATAACTAAAGAAAACAACAAAAATATTGAAATATAAATACGGAGACGATTGAAACCTTAACATCTTATTAATGTTATTATACCCCAATGTTAAAAAAGCGTTTAGGATTTTCGAAAGAATTCTAGTAGATGTTGCCTTTGCTCTGGTAGAGACGATTACATATAAAATGCCAAAATCTTAAAGACCTGTAACCGTATGGTAGCTTAATTGGAAGGACGACTGAAATGTATACCAGATTGTAAGCTAGAAGTAATAACTTCGAGTACTGTCCGTGTTCATAAAATTTAATATATATTTTTAATTTTGTAATAATAAAATGTTTTTCTGATCCGATAATATAATATTTTACATACATTTAAACAGTTGGGCTTTAAGGCCCAAAAATATGTACGAACACTGGGTTCAAATATTTAATTGTAATGCATATCACACGAGTGGCGCCGAGCACTAGTTAGTCTCACGGTAGCACTTCCTAATGAAATAGTTGTAAGTGAAGTAGCGTCCCGTTCATGAATTAAACATTGATTAGTTTGAAAGTGTGATTAGAGTACCGTATTTGATTGATTTTGATACTTTGTTGTGAATTAAGTGAGGTGAGTAATGTCTTATCTTCACATTTTATAAATAACTTTGTATAGTGTGAAAAAACCACACTTAAGTACCAAAACATGTAACTTACATACTTGGACTTGGGTTTTATTTAATAATTCATTAACTGAATATAAAATAAATTTGATATGTAATATTAATTCATGTTAAGGCGACTCAATACATAGGTACCTGCATTTGTAATTAATATAAAAAAGGTAGTAGGTCTTATATTTTGATGCATTCCAAATAATTATTAAAAAGGAAACATTTTTCTCTATTTTATAGTCATAGTCATTTAAAAAGTTAAATTTAAAAACGATTACCTATGTACCTGTCTCCGTAAATCTTTATAACAATGATGTTGTGATACATTGGGGAGGTATTAATAAAAGGAGTAGCTATAATAGTTGCCTTAAAGCTATAATATAGCTATAATTGCTGCAAGCTGAAAAGTAAAATTTGTTACTGTTGTCTAAACGCTTTTTGTACTACAATGCATAAATAAAACTATCTATATAGATAAATCGTCACACAAATTCACTCAAAGGATACCAACCATTACAATACAACCTCAATCCTAACCTTTAAACTTAATTATGACCTTATAATCGTCATAGCTGTGACTGTCTCAGTGAACTGAATGATAATGCGAATGAGTGAACTAATGAGACGATCCCGTTCCGGTCCGTTTCACACGACGACCCGGCTCCGGGTATCTTATGTGGAAAGGGTTTCTGTTTATACTTAATTATATTTATAAATATATTTATCATCATCATATTGTCGTAAAATAAGAAAATTATGCACCTATTTATTAGAACATTAACCGTAGTTAAAGATTAAAATTATATGAAATAAGACGGGTAAAAATTTAATTATGTAAAAATTAAGTACCTACCTAACTGGTAAGTTATCTAAAATACATGTTGCTTATGAACCTATACTTTGCAAATATTAAATATCTATTAGGTATTTTATACTACAAAGTAGTCTGCCCGAATGCAGTAATCTCCAAAAGTACTGTAATGATATTAAATATTTAGTTTGGAGATTGATTGTAGGTACTGTATATAGCGTGTATGAAGTCTAGTAGTAATAAGAATGTGTGTTTGAATTGTTCAATGAAGTAAAACTATTTGGAATAGTTTTCATTCTCTAACTGAAAAAGAATTAAAAGTCAACATTTCAATTTATTAATATTTCCATCTAATTTGAGGTTATATATATTAAATGCATGTATAATTCATATTATGTATGAGAAGTCTTAATAGTAATATAGGTATACACAGTTATTTGTAATTGATTGGCCACCTCTTGCAAGCAGCTTCTCTATATCAATCCCAACAACATTTGTTGTATGACTTTTTACAAATCTTGATAAACAACACAAACAAAACGAAACAACAAAAAAATCTCTCTTTTAGTTATGACTCTGTATTTTGTAGTAAGTACTTAAAATGTCAACGCCCGGCCGCCATACCTACGCGCAGAGTTAATGCCAGTTCAGAGGCTACAAATAAATTTTGTATGGGAAAACTTTAATTTTAAAAAGTTCTTGAACAACTGTTGATTGACATAGAGAGGCTGTCTGCAAGAAGTTGCAAATCAATTACAAATAACCCTGTATATAATGTAACTCTTTCCACATAAGTAGCGTCTTATTTCACGTCAAAGTCGTTCGGTCATTATCACCGCTTGCGTCGCCTCCATACAAATAGTTGTAGATGAATTCAACTAGTACTTTATGAATAATAAATAAACTACCTTACTGAATGACAGGAAGTTCAAGGTCTTATTTATTTAGAATGTGGTGTACTTATTATTTCCTGTTTATTCTTTGGATTTCAATTGTTGCTCGCCTATTAAAACTTTAAAAAGTTTTCAAGTGGCAGTCTATTAAGCATACATAAGGCGAACGTTGGGCAGAAGTAACTGTAAGTACTTTATATTGAACTATAAATAGATTTTTTAATATTTATGAATATCTTACCGAATTGGGTGGCAAAAGAAGAGAAGATCCATTTAATGCAACTGGCTACCATTGTCTATTGACTAGTGGGTTCTGCAGTACTGTTACAGATGCGTTGCGCTGTCTGTTGAGGTTTATACCTCATAGGAGATATAAATGAATATAGCAAAGAACTGGTTCGCAGTACTGTCTTTACCATAAGGGCACAAGGGGCCAGTGCCCAGGGCCCCCATCCTCAGAGGGCAACGAAGGACTGACAATTTCTCTCACATTTAACCTGCCGTTTCGGATGCTTTGCAGCCACCGTGTTCACGGTAAAACGAGATGGAGGTGCATTCGAAAAGTCGGGTTAATCTCAAAATACGCATTAGGTACGTGAGTTGTTGTCCCAATATACTTAGTCTGGCCAAAAATACTGTTACAATTAAAAATAAAAAAAAATACATTTGAATTTGGAATCTGTCATTTTTATACGATTGTTAATTGTGTTTTTTCATTTTGGCGCCAATACATTGTACAATATTTTGCGATATTAAAATGGAGTGCAGCCCACTCCATTTTAATATTGCAAAATAAAGAGAAAAGAATCGCTGTGTTTGCATTACACAAAGTAGGTATGAAGCCAAATGCAATTTTTAAAACTCTCTATACACTTGGTGTTAGTCAAGTGTTTGTGTACCGGGCTATTAATTAGATACAATGAAACTTCCTCTGCTTGTGACAGGAAGATCTGGCCGTCCACGTAGTGTTCGTACGAGAAACGTGGTCAAAGCAGTAAGGGAAAGAATTCGAAGAAATCCTGTCCGAAAGCAAAAATAAATAATAGCACCTACTATCTTAATTTCCCGAGATTATTTTTTTATATAAACCAATTGAATATGAACCATTTTTATATAAATATAGAATGAAAAAAAAAACCAATACGGGCAGGGATTCGAACCGCGACTACTGACTGTTCTACCAACTAAGCTAACGTATCGCTGTCCGTCTCGGTGAATTAAGCATTCTATATGTGGTCGTCTTTATCGGGACGGTGGTGACATCCATTAGGTTTTTTCGAAATCCTAACCAATGTTTCTAAATTTGCAGTATAGATAAACATTGAAAAGATGCCACTACCGAAATTAATGTTTGAAAATATGTACATGTATAGGCATGTTAAGCTTATTTAAATTTATATAAATGGCTGTGGTGTCCATTGGGACACCACTTCGAATAAGCTTTTAATATTTTCATTGTTTTTTATTTGTGTATTAAACTAACACACTGTAAAATTAATAAATGTAGTAGTAAAATTTAGCTTAGCTTCAAGACGTCTTACTTTTCGTGGTGATAATGAGTAACTTGGTTCGCAAAATAATGGGAATCATTTGGGATGCTTAGAACTGATTACTTAGTGTGAATTTGACCCTTAACTTGCTCATCACATGCAAAACTGCGGAAAATATTGGAAAAGGAAGTGTATTTATTTATCTGCAAATATTTGTCAAAAATTTATTAATTGAATGGGACGAGTTTTAAAATAATAGTTAACGATCTTAAATCAGCAAAATATTATTCTATTAGCGTAGATTCCTGGTCTGTCCCATGTTGATCAGCTCACTTTCATCGTTAGATATATAAAAGACGGACAGCCTATTGAGAGATTTTTGCAATTTTTGCCTAAGGATGGACATGATGCGCAATATATAGCAGACCATTTTTAACTTTTTTAAAAGCCTTCATATACCTACCTATAAAAGATTGCCGCGGGCAGCGCTACGATAATGCGTCAAATATGTCTGGAAAGTTCTCTGGTTACCTGGCTAGAATAAAAGAAGTATGCGATTATGCAAATTACGTTCGTGCGCATTTAGTTACATGTGCGGCACATTCGCTTAATTTAGTGGGTGTTTAAGCTGTTGAGTGTATAACTGAAGCAGTAGCATTCTTTCATTTTGTACTAAAAAAATATTTTTTTTTTTCAGTTTCGACTAAACACTGGAGACAAGACGAAGCTTCTTAGCATTCCATGGATTCACCGAGCGGGTGCCGGGCCCATAGCGTTGCAAGGAGAGGAGTGCAAGCAGTGCCTGGGACTTGCGACCCAGGAGTAGGTTTAAGGGGCCCCTTTATTATGCGCAAAAATGCTCACCTTCACCCTCCACACTCCTCTCACTAACTTACCAAATTTGGAAAGAACCTACTAATGCCGCCTTTGAAATACGTTCTAGAAATGAACCGGTCCTTGTTCTAGAAAGGCCAAGGTCTTTAAGTAGGCTATAGAGAGATTTTGCTGTTATACCTCTCACTTCCACTTCTACCGCGTACAAACTAACTATAAATTTATTCCTGATCAGTTTGTTGGTCAGTTTGTAATACTTATTGAGCTTGAATGTGTGATCCCTTGGGATGTTTGTTTCCCAAGGAACAGTAAGCTCCACAAGTATCACGCGCCTCAGATGTTTAGAATACAGGAATAAGTCCGGTCTGGATGACGAAACATCAACATCCCCAGGGATTTTGTAATGCTTTTCATACGTGTCCATCATGAGAATCCAATCAGGAGCCGTGCCTAAAATTGAATAAGGCTTCGCTTTTGATTTTTTGGACGAGCCTTCTTTTACGAATTCTACAGATCGTTTGGTGGTTATTATACCCTTTCGCGCTCTTGCTACTGAAAGACTAACCGCTTCCCGTATAATTTCGAATAACTTATCGTGGCGACGCGAGTATTGACCTTTATCTAGAAGTACTCTACACCCTACTAATAAGTGTTTCGCGGTTCCTATTGCCGCCCCACAGATGTTGCAAGACTTTTCGGTAGCTTTGAAAGAAAAAGATTTGGCAGCTCACGCCAAACTACGACCAAACACGACAAACACGCCGAAATAGTGAGCTATTTTGAAGGATCATCAGAGACTCTCCAGTTGAGAGGCAAGGAAAAATTTCGTGTAGATACTTTCATTCCCATAATAGACACATTAATTACACATTTAAAAAAACGTTCAGCAGTATACAATGAAATTAATAATCGATTTTGTTTCTTTTGTCAGTTAACAATAATCGAATCTATCGTATTGACCAAAAAATTCAGCGAATTTGAACAATTTTATCATGTATACATTAATGCATATGAGCTCAAAACTGAATGTTTTCATTTAAGCCAATATTTAAAAAATATAGCAAATCCATCAGTGGATGTAAATATCTCAGCCTTACCTACATAACTTAATAAAGACTAAGTAATTAGAAGAAACTTTTCGAAATGTTGAAGTTGCTACAAGAATATTACTTTGCCTAATAGTTACCAATTGTAGTGGGGAGCTATCATTTTCAAAGTTTATAAGAATAAAAAATGAATTACGAACATCTACAAGCTACAAGAACGACTAAATAATTTGTAAATTATGAGCATCGAAAGTGATATTCTTCAGACTTCAGAAAACTGAGTTCGGGGATTTAATAGTAGATTTTGCTCAAAAGAAATCTCGAAAGACACTATTATCGTAATATTCGTAATCATAATAAAAAAACAGCTGCATACTAATATTATTAATCAGCGTAGATTAGATTACCTATAATAAAGCAGAACACAGTAAAAAAATGTATAGTTCGTTTTCTTTCCCGAATAATTCTTACCCAAGGGCCCCAGCACAGTCTAAGATGGCCCTGCTGGTTGGGTCTCTTTCCCTAGATAAATTGTAAGAATTTGAACTATTTCTTTTGTGAGAGGTCTACCAGAGTACTACCCTGGTCGAGGGAGCCCGTACAAAAGCTTCAGTATATTTTAGAGTCACCGTACCTTAAAATTTCAGTAAAATAAATGAAATTTTCTGCCCGGCGGGCGGAAAGTGACAACTTTCCTCCCGCTGCGCAAATGGAGGTTGCCGCTTTCCGCCGTCGCCGGACAGAAAAATAGCATACACACCTCGGGAAGTAAAATAAGAAAGCCTCAGATCACATGTAATTGTCGACTAACATTTCTTATTTTTCCTCCCTAGGTGTGTAATATATTATTAATATAGATATACCAGTGCAAAAAATTAAAATAAATCGTTGGAGTAAGAAAATTGAGTTAAATTGTTTATTTTGAATTATATTACAAACTATACCTAGTATTAATTAAAGTTTTCTAAGAGGATAGAGTTACAAAGCAATTACAACAATAGTGGTGTTGATCCGATATTTAATTCTAAAAAAGTACAGATATCATTTAATAAGAATAATGTAAATTTTTGAAACTTGTACACAGTAATGTTATTTTTGCTGTCTATTCCCGCCACATCAGCATTCACAGAGAGTTTACTGTTTGAATAGTAAATAGTAAATTGTGAGGCGAAAGAAACAAAATATCTTTAAACCTACTAAGAACGAAAATAAAAAATGAATTATCTATCTCCTTACAAATATAAAGACTATATATTTTTCAAATATAACAATGATGAAAATTAAGTTGTCCTTTATTTACCTGTCCACTACAATATGTATTTATTCTCTTACCTGTTACCTGACTAATAAAAAAAAGTAAAAAAGATGGCAACTCTAGCTACTGTTGTAATATTACTCTGCATTTGCTGATATCTCTACAGAGTACTATAAAGTTTACTCACCAGTACATTATGGCCGACTCCAGTGCAATATGGCGTTGGCGTCATGACGTATTTCGGAACACAACCTTGATAGCAACTCGAATTAAAAAAAAACGTTGTCATAACTCTTGTAACTATTTTAATATTTGCTATATTCTAAAAACTATTTAAGTACACAAACACCCTCTCGTTATTTATAAATCATCATTAAATAAATCAAACGATGCAATTTTCTACCTCAGGACCTTGCCCCATTCATCATGAGGTGACAGATGTCATGTTCTATTTTTTGCGACTATATATCAAACTCCGCCTCACATTTGTGAGTATTTCGTGGTTCATAAGCAGGCCGCCCCTTTGATAGGTCTATCACTTATACATATTTGAATGAATTCTCTCAACGTGTTAGCTGATAATTAGGGTATTTAGGAAATGAACCTTTCAGTGCCAAATATCAATCATTTGATTTATTTAAATGTGCATTCTTATGGTTCATATTATGGGGCTGCAAATTGTTTAATCTTGTCGACGTCATTGGAGATTATGTTTATATTCGATTGAATATAATTCAAATGTAAGTTTTACGTTATTGTTAAGATCTATCATTATGTTGTCTTAAGTAAAACATTTATCGGAAATGGCACATTACACCCCAAAACATAGCCATCACATTCTGATCTTCTCTTCAGCGTATATGCCTTTGTAATTGTATGGTTACAGTAATTTAGAGGGATCTAGTTATAATTGGGGTTCTTAAGTAGCGTTAAAAACACAAGGGTAGGTAAATCTAAAGCGTAGAATGACGGATGTCTTTACAAGCTAGTGAAGATGTTAGTGGGGCTGGAGATGTCAACGCTTCTCAAAGTTATTTATAAAAATTATTTTAAATGCATAAGGCAATTTTAAGCATATAGTATCACATTCTCTATTAATAAGTTATGTGATATAAAAAAAAAGGAATTACAAATCACATGTCTATTAATTTAAAGTTGTTTTAACTATATATTGCAGTTTTAAGCATCTAGTATCTTAAAAGTAAGATATAACTAAGGAATGTGACATCAAAAAAGAAAGCGAATTGAGTATTTTACGGTTATAATTTTCAAACGTTCATTTAATCAATAATCCACTATTAATAAAATGATATTTATATGAAAATAATGATTGTATTTTATACTAAATAATCATTATTTTCACTTTGAGAACTAGAGAATTGTAAATGATAACATATCGTTCTCGCGAAAGATAAGTGTATCCTCGCCCTTACTTTTTTAGTATTAAAAAATGATATAAAAAAACGTATCCAATTGCACCCCTCGTACTGAAATAGCGTGAAAACGTGTCTTTCATTTACGTGATGATTTTGTTATGACTTCTATTACCGATATATATCGGAAATAGAAATAGCCAAAATAGTATATTGAATAATCTATGTAGGTAAGTATAAAGTTTGTCTAAAAATATATAGCAAGTATGAGTTACTAGCAAAGCTTTTTATGGATTATAGTCTAAATGTAAGTATCAAGATATCAAAGAATATGAGGCTTCAGTAATTTATTGAAGACTGATAACTTCTTGACACAAATAGCTAAGTTTACGTAAATGTTAGAAATACATTTTTATTGCAGTTTGTGAAATAATTGATTTTGTTTAGGATACATTACGGTAAGTACAATTATAATAACGACACTGTTGCCCAAATACTTTAAAAGAAATTTAGGATTTTTTTTATATAACTTCGATAAATGTAACTTAAAAATATATACATAATTATAAGATAAAAAATGTTTTTTGTGCCTTAGCAAATAACCACTACATTCTTAAAAATATATTCTAATAAATAAAATATTTATAAAAGCGGTTTTTTTATAGATTTTTTATATAAATGGGGGGAAGAATTTTACCTTGGAATATTTAAGTGTTTTTGGAACCAAGGGATGGAGTGATACATCCGACAGGGGTTTTAAAACTTCACAAGATGGGGTGCGAAAATCTTGCGATGATATATTAGATAACACGGGGTGAGTCTGTGACTAATGAGGGAAGTTGTTGAAATATGTACTAAGGTGGGTTTTATTTATAAAATACTACATCAGTTTTAGGTACCCGTTTCTTTTTTTTTTTTGGTATGACACTTTGTTTTTTTTTATACTTAATTAATTAAATATAGCCTTTTCAATAATTTATAGATTTGTAATTATTAAAATAAATTTAAATGTCTTGACTTTTATATTACAAATCTATTTTGATAATTTATTGATGGTATTAGTACTTTTAAATTAGAATAAATTATTTTCTATCTTATAACCGTTTTATCTTAACATTGAATAAAAATCATCAAACAATAATTTACAGCTGGTAGTGGTACCACAGTGTAATAGCGACTATGGATTTCCCATTAGCACTGCAAACAGTGCTCAATTATTAGTGCCGATAGTTAGCACGCCAGATCAATACGGAGTCTGCTCGTAATGGTCGTTGTACAGTCGAGCACAAAACCGTTAATAAAATTATTGCTAACTTTTGATACTGAGGTGGATTAAGTCACATTATTGTTTTGTTAAATATTATTTTGAAATTTTGTACCATATTTCATATTCTTATAAAAAACTTCTGCTTGTCATTTATTTATTCTCCTTAATATACAAAAAAATAATTTAAGTGTCGAGAGATTTAAAAGGTTCAACTGTAAATATAAACTATTTTGTAAACTACAAAATAGTTACAAAGTGGGAGAAAGTTTAAAATGGTTTTGGTGATATAGGACACATCTTATAACAATAAATAAATTTGAACCTGATAGAATCGTCCAACAACTCAAACATATACAAAAACAATAATCAAAGTAGGTCTACCCGTTTATAAGTTTTAGTGTCTGACGAATGGCAATTGATTTTCATATTTATTTATTATTTTATTATTTCTCGAAAAAAGTAGGGTACATTTTAGAATATTGCCATTCTTTGAGACTTCTTAAAAAATAAACCATTATGCAAGATAGGATGAAAGTTTGTAAGCCTTAATAGCTTTAAAATGTTACCTTGCTAACTACAATCCTGTAGGTATTATAATTAAAGATAATAAATTTAACAAAACACTTTAGTACAAGACTGTACAGCCACGTAGTGAACAGTATTTCAGGACACGGTCTGGCTCAGGCTAATGAATGTTGGTTTATCAATTAATTATCAATGAGTTGAGTGTTATGTCGTGGTAGAGTTTAATGAAATCTGACGACACAATACAATGGAGAGTATATTTTCATTTGTTGAACTATTGTTTATTCGGAGACAGTTGTAATGTAAGCTTTCGAATGATATAATAACTCATGTTATAGAAGTTGAAGTTGTTTGTTTGTTATCATATTCCGTGATCCATGTGTTATAATTCATGTATGGTAAATACTCCTTAATTGCACTAATGCTAGGAGGTTATTTCATTGTTATATAAGAATTGTGAACAGTTCCAAGAGTTAGTTTCTTTGTAGTAGGTTATAGCGACATTTGCCGAATAGATTGTAATAACCGTTTTCAGGCATAAGGCAACTAAATAGCAGCGATTTTATCGTATAAAAAATGATGATGGTAATAGTACTGTCGTAAATTTATAAGAACCAAGAAAGAAAATTACAAAATCCTAATTCGAAATTACCAATACCTATAAATAATGATTTGTGACATTTAATAAAATAAAATTTAAAGCAGTATAGCTTTACTTGCGGCACTGACTGTTATATACTAATTTTAGAATACTTTTCAGAGTCGTGATATTTTTGTTTTAACACTTTATTAATTTTATTCTTATTGTCAACCTATCAAAACTAAAAATTGCTTGGAAATAGAAAATATATAAGCTTTTCATCATTACCATAGAACCTATTTGGAGTTTATTTGCTTCAAGAGTTATGGCGGAGTCATAAAATGTATACAATCAAAGTTTTCAGACGACATTCCGGGATCGCGTGCCGATGTTGACAGAAAATGATTGCTTTTCCAATGGATTTGAAATGGATCTTGTTTTAAAACTTAATAATTTTTCCATTTGTAAAAATAATGTAAGCAAATAAATAACTAAATAGAGATTGGATTTACGTTAAATAAAGTTTAATAAATGAAGGGTTTTGTTTCAATTGCGATAATAGAATAGAAATATTTCCAACATCCTACTAATGCTTCTGGCTTCTGAAATAGAGAGAGACATGAAACAGACAGACAGCTAGACAAGAAGCGTAGGTTTTAGTAATAAGATTCATTTTTAATATTCATTCATAAATTTATATATAAGTATTATTGAAATGTAATGTAGAAATGAATGACAGTACAAAAATATATTCTTACTTGCACTAGGATTAAAATGTTTAACTATTTGCTACTTTTTATAAGAATATTGTAATATCTACTCTTATAATTATATATTCTTAAGAACTAAAGGTTCAAGGATATTAAAGGTATTAAGTATCGTTTTTGTAACTCTGTAACTGGGTCATTGTTTCCACATTTGCTATTATTACTTAATATGTACTTAACTATTGTAAGATAATCGTCAAATTAATGTTTATTAAACACTAATCAATATGAATTACTATTTACAACTCTGTTTTGTATTAACTTGTTAATTACTAACATTGCTTATTACTACTATGCACTTACTATACACTGTATGAAAGAAGATTTTATGCTTTTTTTTAAGAATGCTATGTTTTACTATTAATAAATATACTGTAGAGTCAACTAAGATAATTGGGCAAGGTGTATTTCTATACGATTATATTTTGGTTTGCCGCAATAAAATAATAACACGCTATGTAAATATAATATTTAGTTTTGTTTTAAGATATAACAACCCAAAACTATTTCGGGCGGAGGTAGATTTCAAAGTCAGTTTATTTCAAACAACTTTCAATGCTCTTGCGCAGTGAAAGCGGTGGGCGGACATCTATCACACGCATTATACTAAATATGTTTGTTTATATTGAAAACATGTATATTCTGATTGTGAGGTACAACGTCTGTTAATTTTCCGTTTTGTCCCAAATCTAGACAAATGAAAGTTGCAGCAACCGTGGGAACACTGAGCATAGATTGCAGCGTATATTAAAATCATAATATATTATATATTTATACACAAACTTGAATAAGTATTTATTAATTTGTTTATTTAATAAAAGTAAAATAATAATAATAAAATATTAATTGACAACGTATTTTTATACAGCTATTATTTGATCTATTTGTATTTTCTAGTAATATCATTTACTGTTTCATTCCCAGCACTAATCATCAAAATCTTTGATTGTTTTATGTGAACAAATATTTAATATATTTAATATTAAGAAATATACCAATGCTATCGAAAACATTTCAATATTTTTTGAAATCTACTTAACACCTACATAAGATATAGCTATTTAATTTCTTCTACTTTAGTCGTATATATTTGAGTTCTATAACTTTATATTAATTGGTAAAGTTTATATGTTTGTTAGCTTAGCTTAATGAACTCAGATTTTTTTTCCCAATATACATGCTAAATTTTATCTTCATGATTGAAGTAATAAATAAAAAACATTTTTTTTGTGAAGACTAATGTAGCAAAATAAGTTAATAAAAAACAGTCCAATTAATTTCTCCGTCCTCTACTTACAGTTAACGCAGACAGAGTCTGTTTCAACAACTAGTATATATGAGACATTATTAAAAAACAAAGATAGTAATTAATAAAATACGATGGTAAATTAATAATTATGAATGTAGTGTTTTGTTATACGTGTATGTTTGTGTGTGTGTGTGTACGGGTAGTTGTGAGTTATGGTATAACTAATGGCTTCTCTGAGGTATGGCAGTCATTTAGCACGCGCAACCTATTACATGTTCGAGAATTTCATTTAAGTTGAAAATATATATGTTAATGTTAATTTATATACTTTTTAAACATTTATAGGAGCTAATATTCTTTTTCTTAAAAAACCAGAGCGGTTTTAAAATGTTCTTTTGTTTTAAATATATAGTTTAAGAAATCGACGTTCAGGTTTTAAGACTGCTTAAGGTCTGGAAATCTTATTTGCATTCTGTCTCAACCTACATATTCAAGGTTTATAACTTTTTAAACAGCGAGCAAGCTGTTTGGATGCCTAGCTTCTATTTCAAGTTAAAATGAAACCAAGATATACAAAATAATAATTTATTTAATAATACGTAACATTCTTAAGTAATTTATAACATAAAACTAATATCTTTTACCACATTTTGTTAAATCTTTTCAACAACTCTATTTGCGAAGTGGACCAAGTTGTTGTGTCACAGTTACGTGATTATTGCAAAGAATCGCTCGGTCGTTGCCTCTATTTCGTACACAATATTTTAAAACAGTACACAAGTTCTTAAGTAACTGAAGTGATAACATTCTTTGATAACCATGAAATGAATTAATTAATTTAGAACACTTCTGTTAAAAAGTGTTACGTGAGCAAAATAACTGTGATAAAAACATTTGAACATTATTCTTCACGCTTAATTTCTATTTAAATGATAATTATTCTAACTTAGGTCTACTGATTCTCAAAGAATTCATCAGTGAGAGGGACCTTACTGAGCTGGTCATACGTGTAAGTGCTAAAGAACCTCTGAGTCACATTCATGGCGTAGTCTATGGCGTAATCCAGTATTGGACCTCCAAACTCCTGCGCCACTAGCTGGGAGTTTGAGTTAAGAACTTCTAAAATATTTGCGCCTGAGAACAGATACATATATTTATATAATATTATAAAATAATTTGAGAAGAATCAAATCCAGGAACAGAACATACTTTATATGTATTATTAAAGTTATAAGGTGGGATTGATTGATACTTACTGATAGCAGGGCTGCCTCTAAAAAGGTTGGTGAGGTTTAGCTTTAGATCTGTCCCATAATCGGCTTTGTACTTGTAGGAATTGATTTTGTAATGACCCTCACCCTTTTTGTCCTTCACAACCTTTTCTAATACCTCCAGTCTGATATGTTGATTCCCTGTAACAGTACTCCATTATACATACATCTTTTCATCCCGATAAAAATATTTTTTTTATATTTGAAAAATAAAATATATTTTTTATAGGTTAGCAAAATCGTTTTGGAAAACGATGTCAGGGTAAGATGAATTATAGATTAAAGTTCTGCCCAGTAATCACTGTTACGTATTTTATAGTAGTGTTATTATAATCGCAAGGTACACGCAATAATGATACGTACAACTAATTTCAAAGAGCACATTAGAGGCCTAAACATAAAGTAAAACGCTTAAGAGTCGTCATTATGAACAGAATTTGGATTGTAAACATTATAACTAAGAGATCTTGTGTACTACAAAGACGTGTTTGACAAAACAGGTTTAAATACTTAGTCTGATAATTAATTAGTCACTTACAGATTTTAATTTTAGCATGTCCGTCAGTGTCGAGATTGAAAAGCAGGATCCTTCCTACTATGGCGTAGTGTCCCTTGATTGTGAAGTTGCAATGCATATCAAAAATAAAAGTCCGTTTTTCACGACGTGACCTACAAATAAAACATTGTTACATTCATAGAGGACATGCTATTATGTTACTTGAACTTGGCTTATCACACCACCATTTGTTTTGTTATAATAATGAAGTGAGACAATGACAGATTTAAATTTTAAATAAATATAGATTAAGAAATTTATAAACTAGGGCAAGACTTGATCCTATGACCTCTGAAAGCCAGTCCCCGTCGCTTTGAGAACTGAACTACCGTGTCGGTATCAGAATTGATGAATGAAGGTGAAATCTTCTCCGTCAGAAGTTACTCAGTGAGCGGAGTCGAAGGAACTCCCCGAGGTTGAAGATTTTTAAAGCATATTTATTTACAATTTCCAATACGATTAGCAGGACTAATAGGTTTCAAGCACATATCTCATTTTCTCTGAACGTGTTAATTCTTGTTATTTTGTTTGTTTAAATGACACTTGTTAGATCTATGCAAATGTTGAATATCCTTGAATAAAGAGCAAGTAAATATTGACTTAGTGTGGACAATTAAAGTTAAATATTTCAGAGCGAATAGAGACCAAAAGGATTTACGTGTCATAAAAATATATTAAGAAAGAAAAATTTTAAAAACATAAATTGAAGCAATTAAATATTTCAAAGGAAAAATATCTTTATGTCCTCAGCTTGACAAAGCAAACATTATTTTGTTATAACAACTTAAATTATATATATTTATGTATAGTATACTTAATAATACCCCAAGATCTACTTATAATTTATTTCTTACATTGTTCACGTATATTTTTTAGTAAAAACACATTTTGCAAATAAAAAACCATTAATGTGTTTGTTCGTTGCCGTGTTATTTGAAAGAATTTAAATATAAAACCTTGTATATATTCCTACTGTAAAATAAGAAATCTCAACCTAAATTTTCATCCCCTCTGTCTCACACATAGTAGGTAATACAAAATTTCAAACTCTAGCTCTTTTAGTTTCAGAGATATCATTATAGGTAAGTTGATTACCGTAGTGGTAGTTCGCTCTTATTAATAAATAAATGAAAGTTTACAACTTTTAGCGTTTTGCTGAGTATCGGAAAAACAGATTTGGCTCAAGGTCTTCATTTATCACATACCCGCTATGAAGTACAATATTATAATTTGAAGTGGCTTGACATATATTGAGTAAGAGCGCTTCAAGTCGGAGGTCTTACGGGTTACTTCATTTTAATAATAACACGCTGTTGCCATCGACTTCAACACCCCCCCTTCCCCCCCGCAGCCCCCTCCTTGACTCGAAAAATGAACCTATCGAAACTTAACCTCATGTTTTTTATATTAACATTTGTGACACCAAATATGTTTCTTAAAATCGTACACAAATTTAAAATCGACACAAAAATAATACCGTAATCTTGTTAAAAACTCACATTCTATACCTATAATGTATATAAATAAATTATTGTGTAATATTTTTATAAAGCCAGTTCTCCTTCAATCAGGGGAAAGGATTGGTCTTGTATTATTGTAATAAAAGCTCTTTTTATTTTGTAAAAATTACTAAAAAATATTTATGTTCACTGGTTCGAAAATATAATTCAAATTCAAAAATATAACGACTACCAAATACATATTATCGAAATCCGTCCAGTAGTGTTTGCGTAATATTTAAAGAAACAAACAGAAAATATGACAAAAAAATATTTTTGCGTACTGTGCGACGTAGAAGTTACTATTTTCAAAACATATTTCATGTACAGACTTGGCCTCCTTAGAATATATTTATATGATGTACCTATACGATATTTAATACAATGCTCAATAGTTAATTAAGATTATTTATAAACATCTAAGTTATGTAATTAAAATACATATATAATTAAAAGTTCATCAACACAGGTAGGTAATAAACCTGCGATCTAAGATGGCAAACCATTAGTTGAATGATTTTTCATTATCAATTTATAAATAAAAAAACAATTTAATGAATTAAATTCTTATCATACGGATTTTGATATAAAATATATACGACTATTGTGTCGAGGATCGTGGGTTGATTTCCACTTGAAAAAATATTTGTAATTGTTAAATGTATTAACAACAAAAATGTTTAGTACACATAATACCAGCATGACTTAGTTTGAGACTACGTTGTCTTGTGTGGAGATATCCTAATACATTTAATTATTAATTATTATAAAATATATTTATACTTACGAGACATTATCCGGTACACAAGTACTTAATCCGGATAACTTTCCATTGTGGAAAGTCATCTTTACGTTACCGGGTAGGTCCATTGTGATATTTTTGTCAAGGTATAGTGGATCCAGAGACGGAATCCCGGCTTCCGGGATGCCCCTCACGACCCCCGGGATAGCGTCGAGTGTAGCTTTCGTGAAGCATTCGTCTGTTAGTTCGCCACAGGGGTGGATGAAATCGGCTGAAAAAATATTATTTTTTGTTTAAAATAGTTTATTGAGGGAAAAATCTAACGATTAATGATATGGGTTATTTTATTTTCAAATATATTTAAAACAATTCTAATCACGAAGTAAACTCTTGTTGACTTTTATTGTCCTCGACGGAGATGAGAAACGAGCACTCTATGCAAATGCACCTTTCACTGACGATATGTCAGGTGCTTATTATATTTCCCGGCCTGTCTGCCCTGGGAAAATCGTTTTACGAAAACCGAAAATCATAGATAGAGATTTTTCGAGGAGTCGAACCTAGGATATTGAGACTATAACTGGCACCTTTAGCTTCTATGATTTGGTCATCAATAAATAAAACAGGAATATTTTGATTAATATTGAAATCTATCAAATATTGTCCAGTTTTTTTATATATATTATATCTATATTTGCAGTTACTTAAAAAATACTTACGTAAAGGAATCAACTGTAAGGTGTTACGAAAACAAACACACAAAACAATCACTGCTAACACATTACTACAATTTTGTAATAAATTTGACATTTTGTATTTTTTTTTAATCTGTGATATCTGTGATAGTAGCGTCGCCGGCGACGCGGCGTGTGTGAATGGGTTTATTTTGTTTGCCTGCGGATAATTTTGAAGCTGCAATTAAAGAATGTCTCAAGGATTTAATGTACAGTTCCCATATCGCGACTTTGTTTTAAATAAATAAAAATATAAAAATATATTTATATACCACAGTTGCAAAATTTGCAGAAACTTTCATAATGCTAAAAACCGAATATCATTTAAGAGTTTGGAAGTTTAGAGAAAAAGTTGCAATTGACTTAGTAAATGTTTAAATATTAATAAATAGGATTATTTTTTATTTTAATATCAAAACTTAATATTTGATAAAAGCAAATGCTGGTTTAAGAAACGCAACCTTAAGTACCCAGCTCTATGTGACTTTACTGACCTCTAATCTTTAAACTAATGTTCATGGCGTCATAGAAGTAAAGACAAGATAGTTATGTACCAATCTACCCTACAACAGAATATTACCTACCTTAAAATAACACTTATTATTATATATTATTATTTTTTATTAATATATTATTATTAAAATATATATAAGTATTTTTATTTTTTCTTTAAGAGACTCCAAATGAAACATTCCCGTACCACGTTAATTTAGAAATAGGTAAATAGTTGTTTATCTAGGACGAGGTCAGATTTATTTTTCCTAGAACTTAATTACCGTTTATTATAAATTAATTGAATTTTATTTAACAGGACATTGCATGTTAAATAAAAAAAAAAATTTCCAATCCAACATAATCTGTTTTTCTTTAAAATCTTTTTTATACAGCAACACTTGTAATATTTTAAATTTAATATTTCGCAGCGAAAGCAACATCAAATAATTTATACAATTTCTTAACTTTTATTGCAAATAAACTTGTTCTTCTATCCCTGACCTTTTATTATATTTTTCTTTTGCTGCTGTATTTATGATATTTTGGGTTAATGTGTATATTAATCAAGTTACTTAAAAACAAGTCCTTTATCATTCAGTGTCACCATCACTACGATTTATTACTTATCCACTATATTATTTTAAGCTGAATCAATATTGGCTGAAAATATCTATTATAAAAACTAGATAAAGATATCGTAGATATTTATATAAGAGAGGTAAATGTAGGCAAAGTAAGTATATCAGTACAGACTATGACAAGAGGTAAAAGTATTGCCAAATGCCATACCATAAGTGAGGAAATTAATAAAAGTGGATGGATTGAAGTGGCTATTTTTATTTTTTAACTAGTTGCTTCATAAAGAATTGTTGCTGGGCGAGTGGTGAACCAGTATATTGGTGTCCATTTTTACTAGAGATATGTCGGACAGTTTTCACCGAATAACCGAATACTATTCGATTTAACTTTTCTCGAACCGAATATTCGGCCTAATTATTCGGTTAACCATTTCTTTTTGTTTTTCATAAACAGGTTCTAACAAGTATGTTACATGTGGCTCCGGGCTAGATAAATAAATAAATTGATTTCTGGTTAAACATATTTTTTTGAGGTTTAAAACAAATGTTGATTATATTAAATACTAACTGTAGGTTAATAATAATAAAATTAATATGTTGACCTTATATTTTTCGAAATAAATGTTGATTTGAAGCTTTATTGCTTGATATTATTAACCTTTATTCAATACTTTATTTATAGGATTTCTTTGACTTATAATATGACATAAATCTTAGTTTTGTCTTTTAGTTCTTTACCGTGTCGTGTAGCCTAGAAAATAGAAATACTCGAACCGAATATATTCGGCACCAAAACTGAAGAATTCGGCCGAATACGATGAGTGAAAAAGATGGCGAATACTTACCGAATATTTGGCGCATCTCTAATTTTTACATAGGGTTGTAACAACTTCCAAAGGATAAATGTCTTGTCACATACTATGAAAGTAATAAAATTAAGAATGAGGGAGGAGTGTGGAACAGCCCAGAATGAGTTTGTGCCAGGGCGGATAATGACTGACTGACCTGACTTACTCCAGTCGCCCGAAAAATATTGCGTATTCAAAGTTCTGAGGTGGATATTGTGAGAAAACAATTTCGTGAAGAATCTAGGGATTGTAAGGTGATTTAGTACTCCCGTGCCATCTGAAGTTGATTTGGATAAGTTCTAGGTAGTTCTAGATTGGGATGCAGGCAAGAGATGATACTGATGACTCCATGTTGCTAAGTAAAACTTTTTATTCATATAATAAGATAATATCAAGGCAAAATCTGTACGTTGTATTTGTTTGGGTACTGCTGCGTGTACACATGCAATTCTTGACACAGAAATCAAAACTTTTGTATAATTGTTGACCGTTTGTTTTATTTATTGTTGATTCCCTCATTATGCAGAAACCATTTGCACACATTATGATACAATTTTATACGGGAACACATTACTAACAATTTTATTAAAATTGGTGCCATTTTGGATCATTATTCGTTGCATACAACGAAATACAAAATGATTTGCAAAACTTAATAACTACCTACTACTATTTAGTTATAATAGAATTAAATAGATGTTCATCAGTATAGTGTTGTTGTTAGAATAATATTATCAATCCAATAGTGCAAGCCCTACTATTATTATTATAAAAACATTTATTCATCTCCCTGAAATACTAGAATAAAATGTATTTTCTAAAACAACAATTGTAGTCAAGTTGTGGTGTGATTTAAAATACTGTATGTTACGTTTAAATTTATATAAATATAGAATGAAAAATAAACGATACGGGCAGGGAATCGAGCCCGGGACCTCTGGGAAACCGTCCCTTCCTCTACTCAACTGGTAGAGCGACGGGACGTATCGGTTTATTTCTCATTCTATATTTATATACATTTAAATAAGCTTAGCATGGCTATACATGTCTATAGATATTTTCAGATATATACCTACCTAAGTTATTACTATACGATAGGTATAGAAAAGCCCAATCAAAAGCTAGTATTATGTTATTACGTTGAAGGATTTTCTTTGTATAATGTTTGACTATTACAATAGTTGCTTAAAGACAATAAGAGTAGAAAAATAAGGTAAAATCCAACTACACTATTAGGTTTTATTACATAGATGATAAAGTTCAAAATACAGATAGCAAACATCCCAAACGGACGCGAAAAACGCTTGAGCAATAAGTAATGTCGCCATCGTGTTCAATTTATACAAATATAGGCCTTAGCTTGTTGCAATAAGGTTGGTTTTCCAACATAAGACATGACATCATACCGCCTGGACCATCCTTGACATAATGATGTAAGTACATCGCAAACGTAGGATAAGCCATTGTTAGACGTAAATATTCTTTTAAACACATATTCATTGTCTTCGTGTGAAGTGAAGGCAGTTCTTAAGTACTCTGTGTCTAGAAGTCTATCTAGCCCTTTCTCAGTCTATTAGTAGTATTTGCATATAAGTTGGCACTATTGTGTACATTGTTTTTCTTATTTTGTGTTTTTTTTTTCGCATTTATGTAGTTGGTACTTTTGGACATTTAAATTATGATTAAACAGCAATACAGCATTAAAGTTAAATTAATACATAGTACAGTTTTTGAAACAGAAGAAGTCCTGAAAATATTATTGTCGCATTATATACAAAGATTTCTTGTTTAAATTTATAATCTAAACTAAATCTTAAAATTATTACTTTACTAAAATATTCGCCTAATTATAATCATTCCTGCATAGCTCTTTTACATATAAGTCATTACCTCGCAAAAAAAATATTAAAGAAAAAATAATAAAGAACTATATTATTATACATTTATATATAATACTAGTAAAGCATTTATTTTCATTAAATTTGTTCGATTTTGTAATAAAAATAGTTATATGAATATTCTATTGAGAAGGATTTATAAAATCGAAATAAAAATGATGTCAATGTATAATTATAATAAGTACCTAGTAAATGATACCTGTGCCTCAAAATAGGTTGTATAAGAGTAGACGCCACGGTACTCCTCTAACAGAAAGAAGCAATTAAGTAGAGATGGAAACCCAACCATCTCCAATCTCTATTCCTTGTTAGTTATAATTCCCCTTCATCTTACTCCGTTCTGCTAAGAATACTGTATTTTTAACTCGATATATGTTGCAGATGTTTCTGAGCCGTTTTTAATACCATCTAATAGAGAGCCTATAGTTTGTCCCTTATTAAAAGAAATTAGTGTTATACAAGCTATTATTGCCTCATCTATAGTCGTATAAATTGTTTATTCAAGCTTTGTACACATATAAACCGATTATCCTTATAAATGAGTTTATAACAATAAAAGACAAGTCACCAGTGGGCGGTCTATAGATGAGATATAGTTTCACACGGTGGTCGATCACTTTGATATAAAGCAAAAAGCTTTTATTGTGTCGGTGTCGGTAAATTAGGGGTTTTGTGTTTGACAATACCACAGACGGTTTTTGTCGGTGGCTAATGGACTGATTAATAAGATATTAACGGATTTATTCACGTGTGGCCATAGCATTGTAATTTGTTTGGTGTTTACATTGCGCTTACGTGTTACGTGTGGTTTATTTAATGACATTTGACGTTTAATTAATGTATTATTCATAAACGAATATAATAATATTATTTTAGATAGATTATCATTTTAATTTTATGACAAATAATTTTTATATTTTTATTTCTAAGCTATTATAATATATATTAAATTTTTGCAATGATTGCCTCAGTTTCAAAAAATTAAAACAAACTTTTTCAAGAACGTTGACATTTCTATACAATCCGGTGGGTTATTAATTTATTACTCAAAAATGTATATCATAGAATATTTAAATAATTATAACTTTTTATTTTCACAAAAGCAGAACACAAATAACTATATACGAACTTACAATCAATTTAAAGTGAATGAATTTGCATTAATTTTTTGTGTTGATAAATGTCTTATTACTTAAAGTAGGAGAGGGAAAGGCTAGTATTTAATAAAGAGCACTGGTAAACAATATTATTAAAAGAGATTGTTCAGTTCGTAAAAAAATATTTTTATACACTTTCATAAACAAAAATAAATTGGTAAAATATAGCCATAACAGTTGAGTTCAACGATTTGGAGAGTCATAAGCAAAACGGAGCGGTACATGATTTTCTCACGCAGTATTCATGAATGTCCTGGATAGTGCTCGACTACACGGAGTATTATTAGTTCAGTCTGGCTTATAGTCAATATATTGACTGCAAACTTTGCATAATTTTTAAACCATAAAGATTAAACACTGTTAAAGAACTTCACAGTTTGAGCATTGTGCTTTTGTAGTTAATATTTTTTTATTAGATATATACTTATTATATCTTAATTTACGTATAATCTTAGTTGGGTTTCAATATGAAAACAAAAGAGATAGTCAAATAAACAACTGAGTACAATATTCTAATGTAACGCATTGGCGAAGTTGGTAAGCTTTAAACTTACTTTGTTGAACTTAATATATAATTAGACACCTATCCGTGTATTAAAGAGGCTTCTTTGACGTATGTAATAGCGTTATTTAACGGCTCCAGAGAGAATTGAAGTGGCAATAAAAATATTTTTAAATCAATCTTTAACATTAACTTTTGTATCAAAACATCAAAATCTCGTTTCATGATTCTAAGAGGATTATTAGTTTTATTAAAAAAAACCACAAAAAACTATAACTACTCGTTTACTAACCCTCTAATTTAAACATATAATATAAGTAAATTTAGTAAAATGTAAACTCAGCTTTACAAGTTCCCATGACTATCACAAATACCTCAATTGACGTTCACGCTTGGTCAGAGCTTTTGTGTTCAGTGAAAATGCGGATTCGGAAACCCTTTCATGTGAAAATGGCCCTTTGGATGTAAATGATGATACTTTATATTGAGCTTTGGATACTTCAGAGCTATATATTGATATAAATCAAAAAAATCGTAGAACTTAAAGTTGGCACAGTTATATTTATTTTTAATTTGTTACTAATATATAAAGCTTTTAAGGTATTTTTATTAGTAACATAAATTTGTATAGTCGGTAAAAAGGATATACAATAAGTTACAAAAAAATTGTGTATATATAATATAAGTTTTATAATTGTAGTGAAAAATAACAATGACAAAGGCTGTAATAATATTAAATTATAGGCCAATTATTTAATAATATTTAATAATATTACTTCCTTACTAAATGCTATATAATATTTAAGTACGTGTATCATAAAATATACAATAACCGTAATGAAAATGTCAACAATTGTATCATTTAGCGAGTTGATCTCAGATCAGGCAAGCGGCCATAACTGTATCTCTGAGTCGTGAACCGCCGCTGTGAATACTAATGTACTCTGTCGACTGTCGGTACATCATCTGCTTCTGAATTTATGAACATTATTATATTTAATTGATATGAAAAAGCTCAAAAATTATACAACATTTTTTGTATAATTAATTAATTATACATTATCTGTGTAAACGATTTTAAAATCTTAATTCTTGTTTAAGTTTTAACACATCTTAATTATCTTATATTTTAAAGCAACTGTAATTATTATTCTTTATTTCTCTTCATTTTTGTAGCATCTTAAGAAAGCTTTGATATATACCAAAAAACAATATAATGTAGAGTATCGTAGCCCTGCAATCTTTTAGCGCCTCACATATATTACAAATTATGTAAATATAATTATTTGCTGTATTAATAATTAAAGTTAATATTTTTTTTTAATTTTACTGAATAAATATTTGGTACGGTTATATGTTAGTAAACATTGGTCCTAATTATTTAGATTTTATCGATTTATAGCCCCTTATTATTTAAGAAATGAGTAATAAAAATTATATGATGCGCAAGCGCATAAAATGGGTTGTTGATGTTTGATAATTTTGGTAACCCTGTATTTATTTCAGTATCACTTGTATGTTTTCAATTCCAAAGCAAAAATAGGGGTGTTATTAGTTCCAACTTAAAAGAATCTAATCTTATGTGACTGTGGCACCGTAGCTTCAAAAGTTAAACCGTTTATGATAAGGTTTTTTAAAAGTCGCTATATCAAATATTTTTAGCAAGATCTCTAGAAAATCTATTCAGCAGCTTAGTTGATGTATTAAAGCACTTTCAGGTTTGATAATATATATAGAAATTTGGTAACCTGTTACTTTAATACTACCGCCCCGTTGGTCGAGTGGTTAGCGCAGACGCCTAACGTGTCACGGCGCAATGGGGCTCGGGTTCGATTCCCGGCGGAGACAGGCATTTTATGTGATGAACATAAATGTCTGTTTCTGGGTTTGGTCGTTTATTAAATATATTTTCAGTATTTATATGTGTATTTCTATGTATTTGTATCATTGTCTAACACCCTTAACACAAGCAAATAATTTGCTTACTTAGGGGTTAGATCAATGTGTGTAATTTGTCCTGATATTATTATTATTATTATTATTATTATTATTATTATTAATGATATTTCCAATACCTAAGTAATATAACACATTGCAGGTGTAAGTATAAAAATATTTTTCAACTAATTTACAATAGAGTGAATGATAATATTATACAACGAACTCTACTTTCTTCATTTTTCGGGCAACGCGACGGTCCCTTTTTATTTTATACTTAAAATTTAAGCGCCATTCCTTGAAGCAGACGGCTATTAAAATAGACATGTATCCAATAGCTTACAAGATGTATTCCTGGATCGTATCTTAAGTTATTTATAAGTATTAGTAAGTGAATCAAGTGTTTAGAGTGATCTTGAGTGAGTCTATTGATATACCGTCTGATCCGTCTCTGTATCTCCGCCGAGATAAAATGCACCATTTTATTGCTGTTTAATTGTTGATTGTATTGAAGACCTGTATTTCTATTCTGACTTGAAATAATATAAAGGTCTGACCTTAGAACCATTTATTTGTGCCTGTAATTTCTAAGTTGGTTCAACCTACTGCTAAATGGATTAGTCTCTGGAGTTGTTTATTAAAAAATAATAAAGTTTATGTCTATTGAAATAGATAACATAATTTAAGAACGTTAATTATGTATATACATATTTTATTAATATATGCATGTAATATTATAATAAAGTTTCACATTAGTTCTGCTACTTACCGATAGATGGCGCTAGTCGAATTGGTATAAGTATGAAAGTGAGTTTTGTTGTTTGATATTTAATTTATCTCCGATTGCACCACGTAATCTATCGAGAGCCCTATTTGGTCACAGTCATTTGTACCTCTCTTGACTATATATTTATTAATATTTATAGGAAAAGTTGTAAATTATAATCAGTACATTTAGAGTAAGGACTAACAAGAAATTCTTATAACTTCATTGGATCTTTGAACTAAAAATGTTTTTAAAAGAGTTGTCTATAAAATAGAAACTATACGGTAATTATTAAGAAAATATTAATTTCCTGTGTAGGTATAACTTTTGAGTGTTGTATTGATTGGAGTATTATTGTTTTAACCGATAAAAAGTAGAGCATTGTTAGGGTATGTTAGATGCTATAACAAAAATAAAAATTTTGTTGAAGTAGTTCAAATAAGGATTGCAAAATTTAGATGGTACTTTGAGTTTTAATATAAAATTGAAATAATTTAGGATTACCGTTCAATTGGCATAGCATATAAAAAACGGTCAGTGGAGGTCTATATTGGGCCCCCCGGGCCGTGGGAAGAGAGGCACGTGGCCTCCATCATGTGCCTGTAGCGACATGAACGCGAATCTTAGCTTTAATAACACTTTGATTGTGTTGTGACCTTTAAATAGGTTATGAAACTTTATGACGTTCCAGTACTGTTATAATAATTTCGAATTTGTTCTTATTTTGAATATATGCTATTATAGGTAATATATTTATTTTTAAAAAGTTAATTGGCATTATAGAGAACTGTTAAAAAATCTTTGACTTCTTTCTATTTTTAAATATTATTCATGGAATTGAAGAACGCTTACAAAAATGTTTATTTGTTATATTTTATATAAGACGTACACAGATCGTTTATCGAAAATGTACCTATTAGCATTTAGCAAAACGTATTGTCTCTGATGAGGATTTATTGAACCTTGAGGTAGGTCATGGCGCGTAACTTTTAGATTACTATAGTTATATGTAGATATTTTGGAGATAATTAATTATACAAAATAAATTGACGGTATTACTTTTAGCTTTTTATTTAATTACCGAATTTTATGTACCTAATTAAATTTTTGGTGTACTTATATACAGTATATACAAATGATGATAATGTTATTTTTATTAATATAATATTTAGTGTTTACTTTTTACAATGGGTTTACGTTCTAGCAGCGTGTTCTCAGTAAGCCGCTAAAAGGAACATACGCGGTCAAGGTTGACTATTTCAGGCGAGGTCAATGAACTATTTACGATGTGATTTGGAGTGTATTGATACTTATGGGGTTATGTTTTTAATTATCATATATGTATTACACATATTTGTCACTATATATATATAGACTAGTAGTTTGTGTATGATAAAGTATCTAATTTTTATATAATGATATTAATTCTATGTATAGCCTAATATAACTACCTACTTATATATATTTTTTAATTTATATCTTTATTAATAAGACTATAATCACATATTTTATGTCGAAACAGAATTTGATCATAACTTAAGGATTTTGTCCTATTGCTTGGCCAAGTAAATTTTGTCATGAAAGAAACAAAGAAGTTTGAAAAAATTGCAGGTTATAGTTTCAATTGACAATTGATTTAATTAAAAAAATGTTAACAAAATATAGATAATTATGTAACTAAATCAATATGAATAAATATGGAAAAAAATCTTCCATTATTAGTTCTGATGTGTCTGATGTGTTTTTTAGGATGTTTTTTTTTATTCTACTTTCCATACGTTGTTGTAAACAAAGATCCCTATAATTTGAGTATTATCTAATATCTTAATGAGTTTATAAAATTTTAATGTTAAATTATACAGTCAGTAAGTAAAGTAGGTATATAAAGGTAAGTTCAGACCAAATGCGTTTGTAAAATTATTAATACAAATGTTATTATGTCACGTCAAGAACTTATTTTTTTTGGGCTTTTTGTTTATCAAAATTTTTGTTATTAGATATACCTATATCAGGTTTTAAAGAAATAAAAAAAAAATAATATCGGAAGAAATAAAAAATAAATTTCTTTTTTATTTCTTCTACTACTACTCTTATTTATTTGTCTTTTAAGAATATATAGAGCTAAAAAATCATTAAAATCAATATAATTAAACCATTCGATCTAACCATGTATCTTAGACGTATCTGTCATTCTATATTCATAATCGTAGAAAGACATCTAAGAGGCTTTTTTCAAAAATCCCAAATACCAAAGAAATGATTAAGGGAAGGTCGTGGGTTCAATTCCACTTGGAACATTGGTTTTTGGATCCACAAACTGTTGTTTCGAATTTGTAATTTATATACTTATATATTTGTTAACATATCTCAGTTTAAATAAACAAGGTTCAAATTATGACTGAAAATTTATTTATAACTTTCTTGAATATTTTTATACTTTTTAAATATATTTTACACGTAAAATTATTCTTACCTTTTAATTATTTAACAATATATTTATTCCGTTGATATTAATCGTTCGTACTCAACACCACATGTCTCCTATGGTTGTGCAAATTACGTAAAGACAGACCACTGTATTGTGTGTCACGTGCGGGGTGTATTAGCGAATTAACAGATTTTATCGATATCGATACCATAGACTTTGGATTTGTATAGAGGTGGCATTTATTTAAAAGATAGTACAATAATGATTAGTTGAATATAATTTTGATTATTATCGTGATATCAGCAATAAAAAATATATACAAGAATTGTAAATGTAAACTAAATATTTGAAAAATATGTCATTTATAAATAGTTACTAGATCTATTCCACTTATATAAATTGATAAATGTCCAACATGTTCCCATGAGTACTTGTGTTACTGTAATCCGCGTCGTCACGTCCTCGTCACGTATCCGCGCCCCTCTCGTGTATACGATGTTAGAAAAATAAATGTTATTTGTAATGGCGCTATTAAAAAGAATTCTTTGTATATGTATGGAATATTAAATTATTATTGTATCCAGCTTTGGTCTTCAATCCCATAGTCAATGTATTTATATATAAGGTTTATCTTTAATCCACCTCTTCAAGGAACCACTAAATCCTTAGCTTTAGATAGTGTTTAGGTCTACTTCGTACAATTGGTAGAGCGACGGAATGGAATCCCAGATATCGCAAGTTCGAGTTAGGCAGATGTTGATTATTTGCCTATATTTATATGAAAATATATATACAATCAGTTTTCTATTAAACCGCAAATAAATAATATGCATAAAATAATGAACGTTAACAACCACTCAATAAAATTAATACTTGAGACTCATCATCATAATTTATAAACCAACCAATAATTTAGAGTTCAAAGTAAATCAAGATCAAAGAATGTAATTATGAAGCAAGGAATCTTGTTCATTACAATATATCATAATACTGAGTCGTTCAATTACATTCATCGTCGTTAAAGAATGAATGAATGAATTGAGTGAGAGTTTTTATAATCCGTTCGATTTTGATTTGAATTAAGCTTAGAATAGGTTTATTATTGAGTCATTATTATTTTAGTATCGACTTTTTTATCATCTTCTTAAGCATAGATCTTTCTTTAATAATGTATGTAATTAAATATAAACTTTTTTGAAAGTTTATTCATTCTTCATGTTATATAAGTTTTTAGGTGTTGCTAATATTTTTGTTAGTTTGCCTTGTTTTATTAAATTAAAATTTAGAAAGTCAAAGCCAAACTATCACATACTGTACATTAATAATTATATAATTTAATTCTTACTTCCTTGTATGTTCCTACTTGATTAAACCATTATTCATGCGCGGCGCAGCTTTTTCAATTACAGGAACTTGGGTAATAAACGAGCGTTACACGACGAAATGAATTGAATATAAATTATGTTATACTTTATAAACACTAATAAATAATATTTAACTATTTTATATTAATTTAATTTTTACGTATTATTTTAGCTTTTTCAAATGTGTAATATTATATATCTTTTATCTTAATCTTTTCTATCTTACCTTATCTTTGTGTCACAAACAGGATACACAAAGCTTTCAACATTGAAGAGGATTATAAAACACTCGCCACTGTTCGCCGTGAACTTTAAATATCCGTTTGCTGTTAGAGAAGTCGCGTGTCCCTTCACTTATTTATTATCTCGTTATAGATCCGCATGAAGACTAACTTCCTATAAGGAACGAAAAAGGTGCAGAATCAAAAAAATAATAATATTTTATAATATGATAATGCCATAATAAAAATTAAAAAGTTGATAATATTAAAAACATTATCAAAAAGTTTATATATTGTCACTACTGGCCAGCAATAAGAAATTAAAAAGGTTTTATTGCCGATGACAGAAATAAAAAAACTGCTCTGTGCTGGCATACACGCTAGTAGGGCGCATAATGTAGAGAAATTGTGTCTTCAGAGGTGTTGATGCTATCTAGCGCTCGGGATGCCACTATAGTAGCGTGTTAGAGAGTTGGCATCGTGAAGTTTTAATTAATTTAAATCTGTATTATGTTATAATTGGTCCAAAAAATATATATAATAATTTTAACAATCATATAACATTAAAATAAAAACTATGTGTTTTAAAATTAAATAAAATGGGTATAGGAATCTATTTAACATATAATTAAAACAAACATTTTAAACATTTATATCAAACAGGAAAAATCTTTTGCCATTTCACTACTACCTAATTACCATTAAGAATTTACTTCGCGAAATTGTTTATAGAAGCTGCGTTCAATAAAGGAACACTTAACATTATTCATCCCGATACCTTACTTTACTCCCAGGCCACAGTCACGCTTTTTGGCTCTTCCGTCTAAATCTGCATAATACTTAAGATACATTGGATGGCTTTATAATGATGGTACTTATAAACTATTACTGAACAATAAAACGTACTAGTTTATTAAAACAATAGAACCTCCTTTAATAACCAAAAACGTGGAGAATTTCGAAAAAGTCTATCATAACTTAAGTATCGGATCTTTTCATTCCATTTTTAAAATTCTATAAAAAACTAAAAGGGCAATTGAAAAAATGTTCGAATTTCAAAGTCTGCCGAACAACTATCATCTTACATACTTTTTGTGTATTTCGAAAATAGAACACTAATATGAATTAATAGTGCTCACGCGTCACTCATATGAATGGAAGAATTTAGTTGAAAATATAACTAAGTTTCATCCGCACATTTGTTTTGTGAGCGTGAAGAATCGCGTTTTCGTTGGTTTGCGGTTGTTTTAAGTAATACGAATTAGTCCGCAATAGGTTTTGCCGGCAGCTGTTTTACACGTGATTTTCGTTTCGTAAGATTTGTAAACAAATTGAGACATTTAAAAATGCGTCGCTCGACAAAGAATAATGAAGTCATAAAGTTAGTCAAGGTGGTGTTCGTTATGCTTTATTCGCTGTTATTACAAATATTTTACTTTACACGTCTAAAAGAAAGAGCTTTATTAGCTTTTATTACAAATACATTATTTAATATAAAGAAAGATGCATTATAGTATTTAAATTATTATTTTTACACATATATGTATACTTAAACTACTAGTCTAATTAAGATTTATTTTTAACAGATTCACGCTTCACATGAAAGCGATTGTTTCAAGTTAATGTTATTTTGCACGAATAATTACATCCTGAACAAATAAATTCAAGATGAAGATACTTAATAGTCGTAAACAATATTAAATGTCAGCCCTAAACTAGTTAGGGCTGTCACCACATTGCAGATGCTTTTATTACTGCTAATTAAATGGTTGCAGTTCTAGTGTACTAATTAGCATAAATTTAATTTCAAAGTCAAATTAAATAGTAAAGATAATTTATTAGGACTTAGATAATTAGAAAATATATAAATATAATCTTGTACTATATAATGTTTTCTAGATAATATACTTTATTCAAAAAACGTAAATAAAAGTAAATAAAATCAAATCATGTAAATCATAAAAACCAAAAAAAAACTAATAAAAAGAGAATTAAATTATAAAACCGGTACAAAATTATGCTTGATGGCTAATAGCCATTAGGGTATTTGGTAAAAAAAAGAACCAAAGTTATGAAACTATTTAAACTGCATATACAATTGGAATTGGCTTACTTAAAGACACTTAGGTATTATACCTAGTTTTGCCATAAATATTGTAACAAAAAAATGTATTTTTTTAATTGCAAATAACATTTATTACTTTTACAGTAAGTTTAATACATCAATATAAAACAATAAAAAATATGAAAAGCTTATTTAAAGTGGTGTCCATTGGCTGCAATACAGTCCTTTAAACCTTGAGGTCAGTTATCAATAGAAGCACGCGGTCTTTACATGGGGAAATTCTTCGCTGCTAATCGTATGGATTATTTTAGGGTCTCCAAATTATCATAGCGATTAGAACAAGCTTTACTCTCTAAAACTGACCATAAATCATAATCCAGTGGATTAAGATCGGGACTAGACGACGGCCAGTCTTCAGTTCTGATGAAGTCCGAGACGTTCGCTTCCAACCAAGACTGCGTGGACCGAGCTTTATGACCCGCGCCGAGTCTTGCTGGAAGGACTATACTTGGTTATTGAACATGGTGTTATTAAGGGGCTTAACTACCTTCTCAAGAATGGTATCTTGATACTCTTGTGCCTATGTTTTAATACCTTTTTCACAAAAATATGGCTCAGTCACTCCTTCATAGCTAACACCCCACCATCAGTGAAGTCGGATAATGCCCACGTTGCACTCTGTCGACTAATTGGGAAGCTTCCTTAGAGCTTTGAGCATAAATACGATCGTTTTGTTTGTTAAAATTGAGAGTGTTCAAAATTGCATTTGGCTCCATACGTACTTTGTGTAATGCAATCACAGCGATTCTGTTCTCTTTATCACACCACTCCATTTTAATATCGCAAAATATTGTACAATGTAGGTATTGCCGCCAAAATGAGAAAATACAATGAATTGTCGTATAAAAATGACAGATTCCAAATTCAAATGTAATATTTTTTATTTTTAATTGTAACAGTATTTATGGTCAGACTAAGTATATATTTAACTTTAATAAAAGATCTGGAATAAATATACAGGCAGAATTGTGCAGAATATATTTAAGTAAATAGTGAAAGTTCTTTGAAAATTATCATCATGGCTTACCTCTAGTAGTAAGTTCTAAGTGTAAAAGTTATAAATATAGCACTAGTATTAATATAGGTACATAAGTTCATCTCAACGTGCTGACAGGTAACATATGTTGCGTCACGGGTTGCCAGGTCGTTTGATAAATGCCACACCTAATTAACTTCCAAATTTTACTTCGTTTGCAAGATTCCTCAGCAACTTCCGAAAATATATTGCTGAACGAATTTGAACTATATTTTTCTTTCCATAAGAATCGATTTGGGTTGTGTATTAAATAATATAATATTACGCTCTTTTATTGGTTGAGAAATTCAATCATGTTATTTTTTGCTAAAATGCTGTTTTACTTAACGAGCACATGCATAGGTATTTATAAAGAATTATAATAGATATTTTTATTTATTATAATAATAGATATTTATGTAATATGATGTATATTAATGTAATACTATTAATTTATGAATAATTAAATCGCAATAAAGGCACGACACTACAGCACGAGTGTACAGTCGTGTCGTACGTGCGTGTGTCGCGTGCCTTATTTACAATACAATAATGTCGTGAGACTTTGACTGACCGACGACTAATCGATATCAAATGTAAATGAAATACGTGTACTCAAGAAATACGTTTTTGTCGGCAGCGCCTAATTGGTTTCTGTCGGGCTTATATGGGATTAGGGACTACAGATCTATTTATGACTAGATTTCTATTTTAATTACTTTTAGATAATGGTATTCTTAAAATAATTATAATCAAATGAATACATGATCTTAACTAATATATTTTACTGGTTTCTTACACCATTATTTGGATAAGTATTCACTATATAGTATTGTTAAAATAACTTGAATTAAGTCAATATAAGTATATTAAGAAGATTTCGTATTTAGTTATAATACTAGGTAATTATTATTATTTTGTAGCGGCATGTGAGCCCACCACAGTGTCCCGTGACTTAAGCACTTTGACCGTTGTCCTTGTTCACGTTCATCTTGTATGTAAATGTGTCCCAGCGGGGGTGTACAATATATCCAGTGTTTATTCCAAAATATTGTTCATATTACAAAGATAATGACACGTAATAGCGCATTAAGTTACATCCAAACTTTCTATGAAATATTTTCTAATGAAACCAATTTTATATCATATTTCATATTGGAATTTGATTTTGTTAAGATTTTATTACTATTGTATTATGTTTGTTATTTTAAACCAAAAGGAGAACTAAGATTCAATGTTATATCTAAGAATTGATTTGAAAAGATATACAGCTAAAAAAATATAATAGAAAAAATAAGAATAACAAATTCAATGTTATTTATATTTTATAAATAGCTTTCACAAAACCACTGATAATTATTGTCAACTAAAATTGTTTCACTGTTTAATTTATATACGAACTAAAGATACCAAATATAGTAGCCATAAAACTTCGAACTTACACTCCGTAATGCTTCACACCTACCGACATGAATCGAAATGAAATCGATATTATCTCGATTTTAGTAAATCGCTTTCAAAAACACACAAACCCACTCGGTAACAAAAAAAACAGACAACAGATTAAAAATCTATTTCTCACACAATTTGTATGCTAATAATTGATATAAAGAATCGTTATCCACCTCTGACACCATTAAGTCGGATCCTTATAATTAGTGTCTTGATAACGCCCATTAGTGTATAGCATAAAGCGCGCGTACTTGACGTGTGTAATGGACCTTATCTCCGCATTTTTAATTGTGTCTCGACAGTTATGGAAGTGCCTGAAGTGGTAATAATTAGTATTTTAAGTTGCTTTACATATTTAGGTGAGTTTTTTGATAACGTTGAACCTGATGTGGACATAAGTGCGTTGTTGGAAAATAGTTGGATCGTGTTACATTCATTGATTTATACTTGAGACTAGTAATTATTTAAATTTATTATACATAAAAAGCAATATTTATCTTTAATAGATCTGTAATAGTTTTTTTGTCTAAGACACTGGCTATATTTTTTTATTGTTATTAAAAACAAAATAAAAAATTAAATATTTTTGTCTATGATCTCAAGACTTACAGTTTAACTGTTGGTTTATTTGATTTATTAAATAATATTTATACTGTATAATAAGTATGTTATTTAAAGGTCTATAATCTAATATTAGTGACCATGAAAAACCACTTATAATTTATTGAAAGGTCAAGTTTCAAGAAACTGAAAGGACGTGAAAGATTAGGTAATTATATACAGCCTTGCGTGTTCTTTAAGTAATAAATAAACGAAAATTGGTTTAGCTTACTTTTATTAATTAATTTAATTATTATATAATGAATATGAAATTAGTAATTTACATTCCTATTTTAATTGAGTTTTGCTACCAATAAACAAATAAATTGAAAACCATTTTGTTATTTTAATATAAATATTTATTTTTATATTACTTTTAATTTTTGAGACAAAAATGATATCGCTTGGCATCCATTGAGGAGAATAATTCCAAATAAAGTTCTATTAAATTCTAAACCAAATTGAATCTCGTGTGTAAAATGTGCAACCAAATAAAATAATTTATTGGCACAATTGTGATACACGGAAATAGATACACCTTTCGAGTGCCACATTTAAAAAAATATATATTTATTCTGAGAATTTGTGACATTTGCGTCATTTACGTCAAGTTTTTTTTAAGTCAATCTATCACTATGTCAACATAGAAAAAAATAGTGGTAATACTATATAATACAATATTTTCATAATTTAATATAAATAATAATTTTAAATAAATATAATTTAAGAAAATGTAATTAATACATGTACATACTTAAAAAATGATTTTGAAAAAATTACGTTATACCAAATTATATAATAATCGGTAATGATAATTGGCAACTGTTGCATTCACCTTATTGTGTTGTTTAAAAAAAAAGGTCTGTCGTTGTCACTGTGACAATCGGAAATGGCGGCATGTGGTAAAGGGTTGAATAGGCTTTGACACCTCCGCAACCATTGTTATTGTAGATTTTTGGAAAAAATTACACCGGCCCTGCCCGCTGCGTTCGATTACTACAGAGGTGGACTTGGAAAAACAACATTTTATATGAAACGATGGAAACGAACGAACGAAACTTCAGAGCTAATAGTCGAAATAGTGCCTATAAATATGTTATATAGGTACGCACTGTCAACCTGTATATATATATATATATATTTTTTTTTGATAATTTCTGAACTACGGATTATAATATAAATAATAAAATAAACAATATTGACAAGTGCAGAGTTAAGAGTTTTTACGTGTATGAAAAAATTATTATCCAAAAAAAATATTAATTGTAAAATGGACAAACTTAAAACAAGGTAACATAAATTGTATCATCCATAATTTCAAAATACGGTCCTGTGCCGGCTAGCACGCGCTAACAATATAATATACGTCACGCCGTATGGTAATGATCACCCGTTGCGTAGACGTGACGACAACGACACGACTGTCGGACCATTAGAAACAAATGTATTACTTTTTATATCATAGTAATGGCACTGCGAGCTTCTTTACCGGATGTCAAATGCTTAAATAACTAACATTGTAACAGTTTCTAGTATATTTTATATTATATTTAAATTTGCGCCATATTTACATAGTATTTACTGAATAGCCAATTGCAAAACGTAAGTTGATTTAATCTCGAAATCCTCAGAAGTACAAGGCCTGAAGAATGTTTGACCTACGTTTTTTAATTTTTTCACAATAAATGGTGGACGTTTTGTTGTTAACTTGTGTGTTGAACTTTTGATACAAAAATAATAACAGAAAATAAACTGGACTCTTTAACGGAAATAGACTTTATTCATTGCTTGAATTTTTATAAAATTGTATAAAGATGTTAATTACGGTCATACCTACTACGTATTTTATTGGAATTGTGACATTAATTAAATAAATATATTAAAGTATTTAAGTCACATATATCATGTAAATACAATAATTGAGTTTAGTTTACTAGTTTGCATATATTTTTACGAATGCTGGTGCCATAATTGGTTTTCATAAAAAGCGTAAAATAATCGCCTCATTAAGTTGGAAACCCTTGAGCAACACCTTTGCTACCCGCCTCTCTTAAATAACGTCCAAATTATAAGGGTTTGGTAATTTGAATGCTACCGTCAACCCTTCTAATCTATTTGTCTTTACGATGCAACGTCCGAAACTAAAAAAAATAATGACCGTTGGAAATGGTCAGATGACTTTTGGTTATATTAGATTTTTTATTTGCCGTAGCAGTTGGGTAAAGGGTGGAAAATAAGGGCTCGTTTTGGGGTGTGAAATATGTTAATAATATTGATTCAGTTATCTATCTTACTTTTGATATATTTTAATAAAGTTTAAGAGATGTAATAATTTTATAAATATATGATCAAATTGAAAAGTGTTCTAGGTAGGTAACCATTTTCTATGAATATTACTAGAATTAGCAGTCATGTGACGAATTTATAAGAACAGAAAGAAAAATTAAGTTATTACACCGTAGCGTTTTTTTCCTAATTACAATACAAATTTGGAGCTTGTCCAATTACTTTGTTTCCGCAATGCGTGTTGTCCGCATGTGACGTCACACGCACCTGGCGCCAATAATGCGCTTGCGCATGTACATATAAGTAATGTTTATTGCACAAAATTTAAAAACAATAATACAGGAATAAACTTTTTTCCATCCACTGTATTGAATTATATTCAACAGGAAGCAATTTATAGGAAAGAATAAGTAATAAAATTATATGTATTTTATTTTCCAAATACTTAAATGTGTTCTTATTATTTTTTATTATTATTAAAATATTCCATTGTTGAGAATTCTAATTTTCTACGTATGATACTTGGATGCTTATGTCACATGCGCAAACGCACCTGGTGTGGTCAGATTGCGTGTGAGTGATTACTCAATTGTTAGCTTTTGAACATTTGTCGCTGATTTTACCTGGAGCCTACTTTTAAATAAAACTTAATATACACTATTTGATTTAAAAATAGTTTGTATTAGAAAATTAAAAATCTTTTTTATTCTGCTTTGATAATAGGTATTCTTATTAACTTGTGTGTGCTTTAAATCCAGATTCTATTAAATTATATCTGTTCTTTCTATCTGTTCATTAAATATTAACTGTAATTGGTTAAGCCCGTACAGACACAGTGATATTCTCGAGAGCTTTTGATAAGTTTTGAATTAATTATCACACGTAATAAGTAACTTTTTACCCTACTTTATAAATATACACTGATGAATAAGAAAGTTAGTTCGTAATTATTACTTATATAATGACTTTTACAATAGTAGTTATTTTGTAAAGAAAAATAATATTATGTAAAGAGCATTGGAATGGCAATCTAAACTAAAGACATTGGTTATTAGTTAACACCCTTTGTTAATAAAAGAGTTAAATAAATTATTCAGTAACCGCCACTTTAATTTCATATATATGTTTATATTTTTTACAACAAAACTAAAACCATAATAAACCTTTTTTATTTGGTCTTCTTTGCATTTTATAATCCTTTATTAATACAATCCAAGAAAGCTATCATGAGTTATGTGTCATTATCGGGCCATAGACGACGGCCATAGACGATAGACGAAGAAGCCATTTTACTACCCACTAAAAACCAACGGTTACCCATATTACCTCAGTGGGACACGAAGGTACCGCTTTCTTAACGCTCCTCTACTGTAACATGTATCCTGCCTAGAAACAACTTGACGGAAAGCAATTTGAATCTTCCAGAGAAACTCAATAATTTGATTTTCTATCGAACGTAATATAGGTTTATAGTAAATCCACAAAATGTATCAAGTTTGTGTAAATTGTTTTTTTTTTAACAATATGGTTGGACAGAACAGAACTCACAAAAACGCACAAATAAAATAATACTTGACAAATTACATTAATATTAATATATTTTACGTTGAAATGTTTTCTGTACGATTGTGTAATCAACGTACATAGAACGTGTTTATAAATAAAACGTCTAGACGATAGTAATTCTTCATTGAGAAATAATTTGAGGAGTGCCTCAATAAGTGGCGTTTGGATGGTTTTAAAATGAAAATATATTTAATATTATTTATATTTAAACTTTTATTATCTTAACAAATTATTTTTCATAGTAAGCCTAAATACAGTTTTGATTTTCTTACTAGGTATATAGGTAAGTTTACCTTGCATTGAAACTAAGTGGATTTTATATAATTTTTGTAGTAAGATCAATTCTTCTTTAATTTCTATGCAGTCCGAGGATTTTTATGTTCTTAAGATATTTATATCTATTTATAATTAAAGTAATTACATTTAAACTGTACTTTTTGTTACTGTAAATTGGTAAAATTTGAAATACTTTTGAAATAGCCTTGAAGAAAATTAGTTGCTTTAAAAATCTTATTTTAAAATTTAAGGATTTTAAGTTTATGCTAAATTTGTACTGTATATAATTAGTTATATGTTTTTGTTAATAATGTCAAAAAAAATATCTTAAAAGACTAATCATTTATAAATACATTTACTTGCAAATAATTAATACCTACTCTAATATTATAAATTATATTTATCAAAGAGCTCCAATTCAGAAATACGTTTAATATATTACTAGACGTACTAAAGTACTAATAATTCAAAATAATATAAACGTGAACTAAATTAGATTTCTCGGTAAATGCAAATAATCTATTTCCATCTCATTGGATTGATGATGGATTTCTCATTTAGAAATTCCGCTATTCACCGCTAGGTGGCGATACAAGATAGCTTTTCATAATGTTTTATATACCGATACAAGCAAAGACTTATCATAATATTAAACTGATGTTTTTAGTTTACAATAACACTATACATATTAGAAATTATTGTGTACAGAATATTTATTGTAAAAAAAGGTAATCTGTTATTTTTAGTCTTTCCTGATCGGGATCAAATTTGAATCTGGTTAATTTTTTTTTAAAGTAGGTAATTATTCAATAAGTACATAAATACGCATTTCTTTTCCATGGCCGTCATAGAATTGAGTTCACAAAAAATACTATTGTTGAAAGTAACATTCATCTGAAACAAAATATTTCAGGTAATCCGATACAAGCCGACTTCTTTTGTAATAATACTATCTTTTTTTAAAACCGTGTCACGGAATATTTTTACACCTAACATTTTAAGTTACAATGAGTGGATATGTGTTACGCAATATTTCAACAACTTACATTTCTATAGTTATAATTTATACGTGTTTATAATAACGTTTATATTATTGAGAACATTTGGTTTTACTATTATAATGAGAATTTGAATATAATTTTTTAAATCATTATTAATACATGTGTACTGTTACTTATTATTTTTTATGTTTTTTTAATGTTGTTAGAATTAACGTTGTTAGAATTAACCTAACACTAAAATATAGCAAAATCGATTGAAATTAAATTTACAAATTTTCAAATTGTCAAGATAGAAAAAAATAAACACAATAAAATAATGAATTATTAAATTAAAATTTATAAAAAACGTAGAAGTTAACATTAAGCTGCAATTTAACGAAACCTCACTTGACGCCGAAAAAAACATTATTATACATTCTTGCAACCAGCTTATTGATTTTATTTTTATTCCTGTGAAATAAAATATAAAATGATGAAAATGTAAAAAAGTGAAAATAAATAATAAAAAATAATGATTTTTATTAGGTTTCCGACAATTTTAATATTACAATATAACGTGCTGGTAATGTGTGTGTAATGTTGGTAATTTTCCGCGACAATGACAAATAATAATTATAATAATCATAGATAATAGAGGCCTGACTTGGAGATCACAGTTCCTGTTCATTAAACATCTATTCAGCGTGTCAAGGCGGAAAAAATCGCTAATGTTTGAAATAAAGTTCAAGGCTTGACTCTATGGTTTTTGTCTTCATGAGTCAGATAATGTTGCGACATTAAGTTTTATGACGTCCATTTTTAAATATGGCCAACTTTGTAAAATTTTGCCGCCGAATTTTTTTTCGTACTACATACGGAAATGTTTTTTTTTATTAAAAGTAAATTATATTTATTTTCAGCATAAAACTCTCAGTTTTATTATCATTAACGTACATTACGTACAGACTATAAGTCTGTACAACACCGTTTAATGAAATAAGCGTGCGAACTTTTTAAAATTAATAATTGTTAAATATTATAACTTCTATTTGAATATGGTTAACTGGCGAAAGCGGTTGATTCAAATTATTTAACAACCTCTTTTTTACTTTCACCCGTAATTTTTAAGTGTTACTAAATAAAAATGTATTATAACCATCAACATTTATTTTTATATAAAAAAGATCGTGGGATTATTATCCCTCACATTTCAGATGTCGATGATAAAATTAGAAATTAAATAAAAATCTCTTATCGAGTATAATTAAACAGTGGCGGTACACACCGGAACCGATAAGAACTCCGGATGTATACGCCACTCCCTCTGCCGTGATGAGCTGGATTAAAAAAAAAGATGAGTTTTCAAAGAGGTTGAAATATTTTGAAGGAGGTCCGATAACAATCACATACAACCTCTAATTAAATGTGAGTTTCATGTTTACGACACTTAATTAAGTTTTTAAAATAAATTACCAAGATAATTCCGCAACAGTACTTTTTCATATAGTGTATTTCTGCAATTATAACAATTTGCGTCAAACGAATGCAGAGTGGAATAAGTATGTCATTATACATTTTATGCGATACTTTATTTATATGAAAACTGTTTATTGTTATTACCTTTTTTGTAGCTCTTTTGTTTTAAAAGAGGTTATTAAATTATTCCCATCTATTATCTTATAAATATGAAAAATCGTAGCTTATTCTGTCACTGCGTTTTTGCGATCCGAAGAGATATATATTTTTTAAATGTTATTTGTTCAAGTTTTAGTTATTAATTAATACCTACTAGAGATGCGCCGAATAGTGGTTTCACCGAATAACCGAACATCGAATACTATTCGGCTTAACCTTTATCGAACCGAATATTCGACCGAATTATTCGGTTTACCATTTCATTGTTTGTACATGTTATCATGTACGTTACGTTACGTTAGGATAGAAGAATAAATATGTTGATTAGTGGTTTAATATTGTTTTGGGAGTTAAATTTAAATTCTGATATAATTTTCAAAATAAATGATAAAATATATATGTTCACTTGATATGTATCGAAATAAATGTTAATTTAAAGCTAAATTGCTTTATATTATTAAGGTTTGTTCAACCCATTCTTTTAAAGATTTCTTTGACTTCTAATAAGACATACATCTTAGTTTTGTCTTTTTGTTCTTTACTGTGTAGTGTAGCAAAAAATAAATAAATACTCCCATCAAATATATTCGGCACCAAAACCGAATAGTTTGGCCGAATACGAACATCGAATACTTACCGAATAATTGTCGCATCTCTAATTAATACATTATATTTTTATTAGACCTCCGGCAGGTTAAGATATTAATATTTATATATAACTCATGGTTCACTATTTCACTTTTTTTTTTGGTGGGAAAATAGCATAATTACGTTTAGTCTGTCAGCCATTTTGATACACATCGTCAATTTATTAACAATCTGTCAACAATGCTAGTTAGGGATGCGTAGGGATAAATTATTGTTTAACGGAGTTAATAAAAACATCTTAATCTTAATAAAAAAACTTCAATAGATCAAATACCGAATAAACTATAGGTACTCACATTTCATAAATAATATATAGACAGTCAAAAACAAGGACTTTATATTTTCCTAATTAAGGGTAAGCTCTACACTTAGTTTTGTCCCGTCCAACCTTAGCAAATTTCTGGCACTATATTTTTTTTAATTATCGTTTAGGGGACGTTTAAATTTGTCTACTGTTCTGCCATGTAGTGTAACAGGTGTTTAAGAACAGACAATTCATCAAACTGATGACGACCTTTAGCGAAGTACAGAACATTCATTAAACCTTTATTTTAACATTAAACTTTTTTCAGAGTGATTTATGAACATACGTCTGTATACTTCACTCCTCACATATCATACTGACGTTTTATTTATTAATAAATGTTACAATATTATTTATTAAACAATATTACTATTCATTGTCATCTATTAATATTATTTATGATACTTTTATTGGAATATTTTAATTTATTTAATCTCAATACGTCTATTTTATATCAATTACTATTCATATTTTAAACATTTATAATTATGTTAATTTAAAATAAATAAATTATGAATGTTTATGATGAAGTATAGAATATTATTGATGACACGGACTAATATAATGTAATATATAATTTGGAAGTAACAAAAATACATAATCTTAGATGTGTATGAAGGAAATTTTAAGAAATAGTGATCTTTTTCATTTTTTGGTGAATTTAAGTAACGAGTAAACTTATAAATTAAACAGACATTTAATAAAAAAATCTTCATTTTATATTTAATATGAATAAATGATCGAATGTAATTTATTTACGTTTATATTATTTGTATTGATAATAAGTGATAAATTGTATTTATTGATGGCTTTTACTGAGTGTTTAGAAAATAATTGAATTATATTACGAGGTGTCCTGTGTGTAATCGCCCTTAAAGTTTTTACAACCTGCACAGTAAGCGACAATGTTTCTTTTAATATACGTAATAATTTACATTGTAGGTGTGTTCTAAATACCTAAATGACGCCCCTAAATGTGATGCCAAGCTGATATGGACACTTTTCTTTATTTGTAACGAACTATTTGTCGGACTTTACCAAGCTTTTACTTAGGACACGGTTACTGCGTCTTAAGTTAGTAACTATTAGTATAACTTTATTAGTTGGACCATTCGTGAACTAACATTCAATTATATGAAGGACCGATGCCCTTAAGAGTTCCAAAATATTTGTTTTTTAATAGATGTTGAAACCCAAATGATGTAATTCTACATCAAATATCGTATTTCAATCATAATACGTACATCTACTAAGCGATGTTTTACACAAACATACACATGATACCGGCAGTGAGTTTAAGTAAATAGAAATTGCGAATTATTATCTGATATCGTATCTGTTAGATACGTGACAGTCTACCTGTAGTTTTGGCAATGTAGGAACACGTATTTATCCAAAGATTGCCACTACGTATTTTAAAATAATTTGAAGGCTATTTATATTCTACCTGTTGGCACATGTAGAAATTATAAATAGCTTAAAAAAAATAACAAAATAAAAGGAAAATACAAAAAGACCTCTAAAAAGGATTAAAATAATATTATTATGTACTTATTGAGCATAGATTTCTGTATTTCTGGGTTTGGTCGTTTATTAAATATATTCTCAGTATTTATATGTGTATTTGTATGTATTTGTATCGTTGTCTAACACCCTTAACACAAGCAAATAATTTGCTTACTTAGGGGTTAGATCAATGTGTGTAACTTGTCCTGTATTATTATATTATTATTACTTATTGACTTATGGAAGTCGTTGCGTCGGAAGACTTTTGTACGTACGTTGACGATGGTGTCTATTTTACGAAGTTACGTCTTACGAGGACTTAGACTATACGATTCGATATCGTTATTTCTTTATATGCCTTGTTAACTTACTTGCATTTTCATTTCTTCCTTTATAAAACGTTCCCCCGACGCAAAGAATTCAATAAGTACATAATAATATTATTTTTATTCCTTTTAGAGGTCTTTTTATATCGGGGTTTTTTTAATTTTAATTTTTTTTTCTGCTTTTTAAAGTGATGTTACTGGTTTTGGAATTGTACTAAATGAACCTACAGACACAAAATTTTAAATTGTTAAAGTATTTCTATTAATCTATCCTAATATTATAAAGAGAAAAGAATTGTTTCTGACGACTATTTCCATTTCGACCAAACATGGATAAGAACCATCTCGACGAACATAGCTTTCGATTTAAAAAAACCGCATTCAAATCCAAATTTGCCACAGACAGACACACAGATACACAGATCGACAGGTCAAACTTATAACACCCCTCTTTTTAGTCGGGGGTTAAAAAAAGAAGACATCAATCTTTTCTATTAATCTCGCCATCATCCTCAACAAATAAATAGTTTTTATATATTTATATATAATTGTTAAGTGATCACTAATTCCAAGGTCTTTTTTATCACCACAAAGTTCATTGCTCTGTAAATAAAAACTATTTAATATACCTATTTAACATTATTATGTTTAATATATTAAATAGTTTTTATAACCAATAAAGATGTAAACAAGCTCAATATCCTTCTTCTACATATTAATTAGTGTGTAAATGGATTCTCATGTCACGTATTTCTTTCCTGTTAGTGTGTAATTAGCCTTATGTGAATCGCGATGTTCCCAGGCGAAGATAATCGCCTGTCGTGTGTCCTTAGCCTTAGCTTTAAACGTTGCTTTAATAATACACTCTCAGAGACTGCTGAAAATATGTAATGATAAAGAATATAAATAATGAATTTAAATATAAGTTTTAAATATATTATTGTAAACCAGGGCTTAGTCAAATACATCTTTTACTTCCGATTGAACATTAATCGCAGTGCAATAAAATGGTATCGCGGGCGCCGCTCTTATCGTATTTACACGTACCTAATCGGTAAGGATTCTCTATTACTAACTAGAGTATGAGGGAATTTTAATTTTAGTAATTTGCCCGCCATTACTTCCTTCAAGTGTAAGATGTTAATGGTTTGTTAAATTGTCGTAAATTAAGATTCAATTTATAGAGAATTCTATCATATTAATATTATAGACTTTTTTAATCGTTTAATATTATAGACTTGAACTGAGTTATTTATATGTAAGATGAATGAATGCAGCTAACTCTTTTATCAACATACATATATTTTTATTAGATAATAGGTATAAATTTGATAAATTCCGACTGAAGACTGAAATATCATTTTTTCTTTTAGTTATTTTGTGCCAATAACTGATCTATGGAAATAGTTTGCAAGAAGCATTCTATAGCTGTTTCGAATCTGGGATTGCAGATTTTTATTATTTCCAGTCGTAAAGACATTCGTTATTGACCTTTAATATAAGTATGACTATAAGAAATCAAAATCATTTAATATTTTTTTACATATATTTTTATTTACACTAAATGCTTATATATTTCTTATTATATTAAACAATTCTAATCTCGTGAGAAAAAAAAATAATATCGGATATCTGTAATAGTCTTATACCTTCTATTGTCTGTGAATAATGTTAATAAAACATTAAATTTTGACAATATGGCTGAATTGAGATGTCACTAGATGTTTGATCAGCCGGTAGAGTGTGTGTTTGTTTTGTCCTTCCGGCATTTCTGTGCCAAGTCAATAGTCATTTGCGAACAAAGTCTCTTTATTTGTTTAAAATATATTTTAGATGTGTGAGAACTCAATAATGATATCTCTAAGCAAACTCATTAATTATTGAGCAACTATTGTAGTTCTGGAAGTCTGTAACGGATATTTGTTTTTATATTATTTATATCATATTTGTTTTTGTCTTATAAATTGTCTATAATTAGGAAACCAGTAATACAAAATACTTAAATCTTATTTGTGTGTTATAACTTATAAAAAATAATAATTGATATCGACCCTGTCACTGCATTCATAAGAAAAATATAAGATAATTTACTCTTATTTCAATAAATTATACCTTATTTTAAATTAAGATTTTTAAAGGTACACTATTTGATGTTTACCTTTTTTTGGTTTTGTCGTATTAAGTTAAAACAGGTATAATTTAACTATGTTAAATATGATGATTACGTAATTTTAATTTGTATGACATATTTCAGCTTAGTTCATGTGTTTTTAATTACAAAAAATAAACTTACATTGGTATTATAAGTTTTGGCAATAAACTGCCGTTTTTAAGTGAATTTCCATACAATTTCCAATCAATATCTGGCGAGGAAGGACCCGGGTTCGATTTACCGTATTCATACATGTCATTGGAAAAAAAACACATAAAGCGTGAAGTTTTAAAAATGACCACTTTAGAAGCCAAGTCCCAGCAGTAAGAACCGCTTAGTACGTATTTATGAAATTTATCATTACATTATATCGTGGGCGAAATGAGATAAAATAAGTTAATTGTTTCAGATGCAGAGTCAATACAAGTACCAACTCGTACCTTGGACAACGTTTAACAATACAATTTGACTGGCTCATTAAAATGCATACAGTGAATATATTACACTCCGGAGATGTGAGAACGACTTAATAGTGATGGGCATTTATATATATCGATAGCTTTGTTTTATATTTTATTGGATTATTTAGCAAATGAGCGGACAATATGGAGTATCAATGTAAGTGGTGTCGCCGCCCAGTGGTGGAAATACGTCCCACCATTAAGGATGTAGAAGGTGGTAAGTTTGCAAAAGAGGAAAGGGGAACTTAAACCATTCTCATGACACAGTTATAGTAGTCATTCATACCGATCTGAGTAAAAAAAGGTGGTAGAAGGTGGTAGGTTCTAACCTGGCACAAATTGCTCATGCGCAACTTGCATTAAAATGACAAGACCTAGATTTATCAAGTGTTATATCAAAATCAATCGAATTTATGATGTTCTATAGTATTAGTTTTAGGTAGTGCAGACGACGTATCTGGCGATATAAGACCCTTAGCAATGAAAGTTAAGCTGTAAGTCGATCGTAATAAAAGAAACTTGAACGGAAAATTTCTGAAGGGAAAAAAAATATAAGCTTAATAAAATATTTGAATAAATTTAAGTATATATTCAAAGTAATCTCTCGATCGAAATAGATAAACTATCGATACGGGTACATCACTACGGCATCTGTGTCAGATGTACGGCAGGTGGCGCCGCAGGTGAATGCCATATCAGGCACGCAGACTTGAGCCACCAAAATCTAGAAACTTCTTGTTTTGTCTACTTCTAAACTAATAAATCTAGTTTTGAGCCTGTGAAATAATACATATTTATCAAATGTCTAAATATAATAAATACACATGTTGTGTATTCAATTTATTTATTATCGATGACGTATTATTAACTATAGATTTTAATAAAAAAATATTCTTATTTTACATTTTATATCTATTGATTTTTTGTACTAAAAAAAATATTTTTTTCTTTTAATTTTATATTACTACCTTATTTATTTTTTTCATAATATTAAGGTAGTTAGAACTATATTATTATCAGATATAATAAGATATGAACAATTATATTAATTGTCCTGAGTTGTTAATGCAGATGCTGGATGTGTACCTTAATTGAGATAAATACGATATTTTAAGTTCGACTGATTGTGAATGATGTCGTGAATTAAGTAACTTGTTAATTTTAATAAGATATTCGCTATTTGTTTTAAGATTATAATTAAATATTTCGTAAATTCTTTAAGATTTAAAATTCTTGTTTAGGTAAAATTTATGACTTTTAATAAATCAATGAAACATTGTTTATTATGTATTCTTTAAATTTTATGTATGGTTTGTTTATAATTTTATGTATATAGACATTCTTAGAATATTACTTTTAAGTTATTTTAATATATTATGCAGACATATTATAATTGACTCCCTGTCTCTCTCTAATTGTTATTTTTAACACGATTAATTTGTTTAATAAGCATAACGAAATAAATTAATGAGGATGACATTTAACTAGTTTGTTTTTATTTACTATCGTACATCAAATATAAATGTAAATTGCATATTTCTTTGATATTTAAATAATAATATGTAGCCATATTATTATTTAAATATTATTAAGTGTTATTTTTTTACTGCAACCTTAGACAAATTTTTTAGTGTTTGAAAATATCTATAAACATGTGTAGCAATTAAATAAGCTTAACATGTATAGCCATGTTAAGCTTATTTAAATTTATATAAATATAGAATGAAAAATAAACCGGTTTATTTTTCGTTTTATATTTATACACATTTTTAGGTTATTCGAAATAAAGCATGTCGCTTTTATTATCAAACCAACTCTTATATATAGAATGCTGGATTCATCGACACGGGTTACGACTGGGTAGCTCAATTAACAGAGCGACAAGACGACAATTTTCCTGAAATCAAAGGTTCGTATCCTGTCTGTATCGACTATTTTTTATATTCTATATTTAATGAAAATAATTTTTCCTCACTATTGACACACTAAATTATGTAGAGATCGTATAACACTAGGATTAACAGAAATCAATCATTACACACAAACACAATTTTTATACAATTATTTATTATTTTATTAGTATAAATAAAATTTTTATATTATTATAAATATTTTTTTTTTATAATAAAAATGTATATTTGAAAGATTAACTTAATAAACTCAAAAACATATTAAATACAATATTCTATCATATATACTTATATAAGCATATTAGCTTACGTATGTTATATTTATTCTAACATTATAACAGTATCAAATAGTAGAAATAATATCTCTTTACATGAGTCATTGTATGGTTGTCCATACATGAATACACAATAATTTATTACTATTACATAATATGAATAGCTATATATATATATATATATATATATATATATATATATATATATATATATATATATATATATATATGGTTACTGCATATAAACAACTAACTTATGGCATTTATTGAATCTAAAAGTACTATTTTTAACTCTTAACGGAATAAGTATATTCCGAACTTAAAAGAGCAGACAAGAATAAATAAAATAAAATTTAAAGTTGTTAAAATAATCTGTTATTTTAAAACTAACGAAAAAATCAACGATATTTAGTAGTCGTAAGCAATTATAAAAAAAAATGAATAAAAAAACACTAATGACCAATTATTTAATTATTTTAGAATAAATATTAGAATACTGTATTTCTAATAATTGTATTGTCGTTTTTTTTTTAACAAGAATTAATTAATCTTTGAAACCACTTCTGTTATTTTTTTTTTAGTACAAATGTTGTAAAAAAAAAAACGGTGTATATAAACAAGGTGCTTAATAATAAGGCTGTATACATATAAAGAGAATAATAAAATAATAATTGATTGATTGGCTACGATTAGTGGTTTAGATAAGGTAAAAAATATATATCAATAGGTTTCTTTACATTAGTAAGTACTCTGTCGCGTGTAAAATCTACAAATTACTTGATTGTAACTACAGCTCCTTTTATTCATTATATTAAATAACATATATGACATACCTGCTATGGTATATCATATAAGTATAATATACCTATGTAAATGTGCTATCCCGTATAACCGTAGTTAACAACATTTTAAGCTTCAAGTTATCTTAAAGTTATTAAATATATTCTGTTTAATTTTTCGATGCTACTGCTATGTGAAAACATCTCTAAATATTATTTGGCAAGGCCATAAGAAGTATCTATCTAATAATTATATATAAACATATATATAACTATAGCGTCAAATAACTATTTTCTCAAAGAATATATAACACAACCCGAGTAAGTAAAAAGATCCGACGAATCTTAAAGACTACATTAACAAATGATATGAATATAAAAATTGACAAACGATTAAATAAAAAGGTTCCTCTGTCACATACTTTTTTACACAAAAGAAGATGAGGCTGTGTTTCTAAAATACAAAGAAATCGAACGGGTTACATCTCAACCTCAGCCATCGACAGGGTCGTGGGAAAAAGGCCTTCTGTTCCCGTAGTTTTTTCAAATCCCATTGTAGATTACACCTGCTGACCGTTCGCAGCTTTCGATAAAAAAATCTCCGCCTATCGATATATTCTTATGGGTATATTTTTTAAGTAGTCGTGAGATATTGGTCATTATTGAGTGCTTGGATCACGACGCCATCATTAGTTTTTTGCGTTCGATGAAGAGCGTTGTACATCAAGGTTCCCTCATAACAATGTCCGATCTTATTAGAATAATTGTTAGATTAAACTGGTTTATTTAACAACCTACCGCAAGCATAAGTAATTGGGTAATGTTTGTGGAACAAAAACTTTAATTCAGAGTCGAGAAGTAAAAAATGATACGTCATTTCGTTAAATTAACCTTAACAGTGTCACGTACTTTTGGGATTGATTAGAGTTAAAAAAAAATAAGACAACCAATTTAAGTAGAGCTATGTTTTAGAGTTCGCTGGATAACAAAAGTGTAATTTAAATTTTACAGTATATCAGTTGGATCAGTTTCCGTGTGATTTGATTTAAATCTTGTACTTCCGTTTCTTTATCGTTTTTCGAATAAACGGGATGGTGAGAGTCATCTGAACATAACGTGAAGTTTAAGAATATATCTTGGAAGTATGTTTACGAAACTTTATGTATCTTTCTAAACTTTCGTAATAATTATATTATTATGTTTAATTAGTTATGGAGTTGAATATTTGTATGATTTACCAAGTAGCTGACAATCATAATATTAGATTTTTATCTTATTAACAATATGTCCAATAAGAAAATATTTATATTTTTTTGTTTTAAATCAAACTCTTATTGCGTAAAAAAACGATTTCTATATATATATATATAAATAAAATATCAAACAGTTAAACAGGCGTTTTTTCTGGTACCTTTAGGGATAAACCATCTTTAAAGTACCTTGTATGTTTGTTTTGCTAGAAGTTGAAATTATAAATTCCATTTTACTTGCTATAAAATAAATGGGATATATTTTGTTTGTCACTCACTTGTTTCTCTTTTTTATATAAAAGTGTATGTTTGTGTATCTTGTAATTTATAAATACATGCATATTAACAATAACTCATTATATTTAAAAAATAAAAAGCTTATTATTATTTATAGAATATAGCGTTTTAATTAGCATCATGTCGGCATATATGTCTAATTTACTAGCCTCCCTCACCAAGTATGGTGGACAGACAGACAAGACAATATAGTTATAATTCTTATTAATATGTTTCATTCAAATAAGTTAGAATTGCTGTAGTTTTTTGAAACATTTTGAAGCGCAAATTATGGGCAAAATAATGACATTTTTGTATCCAAGTATGGAGCAACTTAACTATGAAAACATGATGCAATAACAGAAATAAAAAATTTTAAATTAAACCCCATTTGTTCATACAACCTTAAGATTCCATCGCCATTGAATCCAAAAGATTTTATTCGGTTACGCAACCTAAAGCCTAAGGCCGTTATGTGGAATACATTTACATACAACCTGTACAGACTTGTCTGGAAGCACTTGCGTATTTTTTGCCAACAACTTCCTGTAGAGCAGACGGTTCCCGTCCGGAAACGTGCAGATGAGTTTTTGTCATGTTTTTGTTGAATCTGTATGGTACTTCCGCCATCGGATACTTGATTGAAGGTGCGTTCTGACCTTGGATCGGATTTCAAATTTTGTTGGGCGTTCGGATGGTATGGGAACTTCTGGAATTGGATTTTGTTTGATTGGAATCTTTAAAATAATATTTAAGTGCTATCGTTAATATATATTTAACTATGAATTATCAATAACTAAAAAAAATCTATTTGAGAAGCTTAAGCCCATTTTGAAGCTTAATCTATTGTATAAAAATAAATATCATTATTGTCTGAAATATATAATTGGAGGAATTGTATGGTGATATGTCTTTACTTGGTAATTTGTTAAGGTTACAGTAGAATCCTACATAGGCATTAGTAATTCTTCACATATCTGGTAACAATCCACTGATTAAGTATAAGTTTTTTTATGCAATATCTATATAACAAGGAGGCAGATGGTTACCATCAAACCACTTGCACCAAACGATTTATTTTTTTAGACACCATACGGATTATACTTTAAAACCTTTTTCTGAGCGTCATATTTGCATCCAAATGACATATGCTTGGTTTTGAATTTAGAAAAAATCTGAGATTCTAAAAAAAAATAGAAAAAAAGCCCAAGAAACGACAGATGTACGAAAAGAAGCATCAAGCACGTGCCATCTGCCAAATCTCCTAAGAAACACTCACACTAGAGCAAAATAGAGCAATATACACAAAAAGCCCTATGAAACGCACACTAAAGCAGTCCGATCTATCAAAGCAGATCGGCGCACGCGCCGCGGCAGATGGTGTGATGTGATTGGTCGATGCTGTTTGCATTTCGAACTTCCGCACAATGCCGTGATAAGGAATATGACTTATAGACTGGGTCTTGAGATCAAGCTGGCTTGATTTATTTCTTAGGCTATTGTCAATAGTCGTTACGCTTTGTAAAAAGTGTTTCTTTTTTTAAATCAATTTCATATAACTAAATGCTAAATTCCAAGTCAGTTTGACTTTCACATAATTAATCTCCAAGTCAAGAAAAAAACATCTGCTTTTATCATTAATATTCATTAGAAGTTTATTTAAAGCATTTTTGAATTTGGTTTTAAATAAACTAGACACCACTTAAATTTATAAATGAGTTGATTTTGAAAAAAAAAATCTATTATTACAACAAATTTCGTCCTCTTCAATAATTATCACATGGAACGCTAAAACTATGTACCACCAAATAAATATTATAAACTTTTAAAAGATTGGATATTCATTTTTTTATGTGTTGTTGCTTATATACATAATTATATAAAAAAAATAATTATTATATAACATATTACATGAATGAACATTTTGTATGAAAGATCTTATAAAAAATCGCCATTCTTGAATCTTAGAAAAATAGTGTGCTTTGAAAGTTTTCAATAGACTTAGGTTGTTTAAAGACTGCTACCTGAAGACAGCTGCACTTCAATCAGTTCCGTTCACATCGAGGTTATTTTTATAATTTTATCACTAAGATAAGACGAAGATGCTTTTTATTGATAAAAGTTTTTAAACTCGTTCGAATTAAGACTGCATCGTTAACGAACATTGGTAATATACATTCAGGTGTATATAGAGTTAGGCTTAACTAGATTAACTCAATATTACAGTAAACAAACATGTTATTATTTTTATAATTTACTGTTACTGTATATTATCAAAAAATGTTGGTTTGGTTACAGAAAATTAACTGTAAAGAATTTTTAAAACTGCCAGGTCCATCATGATCCATCCTGAAATGTTGTGTTACAAAGCAAAAAAGTATTTCCGGTGCAAATATTGCAATCACATCACATGGATTGTGCAAATGAAAATGAGGTTTTGTATAGAGTTGTAATTTTTAAACGATTCGTATAATAATTGCAAAAAAAAAATAATTAAAATTACCTTTTTAATTTTTTGAGCACCAGTTCAGGCTGGAACATATAATTCAATAAAGTGTAAATATAGTTTATATTTGCATACGAGTGAAGCAAATTTAGTCATTTTCTAGTAATGCATTTAGAACTAGGTAAATGTTACGAAACTATTATAGTGATTTATTAAAAATATATTTAAAAATATGATTCTCTTGCATTCATATCTGAATTGATATAACACACGTGTGATAATTCGAATATAGAAAACTTTTCATATGAAATAAGTATTTGGAACTTCTTTGTCAAGTCAACAGTTTACTTTGAACTTTAAAGATATTGTCACATATATTAAAATAATATAAACTGAAAGTTTGCGACAAAATCAGCTGATTCCCAGGGCTTTCACGGTACACGTGTTCGGGTCATATTTGCAATTTTTTACATGATAATCGCAAAAAATCTTTTTCTTAAATTCTGTTTGCGCAAGAGCGTGGGAAAGATCTCTCTTTTGTAACCACGTGCGCTTGCGCATTACCTGGCTCTTACAGAAATTCAAGTTGCATGACATTTTTTCAATTAAAATGATTGTTGACAGTTGCGGGTCGATATGATTGGAGTCCAGCAGCGACGTTATTGCAGCAGTAGCAGTAATTTTTTTTTGTTCCAGATTAAACGAAGGTATATTTTTTTCTCCTTTACATTCTATTCAATTCCTATGTTAATTATAATTAATCAACAAAATGGAAAGACTCTTTAATCTCTTCAATCCTTTATAGTTTATCCACTCCTTGGAGTGTTACTGAACAATGCAATAAATATTCCATTAAACGTATCAACACTCGCGCCGTCAACAGCGTGACAATCAATTAAAAACAAAATGGCGATACAAATCGGTCACATGTATTCGCGTGACGATGTGTTACTAAATAACACTAAATGATAATAGTAAAGGTAACGTTCTGGCATCGAACTGCGATCACTCACGCGAGACTCCGCTGGATGAACTTGTTACTGATTTTAATGATACCATTGATTCATCTTCGTGTACATTTGAATCGGATTCATGCTTGTCGAATCTAGGGCTAGCTGAGGCTAAGACAACCTTAGTGATTGGTTGATGGCATCATAGACAACCAATCAATGAAAATTTTGCTCATCCTTCCAGAAATCAGTCGCTAATTAAGTAAAAACTTTTTATAGCCGATAATATTAGACGGGTCTTAATATTTGGTTCATGTAATTCATGCACAAAACAAATCTAAAAAACGTTCCCTGAATCGAATTTGTGGTTACGTCCATAATTGTCTGCTAAGTTCAAACTCTGTTCAGACCATAAACGATCATATCTTACCCAGGCTTTGTTGTGTGCTTATTATCCATCCAAGTTCTTTCTTCAGGTGAAGATTTACATCGAATTGTATTGAAACACGTATCTCAAACTTAGAATAAGCATTCTCTTTTGTGAAACGATCTTCTCATACAATAGCACAATGCAAGGACGAATTTCGTTCACTCTATTAAAATGCTATTACAAACGTTTAACATTTGAATTTAGCACCCATCTGCTGTATTCTATTGTGTGTAAAGTTTCAAATCCTGTGGCAGACATTTTTAATTTGACTGCTAAATATTTTAATAGGGCTTCAGGTGACTATTTAAGTATGAATGACCCAACATGGGAAAATGCATTCGAGTTCTTAGTACAAGTGTTAGATTTACTGAATGGTGTCATGTTTAGTTTTTAGTATAATTAGATCTTATAATGAGTTTGATTATAGTTTAGATTAATGAAAACATTCTTTTGTTAATTCTGATTATTTATAAATAATGTATAAAATCGGGCAAGGCGGTGAAGGTAATATAGAGTATCCATCGATGTTTGCTATAGATTTGTTAAGCTATTGTTAATTAAGTGAGTGTCAATCTATACTGATATATGTTTTCTTGAACCTCTAAAAATTGTATACAGCTTGACCTCCTTTGCATCAATGACAGTGCTAGTAACTTTCTACAAAACTACAATAAAATACAATACAACAATTACAATTTAGTTATATCTTTCTTAGACCTTTTCTAGTTTCTGAGGTCTAATTTCAACTCTCTTTTTATAATTGTAATTTAATAAGCTGATATTTTTTGTAGATGTAATAAGAATCAATAATTGATCTCCAAAACTAGTATTTTTGTATCGTAATAGTTTAAAAATAAGTCAATTTAATTACATCACGTTATAAAAAAATCTTTATTTTTTTAAATAAATAAACTTTAAACTTCTTATAATGAGATTTATACCCATTGTTATCTCTATTTGTAAAAAAAACATTGAATATATTATCATCCTTTATTACCTTTTTATTAATTTTATTTGTGAATAGAAATATAACGGATAACGGGTTTCAAGAGCTTTATTAAAACCCTTTGAATTCAATAGAATGTACAATAAACCTCGTCATGGGTTTAAATATTTATATATTTACTGAGAAATGTTTTCTTATATGTAGAAAACAAAAAATGGAGATCTTTCCACTTTAACAGAGCACTTAGACTCTTAAGATCAGTGCAGCTTTATCATCAAAGAAACTTAAAGAAAGTGTAATTTAGCATTTTAGAGACGGCTGCAAAATATCACACAAACAGTAGTGTTCTATTTTTAATATATACAAGAAAAGCACCAGATGCAAGCAGGTACCAGAGACAGCATCATGTTGCAAATTATAACTCCCGACGAAATAAAAGAGGCTACACGTTTGGAACAAAACGCTGAATGTTGAAATGTTTCAAACTTGCCGTGTTATCCCCAAAAACCACAGCTTGTACTGACAGATGCAAGGATGAGGAACTTAACAAAAAACAAGCACGTGCTAGAAAAAAAATCGCATGCGGGCACAAGTTGTACCTACAGATAAAAAAAATAATAGTCCCACGTGTTTTCTTAGAAGATATTCGGCGTGAAATTAATACTTTTTGGCTTTCCTTGCAGATGGTAGCGCTTTTGGCGATTAATCTGTATTTCTAAGCTTCGTATGCGTTTTAGTGATAAATGCTTCTAGCAGCTGAAATGTGTATGATTAAAGAAAAAAATATTGTATTAAGTAATCCTTATGACAAGCACTATTGAATTTGTTAATATCCAATTAAATAATCATTAGCACTCTTTTACCCATATTATTTTTTAAAATGATTTTTTTCATTTAATGTTAAAAAAACCAACCTAATAGTTCTACTACTGTTATATAATAAATAATATAAGTATTTTGTTTTACCACAGTGTCATCCACAAGTCCTTACATCCCACTTGCCGAAACTCGAAAACGAACCCGGAAGCCGCTTCAATACTCATTACAGCACGTGCGACCACCCACCATACTGGTTTTTAAAGCGCTTTAATTGTGCTTATTATGATGTAAAAGAAAAAATATTGAATTATGAAGTATTTTAGTTTAATATGTAACATTTAATTTCTGATTTATATGCGAGACAGACTATAAAAATGGTGTGAAACTTTTTTTTTGCATTCTAAGATAGCTGACAATTACCCACTAGCTATGTATGGTCAGTGTGGCGCCGACTTCCTCATTACAAGACAGGAAAAAATATATTGATTCAGATAAGGGCAATAATATGTAACTGTTATTGTAAATCATGAATCCTTACATATTTCAAAATAAAAAAGCTATTTAATACGCCGTTGCTACGCAGCGCTGTAATTGCTTTAATGTCGAACTCGTTAGATTTGTTATCACAATCACTTGTTTGTAAACAAAAGCTCAATAGGGGAGCTTTTAGACACCAGTGGAGGACCCACAGAAAAAAAATAGTTTAATGAAAAAAAAACTATATTTAAAAACCTTTAACAGTACGGTTTACAAATATAAAAATGAAGAAATTCCAGTTGTGAAAATGACTAACTTTAATTATGAGAAAATATAAAAACAATATGTATTGTACTAACAATATATGCGTTTTACAGATACTAATATGTTTGAGTTAATCTCCGTAGGAACTTACTTTGTTAAGTTCAACTGTATTGTTCTCTTCTGAAGTAAAATACCATTTCGCAATTATGATACTGAGTTATTTATCACAGTATACTTCACAGACAGACATACAAGCAGTATAATCATCATTGAATCATGAGATGATGCAAGTAGGTGTAATTTATAATTGTATGATAGATATCGCAATATCTTATATTAATACCATACTTAGATTTATAAGGAAACCTGCGCTAAGATTTTTAGAAGACTAGGTCATACTTCATCTAGGAAAAACCGTTTAACAAATTTTTACTAGAAGTCAGTAGTATAAACAAAATAAATATTTTTGTTACATTATAAAAATAATAATAGGTAGAAAAATTCCAAATAAAAAAAATATTATGGAATGCAAAAATATTTAATTTATTAATTTAAAAAATGTATCAATACGACAGGACTCAAACCTATGACTATATGCAGGATGCTAGATTCATTCAAGAGTGATATAGTATCTAAATTGGCAGAGTGGCGGAACGGTACGCCATAGGTCGTAGGTTCGAGTCCTGCCTGCTTTGACGAATTTTTCATTATATAATAATTTAAAATTTATACAAGTTTAAACTAAAAACCCCTTATGACAAAACTAAGACTAAGCTACTTAATTACATTTAATTAAATAATAAACTATGCTATAAGAAACATACTAAGCTCTAATTAAATTGTTCTAGTCTTTATCCCTGTTACTAGATCTTTACATCTGTATTCAATTATCAAATAAAAGCACTAAAACTTCAGTAATGTATATTTTTGGAACAGGGTATGACAAGTTGTGACGTCAGACCAGGTGCTTGTAATCTGCACCAAAACAAGCTCTCCTTCGTCAGCAAGCCTACCTGCATATGCTCGCAACATTGTTTTAAATAGTAAGTGATATTTCCTTAAATTTCCTTAATATTGATTAATAGTAATATTGATTTGGACTAAGTAATTATTAAAATACATACATACATAATATAAGTTCAGTTCCATAGTTCCTTTTATTTTTTTTATTTAAGTATTTGAAGATTTCATGCTCGCTTTTAAAATATTCATTAATTATAACCTGGCGAAAACATGTAATCCCGTTACATTCCGTACAGGTGTGCTGCGCACGCGCAACTATATTATAAGTTTCGTTGACGAAGGTTTTAGAAAAGGTTTTATGTTTCTTAAAAATATTGTTTTATGGATGTATATTTTATTATACATGCATATTATTTTTATTTTTTTTATAGTTCAAATATGTTATGTTGCAGTTTTGAAAAATAACGCTTGTAGCCCTAATAATAACATAAATATCAATATTTATATTATATCCAGGAATGACTCCAAATGAATCCAAAGACTGACGGTTTTTCTTAAAGTTCAAACCTCTCCATTATATTCCCATGTAATCTTCTTTGGACAGTGTACCTACATTAATATTTTTAGTTTTTTTTTAAGTCTATAGATATTACGTACTTAAGGATTCCATAATAAAATATTAGATGTTACTTCCTGTTTTTGGAAGAAGAGATGATTTGTAAGGAGTGATAAAAATAAAAATGTAATACATTCCCTCGCAAGTCCCACTTGAAGAAAAATATGTTCAAGTAAGACAATATCTTCGAAAATAATACAACTAAAAATATTATATAAGTAATAATATTTTATTTATTGTTTTTTTTTATTCCTTGCCATTTATCAACAAGGCATGCTAGAGAAAAGCTGAACTAGCTTTACCCATAAAATTGTAATAACTAATGTATGTAAAATAATTAATTATTTTTATAGTATTCTTATACAACTCTTAAGGGATCCTTAGTGTTTTTAATATGTTATATTTTTATAACGACTATTATAGGTATAATCGTAATTCTGAATTAAATATGAAAAACTATTTGAATACATAATTAACTGAAGCAGCTGCTATTAAAGATACGTGATCTTCAACCAACAAGATGGCATTACTATTTTTTTTATAAATTACTTAAATAAATCTAGAAGAATAAACAAAAATTTTACAAAGAATCAGAAGCTACCACAGCACACAATGCTTTAAAAACTCAAAAGAAATAAGAATCATTAATTCCACCAGCTTTGGCTACTTGACATCTGCCGGTACACCCTTTAACGACAAAAAATGGATTTAGAAAATACAAAAACACCAACCCTTACAATTTTCTGCTTAATAAAGCGAATTCTCTAAAGATGTTTGGCTTCTGTCAAAGTCAAACTTAAGAAAAATAAAGTTTAGGCACAAATTAACGTCCTTAAGGTTTTATTGTGCAAAACCTTAAAACTTATCTTGATCTTATCCTTCCTTATCTTGATCCTGGTTTAAAAGTGATTCAAAATTGTAATTTACAAAATATTATTAAAAATGTGTCTACTCATAATTTTATTTTTATATATCTCACTTTAAAAACTTTTTTATAATATGCTAATCACCAAAGGTAATAAAAAAGTAATAAAAATAGTCATAACAAATCCTAATGTCAAATAATTCAGATTGGAATCGACAAGCGAAAATCTTTTGCAATTATGTTTTATACGGATATTCATAATAAAAACTCATTATAATTTGTAGCTTAAAAATATATGTAAGTATATATAAAACCTTTATAGTAGATCCCCATTACAATTAGCAGTTTAGAATAAAATACGAATATTTGTATAACGAAAACACATAACTTTCTCCTAATTATAATTATACACGAAATAATAAGTATCAATGCCTTTAATTTGTTTATGGCGGTCGCGCTCTAACGTTCCAAATTCAAATGAAAGCAAGCACCTTGCTCACAAAAAACATAGCTAATGCAAAAGGCAGGTGTCGTTCATGCAGGTATTAATATTTGGGAATCTTTACTTGATCTGCCTGTACTTAATAAATATTCACTTTTTTATTTAGAATACATTTACTGTTTCTGTCTAATTGCATTCATTATTTATAATTAATGTTAACGTTTGTAATTTTATTTATATACTTAGTTGGTTTTATAGTCTTGATGTATTTTTTTTCGATTTCACGAAATGTGCTTAATTAATTATTTTTAACAGAGCTACATTCTTAGGAATTCTTAGGATGATTAGTTAAAATAATTATACATTTTTATAATAAGAAGTCTAATTTGTTTTCTTAATGGTATTTTACTGCTGAATTCCTGGGTAAAATACATAAAACTTTAGAATGATGTCATGCATTCAATTTAGTAATTTAAAATCCTTAACGTCCTTTTACGCAGATATTAATGGCGATTACATAATATAAGACAATTAGTTAACATTGTTACGGTCAATCAATAAAAAGAAAAATCATCAGAGCAGTAATAGAACCTGCGGTCCCTGAAAGTTCGTTCCAGGAATGTTGATGAGTTCTTAATTCTCTATTTAGGTATATAAAATATTGTGGAAACCTTAGGATCTAATCCTAAATATTTACTATTATTTATGAATTTGGTATTAAAATTTATTAAAATAATATGTTATTAATAGTTAACCTCTTTAGTGTCCACACACCAGTTACAAGTGACATTATGATTACCGAAATTGTTTTAAATGTTGTGTTTTGCGATAGGTACTTGTCGGAAAGCAATATGGCGGTGGGCAGGTGATCATATGCGCAGCTGCGAGCGCATCCAAGGTTGCCCCCACCAATACAGGCCATCGACAACTAGTGATGTACTGTTTTTTTTTTAATTGTTATAAGGTAATTTAATTTTATACAGCCAATTATGTCACGTGTGTGGTTAGTTATAGTTTTATTAAATGAATAGGTTGTTATTCTGTGGATTTATTATTTAGTAGCAAATTTTTTTATAATTATATTACTAGATTTGTGTGTATAATTCATTTTGTAAAGTTTAAAGCATTGTAAATATCAATTGAACAAAAATCATTGTATTTAAATTATATTTAAGTATATTCAAATATGTGAAGGCAATGTTTCAATCACTTTTCACCCTACCACGTGGTCAGTCGCACGCGCCGCCCGGTGACGATAATGTCTCAAAGATACGTTTTACTTGATCCTTGTCGAGGTCACAGGGGGAAGTATAAAGGATACTTGAACAATATTGATAAGTTATCGAGTGCTTTATTTTTTATACATTTAAATAAAATTATAGAATAAGCTATAGTAATGTTTTCATTTTAGTCTATGCTTTTTCTTTCCTGGTTATATAATTGACATGTGATTCTCATAAGAAAGTCTAAATGACAGCTTGTGGTTTTAAATATTGGTTCCATTGTTTCCGGGAGTTGTTTTAATTTCTGGTCTACTACTTTTAATTGGGTTTAAGAGCCTTTTGTATAGAAATGTTCTCAGGGAAACTTATAGGACATTTACATGGCAAATGTTTAGATTCTTATTAAGTAAGAATCAGTGCACTTTGATAATGATTTACATAGTCTTAGGGATTACGATCCCGACAATGCACAGTCTTGCTACGGGTGTCTTGGAGCGTGCATAGGCGCCACGCGTGACCACCTGTGCATACGAGTTAAAGGGACATAAAAATACGTATTTCTCCAGTATAATTAGTGGATACTAAACTACCGTTTCACCTATAACAGGAATGAAAATAACGTCTTTATATTTAATAATGGAATTAAATGTATATTACATTCAAAAAAAACGAAGGTCACTCCAGGCTATAAATAAGAATACCTTAATTGATCGCTTGTTGTATATTTTTTTGCATAAATAGAATTAATTAATTGTTATATTATTTTTATCTATATTGCTAGAATAATAGATAGTTAAACCAAGATAGAGATATTTGTACGTTAACAATGTTTAGAAATCCAAATCCACAATCATATTTAAACTTAAGATAGAACTAGAGAACCTTCTTCTATTTATATTATTTAACTATTATCTTCTCTGATTAAAAAAATTAAGGTATTTGTATAAGGTTCTATTATGTCCTTTGAGCTCGTAAGCACTAAGTCTAAGTTAAGCGTCGACTTCCTACATCGTTCTGGCTGGTGCGCCCGATAACGACGTGCCTTATGGGAACATCCCTCCCAAAACAGTTACACTTATTACTAAGTAGACATTCAAGTTGCTTTACATTAAACTATCCCAATTGTTAAATGTCTGTTTGTGTTACTAAACATTGTAAAAGTATCAAATGTTGATTTTTCTTATACAACATCCTATTTCATAAGAATCAATTTATAAAAAGTTAAACATTATTTACTAAGTATATTCATAATCAATTTATTTGTTTTTATAAAGTGTAGACAAAGTTAGAAATTTACTACATATATAAACATATGTTTGATCAGATTATTTACATTTCGAACAGATATATAATGAAAAATTCCTCAACACGGACAAGATTTGAACCTGCAACCTATTGTAAGGTCACAGTCAACATTTTTATAAATACGATTTATTTTTTTTATTACCATAACTAATAAAAACTCAAAATTTAAATATAGTTCAATATCTTGATTAAAAATCTCTTAATATACGTAAAGTGTGTGAAATATGCGAGATCAAAGATAAAAAAAAATGGTTTTGCGTCAAACTTAAAAGTATATTTTTATGTACTGATCCTAATATCAATGTGAAAATATGTATGTTTTGTTGTTCCGACAATCGATACCTAAAATTTACCTGCAGATACATTTTGAAAAGGATATAACAACTTTTTCTCTGGAAAAATCGAAGGTTCCCGTGGCAATATCATGTAGAGTGGTGGGAGGACTTTCAGTGCTTGCTACTGTTACTTCGATTCCAAATTGACCAACTGACTGGTCGGTAGAAAGCACAAGATCACGGAGCTTATTCGTAACTTGAAACTTTGACAAGGATACGGTTTATGATGTATTTACTTAAATACATAAGTCTTATATGTTTTATTTCAAAGAAAACATAATGTGTACCATAGTAGGTTCCTACGTACTTACTACTTACTGATAGGTAGAGATAAAACATAGCTACATTTAGCTATCTAGCTTTTAGCTAGCGGTCCCACCTGCTTCTAAATCTAAAATTTGATGTTTCCAAATTAAAAAAACAAATAATTTTATACCTATCTTTATAAGAAGGATATATATAAAATCAGATATGACAGAGGTAACAGAAATAAGGTTGAAAAAATTGAGTCTGTCCTCACTTTTCTTTAAAGTTATCTCAAAGAGCATATTTTCCTTTCTTAGAATAATAAAGATATCTATAAAAGTCCTTGATCCAAGGTAGATGGAAGTAATATTAGGTATAATATGTCTATTATATAAGATGTGATCTTATTTAACATAAAGATAATCATCGTATGCTAAGTTATTTAAATGTACATATGATAAACATTTTTTATATAAACTTGTATTTTAATTATCTTTATTATCTATCACAGATTTATTTTTTTTTATTTTAAATAAGATAATTTTGCGAATGATCTCATATAAAGATTAATATTTATAGCACTTATTTGATCTAAGATATACAAGTATTTAAAATATATTATATTATATTTTTATTTATTATAAAACTTAACGCCATCTTATGGCTTTGGCTTTATTGGCTTTATCAGGTTTAGAGGTGAAAAAAAATTACCTTCAAAGAAGTCAATATATTTGATATTAATCTCAATATTCTTCATTATCGTTCATTAACTAATAATACAAAAATATAATTACATCAATATAGTAACATTCTCAATTGGAAATGTGAGTCTCTTTAAAGAGAGAGCCGAGAGAGAGATAGATAGAGTTCATCATGTCAAATGTTGAATTTATTTATAATTCTGCAAATTATTTATTTATTATATGTAGATTACACATGTATTTTTTTTTAAATAACTAATAAACAAGAAGAGAACAAAAATAAATTGAAATAAAGTATTAATTAACCTAATTAAGTGATTAATCTTATAAAAAAACTTTGCACAAAGAAAATACATTTATTTTATTTCATATACATATTAACTAATTTCCTCAAATTTTAACACAAGTTATTGTTCTTACTTTGGCAGTCGACAGTTCATAGACTTAATTAAATAGTTTTATTTCTATGTCATAGATCTAGACAGATAAAAAGATAGAACAATAGATACTGTCAGAAGAGCTTTTGTAACGCACTTTTGTCTGTAAACACCTTTATTTTGTAAAGCTGTTTTGACAAGCAGCTGTTAGATTATTGATGTCTGTATTTGTGTGCATTCGTAACTACGAAACGATGATAAGATTATTTTATTTGGTCCCCGTTTGTTGATTTAAAGTTTGATATCGTTTTTAGAAACATTTGGAAATTGCGAACAAAATATATTGTGAGTTATCTTACGACGTTACAACTACTTGGCATTTAATGCAAAATTTGAATGCAAAAATGGAGATTAAATTAAAATAAATAAAATTGAATTTATTATTTTTGTAAAAGTGTATGTAAATATCTATCGATAATAAATAAAATTGATACGATATCACAAAAGGTAATCCTTATTTAAACAAGTTCTATATACAAAATATAATTCATAGAAACCACAAAAATGCAGGTAACGTTTATTATGTGTGTATGAAGTGCCATGTTTTGTAAACAACCATTGAAACAGTTCAGTTGTACGAACAAACAAACAATCATAAATATGCAATGACGTACGAGGTGACGTCATGCAATTGACTACGGTTTTATCCTCTATATAATTACACAGTTTTTACGAGTCATAAAACTATATTTTATAAAATGTTTTTTTTTATTTAATAATAATGTGTCTGCTAAATAAATATAACGAACTATTAATAATTAACATAAGCTAACTTTATAGAAATATATATTACTAATATATGCTTATTTTGATAATTTTAAATAATTCCATTCAATTTTTTGGAAAGTATCTTTAAACATGTATAGCCATGTTAAGCTTATTTAAATTTATATAAATATAGAATGTAAAAAACCCGCGACTACGGGACGGTTTCCCGGGTCGAAGTCGAGTCGAGTCGCGGGTTCGAATCCCTGCCCGTATCGTTTTTTTACGTTCTATATTTATATAATTTTGATTCCATTCAGCTGTAAATAAAATAGAAAACCCAAAAGATTAAATCGTATTCTTCCAAAGTCAACTTTTCAAGTTACCAAAATATGTTAGGAACAGGAACAAGAAGGAACACTTTAAAGCAAAAAAAAATCTAATTTCGAATTATATGAAATATCTATATACATATACATACATATATCTTTTTTCGCGATTCCATATTTACATTAGCAGTTACAAACTGACCGCTGGTATACATTTTTTTATATCTTTATTTTAAATTGGGGGTTTTTTCCATGTTAGGATATGCCCACCCATTGTGACCATCATACATGCACAACTCTTAATCTATTTAACAATCATAGTGGAGACAAGACACCAATTAGTATTAAAATCTGTTGAATTAAAATATGTTTGAATTTTTTATCAACCAAATTTTAATAATACTTATCTATTTTTTTTAAATGAAGTAACCCCATGTCTAATTCGTTATATTTATATGATAATTAAAAATATTTAAACTATGTAATTTATTTTTAAAATCCACTATATTTTTAACCCCCGACCCAAAAAGAGAGGTGGGCAACGACTACAATACATACATATATACATAATGTATGTATGTACATAATAATATTATTTTTACCCTTTTTAGACGTATTTTTGTATCCTGGGTTTTTAACCTTTTAATTTAATTATATATACCTTAATCATCTTAGAAAAATAACCCATCAATTACCCAGTTTTCGTTAGACTCGAATCATTGTGATGATAAGGAAAATTAATTCTTATCTCTGCTTAAATAAAACCGCAACTAAGTCAAGAAGAATTAAGAATTTGATTTAATTAACCATTTAACAAAATCAATATCTTTATATTTGATTTGATGTAATTTATTTGTATATCTTTCATTATGCTAATGAAACAAGAATTGTAGGTAGTCTTTTTTATTAAATCGAAAAATCTAGACTTATAATGATAAATTCATAAATTCATAAATATTGTTTATTTGATATGTCAATTTCATGTCATTTCAATGTCACTTCCAGCTTAATTTAAGGATGAATATTGTTTTTGTTTTCTCAGTGTCTAGATTAGGGGCTTTGACGTTAATAGAATACAATGATGACCGCTTGGGTCTTTAGACATAAAGCTGTGGTTTCTTACATTTAAATATAGTCAACAACGAACGAAATTGCTATTTCGCTATATCATCAGTGGTATCGGTAATCGGAATAACTTGTGACTTGTGTAATATGTATCAATCTCACAAGTAATAACTTTACCGTATGGAGTACCATGCTGCAAAGTTATCTCAGGATTAAAAAAAAGTGGAATCTTTTACGGCAAAAAACGCGCAAATTCAAAAAGACTTTTATATTAATAATTATTACAAACTAAAATAAAGGCAACGATTACATCATCATAATGCACGGAAATAAAAAATAAGATTATTCAAATGTGTTTTTTGGTTGTTAATCTGTCACTGTGGTCTCTAATTATACAGTGCGGTGTCTAGACCGATGTTACACTGCGCCAATGACCTACAAGGGTGACTGAATAATATTACGAGATGTCTTCAAGTTACGCCTTCTCTGTACCAAACTCTTAACTAATTTAAGAATTAATAGAAGTTTTATATATATAGTTAATATTTAGGCAAAATCTATTAGGGTTCTTTGTGTGACAGTGAAACAGTATGTGCTCACACAACCAAATGTGACATTTTTTTAAACTTTTTTTTACTATTAAAGTCACGATAGTTCAGTTTGCAGCGATACGGAAACTGACTCTCTGACATCGCGGGTTCAGGCCGTTCGAGTAGATAAATTCTCTTATATATTTATATAAATTCAAGGAAGTTTCAAGGTTACAGATTACAATAGGAAGTTGATATAAGTAATGTAAAGAATACATAATATTTATGGTTATAAATAATCGGATTATCGAAGGATATAAAAACATATCTATAGTGGTTTGTTTTTCCTTATAATAGATTTGACCATCACAGTCTCATTTACATTAAAAGATAAGTTATCAAAGATAAGATTACATCTCAGATTATACAAATGATAAATTTAAGGATCTTTGATTGCAATATAGAGAAAAAATTATAATTTTAATTCTGTAATCTAGATTCTGTTTATGATTTTTGTTTAATTTAATTATAACAAAATGTATATTGTATGATAATTATTAAAAATGTATAGTATTTTTAAGAAGGCTTTTATGGCCTCAGATACTCCGACGATACTTACCAGGCAGTCTCTTTTATATATTTTTCTTACTATGTTATTTTTATTTGCAGTTTATTGATAAAAGATAGTACTAAAGATAATGTTAATAATAATTGACCTACTAAATAAAATGATAGTCGTAAAGTGATGTTGTACTAGCTTTGGCAATAGCTTTATTTATTCAAGGTAGTTAAAGTTTGTATTCTTGTAATTATTTTATGTACAGTCAAGAACAAACTAAATTAAACTTTTTGTGGTTCTGTATATAAAAAAATAAATTTAATACTGCGTTTGTGTTTATTTGAGGAAGTATTTCTATTTACAGTAATAATTATTAATTACTAATGTGGGAGTATAAAACCATTTTGCATGGCATGGCATTTCTTTATAGTATTATTATTAATCGAATTATATTTTTGGTTTCTTAAGACCACCAACACGTGTTTATGTTATCACCCGTTACATCTCGGAGTAATTTAAGTATAGCACTTCTAATTTGTTTAGTGTAATTACTAAGTTAATGGCCAATTGTGGTCAAATGGAAACTACTATTAGAAGTTCATGGTAGTTCTAGAGGTGATGATAAAGAGGTTTTATTGCTACATACTATTGCTAGTTTAATTACTTAGACGTGACTTAATGAGGGTAGTTTGAAAGCAATATTTTATTTATAAGTTCAAATTAATAAACTTAAATGAAATGGCTTAATTTATTAATAAATTGAGAAATACTTTGTAATTACGTTCTCTATATCAATTATCTTTCACCGCAAATAATAACGAGGTGAATATTACATAGTTTTACGACTACGGGCTTGAAGAAACAAATATAATAACATTGCCCGCATCTGTCGGGAATTGAACCCGCAACCTATTAACCGACTTTTAAATACAAACATATTAAATTATTTTGTTCCCTTAGACATAGGTAGGTAATATTAGTTTTATTAATTATTTGTTGTTGGTAAATATGCGGTTTTAGATGTTTTTATCCCGTTAAAATTATGAATGAGCCTGTTTTAATGGTCCTACGAAAATGTAGACTACTTTTAGTAAAACCAGGCTACAGTGACAATTTACGAATAGGTATCATAATTTGTAGACCGAGGAGACGGGTTGACGGTAATGGGTTTGAATCCCTTCAAATTCAAATATGCATACAGATTACAAAATAAAACATAAAATAAAATTAATTAAAGTTATAACATACCCAGATATAAATAAAACACCACGTGGCACAAATCTGCATTTGTTCGCTATTTTTACACCCTGAGAGCTTAACGTAGTAGTGGTACCAGAAAAAAAAATCTAACATTATTATGTAGACATAAATGAATATAAAAAAATATATATCAACGGTAAGGACTCGAAAATGCGATCTTCGGGAATCCGTTTCCGTCACTCTAACAACTCAACTGCTATTCTACAACGTACGTCTATTAAGATGAAACATGATACGTATGTGTATATTTCTCTTCTATCAAGATGGCGGAGCACCAACACGAATGTTAAATGTATTGACTAGTTAGTTTTATTTGGTTGCAACTAGTATTTTTACTCGTATGTCAATACAAGTTCAAAATTAACTTACTTTGATGCGTTATTCGAAGATCTAAGCTTACGTGTTTAATAATTAGCAATAGGCGCACAGACAAGACTTGAAAGATTCTTGTTGAAAGACAGAGACTAAAATTAAGACTTCTTAAAGATAAGATTAAGGCTATAAGAATCCTAAGTGTCCTTTCGTCTTGCATTTGGACAACACTTATATTTAGATATTATGGAAATGATAGATACATATAATGGTGGTTAATAATAAATTTAAATATTTTCTTGTATAAATACGTCCATAATATACGAAATGTTAAGTTTGTAACAGTTGACGTCACTTGTCACTATATTACAGATGCTAATAATAAGCACTGTTACGTTATTCTAGTGGGTCTTCTTGTGTGTGGGTCAATTATGTTACAATGACATTTAAGGGTTAATTTGATTCACATTCTACTGTTAAAAGAGGTTTCCTAAGTAAGTTACTATTGTTTGTGTTTCACAATGTTGATTTAAATCTTGATTTAAATATTTTTTATTTAAATCGTTGCTTTCTTACTGTAAGCATTGTTTAAAGTAAAATTATTTTTGGTAATTTGAAGTTTGTTTTTATTTATTTTTTTGTAATAATTTTGTACTCAGATCCGTTATTAGTCTATGTGGGTTTTTATTAATTTACAATAAATAACACGTGGTATATAGAATATATACAGTCATATTTACATAGTTCTCCTATACTTCTTGCAGACGTTTAGAAAAAATATATAAATTTTGTATTGCTTGTTTTTTTTTAATTATTATTCCATTATATTCTTCAGGACCCCAGCCTAGGTAAAGGCCTCCTCCAGAATCTTAAAACAAACTGTAAATATTCTAATGAAAAATGTTCCAATAGATGCATTACAAAATTGAATTATAATTTTATACCAGACGTAAAGCCTCTGTTTAAGATAATAAGAAAATTTAACATGTTCTAGAGTTTTTTTTTTGTTTTGATTTTTCAGAATGTTATTTTTAAGCGTCAGTCATATTAGTAGTTAGCAATTTAACTATATCTTGTTTTGGTCTGAGAACAAACCGTATGTTTTTAACTTATAGCCCTGAGAACAAACCGTATGTTTCTAACTTAAAAAAATTACGGACTTACATACTGTCATTCTACCAATTTAAGAAGTACTCATATTTATTTTTTCCTACGGAAGCGGGCTAAATCTATGCGGTGATAGTTTTATACATTTTTAAAAGAAAATAATAAATGAAAGACATCCTATTCATTTAAAATAAAAGAAAGTAAACAACACCAAAGGATTAGAAACACGCTTAGACTAATAATTTAATTTTAGAATATTAGAAAAAGATTTAAAAATAGAACACAAAGAAATCGTGGGAAACAATTCCTTACAATATCCGCTAAGCACTTCACCTGGAATGTCTGTATTTGTTGCAATAACAACGCTTATTGCGATGTGTCACGGGCGATAATTGTATCACACGTCATGAGGAATGCAGAGTCCAATATACAACACAGAAGTTGGAGCGTCCTGGCACATTTTTCTGATAAAACACAGTTCATTGCTTTAATTTCTAATTTAGAACAAACAGACTGTATATAAATTCATAGAACATTTATATTCAATTATTTATTCATACAAAATATCTCTTATATATTTTAATCTGCTAATAGTATTGTAATAAAAATTAACAGTAATAGCTCTGGTACATGATACTCGTGACTGATTTTTATATTTTTATAAGAGACGTTTTTTAAATAATACATAATTATAAAGACAATATTTAACAACTTAACATATTTTTTATTAGTTTCATATTTATAAGTATTTTTCGAAGTCTATCTACATGATATTTGATTGTGATAACATCTTGATACTTGATATTTGACAGAATTTATAATTTTTGATTTTATCTCGAAATGTGATTCTTAATACGATACTACTTGTTTTTATTATTTAATTTATAATTAAATATTTTGGATATCATAGAGAAGTATAAAAACATTTCTGGTTACCTACAATACGTAAATAGATAAGAATTATAAAAATATATCAAACAAGTTGAACAGACACAAATCAATACACTAAGATAGTGTATATAAACATATTGATATATTATGAAAATCACCGCAGCGTTAGAAAACACAACACAATGTCGTGTGTTTTCGTCTTTATGATTTTAATGTGGGCTGCCATTATAGATGATACACGCGCTAACATTGTGGTTTATCTCCGCTTGTTCTGATTATATTCGCTGAGTAACAGATGTCTTGATAGACCGATAAACATTTTTAATAAGTACGAATTAACTAAATATAAATGAGAATTTGGATGTTTTTTTAAAGTCTAAGCTTACATTATCGTCATGTTAATACATTATCTACATTATCGTTGACAATTATTTTCTTAAATATATGATTTTTTTTAAATTTTAATAGGTTATATTTGATTAAATGTATATACATGATTCATATATACATATATATATATATATATGAATCATATATATATATATATATATATATATATATATATATATATATATATATATATATATATATATGTATGTTTTTTATTTTATTACCTTATTATCCTCTGTCAATTACCCTTATTTTATGTAATCCTTTTTGATAACAAATTGATAATTAACGTTTGAATACACTTTATTGGTATAGGTATATATGATAGCAAGTAATGTAATAATTAATTGTAAGATAGCGTTTATAAATTGTTTTATATATTTTATATTTTGTATATATATTGTTTTTCGGTTGATTGGTGCAAATGGCTTGTTGTATTTTTTTGCCAAAAAATTAAAAAAATATATATAAAATAAAATTATCTTAGGTATTATAATTGGAAAGCATTTAACGACCCCTACATTTCCAAATGATTATTGTGAAATTATCTAAGCAACTATTATAACATAAACAATAAATTTAAAACGCCAACAATTAAAACGATATCTAAAACACAGACATTGTAGCGCCATTTGTTTACCGGTCTAATGTCACTGTCAACTTCAATTCGGTTATATCTTAATTATTTATAGAGTTTTTTGTCACATTTTACCTTTAGTTTTAATTAATCTATGTTATGATATTAGTTTTATTGAATTCAGTTTTTTGATTAAAAATTAAAAAATAGCGCATATTTTGATAACAATAACCCCGTAAAATCCGCACGCAATAGACATATCAATCAATGTGTTGCAAAAAAAACCTAATCGAATTGTCTATGACAAAGGTATTTTTGATAATAAACAAAAATGCCGGCGGCTGCGGTGTCCCGCATGATTTATGAACAATTTTTTAATGGTTTTTCAAAATATTTTTAGTAAAAAATCACACCATGTGGAATGCTCCGCTTCATACTGCCACTGTCACGAAATTAAATTAGTCTCTATTATGTTTTATGTTTTTTTTTTATAAAAACGTCTTCTGATAACATGACATATGTTTTTATTTTCACCAACATATAAAACGTATAATTCAGCTCACGTAATAAACATTTATTATATTAGATTAATTTACGGCATCGAATATTAATAACTGCTGTATAAATCATAGGTATGTCGCATATCTCTGCTTTGAAATCTATTTTTTTTTTATAACCTAAACTCGCAACCCGATGTTTTCTTGATTATGTGTTATAATTTTTATCAATTCACGCTACCCAGTACTTACTTATTTATATTATTTTTATATATAAGTACTTCCGAAAATGAAAGGAGATTAAAAAAAAACAAAAAACAGGATACTGTTTTTTAAAATAAAGCTTTTTGTATATTCCGATTATCCTAAATCTCATGTCAATTATAATAAAACCTCTAATCATCTATACTGTGCTTAAAGAAATCTAAACAACCATACAGCAAGTGGGGTCTCAGTAAGCTGGTCGTAGTATTCTGTGTAGGCGGGGCATGTGGTTAAATTTCGAATATGGAACTCGGATATAGAACTTCCGATTCTTCCTTTACAAATGTCAAAAGAGGTTTTAAATGCACATGTGTCGTGAAACACGTGCTAACATTTGAATAACTGATTTTTTTCTAATTCTTTATTCGTTTTATTTCTAAGTGCTATGTTGGTAGGGAATGGGCTTTCTGTACCGGTATTAATTTATTGTCTAAATATGTACATAATAGTAATGTATCACCAGAAAATATTACATTAAAAAAACATGTTTACAGGTCACTCAGATAAGACTTCTAATGGTTTATTTAAGTCTAGAATTATACTTGTTAAAAGGATTTTTCTAAAAAAATCTTTCCATCTAAACTAGCCGCGAGTAATATAAATCTAACTTGTTGTAATCACTGGTGAAGAATTAAAAAAACATTCAATCATTCAATCAAAATATAAAAAATGGTTGCATTTCCGATGCTTTGTCAAAGCAGCTGCATCGGCACGTGCTGATATTAGACCAGTAGGTACGTATAATACTCCATAGACATACGTCTATGATATGAATAAAAAATCATCCACATTTATGTATATTTAAATAATAATATAACTTGGAAAGTTATAACAGCATCACAAAATATTATTAAAAAGAATTAGATAAATTAGTAACACTTAGTTTTTACGCTGAAAATATTAATTATAAAAACCATTTAAAGAGATCTATTAAATTTTAAAGCTATTGTAATGAACTGACCGTTTAAAATTTGTTTATTATCTGTAATAGAAGAAGATAAAACAATATCAAAAATATATTGTAGTTAGATGTTTAGTAAAATTATACAAGACATTCAACTTAGAATATCACATATTGCTATTACTATATTTTATTACCATTTTTATTTATATATATATATATATTCAGATTTTGGTTCAAGTATTTTTTTTTATAACACCTTAATTCATTTAATTCTACATATATTTTTTGTAACAGATAACATTTGAAGCTTTGTGGTTTATTTATAAAGTAAGGCTTCTTGTCGGGGTCACAGTGCGAAACACCCAAATAACTTTCACCCATCTAGCCTATTAGTCATCCTCTCCACGCTGTATTATACATTACAAGATTTTTTACCCTTTAAAAGCACACAGACTTCGCATCTTTCTCATGAATCATCGCTCAATGGGATGTCAGTATTTAAAACTATTTGCACAGTAAATAAAATAAGATGCATTTTACAAGAGAAAAGAAATGAGAATCATAATGGTTCTTAAGTAGGTCCTGTAAATGTCACGGTTGATTATTGGAATGAGTTTGTTTAACCTTTAGACGAAGCGTTATCCCTTTCAAACGGATAATTAAAAATAAAGGAGTGACATCACCGTCTGTCGCGAATGGCGCGGCACATGCTAACGTAAAAATAACTGAAATAATCTGCCATATGCACACCAAAAAACATTAAAAGCAAAGCAAAAACCTAAAACACTCCAATGACAGTTCTGAAGCTCAGCGTCAATATGAAAAACTTTGAATTTCGAAAATAGAAAACGGTGTCACAATTAAAAAGTTTGAGAGCAGTAGAGCATAGACAAGGAGGAATTGAATAAAAAATGAAAAGGGTTGAAATAAGTTCCCTTGAATTTGAAATTCGAAGGGTTAATATGGAACAAAAAGAGTCTTAAGTTGTTTTCGGCCAGGTGTTTTGAACGTCTTACCGGAAATCTGTGGCGCATGTGTCTACAACCCGTTGTGGCGGAAACAGCGCATCCCTTACCCCGCTCTTAATTTAAAAAGTATCCCCTAAGTAATACTGTTTTATACTTGAAATAAATCAATGCACACTAAAAATCACCTTTATTTCAAATTTTACGACAAAAAGCATTTTGTTTCTTCTTTTACCTCTAATAACTTGTTAAACTTAAAATCTTAATCTTTTAAAAAACAAATATCTTTGGTCGAATATAATCACAGAATTTAAAATGTAGGGGATCAAGGATACCAATATAAAAATATGCAAAAGAAGACGATATTAATATAATACACCGGCGCCGTAGAGATCCTTTCAACAGGTGGCACTACATTATGAAGGGTAGCAAATAAGAACCACAACTCACAAGGTTAGTGCTTACTTTTATTTTCTTTTATCACGATAATGTTTAAAGGGGTTTCTTTTGAACTGTGTGTAAAATATCTAAAATCATACACCACTCAAAAAAAAAAACAATTTCACCATAACCTGATTATGAAATTTTAATTAATCATGGTGCATTTATATTTTATTTATATGTAATTGTTAAGCAATTACTGTTTTTAATTTTATAAATAAATATCACTACCTAAAACTATACCTTTAAAAAATATAATGAGATCTTATTACTTCTAATGATATAGGTACAAGGTTATTTGAAATTAGTTAGCCACCTCTTACAGACAGCCCCTCTACATCAATCACAACAACATTTGTTCTACGACTTTTTACAAATCTTGATAAACAACACAAGAAAAACGGAATAAAAAAATTTTTGCTTCCTCTTTTACTTATTACTTTGTATTTTGTAAGAAGTACTAAAAAGGTACTAAAAAGGCCGGGCGCCATACCTACGCTCAGAGTTAATGCCAGTTCAGAGACTACAAATAAATATTGTATGGGAAAACTTAAATTTTAAAAACTATTTATTTTAAAAAGTCGTAGAACAAATGTTGTTGGGATTGATATATACAGGCTGCATGTAAGAGGTGGCCAATTAATTACAAATAACCTTGTATACATAAAGAAAGATAAGAGTCAGAGTTATTCTGGTCTTCATAAATCAGAGCTCGTTACTAATCGGCTGAAACCCTTTTTATTAAGGGCTGGATTCAAACACCACATGTGTTTTGTATTAAAAGAATTCATATTTAATTTAAACAACTACAAATCTTATTCAAGTGAATTACGACTTGTCAAAACTAAAAGGATATTTGATAAAATGTTTTGAGAATCGAGTTATTAATGTTTATGTTAAAATTATTTAAAACGTGTATTTATGATGACATATTTTAATGTATTTCATACTTTATATGATATTAACAAGGGCTTTATTTAATGATAAAATATTAATTTGTTTTTGTACATTTGAACGGAGATATTCAATTATATTGCTAGATGTGAAAGTTCTATATAAAACAATTTAGTATTTCAATAGCAAGTAACTTACGTACTTAAGTTACGTACATAATATGTATACTTAATTTGCTTTTCCTATTTTTCACACCATTCCAGAAAACTAAAATATAACAAGGATCGCGTAGACCACGTTTGTTTTCTTTCTTTTATAAACTACACAAAATACAATAGTTAATATAATATTGTAATTAGAATAAGTACATTATTTAAATTTACTGCTTCATTGCATTGGTCGACTGGTTAGCGCAGACGCCTAACGTATAGCGGCGCAACGGGGCTTGGGTTCGATTCCCGGCAGGGACAGGCATGTATGTGATGTGATGTCTATGTCTCTGGATTTGGTCGTTTTCTAAATATACTCTCAGTATTTATAATGTATATTTCTATGTATCTGCATCATTGTCTAACACTCTTAACATAAGCCAATAATTTGCTTACTTAGGGGTTAAATCAATTTGTGTAATTTGAGCTGTGATATTATTATGTTTTTATTTAATATTTTTTGAATGAAATGTGACGTTTATCACATTGCGTGGTGTTGCGTATTCAAACAATTGGAATTTGCTTTGAAACGGGTCAGTTTTTTTAACCTGCTGCGTATACATACAGATGCAATGATGGACAGGGCGACAGACAGACAGGATTAGCTATACATTAGTGATCACTACTTTTTTATATTTTTCTAAATATGCGGATTTCTTAGCATAATCTAACTTATAAAGGAATTTATACGCATATATTTAATTAGATATTGTTAATCATATCAATCACCACATCACGGAGCGTGGGAGTGGTGTCGGTACAGCGTTGTCACATCATATCGTGGAGATGGATGAGTCAGCGACCTCATTGATGCTCCCGCGAGTAAACAATCTCGGATTGACTCCTAGATTAGAAAATGCCGCTTTTGGGGAGAGGGGTTAAGATAAGATTTGATCTGTTTTTAATTTATCTAAGCACTGTATTATGTACAGATATCATAAACTAGTAAAGAAGCCAGGTGTTATATGATGAGTATATGATACCACCCTCTTAAGATTTTCGAAGTATTTTCAAGTACAATTATATATAATTAATTATCTATGTTTTTTAAACTGTACATGGCTAGTTACTTGAGGTAAAGGGGAAGGCTGAGGAATTTAATAACAACATAACACTTACGGTATGACAAGACATACATATTCGAAGTTCTAATGTTTTAAATCGAAAAAGATGGTGAATGCCAGTGTTCCCGGCTATTTACTTTCCTAAGTTTAAAAACTACATATTTTTATATAGTTCGATCTTGTATGTGAATATATTGTATGGGGGTACACAATCTGTCTGTGTGTGTGTATTGTTTACATGCAACATTTTAAACAATCTCCTTGTCAAAATATAACCTGTTCGCCATATGATCGTCAGTTGTACTACCAGGTGGCAGGAATCTGTGCATAACCTGCGAATATAGACGGAAACATGTGAGAGGGAGACACGTAGAAAAAGATAGAGAGGGAGATAGAGTTCTTGTCTTTCCGTTTCCGTTTCATTGTGGAGAGCATCTGGATAGCCATGGGAAGGTTAGAGATTAGTTTTTGTTGACTTGCATTTTGTTTGTGAGAACTTATACTGGAGAGGTTTTTTGGTCTGTTAAATGTTCTTTTTTGTAAATTATCAAAATTTTAAGAGCCATATATTTATTTACATATATAGGGTTAATGTTGATATGGTATCTAAATAGACGATCCTGACACTTTTGACTTACATAAGTACTCACTGGTACGGATACAAATTGAATATAATATCAATAACTATATCACCTTATATATAATTCCAAAAAATGCATAAGCATTTTTCGGAACATTTTTTGATAATTTAAGGTTGAACAATGATAACTCTGTTCAACCTTAAATGTTTGTAACAGAGTTAATAGTTATGTTTAAAAACTCATTAAAATATATTAAGTTTAAAAAATATATAAATAAATATCGGGATACAATCTGGCAACAATTACACGGTTATTTCCATCATCTGTAGGAAAGGCTTAAAGCTTCCTTCCGAAAGGGCGGTAAAATACAATTCTAACAATGACATTAGCGCCATATGTGCTCAGAAATAGACAAAAAACTTAATGAATATAATACCCGTATAAAAGGGGTTACCTAAAATAAAACTGTATATTCTGTTACGCTTTAAATATAATTGCAGGAATATATACAAATATTTACTTTCTTAAAACCGTAAAGTAATTTATTTAGCAATCAAAAGTAATAACCATTTTGATAAAACACTCAATCATAAACGAAACGTACCAACGATCAAACAAACCATCGACTATTTATTATTCAACGTCTACAATTTAATTAATCATATAACAACCAATCAGTTTGTATTCAAGTGCAAATCAGAATCGATTAGAATATCGAGTGATGTACCGATTATCGATAATCGTTGAACAGAATAAGACCGTGAGGTGGACGGTTATGATTTATGACTGTTGGAGCTTCGAATATTTTTAAAACTATTAAAATTGACATCCACCTTTGATAATAAGGATGTAAGAATAATAAATAAAGTTTGTTTATTACTGGGATAAACTTAACTTATGACTCAATGTAGGTAGTTAGTTAAGAAAATTGGTAAATATGTTACCCAAGTACGTTCTAAATGAATGACTTCAAATATAGAAAACAAAAAATCTTACAGGACTCTAATATGCAATCTTTGGAAGGCTCTGTCGATCTGCAAATTGAATTTTGTTCCAATAAAGATTATTCTTATTCTTAACGACATATCAAATACAGCATATACATAAAGTAATGATAAATTCTTCAAGGCGAGGGATGACACAATAGCTCAGTTAGTAGAGCACTGGAGATACTGGTTGCGTTAAAATTATATAGTATCGGAAGCACACATAACCTATAAATTTAACACTTGCACCTAATATCAAATGACATAATATGTATCATGTTTCTAAATATCCTAAGGAAATAAATACTTTTACGCAGAGCACATCCGGACCTTCCTTTCCGGATTTCCGTAGAAGAGAATCGCAGGTAAATTAAATATCAACGCCCTAAGAGTTACCTTCGCTCAAGTTACCTCGTAATAGCCGTAATTCTTATATTATTGATGCGAAATCTATAAATGTTGTTCATCAATCCCATGTTTATAATCTTTTTAAATATATATTTATGATTTTTTACAGTGAATGGATAATTTGACTACAATTACGTAAAATTTTTTGTTTTTTATTTCATTTCTTTGCACTGCTATATTCATTTTTTTAGAACTGTGGTATTGACGTAAAAAATAAGAAAGGTATGTGACATCTACTATATGGTATAGGTATTGAATTTATACCTATACGGTATAGGTATAAATATAAATCCATACTATATGGTATAGGTATTGAATCTAAGGTAAAAAAATATATAAAAACATTTTTATCTCATGACTGAATTCTAAAAATGAGTAAGTAGTATCTTAAAAACTGTTGTGACATTTATACAAACTAAAATATTAAGCACACTAAAATTGCTCAAAGCTTAAGATTAACTTCCTGTTTCAAAGGTAAACGACCAGATAATTGTAAATAGATCAGTATTACGAAAGCTAACATAAGAATCACACTGCACCAACAATTACAAGAACATACATACTATGCGTTTCGCCTGCATTCGTTACTTCTTGTTTGATTATCAAAGACTAACAAACCACAGAACAGACATCTCATAGCTCTACTACCATTCCTCTATTAGGTTCGCTACCTTCTTGTCTATTTACTGATGTGTGCACGCAGCTTCGTCCGTTGATAATCATCTATTACTATTATCTTGAACGTAATATCACTGTACTATTGTATTGTGTCCGATTTTTTTTTTGATTGTGCATTTTTTTTTTTGTTAAATTAGATTAAAGCAGAGGTTTTCCTTGATCATGCAAATATATTCAAAATTCAGACTGTTTTATTAACATAGAATGAAAAAAATATCAACAGGTTAAGAAACTACGATCTCTGCGACATCGTCCTGTAGCTCTGACAATGGAATACCAATACCCAACTCTCGAAAGAATCTTCGAGCTTCGAAGAATATTAGAAAAGGTTCGAGTCCTGTTCGTGTTCGTGATTTTTTTATTCTACGTTTAATTAAAATTTAAATAAGCTTGACATGTTCATGGACTATTTCAACTGTTGCACATATATAAGTATTATAAAAACAAGTTTAAATGATAAATATTGTTTGTGAGGTATATATACCTTAAATTTAATGCCAGTAATTGTAATGTTTAAAATGTAAAGTTATAGCATCCGTTTATAACGAACTGAATATTCATAATTAACATGAACTAGTATTAAAGTTATTTTATTAAAACTATATATCTCTAAACTAGCGACTTTACGTATTCCAACTTTCAGCTGCATTTGTATGTTGAATCAAGTGTACGTTGGTATTATAAATGTTTCCTATTAATTCTTTAAATTTATAGCGAATGTTTGCTTCAAGTATAATTTGATTAAGAGATAACTATCACTGTATAAAGAATAAATATCCAGTCACATATATATATAAAAATAATATGATATAATCTAATTAGATTGCTAATAAGGAATCTACAATGTTGTTAGACTAAAATATTTTGGAAAAGTATGTTCGGGAGTCAAAAAGAAATATAGAATATAGAGCAGTCTCTACATAAGCAGTAATACGTAAGTAAGTCAGTACTTAAAATAACAGTATAAATAATAATATTATAATGTTTAAATAAAAAACATCTACAAACATAATCTTTGGTATTTTAAAAGGTGCTAAACAATTGATTATTGGTACTAGTTCCAGTACTATGCGGATGCTTGAATTTTTTCTGTTAATAGTGTTAAATGTTTAATGATCATAACGTTTTTAATTGTTTTAATTTTTATACCACCAAGAAGTTAATTTACAAAAACCTGTCACGTAGTTAGATCTTGACATACTTAAAAAAACTATGTTATTTGATTTTTTGACATAGTTATTTGATTTTTTTTAAGCATACATAAATAGAATTATAATAAGATAAACTTGATATTAACATTAAAAAATTTAAAAATTAATTATTTTGAGCTAAGAATATTTTTTTTGATATCTATTGATATTAAAATATTCTTCAACGCTCTTCCATCATACGTTATCTGTAGAGACTTTGTTTTCGTTCATCGTTTTTCACGATCTCAAACTATGTCTTTTCGGTTGGTTCGGTCTTCTTTTATATTAACACATATTAATATTGTAAAGAAATATACTCATGAACAAAATAATTAAAATTGTATTTATAAATAACATTTTATTCCTTGCAACAGTGAAACACCAAATACGATATGTGCCATTAATTCTAATAATGCCCGTGCCAGAGCCAGGTCTAATGCCATGTCCAAAGCAAGTGGTATAACTCGGTGAAAGTGGATATGGTAATTGGACAAGTGCGACCTGCTTCGCTGCGCAATGATGGCACTGTTATCCCTATGTGGACATGCCTACCATTATAGTTTATTATTAATAATTATCATTTCTTTCTTGAAGTTCTGAATTTAAATGGAAATAAATATATTGTAGGTATTTATTGATTAATGCTTTAGTTTTTTGTCAATATCTTTTTATTGATAATTTATTTTAATTTCAACATTAATATCTTAATAATTCTTAATTAATGCCGTATGCGTATTATGCGTTTTGACCGACCCATTAACAACTGTTCGTAGAAAATATTTTATATGGACTTCTTTTTTGTTATTCTATTACAGCGTTATCTAAATCCCAAGTCTTTTTTTTTTTCGCAAATATATACTAGTTTCTGCTCTCAATTCCGATTGCAATCAGATGCAACTCTAAATAATTCTACAATAGCACCGTGATGTCTTATACTAAGTCAACATATTGTATGAAAATCAAATCAGTATTTTTTTTACCAGTATAGAAAATGTGAATAGTTATAGTACACAGTTTTTTACATGATTCTAGTATAAACCGTTGTCGAGCATGAACAAATATTTTTTGGGAATATGACTTAATCATTAAAGTCTCTGTGAAATAAAATGACAGCTAACAGGTACCAAAGGACAATTGAATATCAATATTCATCTCAAATTAAATTTTACCGATACACAGCACAATCTTTATAAAATCTTTAGAAAATAAATTATTTTTTTCATTCATAAACATGGCACATCCCCACTAATACTTCACCACCGTCAGCCATGCGATTGTTTCTACCGCGTTATCAATCATATATTTTTATTATTACGACGTCTGTGCATTCACTTACCGTTCATATTATTTTATTAGATTTTCAGGTCAACTTTTATATAATATGTTAATGTGGACTTTCATATCTGAATAACAAAATGCCTAATGTACGATTATTAAATATATATAAAATTATTTATACACTTAGCTCAATATCTTGTATATACTAAGACGATATTTTTCAGATAAAATTTAATATCCGTGTATAAATAATTAGTAGCTGTAAATTCGTAATATCCTCGTATAACTACGGATCTGAACTGTATCTCAGGAAAATACTGATTTACAAATAAACTTATCTAAATTCATTGGCTAAATAAAAATTATTAAATATTTTTAATAGTATAAAAATCCATATCCACCGAACAAGTATAACAACCACCGGCTTGCGTCACATCTAGTTCTTATCTGTTGAAACGTAACTTTTGTAACTTGAAAAAACTACAAATATATGTGCAATTTATGATTTATTATGATTTTGATACATTATAACACATACATACATACTTTTAAGCTGATTTAAATATATAAAATAAACATCATTGCAATAGATAATGGTGATACGATGCACCCATATGATTTTGTCGTCGTCTACTATTTTGTATCCATTAATTTTCTCCAGTAAAGATAAAAGATAATGAATACTTGAGATCTCGACCAACTTCTTTTGATCTTAAATATAATTAATATACATTTTAGATTATAATTATCAGTAGTTATTTAGGTAGCCATATGCTACTGCTATCGTATGCTACTAATGAGTTAAATTCGTTTAACTTTGATGATTTTTATTGATTCTCTCATTAATTATAAAGTTTAGATCAAAGGCTAACGGCTATAACCGGAAATAGTTTTTTAATATCTCGAAGAATTAAACTTTATTGTATGCAACATTAAGTCGTATAAAAAGTGGTTCGCTTGGACGAGCCTAATGATGGGTTAAGTGCAAGAGTATTGGAAATGCTATTTTTATATTTTTAAACTAGTTTTTAATAAATATTCATATATTATTTTTACATAATAACATATTTGTTTTTTTTTTAAATAATAAAATAAATAAGTTGTAAGACAAATTTATTCGCATAAATTAATTAATTATCAGAAGCCCTCATTTTAATATAAATGTTAATATTTATTATTGTATGAAATTGATGAATGGAAAATGGAAAAGCTACTGTCAAAGTTTATATTGTTATGTTATGCCTATTATTATGTCTGTGATAAAAATCTCAAATTTATATATATTTTAATCCATGAAAATACCCTTTTATGAATATTCAAATAATATTTTGCTTATTACATAATAATTATAGTTTTATTTTACAGTGATATACACATCGTACGACTACTAACAGCTAGCTTGTATTAGTATGTGTGTAGTGTACTACATAGTACAAACTTACATAAGGTCATAATTATCCTCATAAAATTTGCACAACATGTATAAATTATTTGATTATAACATAAAACCTGTCTTTACGAATAATAAAAACTAAATTTACAAAAATTATTTTAATTTATAATTTAATTAATGTTACTAAAGCTCTACTCTTGTCTTCGATGATTTTTTAATTTAAACAATTTATTTATTATGACTTAAATGGGATCATACTAGAGCAATTAATAAGCTTCGAAATTCGAATTGATTTTATAATTTTAAAGGTCCTAATAGTGAATTAATTTACCAAATCAAGGCGTGATGATCATTGCATAAAGAAAGTCATAAATATTACTGGAATGTTGTCTAACCGGTTTAATCGATTACCCATACATAAATAAATTATACTTCATATGCTATATTTATTACTCTTTACTGTAATTTTATATCTACTACTTTTTTAATATTACAATTAAAAATTTATTTTATAGTGTTGTTCTAGGTACTGTGATTCTTATTTGGATTATATTATGGATTTTAATACTGATATTTATAAATATATATATTTAATTACAAATTGACATAAATACATTTTTAAGATACAAACAAATAAAATATACCAGTACACAATTTGAAAGTTCCTTGATTTAGAACACAAATGCTCTTCTTATCATAACCAGTACTTGCTAGAAGCCGATAAAATGAATTATATTAACGCGTAGAAGCAGTAATGAATATATTTTCTGTTTCCTAAACAGCACCTGCCTTGATGGGCAATTAGAAATAACATCGAAATATTACCAGTTCAATGATTTCAAACATCACATTTGGTTTTTAATTGCTATTTCGTACCCTTCAAGCATTACAGATAATTATTATATTATTCAATGGATATGATATAATAGTCTTCCATGGTGTAAATTATGTGTAGATTATCTTTTTATTTTTTTGTTTTAATATTTAATTTCTGGTAGACTAAATAACGTTTAAAATACCTAATTTTCTGTCAAAGCCAGAGTTCACTTTTCTGATTGGTTGATGGCAGCCAATCACAACTTTTTACAATGTTGCTTTTTTTAATTCGATGACTCTTTTAGAAACCGACCGACCGTTATTTCTTTATTTTATGTTGTATTTGAATCCCTAGACACATTTCCTTACTAACCTAGAGTTGCAGATATTTGTAATATTAACTAATTTGTCTTATTGGTTTTAATATATCCTGTAAAATGTATTTGTTGCCTGACCATTACCAGCGGTGCATGCTGCATGACCGAAGGGTAGCTTTTCCCCCGTTAAAAAACATTTTAATATCAACCCTATCAGTATTTGAATTAAGTAGGATTTGTATCATAAGTTGTTACAACATTATGGTTACACAACAACCATAAAAGATCTCATAAGAGTACTAAGTAATTTGAGCTCTATTTTATTGAATTTAGAGTTGGATCTAACTGTTTATTCAGTGCCATATCTCTAAGTTCTGGTTGGCAGATCACAGCAACGTCTAAGGGATTGACCGCAACTTTATTGTTTAAATTTTTATTGTTTCTTAGTATATTGAGGAAGTGACATGTCGTTGGTTTTGGGGACGTTATTATATTTCGTTAGTAACGGAAGGGCACATCAGAATCAGATTACACTTTGTTTGATAAGATTACTTACTTATCAAACCAGTTGAATTGGTTTGTACCAGTTTTTGTGCAATTATATCTATTATTATTAATTTATATTATTTATTAACAGTATTCACATTTTTTTTCTTAGACTGCCAGACTTATTTCTTTTGAGTTACTTTTATGAACTATATTAATAAAATACATAGGCCAGGTGATGCTGAGCTATAAGACGAATAAGACAGACAACATATTTGTGATAATATATATTATATGTTTAGATATTTTATTTAATAAAATGAATTATTGCGAATTGCAATCCAATTTGTTAATACATTATTTTCAACATTTCAAACTAATCAAGTTTTCGAGGGCATCCGTCCGTCAATCCGCGGTTTCCAAACTAAAATCAAACGCATGTACAAAGCTTTCGATCAATTAAATCCCATCACCTATTAGTTCTACCGTTAGGTAATGCATTAGAACGTAGCAGGGTTACCATCAACTCTGAAAGATACAGTACACTTCAACAGAATCATAACTGTATCTAAATGACCATCGTTCAAGTATCGTCGAATATCGAATAATATTTATTTCAGTTTAAATTTACACAAATAAACGATTGATTATTTTATCAATTACGAATGAACGTAATACCTATTGACCTATGTTACGTATTCCATCTTTCTATTTATGGCATGGTTCCCCTACTTTAGTGCATTTTAAGGCCGAGCACTAAACGGCGGGATCAGGTGACCTCAGCGCGCCTCTCTCCTATGCTCTGCTAATATGACAAATACCGGAACATTTACTATTTACGATTATGTAAGATGTACGGACCCGATTAAAATAGAATTTACGATTACGGAAGGCTTTTCATATTTAAAATTAATTTTTTTTTTTTTTTTTTTTTTTTATACGATCTAGGGCAATGCTTGACTACATTCCACCTGATGGTAAGTGGAATGTAGTCTTAGATGGTAAGGCGCATTGCCCTAGCAACCTATTCACTCTTCTCTTGAAGACACCCACATTATATTTGGCCGGAAATACCGACGCAGGCAAATTGTTCCAGTCCTTCGCTGTACGCACTAAAAATGAGGAAGCAAAGCGCTTCGTTCGGACAGGTGGAATGTCCACAACAAAAGGATGGATACCTGCCGTGCGTCGGGACGTCCGGTGATGGAAGGGGGACGGGGGAACTAAGTCGTGTAGTTCCTGCGCACACTCACCAAAATGTATCCTATAGAATACTGAGAGGCTAGCAATTTTACGCCTGTGTTCAAGGCTTTGGAGGTCGGCTTCGACCAATTCGGGATCGCCGATAAGCCTCTTTGCTCGCCTCTCAATTGAGTCCAGAACCGCAAGATGAGACTTTGCGGCACCAGCAAATATGTGACCACAGTACTCTACACACGACCGGATCTGTGCTTTGTATAGAACAAGAAGCTGTCCCGGTGTAAAGTACTGCCGAACCTTCGCAAGAACGGCAAGCTTTGCTGCTGCTGCTCTTGCTCTGGACTCAATGAACCGACCAAAGTTGAGGTTCGAGGAAATCTCTAAGCCTAACAACTGAAGCCGGTCACTGTATTCCGAGGATACATTCTGGAAAGTAGGAGCCAAGGTGAAAGGGCTCTTTTTGGCGGTGAACAGACACGTCTGCGTTTTGGTGGCGTTGAACTTGACAAGATTGGCATTGCTCCATGTGGAGACTGCCTGAAGTTTGTCATTCAAACGTTGCACCATGGCTTCTCTTTCAGACTGTATTTGATCTCGACTAGCCCGAGTACTCGGCAGATATCTTTCTACAACTGTGCTGTCGTCTGCATACCCATAGATACCGGGCTTCAACAGATCATTAATGTGCAGCAAAAAAAGAGTTGCAGAAAGAACGGACCCCTGAGGCACTCCGGCATTTATTTTCAAGGGTTCCGAGGAACACCCGTCAACAACTACTCGGAGAGATCTCTGGCTCAAAAAGTCCGTTACCCAGCCGATCAGACCAGGAGATATACCGTACGCTGAAAGCTTGCTTATAAGGCTCGCATGCCAGACCCTGTCAAATGCCCTCGAGACGTCCAGAGAGACGGCGACCGCTTCTCCGTTCTTCTCGATGGCCTCGCCTAAAATGTGTGTAGCATACACTAGGAGGTCCCCAGTAGACCTATTACGGCGAAACCCGTATTGTCGGTCACTGAGGAGATCGTTACCTTCTAGGTATGCTAGTAGGCGCGAGTTCAATACACGCTCCATAATCTTGCAGAGTATGGAGGTGATTGAAATCGGTCTGTAATTGACAGGGTCGGCACGGCTGCCTTTTTTGGGCACGGGTTGCACATTAGCAAGCTTCCAGGATTTCGGCACTATTCCAGTCATGAAAGAGAGACGATACAAACGTGTCAGTACAGGAGACAACTCAGCTGCGCATGTTTTGAGCAGAATGGCTGGTATACCATCAGGACCACTGGCTTTATTCACATCTAAACGACACAATGTTCTCCATACCTCTTTGTTAGTGATGCGGATTTCAGGCATCGAAATACCGCAGTGAGGAAGATGTGCTGGAGAAGCATTGCCAGTGTCTAGATGCGAATTATTAGCAAACAGAGAAGCAAATACATTTGCTTTCTCTGTTGCTGTGTAGGCCAGGGAACCATCCGGCTTCAGCAGAGCAGGCAGTGAGGGTTGGCAGAAATTCGACTCGATCGCTTTCGCAAGAGACCAGAAAGCTCGACTGCCAGTTGGTCTGACAGAGAGCTTTTCGCCATTCTTAGCGATTCGATCGAGACGAGCATTCCGCAATGCCTTTTTGTAGGACTTGGCAGCTTGGTTAAAGGCTCTCTTCTTTATACTTACAATTTATGTTATAATTCATATTTTATGTTCATTTCAGTAATTTATGATAAAATTACCCGACTGTCGATTTGGTGAATATCATCTATTTATACTACAATGCACTACTACTACTAGGTTTAACCCTAACAGCCTTAATTATCAAATCTTCGTTAATCTGTATGAAAAAGCAATTATTGTCTGATTTTAAACTATTGAATACAATAGAGCAGACAACATAGTTTTAAAACTATCAAGTGTTTCTTCATAAACTATGAACTATTGTGAGACCATTGTACGTCTATATTTTATAAAAAAAACTTTTATTATTTGAAGGAATCTTTGATAATCCACCCTGACTTAATGAAAAACGATAAAACACTGTTCGTGAAAAATTTGCTATGCAATTTTTTTATTTTAATATTTATATTAATTGATAACAATTATAAAGTAAGTCTGTTAGTACTTTAAATAACTCATTACATAATCTTCAGAGTGCTCAAGCATCTAAAGCATCTAAGACTGTCCAATTTCTATACAATGAATGTGCATTTTATTCCCTCAGCGGCCGGCGATCAAATTTAATTTAACAATGCCCCAGGATAGATACCGGAGATAATACGTAAATGACCTTCTTTATCGATAACTCATTCATAATAATTAGAAAAATAATTTGATAGAAACTCATAGTTAATAATTAGTAATTTTGAGTCAAAATTACTAATTATAACTATTATTAAACCAATACACATGTATAGGTATTTTAATGTAATACAACTTTCTTTTAGTTAAGTAATATTTTTATGTCTTAAAAGAATTGTTAAAACACATATTTTTAATACAATAAAAATATAGATCAAAATTACAATTTAGATAACATTTGCGACTTGATAGACTTTTTATCTGATCAAAAGAGTCTGTTTTCAAAATAATGTTTCTTAATAATAAAAAATGTTGGCCAATATTTTGTACTACCATTGTCTTGTCAAAATTATACTCATAATATTATTCAATGCTTTGATTATTAACACATATAAAAATGAACCAAGTTATATAACAATAATTAACCATTTGTATCATACATTTAACATTTTCTCACAAGGCAATATATTAATTTAAATAATTATCATATTTAAATTACAATTACGCAATAAAAATAATTATAAATCGAGAAATTTCTATATAAATGGAGGAAGAACCTAAACTTATGGCTGGCGCATGCGCTCACGCTCCGGAACGGTACACACGTCACGCTAACAGAGACGCGTGCGCAGGTTAGCGCGGTCAGAGTGGACTTCTTAACTATCTTTACTCATAACTATCTTATTTAAGAACTATGGTAACGTATTTCCATCTATGACTTATAAATAATATTGCTGAACATGACATTTTACAATTGCAATAATATGAAATCGCGATTTAATAATATTTAATTATTATTAAGATATTGTTAGCATATCTAGATAAGATCTTTTGATAGATAGGTATATACAGAAATAAATTAGTGCTATACCTTGCCCTAAGCGTCTTATTTCAAATAAACATACATTGCACTTTTAAAATACCAGTCTCCAATTTAGCGGTTTCAAATTGTTTTAACTTACTTATTAATTTTATTTTTTTCAAAGTGTTTGAGTCACAGTCATAACGGTTTGGTAAGAATAAAATAAAAATCAAGTAAAGCTTGGTACTAACATAAGAATAGAAATTCTAACTAAGACACTACTAGTTCTATGATTCTCTCACATTTACGCTTGGTCGCAGACTACTCGCGAAGTGCATAATCGATATCACCCAATAATGAATATTTATTATGAAACATTTAATAGATTAATTAATTGATTGTCAAAATCGATTAACTTTGACAGATTTTATTTACCTCTTTAGGACATAGATATGACAGCTGTCACTGTCTTTTAATTTTAATTTCTTTTGTTTTTCTTTGGGTCTAAAGATAAATCATAATTCGGTCAATGCTCATAATAATAATAATTGCGGACAGCTGTCGCTACAATACATTGCTGAGCAATTATCTACCTTAATCAAATATCATAGGGGCGATTGAAATACTATCGTTATAATAGGGTAAACACCCTATTACAGATGTAATTATTCGACACGTTTTTTTAGAAGGGTCAGAAAAAAACTGTTGGTAGTATTATGTTGAATTTATTTAATGTTTTAGAGGTTTTTCTCTTGAACTATAAGTGCTTTGAACCCTGTTTCTTGTACACTTGACCTCTATTTTGCACAAACAAATAAGACCGTAATGGTCATTCATTCTTATTGCTTTTATTTAATATGTTAAGTTGCTTTTAATAAATGTAATGCAATCAAATTTATTTTTTAATGGACGATATAATATTAATCTAATAATATTATTCTAAAGAAGTCTAACCAGATTAAACATTTAGAAAATACTTATAACATATATAAAAACCACGGCCTAAAATATTAGAAAATAGTTACTGAAAGTCGAAAACAACAAAACAAACAATGAACATGTACGTACCACGAAACTAACATAAAATTAAAACAATAGGTATTACCTTACCCAAAAATTCACCAGTAACGAAAACCAAGGCTTCAGTAACAAAACCTTCGGGATGGTTCAACAACCTATTACAGGAGTACAATAAGCGGAGTCGTATGTCACGTCAGACACCGGAACGGCCAACCGCACCTAGTTTACATTACTTTGACCCTCTTCCTTTAGAGTCTATCGACTTCTTGGTTTGAATTATATTAGCCTCATAGGTCCTTAGAGGTGAATATCAAAAGTTCCCTGTTTCCATTGTTACTACATTTTACAGCAACTTTGCTGAATGTCTTGTAGTTTTTCTTAGGCAAGAGACTTTAACTTCTTAATTCAATAGTTCTAGACATATAAACCAACTTTGGAACAGATATTCACACCCACAAATGGGGCTTATTTTGCACATTTCAAAGATTAACCGGTTATGTTTCATAAATTTAAGAAATATTTTCATACATAGACTAGTAGTATTTATTTATTAAATAGTAAATTATTTTAAAATGAATTTTCATTTACACATACAAAAAAACGCTACTTGTAGAAGATATATCCGCGTTCTCATCAAATTCTCATACATACAAGTTGAGAACCGGAAAATTCATAACCACGCAGAGATCACAGAACGATAACATAACTCACGATAATTGATATTTCTGCGTATTATTTTTCAATAATAATAATATAATAGATGAGTCAATTCATATCTTATACTATTACTAGTAGCATCAGTTAAACAGTATCTTTTTTGTCTGATTCAATCTTTGGGAAAAACCGATTCTGTGAAAATCTTATGTCTATTAAAAAATATTTACGCTAAAAAGGTCTATTTATTGACAAATCAATTTGTTTTGTTATTTAGTAGTATATTATATTATTATCATGTTTTGAAATCAGAAATCCGGTCATCGTGATTATTATTTTTATTGCTATAACCAAAAAAAAACACTTTTGGATGCAAATAAGTATAATAATACAACGTTTATATTCCTTTTATTTATAAAACTTGATGAATATAATAATGAAATAGAACTATCTAATACGAATACCAGCCATAGTTAAAGATAATGGTGGCGACAGTAGTGCGCTTGCGCATCTTGGCGTACCTACAATTTTCCTCTCAATTTCACACGTTTTCTGATTACCCGCAATTGGTTGTGTAACTGTAACATAAACATAGAAAATGTAAAATAACGCTTTCTTTGTAAAATAAAAAATAAACAAGTTACCCGAATGACTTCTACCACAAAATTAAAATATTTAGTTATTAGTAGTAGTTAGCTTAATTGGCAGACTGACGGTACGGTTTTCTATAGATTGCTGGTTGGATTGCTTACAGTGTCGAGGAATTTATTTAAAATTTAATTAAGTTAACATGGTTAAAGAATTTCAAAGACAATATCAATCATTAGAATATCTCATGATATTAAATACATTCAATCTTCACGTACATATATTTTAATAACAAAAGTATATAAAATTACTTTCACGATGCATATTGAGTTGTGCTTGGTGCTAACGGCCGTCGCGGTCTGCTTGCGCCCGCGCAGCGCTTTCGTAAGCTGATCCTGAAGATAACAACCACTACGAGCGGTTCTTTTACTTTCAAACCTGTGGAATTAGCTCGTATGTGTATTTGAGAAATACATTATATTGTTTCGCGGAACACAAAAGGGCCTTCGTAACATGCTTGGAATAGTAGTTCAGAGCTATTGAAGATCTCCGGAGAAAAGGAGTACTGAACGCCGATTTGCAATATTTTTAAATAGATACCACTCAGCCCAAAAGTTTTATTATATTGTTATCTAACCAATAAACTTTCTCAGTAAATAATATTTTAAATGTCTAAATACTTTTACAATCAGACTGCTGGAGAATAATGCGTTCAAACAAACCGATTGTTTAATATTTTATAAGAGATATTACAAGAATAAAAGACAATAGATTTAAGTTTTTTTTTTGGAATAGTATGTGACCAATCTGGTTTTAATGTTAGACATATAAAATATTTTTACATTTCTGACATAAATGGTGTTTTATAAAAAACAATAATATCACAAACAATAATAGTGATTTGTCTGATATAAATGTTTTTTTACATGTTCAAATATTATTTTATTCATTTAATGAGGTTAATGCAATAAAAAATATAGAAATATAGATAGTAAGAAACCTATGTTTGGTAATATTTTTTTTGTAAACCAGTCTCTTGAACTTGACAAAAACATGAAGAAAAAATATATAAATTACTTATTATATATGAATATTTTCAGGCTATTTTTATAAGGTAATATTTTTGAATCATCACCTCGATTGTGAAAATGTTGAAAGAACAAACCATATTAGTATTACTCAGCCGACCTCGCCTCTACACGCAATTAAACAGGAATTTTATGTACAAACCTATCTGCAATGCATTCCAGTTGCTCATCCAATATAATCAGATTAATAGAAATAAACTATTAACTAATTCGTCATAATAATAATATATTTCAATGCAATAAAATATATTTTACTTTAATTATCACAATAGGACGGCTGTTGGATTAAAAATCCAATTATCTGACTTGAACGGAACCAATTACTAGAAAGCCAGTCAAAAATCAGACATCTGCTCAACCCTTACTCAGGATACCTTCGAAACACTGGGCTAATAATATTCCAATTAAGGATGGACAGCGAACAATAGGACGGAACTAACATGTTTTTAACAAAGATACGTTACTTCTAGATTCTAGAAGTGACGTATGAATGAGCTTAAGCATAATTTAAAATCTGTGTTGACCTTAGAATATTATGTACAATATTGATTTATCTCAGCATAGGTAATAAATATTTAGTACCTATATATAATTAAATTAATTGCCTATCCGTATGGCCCTACCCTTTGGGACGGTACAACTAGAATCAATGGTGCTAGTTTGCTTCTACCAAATTTAAATTAAAAAAAATCATATTATAGGGCTTCAATAATTTGTAGCTCAAAACCTTAAAATAAGTCTTATATTCAGCTTGTATAATTATTGTATATAATATGAACGTGTTATATATTATTTCATTTTATTTATATCAAGGTTATATAACTTACGTTATTGATTTGACGTACTACTTAGTACGTCGGCAAATCAATCTTACGTTATTAATCTTCTAGATTCACATAAATAAGTATCTATGTGAACCTAGAAGAGGTATTAAGTAAAACAACTTTACTATAATAACTATGTTATGACGCTATTATAAATATGAAGAATACAATTGTTAATTTTTCTGACAGGTAAATATATTGTCGTTTGATGGTCTTAGTATGTTGAGCGAGGTTTTTAACTAAATAACCTTCTATATATTTTGAACTTTAGCCGAAGGTCACATCACAAGTAAATTAACACACGTAGTTCAATTTAGATGTGCTTTCTCAAGGTCATTGTATATATTCCGTCCCATTCTAGTCCGTTGTTATCTTTGTTACATTATTATAAAATAAAAATGTAGAACTGTATCTAATAAATATGTTTTTTTTTACCTCTAAGGTTGACTGGTAATAAGAAAAATGTAGAAAAATGCGTTTTTTTATGAATTCTGTTATAAGGAATTTAGTCATTAAATATATTTAATTATATTACGTAATAACTCATAATTAACGATGGCTTGTTATCGTTTGTGTTTCTTGTATCCTAATGTACTAAATCCTCTGTAGATAGAGTAGAACGAAAGTTGAAATTATTAGATATAATATTATTTTTTATATTAGGTACTATACATTTACAATATTTCTTATCATTCTGAAACTTTAAGCAAACAAACAAATAAATAATAGAGATACAAAGTTTGCAATCATTTGGATATAGGTATTCGAAATTACTAATTTAATATTATTCTCTTTCATCAATAATTAAACTAGACTTTCAAGAAATATAGAGTTCAGTTAAAAGAAAAAGACGATCCATAGAGTCTAGTTTTGCATCACTTTTTGGTAAAAAAAAGGTCCAAAATACGGATTTCTTACAAACACTACTTTCTGTAGAAGGAATACACGGACAAAGCCAAGGACCTAAACAAGTTGATTAAAAATTAAAATATATATCTAACTATTTTATTTTTATTTATTTTATAAAATATAGGCATCTATAAAATTAAAGCGCTGAAAATTTTATCATCCTGTATATTGAGGCGAAGTGCCGGGAAGTAGTTTATTAATACATATAAAAAGACGTAAAAATCCTTTAATGCCACATCTAGTAGACTCATTGACATGAGGGTGTATCGGAAGCGCACGTGCCGGTAACACGTGTGATCACCCCTTTATAAATCTGGCACACCCACTCACACACGGACAATTATTAGGTACTTATAACTTGATACACACATGTCATATTACTATTAATACTAAGCTATGAATTCGATTTCGTTGACCAAACCCGGTGCAACCTCAAAACGTCAGGCAAATAAAAGGTATGTCCATTTGGCACGCGTTAATTACAGTTTTTTAAATAATTATATGTTATGAAATGCGTTGTTTAAAAGTAAGTTAAATAAAGTTATTTGTAATATATTGTTTATATTTAAAATGACCCTGAATTATTTGTATTTCAAAATTATTATTGTACCTTTTTTAACATTAAGCATTTATTATAAAGATGTTTTACAGTAAAAAAGGTAATTAAAAAAAATATGTTCTTAATATAAACAAATATGAATCTAAAACTTGAATTACACTTGCCGATATAGATCTGAACCGTCAAAATGTTTTGCTACAGAGTTATCTCTGATCTGCGTGCCTTGTTAATAGCGGAAATCGTTGATTTTAAACAATGCCTCTTGATATGTTGCAAATGTTGGCTCAAATATTGGAAGGGTTGCATATTGGCTGTAATATTTATTTTTAACTAAATTATTGACTGTAATATTAATTTTTAAAACTATAGTTTGTATTGAGAAACTTTTATGATAACTTATGTTTGAAAATAATAATGACGTTATTATTACATTTTTATTGCACTGTATCAATATAACATGCTCTTGAAAAAATTACCAACATAAAAATATTTACATCCAGAATTTTACACAAATATTTTATATCAAAATCTGTCAAAAATTACAAATATCCATCCCCATTACCGCCCCCCATTTTTCCTGTCAACCAAACGTGTTTGAGTGTAGATAACTAGATAACGAGAGAGCCACTTGACTGTCTGTCTGTCCGTGGTCACGTGCGTCGTTCAAACTTCCGGTTATTGGGTAATTATGACCCTTGAAACAATCACCTGTCAGCAAATAAGAATAAAATTGTAACGGTTTTATCTGAAAGAATTGAAATGAATTTAAACTTTTGAAAATATAGTAAGTACACTTGACTCTTCTCTGTTATTTTTAACACACTTTCATGAAAGTACATACATAAAAAAATTACATTGTGTTTCTTTAGCAAGCAGTTAATCTGAACTCTGAATCAGTTAATAATATTTAATAACAGCGATATTTTCAATTATGTCTTAGTTCCACAAAGTTAAATCAATCAGTTCTATTTTCAGTAGCTACAATCACATGAGGCCGTATACCAATAACATAAATTGTTTTCTTTATAACAAGCATAGATCATAATGACGTGTTTGTTTGTTTGTTCGTTACAACAATAAGTATAAATCAAATATTGTTGAATGGTAAACAGAACTATGTCACTGCATTGTTTGCTGGTGATTTGTCGAGAAACGGCGCTATGATTCTCACATATCATTTACATTTATTATATATTAATAAGCTATATCTTTTATTATTTATTTATCAAGAAACCAATATCTAACTAATTAATTGCAAAATTTCGAAATTGAAAGGAATATCAACAAGATTAGTGCAATATTAATCTGTTAAAAAGTAAAATCTTCATGAGTTATACAATTGCAATAAATAATAAAAAGTATATAATGCCTATAGATTATATAAATATATATAAATAAATAGATTTCTTTCGTAATCAAAGCTTGCAATGCGTCATACCGTGAGATCGTAGGCGCTACGACCTTGTGGTTCAGTACATTATCACTACAGCGGATTGACAGACACTTAGTTAACTTTATTGATTATTATTATTTTATATGATGCTGTGATTTTACAAGATATTTTTTAACTTCCTTATATTTATATATTCCTTTGATTTTGGTTTCAATGCTGTGGTTATTTACTATATTATGTATGTAGGTATGTGATAATGTTACTTAATGAACACATAATACATAATAAAACTTTTTTTTCATCACTTTCATACTAATTAAAGTTATATTTTTACATAATGTTTTCAACAATTATCATCAAATTATTATCTTTAACAAGCCCATATAATATGAAGATTTAATTAAATTCATAATATTATGTGTTCAGAACATAATAATAATTAAATATAATTATACTGGTGAGTTATTATCTACGCTTGTGTCATAGTTGATAATAACGTGAAGTATAGCCAATAGCTGCATCTCCAATTAACTTTATATTTTAATAATCTGTGGCCGCCATGGTAACTGACTTCATAATTTATAATAATGTACTTTACGCGTCGTTGTAATAAAATCCTTTGATTTTATACCATATTTTGAACTATTGTATTTCTTTTGAAATATTTAAGAAACTTTCATTAATTTATACTTACTTTTTCTTAGCTTTTTATATATATATTTAAATAATTCGCTAAGCGTTACCTCAACCTTAAGGTTTGTAGTAATAAATACAACATTTAATAGTAATCACAGCGTCTAATGGTGTGTAATTGAGATAAATCACTAGCATTAGGACCAAGGATTGCTCAAAAGTAAACAGACCTGACGCGTCAGTCATCCGTATCTCAGATTAGCATGCACCGTGTCTTCAACAAGACTACTCTTAATATAACTAGATAAGGCGTAATAATATATATTAAATACATAAACTTATGTTGTGATGTATAGTATTTTTAGTCTATTGTTAAATTATTTTGTTTTTGAATTTCAAAAAAAATATTGAAAATTTTAATAGCGCACACCAAAATAATACGTCTAAAAATGACAAAAATAATATTATTATGTCCTATTAAATGTTCGTATTCGTTATTATGTACTATTATATTATTAAAGTTGTTGCCTTCGGGGACTGTTGTACCTACGTACGTTGACGATGGTGTCTTTTTTACAAATTTTTCGGATCTAATACATGAGGACTAAGACTATTGTAATTTCGTTACTGGCCTTGGTAACTTATTTGTATTTTGAATTCTTCCTTCATTTAGACGAATTTTCGTACCGGAAGTTTTTAAATTTTAAATTTATTGTTTTTCTGCTTTTTATTATTTTTTTTGTAGTACTAGATAAACCTACGAACATACTAATTTCACTTCGTTAAGTTTTTACTGTCAATATTAAAATACCAATATAAGCTCCACATCTTTTGGAAACGACTGCTTCTATTTCGACCAAACATAGCTAAAAATCATCTCAACGAACTAAGTTTTTGATTACAAGAAACCGCATCCAAATCCGTCCACGCGTTTGGCTGATACGTTGCCACAGACAGATACACAGATACAAATGTCAAACTTAAAACACTCCTTTTTTTGGGTCGAGGGTTAAAAAGAGGGCCAAATTACATATTTGAATATACAAAAAATATATCGTTATAAATACTATAAATAAATATATTTAAATAGTTTATCACGCGTAATACCTACATATATAAAAAATATGAAAGAAATTAAACTTTCAGTATATTATCGTACGGTTCATAACAAGACAGTTGTTGGTATATGTTTAAATCGCGTTCAAACTTCAGCTTAAACTTCAAATAAAATTCGAAAAAATATTTTAATTATATTTATGTCGCAACTTAACAAAAAAAATGTATTTAGTTGTGGCTGTGTGAGTTATATTTTTTTGTAAGTACTTGTTACAAGTGCGTATATAAACAATGTTTGAGATTGTGTTGGTGTGAGTGAATATTTTTTGTATACTTCACACAAGTTCCCATGACATTTTCCTAATCTCATTTATTTAATCAATGTCGTTTCCACCAAAATAAATTTGCATACAACAGATGAGAAAATAACTGTAATTTGACAGTTTATTACTTTGAAACGAATTTATTTTACTTAAAATAAAATGGAGTACACTACCACAGACTAAGAAACTACAAATATAAAGCTAACCTCGTTTTTATTTTTGTAACATAATAAGAAACATCAAAGTTGAAATTGTTGCCGAAATTAAAATAGACCAAGAGTTAAAAAATATGTTTATTTCAATTAAACATTTAGTATTCAGTATTAGTTGGTATTACCATATTTAACTATCTGCAGATCGGTTTTAGACCGAACACAGTTTTACCCAAATCACGTAGAAGGTTGAAGACCGTTCTATTGCTGCGTAAACAATTCCGGGAACACTTTTGATGTGAATTCAAAAGCATGTTTTTACGTATTTTTGTAGTACAAAAATATATGATTGTTGAAGTGTTGAAGTGTGAGTGTCCTCTGACGTCACATAAATCAAATATGGCGGAATCTAACACAAAATAAATTAAAATTAACTCTCAAATACATTTTAGTAATATTTATTATGTAATCTTAATAAAATATAGATATTACGAGAGTTAATTAAACGAAGATTAGAGAGTTTGTGTAACTCAAAGTAATTATCTTACAAATAAGATAAAGATGATCTCTCTTATATAACTTTCATCAGGATACATAACTATTGACGCAATGTCTATGTATAATATATAAATAAATTATGAAGTTGTAAATAAATTATAAAAATACTAAAATTCTATTACGTTTTAATACGTATACATATATAGATATGTATAGTTTTTTTTCTATTGTAGACATGAATTTCAACAACAATTCCTACTAAAAAGGTATTACAGTAGGCTCCAGTCTTTACCTTTATCTTATTAATGAACTGAAACGTTGTCGTTATTGTCACGCATACCGAATAATTGATTAGCTGGAAAAGGACAACTTTATTTATAGGTTAAGGTTTGAACTACCGTTTTTATTTTAATTTTATAAGTTACATTGCTTGAAAGTTGTTAATATATATTAAATAAGAAGAGTTTGTTTGTTCGAACTCCCTACTTGTTGAATTAAAAAATGTATTTATCTTATTTAATGCTTTTGTAAATATTACCAATATGCGGATAATGCTATTTTCTATACATTTGCATCTGTAGTCATAATTTAATACTAACAAACCTGTATGTGTACGTGGACAGAGCCGAAGGAAACATTTGGTTAAAATAAAAGTTACTATTAACAATCACTGAAGCTGTACAAGTAGATGTACGAAGATTAATATAGTAAAAAATGAATCTAATATAACCTGTATTACAAATTAACATATTTTAATTAATTTAATATTATAAATAACGGTACCTACTTATATGTAGCATACTCATTCTAAATTATAGACAAAATAGTATGACCAAAACGATTATTCATACATTACAATTATATATATATTTATATTTACATACAAAGTTGAAGTTCATAGGTATATATATTAATATATACCCATAAAGTTGTAAAGTAGCGATGAAACCACAGTATCATATAACATCACCGTACAGACATTAATCCGTCTGTCTGTACAGTTCTAATCCAAAATGATTGCAATATTCGGTTCTCGTGAAGATGGTGAATCGATTACGCCTGCATTTGCCTGCGCCTGCGCACTGCCTTTTAGGTTGCCATTAATTTCATTGCATACTTGTGTAGGAGTTCATTGTTATTTTCTAATGTCTGACAGCCATGCCATCTATAAGACAGATAAGGAATTAATTAAAATATCATTTATTACAGGAGCTATTTGGCAATATACACGTAATAACATGACTCATATTTACCGAAAGCGAAACCTGTGTCTGTTGTGTTCTTTGTGTCCGTTATGTCTGTTAGTATTGTTTTCCTTAAAAAAATAAAATTATGTTACATGTATTCTTCTTTTAATAATATAATAATGATGCATTAAGGTAATATATGCAAAGATGTTATTTCCCATTTTGAAAATAGATAACCTTCTAAGTCAAAAGAATCTAAAGAATTAATAAATATTAAATAGATGTTCTAGAAATATTTGAATGACATGAATGTTAATATAAACAAATAAAAAACATATTAAGCCGCTGCATAATTATGATGTATTTTTGTTTGTTTGTATGTTGAAGAAAATATGAATAGTATTCATCGCAATATCGGATTAGATCCGTTCACTGTTACTTCATCCATCAAATGAATCACAGCAGCCATTTTATATAATTAAAGCTATTGGATTATTGATAGAAACTTATCGCTTCGGTGACAAATATTTAACTCTACCCCGGCATTTATTTAAGGCTTTCAACGTCACAATTAATATCATATATTTACTATAACACAAAACTCTACCGCTACATCACTTAAAGAAGTCTTAAACAGCGGAGAGAGAACCTAAAATCCTTCACCGATGATTTCAAATAGGAATTTGAAATTGTGTACTCATCATCAAACCAATTGCGACTCTATCCTATTTATTTATGGTTTATTTTATATTACATAGCGCTAGATGTAACTAAATCTGTACGTAACTGAATTTTAAACTTAATACTGAATGCGGTAAAGAATATAATTGCATGTTTTCCGTGATATGTTTTAATAATAACCTGTTTGTGGAGCCGTGGGAACGCAGTCGATGCGAAGTAAAAATGACTGTCGGTCAGTCTGCAATAGACCAATTTCTGCCTTTTACTTGGATTCAACTTGAAACCCGTTTCTATCGGATGCCTCTGCTTTAGGATAATCTTGATAATTAATAGATTTTTGGGCACTAATTACGAGATAAATGATCGGATAGGTGTTGAGTTACTGAGTTTTATTCGTTATGATATCATTAATAAAATACCAATAAATCTTTTAAAGCTTTATCTTCTTGTCATATTATGTCAAAATACATTTTATTATATTAAATATTGTTTGTAATAAATAAAAGTTAGAAGATAAACAGGTTAGGCAAAAGAAATAATAGATATTAATCTAATTTTTACTACAAATCGTAAGTTATTAGCACATAAGCGATTTCTGGATTCAGTGTTTAGAAAGCCACCCAAGACAGATTTTAATCTTTGATTGTAGATTGATAGTCGATTAATAATTTCGAGCGTAAGCAACTACTTTAAATATAATACAGAAAACCAATGTAAGTACCTATAAACAAATAATATAGTTGAAGGTGTAACTATCATAATATATTTATCACTCGCTCCTTGTATGGTTAAAAAAGCAATAAATAATATTTTCCGTACAGTACAGGCAATAATAATAACATCATAATTAATTCACTTATGTATAAAAAAACCAGGAACATCACGTATAAGATAAATAATGTATATTATTTAATAACATTTAGAAGTTTTGCAATAATATGTTTAAAGGGTCATTTTATAATCATATAGACAGATTTATTAAAAAAAATAGGTTCCAAAAAAATTAGTCATCACTTTAGATTCAGAGGATGCCTACACAATCACGATGCCGTGGGAAAATGATACCTACTTAATATCACAGCATTGAAAATATATAATTCTATTTATATTTAACATGTATATTAGACCAATTTAAATAACATCGTGAATATAGCACATATCCTTAATCATAATGAATGTTATTTTAAAAATGTACATATTTTAAGTATAATGTGGTGAATTCTTGAAATTATTCATATATATTTTAAATATCTAAACATAACGTCTAAACAAAGCTAATAAAAGCAAAACAAATACGTGCTTGCAAAGTGTTTTAGCGACAAAAACTTGACGACTCCATTAAATCTCACACATATTACAAACTAACGATATGTAAACAGGTGCTTAACTAAGTTTACTGACATCCGTATCCTACCATGAAACTTCATTATACCCAATAACACCATCCATTGCAGTTTTCCAATACTACATATACATCAGACCAGACACACATGTGCAATGTATAGCAATGATGTAAAAATCCATCGGTTACAGACGTTTGTGTGTGTGACATGCGCAAACGCATGAGACACGACTGACTCATCGGAGGCTTAGAACGGAAAGTACATGCATTTTATACTTTTCCTCGACTTTCTGTTGTTGAACTTTATAAACAGGTTGTCCTAAAGAACATACATCGGTTTTAAATAATATTATTAATGTATTTTCTAAGTTTTAATAGTTAAGTTGGATAAAACTATGCGTATGCTGCTTATAAGAGTACAAAAAACATATATTTAAAATAAATAATAATGCTTATTCTGATAAGTGTTTTGTTAATCTGAAATAAAGAGTGATGGTTACTCTTAGATAGAAACTTAATTATTATTTTGCACGACAATCATACGATCCTAAAAACTCGTTTATATAGAAGGCCCACGAAGTATGATTAAATATTTAAGTTTAGTGCTATGGGAACTTTATAATAAGCTTTATGACTTAGCTTTGGTTATTAACTGATCAAATAACTTCATACTTATATAGATATTACACAATATATATAACGTTTCTTTAATAAAATGTTATACACATAAAAGAGTACACATTACATACAGATGAAAATTAATAAAAACAATTATTGCTCAAATTATATATTATATATTATATTGGGCACAATATTCCTATGTTTGTCTTTTTTTTCTAAAAGAAAATGTGAAATAGTTCCCACACCCTGGAGAAGTGATGTTTTTGTCGGAACGTCTGAACGGTGTTATCTTAACACTTCTTTCCTAGTAGGTACCTCTCTCTCATTCTTCCTGAACGGCGCAACTCTTCTTACTCGAAGTTTTTGAATGCAATAATATCCCAATTAATTTTCGACTAAATACACGAACATAATAATAGACATTTTTCATTAATATATATTGTTTGAGAATTAAGCTAAGAGGCTATAGGAGAATAAAAGGCTAATATAGTATTATTTATTTGCGAATAAAACAAAAGTTATTTAAAAAAAAATAGATATAACTAATTTTAAGCTCCATTGTCTTTTTTTCACACAATATGGTCTTCAAACAAAAGAATATATTTAAATTGAAATAATTAACGATAGCAGCATAAATAAAGCTAGTACCTATACTAAATGAACATTATAAATGTTGGTACAGAATAATATTAGAGCACACACATATCAAGAACTTATTGACTCAAATATTCCTCTCAAATTTCAAACTAAAACACATAAATCTGTTGTTACTCAATATTTACACACGGAAAAGCGCATCGGAAACTGAAAGAAGCTTCGAGCTATTTTATATTGTATTGAAAGGCAATAGATATCAAAGTTGAGTGCAAGTTACAATTGAAGTTGCGTAAACGAATCGTACACGTATTACCAATTTGATATTAGATAAACAGCAAATATTAATATCCGTAATATACACTCAAGAAGCTGTGTAAAGATAAATCATATTGGCTTGACTACTTAGCAAGTTTGCTGATTACCTAGTCTTATTTTAGATAACACAGATTTTGCATAAAATAGATTTTTGGGAAAGTTTATCAATATACTTTCCTAAAATTTAACCTATTTAATTTCATAAATAAAAAAAGATTTTTAAGTTATTCTATACTTATTCATATGCAGATATTCCGGTTACACTATTAGGGGGGTATAAAGGACAGTTGAAAACAGGAGGATTAGAATCCTGCCCTCTCAGCCACCGACGCAGTCATAATATAAGACAATTTTCACTGATATTGTGAAAATATATTTATATGTACCAAATGCATATTATTTAAAGATGTTTCCATATCAATGCGCCGTAAGCTAATGTATTTTCTTTACTTAAAATATTAAAACTACTTTCTCACCCTTACTGCTCTAAATCCAAAGAATTTCATGGAATCTTTTAAGTTCTAATCTATTAAAATATTTTCTGCCCGCCGGGCGGAAAGCGACAACTTTCGTCTCGCTGCGAAAAACAAAGTTGACGCTTTCCGCTGTCGTCGCACCATAGATATTATACATAGATATATTAAATATTATTGTTAATAATTCTATACGTCGGACAGAAAACTATTATACACACCTCGGGAAGTAAAATAAGAAAGCCTCAGATCACATGTAATTGTCGCCCGAGGTGAACCCAGGTCGACTAACATTTCCTATTTTTCCTCTCCAGCTGTGTAATATACTACTAAATGGCAATAGTTTTACTAATAGATAAATTTCATATAAGACCTAACGCTCTTATTGGTATTGTTAATAAAATTCTTATATGTACGAAGTTTCGTAATTACGAAAATAACAAATAAATATTAACATAAATAAAAAAATATATATCAAAATTAATATAATTATATCATAGGATAAATCACATCTGTGTTTAAATTTACTTGCGTTTCCGTTATCTCTCGTATTCGGTCCAGGAAGCTGTGTGTGGGAAAACTATGAGATGTGATAAGAATCGAGCTTGTGATTAACATATCCTCATGTGACAAGTGAGATAAAGAAAATTTAATTGCCCGGTTAACCTTATGTATTATAACCAGTTATCATCATTCAATTATTAAACTAATTTATCGGATTTGAGAGTATGTACCTATACAAATTCTCGAATTACTTATGTTTGTACTTATATCAAATTATGTTTAAAAATATATTATTCGAAAGACCGTTGAAAAGGATCTAACAATTTCAGTAATTATTAAATGCGAATATATTAAAAAAACTGTCCACTTTGATTATGTACAGTTAGGATGAAACACTGCTCACATTTATTTCTTTAACAACACAATTTATTTTAAAGCCTATAGTAATATTTTGAAACGTAACATACGATGGACTCTGTTACAAATACAATACTCTTTTGAGAGCTTAAGATCGTCTTTTGGCAGTTATATTCAGTACGTCCATTGTGTGCCGTCAGGTGCTGCGTGACATTTTTTTAATACATACCTTCAAGAGATATTTTTGAAGATCCTAGAGCGAGCAATTTAATTACTCATGATCTTCCAAGCTTTCCAACTACACAATTCTTTCTTTTTATCATGATGTTTATTTACCACGTGCATACACTTTTTTCCCGCTCCGTGTTTTTTTTTTACTTTTATTAAAGGCGCATTTAACCACAAAGATATGCCATCCATGGTACCTTAAAACCTCCTTAGTGTAAATAATTGCGTTTTAAGAATTAAAAATAGTTGAGCTAAGCTATGGAAACAAGATATAGAATACAAATTTAATCAATACTTTTACGGCGTTTTGTAATGTGTTTACAGCATCTGTTGAGGAATTCGCAAGACATCTTAACACGCATCTGTCGCTAACATTTGGTACGTGCCATGACGGAGAAAAAATCTTACAAAGATGCTGCGTCTTTATATTTTAACTTTAATTTTCCTTAACAATCATTCCGATGTTATCTTATATTTATATATAAATAATTTTAAATATATTTTGTAGTAGTACTTAATTTTGAAGGTAACATGAAGATAGTGGGTATGTATATATTTTTCTATTACTTAAGACCTATATAATATGAATGAATTGAATTCAAAAAAAAAAAAAAACAAAACATAGTAACTTGCATAAAATTGATAATGAAATTTAAAATGTATATTTAGTAAACATTACATTAAACAGGTCTTCAAAATTAAAGTTGTAAGTAAAACAGTTACATATCCAAGGCCATTCACTAGAAATGACCAAGCAAATGGACATCTGCTCAGCTTCCTACCTGGCTTCTTGAGGCATATGTCTTCCTCGAGAAAAAAACATCTCATAATGATACAAAAGTTACTCAAACTGTGTGAAATGCATCTGCTCCGCGCTTTGCTCTGTACTATTTCAAGCACAAACTAAAATATACCTTATCTGTCAGAAATATAGTTGATATTTAGTTGCTAGTTAAACTTCACGGTTTTTAGCAGCTATCTTCGTATTTCTTCGTATCTGTTCGTAAATGTTCGGACGCGTGTCGGTGTATGTAATTTCTGTTGCGTGTCCATGAATAAAATTGGAACCGTTATTTATGGCGAATTTATTTTATTCGTATATTTAGCAGATTTTGGTGATTGATAACACATTTAACGTTAATAAAGTCAAGTTTAAAGCAATAAATTTTATTCAATTATTATAACTAGCGACAGCACTTAGTCTTCTCGTTATAAACTACATAATTAATTATTTTAGACTAACTTTACCTAAATATAAGTAATATTTAAGGAGAAAATCAAATATGAGAGTGATGAATCATTTTAAAATAAGTTTATCGTAATTGTAGCACGTCTCACAAAATTTGGAAATGCTTGATGGATTTCAAAACAAAAGGTGTTTATATTTTTTCTAATCATCTTCAAGGTCTCTTCTGCATCTGCCACATCTCGGAAGCTTTATATTTTTTAAAACACATCTGCATAATAAATTGATAGCAAAAACTTGACCTACAAAATTAAAAAATCACCTTTTATTTTTTTGCGTTTTACATTTTTACTATGACTGTACAAGATTTGAGGTGCATGTGCAACAAAAATATTTGATTTAAAATGAGCTTTACTCCCTCGTAATAAGGAAAATGCAACAAATAACATTATTATGAATATTTGTAATTATAAAAAGTCGCCAATTTCCGTTCGGATGTCGTATATCCGTTCTTAAAAATCGGCATGCAGTGATTAGTGTCGCATGTGGTTGGTTTTTTGAAGATTTTTTGGTGATTTTTAAGATTTTTCGTAGCCAGAGCATAATTTATTAAGTTAGTTTGACAGGCAGCTGACACGATATTGATTACAGATTTCTTAAATCAAAAGTTCTTAATGGTATCCATTTTGAATACTGTTTTCTTTGTATCATTGACAATACCTTTTAAGGTCTTAATTTTAAAAGGTTCTATCAATGATTAACATCCGAAGTACTCTCTTCCCACAGGTATGTATATCTGCACCTTTAACACAACTGTAACACCTTACATCCTTGAAGATTATTTTCTATTATCATTATTATTTTATTTCATGATATTTTTTTATATTTACTTCAATTTACTTCAGACTTTCTGGTTGACAGATTTTATTATACATATATGTGTTGGTGATAATTTTATTATGAGGAATTAATAATGTGCTAAAATATAAATGAAATCACAAATTTGTGGTTTTAACATTGTTCATAACAATAAAAAAAAACGGTTTTTTTGGACCGACTGCTAGCAGCTAGTTTTTAAAATATATTTCATGAATATATAATGGGTAGGGTATTTTTTTAACATTTTGTCATAACGGGACTCGAACACCTTGCCCATTTCCCATAACCGATTTGATTTGCACCTTTAACTTTATACCGAAATAGAATGCACCTTACTACTGTACACCTTCCAAATTTTATTCTACAATTTTGGCAACAATGAGACGGTTCAAATTTGATTATTAAAACAAGTTATTGAATAAACCTGCCCAAAATAAAGTAAAAACCTGTAGCACTGTGTTATTTACAACGAAAATTTCTAAAATCTTAATTAAGATTGCATTATACTTATACATATAACAACTCTTTAAATTAAAACTTTTAAAATTAAAATAGAATTTATTCAAGTCGGCATTTACACGCAGTTTTGAATAGTCAATTATATTATATTAGTCAGTTAAAATAAAGATCACCACTAGATAACAAAAAATATTACGAAAAAAAAACAGAACATTAAAAAGTAATTACTACAGTTACTTTTTATTAAAATGTCTAAGATACAAACAGACTATTGTCCAGATCCCACAATCGCAAAATGACCATAAACAAGTCGAGTAATTGCGGAGAAAACTTTTTATGACAAATAAAACTTTTATTAAGTATATTTCTTTAAAATGAAAAATATCTCAGTCTTTTTTTCAGTTTGCTTTCAAAGATATTGCAGCATCGTTTATAGATCTCAGATCGATAAATTAGTTTAATGATCCGAAAACAAAGCCATAATGATTTAGAATCAATTAAACACGAATGTAGGTAATGAGGTAAAGCAAATAACAATGGGATAAATATAATTGTCTTAGGTAGATTGGATGCTTGGAGATAGGTGTAGTATGGATATTATTACATAGTTATAGTTTTAATAAAAAATATATTTAATCTCGTGTCTCTAATAATATTATAATTATATAAATTATAAATCTAAAGCCTTAGACAATTAGTAGTTTTTAATTTTGTTTTTTCAAACAATAGCATGTCTTAGTTTTCTGACATGTCATTCTATTTTATGACGCCATGTTTGTTTAAATTGAAGCTTTTATACTTTACGATAAAATTTATTTTATCCTACAAAGATTTATACGAAAGAAGTTTAATAGATGTTGCATCAATGCCGAAAAACCGTTTATATATAGAATACTACATTCATCAGTGAAGGTAGTGACACTATAGCTCAATTAGCAGAGCATCAAGACAAAATCCTAAAGATCGAAGGTCGATTCCTACCCGTGCTGATGAATGAATGAAAAATGATATAATTATTAATTACGTATATTTTGCAAATGTTTATCTTTTTCAAATATTATAAAACACGTGTTAATCAATAACATAAATTATAAATATAAAAACTATAATCTAATATAAGTTAATCTGGTTTTTTTCCTGCAGTCATTCTAAAATCATAATATACGAAATCTTTGAAATTAGATTCACATATATTGATTGACGAAGGTCTAAGATCAACCTAAAGAGTATCTAAAATAAGCCAACAAACAAACTAATCTACGGGACCCACAATGCAATCTAGAGGAATATCTTAAAGAGTAATTAGATGAGTTAAGACTGGAGGGTGGGGGGAGGGGGGAGGGGGTAGAATTTAGGGTTCAATCTACACCTTTCCATCGGCAGGTGATATCTGTATTTTATCTTTTCGTTTTTTAATTAAAACCATCAAGGCGTCATATGTCTCGATGCAATCGGTTGACAATGTTGTCCATTCGAGAAGAGATAGTGCGTGCTTTATATATAGTTATTATTATAATGTTTAATTAAAATTACATCAACTCTAAGATCATAATATACATTTATTATAAAAAAACGCCAAAATATTTTTTACATATCATTATTGGAAAAATTATTACAAACAAGGTTTGAGTTAATAGAATAAGATTAAATCAAAAGTAGACATTATGCTTCGTTTATTAAAACAACTAACATTTAATTAATAAATTGAGTCAGCAGCATTTGTCGAACGTACATAAAATCGTAAGTTTATCGAAGCCCGATGACATAAAAGTGTCGTAGTTTCGTTATAACTCGACAGTTTATGAGCACCCGTTCGTTAACATATGCAAAATGGGCACGCGTCAATGGCGGACAATTTTGTTTGTTTTTTAATGTGTTATACAGCATCTGGTTTATTGGCTATGACAATTAATATCATTCTAGAATTTTTATATTAAATATCTTGACATGAAATGAATTTTTAACTAATTTGAAATAGTCACGAAATTAAACAAATTTATGTTTATTTTGGACATGAACTGGATAGAAAGTAACGGCGAAGTGATAGGACAAATTATAATATAAAATATTAATAATTTAAATATTAAATATTAAAATACAAATAATTTAACTTCTAGCGTGTCTTTTAGTAAAAGCAGTAATTTCCTTCACTAATTAATTATCTTATCACAAACACGATAGAGTGTAGTGAAATATTGCTAATTTAGCATTTAATTAATATAACAAATGAGTGCTATTTATTTATATAAAGCGAGCTGATTCATGATAATTTACATTATTTGTTACCGGCAAAGTTGTTAAACTTTTTCGAGACATAACTCTTTTGAGCTAAGTAAGGCTTCATTTTATAGTTTTGTCCTTTTATAAGCACCATGTGTATAATTCAATACTTATAAATTGAGTAATAAATCGTTTTTTTCATTATTTCAGCTCCTATGAAAGTCCCATAACAACAAATAATATTTTTTATGTGGCATCTTATTTACAGACTATGTAATAATATGCTAATTCACATTTAATTATATTTTTCTAGCCATATTTATAGATAGGTGTATCTATAAATATGGTTAAATAATATATGGCTGTCTAAAATATATCATAATTATTATTTTTCGTATAGATAAAAACATTTTTTTACACCATAAAGCCAAAAAAGTCAAAATGGTAACAGATTGAAAGTCTGTATTCAAACCAGGTACAAACCAGATGTTTAAACCTAAATTGTAAATCTTCCCGTATTGTCTGTATTCGTTTTTTAAGATTCCCTGGACACATGGGCGATGGGCCCAGCGGCCATTACGGACAGATGTTGAAGCCCTACCTCTTAACACTTGAGATAATCGGGATCATAACCCTATAGTACTTTAGATAAGTTTTTGTTTTTAACACAACAAAAAAAATATATACATTTGTTTACATAAGTTGGTATATAACACAAATGAAAGATTAACTTTATTTATTATGTATACCAAACACAAATTATAAAATAATACGTGTAAATACTCAAATATGTGCGAAGGGGGTGATGGCTGGCTCTTGTGTTATGCTCGTGAACGGGTGCTGCTTGCGGTGACTGGTTGTGTGGCAGGCCGAAGATTTATATATATTTACTGTTATTATTATTTAATTTTCGTTGCCTGAAATCATTGGGCTTCTTTTCCGATTGATTGCGACGGTTCTAGTTGTTCCAAAATTGCATTTAAGTTTATAAAATAAATAAAATTGACTCATTTGCAGGGTTGATGTTATAATTTATAAGTCAAACATTGTTAAATTCTATTTAAGAAGAGCAACTGTTGAGTTTCTGGCCAGCTCTTCTCAGCAGAACAGCATTCCGAGCTGGTGGTAGCTTACTCACAGACTGACTATACTGACCAATTTAATGTAATTGACGATTCAAAAGTGCGTGTAAATGCCTACTTGAATAAAGATATTTTGAATTTGAATTTGAATTTGAATTTAAAATCTCTAACTAATAAAAATGACCAATTTTATCAAGTGATCAAAACTACGTGCATCATTACACGAAAATAATATTAATGCCGAAATATATGATAAAGATAATAAAATAATCTAAATAAAAACCTCCTTACTAATTTTATTATCGTTACAATCTTTGAATATAATTTTCCTTCTGATGATATCGTCTCACTAGTTTATGATGGTTTTGGGGAAGGATAGTGATGTTTACAGAAATAATTACTAAATAAAATTAATAACATTACTAGTCTCATTTAATAAGACATGTATACAAAAATATTGTACAATATAAAAAAAACATTTACTTCATTTGATAATTCATAAATATCCGATATATGAGATATTCATGAATTCAAGACGAAATGGTACTCGGATCTATCGATTTGGCAATTCCACAGTCAGGTTAGTTAGTTAGGTAATAGTTAGGAATTCTAGCCCTTCTCGCTAGACCTGGCGATGATCTTTATAGTTTAGATTGTTTTAGTTGACATTACTTTCTTTCTATAATTTAATATAAACTTATCTCGTTAAGTTTAAGAACTTCCATGTCACATCAATTTTTTTATTTTTGAAAAACCACTTACGAATCGAAATCGAAAAATCGAAAGATAAAAAAAGATAATAAAGAAGGCTTATCGCTTTTACTATAAGAGGTAAAATAAATACAATTTCTGTGGCATTCTGTCTTAAGGAGTTAATTTAATAAACCACATATGTATCAAAAATTATTCTATTTGGCTTACATTCAAACTAAACGCAGGAGCTGTAGGAGTGGCTCGGCCTTAAAGGTCGAACGGATTGGAATGTTATCGACAACTCAACATACCCGGTTATACCCGCATTCACTCACTCTCATATGTTACTAATAATTGTAATTACTATATAAAAAGAAATACTCGTTGTAGAGAGCGGGGTAGTATAATCATTTTAGTCACCACTGAAGGCCGATGGCTGAAGACTGATGGAATCTATCTATACGTAAAAATATATTATAGAAACAATAATAGATTAAATGTTTCTTATTATTTTCATTTTTTTAAATGAAACCAATAAAGCACTTTCATGAATCTGCATTTCTTATATGTTCATATCCATGTTCGAGGGAACCATTATTGCTAATATTGACCAACTACTTACTTCCTGTAACATAAATTACGTATATTAGAATGAATATGAAGTTAACAAAATAACCTGTGGTAAGTTTTTCTCTTATCTAAAGTGTGCCTCTTCCTATAGAAAAACCATTAATATGAATTATAAAAGTAAGTTACGGTACTTTCTGAGATGACATCACGAACTGGTTATAATGAAGATAATTTATGTTAAACTTATCAAATATATTCGTAAGACACTCTCGATGAACACCTGGCAGGCGTATCTATTAATATATAGCATGAGGGTCCAACGCAATACATGGGAAGACATTACGATATACGAATGATAAACATTATCTATTTTAATTGCTTTACACAATTCCTAGAAGTATTTAAACGAATTCAAACAAAAGCTTTCGCTGTGTTTCATAAGCCTAGATAATAGCAACATTTGGTATATTAAATACAATCGTAAAACACGTGTTAGGACAAAATGTCTAAAACTAACGCGTCTTACCCAGGTACGAGCAAATTAACAATGGTTGTCACATCTGGCTGGTAATGACAAACAGCTGGTTATAGCAATTGTTTTTGCTCCAAGATTGTTTTAACTGGATGAACTTGTTTGAAATTATGAAAAATCCACTATTAAAGTGAGGTTTATGTTTTAACTGGAAATTTGTGAATCATCTGTCTCTCAGTAATGTCGGAGAGCTATTAGAATTATCTATTATAGTTGCATTGTCTTGATTATCTTATTATTGGATATAATTGTGTTCTATTTGTTACTTAATATATAATGGTAGTAATTTCCTTTATGTTATCTGTGTTGTCGTTATTAATGAAGTCATTTTTAATACATGTTATCATTATTACTGACTGGAAAATATCTAGATAGGAATCATTATTAAAACCTACTTTGAAAGCGTCATAATTATTCGCAAATTTCTGTTTCCAACGGTTACAGATTACAGAAAATATTCAAATTCGCAGTTAGAATTCTAACAGTTGTGCATGTGGAGGCATCACGACTCACGATCTCGAGAATTATAACTCATTCGTACTCATGCGCAGGCGCATGTCATGGGAAATGAATCATCCGAACAGGTTGATTTTGGGTTTGAGGTCATTATTTACTAAATAGTTGCTACTTTTTACGGAAATGTTGAGATTTTATTTTACTTTTTTTATATTACTTTGTGAATCGAAACTTATAAGTTGTTATTTTTTCATACTTATACTCTTATCTTAACCCTATGGTTAAGTATTATTAATGAAATCAAAAATCAATAGTAAAATTAAGTTGGGTACAAATAGGTAAACAATCCTCCATCCAGCGTCGCTTTCCAGAAGATGGTCTGGCAACATTCCGCGCGTGCTATCCGGCCCGCAGTGAACATGTCTATGAACTATGGAGAAGCTAATAAAAATAATTTAACACTTACATTAATTTTATGCAGAAGTAAACTTTTTGTAAATTGGTGAGTTTGTATGTAATTTGTAAAATCTTTCATGTTTTCAAAAATTCTTACACTAATTTTTAAAATGGATTTTCAAGTTAGAAATATACCGTACATTATTTTAATTTAAAACAGCTAAGTGGACCAATTTTGAATGAAGTCGACAAAAAAACCGCCTCGCGAATGCTTTTTTTTCACACACTTCATCGTCATCGTGCTAGTCTAAGCGGACGGAGTCGCGGGAACAGTTAATGTATAAACAAAATAGTTGGTAAAACTTACCGCGTCTCAAAATTTCAGAAGACACATTACAATATCTACGGTAATCAATCTTCAATACCTACGATTCAAAAATATTTCTTTAAAAAGTATATATATTTTTTACAGATTTGACTACGGTCATCAGACTGCCACCTCCAATTTTCGTTCACCATGAAACTATAATGGATACTCTGAGCTAGGTCGCAGGCCATGTGCTCAAAGGTCGCAAGCACACACAAACAGGTCTCACACACACATACTTGCATACAAATCAGGTATACTGTAATTGTGATTTGCTTTTCAAAATATTCGAACTTTCTAGAATAATATTTATGATATCATAGAAATAAACATTGGTAATTCGATAACATCATATGAGAAGATAATTAGGAACTTACATTGTTTTAGTTTAAAACCTGAGAATATAGTTAATAATAATTTTTTAAATATTTTATAAATAACAATTTTTATTTGATTGCATCTAAACCGTTACCTGTTTTTAAGAAGCTAGAAGTTCAAAGCTTTCCGTCATTCTCATACTCAACGCGACTTTGATTTTGACTATAAATCTTAATATCTTATAGAACAGCGCTAAAGAGCTGCGCATATCTTTTAAAGCGCTGTAAAAGAGATTCTTTAGTTAAATATATTTTTAACTTCAATAAGTTCTTTAGCTGACAAAGATAAAGGTTTTATTAATCCCGTAAATATGAAGTCACGTATATTTGTATTGTAAATATAAAATAATATCAATACTGTATTCAAGTCCGGTCACGAACTAAGAACTTACCAATGACTTCATGATCATCTTAAATTATTATAGATACATAATTATAGCTTCTTTGTATATAATTATATGTCATCAGGAAATGTGGTTATTTATTTTATTTGCTTAGTTTATTTTAAAAAAATGTAAGTTCAATATATTTTTTATCTTCAGTTTCATTCAATAATAAAGCAAATAAAAATAACTTTGTCCAAAAGTGAATAATTATTACATAATAAAATTAAGTTATTTTCAAAGTATCGATACAATTAAACAATCTTCAAATTACAAATTACATACTCTATTACATAAGTGCGAATCCCATCTGTCATCTGTGATACGCAAATATGAACCTTACGACAGGCAATCAATGTCCACAATAGTTTGCACAGATTTTAATTTACATAGCACAATATGTCGAACCATTTCAATCCAATACCCAATATATTAGCGGTCACAAAATCACCTGTTGTGTACCACACCTGTTCAAGAATCACATCTGACAGATTGTATCGATCCAATATGCACTATATCCCATTGTAATAAGAGTGATTTTAGCTTTAATGTGAATTTGTTTCTTTTTAGCTCAGCCGGCCAAACAAGTTAAAAAGTTTTGGACAGTTGTTTGGGAAAAGATATGGTTGTAAAGTGCCCCGGTGATGTGCATCGGGATATGATATTATCAAGTTAGCTGGTGAGATTTTTGTTTTTATTTTTGATCGGATTTATTTAATAAAATATATTAATTTAATTTAAATAAACAGCATATTTAAAAACGATTTCAAAATATATATTAGATATATAACAAATGTTAAATGATAATTCTAACATTAGCATTTGCTTCTATATAAATAAAAATTAAAATTTTGACATCTTTTGTTCGTATCGTATCTAATTTATTATATTAACCTCGATTAATCTGTATAAACTTACGATAAATTAGATACGATTCGAACAAAAGATGTCAATATTTTAATTTTTATTTGGTTATCCAATACATTACAGTAAACTCGTCTTTATTAGAAAGGTCAAGTGTCTGGATTCTAAATATCGTCTGCTTGTAACACAGACCGGCCCAGCATCCTCTGACAACCATATCTGTCCGTTTTCTCTTCACTACGAAACTATTTTATTACTATTGCAATTTATAACATGAACTAACCGGATACAAACATACTTTATTAACATTCATACATTGCTTGATATTTAAGAATTCGTTTTCGTGATTAAATATTATAGTAAAAGAAAATTCATTTACCTACAAATATTAGATTAAGCATTCAAGATGTTTCCACATGCTCTGTGCACGAAAATGTTATTTTCAGAAAATATTTCATTAATGCATATAATTAATAGAAACTATGCCTTATTGAATAATCTATTTTAATAGCGTTTATATGATTAACAAAAATACAAGACAATATTGACTGCGTAAAAATATTAATTTATAAACAGACATAAGAAATACATCTCGCAAATAAAATATTGCATAAGATGATAAAGATTGATAACCCATCAATTATATTGTACATTAGCAATATTTAAAATCGTGAAGCAATTACGTGTATTTAATTAACACAAAGTCGCCTTTCACAGACGAATAATCAAATAATAAATAATGAAAAATCATAATATAAACGAGTGATTATAAATCTTCATCAGACTTGAGCAAGCGCAAGATGACGTCAAGAATTATCACGTTCTTATGTTTTAGATGTAATTCATCTCAACCCACTCTTCACACGAACTGTCCTAAATTAGACAATACGGAAAGACACCATTTTTATTAAAAATATATCTAGTTATTAAAACATTGAGAGTTGATTTCTGGTCGCTGTAGCATCGCCGGAGCCGTTAATTCCATCCTACTATCTTTACATATCGACTTACCGAATATTGCATTATCATTATCAGAAGGAACTGTCAAATATTTTATGCAATAAAAAATCCTTTCTAAATTAATTAAAAAGTTGAAAATATGCAGTTGCAAGTTACATTAGATTCAAAGTAAATCATTCTTACGTATACATCTGACGTTGAAATCTAATACCTTTTGGATTCAAGTAATCTTAGTTCTTATCTCGACCCAAGAATTAATTCGAAATTTAAGAGTTTGTATAAAAAATCTTTTTATCAAAGCATTTATATAACAATATGAATCGATTATTAAAATATCTCGAAATCGATCTCAAATTATCGATATTTATACATTTATGTATATAAGAAATAACCTACTGATACAAACAATAACATGTAAGGTATGAAATTTCACGGTGCTTGTTAAACCGGTGTCTATAATATTAATCAATTAAGTGGTCGCTTACATTTTATAAGATTTTGTTATAATGTACCGCACGTTCCAATTAGGCGGTTTATTGCTATGTAATAATTAATACCCGTGTCTGTCTGTCTGACCGAGCACGCGAGCTGATGGGGATGTATACGGATTTGTGCCGCGACTTTGGGAGACCTCACGGGAGGATACTGGGTTATAAAATATATATTGATGCTTAAGACTTGATTTATTTGTTATCAAGATGCCCTTTTGATAATTCTAGTTTCTAGTCAATAAACTCTTAAAGTATTTAAAATAATGCACAATATATTAAATAATGTGTAAACACTAAATATATTTACACCGTTCAGAAGGATAGGTCCATGGAGAAGAACCGGAAAGAAACTCCATGAATTCTTTTATATATATATATATATGTATATATATGTATGTATATATTTATATAAGTTAGTGATTAATATACATTTTGCTTTTATTATAATCTATTAAAACATTAAGATCATTTTTAAGTAGGTATGCTAAAATAAAACATTCCCACGAGTCCTGCAATATTTTGTGAGACAGGAATGCAAACATTTTAGGCGCGAAGCCAAAATAGAAAAAGTGTTTCATAAAATATAGCTGTCACGATCTTGATACTTGTATTAAAATGCTCTATAACTCAGTGTTATTTGTATACTAAAATATAAATATCTTTTATATATAACATGAAGTATTAACTGAAAACTATAACAATATGGTCATGACAACAACATTTTTGTATTATGTTTTAACAACAGCTTTCAAAGAAGACAAAAAATGTTCAAACATTTAAAAATATTTAAATAGCAAAAGAATAAGAAAATAATAATTGTAAAAAAAAATATCAAAATAAATTTCTTTAAATAAATCAATAAGGCAGTGTTTATTTTGTTTAGAAATATTAAAACAGTTTTAAGTATTATTATGTATATTAAAAATAAAAACCAGATCCCGCCGTGTGTTCCCGCCGGTCACAGTTCCAACATCAAACCGTGGTGATTGCAAACTATTCAATTCGTCACAAAGAGTAAAAACTATTTCATTTACACACGAAACCTTTTATATATAAGAATCGTTATACCGCCATATGAATGAAATACCAATTAACACCCTTTTAGTTTTAGTTTAAAATTCCTGACTATATAAATGATATATGAAATCGTTAACATGTCTAGAGCTTATAAGATTTGAATTATTTTTGAAAATTACTGTAACATAAAACATAAGCAAAATATGGCAATACAATAAGATCTTAAAGCATATTTTTTTATCTGTAAAACATGATAAAACCTTTTTTTATACATAAAAACAAATATAAGTGTTTCTATTTCCCACATTCTACAAATTGTTAAGTTCAATATAAGTTGAATTCCAATGGGTTATAAAAGTAAAGTATAAACAGTCTATAAAACTTACTTATCCCAATATTTAAATACTTTTACGGCGTATATTACACAATACAATGAACTAACCAATTAAAAAAAATACATTCACAGAATTACACCCGAGTCCTCATACCTAGGTTATATAAATTAAACAAAACCATCAATACGTAAATTGAGGCCATGATATGCAACAAAGTTTTTATTTTAATAAATTTTTCTCGAAGGAAATTCATTACTTTCCTTCAAGTTAAATTTTTTTGATTTTGAAATATCAAAAAAATATGTACATTTTTTATAATTAAACATAATTCAAAATAGTTAGGTTACTATTTTTGCATTCATTTGAATATAGAATTGCCTTAGTATAAAGTTATTTATAATTAAGTCTTTTATTAGTTTTGTTTCTGAACATAAACATTAAGAAAGACAGACCACGTGACACTTTCCTAGAGAACTATAAAACTTGCTCAAACCTGATATCCAACTATCACTACTATATATTTGAGTTATGGCGACATTTTGTCTGGTGTCGTTCGAAATTTGAATTTGGATTTATTCATATTTAAAAAAAATATATCAAACTGTATGGAATTTTCTCTCAGTTAATTTAAGTAAGCCTATTTTAGACATTTAGGTTATGAGCACGACCTATTTCGTACCTGTGACCTAAGACTATGAAAGGTAATCTTCTTTTCTTGACTAAGTATGTAAAGAAAATCATTTTGGAAGGAAAAAGTATTTCGTAACTAATTTAAAACCCTGAGACATTATTGATATTATTGATACTATCAGATTTTTATGACTGCAGCAAAAAAAAAAATACACTTTTATAATTTACATATATTGTTTGATCTGACATCAATTAAAATGCCTGAAAAGTCTTAAAATAATAATTATAAAAAAAATATAAAGATAATAAATTAAAGTACAAACAAACTAATAAAATAATAATATATATCAAGCGACAGTTGTTTATTTGGTATGCTAGTTAAAGTAATTACGTCTCGGTATTTTGAGATTTGCAATTCAATGTAGACATGAGATTGAGAAATCTCGTTAGAAATATCCGAAGACGTACTCAAATATTATATTTATTATCAAGAACTTTATATTTACTTGCCTTATCGTTACTTTTACTTAACTTGTAGATACCTACTTAAAATGAAGAATATTATGTAATGTAAATGTCTGTATTTCTCATTAAATCGTTTTCGGTAATTTTAAAAAAGTTAAAAGAAAAACAATTGTTCTAAATTAAAAAAACACGTTTCGTCTTCAAAAATAATTCATTCACTCATTCGTTCCCAATGTTAACCAAAAAATTCAAACAAAAGTATAACTAAATGTATAACTATTTTAGTTCTCATTTACTATTATTTTTATCATTTATTACAAAACATTTATTATCTTTAATATATTTTTATCTTTTACAAATTATAACAAAAATTTAATAAATACAAATTAAACCGAACATGATATTAAGTTATTAGGAAATTAGACAGTGAAGATAGCACAGCGCGAAAGCCCAGCGATAGTGAAGCATCCCGGTGTGACCCCGGGTCAGCTTTCACGACAGTCATGCGATCGGTAATTAATGGATACTTGCCGTTTACAACTTCAAATCCGGATTTGAATTCAATTATTGGATGAGTTGAATAATTTAGTGTTCTGGAATGTTTGCTTAGTTCATAGTTGTGTTGTCGAATTGATTTTAATATTACTTAATATTCAAGATGTTGAATTTGGATTGTTAATAAAATAACTTATTACGATTGGCTTAAACGATGTATAGATTATAATAATTTGTGTATGTGTGTGTTAAGAGTGGAAATAAATTAATTCTACTTGAGTATTTATATTTATAGGAACGTTATTAGGTATGAGATAATTGGCCTACAATTTAGATTTTACTTGTCCAAAGAATTAATAATAAAATTATCATGAAATAACAATAAAAACAGTTAGTACTAGTATTTACATGTATGTACCTAGGCTGGTTAGTCGCTGACCTAAAACGACTACCATATATGTACCTACCTCTAATATTTACTTATAAAACCATAAAGTATTTTATAGCTTTCTATAATCTTCAATTTCATTCATTCGTATCGTTGCTGTCATTCGTACGTTTACGTTCATTCAAAGTCAAATGTATTTAGAAAAGATATTTAATTTATTGTAATAATAATCATTATCTAGTTTTTTAGTAGGTACTAATATCAATCGTCGAAAATAATATATTAACTTAAACAAGTACTACTTTTTTCATAATACAAAAAAATCTATTCAGTCCAGTCTACTTTTCAAATGTAATATTATAATATATAATAACTTTAGAATTATCAACATTTTTAGTTATGACAATAATTAGTTATATTAATTTCATTCAGTATTCTAATTATTATTAGTTTCAGTATTTTAATTATGTATAAGGTATCTAACTACGACTTTTTAATATAAATATAAGTGTGTATGTGTGAGTGTGTGTATGTGTGTTTGACGTATTTTAAAGTAGCAGGTTAACTCTCAAGCATAAAGTGATCCCTCGACCTGTGTAATTTTAAATAAGAAGAGATTTGATTATGTAAGCATTATAAATATAGAATCTATAACATTTTTAATATTTTTGATTTATAAGCACGAAAAGTTTTGTGTTACCAACTCAGTTCTTTGAATAATTCAAGATAATATATACGTATGTTTATAATGTTTTATATATAACGAACTAATTATATAAAGATTGTATGTGTATGTTTATTAAATAATGCACATATAAACATTAATTATTTTAATCCCAGAAATGTTCATACGGTTGCATTTAACAACTTGTCCGGTTGCGCAACATTCTTGAGCAATATGCATCTGAAAACACGGTTCTTGATATTTTAGATTATATTGTGAATAAAATATTATTTTGAAGGTTTATATCCAAATAACCAGTCTAAGAGCAAAACTGTTATATCATTCATTCAATTGAATGAATGAATGATTTTACGTTTCTATGCGTTTAATTAGTTTTTTTTCTTTATTATATTTTAATATCTGTGGTGATTTGATATTTATTATTATAATATTTGTATTTTAAGTTCTAAGTCATTAAATAATGAAAAATGTTCTTATGCATTGAACGTTTGTTTTTAATAGGTTTTGTATAACTTGAATTGATAAATATATATAATGTCCTAATTTATAAGATTACATTTATATTTACAATAATAAACAAATATAAGCATGTATTTATATTTATCCCAACAGTTGGCCTTCTGAGGAGTTAAGCATCCGACTTGTTAGGGCCATCACTCTAATAACCTTACCCTTATCCAAGGGTTGTCAACTTCAATTAATATTTTTATCATAATAATAGCATTTAATTAATATCTACAATATTAATTATTAATCAGGAAGATAGGACATAAAAAATAATTTGATTTGATTTCCTTAATTTCAAATAATTTTAATAGAATGTAATAACTTGTTTTTGTGGTTAATAATATTTTATCGTGTTTTTACAATTTGCATGTGTAATGAAATGTTTCTCAATTCTTTTGTCATCTCATCTCAAATATTTAAATAATTTCATGGTGATAACCCTGTTGGAATGAGGATTAATAACAGAAGTAATTGTCTGAAATAGTTAATAGTCTAGGTTTTTCCTAGGCTATGTATCATACCGGATATCCTTTTGATAATATCAGTTAACTAACTGCATATCGCAATTAAAATTATATTCTTTAATTCCAATTGGAACTAAAGTGATTATTTATAACTTTCAAACAAGAACTCTTATATCATATATGCTTATTTTAAATTATAATAAATAAAAAATAAACATTTGCTTGACATAATATTATAACTTTTTATAAATAATAAGAAAAGAATAAAGATAAATAATAACAAAAGAGTATTCTTTAACAAATGGCAGAATAGCATTGCATAGAATAAATTTTAAATTGTATGTCAGGGGCAGTTAGCAGGGGCGCGGTGGGTGCGGTTCTTTGTTTCATCGAAAACCTGACCTCGTTAATGCGTGAATATGTTCGTGAAAATAAATACATCTGTTTTAAATAATAAAAACAAACAATCAAAGTTAAATATGAGTGGTTTTTATTATATATAACCTCTTTCATAATAAAAGTAAAATGATCCTTGAATCCATTTGACAGTTCACTTTTTTTTTTATTTAAACATTTCAAAGTTCAAAGTCCTTTATGATACAGAAATATAAATTAATCTTTAAACTAGTTTAATTAAACTTTAGGCAATTCTAATTGCGTACCAAATCCCGTTATATAAATTTACTTTTATAACGACTCGATGAAATGAATAATGATTAATGTACTAATGATATTTATGATGTCGTTAAATAAAGTCCTGTACGCAATTTTGTTTAACAAGTTTTTTATTTACATTTACAGTTAATATTACTGGTAGGTGTTATTAATATATAAAAGTTGTCATATTAACGTCAAGTTTACGTATTTTGTATTCGACTTTGGGAACAGGGTCAAAAACCTATCCGTATTCCGTACATCCAATTTTATATTCAATGACGAAATAATCCAAAACAATTTTATAATATGTAGGTACATTACACAAAAAAACGGTTATAACAGAAAGCAAAAAGATTTAAATGTACAAAATTGTGTTTGTTTGTGTGTGTGTTTAAAATTGACGCTACAAATCAAATTTTACTAAAAGAAAAAAGTATAGTTCGTAAAACAACGAGGAAACTAAGTCATTATAGGTTTTAAAATTTATAATTATATAAATGGATTCAGCTACCAACTTTTGTTTTGCCCCAGGATATCATTTAAATAATAAAAAATATATAATGCCCCTTCATGAACGCTATCGCTTCGCAACGCATCGTAAGACGCAGCTGCGAAGATTTAAAAAATTTGCATTTCGCATCACTATCACGCAATCCTAAATGTATCGAATTATAATTGATTTAATAAGTATTATTTTGATCGTAACGGATATACTTTTAATTTTTATAAGCATCCGTTTAGCCTTAAGGATATAATTAGGTACATATAAGTAGAGTACAGAATATTTAAATAAAACCAGCTAATAAAGCACCTCTAATTATATATAAGTATAATACGATTATAAAAACAATGCACGTCATTGCATTAATGTAAATAAAAAAAAAATGTTGATTGTTATAATTATTACTTTGTTGAAAACCCCCGAAAAAAATAGTAAATTTTAATATCGTACGTTACAGTACAGTACGTTCAACATTGGATCAAAATATGGTAATTAAAATCTGACGACATTTCAGTACATACAAAACGGGCGAAATATGAATATAATATAATAGTATGAGGTACGCTAGTTTTTTTTAAGGTCTTTACTACGAGCACGTGTCTAAGACGTTTAGCTAAAGTCGGACGGCTGTTTTCCGTGTATTTTCTGGTTGAGGGCGCGCGAGGCAAGGGACGCGGGCGCGGGGCGGGGGCCGGTGGCAGATGCGCCGCGCAGCGCCATCTAGCGGCGCCGCGTCGCCAGGTGTGCGCTGCCCGTACCGCGGCTTCCACCCGCCCTCAGTCCGCCGTCACGCACCGCCGCGAACACACGTTACTACGGCTGTTACACGCCGGCCGCACGCGCGCAATTCGAACGTAGTGCACCAAACAACGCGACCGGTTCCCTAAGCCGATGAGCGCGGTGACACCTCTAAGTGTTGTGTGACTTATAGTGAAACTCAGTGCAGACATGTGCGAGTGATGGATTACTCCACCGTCGATTGCTGACGGGTTTTGGATCCCGTGTATGCCCAGGCGCCGGTGGACGCGCCAGTATGCGCGCCCCTACGGTGCTCATCGCCCTGCTAGGGTTTCTGCCCCAGGTACTGACACCGACACCGAAAACCGCGAATTCCCGTCTATTTACGTTTTCGATCGTAATCGAGACTATTGCGAATCACACATAGGCCGTAGGATTAAATGGATAACACATCGTCACGACAGTCACTTTCCCACGAGAGTGGCTTTCGAGGCACCTAGATCGTCCTGGATAGGCAAGGGTGTAGGTTAGACCGAGTCGTGACCGGGCCTGAGCGAGTCCGGAGACGTGTTTGTGTGTGTTCGAAACGTTTACCGAGCAAACATAGTTTGTACATAGTTATAAAGAAAGTTCAGGTTTTAGTACGGTCGGAGCGGGGTCAGCTAGGTCGCGAGCCTCTTCGTTTAAAATTAGATGCATACCGAGGCTTCGCGATGTAGTCGATTCCCAAAAGGACAAATCTGCGATGCTTGGACGGGAATAAACACCAGACGTTGTCTTGACTCCAGCGATATTTCTGGAAGGATTAATAAACGCTCCACTTCTAAGGTAAAATTAGGTGAACGTAAATCCAACCTCTTGTATAATAAATAATATTAACATAACACGAATGTATTATCAATCATATAATTTACGCTTAGTGATTTTATTGATAATTATAAGTATCACTGAAAAAACTTGTTAAAGTTAATAATTATAGTTGTTGTGAAAATACCTAATTGTATCGGGTCAGTGGCCTATAAACGTCAAGGTTGTCCGATTAATATGTTAAGGGTCGTACATATTTTCTAAATAAGTTTTTATTATTATAACATAGTGTACCTATTTAGTTTTACAACATTTTCATAATATTAATTGTTTCAGATTAGTGATTTAAATACAATTTAATCATTTAAAAGTAGTAAACTAATTAAAAGATTTTATTATAAATAACGCACTACAACATCATTGCATCAACTGATTTACCGTCAGTTTGTTTGTTTATTTTACTTTCAAAGCGCCGAAAGTATTTTGTAATCTTAACTTATAAATCTAAATATAATATAAAACGAAAGCACCCCTAAATCGATTATACGTTGACTTCTCCCGCATTATATTTTATGGTATCCAATAACAATTCGCTACGAGGGATCTGTACCCCATGCGCGCGCGCATAGCTACTCAATTATTAGCATATTCGCGTATGTGCCGTTATTATTACCTACAGAAACACTATTAATTCTTGAGATAAGTCGTAAGACCGGTGAGAACGGATCTTATATATCGTGCGATTTTTGTGCACTTTTAGTTGTTTTGACCATTTTATATTTTTTATCCTCTCGTAAACCTATCATTATGTCCCACAGTTGGTATTAAACATTCCGTACCTATTACTGACGCCGTGGTAAAGTTGAGTTCATAATTCAATTGGTTACGCTTTTTCTGTTACTTTTTACAAAACGAAAATAAAAGAACTTGAAACTAAACAGTCTATTGTCAAAAAACCCTAATGTTTCTGTATAATTGACAATAATAGAAGAACTCAAGTTTCATTGCAGAATATGTTTTAACATTAGTTTCTTTTCTTGTTTTAATTTCTTGTTCTCGATAATTAATCGATTTTCAACGTGCATAATATACCTACTTACTCAGTGGTGAGGATCGCGTGATCGCCCCTCCATCGGAAGTGGCATCGGAAACACGTCTGCCAAAAACCGCAACCGAATAATCTCAATTTCCATTTATTATAAATAATTCACCGAAGGCTAAGTTCGTTCGCATCCCCAATTATCTGATCAAGGATAACTTTACATATAAATAACTTAAAATAGGCCGGTAATATTAATTCCGCGGTTGAAGGAGATAATGTAAATTGGTGGCGTATCGTAAATGGACATGTACAGTATTTTTATCTGTTTGCGACATGACTGTTGATATCGAGATTGTTCGGCTACCTGTCGGCTATCTAGGACATGCGTGTCAGCTCGCTTGGAACGCTCAAGCAGGCAATAGGTATTGGTTGCGTATGATTCTGATATAATCGGTCATATTTCTCAACCCGGTATTCTCTACGTGTATGTGGTCGTGTCGGCCCACATTGCAAGCAGGTGCCACATTAATGGCTACTCTCAAAGAACCCTAACATCTGCTTTTTTTATAATTCAAACTGACCGCTCCGTTCTGTAGTTCGTTTTGGAAATAATCTAAATGTATTTTTATCTCTTTCCCTCAATTAGTTCTTAATTGGTAGATTTATTACATAAATCGCTGTAATATAAGTCGGACAGTTTGTGGTTAGACACAAAAAAGAAAGCGCTCGCGCATAACTACATGTCACTGAATGTCAAGGAAAAAAATTACTGTTACAGTAAAAAGAATTTCACAAAATGCTTCTGGTTTTGAAATTGGCGGTTTAGTAAATAGAAGCGATAGAAATTCGAGGTTTATTTCCCAGCAGTTATAATAATACCCTGATAAGTGTGCCAACCCTAAAATTGAGTAATTTGGTCAATATCATATAATTAATCACATGTCATGTTCGTCGCAATAAGCATATACATAAGTATGTGAAGGTATTTCAGTCTCATAATTTCGTCTATTGTCCGAGTGGTTTTTGTTCTATGAGAACCGACTCAATTATAAGAAAACTCGTACGAAATACGTATAATCGTTAGTTTTTAATGTCTTAACTATGTGAAACTAAATTTCGTCTCATTGTATGTTTTTAATGGGTCGATTCTAACTACGATGAGGAATGCATCACCGAAGCTATTATTGTAATGGTATATTTCATTAAACACTATTCAGCGACGGTAAAAATCATTTATCCGTTACTAAACCTACTTAATCTTCGCATCTGTCAGTCTAAACATTGACAAACGACAAATTCATTACGCCTCCGAGGCGGCAGTCTCTTCCATTGTACATTGACGAGAGCCATCTTTAGTTACAACTTCGTTTAAAACAATTTATTTGATTTCTTTCTTTCAATCCCGACCGGACGCTTAATTGATTCCCGATCTCTCTTGAGTGTAAAAAAAAAACAAAATGGCGTCCAGGATCATTGAGGAGATTACGCAATGCTGCCAAACTGGATGCTTGGGGAAGTCAGTATAATGCATTATTTATAAACACACGCATAGCTTAGCTCGTACCTCGAACTAAACAACGACTGTTTATAACAATTAATTTATATTTGTTTTGCTTAGTTACAAAATAAATGGTATTTTATGACCAAGTATTCAATAAATGTGATATTATGCAATTACCTTTAATGTGTTTTTCTTACGCAGTTTACTGTTTAGCACTCTGAAACACTGTTTAGCACTCTAAAAATAGTCTAAGTGTAATATGTAACTAGTGTCAAAAGTCATGCAAGGTTTTATAGGGCTCTAAAGATGAGTCGTCGACGTGGGAGTGGGACCTACTTAAACCCAAGGCTTTCTAGAGGTACAGCCTCTTTATTAAACAATTATTTTGCGTCGGTGTCTTTGATATATATATGTCGTATACACATATGTTAAAAAATGCTATTTAAAAATATATGTTCTTATTTTAGTACCTACTTTTCAATTAAAACAAGCAATTTTTAATGAAGTGAAAAATAATTTCAAACTATCACAGGTATTAAGACATAATTTATGAAATTAGACAGATAGCCAGAACACACTCATTATGTAGGTACGTATAAATATAAAAAAAGAGAATTTTTATTAACTACATTAAAAATATTTCAATTATTAACGTCATTATCTTATATTGTTATTAGTTAAAATTCTTCAACGCTACAAACAAAACAATTTGAACAAGTTCCGTTCCGCCGTCTCCACGGTTCACACGTAATCCCAATAACAATCCGAGCTAGATCTGGTTTAAGATACAATAACACGGGTTCACTATCATCCATAGAACACCGACTCACGAAATATCAATTCCCTTGTGCAACCTTAAATAACCGCAAAATACCTTATTCGCTTTCCATATAAGTTCCAGGCAATCTACGGACCTATTACACTTTATGTTCATGATTCTCCGCTAATTTAGAGCTGCAGTTAGATTGCATGTTACTTTTATACCGCAGCTGCTAGGAATTAACCGACACAAAGAGATTGCAACAATTGTCGCGACAACGATTTCTGTTTTGTTCGACGTAAGACGAATCCTTTTATTTTCCGAAGCTCTTTGAAACTATTCCTTTTGTAATCGTTTTACCAGTCGTCCTTGTCACTTTTAAAAGTCTTCAATTAGTTATTCGGTACGTCTATTAGAGATCGCAACACATTTTATCAAGATCAAGGCACTCGCTACACTAATAGCCGCTGTAACATGTGCAGGCGAAGTTAAGAAAAAAAAATCCCACTGCGACAGTTCCAAATATAAATCCAATTGCGAATTTGATGCACTGGCCACGTCGTCGCTATTAAAAGACTGTTTCGGTGTTTATTTTAACACATTTCGCGTGTATAACGGTCGAGATGAAAAACATTCCCCTGTGTTTCATTATTTGTGCTATTTTTAGATAACCTGCCGACTGGAACGAGTGTTTATTCTGTTGGCTTACTTACATACAATGATGTTCACATTATTGCTCCTTGTCTGGAATATAATAAATTATCTGTATTTATTATTTTAGAAACTATCCTGACATACAAAGAACCTTGCATCACATTCCACAACTAACTCACACACAGATAATACTAACGTAGTATTAATCATTTTGACACAGCAGTTGCGTTAAAAAATGTATTTTTTCATGAGCATATTGCGCTGCAATTAATATAATTGGTATTAATGTTAAGCTATATATTACCAGACGTGTTCTTGTGAGATCAACGATTAGGTGTTCAAAATCAATTTGGATGTTTTATGCGCCGGCGCAATGTTACATGCCGGTGTTACTTTCCATTCAAAGTGGAGAAAAAACAATATTCATGCTCACGACTCCAACGTCGAATGCATTACATGTTCTATCTGTTTTATTTGCTAGAGTGCTTTCATATTGCTTTGATGTATCTGTAACATAGACATTTTGACTCCCAAGTCAAACCTAATATAATTATAGACATTTAAACAACATCACTCAAAAAATCATCGCCTTATAAATGCCCTGAAGATATAATAAAATAAAACTTATTCAGTAGTTGGTAACTATTATTTAATTGTTAATCTGTTCCGCGCCTCGGGCTGCAGGGATCCTCCGACCGTACAATGGTTACATTCTTAACTTTTTAATGGAGTTTTCATTCACAAATCTGAACCAATTACTATTAATATTTTTTATAATTAATTTTATTAAACAGTAACCCACAATCTATGTTTTGATAAACAATATTATAAAAAAGGGTATGTTTAGAGCGCCCGTAGATTTTTTATATTCCGCTCCTACCTGGTATTTACCACGTGGATGTGAATTTGTCGTCTCGCTCTTTTATAAGCAATACAAACGAGACGTAATATGTTTTGCGCGTTCAAAACAACCCCTATCAACTTGGCAGGAAGTTGGTTGAAATCTGGTGTCTTTTTTACGTCACTCTTTGTTTAAACTGTGGTTAATATTTAAATCCACAGACCTACCGTCTGTCCGCTAGATAAGACATCATTTGAATGGTTCATTGTTCTTTATTTTCTCTCTTTTGTAAACTTTTGACAAGTTCAGTGATGAAGTTCACTCCGCGTGGGAAAATATCGTAATAATATTGTTTATTATTTTTTTGAGTAACTTAATAACTTAATTGTAATATAACAAAGATAAAGCGGTAACCATATCATAAAGCTGAAAATAAAATTATAATTACAGACATAAATTAACGACAGAGATTTATTCAATAATGATTTATAATGACAGTGCACAGGAAACAATATACTTTTTATGTTTTATGATCGCAAAGTAATAGCTTACAGTACCTAATGATGGTAAAACGTGGTCGCTTTATAACTTAATCCTCACCACTTCCTTCCGATGCCTTATAATTACTTCCATGAGTTTAAACTTAAGACGGAAAACTAAAAAAAAAATTTGGTGACGTCAAAAAACGCGATTTCATTTGACCTATTATAAAAACGGTTAATAAGCAAGGTGGTATTACATAGTGAAGTCCCCAATGAATAACTTAAACTTGAAACTTGTTAATCCCACATGCAGTGACCAACTGCGCATTCTTTCATTAAGGCAAGGGTTGCTACCCTACAGGGCAGTTATTATTATTTACATAGACAAAAAATAATTCTTAATATTAAGTCTTAACGTATCTGTCAACATTTCTAATACGATTCCATAGACTATACACAAAAAAAATATCGTTTAAAACAAAGCTGGGGGTTTCTAAATTTGAGTTTGGTTCATAAAACAAACAAATAAAATATAGTTCATCAAAGTTCGTTCGAAATTCGATGGGGTGTCTGTTCACCCCACGTGCTTTTCAACCCCATTTTGCGACCAAACATAACTGTCCAGGCCGTTAATGTCTCCACGGGATCGATCATTCGGACAGTTGGGCAAATAAATTTAATTTAGGATTATATCCCTCGAAAGCTGTTCCACTTTTAAAGATGTTTGTATAAAATATGACCTAATACTGTTATTTCTTTCCAGGTGCTGACGTCTGGTTCCTTCGAACTTAGGATAAAAAGTTTTACGAACTCGTTGGGTAGGTTAAGTAGTGGACAGTGCTGTGATGGTTCCTCTAATAGTGACGCGCCCTGCCTGGCGCCGTGCAGGACTAAATTCCGAGTGTGCCTCAAAATATATCAAGCTAACATAGACACCACGTCACCCTGCACGTTCGGTGATATCACAACACCAGTGCTCGGTGGTAACTCATTGGATGTACCAAACCTTAATGTGGAAGGATTCACCAATCCCATCGTGTTCCCCTTCGACTTCACGTGGCCGGTAAGTGTTTAACATTGTTTGTAAATATAATTCCTCGCTTTGCAACCGACACAACTTTTTACTTATTCATTGTGTTCGGTATCGGACAGTATGATTCCGTAGTCTAAGTTTAATACAATATATCATTAAAGAAACATTAAGCAGCTTCCAAACATCAATAAATCATATTTTTTTCGATGTTACCAACAAATTCCGATACGCCACGCCAGGCTAGATGTGAACATCCAAGTTAATAAATAAAGAAAAAATTACGAGATTCGATTATCAAATTTGACAGAATCGATGTCGATAAGAATACTTGATGGTTTAACGAGTTGCCGCGTGGGACGAGACTGCTTTCAATAGTCTGTTCTTTTTTAATTATGTATTAACTCAGAGTAATGAGCGGTCGTGTGCTTTAAGTACTTAGTTGCTAGCCCCATTGTGGCTACGTTCTCATATTCATCGCTATTAGAGTGCAGAGGCCGGCTCGGATCGTGATTCGATATTTGTAATTATCTGTTATTTATTTATCGATCGCGATTCCAAGGATAACCGACTTTTTAATTGCCTCCCGGTCCAGCTGATTCGCTGGTTGTAAATTGTCTTCGGTTAACATATGAGGTCGGGCTCGGAATGCTATTTGTATAATATTTAGCGGTCCGCTTCAAGACTCGTACCGTCTCGTAATGTTTGAACAAACAAACTCTCAAGCGCTTGCACAAGTCCGGCCATCTGGATGAAATCGTGACATTTGGTAACTAGGCAGGTAGAGGAACCATAGATGATACTTTAAACTTTTTTTTTGACTGGATACACGTCCGTTTCCTCTAGTGCCAGGATCATTCCATATGAATTGGCATTAAATTGAAACTTCCTGTTTAATTTCACATAGTTGTCTATTGTCAGTCATTCTGACATGCGATAAATTGAGCGAAAGTGACGCAAAACAATTCTCTATCGGGTTTCAGTGACAGGTTAAGCTCGAGCCAGGGCTGACGAACTCAGCCATATGTCCTTTATCTCATCTGATCGGAATTCGACGTGTACAGATCCATCTGCCATTCCATATGTCGCAAATACGTAAGGATTCAGTCTGTATGTCACATTTCAAATCGTGTTATACTTGGGTGCGCAATTTAAACCAGCTTTAAGTCGATAATTAATTGAGGTTATAAAATAAATGTGATATGCGTTGTAATTAAATACATCAATGTCTACTTGAAATGTGGAGCTTTTTTAATATGTCTAGATAATCATATTTCATCATAATTTTACAAATACCATTCCCCATGAAGTTTGTAAACCGGGTTAGTAGTCAGTATCACAATATTTTGTAACATGATTCCTTACAGCGTGTAACGCAGTCGTGTCATTCCCACTCGTATTTCAAACCTTCAGGTGCTCACTGTTGTCGCCGCCGTACAGTAGAAATGTAATCTTGATCATCATGAAATAAGTTTTATTGCCCGTATAGATCTAACTGATAAGAGGTCACGAGCATATTAATATTACCGAGAACATCGAACAGAGAAATTACTAGTAAAGCTCGAGTTAACGACACAGAAACTATTTATCATATAACATTAAGAGATGGCTCACTTGAAAAGAAATCTCATTTGTATTCAAGATGCGCTTGAGCTTCATTTATGTTCTTAAACAATTTGTGTTTATAAATCACAAGTTTATATTCAGCTTTACATTTTAAGAGCCGTTAAATGTTCCAGATCTGACAAAGCAAGTACAGGAAAAGTAAACATCGCTCGTACTCGCAAAACTTTCGGTATGTAATTAGTGACGAATTAAAACTGGGGTAGTAGCTGCCGTGGCTAGGGTTGTAAATGAACAATGAACTTCATTCATTCACATGTCCTGACCGTTACGACAAAGTAATGACATAAAAAAACAGAATTGCACACTTAAATACCTTAAAGCACCTGCTATATTAAATTACATTTTCTATGTGTTAGAGTGAGATACTACAACAGATAGAGATAGCGTATATCCATAGAATATTTACGTGCATGAAGAGCAAAGTTTCAAATCTCATTTACACAACTGACCATGAACTATACTTTTTTATGGATATATCCGTCTTGAGATGTAACTAATCGACGCCATTGTTGTCTTATCTGGACACCTCGTCTACATCTCGAAGTTAGATAAATAGTTAATTATAAATAAATAATGCAAGTATTTATAAGAATGTATAAAAATATTCTCCAGTTGTCTCTGGGAACATATCGTTTTGGCAAGTCACTTTCCCACAAAGCTTAAGGTCGGCCCTCATAGCCTACAAAAATAATGTTAACTGGCGTTCCCAATTTTACTTAAAAACCATTTAATTATAATATAGTATCTAAATAATATATTGTTTGAGGAACCGATATTTCAGCAACATTTATATACTGGTAACATTATCACCGGAAGGAATGAATGTTTGTAGTGAACAGCGCGGGTTTTATAATTTTTTACCGTGAGACGCTGACAAGAACTAGCGTGCTTTAACTTAATTAAGGTTAATTAAATCGAAGAACCAGACTCATATGCTCATATTTGTATTTTTATGTCTCTTTCGTTGGCAGTGCTTTTTATTTTTATCGTCTGTACATCCGCCAACAAAAGTTTTTATTGCTCTTTCATAACTAAAAAACGCAATTGTTATTTCAATAATGATATTATTGTATCTCGTAAGCGGAAGTAAATAAAAGGTCATATTCCATTAAGTGGCTGATTAACTAATTAAATGCATCTATGAAGAAACACGGCTTAAGTGGCAAGTAGACTAAGCAACGGCGTAACTAATTCCAGAGATTGTTAGTTATTTTGCATGTTTCGTCAATAGCTTCACGCTCTGAATGCTTCTAATAATTTTAATGAAAGTAGCATCTCCCAACGGAGTGTCGACATGTCTTTATGCGCGAAAAACTGTGCACGTTAGTCGTTACTAGGAAATTAACGTTACACTGACGTCACTCAAAACAATAGCTAAGTAAAGCACAGAACGAGAATTGAGTGACGATGGGCCGTTACATGTGAACTCCGCCATGTTAGCAGCCGCTTCCTCATTAGAAAGTAATTAAAAATTCAACTCAACTTCCCACAAAATCGTATTTACCTCACGAATTGAAACACCAAACACGACTGTGTCGCCACAATTCGTCCATAATTACGATGGAATTATAATCGCTTTACAATAATCATTATTATTCCATCCACGGCGCTGGTGTTACGTAAGTATTGCTCGAAACAAGCTGAAAACTGGAACCTTCGCACGGATCATCGACTTATTATTTTATAATGTAACTCGATATCTGAACGCCTTATAATTCTATGTACACCAGAGAAACTTCCGTCCTTAGTTTTTGTTCGAAGTGCTCTTAATAATTTCCTTTATCTCAATCCGCTCGCGCCGGGATCCTCTTAAAATACTTACCCCCACATCCGCTTCTTTTAATAATCTTCCGAAGCTATGGAATTCCTCATTTGATCGCCCCCTTACAGTCTTTTCTTTCTCTTCCGAAGAATAGCAATTAGAGATGAATGAAAATAAGTAAGAACAATTTTAAAATTACTAATAAAATACCAAATTTCTTTCGTTATTTCTTGATATACAATTTCATAAGATTCAAAAATAAATAATCGGAGCGTGTATAATTGCTTTATATTGCATTGTTCGAGCCGCTGAGCAGGTATTCAGAAATTTATCAATTAACGAACACATTGGATTTCACAAAAATTCGCCTAAACAAACTAACGCACAATTATATTTGACGTCCCAATCTCGTAATAATCTACGGGTGCTAAAATAACAAACTTTTCAATGGGAACCTAAAACCCGAGATCGTAAATAATGATTAGTCATAGACTTGGAGATAAAGAAAATAAGCTCATCAAGAGAATGAATAGACAATAAAGTTTACCGGTCTTGTTATTACGGCATGTCAGTCGAACGCTTATGAAAACACTCTTTTTTTTATAATAGACGCTCGTTTACGGTCAGATTCTGACATGTTAACTGCGTCTTTCTAACATTTACTGCCGCTAATAAAACTGTTCAAAGCACCCGATATATAATTTGAGCCGAATATTTGACGATTTTATTTATAGATGGATCCATTTTTAGTATAAGTATAATCTTTGCAGATTTCTAAACATTATTTACAATGAAATCCGTCTGCATTCCAATTTTATTAGTTGACAGCGGCGTCTCGGCGTTCTCACGTAGGGCTGATCCCGTCTTCAAATCTGCTATGATGAAATTCCTTGCGTTCCTGTCTTTATTCATCACACGCGTACTTCTTCTAGGAAATGTGCGAGGCTCACATGCCCTGCTCGTATCCGCAACTGAGCGAACAAACCGCTGTCATTATTTATTATGGGAGGAGCCGTGGTTACGTGCTTACTTCTTTGAATTTATACACGTGTCAAAGGCCGAGTATCGTCTGGGAAGATATAGCAAATTAGAATAAATGTTTACATGCAGATCGATTGAATGATAAGTTAGAGAAATTACTATTACCTCTCAGTATTCTAAAAAAGTACATATCCATTGTCGATCCGAGATTACGGTTAGCAGTTGAGTAAAAATAAACAATTTTCAGTTTATTTCCAGAGCGTCTGTCATGATAAGAATATTAATAGACTAATTCTAGTTACATATATAACTCAAGAAGCTTACTCATAAGCGGTTTTATTTAGTGCTGACATAGGTATGCAAAGTGGATTAGAAAAAAATCTTTAGATACGTATCGAAAGAATCATGTCTAAACTTGTATGGGTAGTGCGCATCTCAGTGATATCCGGATGAACAGATCAGAAGATTGTTTTTTACCGTAGTTTCGGTTTCAACGCTTAACCCATCTCACGTCTTATCTGGGATCGTATTCGGGGGCCGGTGCGGACGTCTTCCCAAATTTGTTAACTTTGTTTTTATTTTTGATGCTTGTGCCTCATTCAAATCATTCCGTTGTTTATGGCCGACATTTTCATTTTTAGAATTCCTTAGATTCTGAGTACGGTCTGTCTGAATGCCGCTGAAGATATGTGAAATTAAAGCTATCCTCCTTTTTTCACATCCAAAGTCCCGAATTCCGCAGGTGTAGCTTTTTCGCGATGATCGTAATTGAGGGCAATAAATTGTTAATGTCTTGACTTATTTCGTGTACGGCCCCGGACCGGTCGTTAGGCTTTTAAAAGCAGTCTGTTTTAATGTTTACTAGTTCTTTGGTGATCGTCACAGATATAAAGTATATCATTTCGGTTCGAGTTACGACCCGCTTTCAACTGTTTTTATATTTCCCCGTAATACGACAACGGTCATTAATTTTCTCATAATGAGGCCCGATTTTAATTTTACTTACTGTTTACTTTTAAGCTCGAGTTTTTATTACAAAAATAAATGGTTTATTATGTAAGTCGTTATTCCTAATAATGTATCCTCTAATTTGATGGTTTACTTAAATTAATTAGTTTAAGTGTAAACAGCGGTCATATAAATGCATATTGCGAATTCTATCTACATAAAGAACTCGAAGACCTTTTAAAAGCTCAGATCTGAATGTTTTTAAACCGTATAAAAGTAATCGTTTTTATGGATTATTACATTTAAAAGTCATACGATTTCTTCTCGTAAAACAATTTGAGTCAAGTTCACAGAGACCGCGGTCGCTTGCTTTGAGAACGTCTTTTGTCTGTATGCACTGTGCAGACAAAGTATGATCCGACCATTCAACGATGTTCCTCAGCACGTAAACAAGACTCGACCGCAACACTATTTACAATTCCTCAGTGTAAACTAGCACCGATTCTGGCCATACCCGCTTACATAGAAACTGCTTAACATTCTAACCAATGCATACACCGCCAATAAAATGTTGACCTGAATATTTTTTTGTATAGATATGTACGAAATAACACATTCACACGCTGTCATGTAATACTATATTTATATATTATTTAAAGGACCAATTCGTACATGAATCATCGGGTCAACGTTCTCAGCGATGGTGATACAGAAATAGAAAGAGATACACATAATTAAAAGCATTAATAATTCAAAATAAATACAAGATCAAGAAGATTTAAATCGTTTTTTGTGTCTTTAAACAAATTTGCATATTATGAATCTGATTCGAAAAGTGACCGTCCGATGCATATAAAATTTTATGTTTACAAATTAAAAATACATACATATTAAGTTATTTTTTGGAGATAGCTAAATGAAAAAAACCTGTCCGACGATGTTACCACACTGGTCAAGTGTGAAATATGAAATCACGACTCTACTTGGTCGGCTGTTTGTGTTCCAAATAAGTAGGTATATTCTCATGTTCTTACAAGATGCTCTTTTTATTACATTATGCTTTAATAAATTCCATTTTATTTCAGATGGAACTAATACTTAATTTGTGGGAAAAACAAGTCCAAACAATAGATTAGTTTATCCTCTTACTAGATTAGCTAATACTTAAACAAATAACATCTGTTGCATTCAATCTGTGACAAAGACAAACAATACAACAACCACAAAAACAAACAATAGGGGACGAAACACGTGCGTTAAAGATGCGAGAGTACTGGTCACCTGATTATACCTATTGTCTTAAGGAGCTGTAAAACATCCTAAACAAATGGCGCTTACAAATAAAATTAAAACACACAAATTTCTTTCCCACGTATCCTTATATTTCGGTTCGTTAATTAATAACGAAATAACTCCAGAACAGGCTCCGATATGGGAGCATCTTTAGGCACCCTCATAAAATGATTATCAAATAATTCCCTACCATTCAAACCGATATCATTCTATTGCTTCGTTTAAGCTCGTAATACAATTTAACGCATCGTATTCAAAGGCATAGTGATGCATCACGCTACGCCGCGGTCTCACGATATTGTTTACAAAAACTAAGCAGCAATTATAATTTTATGTGACAAGTTTTAAATACAATTGGTACATTACCAACCCTTGCAATTCATCCTATGGCAATTATAATTTATTAAATAACGCCTAGTGCACACGAACACATTTCCCCGACTAGGCAAGACTACAAGCGTTATAAGTATACGGTATCACAACTCGGCACGTTAAAGGCTACCTGTACACGTACGCTTACGTCGTCCTCTTTTTATGGGCTGCCTCGAGAGTCACTGCCGTGGGAACCGGCATACACTTACGACGGCTACAGCTGACCAAAATGCGCTCTCCATACTCGATTAACAAATCAATACCACGTATACTACGACTCACCATATTTGATCGTGCAAACAAATCATAATATATTTCGACAACCATGCCCTTGCTCCTTATACAGCGGGAACGGTTTACGTTATCGACGATACATTGACAAAGGTATTCGTAAGGTTCAAATTCGTTCAGTCGGACAATCGAGTAGCCTGCTTAGTATTCAGAAATGTTCGATAACACGTCCGCTGTGTTGTCGCACTAAGCGAGGGTTCTTATTATAAATTCGTCAAAACTCTGTATCGAAAGCTTTAATTACGCGTGAGCCGTTTAAAAAAAGTAAAGAGAGACGCATGCATTTTTACCGTGTGATGTGCGTTGGGAAACTGAATTTCTACTATTGATTTCCATCACCCGACAATGATTATTGTTTGCAGAGGCTCATATCACTTCCTATGCAAATAGCTCATTGTTAGTTCTCGCTGATGTAAATTATGTTTTCATTCATCAAGCTAATTGACAACGGGGGACATCTGTCATTACTGAATCACTCCTTAAGAGTTCGTGTGGTGATCTTATGAAGAAATTAAATTGGTGACCCTTTACATCCGCCGAGTGCAGCTGCAGGGACGTGTGACGTGTGGATCTAATTACATTTGCCCACGGAGCGACTCCCTGTTGAAGATTTCAAATATAAACTGTCATCGGCCATCATTTGATTACCGTATTGATATTCGTCCTATTTGTTATTAGTTTGATTCTTGGCTATTATCAAAGCGTGTCACAGTATCACTTATCATTCTTGCACCAATAAGTTACATTACCTGGACTTTAACGTGACGATAAATTTGAGTTCAACAAGATATAAATAGTTACTACTTGGTATCCATGTGTTGTGACAACTTCTGATATTTCACGATCTGACTTTTATATATAACTGAAAATTCGTATACAAACCGCAATTAAAGTTTCATTGTTGAGATGTTAAAGGTCATTTAAGTTCTGTATCCGACGCTTCTCTGCTTTATGGTAGACAAACCGGTTACAAGTGAGCGGTGCGAGAAATTTCATAAGAATTAAAGTATCACATTTTTGCATGAACGAAATCCAAATTCTCATACACCATTGATAAAATTGACGGGCGCCTACGAGCTGTTGACTTCTTCTTATCATCGATAATCGATTTTCGACTGCCGTTTTGCCTTCTTATGTAAACATCGTCAAATGTCAATACCTCACTATCTGATACACACCCGTTAACAATATTTTTCGAGCCACGGAAACATTACACGATGCCATATTAGGCGTTAAGTACTCTAGCCTTATAGCACTGGTATTATTTTTAGCTCATATTAAAACAATTCAACCATCTGCTCTCCGTTCACCTGTCTATCATGTAGTTAATTTACACGCATCCTCCATACACATCGTAATGTAAAGAAAATATTTCAAATACTCGAACGCCGCGCCCATTTTAAAGGTCTAAGATGGTAGGATCTTGGGTTATCTTATTGTGAGGAGCTACTAACGCGTGCTTATTCAACGTTGAACTTTCAAATGAAGAATGTCTTTAAACTAATACAAGATGCATGTTAGATTATATTTTTAATGTCAGCCATTTTTGTGTAATAACGGACAATATTTTTTTTTCAGGGTACCTTCTCGCTTATTGTCGAAGCGTGGCACGACACAAACGAAACGTCAAGATCTGATGGTGAGTTGATTTCCCTAATTATATTATGACACAAAAAGTGTCATGAAAACGCCGAAAATTTTGTAAAATTCATATCACGTTCGTCACGAGTCGCTTACATTCAAATTTCACTGTAATTCTGGGTGTTTATCGTGCATTTAACGGACAGTATGTATATTTGAATGCTTATATTATCATATCGTGGAAGACAAAAATGTTCCCATGGTGTGGACGATTGGCGTTCAGAGCACGCGGCAGCGCGCGTGTTTTGAACATCAATGCACTACGTATTCTAATAAACTCAGCCTTCTGTAGGACGAAAATTTAGTAGAAATGTTCTAATGTATTCCGATGGACAATGACCGATACCTAGACGAAATGTACATTGCTTTATAATTATGCAAACACAACACAACTCGTGAACTAACAAACTTAACGTACGTCAAATTAAAGCCATGTGCATAATTTAGGTAATCATTTAAAATAATCGATAGTAATCGATATTGAAGTTTGGATCATCATTCGACGATATCACGCGGAGTTAAACGCTCAAAGGAATCGACAGGCTTACTGCTCACATGCGACATGGCGTGACCGAAAAAACGAATCAAATGAATTGTAACCGCATTGCCTAAAGTAAATACATCATCATAGTAATTCGCTGCGTGTATTCGTACATAAGTCTCGACATGAACCAACAAATCGGGGTCTCATAACAACTAGATATATATCGTCTGGTTCGATATTGTAAAATACAATATTTTAGACGCGAAAACTGACTGGCGACGCCCACTTCTTAATTAGTTTTTCATCCTGCTGCACTCTGACCGACATAATTACTACTCCTGACCGAGTAACAAAAACTGTATGTGATTTACTTTAAAAAGATTTAAAGATAGGAGGAGTAGTTCTACGGGCCGGTTTACCGAAAATCATTAGCGTCCGGAGTGGATAGATTAAGAGGACGGGTATATTTTTAATACGGTGCGGGAGCGATGGGCGGCGCCGGCGCACTACCGAGAAATGTTACCAACAGAAATCTAATCAAGTATAATAACAGGTTACATACACGCCGTTTGTGTTCACTCACTATCTACCCACCGGACTAATGTTTAATTAAATCACATTAGGATCTTCTAATTCAAAACATCTGCATTCATTATTTATGACCTGCGCTTTGATGGAGCCTACGATTCTTATTCTTACCTCGGAGAAACCAATCGCGGATAATAGAAACATGACTAAAGAATTCCATATATCATAGATAAATACGATTTCACAATTCACACAAAGAATAATGGCTTACGGCGTCGTTTAGAGGATTCTTAAACAAATAACCTTGCGACAATGGACCGTTCGCGATTGTGACGTAGTTGTTCGTTCCTTCACCGAAATCTTTTGTGTTGCCCGAGGCAACCCGGGCCGCACCTGGAGCTCACTAACGGCATGATGCATTGTTTACTCGATACTAAAAAGCGTACCTCCAAGATGGTCGATTTTTAGTTTACACTTCATCTTTCGTCATCGTATGGCTTGAGTGAGTAAAAAATCACGGAAGACGGCCCCGGAAACCTCAATTTATGATATCAACAGGCGTTATCCACTCGGGAAATGCTGTCGACAGATGCTAAGCACATGCTACCAGATAATAGGTGAGCAACAGTGTCGTATCGGTTTTGTTTATAGTCCCCACTTCGTTTACAATTATTGCACTGTCTCGCTTTACACCTACATTTTGTTGAAACAGGAATAAGAGCGTGTGAAAAGAGAGTAGTGATAACAGATTCGTAAAGCAATTACGTGTCTGGACCGGCGCGGTGTAAATTGCCGGAGGCTGCTCTCAGTAACAAACGAGATGCGGTTATGATACAGTTATGTTGTGACGCGTTCTTATCTAACGTGATATTGAATCGGTCACTAACAAGCAGGAGCGATATTTTGTTATTTCTTAGTGTATTCGCTACATTTAATATATTTTATAAAAGTTTATCCAACGTTAAATCTCATTACAAAATCATTCATTAGAATTCAAAACTAAAACGGCTCGTAAGACAATAGTGAATTAACATCCCAAACCTCTGCGGCGTTGTCGAAAGGTGCGAAACGTCTCCAGTAGAAACCATTTTCAAGTGTTGAACTGTCAAATTGACCGAGAGCTTAAAACTCTCTAAACGCTTACACGAAATTGTTGGATTGTTTATCTAGTACAAGGCGTGACGCCGAGTGCGCCACTCAAATTCAAATACACGTCGAGCACATTAGAAGTGGACAGTTTTATAAACAAAAGGAGTGCGTCGTTTGTGTACTCTGTCCATTGATGGACTCCGTTTCCCACAGTGCCAGTAACGGACCGGCCGGTTAGGCAGGTGTCTAAAACGAGATACTGAGACATCACTCAATGATTCGCCAATAGAGCAGGACGAAAGATTTCGTTTTCATTAATATTCGCGAGTGCTCTGTAATTAGACCACCATCAAACCAGATCGAGTACGAGTTGTAGATCCACAGCCTATATAATGAACTAGGGCTAGCATCCGGTGGCCTTATTCATTGATCGATTATTAACGGAAGCCGGTTCGCGTGATCGCATCCCCAGTTCCTTAAAGACTCATTTAATATATACGAAATCGAGCGCCTCCGATCCCGAGACCCGTTCAAATTATCTGTTATTTCGCTTTCTTTTGTTTGTATCGAGAAGTTGTTCTTAGTTTATTTGTGTGACCTCTGGGCCCGTAATTATATGTTATAAGACGTCGGACCGGCACGTACCGACGTCTGCTACGTTCTGCTTTAAATGTGTTATTTATTTATAAATTGGTTCTACATTAATAGACTAGGATACACCTTCATTTAATATCTTTTCGACAATAATTTCGGATAATAAGTGTAATTTATGCGGGTTGCTACAATGAAGAATGTTTTTTCAATTCCTTAATGTATAAAGTGTTGAGCAATTTTCTTACAAATTACATTGTGTGGAATAATACAAGATATTCTTTAAAGGTTTAAATTGTTCAAGTAATTTATATAATAAACTTAGTATGAAGTAATGTTAGTCAAAGTTTAACAATGGTCATATATCACAGAGGCAGCAACCCTAGCGCATTTAGCTAAGTGCACGGTTGCCATAATTTTGTGCGCACATTGGAGCTAAATTGCACAGCGCTCCGACTTCGTTCCCACACATCATTTTTCTAATTCTCTCCGAACTCTGCACTTCGCTTTAATAACGCTGCCTCGTAATAAACCTATCATATTACACCAACTAAAATTACCTACTTTATAACCTTATATTTCAGGTGGGCTTTTATTTTGATTTTACCTCCAATATATAGTGCGTCGATAAAAGTCCGTGCGCTAAAATCTCTATAGTAACGATTTACGCTTTCTATTCGAATCGATCGCGGATTAAATTTATTGATATTTATTATATTTTCGTTTGGCGAGCTCAGAGTATAGGTACGTGTTTTATCTCCTAGATTTATTACACAGATACAATCATTTGTAAGCTTACGTTGAATTGGATACGCTATGATGTATTCCTGCTTTGAAATGGGATTCGTCAGTCTGTACATAGTACTACAGATTGTGTTGTAAGAGAAATAAACATGTCCTTATTCTTAATCTAAACGCGTGATAATTTAATAATAAGTACAGCTTTTCATCATTCGTAGATTTATATAGCAGTCGAATGCCATACGCCACAAAATTAGTCCGGATCGATCGTTTTTATATATCTTTTAATTTTGTTTCACGTCTGGTTTAATTTTATCTGCTGTCGGGATTACCGGCTTAGGAATGTAACTTCAAGCGTAGCAAAAAGAAAAAAACTGGACATACACGAAGGGAAATAAACAAAGGAACTGGTCGATGCTAAGGTTTCCCAAGGCGGCCCGTCTCGCAACTTACATCGCTTTGATGAATGGATTGGCAGTTTATTAAATCACTGCGGGTAGTTCCAATGCAAGTTTTTGTGGCCAGTTGTCTATATCCAGGCTTCATACTCGACACTACTTAACATTTTTAACGCATCGTCTTATAGCTGCCTAGTTAAGCACGAGTTATTTTACACAAGAAAGTTAAAACTCTTAATCAATCAAACGGGCGCCAACAAACCAAAACACTGAATCACGCTGGGAACAATGAAATCTCACGTTTGAATGCGGGCGTCAAACAGCGCACAGTAACAGGTCAATTTACGTCCTAACTTTCCCACGCTGATAAACAAATTAACTTTTCTTTATCGAATTAAGCCGCGTTTTTATCCTTAGCAGATCTCATTTCGGAAACCATTAGCCAAATAATTGAACTTGTTTTGTTATTTGTATATAAATTGCGTCTTGTTATTTCAGATTCACTCATAGCGCGGATGACGAAGCAGAGTATAGCTGATGTGGGTGGACCCTGGAATGATGAAGAGCAGCGATGGGGAGGGGTTGGAGGAGCGCACTTGAAACTTTCATATCGAGTGACCTGTTCCCCACATTACTACGGGTCCGGTTGTGAAGTCTTATGCAGGCCGAGAGACGATGGCTTCGGACACTACACATGTTCCCCAGCTGGAGAGATTGTCTGCAAGGCAGGATGGACTGGCGATTATTGTTCAAAACGTAAGTGATGTTACATAATGTATAACTGGTGTTAATTTCTAGTATTTCAAAGCGTACCCACATGTGGCAATTATAATTGCGTGCTACAATTCACTCTTCCTCATTAATGAGTTATGATGACAAATTTGGTCGAACATCCTCTCATAAACCTAATTTAAACATGACCTTTCACGTTGGCAATGGTAATACTTTCTAACCTCAATAGTGATGAGTCATCCAGGTCAAGGGAGAATAATTTCCCTATCAGTAGATATCTTGTAATCACTAAAATGCACTTTTGTAATAAGTTCATGACCTTAGTCACCTAAAATATTTCAATGTCTCGGGTTCAAAACCCTGAATACGAGGCAGGGTTACTTAACTTCCTGTGTCCAGTGAATATTATATTAAATATTACATTCACGTTAAAACATTTTATGACTAATTGTCTTACTTTATTTTTCACATCTCGTTAAAATTTTAAACATTTTTATTGTAATCGTCAGGTCGTTGCTTCAAATATTATTCTAGATGTGTATCTTCATCCATCATTAAAGTTTATTGCGCGGTATAAACTAAATCACTAAACTTAATGTACATCCAAAGTTATTTTATATATAATATATTTCTTGTTATTAAAAAAGTCTATTTTATATGACTTAAAAGTTGTTTGTTTTTGGACGTAGGTCAGTGATTTACGTTTAGTTGAATCCAATAACGAGAGAACATATTAGTTTCGAACGTCCCATAGCTGAAGCGAGCGTGTGACCGCCACGAGTGTGGTCTGTTTGTCTTTGAATGCCGCCGGATTTGTAAATAAAAGCAATGAAGAATGCGTCTCGTCATTAGCGACGTTAATCAATGCGCTTTCCTTTTTGTTATCACTATAAAAATATATAGTTAAGTATAGAAACGGTTATTCGTTATTTCGTGATAGAAGTCTTGTCTAATTTATTAATCTATATAATTAGACCGCGCCTAATTTTTTTTCAATTACACGTAGCGAATTAGCTTTTGCAAAATAAATGAATCGCATTTCTTCGAATGGTTCTCAATAAAAAAATCTAAACGTTTCAAACGTCATTATAAATAGTGACGTATGTTAAAGACATCGCGTCTTGTATTGTAAAACAAAGCGGTGCGGCTCAAGATGCATTGTGGCGGGCGGATGTCGCGTCGCAATCTCGGCAGCCCCACCTGCCGCCGCGTTCCCACACTCCGGCGCCGCAAAAAAACCGACAGAGAGAGACGCCGCACCTTGCTGCTCGTAGCACGTTGTCCCTCTCACACGCCAGGGCTGCTCTCTTGCCACTCGCTACTTATGCGACCCTGGTACTACCTCGCGACGGGATAACCACGAAATCACAATTTTCTGGTGAAAGTAAACAGTTGAGAAATATGTCAACTATTTTAGAAAACTTTTTTTTTGTAACTAGCATGTTGTGAGAAACTTATTTTTGTTTTAATGATAAAATTTCTTTGCATATGCATGAATATTAAATTGCTTAATATCTTAATGGATAAACAACCACATTAGTGAAAATCAATAGAAACATAATTAAATGAAAACAACGATACGTTCGCGCATGCACACACTCAACACTCAAGACTCATACATACGCCAACCGGGTCAAAAACACCTTTAAACGAGAAACGAACACCAATCGAAATAAACTCTGTACTTGACCGTGTCATAAGACTTGCCTCACATCTGCCGAACGGTATCTTGCCTTCTGGGAAGCTTTAGCAACCCGAAAACTTATTTGCATGTCCCGACAGCATTATCTCGACGGTCCAGGTCTGCTGTTTAATGATAGGGTAAATATCGCGAGAGAAACCCTTTATGGCCGCTTAATTTCGCCTAATTGTTATCGGGAGTAGAGTTCTCACGAATGTTACCTTCTGTATGGAGTTGCAAATCCCACGCGTAACGAATTTCCGTTTCCAATAGAAACAGATGTCGGAACAGTTAAATATTTGCCCGATCCCAAGCACGTGTATTATCCTCGGGGAAGGCCACCATCGAGCTGTTACCTGACCTCGCAGAGGCTAGTGTTGCTTCTTATTTCGTAAGGCCTTGGCCGATCGCAGTGCGCCATCACTTGCCTCGCTTACAATTAGAAATCGATATCGTTCGTATTCAATGATAATAATTAATAGGGGAGCGGTAAACATCTATAACGCGGCGTTCGTGCCACTTGCCCTACTATCGTTTCTTGAGTATTATTTTTACGGCTCCCGTTTTACCTACAGCTCAAGGGTTACGATAAGGAAATCCGAGTAGGTCATGAAGTGGATAGTGCAAGGAGCAATCAAACCGGCACTCGGCACTTTGATCACCGCTTATAGCGATTTAGTAGCTTTATTTCTTTCCATCTTGAGTTTTTAATGTTATATTTATATAACAATCTTTACATATAACATTTTTAACTCGGATGGGTACTTTCTGAATGTGCATTAATCTTAGCTGCAAAATGTAATACCATTAATAAACGCAATAAAGAATTGCCAATTTCCCGGAGTGATCCGTAAGCGGCTTTACAAACGCTCAGAGTAAGTTCGGGGCTTTGTGCTAGCTCGGCTGAGTTTAAATCTATATTAGAGTCTAGCGGCGGAGAACTAATCTCCTTTATTATACAGGAACAGCTCGGAAATCCAGAGATATATACGCAACCTCAAACTGTTTCCTCGTTCAATTTAATACTTATTATTCTTAGCTCCATATGCATTTAGATAGGTTTTGTAGTAAACAAAATGGCGTCTTAGTATTTTTCTAGTGAGTTAGGGGACTAGTAACGGTCGAGTGACGGTTAGACTCCCCGCGCTATCTGCCCCCTTTGTATTCGCTCCGATAACTTGCCCATGCGCAACCGACCGATACGACGCCGCGCGCACTTCTCATTACAAAACACATTTTTTACAACGCTTACTGTGCCATTACTTCTTCACCTTTTATTGTTAAGACCCTTGTCTGTAGTCAAACCGCAATGCACGCGTAAATTCAAGATTCTTCCATTACATTTTCATTACATAGTAATACCAGCACGGGGTAAGGTTCGTCGAGTATAACACGTAAATCACACGGTTAACGATGCACACATTACGTACGTTATCCATCACGTCAGAATAAAATATTAATGTTAAGAAAGCAATACGAAAATCGTGCCATTACGAAATAAATCGATATCGCACCGGAACGCATATACGTTCTGGGAGCCCTAATACGAACTCATAAAAAAATAGTAATAAAGTTTATATAGGATCTCGCTATGGTACAGTCAAGATAAATGATCGGTGCGCATGACCTCGCCCCGACTCGGGACGCTAACGAACCTCTCTCTTTGTTACCGTGTCCTTTGCGATTCTTCGTAGATTCCAAAGCTTATACGCGAAACTGCGTGCAGCGCTGGAATTATCGATCGTCTTCACATTCAAACTATAACCAATGGAGCTTCGTTGTGTGCACTTTATCCACGTCGTGCTAACAAACCTATTTCTTTTGTTACAGCGAGATGCCTGCCCGGCTGCGACTCGGAGCACGGCCACTGCCTCAAGCCCGACGAATGCATGTGAGTATCACTTCACACCTTCTTGCTAAATGTTCACCGCCTCTTAAATCATTCATCCACCTCATTGTTCGCAACTTAAGAGACATACACCTTTTAGACGCTTGTTATCACGTCGTATACTTTACTGACTTATGTTTTATTTAATTTCAGTTGTCATTCGGGCTGGGTGGGCGAGTTGTGCGACCAGTGCGAGCGACATCCGGGCTGCGTGCACGGCACCTGCTCTAAACCCTGGGACTGCAATTGTGAGGAAGGTTGGGGTGGATTGTTTTGCAACCAGGACCTGAACTACTGCACCAACCACCGCCCGTGCAAGAATGGCGGCACCTGTCACAACACTGGACAAGGAAGCTACACCTGCGTCTGTTCGGACGAATACACCGGGCCCGACTGCGAGAAATCACTTCATTCGTGTGCCGTACGAGCTTGTCTCAACGGAGGCGCCTGCGTCCCGGACGAAGGCGGAGAACTGTCTTGTGCCTGTCCGTCCGGTTACGAAGGAGCCCACTGTGAAACTAGAAGATTGACCTGTGCCGATCAACCCTGTCGAAACGGAGGAACCTGCGAACCCAAACCATCCGGCTACGTGTGCGTCTGTCCCGCGGGCTATGCCGGCGCGGACTGCGCCGTCGAGGCCGACCCCTGTGCCGCCAACCCCTGCCGGAACGGTGCTAGCTGCAACCGGGCCGGAGACGGATTTCGATGCACGTGCAAACCCGGCTTCAGAGGGAACAGATGCGAAATCAACATCGACGACTGCACGGGTATCGTCTGCGAACACGGGGGGACCTGCGTAGATCTAGTCAACGGCCAGCGATGTCAGTGTGCGCCCGGATTCCTCGGCCCCAGATGCGAGACGCGAGTTGACTTCTGCCTCGCGAAACCTTGTGCGAACGGCGGCAAGTGCCAGGTGCTGGACAACGACTACGAGTGCCGGTGTCGCCCGGGGTTCGCGGGCAAGGACTGCAGCATCGACGTCGACGAGTGCGCCTCCTCGCCCTGCAGGAACGGAGGCACGTGCAGGGACCGCGTGGACGGCTACCACTGCAACTGTCCGCCGGGTTGGGGTGGCAAGTCGTGCACGGTGTCGCTGGCGGATTTCGCGGCCGCCAAGCCGGCGGGGGGTCACCTGCGACGGGTAGGTGACGAGGCCCCCGAGGAGAGCCTGTCGGGGCGGCACGTGGCGCTTATCGCGGCGCTGTCGGCTGCGGTCCCGGCGGCCGCGTTGGCAGCGGCGGCGGCAGTAGCGTGCGTGCGGCGGCGGAGGAAGCGCGCGCAGCACGCGGCAGACGCGGAAGCTCGCGCGCAAAACGCCGCCAACTCGGGCGGAGGCGGGCGCGTCATCCGCAACACGTGGGGCAAGTGCGAGGCGCCGGCGCCCGAGTGCCAGAACGCGCACAACGCGGCGGCGGAGGAGTGCAAGCGCAAGACTCTCAACACGGAGAGCGCGGCGCGGCTGCTGGCGGCGCTCGACCCGCGCCTGTCGCGTCTCTCCGCGGACTCCGCCTACTGCGCTAACAGGTCAGTATCTACTGCGAACGCTCCTATGTGACATTTTAAATTATTACTGTTCTGTTTAAATTATTGTAATATGGCCGTGATTTCGATTACTGATTTTTTTTTGTTTTGTTACAGCGATACGTCGCTCGTGAAGCGGGCGCTGGAGGGCGGGGGGGTGTACGTGCTGGACGACCACTGCCTGCCGCCGACGTTCGCGACGCAAGTGTAGTGCCCTCTAGTGCGCAATGGACGTTAACTTATTTATTCACATCGGACGCTCGTGCGATCAAGGCTGTGCGCCGCGTGTACATATAGCGTAACGTGTAAAGTGACCCCCTGTATAGACGGCTAGTTTAAGTATTTGGATATATTTATTTGGAGTGCGATCCGTCCGTCCTGTAAATAGTAATGGCGAATCGGATCGCCTTTTTCCGCCCTTTATCGGCAAGCGTCGCCCGCACCGCGTCCCGGCGTCGCGTCGGGGCGTCGATGACTGATGATAAAATGGACTCTAGTGAATTGTTTTAGGGGTGATATTAGGTTGAGGGCGAGGACCGCGCTTGCTGAGGGTAGTGGACTCGTCCACGTCTGCGATCTCTGTAGATAACGTGACGCGGTCGCGCGGGTCGGTCCGTCGCGCGACGGCGGTGCTGACACTACCATACACTACCATACACTACCATACACCACCATACACTACACTACCGTACACTGTACTACACTACTATACTCTTACTGCCTCTTCCATTATATCTTTATTCACTTTTCTATACAATAGTATATCTTATATATTTTCTCTTCATTGATGTGTCTAGTGGTCAGTGTCCGATATGTATTCAAAGCCCCTGTCCTCTGATTAGACTCGCACCAGTATAGAAACCAAACCGTGCGTTATTTTAGACTAATTAAAATGAAACGGATGAATGTCTGTTTTTAAATTGATTATTTGTGATTGACTAATTATTGTCATTGTTCCTATGATTATGATTGTTAATTATACAGTAAAAATCTTGTTACGGTTTTTTTGAAAATTGACATAGATTTTTTACTAATCTCACTTCTGTTATATCTGGATAGTAGATTGAAAGTTGTTCCTCGACCCGAGCGCCATTTTTGCGTTCTCCGTCCGGTAGAGGGCGTCGAGGGCGCACAAGTCGCGCTCGGTCTCACAATAATTAACACAGCGCACGTAATTAGTCCATAGGTTAAAATAATTTGTGTACTTATAAGAAACAAATGTCGAAACCTAAGTCATTGTGTATAAAAAAACTATTAAGTTTTAGTTATGTAAGTATATTCTCCATTACTGTCGTAAGTACTGTGACAATATGACTTCAGGCAACATAGGAAACACTGCAGGTTTTTAAATTATTTATTTTAAAACAGTGTAAACTCAATTATTAAGATTCCTCCATGACTCTCCTCACATTCCACTGAATCTGAGAGGATCCGTCGACGAATCGCCTGTGAAATAATTTATGTTAAATTACAGTTTTATATAATATTGTAGATATTATTTGATAAGGCGTCGCCTCTTATGTTGCCTGTCGTACGGTAGATTAGAGAGGGTTAAATCGACAAAATTGTAAAATATCAAACTATGAATAGACTGATGATCAATAATTAATAATGTTCTTGTATTTTTTAAGATGACAAAATGTAAGATTAAATTATGTGAAAATACAAATAATACTGAAGCATCAATATATCTAATTTACGTAAATTATTACGACTGCGTAACTTTCATTTTTCTTTTTGAGAATTTTTTAATGATATGCGCCTCAATGGAAATAAAATGACAGTATTTTTAATTTATTTATTGAGAATGTGATTACTATTTTGAATTGCTCTAATTATTGAAAATCATTGTTAAACTATGTTTTAAAATTGTATACAATTGACTGAAGCTAAATTGTCTTCTTGATTTGTATTTTCGACGTATTACTATGAGAATCATGAATGCATTTATTAGGTGTGAGTATACTGAAAGAAAAAAAACTATCATTCCATTTCTCATAAGTTAACTATCTTTAAAATTGTATTTTATTTCTGCTATTTCTATGTTTATTTTGCATGCATAAAAAGTGATTATTATTGTCTTAATTATGATATTTGCTCTTTAGTTAAAGTACAAATATTATTTGTGTACTTTTAGTATATTCACATTTCTCAAATTAAAGAAAAATGAAAGCATTCCGATGTAAGCGGAGAGCATAACTAATATTCCATAGATCAAGATTATTAAAGTCATTGTAAGTTAATGTGGTGATATCTTTGCCAGCGGGTGTGAGTGACGGATGTGTATTATGTGCTTCGATGCAAGGAGAAATAAAATGTTAATAAACAATTGTTTACAAAAGATTACCAATGATTTTTTTTTATTCTATCAATTTTAAAAATCTACTCTTATAGCAAATCCCAGCTATATTTGAATTATACAATACAATATCGGTTTCTTGATTTATTTTTAAAGACACTTGTACATATATGTTTTTAACATTTTTCTTTGCAGACTCTGGTATATGAGATAATTATTTAATTTCCACATATTTACTTTTTATCTGGCTTAATAAAATTAAATAAGTTTATCATTTTGTAAAATAAACTTAATAAACTAGAGTTTTTGTCTGGAAATATGCAAATATGAGCTATTTCCGTCAGAATACATATTTAAGTTGTCCAAATTAATAAGTATAGGAATATTATGAACATATATTAGTCCCTCTGCACTAAAGAAGACATGTTTATTTTATACATTAAGATTATCTAAATTGATAACGAAATTCATTAAAATAAAAAATATTGGTTGCTCGTAGGTACTTATCTTAAAAAAAAGTTGAATGAAAAAATATTTCGCATTTGATAGCCCATTTTATTGCTAAAGATAATGAGCTATGTAACATTAACTTATCTTCACGACTCGATACTTCTGATCGTTTCCGGGCATCAAATAGTACCTACTATCCGCATATTTTTTTTTTTTATATAACCGAGAACTAAGTTATTAAATGCTAAGACATTTTTTTAGTTCGACTAGATTGTGGTAGTGTAGATTAACGTGTTTTAACAAACAAAACAACTCATCAACTTTTTAATATTAGAAGATGATCAGTTGAGTAGTTAGGCGTGAAAGCATAATCTACACATATAATAAAATTGTCACTGAGCGATTTCTGTACATGGAAAATATTAAAAAAAACATAATGGGGGGGCCTTTATAAGAGCAAGAGAACCCAAAACAATGATTTTTAATTTTGTCTGTTTGTCTGTATGTCTGTTTGTGCACGCTAATCTCAGAATTGGATTAACCGGTTTAAATGCAGTTTTCGGGAATATATTATCATGGGCTGCACTTTACATACAGTGTGTTTTTACATAAATCGGTTAACAAATAAAAAAGTTAATAATTTCTTATTTTCGTACCATTTCGGTAAGATATTTTTTCTTAAATTGAAATAGTGGATTTTACCTCAGGGAATAATAATACCCTTTACAATAAAAAAAATATCTATGATCAAAAATCACAAAAAGATATAGGTACTTTAAATATAAATTAAAAATACTTCTACAAGCAAAAACTGCTAGCCGGAGTTTGATGAAACTTTGAGCGGGTACGTTTTATCGAAATCGAAATCTACGCGTACGAAGCCGCAGGCACAGCTAGTCAGCAAATAAACTCATTCGCATTATAATAATATTAGTTAGGTTTATAGTCGTTCCTTGTAAAAACGAATAGCAAATGTGCGGATGATACTCTTTGCCTCTCCACTTCGATCAGCAGCTTTGGACTAGTATTATAACATGTTGATTTTTGTAGACCACGCGAATGGATTCGCTAGTTATGTAATACGTCTTCCTTCACTATCCTGGGAACAGACCCATCTTTAAAATCTTATTACACAGAACAGAGATCGGGTAAGTCTAAACCAACACCTAATCATCATCAGATTGCATTTTATCTTTGCAGGGCTTTAGACTGATTTTATTATCTTGAGATTAATGACGACTTCTAATTAACTTATAGAATTGGGTGCCTGCCTTTTCATGTTCTTAATCTCGGAGTTATTTATTCTAATTGATGCAGTTGTAGTTCTTAAAAGTTTTGTTGTGGTTATCGTATAGGTATTAGATTTATTGTCTCTGTTTTGTTTATTTCATATGATAAAGAAGATTTTGTATTTCTGTAACGCTTTGTGTCGTCGTTTAATATATTATTCCTATGTTTTCGATTAACTAAATAGACATATTTGCTAATTTTTTTTAATTATTTTGCTTGGTTTCCACTTCATTCTCCTGAAATTAATATCAAATAAATTAGTAGTAGTTGCCTTAAAAGGTTAATTAATAGTCTGGGCGTGGTGGGTCACGACTTATGCCTCTTTCTTGTCCCAGCTGATCACCGTGGTCGGTGGTAGAGGCATGTCGGGTTCGTTGTTGGACCTCCTACTCTGAGTAGACTTTCGTGCAGCCCCGGTGTGTGCAGAATGATCCTTTCTGCTTACTCGCATCTCTAATCTTCACAACAATATGAACACGACTAGGGACATATATTATCCCTTTTATTTGCCATACACCATTGTTTTTGTGTTTTTGCATGTCTTGGAATGAAAAAAAAACACTTTGTCGGCAAAGTCTAGAGTAAATATTCACTGGATGTGTCATTTGACGTCTATGCGTTTGCACGGCTCAAATTTACTCAATGTTTTAATTTTCCCTTTATAAAATAACTAGAATATTTTCAAGCCTATTTATACTTTTTTAACCCCCGACTAAAAAGAGGAGTGTTATAAGTTTGACCTGTCGATCTGTGTATCTGTATAGATGTGTATCTGTGTATATGTGTATCTGTGTATCTGTGGCAATAAATCATGTTACTTAATACATTTATAATTTATTACATTGTCAAAACTTTAACATGGATCCTTATTTTATTAAATATAATACATATTTCTCTTAATAAATATAACCTATGTACATCATAATATAGGATTCTAATGCTAAAAGATTTTTTTAAAAATCGGTCCCGTAGTTTCGAAGCCTAGTCGAGAAACAAACAAATATTTCCTACTTAAACAATTGATTTTTTTTTAGGTTCATTTAGTACAATTCAGAAATTCGTAACATAAGTTTAAAAAGCAGAAAAAAAAATTAAAAATTTAAAAAACGCTCGATACAAATAGATCTCTCAAAAAGAATAAAAATAATATTATTATGTACTTATTGAATTCGTTGCGTCGGGGGACCGTTTAATAAAGTAAGAAATTAAAATGCAAGTAAGTTAACAAGGCAAATAAAGAAATTAAGATATCGAATCGTATAGTCTAAGTCCTCAATGATTTTTTTTTGTATGTCTATGCTGTTAGCCCTGTTGGCTATTACAGCGTCACCGGGGGAGCGGGTGGGTCAGGAGACCCGCCAAAATCTCAATGATTAACTTCGTAATATATACACTATCAACGTACGTACTACGGTCTCCCGACGCAACGAGTTCAATAAGTACATAAAAATATTATTTTTACTCTTTTTAGAGGTTGTTTTGTATCGGGGGTTTTTTACATTTTTAATTTAATTTTCTACGATATAAAGAGATTAATGATTAATTTAAATAAAATAAACACATGAATATTCCCATTGTAACGAAACCATTCTTCCAATTAAACGCCAAAACCACCTAGGGAACTTTTTGAACATTTAATCGGATAAAAAGAAATTTACCAGGATCATCTGGGTAAAGTAGCCTGTGTTATTGCAGGTTATCTGTAACATCTAAAATAATAGTTTCGGAATGTACATCATCATCTTAATTTTTATTTAATAAAACCAAGAAGATATTTTTAGGAGAAAAAGTTATATCTATTATACTATATACAAAATTAAAAAGAAAAAAAAATTGCGTTTACAGGGATCCAAACAGTTTCAATAGTTTGTTTGTTAGCACATCATACAAGTACTACTTGTGGTTTTTATGGCATTTGATGCTTGAATGATATGAATTAGCTTTCTAATTTCTAAAACGAGGAAAGGTAACAGATGCAAGTCTCCGCTATTCAATTAAAATTAATTTCAGGACCTAAATTTAAAAAAGTGCCCTAAAAATAAGGTGGCTATAGGAATATCTTAAAATTAAGTTTTATATTATAACAATATTATCATCTTTTTATCTCAATCTTGTAATAAAGCGATAGGAATAAAATAAAAAAAAATGCATAAACTTAATTATTTATTATTTGGTGCCTTAAAAAACAATCAGTATTTACAAAATACCTTAACCTATTTGAATAGGGTGTCAATGAAAATTCATTTTAAATTACCTAAAAATAAGGTAATTATTCAATTGTAATTTCAAAATTACAAGAACGTTCTATAAAATTTTACAGTATTCTTCGACCCCATCTATCATATAAATAGAAGGTAATAAATTGCACACAGGAAAAATTAAAATATTAATTTACACATGTAAAATAAAGAACTGAACTGCAATTTCCATAAAAATTTAAGATCTATGTGCAATCAATCATTTATTCTTAATTAGGAAAATATATTTTATAAAAAAAGAACATTCACTAGCCCACAATGACAAGTTTTTGACTATCAAAAAGTGCTCGTCAGTTGTCAATATAATTCTATAACCGTGACTTCTAGGCTACAATAACCTGTGAAAATAAATATAACTTATAGTTCACATTTCATAACTTGTAAATGTATGTAATTCCTCTTCAACAATCCTTGGGTAGGGCCTAGAGAGGCTTATCAAAACGAAAGTCACGAGATCATATTATAAACTATCTAACTAAATAGAGTTAAATCTAACGAACACAACAACGGTCACGCGAAAATGATATCACATCTCGTCAACAGGCCATCTTTAGCCTCGTCTTATACGAACTAAATCATGGTATTTCTATTATATGCGAAACTAATCCGCTAGATCATAAGGCTGCAATATAACCGGATCTATCGACATTACATTACAAGTCGATTCAGTAAATAGTAGAGAAATAACAGATAAGATCAGTGTCGCGCTACCGTGTGGTCCTCCCCCCTGTCCCCCCTCAGTCTGCGCTGCGCGGGGAGCGCTCTGCACTAGCGCGCTGCGCGTCCCCGTTCTGCCTGGGCGAGGCAGAGCGGGAACGGGAGCGCTCACGGGAGACCGAGCGCTCGCGGGACACCGAGCGGGAACGGGAACGAGATCGGGATTTGCTCTCGCGACGCTCCTCGCTCGCCTCGACTCGCTCGCTGACACGCTTCGGTGATTCCGCTTCCTTGCTTCGTGAACGCGATCGCTCCCTGGTCAAGTTTAGATAGTTAATATTGTCACTCGTCTGGTGGCTTAATGTTAAACTGATTGCGTTGGCAAAAAAAAAGGGAAATGCTTCTATTTTAACATCGTAAATGTAATATAATATTATTGGTATAACCACGAGACTTTTAGAAATGATAATAAATATTCGTAGGAAACTCATTCTTAAAAATGCTTTATCGATTACTGCATTACACAAATAAATTAAAATAACTTTTGCAGTTAGGAATTTACCAAAATACAAGTCGAGAAATTAAGTTTACTTGTTAAATACGAGTAGGTTGTCTGAGAAGAGTCAAAAATCTATTCATGTATACAAGAAACACGGAAAATCAAAATAAACAGGTTTCCTATATATTCTACTACACTATAAAACATTCAACTATCTTACCTGGCCTTGCCGGCGGGCTCCCTTCAGATGCAGGAAAATATGATAAGAGTCAATAATGATATAAATGTGCCATCAATCAGTTACAATTAATCGTATAAAATGTTGATTAAAAAGTGCCAAATATTTGCCGCCCCAGTGTGAATCGACAACAGTGGACGTCATATGGTTAGATTTCGTCCGTAAAATCATACAGATCCAAAACACAACCTCAGCCTATCGTCGGATGCTTTGAAAGCACAAATAGACTCACTTGTCCACAGGCGAGCGCGACTTGGAGCGCGAGGCGGAGCGTCCGTTTCTCTCGGGCGACTTGCGCGTGTCGGAGCGCTCGCGCTCGGGCCGCGGGGAGCCGCGCTCGGACTTGCGCGAGGCGGACCTGGAGCGACTGCGGTCCCTGGCGCCGCGGAACCAATGTTTAGTGCTACCTCTAGTCTCTACGCTATCGAGATCCGTGGAAATTTTACCTTACGAAATTTCGACGGACCACGAGCCGTGACGTACGATCGATTGAAAACTAAAACTAATTACGACGAATGTTACTGTGGTTATACTTACGATTTTAAGTTTTGTTCGGCGCATGTAATAACACACCTAGCCAAATGAACATTGATTATTATTTAATAACATGCAGTATTGAATACTATATTCGATTAGCGAAGTGAGAACTTATCATTCAAATTAATATTGATGTTATACATCAAGCACGTCCAAGCGTCATAAACATTATAAAAACGAGCCCTAGAGCGACTTATATTTCTATTCTTTAACTGCCTCATCGAATTACTCGAGTCACTCAGAGGCTTATTTATATTTATCATTAAATTAAACTCACTTGGAACGGGATCTCGATCTGGACTTGGCGGCCGGGCTCTTACTCTTGGGACGCGACTTCGACTTGGAGCGACTGCGGGAACCACGAGAACGGGACCTATTATTACATGTTCGCTTATACCACAAGCACGGGGACTCGGAACTCGGACAAGGTTTTGGTATTAATCAGTGAGAAATTTATCAGTCACGGGAATTCAGCCCCGAAAGATGGTAAAGATATAGTATCATCATTTTATAGGTCGAGATGAGTTTTTAATACATGGAATATCGGTCGGGAGTAAGAGAGGGTCGGGGTGAAGTAATTAGGTATCCTTTCATCACGTGTTACTGTCGTGTGTACCTCGAGCGCGAGCGGCGACGTTCACGAGAGCGCGAGCGGCTGCGGGAGGACGACGAGCGCGAGCGGCGGCGCGACGAGCGCCGGTCCTCCACCAGGCGCACGCGACGCCCGTTCAGCTCCGTGCCGTCCAGCTTCTCGATGGCAGCGCGCATGTCGGAATGCGTCGCGAACTCCACCACACTATGGACACAAAATAGTATAGCAAAAAAATAAGAGCTGGACCTCTACGTAAAAACGAGAAAGAAGAAATACTACAAATGTAAAATACACTGGTAAATTTATTTTATTTATCTAAATGTTTGTTTTATCACTAAATAATGTAAGCGTAAAAAAATATGCTCACCCTTCATTTCTATGCTGCTTATGAGCGTCCGCGTATGTCACTTCACCCGCTTGACGCATGTAATCTTTCAAATCCTGTAAAACGAAAGATCTATTAATATTTTGTATCATACTTAAAGAAATACATTTTCCTAAAATCTCCATCAGATATTTTTCTGTCATCAAGGTTTTCAGCCCCGAAAGATGGTAAAAATGCGATATCATCATGAAAGATTGGGAGTTTTTAGGAAAACTATGGTTACACCGTTATTTATGTGTGACATAATGAAGTAAGACCTTATGAATAAAAAATAAATATGATTGTGCCTATACAGATATTTCGTAAGCGGTCAACCATTGGTAAATAATTTATGACAAGTGGAAAGAGAAACTGCTGTCCAGACGAGCAAGCATCACTATCGTATATTATTCTCGTTGAGTAGTATACTCTTACTTTCGTCAGAATTGTTTTAATTAAATGGTTTCATAATTTTCTAAAATTGTTTAGCGTTTTTCACAACGGGTGTGGGACTTATCTCCAGTTTTGTGAAAAATAACTTAATCATTTTATCATTTATCACATATATATATATATTATCACATTCCCTTTTAAATATTTTTCGTCTCCAGTACAGGAATGTAGATTTTTCTGCTCGGATGAGCAATCAAACAGTCAAATCAGTCTCCTTGTCTCTCTTAACCTGGTATTGATCATTCAATTTAAATTTTATCCTTATCCTTCTTCGTTGGCTCGGTTTCTATTATGTCTGAACTTTTGTGCTTCATTTCTTCATTCATTAAATGTGTTTGTGTTCTTTAATTTAATTTTCTGTGTGCTTATTGCTTATTATTCCTTCCATTTAGTTCATCCAATGATCCGAAAAAGCCAAGATATTGAAATTTGTAGCTCTCCAAACACTACACCTTCAACAGGAAAGACCCAAAAAGACCGTCGGTATCCTAGCATCAGCGTACGAGAGGACCAAGACGATAGCAACGAACGAGACTCATTCCCCAAACTGCAGCCAGCCGTGCCTATCGAAATCGAAATAAAAAGCAATGATACCGTTAAGGGAGAACCGGCCACGAAAAACTGTTTAGGCACCGAAAGGAAAATTATAAAAACGCTTCCCGCAACGGCGACCCCCGAGGTCTCCGTCGGGAGCGGAACTTAAGATAAAAATGTGAGGTATGAATAAAATGGTATTGCACATATCGACGGCTCCTGCGGTCGCGGCACTTTACCTGAGCGAGCGCCGCCTCCCAGCGCCACTACCTCTAACATCGTCCATCGCACGCGACACGGGCTACATCGGGAAGGGCTCTGGGCACGAAACGCCACCTTCTGTCGTTATTTAAAAATCATCTATAAGCTCGCAATGTTACAGGTGTTATATTTTACTTTCACAATATAATTCAATAGACTAAGTTTAAAAAGGCAAATGTGATAGCTAATTATTTATTTTTTATAGAATGCTTTTGATTTAATTAAAAGGAAAGGTGGATCTTGTGTCGCTCTCCCGGCGAGGGACGTCGTCATTGATTCTCCGATCTTCCGAGTTATCTGACTCGTCTTCTCTCATGAACGCACCTCGTTTCGGGTCGCCAATCCTTCCTCGATATCCTCCGGCGTCGAGTTATCCGTTCCTCATCCGATAGTGTCATCCGTGTCATAACGCTCCAGTGTCCCATACCTCGCTATAGCCCATCCGCTGAACGCACAACGCCCGTGTACCCGACCCTCACCGTGCCCTCGAGCTGAGCGAGTGATGGATGATGGTGTGTCTTTGGTCGTCTCTGTCTCTTACCTGCCAGCTAATGCGGCTAGATAGATTTTCGACGATAAGTCGATACTCCGTTCGCGTCGGCGGCCCGTATCTATAATTGTTGTCACTGCGGGCAGAAAATCTGAGTGTTAATTTTATAGAAATACTTATTTCCGTTACTTTTAATTGATATCATTTTTGGATAGGCTTTACGGAAGCTTTCTATGTAATTATTGTCATCATGCGGCATTCAGTTTTATAAATTTGCAAAATATAATATGAACATAACCCATGTGTATAATAATATGAACATATTTTATGTTTATGTATAGTATGTTTAGATCCTCCATTTGACTAGTATTACCTATGTAATACATTCGCCCATATTAATTTTAAAAAATAAGTTTAGTTACTTGTAAATTTAAATAGGATCAGTTCTTTAGTATTGGTAAAAAAACAATGTGATTATGTAATTTTAAGTGTTAAAGTAGTATGTCAGTAAATAATATAATCAAATGTTTGTTGATTAACACAATTCATCTTAATTAAATAGCACAGTTACTTAATTTTTATGTGAATCTTGATATTTCCAAATAACTTAATAATAATATGAAATGGAGTGGAATTGATAGGTAATGTCTAAGAATTTGTTTAATGTTTTTAGATTTATCAAAATCACATAACATTTAGATATTGATCAGTGTAATATTTGCAACGATCGGGAATCGAACCCAAAACTACACAACGCCAGACGACCAACAATAAAAGTACCTATAAATTTGAAGCATAGCATGAGACCAAAAATTATATTTTAAATATTTTATAAAAAAAGAGATATCTTACACGACATTAGTTTGTTTGTCAGGAGTTACCGGTCGGGAGTCGGAAATAAAATAGCATCAGACCCAAAACAAAAAGAAATTTTTTTCACAGTTAGTGTCATTCGGTCGACCCGAATTATCTGTATCGTGTCATCGATTAACTATACAATATTGAAAGCGAAATCGCAACTACATATTGCAAATATTCATGTATTTAAAATTTTAGAGCAGATCATTTTAAAGATATACTAGTCCCAAGAGTCTGATCTATAAGTGTGCAGTGTAGTGTGTGGTGGTGTGAGTACACACTGCTGGTGCGGGCCGGGCGCGGCGCGGGCGCGCGGCTCGTCCCTCCGCCAGCGGTCGCTGCCGCGGGGCGCCCCGCGCGCGCGCTCCACCGTCACCCTACAACACAACTCACTCGTATCTCGAACGGCCGCGGTCGCGCTCGTAGTAGCGGTCGCGACGGTAGCGGTCCGCGCTGCGGTCGATGCCCCTCGCCGGCTCCACCACCACCCTGGAGCATAACCGTTAGCTTACGCGCGCTTCCACACCACCAAGGACACCATTGATACTCTCTCACACAGATATGCCCTTGAACAATGCTTACTATACCGAATTTTGCGTTAGGGAATTATTATTATATTTATACTTGCAAGATAGATTTAAACTTATGGTCTGCAATTAGTAAACATTCTTCGAATTATTAAGAATGTACAGCATTTAAGTGAAATAAGATGAAAGAGACCAAATTATATGCATTATTAACTACCTACAAAATAAATTACAAAACAAAAGCTGATTGACAATTTTAAGCAAACTGAAGAATATCATTATGATGTTAAAGATAAAGAAACTTTAATAAAAAAAGTTAATCATGTGAATCACACTAGACTCAAATAAATGAATATATAATACAACAAAGTACATATCAATAAATCATTTCTCATTCATATACTTCCAGACTAAATATATAGCTCTCATGTATCTCCTTTTACAACCCATTTAAACAAATATCAAAATTCACTCATAAAGTGGAGCCGGCTGGCAAAGAAAATTAGTTAAACTTAAAGAATCTACAGTTAAATTATGAGTTATTGTTTTAAATTATCTTGAACTGTTTCATGTTATTCTGACTTACCTTTCACCAAGTAATTCTTTGCCATTTAATTCATATACAGCATCATCAGCATCTCTGTAGTCTTCAAATTCCTAGGAATTAGTCAACAAATTATATACCATAACATTCAAGAGTGCCAGAACAGGGGTCAAGAGGTTTGAACCAAATTCTAATTGTACTGTATTATTATAATAGACTGAACTGGGAAAAATATTAGAATGTGTTCTTTCAATTATATCAAGATAAAAGGATATGAAACTCAGATGTAGTAGAAATTTAAAAAAATATCAAATAGTCTTACCACAAAGCCATATCCATTCTTGATGAGTATGTCTCTTATTCGGCCAAACCCTTTGAAAAATTTCTCAAGATCTCTCTCCCTAACACCGAACGGTAACCCACCGACATAAACACGGGATCCAACCATTTTCACTGTTAGCTGAAAATATCATTTTTACTATAGTACAGATTTTTTATATCATGTTCTATGATTTTCTAAAACTTAAATATCCATAATTAACAAAAAATATTAGTCATTAACCTAAAAATTAAGGTAATAATATAAATGTACACTTCGAATAAGTATTCAACATCTGTAAGTTATTATCGATTCTATTATTCTGCAATTGCAACACCATTCTAGAAAGTTCGGCCACGTTTTTAACCAAGCGTTATCATTAAATACAGCAATTAATCCTTATCGAGAACGTGACAAACCAAAAATTATAATACTAAAGCTTAATTTAAGAAAATAACACAAACTTATAGCTAAGTATTTCTTACACTTTAAATATGTTTTAGTCTGTAAATCTGATAAAATTTGAAATACGCAACAATGTGGAATTTCATGGCGGCAGTCTTCACCACGCGGCAATCGGTTATCAGAAAAAGCAAGAAATTAGGACAATTTATTTGAAATCTAAACAATTACTTCAAACCTTAAGCAGACTTCATAGCTTAACTAAATATATAATTAAATTGAAACTTCCAAGTTTTGATACGAACTCCAATATCGGCATCAAAATGCCTAAAATGGCGGGCGGCGGAAAAGTAGAACCAAGATTTTTCTCTAAATATAATAATACATCGCATTAAGATGACTTACCTAACTCCTGTGAATAAGCGGTGTTACTGTTTACTGTCTCCGTAGTAATTTATTGATTATATGTATTATCCAGTAAACAATACAAAATAACCATAAATGCGCTCAGCAGCAAACGCTTCACAGTTGCAATTTTGACTTAACACACGTCATTCACGTGCACTAGCAAACTGGGAAACGGATATGAACTATCGGCAACAGTGTTGCCAACACCTCAATTTTTATTCCTCCTACCAGTAATCTGGAATACTCCTAAAAAAACCCCAAAACTACAAATTTAACAAACAAATTGTATGAATTCTTTACTGTCATTTAAATTTGACATATTAACCCTAACTTTCGATATAACATTCCTCTCGAAATAAACATGATGTTTTTGAAATTTTAATTTAATGTTACCAGTCAAATGTCAATAAACGAAATACGGGTAAGCAGTTACAACCTTGTTTGGAAATTACCGATAATACGATTTTTTTAATCCCTAAACATTTTCTCCCCCTAAAAAAACCCCGAAGCGTTTATTTTCCCCCTAAAATTAGGGGGAAAACCCCTAAGTTGGCTACACTGCCGCAGTCGGCGTCAACAGTAGTGTACTGTGTAGCTATGGTTTACAGTGTTGGCACATCCATTAAAAAAATATATTGAAATATTCAATAATTTATATACTTATTGTAATTACTTTAATTTGTGAATATTTGTCGGACTAATTTTAAAATAATCCGATTTCCTATTTAAAAACTAAGTTATTATTATCAACAAATATTCTGAAACGATTCTTAGATTTATCATACGGACATGTCATGAACGATCAATAAAAAAATATTGATCCGTATTATTAATACTATGTAATGATTTAAGGCTTATGAATAAAACATTTCGGAATCGTCAATCCATTTCTGTGCTGTCAGACATGAATTTCCTTAGCCTTGGAGAAAGACCGTTTAGATAATACTGACATGGTACAATCAAGTATTTTTAGCTAAAGCTGTGTAGCCTGGGCCATGCTGATTTGAGAGAAGAAACTGGATTTTAAAAATATAATCTAACTTTGTCCTTGTTTCCTTCATCACATCTTTTACGCTTATCATCATTATAATATAATCCAACTTTATTCTTGTTTCCTTCATCAAATCTTTTACGCTTATAATGAACCAGGTTTTCATGTACGTTTCTAAAGTCGTAGACCCATATCCCTTTTCAACTGTGATGACTTTGCTATTGGACTTTCGTTTGCTTTGATCGTACGTCAGATAAAGGAAATCGAAGCAGATAAAGAAAATTGAGGGAACTAACAATGTGGGGTCTAAATCTGGGACTAAATCTGGGATCCAGTAAGGTGCTGATGGCTAAAATATTATTAAGTTCGATTTTGCCAAATCTCTCCTGAATTTATTTTAAAGCACGTTCTTTTGATGTTTTTATTAAACTTCTTTCTTCTTGAGCTATAACTTTTCTGATTTGCAAGCGGAGACAATTTATAGCGGAGATTATTTTGCTTGACAGTATATATTTTTATCCGCTTAGATCTTTTGTGACAAATTCAAACCATCATGAACAATGTTTTTTACAAGAATCGATACTTTAAATTGTATCGATGCTTTGAAAGTATCGATACCAAAAGTACTTGGTAACGAACCAAAAGTACCGAGTATCGATGAGTATTGATGCTTTTCGTGTATTCCTCATTGAGGATTTAAGGATACTTATAAAATGTTGTTAAATCCATCTCAGTCCTAAAACCGCCCCCCAAACTTTTGAATGTTTGAGATGGTTAAAAATAAAACTTTCATCTTTTGTGTCATATCAATTATCATCTACTTGATCCCGTATCCCAACTATTTGTGGTCGTAATTCATAAAGAGTTAGCATTACTTTTTAGAGAGTACTACAATGAGGATGGGAGGATACAAGGAGGATACAAGAGGGAGGGCGGGGTTCAGTTACTTAGCACAAGGATTTCTTCAAACAGAAGCAATATGTGTACTGAAAATCTAGAAACATAACGATTGTAATTCCTGCTATTACTCGATAGATGTCAGCTGACTAAACACAACAGATTTTCTATTTTTTTTTCAATTTAGGGATGATCGATATTAGAAAAACATCGATATTGACATCATTGTCGTATTCGAAAGCCCAACATCGATGTTCGATATTAATCGAAAACCAAACATCGATTTGTATAAAGTCGAGGATTTTTAAATTCATAATTGACCAAGAAATAAAATACAGTGATATCGTTACAACTTCATTAGGAACAAAACAAATTATTTAATATTCCAATATTTTTATTAACTAACTAAAGGAAAAATAATGTATTTTTTTTAAGGATTTTTTTAAATCTAATTAGAGAATAGAACCAGCTTTTGGAAACAGGAAAACAATCTTTTAGATGGCGTTGCTGTATGTGATGAGCATAGATGTCTGTATTTCTGGATTTGGTCGTTTATAAAATATATTCGCAGTATTTAATGTGCATTTCTATGTATTTATATCATTATCTTGAACCCTTATCGCAAGCAAATAATTTGCTTTCTTAGAGGGAGCTACTAACTTACTTAGTTCAAAATATTACTCGTATTATACCATTTTCACGACATATACGACTTATTAACATAATATTGTACTTTGAATGCATTTAATATAAGCATTTAAACTTTCAATATTGTTTTCAGGTGTTTATTGTTCCCTAGTCCCTACGCATCTTTTCAAAAATCCTAAAATTCCTTAATAGATTCATGGATTGGGTCTGTCTTGTTGGTGAAAAACTGGAACATTCATGTGACTAGGAATATTACCAATATAAATTGCAGAATACATGTATTAAAATAAATACCTACTATGAAAATGTAAAAGCTAAATATAACATAATGTGTTTCATTTTAATACTTATTCATTTTCTTTTTTTTATTCGTTGTTTTTTTTCCGTAGTTTTATTATTTGTTTCCTTTTTACAAAAAGGTTATTTAAAAATAAAAGATATATTTAAAAATATTTTCTAGTAAATTAAGATGCTTCAATGCATTAGTTCGAATTTAATTAACAGAGGTCGTTACATGTTTAAAATGACCGCATGAAAATCGTCGAAAAGAACTCTATGTCCTTATATAGCCAGGAAACCAAAAATTGTAATATTTTTTTAAAGATTTAAATGATTTGGAATGAATTGTTGTATAAACAAATCATTTGTCTTGTCAACCTATTTCTATGAAGAATGAGTACACTAACTATTGAATTAACATATCCTGGTCAATTCCGACATTATCGTTTAACCGAATTAATAAGTACATGGCCAAAATCATGATTATAATATTTTGGAAATCTCGAGGATCTGTATTCTGCCGGCGTCCAGTTACTACCTAGTCACTCGTGACAATTATTTATCATTAATATTGCAAGCAAAGCAAGCACGTGATTAGGATAAGAACAATATTAATGTATAGATTAAGTTTATTATTTTAACAAATTTAAACAGAGCTGTAATAAACAAAGAAGAAGAAAGAACAATAAGGGAGTTGAAAAGGAAAGAGGGGAGATACATGGATGGCGGACATCATACTAAAACACCAGAGTCAACTGGGTGTATACCTCAGAATATTATTATAGTATCTACTTTCGATTCTTACTATAGTATCTAACCAGAATATTGGAGTAAACAAATGACAACTTTCAGTGCTAAATCATCCTTTTATATTCTTTGCCTTTTATTTGACTGAAGGTTTATTTTTAAATCTTAGAATACCCCAAAATAAATAATCATAAAAATAGCAAACCTACTAGGATCCGCCACAATGCACTGCAGGATTTGAGCTGAGCGCCCTCCCCCTTTTTTATACCACTAAAGTCGGTCCATACCGCGCCCAAGGACTTCCAATGAAGTTGCTGCCACCGGATAAGTTAAGAGTAACGATTGGCGAGCGCCCGCAGGTTCAGTTAAGCTTAAGTCTATGGGAGATACAGTTTTTTGACCACATCTTTAAAAAAAACAACATTTTTTTATTGTTTTTTGGAGTAGAAGCCCAGTCACGTCCTTGACATGCGTGCCAATTTTGGTTAAAATTGGTCAAGTGGTTTTCCTGTGATGTTGCTTCAAAAAGTTGATTCCCAAACGGTTAAGAGCTTCGCTTACGCGCAGCTCAATAAAAAAATAGTAGACTATCCAACCTTTCCCTGTAAGATAGCCAATTAAGAGAAGTTGGCCAGTAACCTTATTGGGCCTATTTTTAGTCGAGCAAATAATGGATAGTTTAAATATTGGCAATGTCCACAGCATTTTTTAAGGAACTAGGAATACTACCAACTTCTAATTTCTGGAACCTTAGCTATTAAATAACTTTATCCTAGGTTATTAATGATATCATTGGCATTTTAAATATCAGAAAGATGATACAAGAATGGTTCTAAATTATTTCAAATGAAAAACAATATTTTAAAAACATTTTATTTCCAACTCAAAAGCCAACATGTTGTTATGCAACTTATAATAATAAGTATTACTAATCTATGATCGACCGCAAACCACATTAAATGCATTTTCATACGCCATTTATTTTTCTAGAAGAGTAAACCTAATATGAAATTGGAATACGACAGTCTTGCCTTTTCAAATTAAATCAAAAATCTTTATTTTTTAATAATAAATTGATTCAATCCAATAAGATCACGCCATATAGGTTTTCATTGTTGATTTGAAATAAAAATGATGTATAGATTACTCAATTTTCCATTAATATGCTTACAAAGTAGTTCTTACAATACAAAAAAAATATTTGGCGGGAAAATGAGTTGTATATTAAATGTTGCAACATTTTGATTTATATTTAAAGTTTCAACACGGCAAAATTAATACTAAAATATTAGCTATATACTAATACTACTAGACATTAATAATAAAAAATATTTTACACATTAATTTTACCGACTTTAACTATACCTTAGCTTACACAAACACCAACTATTTATAAGTTAACATAACATGCGTCTTCGAATTAAAAAATGATGGTAAATTGTATTCAACAGATAATTTAACAAAATAGAAAATAAATTGAAGAAATATTTAATAATACAATATTAAAAAAAACTTCCAAAATTTCATACATATAATAAATAATTATAATTCTTTTTGTAAGACTGCTACGGATTTTATAGTTACAGTTCTTTAAGATTTTTTTACCGAAAACTAGGTTAGGGTGTGTAACGGGTAATTATTTATAAAAGAATATCAAATGAAATAAATAAAAAAGTATTCGAAATTTACTATTAAATAAAATTCATATCAAACATTGTATCTATCAGTCTTCATATAATTGTAATATATATGTGTGTATATAATAACATATATGTATGTGTATATAATAGACTATATAAGGCCACATACTTTGTTTCGTAAACAATTATGTCATATAAATATATTAAATAAATTGATATCTTTAGATTGTGTTACCACTCGACATAGTTTTTTATAGTTTTTAGGTAACTTTATATAATATTAGCCAAAAAAGTAATCAGTTTCTGATTATCTCAAGAGACGGAATTCTCCATTACTATTGGTATTTTTTTTTTAAATAATAATAAAGATATCTGCCACTCAGAGCGAACACACCTCACATTTAATTAATACCTATTTATTAATTGTACTCAAAAAGGCGTACACACTATGTCATAATGTTAGTAAATTATTACTAAGACAGTTAGCTTGAATTTCATCTGATACAGATGAGTTTTGGAACACTTTTGCCTATTTGAACTGATTCTGTGAGCAATACATTTATTAGAAAGATTTTAATAAAATGCAGTAATACTTAATCTATTCCCAATTTCTAGTTTCATTGTACTTACCATATTTCTTATTTATTCTTAACTATTATATTGTTTCTAAGATTGTAGAAGAATAATATTTTTTGTTAGTTAACAAAAAAAATTAAGTCGTTTTTTTATAAAGAAAAATTTATGCTCTTAAAAGTAAAGAATAAAATAAAAATTAGCACAACAACACTAATATTGGATGTTAAAAATGTCACAACCTAATAACATAAGACTCCTTAGTGATATTAACTTATGTATTAATTAAAATTATTGTGAGAAATAATACTTCACGCAATAACCATAGTTTGTAATAATACCTGGGTTTGGAAACCCTTTTGAAAAAAAATACTTAAGGTATTATTGAAAGAAGACTTAATATACACAATACTTAGCTTCATTTTTAAATACTGAGCTCATTTCGTACGTGTAATATTTAAATATTCGTTTATATTTTTTCTCAGACCTTCTAAGGTAGCAAATTATATATTTTTTTTGTTAATTCATTCGCGGTTTGATGTTTTACGTAATGATACTTTCGAGCAACAAAACTCATCAATCATTCTAGAATTTTCTCTATTATTTGTCAATAGATACTCTACCATTTCTTTCATTAAGGCATTTTCTTATATTCATACCATTTTTTGCAAAAACACTTCGCTAATGTCACGTAAAATTGTAAAATAAAGACGAAAGATTCGATCAATTGACATAAGGATATTAAATCCCTACAAGATCTCTAATTGTTGAGATTTTCTTCTTAGCCAATATTGCCATCTGTCTGACAGCTGTCATCTTGACATAGGTCGTGTTCACACTGGCGGCGGACCGCGAACATAACGCAGCTGCGGTGTTAATGTTTGCGCGAGCGAGTTAAGGGCGTCGCAGCACCGTGGTCGCTCGACCAGCCAGGCAGCCAGGAGCAGCGCCACCAGACACAGCTGTATGGGGATAGACGAGCGAAGAACGCGCCAAACCCAGCCACTGCGTGGGTTGTAATCAGGGTCGCCAGAACCAGTCTTCTTGGTTGTTACAGCGATAGCGCTTTCGCGACTGCAAATAAAATGAAAGGTTACAATGAAAACGTAATTTTTTTTTTTATTAAACTTATATTTTAAGTAAATTATTTTGGATTATTACGTGTATGTCATTGCAAGGACTTTGGATTACTTACGTCACTTCGTCAATTTTCAGATCTGGTATACTTTGCTCAACTAAAGCACGGCAAGATTCTTGCAATACTTTAACTTCGTTTTCTGTTTGCTCCATACGCTAAAAAATATAACCATAATGTTTCAGTTTTAGATAAATGAAAGATAATTTCGATTTGTAGACATGTAAATAAAAAAAACTCCTAGACTATTTCCTTGTCCACTGTAATCTTCATCATTCAGTCCTGAATTGCAAGGTTGACAATGAACTATTAATATTGTATGTCTATATACAGAAAAATATATAGACCACTACATATATGAAGGTTGTCTGTCAGAGATTGCTCTTAGCAATAAGACCGCCTTTGCATACTATTTTTAAATGTTAGAACTACGCTAAGTGCTCCGTTGCTCCGGCGTTCTGCCGTCGGAGGACGCTAGTGTCCAAATTTCCTTAGCTTCCCTCCTGACTAACGACGCCCCGAGCCGAGGTCCGTGTCTCAATCTGAGACGCCCTCGGGATGTCGTTCCCCGTGGGGGCCCATCTGGCCCCCCCTTTTCAAGGGTGGGTCTCCTGACCCACCCGCTCCCCCGGTGACGCTGTAATAGCCAACAGGGCTAACAGCATAGACAGACAAAAAAAAAAAAAAAAAAAAGAACTACGCTGCATGTTGTAATTTTTCTTTTTTTATTTTGTGTGTGCAATAAAGTGCTTACCTATATATATACACTTTATATTATATATATATATATATATATATATATATATAGACTTTTATTCAGATGGATCGATAGCTGTCGAAGCTATCGACCAATCTTTAATATAAAAGGTCCCCTACTACAGGCATAGCAAAAATATAAAAGCTTTCCTTACCTTAGCGATGGCCCGGTGTGCGGGTGAGTTGGGTGCGAGTACGGCCTGCAGGCGGCGCGCCAGCTCGCGCAGTGCCGTGAGTCGCCGCGCGCGCCCCGCGCCCTCGCTGTCGCCGTCCGATATACCTGAGTCCGACAAAGAGTCGCACGTCGACCCGCCCTGGAGTAGAAAAACATTCCCATGTTGTATTCACCTAAAGTGGAATTGTTATTTGTCTGCTTCTGTTAATTTTCAACTAGCCTACCTTTTTCTTATCGAACAGCGCTGCAGCGAGTTGCCGCACGTGCGCGGTGAGCTCGTCGCTGTCGGGTCCGCGCTCGCGCAGCGCTTCTAGCGCGGCGAGGTCTCCGCGTAGCGCGCCCTGCAGCTCGCGCAGCGCACGCTCCCACTCCGCCCACGCTGACACCGCCTTCTCCAGCGAGAGTAGCTCGTTGGACGTACTGAGGACAATCATGAGATAGAAAATCATGTTTCTGTCAAACGAATAACTTTTTGATTGACGTGAATGCAACTTTTTGATTGACGTGAATGCAACTTTAGTAGTCAAGGATGCTCTACCGTTCAAGTTTGGTGAACGGTAAAGATCCTATGTTTTATTATCAAACATTTTTGGTTCATATTAATGATTCCAAGAATAGAGTCAAGAAGGTGTAACGAATAAAAAAATAATTATAAATAGGACCAGCTCCAATGGTTTGTATTGTAAATAATTGTTACGCCTATAGATACCTACTCTTATTTGATAGATCATCTGATGATAGGAAAAAAGCTATAATATACACCTACAACGAATATTGTACTTTCGTTAAGACGGTTCTTATTTACAATACTATAATAATATGGTTTGACCTTTGCAACCACGTCCCTGATCTATGATTAACTTGTGAACTAGTTAGAATGTAATGAGCAATAGCCATGTAACAGAATGTTCCCAATTGGGCTATGTCACGAGAACGTTGTATCCAATTATATAATTATAGGCTTCGTTGAACGTCTACTTGCAGAAAAATCGAACTTTAAGAAAACGGAGACTTGTAAACTCTACGTAGAAACACTTTGCCGTATATATACCGTTGGTGAGCGTCATCCCAGGCGGCGATTAAGGAAGTCAGTTCAGTCGTGAGTCCGTTGTCGTCGGTCTCCATCTCACCGAGAGCTCGTCGGACTGATACAGTCAGCTTCAACATCGACACCTTGCACTCTAGGAGGCGTGACAGACGCTCCTGTTGATGATAAAATATTACAAATATAGACTCATAGATATCGCCTCTGTCCCAATAAAGGCTTATTTATAGAATGCTAAATTCATTGAAGCGGCTAGCAATGTGATATCTAAATTGATAGAACGATGGGATGGTTTTCCCGAGGCAGAGGATTCGGATCTTTCTTGTATCGAATAAAAAAAAACAATAATACCAACATCAAAAGCTTCGATAATAATTACGAACGGGCTATAGCATATATAGGTACAGTATAGTAAGTTCCAAGAGAATCCATGGAGGTTTTTTTAATATCTTACTTAAAGTAAAAATATTATATTTTGCCACTTGTAGTAATATTGTAGGGACGTGTAGTAATATTGTGGGTCACTTAAAACAGAATATGTGCAAGTAACTTTATACGTAGGGCGTTTTTATGAACTAAAAGTTTTTGAAATAGCAACCGACGTTTGATGTTTCTAATACCAAAATAAAAAAAAATATTTATATATTTTTCTCTACCTTCAGCTCCTCAATTCTCCTGTGCAGCTGTGCGCGTGTATGCGGTTGGGGGGCGCAGTCCCCGGGCTCGCAGATATCGTCTAGGGTCTCTCTTAGAGCTCCGATTTCGCGTCGCAATCTCCTCGCTCCACCACGGCGGATGGCGGCAGCTCGTAGGGCTGACCATCTCGCTGATACCGCTGCAATAAAAGATATAATTAACAAATTGAACATATTGTCTTCAAGCTATATTCGCAATTATCAAGAACCTGGGAGTTTAGGGTAGGGTAAACTATTGTCGCATGTTGTCCACTTTAAAGTAGGTATTGTATAGGTATAGATAAAAATGCAAATATTTAAATTTTGATTAGCAATACAAGTGAAGCTTTAAATACTTATATTATCTAGTAAATGTATACCAGGGCACCTCTCTTGTATTAATTTGCATTGTAATTAACGTTATATTCAAGACCCAACACCTACACGACTTAAAACAGTCTATAGACTTTATCTTCTATTTAACAAGGAGTATTTGTCGTCAGTTTCATACAAAGGCCGTACAGAAATAGTATGCTATACAAATATTGCTTAGATGCAAATGGTATTCAAAACAAGTTAGGTGTATTATACAAAGATTGTAAATATGTAAACTTCTTTTGACAAATATATGAATACTTCAGAACTTATACATAAATATATTAAATTAATTATATATCAACATTAACACTGACATTGCGCAATTGTATAATAAAACAAAAACCCTAATAATATCCAACCTACATGCATCATCATGAAATGTACTTTAGTACTGGCACCAAACCAACATAATGGTAACAGACATTAATCTACTAACACACATAGTTCATACAGGTGCCAGGGAACATACACAAAGTATGTTAACGGTAAACCTTGATAGAAAATATCCCTACAACGGAAGTCATGTATATTACAAAAGATTACGATATAGATATTAGAAATGCAATTTTGAGATTGTTATTAAATGATAGTAACGTTGTCTGTGTGTTTGTGAATTTTGAAATATTTTTTTAATTAAATTTTTTTTATTTAGTTTATGTTCTAAAGGTTAAGTCGTTGCCAAGCATTGTAAAAATGAAAAATCTTATGACGCAAAAAGGGACAAAGAAATAAAGGAACCTTTTTACAAAGCAGCAGTAATTGAGACATTATTTGTATAATAAAATAACATTGGACGGTAAAAAGATAACTGTAGCTTATATAAGTACTAACATGTTAAATAAAGTAATTTTATTATATCTTGCAATCTCAATAGCAAATAGTTCGTTCTCGAACAGGAAGCAGTTTCTGTTACAGATATTGGTTAGCGTAATCCCATGATAATATAAATTATAGCCGAGAATCACGAGAACAGGACACTGAACTCAAAGAATGTAGTATACAGTTTCAATATAGGCCCAGGACTATTAATATACTTTTAATTGAATTAATAAAACTAAAAGGTTATACTAGAAAGACTTGATATTAACCACTAAACATCAGTGGTCCAAGAACTCTTTGGGGCTCATTGATAATCTGATGAATTTAGGAGCAAGTCAACGACCTTATTAGTGCTCGCAAAAAAATGTGCATTTTGATTTAACTGGTACTTTACGGTGCATTGACTTCATGACAATTTCGTCTCTTATTTTATTTATTGCAGTTACTATTATTGGAAGTAGAAAATAACTAAATAATACAAATATCTTTTAAAATATACTTAAGTAAGTAATTACATAAGTATGTATGTTGATAAAAATAACAACATTAAACAATAAATAATTAATTATTATTGAGCACGGGAAACCAGGACTTCGGTTGATGACGTCTTCAGAATAGTAATTACTTAAATGTATCCAGCAATTGATTCCAGTGTGGTTTTGGGGACTAAATGAAGAGAGCACTTTGCGTTCCGCAGGAAACCGAGTTGTTCCGAAGCAGACAGTGACCTATTACCACTTCCCTGGGGGGCAGCTTGATATGATAACAGTAGGTTTATCATCATATAGTTAAGACATTTAATACAAAAAACATTATGAAGAAAGAATTAAATAATGCGAATAACTATGAATGTTGTAAAACTAAACTTTTCTTGGACTATGAACAACATTATGTCAGAGACATTAAATATAAATCAGTATTCATTATTAGAAATGACAATAATATAACCGGATAAAAATTTGGAAAGTAACAAGTTAGAAGAAAAACAAACTTGTATGTAGATGGGAATGGTGATATAAGCAATTCGTTACAACATATCTACTTGTATGCAGTGAAAGCAAAGAAATTTGTTATTTTCAACGGAAACTGGAAAGGCAATCGAATATTTACGAAGTGAAAAGCGATGGTGTTTAATATTAGCTCGCTGACACAAGAACTCACAATAAAACTATTCTAGTTTAATTGAATAAAAAATACCACAAGAATATATTTTTAAACATATACAAAGTCTTCATGTCCATTACATTTTCCGCACACTACCGACCACAGTACCTGGATAAGGCGGGAGATAATTCTGATCCATTAGGGCTGTCAACTCGATTGTGCGTTGGAGTCAACGAGACATCAAGGTTGAAACTGCGGCATTTTATATTCTGATACTCTTTGCATTATATATTTAAACACATACGGCCGATATCGAATTGGCCCAAGCTTCTTAGACCGTGATAGAAAATTTTGCTATTTATTTTATTATTTGGGATTAGAGGACTTATATCTTTATCAGTAGAGCGTGTATTGCTTTAAACAGATCACAGACAATTGCAAATTCGTCGTGACATACGGAAAACTAGCGTTAGTCGAAATGCAATGCGATGATAAAATATTCGCACAAAAATGAACTTTATTGACAATAGAATTAGAGATTTATGAAGTGTAAATTATTCACAGTGGAGTTCACTAACAGGTAGATGTAACGAGTACAAGGTGACACCAATAACATAAAAGGGGACATCACTTTAGAATCATTTTAAATTTAACTCATAACAAGGTATATTTAGACGAAATCAGTGTATATAATATATGAGCGGTTATAAGTATACTGATTGAATTATAATCTATAGGCAATAATAAAGTTATCAATGTAGAACTTTTAGATAACCTATAACCAGATCAAAGATCAGGGTTTTAAGATTGAAACAACAGCGCGTAATATAAAAATTAATTAACTAATCCGTTGATATTTGTTGTAACAGCTGATACAGTCATTCACCTTTCGAAATTCCGCTATGCAAGACAAAGCAGACCAAACTAAAAATGAGACAGGAAATTGGAACGTGAAGAAAATAATAAATTACGTAACTAATTCAATCAGTAGGTACTCACGTAAGTATTACGATGTCGAATCAATCGGAGCGGTAAAATAAGAGTTAAGTGCAATTAATATAATCTACTATCTGAAATTACTTTTTATATAACCTACAGATTAAGATGAAAGATAAACAAAACTTTTAACCAAAAATAATTAGAAACCAAAACAACAAACATTAAGAAATAAACCATATATTTTTAAGTGCATGTCTGTCATTAGCATGGCAAAGGCACAAAAACTCTCGAAGTAGGAAGGATAGATTTTTTTTTAAACACGCAAAACTCGCTTTCGAGCTGGTTTCCCGATATAATGATAGCACATTACATAACCAGTCCGTAATTATGATGTACCTTATGTAACCAGTAATTTATACATTGCAATGATGTCAGACGTGAAAAAACGACTGTATCAACATATTCTTATTTTAAAAAACTTGCCCCGAGTAATACGACAAAATTTAAAAAATTTGACCTAATCTGGAAGTTGCCACTTCTCTTTATCATATTTAGTTTCTTAACTTTAATGCTTTGTTAAAATGATTATTTTCTAGATTACGTAAGAGCGTTATAAATGCATCCAGTTGACTTCTGGCAAGGCCATTTGCACAAACAAATCGTGCCATCTTTCGATCTGTTGGCACAAATGCCAGTTACCTAACATTTGTGCAATACGCTAGTAATGATCTCGATAAAAAACTCGTCGACAATCCCCTCCCGCGGATACCGTATTTAAAATCCTCTTCAGAGAACTGTCGATTTATGTGATATTTAAACACATTTCGTTTGGTCTTTAGCCGTCTTTTTTTGTTTAAAGTTTCGTGATCAATGATTACTATTAAATTTATTTAACCGACTGTATTCAGGTTAATTAAAAGTTTAATTCAGGCCGCGGGTCCGCTATGCTCCGAGGTCATTATTAAAAACACAAATGTATTTGAAACTATTCGGGATAATTCCCATTTATTTAATACATTCTTAAAGCGTTACCGAAATAACTTGGTTTAATAACATACAATCTTTATTTAGCTATTGAAGGGCTTAAAAGCAAACACGTGGGTGAGTATCCATTAAAAAAATGTTAGTCTGTTTATTTCATATAAAAGAGTTCGTAAAATAAATACCAATAAAGGTTCCTCCATAGTATTATTGTATTTCAATTAAGATCACAGAGTAAACTAATTGCTCTTTTCAAACTTTTTTGATTTGATTCACAGATTATGATTTCAAGTCTGTTTAAAATTATATCTGTTACTTATTTTAGCGAATATATCCGCGACATGAACTTACTTCATAGTACCTACTTTAAAAAAGGAAATAACATTTATAAAAAAATATTGGAAAATAAATACCCTTTATTTATTTTTCAATATTTTTTATAAATGTTATTGTTATGTTATGATAATATTGAATATATTGGATGTAAATATAATTAATCTGCGGCAAGAGAAACCTAAGATGGTGATTGGTTGGTGGGTTTGACGTGGGCATGTTGAGGCATGTTGTGGGCGAACAGGCCACGGTCAAGTACGCAGTTTATTGCGATGTTTATTCGTTTAGTGTTTTTATTGTATTCACTAACACTAACGTTATTAGAAAACATATGTTATTTTTATTATACAAATAATACTTAATTTACAATAATTTTAAGGAGATACTTATTGTATACTAGATATGGTTATGGAAAACCATTATTTGCTAAATAAATTTCTTAATGATGGTTAATTAGAATTTTGGTCTAATTGTTTTAACGTCTTTCATGTGAAAAACAATGGGACGGGTTTTTTTTAATACAGTATAATAATATGTAATTCGATGGTCCGAGATATTTTATAGAACAACTTTATTGAACTTTTTTTTCACAGTAATATAGAAAACCGGCTTTTTCTATAATTACGATGATATTAGAATACAGTAATAAATGGATTATTTATTAATTTATTATGATACTGGATGGCTTATAATAATATATGTGGAACGGAGACCAGATAACATCACTGGCATCAGCTAGTTATTAAAAATATATTATAATTACCTATGCTTTAATTTGAAACAATATATTTTAAACTTACCAATTTCTTCGTTGTTATTTGTAGTCGGTGCTATTGAGAGACTCATTTTAACTAGTCCTTAACTAAAGGACTTATTATATAATTATTAATTTAATATCTTCATTGTCTGTCTGTCTATAAACCAAACTTCATTGAGCTCACATTTCTTAAACACAACTCACGATGCACTTTCGTTTCCTTAACTTAAAGTCGATGTTTTTGTAATGTTTCAACTGAGTCATCATTGGCTTGAGTCAACAAAACAAAAACAAAACAGCTATCTTACTAAGTATACCCTACTTATCTCAGCCTATCTGTTCAACTAAACTTTCAGTGCATACAGAATAATACACTTCGAAAAACGCACATGATTTCGTATTTCGTAATTAATTATAAAAGAACACAGTTCAAATGATTTTAAAGATCTCAAGAAATAAACTCATTTACGAAGTGAATTCTCGTGAAAGTGATCTCTCAGATGAAACAATAGCTGGTATTTAAAAGTATAATTACGTAAGCAAAGAAACCTCATGAGAGAGTGCTTTATTGATAGACACGCGATCATTATCATTTGTCAGATAACTGTCTAAAATATAAGTAGGTAAATCAAGATTTTGTGTAATTAAATTGTCTCATCTAAATATATTCAGAACATACTATACCATTCATTTAAATCTAGCCAGAAATTACTATATCTAAAGGATTTTATATTATTGACAGCATATAGTCTACGTACTTGAACTGGTATTCATATCTTAATATTTATACTAGTTTTTCAAAAAATAAAATTTCTTTACAAGTTTTCATAAAAGCGAATTGCATGGTATGCAACAAATGGAATTCAGCAAGTTTTAGTTGATTTCTAAATAGAAACCGGCGAATTCAATGCAAAAGAAATATACGCCGGAGATAGCGGTACACGAGATGAACTAGAATAGCCGGTCAGAAAACCGTTAGAACCTGACAAACTCAATTAATCGACAAATTAATCTTCCTTGGAACAATACATAATAACTATAGTGTCTACGGACAGACAGGATCAAGTTTAGACAATGAATAATTAGATTTACGAATAACACACACAATAAAGGCCAAGAACAAAACACTCATGAATAAATATTAAACATTGGTTTTCTTTGACAGAAAACGAAAGTAGATTTCAATTGGTTTAAATAGCTCTCTCTTAATATCCCTAATATGCAGTTTCCAAGTGCCAATAACATCATTGCCAGTAAGAGTAATTCATGACTATTATACTCGTATTTATGTGTGTGTGTATGTATGTATGTATGTTATTGAACCTTGGATTAAAATAATGAATTTAAATGTTAGTAAGTATATAATGCATTAATCGTTAAAGATAATGTAATCGTTATTTCAATTTGATAATTCATGAATACAGCGATTATGGGAATGAATTAAATTGTTAAATTAAATAATTAATACATTAATATTTGATTTCGGTTAAATTCGTTTTAAATGCAAGGTAATTGTGTCGACTAAGTAGGTACATCCATTGTGTGCGACTTACAAGTAGGTATTAAGTTTTGTAATTTCAGGTGAATAATGAATAATAAAAAATAAATATATGTGGGTTCATTGCACCAAATGCAGAACAGGCTTTAGATTCGCAAGTGTGGTGAAACTTGGCCAGATTGTTTATGTCTGAGCGTCACTTTCTTTGACCATAAATTTTATTTTTATTACTTAATTTATAGTCAAATATAATCTTTATACTAAAAATAATATTATATTTAAAAATATATATTTATATGGCGATTGATATCTCATTCCAATCAACGGCTGTGTTATTTTAGATGTGATAAAATATTTAATGTATAGATAAGTATTTATTTATTTTGTAACATTACAATTTATCTTATCATATAATGCTCATGACCTAAGCATTAAGATGAGAACCATGGATCCACACAAGTTTCCATATTAAGAGGTCACCTTATATGGTGACTTGGTTTTTATAGAATCTAAGGTTGGCAATGATCTCAGTGTTTTCGTGATTATTAACTTGGAATAAATCTGACAAAGATGTATATTTTTATGTACCATATGTTTAGATTTACTTGCTTAAAGTTATTTTAGTTAAATCTTTTGAGTATTGGAATTAGTAATTATATAAATCAAAACCGCAAACTTAACTTTCGCGTTGAGAAATCACAACCGGTCACCTATACATTAGTATTTAAATAATCTTTATCATAACACATATATAATTATTATTTAGTACATTACAAACGAATACAATAGCTTTAAATTATCCGAGAACAATTACACTCATTATTATTAAAGAAAAGCGATTAATGCTGAATATGTAATTGAAGTTTGACTTTAATGTTGAAAATAAGACGAATTAATTGTACGAGTATCTATAATAATTATAGCCTAGTTTACGTAATTTTAGCATACCTATTTAATTATATTATAGTTTTTTTAAGAATTTTTAAGAATTGAAAAAAGAATAAAGAAAAAAAGAAAAAAGATACTAAAAATAATACAACATCCAGCTTGTAATAAAATATAATGTACCGCTTTATTTATTTAGGAAAATATTTGACATCGTTAAATTTTCAAATGTTAATAAGTGCACAAAAACGGTCAGTGAACTAATCCATGGGTCCCATTGTTTACAAACAATACAATTGACATTACAAATGACAGGAAGATGTGTTTGAAAAAAGAGGGATTGGTTTTAAATATTTTAAACGCCTATGTATTTATTAAAAGCGGGGGATAAATTTGTATGTAGATAGGAAAAAAATGTTTAGTTTTACCGATTGTATTTGTAATATTTGTTATTATTCCATATGACAATAATTCAGAATATAATTGCGTCACGTTCCACGTAAATAAATAAAAGTCAGAAATACGAGTAAAAAAATAATGTCAAATGTTCGAAAATTGTTTTGAAACTATTTTCACGTCTGACATGTTATCGCAATAGCTGAGACTTGAGAGCTGGTCTAGACTTCCTGAAGGTCGACTTTATAAACACTGTAACCTTGCTTGTTTAAAAAATAGAATCAATTATAAAACCAGTATACAACTGAAAACACGATTGTGTAATAACCGCAAATCTGAAGCGAAAGTGTCAACTCATGCGCATCGGAAAAGTGAGCTCAAGATTAATACTAAGGAGTGTACACAAGATCTAAAACATACAAATATGTTAACTTGTCACAATATTCACAAATCACGCGCGGTTTTAAATAGAAATGACGAACGCGTCCGACTCTCGCGGTTACAGCTGATCTACTGTGTGTACTGTGTACTTCACCTTTGCATTCGATACCAACTAGCGCTTGCAGCAACACAAATAAAAATGTTTATCACAGTGGATTAAAAAACAAGCGATTACAGCGCTGTAAGGTTGAGGCTCACAGTCGATAAGAAATTAATTAGGAATATTCCAAATTATCAATTATTTTTATAAATCCTTCCGTAAAGTATCTATAATACTAGGATGTAAATATATTTTTTATCTTTAATTTATTAAATTACTATACTTATTATATAACGAGCCCGCGCAGTTCTCTAGCTAATATAGGTAATTAGAGTACTTATTGTAATTTTAGCATCAAACTTAGCGAATGGAAAGTAGAAACTTACAAGAACAGATTAAATTTAAACCTTGTGGTACATTTGCATTGAAGCAAACATTTCAATGCAAAAAATATTTAAAATATCTGTTGAACTGCACGAAACCAATAGTTAAATATTTGTTTTGTTCCAATATAAAATTTGCTTAAATTACGTAAACGAGGTCACCTCTGTATATTTTAGCTAATCGTGTGGTATGTATTACTTTTCGTATGTATTTTAAAATAATACGTACATACATAAATAATGGACAAGAAAATTACAAAATGTCAAATAAATGTCAGCGAAAACTATGTTTCAGTAACTTCTAAAGAACAAAATAAATACGTATTTTATTTAATATTGTTATTAATTTTTTGTCTAAAATAAACAGTTTTACTTTTTAAGTCTTGTGTTGTTATATGTTATCAATATTTGAATTTTAAGAAACCGATCAACCTCTTTCGTGTTTTATCCAAGTAGCGCGACAACACAAAGTCATAAAAAAAGTAAAAGACAATTGAAGTTAGTAATTAAAATAAAAAATGCAATATAAGTTTAATGTTCATAAAATCAAATCGATCTGCATTACGTTATCATTTACAATTACTCGTGAAGGTTATTTAAATTACTCACAATTGACGTAATAACATGATATTATATTTGTCTGGAACCATTTACCTCTCATTAAAATAAAACAATATTTTTATTATTCCCTCAAGAACGAGACCCTTTGTCCATATCCTCTTCGGTTTAGTACCGATTTAATTCAAATTAAGAATATAAAAAATACAGACGAATAAATGGTTATGTTTTCAAGTTATTTTAATACCAAATGGCATGAAATAAGTATAATATGTTAAAGAAGGCACCTTATTTCTATGGAGTTAATTCATTGACCTGAGTCCTAAGATAATAGCATCCGTCGAGGTATTTAGCTTGCCTTTTAGATATTTAGTTTACGTTCTGAACAATTACGCCTTATTTAAAAGGAATACGTGCTAGTGTCTTAGTTTATTTTCGTGATTCTGAAAAGATAATGATGTATAATCAAGTTGTCAATCCTATTAACAGAGTATTGAGGGGAAAAAAGTAAAAATACGTTATTAAAGTCATTAGAAGAGACGAGATAAATATAGAGAAGGAATAGGTCTATTATAAAACCCTTGATTAGCATTCACTTTTAGGCATTTCAAACATTTTTATAAAAATCGGTAGAAAAAAACTACTGATGTGTTAAATAAAGGTAATAATTATAAATAAAGCATTGAACTTACAATTACGAGCAGGTCTTCTAGGAACCCTAACAAAAACTAGTACTTTAGTCACCATAATTATTTAACAAGTTTCTAGTTCACTCAACAAATTACTACTGACTACTGAGAAATATTTAAAGGTGCATCAAATAGTCTTGATGTTTGTTTTCTTTATGTATTGTATATGATGTCACGTTATGTGCGAAAAAATATCAAAGTAATTTACGAGCTGCTAATAAATTTACAGACATATAGGTATTTAAGTGAAAATATTAGCTGATGATTTCAGCAGTTCCTAGGTCTCAGTTCAACTTTTTAAACAAAAACAGGAGCAATATGTAATTAAACTGTAAGAGAGTTTAACAAAGTTTTAATTTTGAGTAAATTTTTCGAGTATTTTAACAATTCATTGTTAAAATACTCGAAAATTCAGGTTCATTAAACCATTATGAACCATTATATAAACCTGGAAGAACAATAGAAAATCATTTAGACTAAACTGTCAGTTTTCTGGAAGCAGAATTAAAACGTAAAAACGTTAGACAGCGCTATCAAGAGTTGTGATTGGCTATCTATCACGCCATCATGCCATCAACTAATCAGAAACGGACTTGACAGTAAATTATATTTTAATATTAATCAGCCTTCGTGAAGGTACTTACACGTTCATGTAACCTAACTGTTTTTGTACCATCAAAGTACAAATGAATACTTCAATAATAGAGCAAGTTACGAGGCAGCAGTGATACTTGGACGTGTTATTTACGAACTGCTTAGTATATTTCTGGACTAACTATTTACGTACTTATCTCCTATGAATGCTTTTAAGCAATCTGCCCACTTAAGTTAAAAACTGTTAACAACGCATTCCGTAAGCATTTACTTTAAGCTAATGGGCGGTTTTATTTATGGTTCCTTAATGTATCAAAGGAAGACAATATTTTAAAATACTTATTGCTTTGGTTCGGTCACACAGATTTCTAATGTAAGTTTTACGACAGTGGAAGAAATAATTTTACCATTCAGTAGTTTTTCTCACATATGATTTTACGAGATTGCGAAATTAGGCGGACTTCCTCACTTTCGTCGAAGAGGACCGTTCCGCTTTCACGAACAGAAATAGACGAACTAAACGGCAAGGCGGGATCGCGCGCCATATCACCGCTTCCGGGATACTAGTCTGCGGTTGACAGATTTTTATCTTCTTTATTTAGACTACAAATAAATTATATAATATACATGAAAAATTTTCAATAAAATAAACTCTATTTTTTTAACCATAGTACCTGTTAGAAATGTTGAAGAAAAATAGGTTGTAAATAATTATTTATTGCCATCCTTATCTATACACTTTGGCAATTTACTTTTAGGACATGTTTGGTTCCAGAGTAGGCGTTCCACTTCTCAGTTCCAACACATGTGTGACGAATAGATAACTTCAGATTTGTTACATTATTTGTTTCGATATGCCTCATTTGTAATATTATTTGCACGAATCATAATATTATTGTTACGACTCGATTCTACTGACAAAATCTATTCGATCAAAGTCTATTTGATATTTGTAGACTATGAGTTAGTTTTATATTAAAATTATGTTTGTGTTATAAAAATAATATATATTTCAATAAAAGTAAAAAAAAAGAGCACTCAAACAAATTAAACCGTACTGTGTACAAAGGGTCCAGATTATTAATTATGTTAGTATGTATTAAGTTACTGTAACCCGAGTCGAGGCTAACGAGTCTGAAACCCCAAATACAGTCTCCGTGATCACGAATTTCGCGTGCACTAAGAGCTAGTGTTTATTTATTTTTTCATATTGTTTCCTCATATTTTTTTTTTTCAGAAAATGTTCAATTAAATAACGTCCATAGTTATATATATCGTTTATTACAATGTGAATTAAATATGCACTCTAATTAAAAAATTAAATGCAATTTGGTGTTCATGATATTCCAAATCACTGTTACGGACAATCCCTGTCAGCGGTTTCACCCACGCAGCAATTTATAATTTTACCGATATTATTTATAGACTATCATTTGCGCAATAATAAGTTTTTCTTGACTATACTGATTTACATCACGAACGAACAGACTAAAATAAAAAATGCCGACATTTGTGTCACTGAATCATGAGAGGAATATTAGTCACAAAATATATAAAAGAAGAATATAAAAACCAAAACTACAGAATTATAAAATAGTATAGATATTACTAACAGCTCCTAAACTATACGAAGCTGTGGGCTTAAAACCTGTCGTAACCCAAGTAAGGAAACCGCAGCCGAACGCATTTTTGCGAGTAACAAGATCTCGATGATCAATTACTTCAGGTAAAAGACAATTTAACCTATATATCCTAAAATATATTTAAATAAGAAAATACTGTAAGTAAAAGTTGCATACCAACTTTTGCATACAATAAAGAAAGAATAGCGGTATGTGTCGATATTTTTTTTTTCATTTAAAGGCCGAGTAATACTTCTGTAATAAAAAAGTTGCAATAAAATACATCAAAAAACATAATAAACTGTTTTGGTCTTTTTTTTAAATATTTTTTGGGACTTTTATTCTGTTTGGACATGTCAGCCCCATCAATTAAGTGATTAAATAAAAAAAAAATAGTATCATAAAGAAACGTTGTTACAACAATATTTTGGTTAATAATATATAAATAAGATTGGGTAAGGGATAACCCCATTAAAAATTTATTAAAATTAATATGTACATTTGTCACCTGGTAATATTTTAATAGGTAATAAGGCCACCTTCACACGTATTTTTTTTACAAATACAACTTTCTTGACATTTCATGTGTTAATTTAAGTATTACAAGTAAATAAGAAATTAACAAACCTCTGATTTCTTTCTGTAAGGTGGGAGATAGAGACGCCTCAGAAAGAGCGACCTCCAATAGATTGATGTTGTCGCGGCAACGAGTTGCCAGCTCCGTCTGCGTACAACAAAACAATACCTAACTACAGACTATGCAATATTTCTCACACGAAATGTATTTAAAAACTTAATGGTTTATTATCTGTCCACACAAAATTAATTACAAATTCAACACATGCATTAACTTTAACATGCGGTGTCTTGGGTTCGAGTATTTTTGCACAGAAGCCGTTTTAATTCTTGAGTGCCAAAGCAAAAACTTCAAGGCCAAATAGTTTAGAGAAGCAGGTAAACAGCCCAAATGCTTACAAGATATGAACTATAATTTTGCATTTACATTCCAATGTTGATAAAGATGGGTGCTAGTTGACTGAAACTCCATTTTGATTTTGCAAATCGTAACATTTATTTTTGTAAACATTTATACAAAGATCACTATTTTTACATTTTGTAAATATATCAATTAACAACCTAGCCCTAATATATTAATACATTCACAAAACTGTAACTTTAGTACGCGGAGTTCAGTCAAATCACATATTAGTTTACTTCTAACATTATGCGAGACTTAGGCGTTTTTATATAAAATTACACAACCAATAAAACAAGTTAATTACTAAGGACTCAATCACAGGAAACCACGTTTCTAGATTGCGAAACGAAGTTTAATTAAATATATCTTAATTTTTATTTGCTGTTTAAATGTCAAATGTGACATCTGTCTACGATGTTACATTTCAGTGATTTAGCAACATATAATATTGAATAAGGCCGCCCGAACCCGCTGTTAACTTGTATAGATAATAAATATATTACTTGAATATACCTATAAGTTAGGTTTTGTTCTAGCACCGTATCATTGCCACCATATAGGAAAGGATTAAAATAAAAAGGAAAAAAAGTTAGTACACTACACAAACAAACATTCACAAACACGTGTTAGTAAATTCAGACAAAATAAAAATCAAACACAAAAAAATATATATGTGATTTGAATAATAACACGATTTAACTTTCCCTTTGCAGTGAGGACATAGATTAAATACAACTTAGGCTGGGAAAGTCCGACCGTGTTACACTGGTAATAAACACTCACACATTAGCAAGGCTAAGTCAGCTGTCAAATGTGACAGATGTCACAAAAATACTAGACAACTTGCGATTGTCAGATCGTAAATATCTATTTGATTTACGATGTATATAAAAATGATAATTATTTGTACCTAACCCACTAAATGTTTAACTTATAATTATGGAATGTCTTTTTGGACGTATCTTTTTCAAAATAAGTATTCATAAATAACATATCATGCATATAATAATAAATAAATCGGTATAGTATATAAAGCTTTCATTAAATGGTTATACTATGTTCTGACAATCGCAGCTTATCGAATATGAATACTTACATACATGATATTAACACAAGCCCAAGCCAAATGTCATTGAATGTGTATATATACTATGACTAAAATAGAGAAGGCCGTGACAGCGAGACACAGCCTAGCTCTGAAGCACGGACGGATGGGCGGACAGTCCGGATAACTGTAATCTATAGGCCTTACGTAGTCGAAAGCTCGCAGGAGATCCGGCGACGAGTCGTGTCGTGCCAGTAGTGCCTCCGTGACCTCCAATTGCGTGCTCGAACGACGTACGAGGGATTTAACCTCTTCTGCCTCCGAGTCTGAATCGCCCCAATTTCTCCGACTATGCTTAGGTGAGGACGATTCGCCTTCAGAATCCGCACTTCCAGTTGAACGACGCCGTAATTCAGAAAGGGCGATCTTTTGTAATTCGCTCCCCCCTTCTTTTTCCTTACGACGTCGGTTCAACGAGTCTAATATATCTGGTCGATTGTTTACTTCAGTGTACTCTAAGGAACTATTTATTTCGTCGCTAGTTATGTTTGAGCTGTGACGTCTGCGGCTTAAAGCTTGCACATTAAGTAGATCGAAGTCCGGGGAACGCTTGTTATTTTTGCGTTCACTTTCCGAGGGTTTGCGTCGTCTGACACCGTCGTTACTTTCTATACTTGTGTTATTTCTAGATCTCTCTAAACTATCCAAAAGGTTTTTCTTTCGTTCAGCACTAGACATGGACTTTTTAGGTTTGCGTGAGGGTGTTTCAACAGGGGATGTTCTAGTGGGTCTCTTATATCTCGGGAGGCTTCGTTCTCTCGTGTCGGAGGGCGGACGTCGTCTTCTCGTACTCGGACTCGTGTCTTCGGGCTGAGCGGATAAGCTGGAACAGCAGTCGGACTGTGAGTCCAGGAACGCTCTGTAGTCGTCGCCGAACTCCAATAGTCGTCTTGCTGCATCCGAATCGGGCGCTTCAGAATATGCTTCCGAATTGTATTTTTCCTGATGACAAAATTGTAATAATGTACAAGTGACCAAAAAAAAGTACATTAACTTATATGCCTTAAAGTAAGATGAACAATCGCCTTACCTGATAGAAATCCCACGCTTGTTCGGAGAACGAACTGTGTCCCTCCGTGCCGGCCGTCACACTCTCGGCATCTTTATCGACGCAGAGGTCCCACATTTGACTCGGATCCCCTAAACTTAGCGCCAAGAAGGTCCTCTCCCTCTCCATACTTTTAGTGAGCCTAGGTCTTACTGTTCCTCCTTCAGGACCTAGCTTGAAGGTGGGAGCAGCTAATTCCGTTTCGTTCTGTTCAGGGATGGCACTGTCTTGTTCCTTTGCAGATATGTGTGTTTTTTCGATGCTTTTACGTAAATTGGCGATTGTAGCTAACTGTTGTTTAATAAGTTCTTCGTCGCTGTCGTTTCCAGAAGTTGAGGTAGTGTCAAATCTGATAAGAGTTTAAAATAAATATGATTACTTAGAACTAAATTATCGTTTAATTTAAAAACACATTTTATTATTGTCTTTGATGTCTTTCAAAAATTTTAAGGCCTTAAAATGCTATGATGTATTCCTTTACAAAACGGATTATTAAAACCAAGAACAACGTGAAGTTAATAATTTCTATACCTATTCTTCCTACTAGTAGCGGGGTCACTGGCTGCACTCCTCTCAATCTTATCCTCTATTTCCGGACTTAATCTCCCACAAAAAGAGAGACTCTTAACAAGTCTATCCCTCCTAGTGTTGTTGTTTCGTTTAAGTTTCAATCGTTTCCGTCTCAACCAACACTGTTTGTCGTTAGCTTCTACACACGAGGTACACGCTTCTGTCATTGTATTTGTGCTTGATATGTGACCCTGGGGAAAGTTGTTAGAGTCGTGATTCAAAGTTCAATGCGCTTAGGTGAGGTACATGCATACATATTTACTAACACTAGTACTAATACATACTCTGCTTGTGAAATCTACTAAGCTTACTGATTTAAATTTATTTTTATATACTTACATATTATGAAAGTAAACGTTATTATAAAAAGTGAGAAATTAAACTAAAATTGTTTTATATCTAAAATAACCTACAATATGCTTATTAGAATCAACAATTTTATCTACACTGAATACCTGTACGGTAGTGGAACTGCCTCGCAACTTTGAAGCTGAATTCCCTGGAGTGACTCTCCGCGGTGACGCCAGAGTATTAAGTGCTGACTCAGATATGGACATGTTGATGACGTCATTAGTGGGCGTGGTCGTGATGCCCGCACTGAGTTGCGACAGACACGAGACCGACCACGGACGAGTGGCGTTCCTCTTCTTACGTAGTGTAACCTTGTTAGCACGGACGTATAGTGTTAGGTGAATGAATGATTTTCGATATTTTTGTTAATCTTTATTAATACAAATGTTCAACATGAAGATGTAACCTGATCTGTATCAATAATGCTTGTGAAATTAATATTAGTGACTGAAAAAAAGCGAAAGACCTTACAATACCTTGGCATGGTGTGTCGGAGTCACAGTACAGGTAGACGTGCTCATATCCATCGAAGAATGAATGTTCCTCTCTTCAGATGTTAAGGATGTATCTACTTCGCTCTCTGTAGTGTATTCCCCTGACGCATCATAGCTTTCGGTGCACTGGAATATGAGAGAAGAATATTTGTAAAAAAAATAATTCTCAGTTTTATTCGTAAAAACAAAATATATAGTAGTTCTGACAGAGAAAATAATATTAAATCTCGTATTCTTAGACTCTTAGGGTGAATGTAGGGTGAAAGTTAGTATAACAGCCTTGTTTCGTGAGATATCTAATTAGAAACATGCAAAAACTATTATGGATACAATTATTTTAGCTAAAGTCCATTTTATCTAGGTAACTCTTAATGTTGTCTTAGGGTATTTATTGTACCTACCTGATTAATGTCGTTCTTCTCATCCGGACTCTGATTTAACCATTCCTTGATGCGAGACATTTTGGCACTACTTGCAGATTTACCCTCCTCTTCAAAAGATAATGGTTTCAAATTTCTAGCATTTTTCTTTTTTGCCATTTGCTGTTGTGCCTGTTTCTGGACCAATTCTTCAGCTTGAAGCACAAGTCTTTCCAAATCTTTACATCTCGAATTTTGATCAACACGAATTAGGTCTGGAGTGGATGATTCTAATTTGGGTTTTGGTGACGGAAGTTTATCTTTCTTTTCATCGACTGGCAAATCGCATTGTATTTCAACAGACGACGTCATTAAATCCGTGGAATCCTCGTTGCCAATTTTGGGGCCGTCAACGTAAGTCCATTCCTCTTCTGAAGATTCCTCCTGTGATTTCTCATCCGTCTCGACCATTTGCCTATCTGAATCCGTGTCATGATGTCTAAAGTAGAATGTGGCACAATTTTTCGATTTCCTATCTGATTGGTTAAATTTTGAGGTATTAACTGGTTTCTTTCTCTTAACAACTGTCGGTGGCGTTTTTATTTCTTTTGGAGTTTCCACTAATTTCATAGTTCCTCGTAGACTGATACCTGTAATGGAGAATAAATGACGATTGTGCCCCGTTGTCGAGTAATGGGCTTTGAAATGTGATTGTCTACTTGTTTGTTAGTAAACAAGGCGTATGTATCAATGAGCTATTCGAATAAAGACATCAACAAGTCATTGTTATTTAAATTAGTTGTGAAGATTTGTGCAATATGGTCTCATACGAGAAAATGGAAAGCTAACATTAACTCATTCATTTACAGTTATTGATTACCATTCATAATGTATGGAAACTTATGGAGGCTGAGAAGACATTAAAGAGGTGAAACTAATTAGCAATAGTTGAAAACAATGTTGCAAGCCTTACTCATTATGAAAGTTATATTGTTTCTACATTTCATTGTATTCATAATCGGAAATAATCTTTACTAAAACTATCACGTACATATTTTTTATATTCTTACCATCAACATTGTCACCTCCTGGCACAGTCTGGTCCGTCTGTCTCCCTTCTCCCTCTTCTACGGACGGAACTCGTCTCTCGTCCATATTGCTGTCTCTCTCTCTCACCAGCTCAGTCTCGCAGTCAGACCCGAACCCGCGCCAGGTATAGGTTACTGCATATTCTTGTTCTTCCTGAAAATAATTTGTGTTGTTAGAAATTAGAAAACTGTTAACACATTCTTCTTTTTAGATTGCTTATATACATAAAATATTTGCATACAACATGCGAATAAACATTTATGTCTATAAGGACTTAAGAACGAATAATATGTAATAAGTAGATACATATAAACTAAACTCTTCTAAAGATACGACGAATTTACAACTGAAATTAATAATCGATTCACAGTCAGAGACAGCTAACAACTTACTTTCCGGTTGTAATTTGCATATTAGTATAAAAAATGTTCTCAGGAACAATTATCAACTTCTGCTTAAATTATAAGCTGAATTGAATTGAACTGAATTGTGGATGTGTGAATAACCTCAGAAGCAGATTGTCTGCTATCTTCCGAGTTGTCCCTGCGTCTATTGACCGGAGTGCGCTGACGCCGCGGTGAGCCGCGTCTCGTGAGCCTGGGTTGCTTCAATGCTGGCTCGTCGTCACTGTCGCTGGCTACTTCTATTGACGCACAGTTCTGGAAGAGATGAGAACGATTATATTATCTCTTCGAATATGAAAGTTTGAATATTACAGTTTAATAAAAAATAACCTGGAATTTAATAATTGAACGTAAGTGTTTAGTTATTTCCAATTGGATTGCATATAAATGTTCCTTCTACGGGTATTCCTAATGTTTGTTTTTATCCTTCTAGTTATAACTCATATTTAAATAGTCATCCGATGACGTCAATAAAATTGCTTTTAAATTTTAAAGAAGAATTCGTATATTACTATCTAGAGATATCAAAATGACATAAATTAATTTATGGGCCATTAAAGTCGTTTCTAACACAACAAGATATATGATGCAATTATTTTTATACAACCCCTTAAAAATATATTTTAAACAAACATAATTGAACTTAAATCACTTGGTAAATCTTTTGAAGTCAGAACTTAATTGTATAGTTTTGGTTAACCCCAAAATTTTTACGCGTGCCTCGAAGACCCCACTAATAAATAATACTATTAGAAACATTTAACTATTTAGGGTTGTATTTGCAAACATCGCAATGGGTGGTTGATCAAGCCATTGTGTCATTTCGTGTGAAATTCACAAAATGATCATCTTGTAGAAATGAGAAAAACGTCCTGTATTATTTGGAAGTACTAAAAAAGTCAACAGATATATTTGATGATCATATACAAGTTACAACACTAGTACAAATACCGAGAAAGTAATTTAAGTATTGTCCAGATATAGACGTAATTTGTTTTCAAAGTAGACAGTTATATATCGCAAGTGGCGCCAACTGTTACAAACTCATCTATTGCTGGAATATTGTTTTCTATTGCTCTTCATGTATTTTGCTTCAAAACGTTGAGTAATTCTGTAAGGGTCAGCTTCTTTTTGTTAAGCTCGCTTTCTTCATTCTCGTGGTCAATTGAAAGTAAAAACGCTATGAACAACAATTACATAATCAAGTGCCACTAATGGCTCTAATGATGGAGGAGCATTTTGTAAATATAACTAACTAAATTCTACAATATTCTAGAAACTTTTCAAAGTCCTTCCGTGTATTGAACCGCGCGGATATAAAGACGATAACAGAAGAACCAATCAGAGTGTTATCGTAATCACATCTTGTTATTAATAGTGCCAGACAGGCAATCATTCAAGTGGAACTGCTATTCGACAGCACGCAAGTATAGTGGCATTAAAAATGAAATATTATGTGCGAGGATCGGAGATGGTGAGATTGTTACCTGATTATCAGTCTTAGCGAGACAGGCCTCCAGATGGCACTGCCACTCGATGGCACGTAAGTATAAAAGATGCCAGCGGCGCTCCAGTGCTCGTACGACGTCCCCGCCCCCACACAGCCGCACCACAGAACTCACGATCCGACCGTGGCATTCCACGTCTCTTTGCAATACCTGGAAAATCATACATTCATTATAATTAACATAAAAATATATAGATAAGTCCAACAGTTCTATGGCTACATTTCTGTCTCTCAAAGTATCACTGAGCCAAACCACAGGAAATATTGTTAGATTACATTATAAATTGTTTGATCAAAATATATAAAATAAATAAAAATAATAAATTGGTATATAAATTTCAATCTTTAAAAGAAACTGTGAAATCCAGAGCATGATTCACAATATACAATAAATAAATGATTATTATTAGACGGTGCTACTGTCTGTCTGTAGGTACAAGTATTTTGATAAAAAATATAATTTAGAGGCAATGTAACTGGCCAATGAGTTTCTTTGATATTTCTTTAAAAAACTTAACAAAGGGCAGAACGTGCCGTGGCTGCATGGCGCGTGCACTGACCATTATCAATGGCCGTGTCTTTTAAATTACAGTCCAAAAAGATAGATTGATAGAACATCAAAAGATAGAACGTTTCAGAATCGAAAATACTTCAAGATAAATGATGTATGTAACAGAAAGCGACATTTCTAATACACTATAATGAGACGAACTGTAAAATAGATTCTAATCTACATAACCGCTATACATTTATACAAATTACCATCAATACAGATAAACGCTACGATTGCTTTCCAAATTACGTTGATCGAGATCGTTTGGAGTCATTCCGATTAAGATTGAGAATAACGACTGAACGTATTAAATAGTTGCATCTGTAATGGGGCCCTCACATGTGTTGGTCACGACTTGGCACATTTTGAAATGTAGGTACTGTGAATTCTTTCGCTAAAATTAATTATGATTTAATGTTTAATTCTTTTATATTTATAAAGTGGGTCGATGTAACCATATCGGAAATACACGCTTGGAAACATTTCTAATCAAAATAAATCGTAAACTCGATAACGATATCAGGAGACGTAAAACCTCGTACGTTATCATTTAATATGTTAATAAAAACAATTTGTTCACGATATTTCAGAGGTAAATTACAACTTCTTAACAGACAAAGCATATATGAATAACATTTTATAACTGATGTAAAGACAAACGATTGTTTTGTTTGAAAATTTCAAATCAATATTTAGTCTTAATATTTTACATAACATTTAAAAGTCCCGTTAAGAGCACTGAGTACATTTTCTTTACAACTTGAGAACTGCTACTATATTAAAAAAACCCATCACAATGTTATAAATGACAGATCTTTCGTAAACACGAAATGTTCTGTTGAAATATTTTAAAATGATATCTATTTTTTTGTAAACCTTTCAACTATATCTTTATCGGGATTTGATTGAAGTGTGATAACATCAGTCATCTGGGCGTCTATTGTTAAAGAAAATTATTTCTGTGTCCCATAGCATTGTAATCTCGGTTGCATCACGGACAATGAGATGTTATGTAAGCACTTCTTATCAGTGACCTTCGTGAACAATGATAATAAACAGAAGTTGGATGGCATTGTTTGAGTTCAATGCTCTCAGAGAATATTTAATTATATTTCCGTTATATTTTTTTAACATCGAAGTTATCAAATCATCATAATATTGAATTCATAATTTTGGCAACTTATAACTTTCAGTTCAAGGGCTTCGTCCCAAAGCTCCAATATACAGCTAATGACCCAGTTATTAATATAATAACAGTTATATTGAACTCAAACAGATAATCTCAGCAATTGTCGTAATTGTTCATGTCCAAGTGAAAGTTGACCATTGTTTTGTAATCATGGCGTTTGTTGGCTATTATTATCAAAGTATTTATAATCGACCTTGAATACCTACATCATTTATATAATCAACCATATTGCTTTTAAAACTTATTTACAATTTGAATTAAGCAGTATTGACAATGTTAACAATTAAGCTGACATTGATGTTTCTTAACACGAAGATAGTAGAAGGAACCAAGTTTAGCTGAGAAAGACAAATATTTAGAACCACACACGATGCACATCGATGTTAAATACCAAGAGGTGTTAAGTCACGGTCGTTGTAAGATGTCGGGTTTGCATTAACTCACAGTTAGTTTCAAAGTTTCTCGGTTTCAATTCGTGATCTGCCAATTCTTAACCTTGAAGACTTAAGTAAGTTACGCTATGAAAAATTTTCGCATTACCAATTACTTATCTAATTGTTCCTTTCAAGTGTTGCATTGACTTTTTATATTTCGCTTCCTCACAAAAGCTTCATATGTATACTGTTCTTAAGTGTAATATAAAAGATTTTCTAAGCTAAGGAAAGGATTTATTCGTAACACTAACACCATCTGATTAGCTCGACCTGATGCTGCATCTAGATTGCTGCCCTCATAAACAGCATTGAACACATAACCTCCTGTTGCTTACGTGTGTACTGATTTATTTATATTTTTTTTTTTACGGTTAGATATAATTTACGATGTATTAAACCGATTTAATTAGGTTGTATTAAAATAAATCTCAATTGTAAAGCGGCTTTAAATTATTGAAAGATTTACAATCTGATGCATTATCCTATGTTTATAATTTATTATAACAGTTGCTGTTATTACTGTTTCTGATGAGAGTAAACTGTCATCTCATTATTATAACGTGAGATCAAATTATAAAACTGACATTATTATTTATGTCGCATTTCACTAAGAAACTTATTTTACAGTCTGTTATTGAAAATCATAAAATAATTATCAATCACGGTAATATTATTTTTTTGTCAAAACTACTAAAACAAAAAACTACATCACATCGATTTGGTTATTAATGGATGGTTCCGTAGTTTTTGTGGTATTAGTATGGCGTTCATTGGCTTTTGAAACAACCCAAATAAGTTCATAGGTTCATGATAACAGCTGTAGGATGAGCGACACAGATTTCATTTGTTTATACTGAATATTGCACTTTAAGTCGATGACAATAAGATCTATAGAATAGAAACGGTAAATCCTGACCGTCGCGTGGGTACACCAAGGTTATGCAAGTTGCTAATAGGACTCCCAGTACGAGTCACGACTGTATTGTACGGAATTCGTATTGTTAGACTGAGTTTCGTTTGGTTCAATATAACATTTCTATATTATGTTAAGAAACAACCTAAAAGTTGTATTTTTTTACAAAAACCACCAAATTATTTTTGTTATTAGCAATGCCATCAATGCTCCAGCTTTCTAGAATAAAAGCAGCTTTCAACCAATGAATATCATTAATTATCGTTTTTGCCTGTAATTTGTGGTATTGGTATTATTACCAATGCTGACCGGCCCCGAGCCGAGAGAGAACAATGGTTTTGCTGCCGCTGCTGTTTATTTTAACACTTGAGATATTTAAGTTTCAGTAAAAGTAAATGTAGTTTAAATGAACCGGTTTGGGATAAACTTAGAAAATATCTTAGAAATCAGTTTATTGATTATTTGCTCCAAATAAATTTACATTACAGTGAAGCGGATATTGTGAGTATTAATTTTATTTTTACGAGCCTGCAATTATGGTATCAAGTTATATATTTTAAACATTATAATTAAGGAAAGGCTTACTAAGCTGATTTATGCAATATAATCTAGAAGTGTTGGCGCGTGTAATTGCAATGATCGGTGTTATTTTTATAGCATCTGTCACGGAAACTTTCTATCTTAATAATTTGCTTGAAAGTAAAACAAAAACAACCTTCTATAGTCTTTTTATTATGAATTAGACGATCGGTGTTTATAAATTATAAGAATATCTCTTTGATGATTGAAAAATAATAATGATTATAATATCGTATTCCATATATCATATATAGAATACTAATAACAATAAAAAACGCGTTAGGTGTAACTATTATTGCAATAATAATAGCAATAATAATAAACTTTTATCGTTAGTTCCAAGAAGTTTTACATAAAAAATATCAATATAACGAAATGAACCAGTTGTGTTAGAATTGCTCCTTTGTCGTTGGTTAAAGGTCCGCCCATGGCTGGCTCCGAAGTCATCGGCCGACATCTCCGGAATTAGCGGAATCGACGCCAAGAATAACCGAAAGTCAGATTTAGTGTTGCATTGTAGGGTCACGTGTTATAAACTATAAATCATGGGTAACGTAGGTCAGAAAACAAGTGTATAGTTAACCCCGTTTCTTGATGTATAGGCAATAAATGTGTTGGCAAAAAATGACCCACTAGACGTATGTTTGAAACCGGTTGAGTAGCGCCGTGAGGTCACATAGAAGACTCAATTTACAACATAGAAGCTTTACAAAAAAAAAATACAACAAAAATATAAATAAGTACGGTAGTGTTATAAAATGACGTAATCTTAAAAACGCAATCTCCTATTTGTTATGAATTAAATCGTAAATATTAAATTTGTATGAAATCAGAAACAATACTTGTCGGAGCTGAAAATGATGTCATAAAAATATAATATAAAATGAGAAATCTTTGATTGAGCGAGATTCATAAAATCGCACATTTACACATCTTACTCACATTTTACACTTAATAGGACATCATATAAAAACTTGACGCTGTTAAGGGAGCCTCTACACTAACACGGAATTCAATTTTAAAACTTAAGCTCAAGATATTGTACACATATATCAAATAAAAGGGAAAATCACATCTAAGCAAAAACATCGAGACAACAAAGAACCATCGGACATATAATTAGAAATTGTCAGTCCGAAGGCCATAACCATGTATTGAAGTTGTATGTACATGTTACTTCTTTGTTACTAATTGAGGAAGCCAAAGAAAAACTAAAAAAAATAGGAATGCTGGGTCAGTTATTTAGAATACTTGGTAATTGGCACAACCAAGGCCGTCCGCTCTGCCTCGATGGTCTGTAATTGGACATTAGATTAAGATTCGCTGTTTTTCGATTATACACATCTACATCCAGAGTACACATCAATTATATAAATTACAAAATACAAATATTGTTGAACTTAAAGGAAGGAAAATCTATTTTTAATAATTTATATTCATTGTATTATATTTATAACTTTGTTTCCTCGGTAATAATTTAGCAGTTATGTCAGTACAAGTGAAGAGACGGATTTGTTTTTATATGATATACTTTCCCAGGAGTTTGTCTTGTAATTATCAGATAGTATTAATCTACAGTTCATCAGCTACGCTGGTACAAGGCGTGGTAAATTGTTTTACGATAACTTCTATAAAAATCGTTTTGTTACTTGTTCGATCTTATATATAATTGATAGGCAGATTTGTGTTAATTGAAAAATGATAAAGCGAGGAGATTTATTTAATCAAAATCAAAAGTTTTGTTATCACTTCCGTTATGTTTCAAACATTATATACAACTAATTTTCGTTATACTGTTAGTATAAAAGTCAAGATAATAACTATATTTTTTAACTTAAATAATGTACCTAAAATCGATATCAATGTTAGTTAGCTTGGTATATGTTACTTTACAATTTATGTAGGCAGATAAAGTTTTTTATTGCTAGTCAAGTCATACACAAAAAACAGGTTTAAATGACCCATTGGCCGTAATTTAGAATATATTTACTAATCGCAATTAAGTTACGTTACCGCTTTCAACGAGACCCTAGGCCCATTATATACAAACAGACGTGACTGAGCTTTTGTTATGGCGAGCACACGAACAAACACTTTAAATAACACGGCTACTTAATACACACTTAGTTTTTAATTTAAATATTCGTAAATTTCTCGATAGGCAGAGTTACTGAGAAGCTTTCAAACTACAAAATACGAATATATATACACACATTATAAACAAATTAGTTATTATTGAGTCGGTCAGCTCATAATTAAAATTATGAATTACTAGGATTCGAGCTCAAAATGTAGTTTTGGAGCACTCATGATACTATTATATCAAAGGTATATTTTGAACTTGATTTGAATTACGAGAAAAATGCTTCAGTTTGAAATATCATATTTGTAAGTAAAATAGTCTGACTAACTTTGATATCACGAGTAATCGTGTGTATTGAATAAGAGTCTTCGTGTCTGTTGGTCTGTTTATGAAAATATCTCAACTTATTTAAGTCTATGTTAATTCAATTGGTAAAGAAAGAACAGATAAAAATAATACGAAACCTAAATTATTTTATAAAGATTTCAACCTGAAATTCCTATACATATTTATATTGCACAATAAGTATTCCATGTTTTCTTTCTTTATATGTAAATATGTAAGTGATATTATTATTCAAGAATAACAAACGGGACTCCAAACTATATATCTGCTGGTTGTGACAGATGTTTGTATCGAGCATGTGTTCGTGTCACGACCGACTCACTTGTCCGTATTTGGCAGGACCGGTGCTCGTAATCTCATTCAGAGCAGGAATAGAATTTACACTTGCTGCACATTACATACAAAACTATATTGTATATTTATACAAATATATTTAAACAGCTTGCAATAATATTTTTTTAGTAAAGGCAATTATTTTCTTAAGTGTACAAGAAATCTAATTATATTCGCTATTGTCGTCAATAAAATCTAAAACGTTAAACTCAAACAAGAAAGCGGCCAATAAACAGTTATTCAATGTTCCATGTGTAAGGAGACAACCGCAATAGCAGCGTAAATCCGTCAAACTCAAACCCTCATTTCTGTTTCCCACAGCCCGTGTACAGTACCCGCTAACAGAATAAATGCAGTCGACCCTAAATTTTATTGCTTTAGATATAAAGACTATATTATTATAAAGCATTTATAAAAGTTTACTCAGTGCATGGGTTAAGAGCAATTGGCTCGAATTAGCACAGATTTACTATAATGACGCCTTCAGAAACGGCATCTTGGCCTTGTAATTAAATACACTAATCGGAGATTGGATCGATAGAAATGATAATTAATCTTTAATCAGAACAGACAGACATAAGTCTCAAATACGAAAGGATGAAAGTTGAGGCTAAAGGAATTATATCCATGTATCAGTATAGTGTAATCATCTTAATTAAGAAGACTCATACCTTTGACGATTAATCTAAGACTTTTTAAGCTTATTAGGCCATTACAGCCGTTCAAAAATTGCCGTAGTGGTCGGTATTTCACGACCACAAGGCGGGGTATTGGTAAAGTTTTCAACTAGCAATAATCGCACCTCGGATTAACCTCATTGGTTACGATATTGCCTCTGCGCAAAGTTAACTAAATTTTTGAACTCCAAATGACTTATACTTTTCGAGTGGAGTAAACGCTACCGCGATTCAGAGGTACCGTAGCGACATCTAGTACAATACAATGAAACAGTTTTAATGCGATGCTCTTCAGCATTCCACAAAGATTCAGTACTAAACAGGTTAGCGCCCCTCAATATTTGGTCATGAATTGGGTCACATTGAACATCAGAAGAATTAAAATGTAATAGGTTAGGTTCATTTATTTGACAAGCAATATTGATTGGTGACTTCTAAAAAGGTTTTTAAAAAATCAATTGCAATAATTGTGAAACTCGCACACAGAGCGAAGGTACTCAATATTGACGTAAGGTACGAAAACAAGCGCGCTGAATGAACCGTAACGAAAGATGCTTATAAAACTGACGATCATGATGATATAATAGATCAACGATCAGATATTACCGTCGAGACACCACAGGCTGTAAATTAATGAACATTTGTGTTTTGTGGTGCATTTCATACCACATAGACATAAATAATATTAGTCCTCCCAATTTTAAAATTATTTGCTAAAATAACCGCATAATAATAATTGGTAAACCGCTAATAGCATGAAGGTTTGCAAAAGATGAGTCATGAGATTAATGATGATACGCTTTGTAACACACAGTTGCTATAATCCTGATAGTAAATATCTAGTAATTGATACGAAGTTTATTTCGACGAGAAGTAAGTGGAAAATAGTTTTTTCTTCACATGATATACGATGCGAATGAATGTTATAGAATCTTCACGTAACTAAGAAGGTTCAAGCTATAGTATATATTTCGGACAGTTTCTGAAAGAATTATTAAAGGACTAATAAATTGAAAGAATTGTCATGAATTGCGATCTGATATTCCGCGACACCAATTATAGAAATTTGACAATTAGTCAGTTGGAAGTCTATTAATAGTTTAGGACTTAAAAAGAATACTACTTGTTTACATAAATGTCTCTACTGTAATATTATATTTACTTAAATTTAAATGAGCATGGTATTTTAAAATCTTATGGCCCTACATCTGTTAATAATGACTATAATAAAAGTATTATTGGACCACCCAAAACTACACTTGCCAATAACTTCTCAATAAGGTTATAAATTGAAACAGTAACTAGATCCAACAATCACACTGAGCCAATCGAGCAAATCATAGCAATGTATGAAATGGGCACGCATATGCATCATGTCGGTTCTCGTTGCTTCAATAAATATGTCTTATTAAGATTAAGATGTATCTAGATTCTAGTTTAATTAAATTGATGTCAATTGTAATAAATCTAAATATTATTTTGACCTGTTTTATTAACTGGCTATTTGTTCTTTGGAATGAAATGTGAAAATCAATAACAATTTTCTAGGCGTTTGTGGAATGTTCTCGAATGTTTTATAATTATAATACAATACAAAGGGGTACTTGACGTTGAAGTTTTTGTTTATTGAATCAATATCCAGCTGGTATTGATTGGTACACGTGGTTGAGTGCAGCTGCACCGCTATAAGCTCATCATCCCAACCCTCATTGTTCTTTGATTGGGAACATTGTAAAATTATATCCAGTAAAATTCAATGAAGATAACTTATTCATTTTATGATATTAAAATATTTATTGCTTACAGATAATATAAATAATTCGTACTTCTGCAGTTGATCATGTACCTACATAAAAGGAAATATATAATTTGTTTTTCAAATTGATTGCCAGCTACACATTCAGGTAATAATATTATTTTAATTTACCTAATAATTTAATAATTAATTTAATTAATGTAATTTTATTACTAAACTATAGATCTTTGAGCTCTAACAACCAACATTTATAGTAGTTGTATTAGTTTGGTTAAAAGAACACCAGAAAACTTCATACTTTCACACACACACCTATAAAAACACTTAGATTTATTTTCCATTGAAGTACTTGGTAATGTTTGCTTCTTTCCCCACGTAATGGACTTCAAATATTACATTGCAATGAAAGAAGACTGCATTGGAATGTAGAAAACAAAACTTAACACAGATATAAACATAACATACTGGACTGTTTTGTTTTATATTCATCAAAGGAGAACGTAGTTATTGTTCGAGAACAAACAAACAAAACAAACTCTCCAACAAACAAAACAGCTCTCTGAGTTTGGAATTCAAAGACAAATATATCGAAGAATTGTGCTACAAAAACGCAGCTTTCTAATACTTAGAATTATCTAAATTATTATAATTGGTCTAACGAATACCACATAACGAGTTAATTTATATGATTGACGCCAGATGATGGTGATAATTAAGATATAATAGAATCAGTGAAATGCAAAATACGATGTTCCATAGATATGAATTATATAACATATAATATAACTATGATGCGGTCCACGTCACCAGATGGCTGATGGGAGAAAAACATTTCCTGCGGTTAAGAAACAGAATAGCGAATATTTTTTTGAGTATCTTATTTCATGCACGAGGTGGCAGAGCATCTCCGTGCCATTATTTAACCAATGTTCAGAGCAAAACTGTATTTACTTGTTGCAAATACATTTCAAGATTTGTTTTGTATATTAAAGGATAATTTACATTTATTACATTATACTGAAATACGAACGTACACCAACAGACATATAATCGTCTTTATAATGACTAACGCAACCAAAGACCTTCAAACAAATTTGAAGGGAACCTGCAATTTGCTTACAAAACTCAGCTCGACGATTTATGTTCAGCTGATGAACTATGATGAATCAAGAACATAATTTATAATAAGCGCAATGCAATAAACAATAATAAAAAAAACAATTTATGATGACATACAGCATGGTCAGTATGAAGTTGATTACATAATTAGGATGACAGAGAAAGCAAATAGAAAACATTAATAGAATTAGCAAATGAAATCATCAATAAAATATGCCAAGATTGAGGGCATTAGCATTTCATTATAAACACAGGAGGGGTTGTTGACCTCGTCGTCTAAAAGTAAAATTACATCCAATCATCCACCGCCCACTATATTTACTAATGCCTTTACGATCGCGAACGGAATAGTAACGTCCCACGACTGTTTGATTCAAATACTAATTCATCACAGTGATGAAAGACATTACTACTAAAAATAAATATATTGACAGAAAACTTAACTCCTTTTTGGTAAAGATAGGTTTTAATTTTTGGTTCTCTGGTTATCTCTACCTTGCTTTCGATATATAAGACTAAGCCATAATATTCATATTCTAGAACAAATATAGTACTCTAAATTATAGTGTATAAATGCAGTATATGGTAGATAATTAAATAACATGTTATATTTCGTATGATTTGTTATTATTTATAATTAGAGTCCCAACTCATATCATACTTTAATTGAACTATCGTAAGTTGGACAAGTCGTGAAGATTGAACGAGCAACGTTAGGTCGCATCTTATCAATTTCACAGGAAGTTGGATATGATAAGTGTCAAATAATTTAATACTTTTGCTGATTTCGTATTGAGAAAGTTGTTCAATTTAAATAAACAACATCTTCAACATATAAATATAGATGTAATTTGCATTATTAATATGAATTAATCAATAATTATACATATTTTTTAATAATATAGAATTAAAAGCTAATTAATACAGATAGGAATTGATCCTGCGACATCTGTGTTGATATATATATATATATATATATATATATTTTTATTTTACTAAGCTTGACTCGGATAACATGCAGACAATTTCAAACTTTTATAAACAATAATTAAAAATGTAATCCACTCGATTCCCTTATCTCGATATGAAAATAGGTCATCAACTGTATATAGTAGGAGTATTAACATCTACTGTAACATTTATTCCAACAAATTAATTTCCGTCTATCCGTGTATATACGAACTATACGTATAATGCACTCCATTTAATTAAAACCAATCAATAAATGAGATTAATCGGAATACTTTAAGAGGTCAAGCAATAACGGCCACCGGTAGTGCTATCAACGAAAATAAAACTAATTTGAAATATGCTTGATAAATAAAATTTTATGATAACCTTTATAGTCATCACTACGTGTATTTTAATAAAAAATATTAGAAAGGTGATTTTATATCTATTATAACGAGTAATTACCAAACTACCGTCAATATGTTCGTTGTTAAGTGTAATTAACACCTTCAATAATACGAGAAATAAAATTTGACACAGATATCAATATTAAAACAATAATTTTACATAACGATAAAATAAATTATTAATATAAAATGGCGGAAGTGTAATACAAATTTCACCAATATCCATCCTAGAAGCAAGCACTAATTCACTTCTCAGCGTAATTGTAGATTTACTAGTTTTCAAGAGGTGGGTGTAATGAAGCTTTTAAATCAAGTTGTTTACAGCGCTAAGGACAGATGTAAACAACATTATATTAGCTAGGGATTATTATTCTATCGGCCTTGAAAGAAATAAAATATTATAAAACAGCCTCCAAGCAACACGATCAGAAGTATCATAATACATTACATAGTACAATTTATTACAAGTAATCTATTTGACCTCACTCTAACACGCTAGGAAGCATTTAAATAATAAATAGAACAGACTCTATATTGTTTTTGGTTTCTTTCCATAGAACAAAAAATATAATAATCTTGAGACTACTTATATATTAAACAATGTTATCTCTATTCCTAGTAATAGATTTTATACGCATTGAGATAATTTATTGAATCCGTCTCACACTTGACCGTATATTTTAGTTATAGTATGAGATCACTGCGACATGACTCATAGAAACTATTAATTTCGCGAACATATCTCGCTATCCATTCAAATGCCATTGACCTATTTCACTGACTTGTTATTATTAATTACAAGTCAGTGAATTTAATATTTAATTTATTTTAATGTTGATATTAATAAGGTAATATAATAATGATAAATGTCGATAATTCATTATAAACTAAAGAGGAAAGTCGATTAGTAATCGTAATCGATTCGTTACAAGTGATAGTATTTGTACAATAATTCAAACCACACCTGCGGAATTGCAATTAATACGATTTAAACGTTAATCAATATTAATTGGAAAGTATAAAATAATATGTATCAATATAAAACAGACTTATACACAAGGAAAAAAAAAACAATGTAGTTAAGACAAGAAAAAAATTAACAATATTTAAGATTTTTTCTCGAATAAATATCAAATCGTAATAAGACATCAATATGGGATAGAAAGTATTTTTATAAATCATTTTTCTGATTGATAAAGCACGTGCTATATTACAGACCGTTAGGTAAATTGCTAAAACCGTCATCATCATGATTGGTTCATACAATTTTGATACAAAATTAAAGTCAATTACCTTTTTACGTAGTTACTACAACAGCCTGTATTTGGTCAACTCACAACTCTATAAAGCCTCATTAAGTTGTAATGAGTCGTAAGTTGTAATAAGTTGTTATTTATACTGAACAGCACTCAGCCCGCTGTGTTATTAATAATTATAACGAGCACGATACATGTTTAATTATTTGAACTATATATTTAAATATTATAACAATAATATTCAATATTATCTAATATAAAAAAATATATATAAATATTGAGATGTTAGTTTACCCATTAAGAGATTATTATCAGTGTATAGTTAATAATCCATAGATAATATCTATCGGTCAACGATCTGTCATGAAATAGGAACTGTCTGTATGTACGTGTCGAATTAAGGCCAAGTGCATTAGTCGGGCTAGCGTAAACCAAGTGGTTCGTTAAGCGAGATTGAGAAATGCACTCATTGTTACACTTGGGGATATTTAATACTTTAGGTTTTGAAATTTCGTTAGTTTTTTTGTTTAGTTTAGTTTTCCTTAGTTTGATTAAATGTACCTTAGTTTAAGTAACTGACATTATAAAATTATATACTATAAAACTAAACCTTGAAATATATATACATAAAAATAATGTAGGTAAGCATAAATAATATTGAAATATGTATGTAAGATCATTACAAGCACCTTTTGAACAGCCATTACCTGATACTGAAATGAAGTTATACCTCGCTCGTAACTCACTATAACGAGAACAGAGATAACTAAGCTGTACTCAGATAATATAAACATATATTGGCAATAAAGATAATATTAAGATAGTATGCGGTTCAAAGCATATAATAATATTAAAAACAAACATTTGACGGTGAATCATTTATCTTTATCTTAATTTAGACATTTTTCTTAGTAACTTTTATAGTGTATATTTTTATAGTGTAAAATATCAAAAATATAAACATTGTGTTATTCTACGAATATTTTGTAAATCAACTTCATAAGCAACACTTATAAAAATAGATCGAGTCTCCCCTTAATGTATTCCATCCATCAAACCACACATCATATTCAATGCACTAATGTATGTGATCCTGTTACTCTCAACACTTTCTCGTCACAATTTTAACCCGCTGTATTAGTATCAATTTTTTATTTTGTAGTAATATGAACCTTTATGAAAAAAAAGACAAAAAAAATCTGACACCTTCGTCTTTATTCATCAAAGCTAGTGGCCACGGATAGTTGAATCTCTAGAGTGACGGCACGGTTTTCTAGAGGTCGCAGATTCAAGTCTTGCAACTATTGATCATTTTATATATTTTTTTAATATATGACTAACATATCTTTCAATCTCATAATTTTTATCAGAGATCAAAAACTATTGGATAATTTATCAAATATAATAGTTTATAAACTATCAAGAGAAATTCACATTGTCTCCACTTTTAGTGAAATTTATTTCTGTTGTTAATTTATTTGACTTTACGACATTTTCTCTTACGTATATATCTTGTATAATTTAGTTCCATCGTTTTCGATTACATTGTCTTCCTTGATGTCTAGCTATTTATTGTCCTCTAACCTGTGTCGCTTTCACGTACATACAAACATATTTACGACCATACATTATTATAGTAACATCTCTCATAACTCTATCAAATACTAATGAGTCAAAAGTTAAAACATCAAATGGCGATTAAATCACAAAATCGATTTTACTAAAATATAGAGATAAGAGACTATCATTAATATATCATCAACATGAGAGAGAAAGTATAAAACCAAACTGCTTTAGGGCCGTTCAGACAAAACGGGGTTTAGGTCAATCGAGTCAAATTGGTCAATTCTTAACTAACACGCAGTTTCTTTTAAACCTTTACTTAGAAAACTCCCGAACCTCGACCTAACGATGCTTTGTGAGATGATGGAACATTAAATCGTAGACGCAAATGTCTTTTATACATTAAGGTTATGAAAATCTAAGAAAGAGGACGCGCTATGAAAGTGAAAAGTAGAAATCTTTCATTTAGAAAGTAATAATTATGACATCAATTACAAAATGCCTATACGGCGTTATAATATACAGTTAAATAACAATAGAAAATTATATAAAATATAATTTAAAAATATTATGAAACTTGCAAACTTTGCATACATGCAAAGCAATTAAAATCAGTCAAATAAAATTAAATCGATAACAATATCGATGAATCGAAATTGAACAAGGGTTTGTTTTATAATAATTCGAGGTATAAATTATCCTACACATTTGAGTAATGTTCGGCGGAAACAATTGAAACACCATTAACAGTCCTTTTGATGTTTAAAATATCATAACGGTTGAAAGCAGCATATAAATATATCGACAAATAATAATAAACTAAATCAGTGGTATAGAATACTATGATACTACACGTAATTCGACTGATTGATCAGCGGTGGTATAACACCAAATATACCACAACACAAAACGTAATTGCAATCAGTATTAGATAATCGATTAACGTAATAAATAATATTAGCCAATGATTGATATCGAGGTCGGATGTCAATTTAAGAATACAACAATAAAGTTTTTAAAACGATCTATTATTAAATTTAATAACTGGCAAGATAAGATAGACGGCAATTAAAAAAAAGAAAGAATATTTATTACTTAAGAATGAATTCTATATTTAAAATTAGTTAGGGTGTTTGAATAAGAAACATTAACGTATTCAGTCCTACAATCGTTCTAAGTCTTGTTATTGATGGCGTAACGAATCAACCCGCGCCTTTAAGCTCTTGTTGTACGGCTCAACTCCAATAGGAACTGTTTTCTTAGTTATTATTCGCGGTATTAATATCTAAATAGAAGTAAGTCACCTTCAGTTTTATGTAAACTGTTATTTTAATGGAAGTTCTTGTAAGGAATATTTCATGTACCAAAAATAATGTCATATTTACTGAGCAGGAAACACGATTATCCAACGTCTTTTATAAAATAAAATTCAATAAATATTTAATTTATATCAGGAAAATAATTAATAAAAACTTTGCGGTATTATATAAGAAAATAAAAAATAAAGATTTAAAATTGTGATTTTTAGGGGAAAAATTACACCATAGAGATAAGCTCACTTGATCCACATCCGCCCCTCGCAGCCCGCATCCGATTACCATTGTTTACTTTTTCAATTTAGTTTAAAAGTTTTAGATATAGAACATTTCAGTATTATTCAATTATAAGTAAGGAGCACTCAAGTGTTAGGAGGTGACGTAAACTTAAATTATACTATATCATTATCAAAATCAAAAATCTCTTTGTAATATGAAGTATCTTAAAAGCATCAAAGTTCAGATCGACTTGTATGAAGTGACATAACAGAGAAAGTGTCTAACATTACCTCTTAATTATACAGCGTGATGTTATTTGCGAAAAAAATAAAAGAGTACTATTTGACTTATATCAATATTACAATATAAGTTTAGAAATGACTATGTGGTTGTAATGGACGGACATTAATGAAGTGGTTCTTTTTATTTATGCAAAATAATATATTATAATATTTTATATATATTTTAAAAGCTTTAAAATTATTATTTTTTTTTAATTAATATATATACTTATATTTTTTTTTTAATAATAAAGTTGTAAGTTACGTAGAAAACAACGTTACAATAAAGTTGTACCTTACGTTACACTATAACTTTATGGATGACAAAGAAATTAGTGAATGAAAAATAAAATGAATGAATGAATGAAAAATATAACATCGATTACATTAACACATTACAGCTTATTTACGAAGTAAAGTAAATTGACAACTACCATAAGTATATCATTATGTAATTGATAATTTCAAGTGCATATTATTATGTAATTGGTAATAGTGTAGCCATTGAATCAATTGAGCTTCTGTTAGTTTTATATGTACGCGTCGTGAATTATCAAACTTCGTTAAAATTTGACGACTAATTTAAAGCCAAATGTCATGTAATTGAATAGATGGTATCGAAATTAGAAAATGAGGCGTAAAGCAAACATGTATTGAAGAGACATCTGTCTACCATTAGTTTGAACTTTTACTAACAGATGGACGGCATACAATAACCTCTCCATACATATGGGGTCCAGAACCTATAATTTAAGTACACGTTTGAAAACAACTAAGTAGTACTTGACGATACTTATTATTATATAATATTTTCGTTCTAAAAAATAAAGCACTAGCCTTTGCACAATGCAGTTCTTATAAACTCAATTTATATGATTTGAATTAATATATTTTTTAAAGCATTGTCAAAGAAATCAATTCACTAATATAAGGGTCTGTATCCATTAGTAATGCACCCTTCGATAGTATCGTAATGAATCGAAAACTCTCATGAATTGTACAATTGGTCACGTCATTTACGATTATTTATTTATTTTGACATTCAATTATTTACGTCCCTAGGATTAATAATAATTCATTGTGGGTGGATATTATAATGTGATATTGATTTTTTTTTTTACTTTTAAACAACAATTTTATAAAACTTTTTTAAATTGTCTATTAGAATGTGTGAAAAACATCTTTCCATTTTCAAATGTATAGATCACAAGGATTTTTGTGTCAATATTTTTATAGAGTTGCAACATTATTACCGAACCCAGGTGGGTTGTCGGATGTATGAATTAAATATAGAGGGTTAGTTTTTATTTCTCGAAATTGGAGGTCATTGAGCTACGATACGAGTGTGTTGCCAGTTACAGCAGTGCGGCGATACATTAAATGTATTACGTCACCGTAAGTATGATCATTTAAGCTCGTGATGGTATTCCAATGTTTTTATAGCTTTGGAGCTTAAGCGTTTAAATTTAACGAATGCTTATCGCCGCCAGATTAAATATAATTGGTCTTTGTAAAAAACTGAAAACAAAACTATTCTCATATAAAGATATTAAAATATATTATAGGTTGAGGTGTACACGTATCATTATCGTGGTTTTGATGAAAAAAATATAAATAAAAAATATTAAAATTTTTATACATAAAATCAAGAACGGAAAGTTAATAAACTTTTTACTCACGAAATCAAGTTATTTAAGCTTATGTTACTTGAATGTAACTCAAAAACATTGACAATATTAAATTACGATAAACAAAAAACCCATATGCATTTTTCGCACGACGGAACCTGTTATGTTTTATACTTTCACAGCAAACAGAATATTTAACGACCTTATTGGCTTCAATTTGGTCTCACTTCATTAAATGTTAAATATTCATTGAGTTTGACAGTTGTTAAAATAACATTTAATTAGTTGTTATACAATATAAATGACAATACTTAATAATGAAGTATTTATTAGGTATTATATAATCGGCTCCGGTTCGCAAGTTCGGGGCAATTATTCTCTGTTATGTCAGTCTTTATTTATATAAAAGGAAATTACCTAATTATCTGACTGATCAAAGCACAGACCTAATCGATTGAGTTCGAAAGATAAAATTAGAATTATATTAATTATGCAATAAGAAAAAAATCTATCAAAGGGATGAAATTGTATGTAACGAAATTATATATTTTTATTGTAGTTTTAAAAAATGATAATTTACATTAAAGACTTCGATAAAAAAAACAACAAATATAGTAGGAATCAATTTCACTACGAAATCTTTGTTGATTTGAAAAGAAAAATAATTTAAATCAGGTTGTTACTAAAAGTTATAAACATATTGAAAACCGTCTAAATATAAGTTATATTTCCTCATCACACACACATACATCTCGTCGGAGTTAGTTGTTTGATATGTACGGGAGGTTCCTCTCATAGCTACTACATTTCATACACATATATGGCACCGCGCAAAAACTAGCCACTGTCCACTCCACTGAAGATACTGAACTCTCCAACACAACTTGGTAATCCGATAACTTTCACCGCATTTCCAATATATTCAAAGCCTATTTACAGTTAAACAATGATAATGACATACATTATATACCTGGGCCCCGGCTATACTCACGTTCGTTAAATTTTACCAAATATTTTCAAAACGTAAAAGTTCTGTTTATATTAACTTAAACATTCATGATAGTAATAACATGAAAATTTTGATACAAAAATAATAAACATTTTGATACCACTATAATTTTGTATTTCAGATGAAACTTTCTTAGAAACTTTGATACAGAGATACGATAAAGAGAAACAAACTCTTATTGAATAGTTTCACAATGACTGCTACTTAAAATACCAAAGACTATCATTACATTACCAATCCCAATTGGAGTGGTCCCGGAGTTCACGCCCGCAAATTATATATTGTGTAAGAAAAATAGCAAAACACCAATTCGACTAAAGCCATTGAAACTAATGTGAAAATATTACGTGATAGTGTAGAGATCGTGAAGGCGAGAAGATTTTGATATAATAATGTATTTCACTAACATTACATTACATCGGATCAGATAATTTGTAATAGGTACTTCTGTCAGAATAATAAGTATGTGCAATGGACAGAGTATTTGAAATATAATTTTATTTAAAAAATATATGATTTGATCAACTCATCTTGTTTTGGGTTTCAGGCATAAATTGTACATTAATATAATACCAAATAACATAATCATATTAGATTTATATTTATGAGACACGCAAAGAGGACAATAATGTATAAAATATTTCACAATCACAATAATATATAGGATATAATAAAATATACCTAGTCTGGCCACAAATACTTTAAAAAAACAATATCACATTTGAATTTGGAATATGTCATTCTTTCTTTCATTGTTTTCTTATATTTGCGCTCATCAGTGAGACGGATGTTGGTGTAGCGAGCTGTTGAAAGCTACAATGAAACCATATTTGTGACCAATGAGATTAAAGAAATGAAGCATATCATTCAACGAAATCCTTTACGATATCAAAAATAATTTTATATCAGAAAATTTTTGGGAACGTCTTTTAAAAGATGACTTAGAATTTGCACCCTATACCCTATATTGGAAACGTACTGGTCATTAATAACTGTTTATTTAAAAATGAATACTATTACTATACTACTTACTATTGAGCAATGTTTCACATTCAGAATGATAGACATCTATACCCGATCTTTATCCGCTGGATTATAATTTATGTTCACTTTTAGATAGTATGGCATGCTCTGAGTGCAATGATAACTGGGAATTCCTAAAACAATCCATAAAATTAGCAATATTTTTTTTTTTCTAGGAGAGATTATGTGTTTTTATTGATAACTGGTTTCAACGTTTAAAGGACTTATTAAAACCGATGGAGACCATTTTGAATAAGCATATTTTTTATGTTATTATAGTACCTAATCTATAAACTAACATATATTAGGTACACTAACGAATGTTGTATGCATTGTCTTTTTTTTCGTAAAAGTATTTATATTTATAACTCACGCTAATAATTAAGAAGTCACGTCAGTTAGATGTAATATTGATCTCTCTATTATTCGTGATTAATTAAATTAATATAAACATAACATGCTTTCACTATGTAAACTTTTTTTTATATATTTCAGACAGATTAAAAATAATGATGCGCAAGCGCAGACACAGCGTCCTTCTTGCGCCATAATCAATTTTATAGATATCTTCAAAAATATAATGGCATAAAAATAATACTGAAATAAATAATAATCTAACATACGTAAAATAACTTTCATTGGAGCGAATGTAATAATAACTAGATCCGGTAGTGAACTTGTTAAACCTATTGAATAAGTAATAATGTAGGTAATAAATGAATAAACGTCTGTCTGTTACGCAACAATACAAACAAACACACTGAATATGTACAATGACTTTGATTTTTAACATCAAATAATTCACCGCCTTGATAGCGCTTTCAAAGTAAATGGGAAATAAAACAAACATTGTAACACGATTTTAGGCCATTATATATTATGTAAGGCATTGCGTACTTTGATATATATAATATAATATAATGTATATATTTATATATCGTATTAAAAACTAGTAGGTTTAGTAGTTTACAAAAAATGCTCCCAATGTTAATATTGTTTCAACGATCTTTATCTGACTGTTTTAGTTAATTTGTTGTCCGTTAGGTATATATTAAAAATAGATGTCTGGTGTGTCCGTCCGTTGATATAAATAACAAAAATATGTTTTAGTTCCAAAACAGGCACTTTATGGAACTAATAACATCTTTTTGTTTTGGTTCATCTAAAGTTTTAAAAGTTTTTTTTATATAATAATACCTGTACAGTGTACTATTTAAAAGCATTTTTTAAAACTCTTTGTGAAGTAAGTTGCTGATAGATTGTAATATAATACTGATAGACCATGATGTCACGTAAGAATTTTTTAAATACTGTCAACCCTTGTATACAATACAACACCCACACATCACCAAGAACCGTATTCCATTATCACACACATAACGTAAATGCTTTCACCGCACATTGTAGTCACGATCAGATCATTATTATTTCTTCCTTATACATACATGGAAGAAGAATTTACCCGACGATTTCAAATTATCCCATTGGATGCTTATTATATATGTGTTATGCAATGTTTGTTATAGAATCGAGATTATGATATTGAGGTTGGTTTGTAAGTAATACTTACATATGATTACTAGTACACAGGAAGAGATTAAAAGATTATCTTAATAAGTTATAAGTCGTAACTACGTTATAAGTACAACTGGAGAAATTTATTTTAAAAAACTTTCTTTTAAAACCCATCTGTTATTTGTAATTTCCTTGACAGGGATATAAGAAGATTGCAGCTCAATACTATGTAAAGTTTAATCAAATTTCAAACTTATTTCTTAAAGGATAAGATTTATTATGGAAAAAATAAATATCTGGACATGTACCTACATCCGCTTGTTCGCAGGTGCCATAACACCTTGCAGAGAGGTCCTTCCAGGACAGATGTTTCTTATTTCAAAAGATCTTTAACATACAATTATCCAGATTTCTGGAACAACCCTGACTTAGAAGAAATGGTCACAATGATGTTTTTTTTTAAATTGTATTTTTTAGTTGTCTAATTCATACACAAAATATATTAGTAAATTAAAGTATTGCAATTAAGTTTCTTAACTACTTATCTAGTACACATCTGATTGATAGTTATCATTTATCTACCGGTACATAACCTTTTTCTCTTCCTCTTTTTAGCAAAGGTACCTACTTCACTCTAGAAAATAGTATATTACATTAATATTTGAATATGTTATAAATTTAATTTCAAATGCAATTAACATGAAGGTATGAAATATTAGGCCAGTTGTTAAAGCACGAGTACAAAATCACGGTCATTTTTTGCAGCGACCTCTACCAGCGAGACAAAGAGGTCTTTGTTCGGTGATCACGCGAACCAGATCACAGATTAAATAATCACGAAATAAATATAGCTCTTATTATACCTACAGCAGGAGAGTTAAAACTTTAAAATTATTAATACGTACTAGACATTGAGTTTATGAAGGTTGTTAATTTCGATTTACCGTAAAACAAGATAATGATTTCTGGTACAAGCACACATACATAAAGAGATCGCACGTGGTACTTAAAAATAAAAAAGGAAGAAAAAGAAAGTAATCCAGATGTGCAGAACATCCTTGAATAAATCTCATACATTCTAATTATTAAGTAGAGCCTCCACGGATTACCCGACTACGGAGGCATAAAGATAAGTAAAACTACTTTAATGCCTTATGCATGTGTGCTTCAATGTATGTATGATATACATATTCCACTCGTATCGTCTTACAAAATCGATTTTGACAAATGAGCTGTCTATCGACTCGTCTTCGACGTGTGGGATGGTTAGGCTGTTTTGTTTCCACTGGTTCTTTACATATTTTTTAGGTTATTATATGTACCTGAGATTTCTGATAAATGTGATAAGTTTAACAATTTCCGTATGATCTTAGATAATAAAGATTGTTAAGCGGATGTCATTTGTTTACTTATCTTGAATTTTCCATGCCCTTTGCACGAGGTGGGTGCCGGGTTGTAGCTATTATTTCAACTTCACACCTAATGATTACTGATAAATGCATCCGCCCACGTGTTCCCTTACGACTCTAAGAACAATAAGATATTCGAAAAGATAATTTCTATGAAGGCTTTTATAGTGATGCTGCAAATTAATATCCAACGTCTACTCCCACGCGATTGATGTGCTCGTTATGATGAAACGCAGTCCGCTCCGAGGTGATTATTTGTTTTGAATTGGAATGAATAATAGCCGCATTTAGATTAATAATTATAGGTAAGTTATAAAAGTTTTAAGTGGTATTGAAAGTACGCACTTTCTCGCAGTAAATCCTTTCGGTATTATTGTCGCCTGTCGTGGTACATGGCCATAAACTTAAATGTACATTCAAGTTAATAAAACATGTATTCAATACATTGCGACAGTTTATCACACGAATTAATTAGGCGAAAGTTACTTACTGTAGTAAAACAAAATATTATATAAATCAAACTTGAAAGAACACGTAAAATTTAAACTAAATTTAAATTATTAAAAGATATTAAATACACAACAATAGATATTAAATAAACAGTTAAATTCAATAGAAATCGAGAAACGTTAAAGTTTTTCTTTCACTTTCGATATCACCGATGTTTAATAGACCGGCTAAAGATATTTAAAATACAACAAATAAAAAAAACGAACAAATGGATATATTATTAATACGATCTAGGAATAATCGTGTCACGAGGTTACCGTCAATGGTTTTCAGAAGTCAGATGTGTATCAGTGTTACTGGTTGCAGTAACTTGTCTTGTCAGTTGTGTGTTAGTAATAAGGAACTACTGAACTATCTATTGTGTAGTTTCTATCTCGTTGGATAACACCAATTAAACGGAGAGTAGTTTTAAATTTATTCTTTATACCAATTTCAATTGTTATTGACGATCATACAGATAACTTCTATAATATTCAAAACTATTTAATTATTAATTACTTTTATAATACTTTTATGACAAACGCATGATATAATAATATAAATTGCAATAAATTATATAACCAGATATCTTAAAATAAATCATTACTTTCCATCAATCAATCAAACTGCAAACAAGATAGCATTGACAAGCCTCGTGATATATAAAGCCAAATATATTTACAGTATTGTATATTAAAGTACATGTATATCATTTTCGATACCAAATTATTAGTAGTAATCAAAACCGAAAGTTTCTGCTCAAGTTAGGAAGAAAACGGATTAAACTAACAAAGTTTTTGGAACCGCATCTAGAATTCTTTAGTTTTTCATTTTAAGTGTGTCTTTACAGAAGTACTGATTTCGATAAGTATGGTATTAACATAGCTCCTGACACTTCTTTTTGACGTAGGTACATAAGTGATCTCTTATATTGACGCTATGTGGAAACCATATAAATAAATAATATGAGCAAGTTTAAAGAAAATCTAATTTTAAATTTTAAGACATACAATAGTTATCACATTCGAAAAGAATAATAAACACAAATTCATAAATATAAGTTATAAAACTAGAAACATGGACAAGAGAAAGCAAGAGTACCTTTAACAAAATAAGATGACTGATAAGAGATGATGGGTGCCAACGCTGGCTACAATTTTTCAATTAGGCACGTTTAACAAGATCTTATGACATTTAAATGAATAAAGGTCAAAGTTCAATCGAAACATTTGTTTTATAAACGACGGATAAGAGTGATGATATTTTTTGATTAAATTCGACATGTTTAATATAATTGATGTAATATATTACGTACCAATTTCTTTGAAGTTTCATAAATTAAAAAATAATGATCTTGCAATTGACTTTCCAGTCAATGATACTATATAAATGCAAAAGTCCGGGAGAAAGGATGGTTGTTTGTATGTGCATATGGACAGATGTTAATTACAGTTTAACAGAGCTAATTGAAACCTAACCGTAATATAGCTTAACACATCACAATGAAACATGAACTATAATCCATATCTAAGCTTGCCCGTCTGTACTTGCAGGTATATTTTTTATTTATTTATTTTCTTTTTTTAATTTATATCTTTTCCACTTAGAATCATAATCAGTGATCACTTGTGTACGTCCACATGGAAGTGTCAGGAGGGCCTATTACGATACTAGAGATCTAATAGATAAGATAGAATAAGATACTAGATCCTAGTCTGAGAAGAACCACACAACAAACTCAGCCGGATATAACGCGGGTGCAGCATGTGGTTAAAGCTAGTGTTATGATATGTTTAGTAATTAATGGCAGGCGTGCATGTGGTGACTTTAAATAAACGTCCAGTCACGGTCAGACGCAGGTTTTGTCCACTTATTAAATTCAATCAGCATTTTATACGCTCTGACAAGATTTTCTTGACTGCCTTTCGATCATGATTTAAAGATCTTATAAATAAAGTTACCCATAATTATATTTATTATTAGACCTGTTATTCATGACAGGAGATTAGAAAACCTATTACATACTTTATTAGTATATAAAGTTTCGAACTTATAAAATATTATATAATGGTAATAAAGGATACAATAATTATGTATGTAGGTACCTACTGTTGTAATTTTAAATACAATATCCGTTAAAATCGAATACATTTCTAAATAAACTAAACTAAAAACAATTGCTTTTAATTAGGTATAATATATGTAATTGCAAAATATAATTGAAGAAACTAAAATCGTGAGAAATAAAGGAAACAAAGGCAATAATGAACAGTGAGTAAGCAATGTTACTAAAATAATTCAACCACTTGACCACTTCATAGACGATTGAACCGGTCTCAAGTATAAATAAAAAAAATAAAATTCTGGAACATTTCCAGCGACCTTGGGCCCATAGAGCTAACACAACTCACGCGCATAATTTATAGATCGCCCCACTTTAGGTCGTTACGACTAACATTAGGAACTCAGTGCTGTATGTGTTACTTCTTATTTTATTAACTTAATTAAGCTTTATCGGTATATGTATTTAGTACTTGTGTCTTTTACCTTACCTATATACAATTAAGGTGAGTTACAAGGTAAAATGAACTTAGAAACTCTTACGTTCAATCCTTAGTATCAGATAAAACAGACCTTGAACAAGTAATGTATATATTTCAGAAATTACGAACTACGTACGATTCTGAGCAGACGCTAGAAAATCATTAAATACGAATTTCCAAAAACCATCCTTAGGCAATTTAAAAATTACCTTTTTTTTAAATTTCATTTTAAGCTAAAAATTTTCTTTTTATAATAATAATATTTACAAAAAAACAAACTTCTACAAGTATGCTAATGAAAAAATGATTACATCAGCCATCGGTGGTCAGTTCTATCTAAATAAAGTATTGGTGCCATATTGATAGAAAGGCGAGGAGTTATGTTATATGCGAAACAAACATTCACAGAATTTCATCTCAGTACCACCCACGTGCTATATGTTTATTAAATAACGATTTATATTTTATTTAAAGATGTTCCGCACATGTGATGAAATAAATTAAGGAATTAGGTCAACTAGGCTGCGTGAGAGAATTCCTTCGACTCACTCACGTTGTATTTTCTTAAAATAAACTATTTGTCCGTGGCACTGTCCTATATTAAATAATTTTTAAAATACGTTACAACTTCTCTGGATAGATAAATATTCCGTTGTTATTATTGTTACCGAAATTAATGATTTTACGAAATTAACGGATCAGTTTACTACGTGATCATGCAACAGTGCAGAATATCGAAAAACTAATAATACACACACATGTTAAATTTTCGTAAAAACGTTAATTATTTTTAGTTTAAAATCTTATAATATGTATGTTTTTCAACAGTTATATTTACATTAGTGTAACAGGTTTGGTCTTGCTAACAAGATGTTACCAACTTAAACAAATGCCAGTTATGATCTCTAGTACCTACAGGTTAATGTTTTTTAATATTATTAACCATAATAAATAACTTAACAGATAATATCATAAAATTGAACGAAATTATGTGTCAAGAAAACTTTAAGGTAAGACTTGCAATTAATTTGAATACAATATAAAAAAAAATAATTTTAAATATAATATAGACGGGGACGGACCAATATATTAACTAAATTATATATATACGATTATTACAATTATGTCATTAATTGTATATTTTAATCTGGTTCGCGAATAAGTTGAAAAATCCTGTCAGTAGCACATCTTATAAGAGACGAGTTTCTATTATGTATTAATATATAACTTTCACTGTTTGATAGAATGTGTTAGTGAGCTAATGATTATGAAAGCTACCATTCATATTAACGTATAATTAGGGAATGACAACTAAATTGTTAATATCAATCAGCTGTGGCTCAATGCCTAAGGCAGTAATGCCAATGTACTAGATACTATAATTTTATATAGAACTAGCTCTGCCAGCGGCTTCGCCCGTGTTGTAACCGGCTGTTATTTTTGGAACAGTACTTATTAGTGATAAAATGCAATATAGTTTTAATCGGTTAGTTAAGAGGTTAAGATGTTAAAGTGTAACAAGCAAACTCACATTCTCATTTATAATAATAGTTAGAACAGAACGATTTTAAAGTACCTACCTATGTTTCAGAATAATATTGTTTTTATTCAGATATTATTGTTATTACTATAAATTACTAACCCTTTAATACAAATAATATTATTGTTGAGAAATAAGATAAAAGAAATAAATATTCATTTTGTTCCCATGAAGAACATCACTTATCTGTTCTAATAACATTTAATTATTTTCATAATTCGGCTCAAGACAATGAAAAAAAAACGTACCTTGCTATATATTTGAAACGCAGTCAAAAATGTACCTTATTCCCTAACAATATGGTTGATTTTATAAGCTATATATAAATAATCCTTTATCCGCTTTGTCTTAGCTTCTGAGTGACTAATTCTTTTGACGTTTACTAATTTAGAGTTTTCATTAATCGTTACGGGTCTGGTTTCAAACACGAAAATAAAAGTTAACTGAGCATTCAAGTATGAAGAATTATAATTACAAAGACTAAACTAAGAATATAACTTTTACCAAATAAAAAAAATACATACAGTCACACGACGCGAGAATACGATATCTTACCTGTAAACAAAGAAACGATAATTAATAATAATACATCAGTATCATACATTTATAGACATATTTTACAAGAAAAAAAAAACACATAATTACATTACAGTTCTAAGAATAATGTATCGGTTAAAAATAAAACAAAAGAATAAGTGTTGACAATAATACCAGATGTCTTCTCCCCCACAGTTTAGATTGTGATCTAAGACATTATTAAGTTTATAATGATTTTTAAATATTTTGTATTATAAATTCATCAAGGCGGGTAAAGACACGGTAGCTCAGTTTTCAGAGCGACAGAACTGTGTATCCGAGTACGCAGGTTGGAGTCCTGAATGAAATAAAAAGGTCTATGAAACCTTTATAGATTATTTAATAAGATCAATCTTATTTACATAGCACTCATGATTATCGATTAATTATCATAGTAATTAGCATCCTAGAACACAATATATTAAAAGCAGATATAGAAGTGCAGTGTTTATCAATTTCTATCGTGATAAACATTATTTATTACTTGACTGGATCGAAAGTGGTTCGATGCACCGTTGACGCTATCTCACCACGATGAAGTATTTATGATAATACAGATATGATAATAACTTTATGACGGGTTTTGTGAAATACCATATTGATTTCCAGAACTAGCCAGCAACATTCGTAATCCTATAATATGAAGTGTCCACATATATTTAAATGACCTTGGTAATAAAATATCGACTGGTTCTATGTACGTAATGTTTCATTAGTTAATCCTATAAGGTTTTTTTTATATATATTTTCAAAGTTAGTTCAAGAGCCTACTGTATTATTATTATTATCTCATATTTGTTAAGACCTTGTGTAAACGACGGTCGGTTTACGTAACATACCAGAAAACTAAATGTGAAGAATGGCTTTGATGCATGACTCGTGTCACGTACGTTGCTATTACTGCTATTTACAATTATGAATACTGAAAACCAGTTAGTACTTTAATACTTTAAAGTTCGATATCTAGTGGCGAATTAAGATGTAACTTTTTAAAAGAAAGAAAGTTTAAAACTGCTGTTAAAATTCTGAACACGTGTCACCTTTAGATAAAAGAGTAAACAAGCATTCTTCAAATTACAAAAGTTCAAAAGAACACAGCCATTTAGGAAAACTGTACCAAGCCATTAAAATTCAACTCTCGTTAACTGTAGGTACCATCTATGAATAATAATAATAAAATCGGCCAATTATCTAACAATACGAGATGTAACGAATTTCAAATGCTTTCAATGAGTAAGAGGAACCCGAAATAGACGGAGTCCACACAGCATCCAGCGACTACAGAATACAGGTCAGTTATTATTACCGCAATGCAATTCTATGCGTTTAATGCAATGTAACATATTCCTAACTTCATTTTACGACAGAGTGTAATATGAATGAAATTTGTTCGTCGTCAAATTCCAGTGTTGACCATTGTACCTTAACAAACCTTTATGAGCATTCTGAATCAAACTGTATGTATTTAATTCTTGTTTAGTATTTTCAGTTCATAGAATAATTAATTAATAACGCCTTGAAAATACTCAAAACAATTCTATTTCAAATACTAGAGTAAATTTCGTAGAAGGGAAGCAACACTCCCATTAACACTTCCTTTTGGAGGCGTCTCTAACGGAAGTCGTTGCTACTGTTGCATCACGAGGAAATATATAAAATTGTCCTTTGATGTCACCTAAAATATTACTTCATCTTGTTATATTGCTGTGAAATTTAATACAACGATAAATCTTAATCGCGTATCGCTGAAGCCGAACATGTGCGTCAAACATTTAAGATTCGCTCCTAGTTTTATCTATATAAGTATGGATCAGAATTAGTATATTTAGTTCCTTAGCGTTAAAAAACTAGTGTTATTAATTACATAATTAAGTGCATTACATAAGGTCGGCTTTATAACTTAACTATATACTTAAGTTTTTAATGATATTGACAAAGTCATTACGGTGACAGAATAATTACTGTCGTTTTAATTATTCTATTTTGTTAAAAATAAAAAACTACATTTTTTCATCCAGTGTATTTTTTGTCTTAACTGTATTAGGAATACTTTATTAAGATGGAAGAGAAACAACCCATTAAGTCGGTTATTTCTAAAGTATAGGTATATTATATATATAAAATATTCTTTAAGCAGCAGAATACAACATTACAACTTCTTCGCCATTACAAAAGTTGATGATAAGCATTTATTTCAAGCACTACCACTGTATTCATCCTCACAAGTACCTACATTTTATCTGTTCATGAATCTTGTAATAAATTTGTTTTATTTAACAACATGTTTTTACAGTACAAATGTAAATGTACAACTGTGTGTTTGATGTCAAAAGATTGCAAGTTGATGACTTAATTTTTTTATTGCTAAAGCAGTTTGAGTTTAGTCATATTAATATTTAAAAAAAAACTAAAATAATACTCTCCATCTTTATTATTTGATTTTAACTGAAAGACCGTTTAATTACAAGCGAGGACAAAGAAGTCCTTCAAACTTTCTAATTACTTTTAGGCGCGAGAGTTTGTTTTTCGTTCCCGGGTCTATTTAAAAACAGCTATTATTTTTGTAGGTATAAGAACTAATATCCTGTGAAAGGTTAGTCAATTTATAATATTTAATGAAGTGTTTAAAACATTTAGTTCAAGTGGCAAGGTTGGTGAGGTCAGGGTGAACGAACCCGTGGTTTGTGTCAAGACAAAAGGGCTAGGAGAGTAGTATTTATAGCTGTAGGGCACGCAAGTGTTGACTCAAACTGTCTAGTGCCTAGGCTTCATTAGGTAATTAGTTTGTAGTACCTCCCACTACGTTACAGAATGTAATGTACTTCTATACTATTATACTATTCCTTTGAAATATATGTTAAAGTATGTTTCTATTTATCCATAAACCTGCTTAGCCATGTTGAGCATATTCTATTTTGTAAAATAAATATATAAAAAAGCCATCGACATGGACAGGTGTCGCACCTACGGCCCTTGTAGGACAGACCCGTCGGTCTGTTGATTGAGCTACTGTCACTAACCACGCTGATGAATATATAATTTTATATATAGTCGTCTTTATCGTTACGGCGGCTATGTCAGTATCCGATTACACTTTCCTTTGTGACGCTTTTAATTAACATTATTATTAGCAAGCGTGTAATATTAAACTGATTTAAAATTAATTTCAATTTCATTAGGTTTGAAACTAGCAGGAATATAATCGAAGATCGAATGACCAAGTAAATGAAATAACAGCTGTAATAGGCAGGTACAAGCATATATATGGAGAATTACAAAGATTTATGAGACTTGTGGGCTAAAGGATGTATTTAGCTGTGAGTGTACGAACGAACGAACAGACGAAATGGGAAGTACTCTATTTCACTAATAAAATGAATACGTAAATAGAATGATCCAATTTGTTCCAGCGATTATAAGAATTAGGACAATGTGACAAACAGTCTTGTGTGATCGTGACTGCCTATGATCTAGAGGGATTCAAGAGAATACAATTGAAATATTTATAAAGAAAAGATATTTTTAATTTCGATTATATAGGAAATAAATTTATAACAATCACAATAGTGTGTTTGAATAAATACAAGGTTTCCGCTCACAGCTTATTTCATCGCCCCAATCCACGTGTGCGTGACGAAGGGTAGTAACCCCTGTTTGTGGCTCTTTTGTAGGCCACCACTATACATTACCGTACGTGCGATGCGTGTACTATAAAACTAGGCCACTCCTACAATCAAATGGTCATATTTTTCAAGTTAGTGGCTCTGACCGATTTCAAAGGCCGATAGCCTGGTTATACCTTCGTGTTTTGTTCAAATACTTTTTTATTTTATGTAGTAAATGCTTATGTACAATAATATTACAATCGTTTTAACACAATAAAAAAACAACTTTAGACAAATTGCATTATTAAAAAGAAAAAGATAAATTATTGATTCAGAGCAAAACATTATTTATTGATTAAATATGAATATTAATAGTAATAATTATTATATTATTTATATATACACCTTATTAGAAATATTTTTTACACAGGAAAATATAACTAATATACTATTTATACTTAACCTAGTAGATGACCATAAGATACTTAACTATTGTTTATTGTTATGTATAAGGTAATATTATGTTAATGTACTTATTAAAGTTATTTCGCCGTAAAGCTACACAAGTTGCTACAATAGTTATAACAACCCTTGTTTAAGGTTCACATAAAAGTAGATTAAAAAATAATAATACCATTTAAGAAAACTTGGTATGTATTGTTTTATTTTTTATTTTATTATTTTCAGGATTCCCTACATATTATGGGATATTTGTTGAATCAAATAATCTGTAAAATGTCAAGCAAATGAAAAAAAGATTTATGTATATTTTCTTGATGGTAACCCCACACCGTCTGCACCACTCCCCTATTTGTTCTTCTAATAACGGTTTACAACTGTTAATGACAAAGAACAATTATTACGTGATTTCAGAGGGTGCCCTCTTAAGTGGGGCAGGTCAGTGAACCTTCTTAATGGAACCTGCCATTATGCCCTATTTTTTCAGTCTCGAGAACAGAAATGTAAACTACACAGTAGTCGTGCGTTTCTTATAATTACTTTGAATTTTGCTATTCACAGAAATAAAAAGCATTACGAAGGAAGTGATTTGCGTACCTATATTTATATGAATTAAATCTTATTATTCTTTAATCAAACTTTAAAAAACTCAGACATTAATAGATATGATATAATCAATGTAATCTTCTAAAACGATTAATCATCTGAGTTCCTGAAAGTGGAGCAAGGACGACTCATATTTTATTAATGAGCTTCACACTTCATGACTAACAACACATTTGTTTATATGTTTGTACCAGATCTAGTCATCAACAAGATGGTGGGTTTTAATATCTGATTGTAGACGGAATATTAATTTGATCTCACTGAATGTACGCCTGTGTGCTGATACATTGCCTTTGTCGAGGGTTTTACAAACATAGAAATAACGGACACCAAAAAACTGAGATTCGAAACCACAAAATTTAGATTACACAAACAACTGTCCAGTGTGGGAATCGAATCCACGACATTTGACTCAGCAGTAGGACTACTAAACCAACAGACAAAATTGTGTCACTAAAATTATCCGCGATAATGTATAATGAATCTGTTACCTAATACATGATAGGTATTAGTTCATAGAGTTAATCATTCAAGCGTGCAATATTTGAGACCTTGAACCCACAGGACAAAGCCCGTTTAGGAGTCACGTAGGTACCTATAATGTATTTTGTAACGCTTCCCCTCCAAGGACAAATACGAATTGAATGACTAATTATTTTAACATTATATTTTAATATATTTCTTGGTCTGTTTCGTTATTAAAATAGTTTATTAGATAACCTGATCATAGTTAATAATATACATTTAATATTTACAGTAATACATTGTTTAGTATGTAAGAACAAATTACTATTTACTGTTCCAAGAATCAAGATGAGCTCGCAATTTATAGCGAGATTAAATATTTTTTGCGGCGGCTGCTAATTTTGAATAGGAAATTATAAAGCAGACAAAGCCTCGGGCTATATCTAGCTCTAGAATTGATTTACGACTGAGGTGAGCGACCTGCAACAAAATGGCCGTCTCGTAACTCTAACCATGCCTCAAAAAACACCAAAGTGATCTGCGATACGCGGAGTTCCTTCGAAAAAAAAATCATTTGTAGATTAAAAATATTAAATTTGTGTTTCACATAGTTTGTTTTTTTGTTCACTGTTTTGTTTAATCATTATTTATAAATAATTTCAAATATTTTAACTGTATGTCATAAATATTAAATAAGTAAATTTCTAAATAATGAACACACGTCATTAATTCATAATAATATATTTATAAGCTAGAGTTTAGACAGCATGCTGGTAACAAAAGAATGTTATTGAAGCCTGAATGCCCGCAGAACCAATCTGAACGACCTTCGAATTAGTGCCAGTTCCAAAAGTGCACAAAATATAAAAGAAAAGGTTTAATATAAAGGAAAATAAATACATTTTATACTTACAATAAAAACTATAATAAAACAGGTATCTAATATTTGGACATAAAACTGAATGTAAGTCAACTTCTTAATTTTTTTCCTCGAGAACTATTTGGAATATATATTTGTACTAAAAAAATTGCATTGAGGTTGCTTTGTGATGTCAACATGGAACAAGGTTTTGAATATTACATAACTAAAAGTTCAAGAAATAAAAAAATCTATTTATTATTACTTACTTAGTATTATTTTTAAAATAATACGAAAATCGGTCTGGTTTTCGGTAAACCACTTAAGGGTAAGAAATAAGACTAGGATTACTGCTAAGACAGACGCCATTAGAGCCACAGACAAAAAAAAAGTCAAATAATACTTGACCAGTTTTCAGTTTTTAATATATCATACAAAAACTTATATCGCGTGATGTTTGAACATTTGTTGTAAATTATAATTAATAAGTAATGTTCGTTGTCTTCACAATGTTTGGTCATGATATAAATAATAAGAAATTTAGTATCATGCTGATATTGGTTGTATGATTAAGTAGTTTTAACATTGCAACATTATTAAAGTTTTCTTTATACGGCTTTTTTTTATTATTATATAATCTAGGGCAATGCTTGACTACATTCCACCTGATGGTAAGTGGAATGTAGTCTAAGGTGGTAAGGCGCATTACCCTAGCAGCCTATTCACTCTTCTCTTGAACCCTAGCAGCCTATTCACTCTTCTCTATTTGAATAAATATCCTCCTAAATCTAAAAATCAACAAAATCTACCAGTAATTAGGATTGTTTTAAATAATAGGCCTGACTTACATTATACAAGAATATACAAGTTATACTTAAAAAAAATATGATTCAAATATGTATTTCACACGAAACTCTCATGGAAACTCTAAGATGTTTTTAATAGGTTATAATCCATTGTATTCGCAAAAAATCATTATCTGAAATAACGTTAAAGAAATCTTTGTATTGTATTCACGACCGTATCTGCAAAGTTTTATGACCTTGTCAAAGTTAAAGGAAATCCATCTTTAGTTCTACTTCCGCAACATCAAAAGTAATTTTCCAAAGTGAAAGAAGATAGTCAAAACGGCTCATTTATTAGTTAACGACATGCTTCACTTGAGTAAAGTTATTTAAGGAAAGTAACTGCAACGTAAATAAATATTAAACTATGAATGTGTAACCTAACCTACACCCTGATTTGGATATTATCCTTTTATTTGTTTATTTGAGTGTTTGTTTGTTACGCACACCTTAACTACTTAACCGATTACCATTTAATTTGATACACGTTGTAAGGAATAAACGAGGATACAGGATTAATTTCAAAAATATAATGTTTCAGAGGAATGGAAATATAACTTTAACTGACTGTTTTTTTTTATATTAGTATATAAAACATTGGAAAAACCGCTAGCATAAATACGTAAAAAATATTTTACAATTATGTAATATAAATGAATATAGTTTTGTTTCAATAAAATATATTATTTGATTTACGCGTCTGGCGAATACGATGACTGTTTAAACTGCTGTCTAGAATCAACTTTACACACGTATTATTATTAACGAGCATTATTTAGGAATATTTTAATATGATTTAGAAATTAATAAAAAAAGTAGATTCACAAATAATAATTAAAATTACAAGTTAATATTTGAACGAATAATAAATTACTATCTCAAGTAAAGATAATCCATTGAAACCGGATCACATGTCCCGTCCCTATTTAGTTAAAGTTAATGATAGCCGGGAATCGAACACGCGCTTCCGCTGTTTATACTCAGTTGTTTGCTTTACTTTGTTTCCTATGTGGTCTCTGCTTTGTGTTCGTTAACTTTTATGTCGTAATAAAACTAGAATTTGGTTTTAACTTTCATGTAAGGGTTTCTTGTGTACATTTTTGGTAAAGAAATATAACATTTATAAAAAATATAAACATCGTTCATGAACGACTTTTTAAATAGTTATTTCATAAATAAGCGATTATTTATTAACTGGATTTAATTGAGGATTGTGACTGATACAATGGGAAAGAATTGAGATTCAAGAATCCCGTTCACTTATTGATACAAAATGAACAAGTTAAAGCTAGCTTAGTTACAAAATGGATTATCTTCTACCTCTGTGAAGGCCGACACACGGTTAACAAACAATAGTGGCAGACGATCGTTTTATCTTCGTTCTCACGCCCCCGTGGGACATTAAACACACACACAGGTAAAAACTAGAAGCGTATGAATAAGATAAAATACCCTCAATGTTGCATTATGAACTTCCAAAATTTAAATACCTATCATTAAGATTACCTCATCCGGTACTAAATATGAAATTATTAACGGAAATATCAACACTGATATTTGTAAGTAAAGTACAGTAACAAAATCGTAATAAAATAGTATTTCTTGTAAGCCATATGGTACTTACGAAATATTAGCAAATTGAATGCCCTATACGCTAAGGTCACCTTTGCTTACCTGAAACAAGTCACGAAAACATTAAATCTATACATAACAAACACATTGACATAACTGAGATAAGATATAGCAATATCTTTCCCGGTTATAGCAAATCGATAAGAAAATGATATTCAATCATTTCATCAATCATTGAAAATAGTCATAAAATACAATGAATGACTTGAACAACATACTCTATTATAAATGATGTCAAAACTTTTCATAATCGTGAATATAATCAACAGCTATTACTAAATATATTTCACACATTTAGAATTAGTTACATCTGACTTTTGAGTCATTAGGTACACTTGATGAAACAGACCACAATGTTAGATGTCGTTAGACGTTGAATATTGTAATCAAATATTAAAGTTGAGGAAACTGGGGTTTATTTCCAAGACAAACAAGACCTATCGGGCAATTTTAGATAAAACTGATTAGATAACCGAAGGTAAAATAAATTTCAAAAATACCTATTTATCGTGATCGAAATGAACACCTGAGAGAAGTATTATCTGGATGATTGCTCTGAGGCTATTTCACACTACATCAAATATAAGTTAGATACAAAATACTCTGACATGGCCTTTATTATTATGGTATGCTTAAGGTTTAGTTAAGGCCGAATCGATCTACTGATCCACCGATTCAAAAATGTTTTCCGAAGTCATATCAATACACGTTATCAAGACTTTTATCAATAATAATGCACAAGAGTAAGAACATAAAAAAGATAAGTTCTTTATCTTTTTTTTTTTTTTTTTTTTTTTTTTTTTTTTTTTTTTTTTTTTTTTTTTTTAGTTCGCTCGTAGTTCTTTATCTTAACATAGTTAATATGCTCCGATAAAAATAAGAAAACTCGGATTAGCACTTGTATTCTACTAATTCACATTTTATAAAAGCGGTTCATACAATTATATCAGTGAAGACATCTTCCCGCATTGTCACTAAATAATCCGATTAACGGTATAAGTCAACTCCTACACAATAACGATGCATTGAAACTAAAGAACGCTGAGCATCTAATTACTAACAGTTGAATGGAACGATGAGAGACTGAACCATTGAATTACTATCCGATAATTATAAGCGGGGTTAATTAACAGATGAGGGGAAAGATTCAATGATATGTAGAAAGCGTGTCATGTCAGCACAGTGATGATACCATATGTATACAATTTCATTATTCATAAATGTTATACTTTATGTTTAAAAAAATGTCCATAAACATGTATAGCCATGTTAAGTTATGTCTATAAAAGTGTTTTATATAGAATGTTAAATTCAACGAAATGGGTGGCGATACGGTTTCCCTGAGTTTCGAATGCCTGCCCGTATCATATTTTAATTCCGTTTGTTTTTTCAAATGTAAATCATTATTTAAACAATTGAATAAAATTGACTATTTTTTGTATATATATCAATTCTTACCAATCAGTTTCAATAATTCAAAATCGATAGTAACTCGTAAGTCACGCAACGGCCCCAAGCGCATCGAGCCCATTATATTTCGCAAAACATCTAAAACGGTTTAGAGAAATTGCGTGATATGTCTTACACTGTACTCATTTTGATAAGGAAACAAGACGTTAACATTCAATAAAATACTGCTCACTATTATTGTAGGGACAGTTATATACAGCCTTTTTAATGGTGTGAGTAAATCGTATTTCGTATTCTGTATATCAGAATTCATACATAGTCTTTATCTATACTAATGAACAAAATAGTTTATTTTTTGTTGGTATGTGCCAATCTTTCTACAAGTCGGATTATAATATTTTTCAATCAGATATGAGATAACCCATATGTTGTAGAAAGATAACATCTCGATACGACCCTTACAAACAATATTACAATAAAAATTTGTTTGATTCTTTGACAAAAAATCAATCAGTTGTGAACAGTAACATTAACATAACAGTTAGATGAGAATCCATTCTGTATGGCAACGCAACTAATATGATGTTTCATGTGTTTTCCTATTGCCAATAAAATAAATGATGAACAAATTACTCTGAACATAATTTTGATCATTACTTCAATAAAGATAGATCTTTGGCGATAAAATAAAATATAAAACATTTAACAGAAGAAATAAATTCTATCATAGTCATAAAAATATTATACAATGTTAACGTTAGATTAACGAGTATTCGAAAATAAACAATGCTGTAACATGAATTCCTTTCCCACACGTACATCGTACAATGTCGGTATGACGGTCTGTTACCCGGCCATACCATAAATCCACAACCGGTAATTTTATTGAAATTTCCAAGTTTCACTCAAATCGCTAACAAAATAATGACTGAGCAGTGTTGCCCCCTAACACTTTAGCGTTTCTCCGATCTCATAGTTATTAAATCTTGAGTCATTGTACAGCACTTAGCGCGACTGGAAATGATACACAATCACCTTACGATAAATAAATATGATAAGTCGTCTGTCAATTTGATTATATAGTAATTCGCGCGCGACAGTATATTCGTCTTGGGCAATATGTAATATTATATAAGTTAGCAGCAAATCAATGTTGTCGAGTTAAATGACGCGGGTGAGACTAAATTGACTAAAGCAGAAATTGAATTTACTTCAGCAGGAAATATGAATAGAGTAGAAGACTAAAAAGAGGAAACTATTAACTTGTCACTGGCCTTCTATTAACCGTTACATCGACGGGATAGATTTATGTAACCCCAAGAACGGAAAGTTAAAAATAGTTAAATAGACAACTATGATAGACGGGGAGATGGATATCTTATTTCTAAATACATAGACGTTTCAGGCACCTTTACCAGCACCCAATTAGTTTTTGCTTTCAGCGTCATTTGCGTGGATATGGTTGCTCGGAATGTTGTCTCCCCACGTTCACTATTTTTTTATATTTTTAGGGAATAGCTAAGGGTTTTATACAAAAATTTAAATTAATGTTTATACATGTTTTTAACTACACATTTATATGATCCAGTTGTCACCTGCGGCATTAAATACAGAAGGGTAAATACATTCGGAACATTTTACAGAACTGATGACCGAACACGGGAAAGTATCAACATTGTTGGCATATTTACTGTATTATAAATAAGTAAACTTGTAACTTTATGTATTAAAAAATCTTCATATCGTAGTTTTAAAGTTTATATAAAAAAAGTTACTGACAACTTAACTGTATTACTTATAGCAAAGTATCTAGCTAGTTTAGTACTCATTTAAATTTGTATCTAAAAATACCACCTTCTGACGTATCGAGAATTTATTTTATCAGAGATAAAAAGACTGTAAAAATAAGAGCTTTGTAGTTCACTGTTAATACATTTCATCTAAAGTGGGCATTGTGAGAACAAATTAATTACGAGAATAACATAGTATGAACATAGAAGCTCTCAAGAGGCATTTTTATATCTTGTTGAATATAATCGTGTTTAGCATCTCGGCAATTTTAGATAAGGCCATTTAAGAAACGTCCGACCGAAAATATAAAGAAATTTATAATCATTTAAGGAGCGTTTATTTTCAACAAAAAATGACCTAGTCCGGATATCAAGTGACTGCAACGTTAACGGTAATCTTAGATTACACTTCGTCCGAGTCTACTTTCGGGGCCCATTGTAGTACGCTTTTTAGTTCGCAAATCGACAAATTGAATTGTTTATAAATAAAGAAAATATGACCCCCTTAGGTACGTGTTGATTGATGTTGAAATTCTCATTTGAAGACTAAATGTATTTACTTTTATAAATTACTTACTTTTAAGAGCGGCTTCCCCTGCACTGAATAAATAAAATAAGAAAAAAAGTTTTGTTATTTTGGTCGGTAAGTTATCAATCTAACCCTTGAAAGAGTTTTTTATTGTTGTTGAACGGTATGCCTTATTAGTACATACACCTGACAATGTGTTTGCGAATTTCCAGTAATAAAAACGTGAAAACGTTACAAACAAAGCAACTGACATTCGCAATTATAATATTAGCAAGAGTATAAATGTCATTTACCTTAAATAGATATTATAAAAACATTAAATTGATTTCTGCAAGCAAAAGGTGTTTCAGATAACAAAATGGGATGCCAGCAACTCAATCAGAGCGTGACGAGATCACTACTACATCCGGATGCCGAAACCTGCGCACGCGCATAATATAAATGTATACACATCCGGTTAGTATAACTATAATTATATTAACCGGCCAATGTTTTGCAAGACTATTTGTATGACATTGTATTTTTGACAATACCTCTTTAACTTGAAGCTTTTCTTTTTTATCAGCGAATATTACTAACGTTTTTTTTTTCAAAAACATTATCAAACAATGGGAACTACTTTGTGATTTAAGAACTAGTTTTGTTTTATAATTTCTCGATTTGCTTCTAAAATTAAATAGCATACATAATTCTAGTTAGAACATAAGAAACTAAATTATATTGAAGAAACCGGTTAAACATCATAAAATCTACAATTGCCACCATAAAAGAAATATATAATTATGACGTTTAACTAGGTGTCTGTGTGTACCGCTGCTGCTTTTGCTTGTTAATTTGTAATGGGCAATTATATTCAGAAAAGTTGAGAAAGAGTAGTTTTATATGTAGATGGAAACTACTACACATGCCATTATAAAAGTTATAGAGGATATACTGTTATTATGATATTTTTTTGTGGTTTATTTTATGTTATTTTAGAGATTTATCGGAATAACAACTATGCGAGTGTAGTATAAAAAAAATTGAAGTGGACATCAATACATTCCTTAGATGCAAAACAAAAAAGACAGACAAACAAACACATGTTATTAGGGATCGTGCAAGACAATAATAATATTTAATAAGAAATACAAACGGAGAGGGTAGGTATTTATAAAAAGGACATTCTAGATATAAAAACATTTGAAACATTTTAGACTATAATATACAAATCACATTATACCTAATCTGTAATAAATAAATGTTATTCGATGCAACATACATACCAAATATTTTGTATCATCTCATGTGACGTAGAAGGTTGTTGACGATCCCGTTTTGTCCGTTGTAGTTTCGGCTTGTGATAGTATAAATTCCAGTATAGTGGTTTGTTTGTACACAGATCAATATATTACAGTTATCAAAAATCTGTTCTGTCGGTGATCTTTGTACTATTCATATTATGAGCACTTTTATTACACAATTCTTTTCGTTCGTTGGTTTTTTATTTTAAAATGTCATTCGTGTTCCTTTGGTATAGAGAATAAAATTATGTTCATGCATAGAATTTGGACACAAAATTCGTTAGAATTATGTTTGTTTAATACAATAGAACATTCCTTTCTTATATAATATTATTGTGTGTTGGTAGCAAACAATAAAAATAAGAAATATGAGGGTGTTAGTGATAATTGGTTCTTTGGCCAGATACGGGTAATCTATTTTAATATAACTGTCATAATAATGTTTTATACATGATATATAATAGAATCATAAATATTCAAGTTGATCAAAGTAAAAGGTTAGAATTTGACTTAATAATAAGACATTTCTCATTAAGAACTAACTGTGAAAGTAAAATAAGAAGAATGAGAAAATGATGTTTATTTTACATTTAAGCGAAATTAAAACAGTTTTTTTTTTAATAAAAGACCGTTCGCACACTGTTCCTAGTTTTTTTAAGAATTGTAACAAAGTCGAGTCATATGATGACTCTTGCTTATTTATAATTATAGATAGAACACTTGGATACAGATCTATTATTTCAAATTGTAATGAAAATGTATTGAATTACTTATAACCTCATTTATTAATTAAGTCATTTGAACTTTTAATTTTAAAAAAGTAAGCAGATATTTTGTTTTGCTTAACAAAATATTGTTATCAATTTAAATTGATATAAAAATAAATTTAATGCATATTATAATAAATATAAATTCTTAATACGATTAAAACATGCGCATACGCAGATCAAACTAAACTGGCACTAGGGTAATTTAAAATTGGTTTTGCAAACTGGAGTTAGATAAGAGAATTCGAGATAGGTTTAAGTTGAAAAAACGGCAATGAAGTCACGTTTACGAAATGAAACCAAGCGTGCAACAAGTGCCGAGAAAATAAGAACTCGACGAATTGATTTAAAGTGATCTATTTAGAAGTTTATCCAACATGATTTATATCATATCCATGATGTTAAATTGGCAATAAAACCATTAGACTCAATTAAAAGATGTGTAATGCTGTCTCCAGTGTGGAAGCATTTTAGCTACTAAATACTAACTGACGTTGCTAAGTGATAATAGCCGAAGTAAGGAAATATAACTATATGTTGTCTTTTATTTTATTGTAAGTATTCTGCCATGAAAGTACTTAAGGTACACGAAGTTTTTTTATAAACTTGGCAACTGAAAGTTTATTTATATTTATATTGTCATTTACAGCCAAGGTGACTAAGTCTAGACACAGAAACCCAGAGATCATTCAGCAAAATAGTTAATATCTTTACGACGTTGAAATAAATTAAAATCTTTGCCTAGGTCAATTAAGAAATCATTTCAATAATATATGAATACATAAGGAAGAAGTTTTGAAAGTTTATTTTATAAGAAAGGCCTGCATAATGAATCCTCAAGAGTCAGGATAACCACAAACGAATGACCGCACTCGCAAACTGGTTTTGGTGCACTATTATTATTACGAGCTCGTGCCAATAAAGAGCAAACCCCATACAAAAAATATCAAGCACAAAGCAGAAGACTAAGAAATCAAACTGCAGTTAATTGCAACACTATACCAAAAGGACACAATGCAAGATGCTCCAAAATTCACACACTGTTAATCTTCATCAGTATTTTAGTTTGTAAAGTCCATATCTCCATGCACATAAGACACATCCAGTAAGGCACCGTTTATTAAAACTAAATGTTTAATAAAATAGTTTAAAAAATATAGTTAATTTAATTCACGAATTGAGCGCAACAGACTGTCTGCTTGAGTCGGCCATGCGCAAAGCCGGCGACTTGCAAACTGTTCCGTTTCATTTTAAACCGAACATCAACGACCACGCGGTTGCCCTACCTTTCCATCTCCCTCACCATTCGAAAACCTGTAGCGAACGACAGAGACGGACGATATTTACGCATTGTGGTCGTCTTATCGCAGGATAAAGTTTACAGCGACGTGAATAGTTTCCGAGCATTAGTCAGACAGAAACGGAACGATAATATTTTTTTTTTTATATTTAGCAGGACTTTTTCTGTCCGTGAAGGTTAGAATCAGTTTTGGACTTCTATTTCAGATTCAACTGATCTTTTATTCTTGATTCTAAACAATTCTCGTACTTGAACTCATACTTTTAGAAGAAATATGTTTATACGGTATCGTTATAGGTATTAGGTTTTGACATAAAATGTAAAGTCATTTTAGTTAGTGATAGGATAACAAGAAGCAATTATTTATTGATACCTTATACTTAAAACACCGTTATACATCTAGACAAGCTGGTTAGGTTAAAGTTGGTTGTAAAAATAAATAATAAATCTATTATAGCAGCATAAAGTAATAAAGAATCGACCAATGACTAAAAGTTTAGTAATATTTTTTTATGGCTGAATCGTATTCTTTTAATTAAAAAAAAATATGATCTGTCAAAACTCCATATTTTTTTTAATATCGTATAGTTGGGTAAATATAGTTTAAAACAATTGATAAATTCCATTTATCCGTTAAAAGATTTCTATAATTTCCAAACAATAAATTGAAAGCAATTGAAAGTTAAATCATCGATCAACATCCAATAATGACGTAGCTACTTGTTGAAATACTCTAATAGTAAAGAGGGCTTACAAAACGTTTCGCGGAGTTATTGCTATAAGTGTTCGTACAGTAGCCCAAACGTCTAATTCAATTATTCTTTAACACAGCAGCTATAAGAACTGTTATCATGGCAACAGAACAAATGTAGCTGACTGTACATCATAGCTGACCTCAATTCTGGTGCTATCTAAAGAGATCTCGAATCGATCATATCTCGTATCAAGCCTGGCGTCCCAAAACCTACTTTTGAATCACATCATGTAAAAAATACTATTAACTAGGACGTTTTACATAATACTTGTAATCAATTATTAAACATGAAAATAAACAAGACAGCAAATGTCAAGACAAGATTTAATAAAAATTGATGCAGTTTCATAATCGAATAAAAAGTGTTATTTCCGAAATCAGTTCATGCTGTGAAATCAGATATTGAGATAAAATAATTGCAAATAAATTATTTATTTTACCACAAATCTTAAAATTTGCATTTAATAGAAGCAAAGTAGTAAGATCTTTGTTTCGTTATATGAAAATAATAACAAATCTTGATAAAAAAATACTAGAAATTATGATAAAAAAATTCTTGTAAAAAATATGCAACACCGAATCCATATAAGTTTCAAATTAAATCAAGCCAAAGAAGCGAGTCGTTTAAATTTTAAGCGGGGCTTCAGACTTCAGTGAAATCATTTCAATATTTGCATATACATAATATATCACTGAAATTTGCATAAAAAGTGAATAAACCGTGTGTTTAGAAACTTTTACAAATAAACGGAAGGTTACATAACATTTGCTTCTTGAGAAAATGAAAATGACAATGAAAAGCATAATTAAATGTCCGTCTGATACTTTCTCTATAATGTGCTTGTAGGAAGTTATTAAAGACAAAAGACAATTTGTCATTATTAGGAAGATACGATTATTATTATCAATAAGAAAATAAAAGCAACAAAATAGAAATATTGTTATCATCGAGATATCTTTTTAAATTTCATCTTTGGTAATCCTCTTTAAAGATTCTTATCTCGTAGTGATCTTACGAAATAAATTTATTCTATTGTCACTTGTGAGCTTGCGAAACGATTTTGGATAAAATTATTTGCTTTCGAACAGAGGTCATCTGTATCACCCCGTGTCATCTTAACTTGAAACAATAGCAAATACATTATACTTTTAACGAAATAACACGACATTAAACTCCATGTACTTTCTAACAATGAGAGCAAAACACTCTTCAGAAGATTGATGCTTCAAACAAATCTGGATCGAGACTCACAATACAGTGAACTGATTTACGAAATAAGTACGAACTTTCACTTGGCCCTTAGTACCAAGAGTGGAAAGATTAGGGTCGTTTCTCTTTTTGTACATACCGACTTTTGGTATCAATCGCCGCCTTATTTTATAACTTCATTTAAACGGCCATGATATAGAAAATATGTTTCTTAAACTCGCTAGCAGTGCTTGTCTCTAATTTAAATTTTGCTGTTTTCTTTGCATCATATAATATTTTTATACTAAGCAGTCGTTTTAATTTAGAATTCCTCAAGAGTATTACCTACAATAGTATTACAATATTATTTATACATTTTTTATAAATTATCTGTATGTTAGTAAATACGCATAGAGGGTCATTTATCATCCAGACAATGGTGAACAACTTCCTAGTCATCAGTCGATCACACTTTATTTGAATCAAAACATAATAGAACCCGAACTATCCTTCCTTAAACAGTGCAATCTGTTTTATTTCTTCATTTATATATCGAGTTACAATTACTCTCTGCTTCCCGGTTTTGATCGCGTTGCGTAGGCGCACTTCCTTCTTGCTAGACAGCTGATGAGCAAACGTTATTTCAGATTGTGCGAAATAGTATCAATAATTTTTTAAACTCATTTACCAAAACACATGCCAAAAATAACGACAGTTGTGTTGAAATGTTTACGCAAAGTCATTGAACTAATCTTGGCCAATTCATAGATTTTGTTGAGTGTTTGCCAAATAACAAAAAAAAGACATGTCGCAAATCACCACTTTAAACTATGACTTTCACCGCAGATTTTTTTAGTAAAACAACACAAAAACTAGTATTCAGATAACATTGTAGGCAAAGCCGAAAATTGGTAAAACAAAAGAAGTTTAATTTATACTAAACCTTATAGCATTGTTGTATGTTAATGATAACAGCATTATAAGTATTGTAAATATTAATGAACTCAACATCTTCAATAGGGTTCACGAAACAACCAGACTCAATAACGAGCGCATCATACAACGCCCCCACGAGCGCCCACGAACTATGCTAATGACAGTGCACTATTACTTAATATACGAGAATATTAATTACCAAACAAAGTTCGGCAACTCATTATACCTGGGAACCAACATCCTGTTGACGAATTTAGAAAGGGAGCATTGAACGATGCTAAGTACTTTAAAATGTTTACTATGAGCAAAAAATGACAATAATTCACAAGAAATTGCCTTTTTTTACATCCGTTTTACTTTTACTTTGTTGGAAATAATCGTTTTTTATTATTCAGTTTCCGTCTTAAACAGATTATCTATCAGTCACAATACAAGCCATAGGAAATCCATTCTCTCAGAGGCGACGTCGCGTAATTCCTCGTGAAACCAACGAGCCGTGAGGACCGTGGGTGTTCTGATGCTAGCAGAGTGTATCATAAGGTGCATTGCCTAACGAAACAACGATTTAATGAACTAACGGAGTAAATCTATTCACTATGACTATTATTGCAATCTAATGTTACATCAAAAATTATATCTAATATTAATTAGATCCATTGTTTACTTTACTGTTTCTTTTTTTAACTCTTAAAACGATTTAAAAATTATTGTCTCTATAATCATTGTTAGATAATCTTGTAATTAGATAATTCCAACTAATACTTTCACTTACTATTTCCATATAAATCATCCTTAAGAAATATCATCGCAACACTTGACTTTTGATCTCCTAAGGCCTAAAGCGATAACTAAAGTCTTATACATAACGGTGTTTAAAGAAATGTAAAACTTCTATTAGTTGAAGTCACAGGACGTCACGGTGTCACGGTGACACGGCGCGTCACGGTGTCACGGTGCGTCACGGAACGCCGCATTGTCGATCATCCGTAACGCGAGCCGGTGGTGTAGGTAATAGTGCCCCAATGTTAACCAACTGTATCTAATGCTACATTAACATAGAACAATAATTACATAACTGAAGTTTTAAACGGGACTGACGGAGTTTATTTAAATATATAAAACAAAAGAAGTAATTATAAAATATAATTAAATTAATAAAAATATCTATAACTATGCTACCATATTTAGGTAAACGGTGGATATTAAATCTTGAGAACATATCCTAATTGCAGACCGCGTCCGGCTAGCGGCTAGATAAAGCTAGCGGCTGTGTTGCACAGGTGCTGTAGTTAATTCAGGATCATGTAATGTGTGTATCGTTCACGCTTCCGGTCAGAGGTCTCCTTGCTTCTGTTTAACCGTAGATTTATAAGCGATAGTGTAACAGGACTTCGAGCACGGTTAAGTAATCGAACACACGTATAATTTATTATCTACTTTCTCTTAAAAGTTATTTCATTTTGCAAGTTAATAACCTCCATTACAAAGCTACCATTTACAACTCTCCGTATATTTAAATTTATTATATTATGAATGTTGAGATACCACATGTGTATATTGAATATCAATCATGCGTGTAATATCACCTGCCGGCTGTAATGAGTATCATTTAATATAGAACAATGTCACACGATATAAAATAATTTGAATTCATTAATTTTTTTAGCCTAATTTTCTAAATTTATCGGTTTATCTTATATTTTTACTTTGAACTTTTAACATTCAACTAAATCGTATAATACGTTAACCCATTAATATAACACATATATACTACTATCATGTATATATAATTCATGTATCAATAATTCTGCATGTTCTTTATTAAACTCATGTAAAATCTCTATTCTTTAGTAAGTAAGAAGTAAGATGACAGTTTGAAAAGATGAAATTACATACCACGCAGATAAAACTTGAAATCATAATTATAAAACAAAAACCTTTTGTCGCAACAATGACGATATAAAATAACAATATTAATCTTATCTCATAAATGACTTAAGGAATAAAGACCCCACAACAATAACAAAACCCCTTTCAACGACTCCATTATTTTATAATTATAACGTCACCATAACGAACTCATTTATATTGAGTATTTTTAATGGTTTAATATATACTTTTATTACTAGTCGTATTTTTTAACCTAAGATTAAAATAAAATATATTATAATAGTTCTTAAAACAAACAATACAAATCATGATTTCTAGAAACCATTTCTTTTATTCACATGTTTCATAGACAACGGTTTAAAGAAAATTGTTTTTAGAGATGTATAGGTTACGAGTTACGTTAAATGTTAATAAGTGTCCAGTAACATAATTAGTAATCAACGTCAGTTGAGCTAAAGGCGAAAGTTTTTACATATTATAGTTTCCAATACTACAGTTGAAAAGCTTAAAATATTGCCAGGTTAATTGCACAGCAAGCAATTAATATGAATGATTCTCAAAAATAACTACTTACCCATATTTCTCAAGAGAGTAACAATTACGCAACATTACCTGCAACAAACAATGAAAGTAATTTTATAATTTTAGAGATGCTATCATCAGTGTTTTGATTCTTTAAGAGATTTTAAATAAACTACATTAGATACTAGCAGGTGATAGTGACAATCATAATAATTCTTGACTTGTTCCGCTGACTGCTGAAGCGAATTCCGCGTTATTGTTTGAATTATACATATTATTTATATTCTTGCTTATTTAGAGCAAGAACACACAATGTAAATAACAGAAACATAATGTAATAGAAACTTACTGGCATTTAAATACAGTAGACTTAGGCGTTTGAAATTAGAATTGACTAGAAACTGTCTGTTTGTGCAGAGCTTTCTAGATTTAAAGCAATATCAAAATATATAGAAACCATCAATTTTACTTATTTGCACCATGGTAAAGGTGGAGTCATCCATCAAGCAGCACTTTGGTCACAATGAATGATTATAGCTTACATTATTTATTGATTTCATGTAGCGGGTTCGATTCCGCGTTCATTTTCTCTAGAGCGGAGACAAACTTCGCCTGAACATAAACATGGTATTACATAAACTTTCAGATTATGCAAATTCATATTTATATTGACACCGTGATCAATCGTGTCTAGCGGAGTTGTTGGGGGCGGCGTGGTTACAGCACAATAAACACACTTAACTGGACATTTCAATTACCTTACTAATAATTATAGCCCTTATAAGGAGGCTATCAAAGTAATATCTAAAATGGTTAAATATGACGCAAGATTCATAAAATTGTACATCTCCACTTATAAATTTAACTTATTTACAAATTTCAAAACGAGTACTTCATATCGCAGACTAAATATATATAAACTTAATGGATGGTAGAGGCAAGAAATTTTATAAAAGTCTCAAGAAATGATACAATTTAATTTACAAGACTTGCATTTCTTGAAGACTTTAAGACCAGATAACAACACCACGTATTCGACAGGCTCGTCACGTCTCACCGTCTCGTTGGCGAGCACAGCTGGCAGTCGTGAGGTTCAGCGAGGTCGCAGAACTCTGTCCCACTGGGAATTGCGTGTGTTTGCGTGACTGCTTCTTGAAGTTTGTATATATGTTATATGTATTATCTGTCTGTTTTCTCGAAATTTAACGATACTGCATATAAGGTTCAATTATCAAAAACGTTAAAACTCAAGCAGTATAATACATTTTCTTAATTGAAACGATGAGTAAGAGAGATAAAACAACTAAGCCAGCTCTATAACAAGAACCGTTTCGAAGTAAAAAAAAAATAAACTTCAGAGAACGGCGTTAATAACAAGTAAAACCTATTATTATCAACAATTACACGTAAGAGGGGCTGAAGTAGAAATCACATCAGGAACTATAGCTGGAAAGCAAAGGCGTGGCAAATGATTAAACTATCACCGAACGCGGAATACCTGCATTGAGTATTACCCATGCGTTTATAACAACCGTGCCGAATTAAGGTATCATTAATAATAAGGAAACAACAATATTGTGTAAGAAAGCCCTACATTTTCTACACTATCTCATTAAAGTTGATCGCCACTATACAGTTAGAAGTGATGTTAAGCAAATTAAGTTTAAACGAGAATAAATTAAAACGTTACAACCGCTGACGTCGTGTATTACCTAAATAGTCTCATAACCGGACTAAAGAGAAAAGCAAATAAAAGCAAGAATTATTATACCTATTAATGAACCATTATGAATCCTTATAATTGCTCAGATACCATCCAAGACTATCGCATATACAAATACTGTTTTTTTTTTATAACATATTTTCAACAAAAAAAGGTTCAAACCAAACAGTCGAATTGTTAACAACTTTTCAATCAATCAGATAAATACGTAAGAAGTTGTCGATTTTATCTGAGACGCAAACAGTCGAGATAAGAGTATTAAACATTATATCGAAATACACGGATAGAACAAATAGACACTAAACCATCGGCTATTCAACAAATCTTCACAACGTGATCATTGCAATCGATGCTAATTTTCTATAAAAGCCGTTTTGTCGAACCTTCCTGTCGACAAATAAGGCATTTGAATAGCTTCCTTGAAAGAAAATGCCTTTAGAGTGTTCACAATATTTAAGATAGCCTATCTTATATTTATAGTATTTAAAGCAAAGTAATCTCAATCTCAAACATTATAGAATTTAATAATTTTCTAATTTATTTTTAAATGTTCCGTTCAAGACCAAAATCTAAATATAATAAATTTTGGAACAGATATTTTTCTTAAAAAGTAGCCATAATGAAAAAGTATCAATGCTATCTGGAGTCTACCCTGCAACTTATAAGCGTCCGTTCTCATCACTCTGCCAACTGAGCAAATGAATAATCTTCATGAATAAAGCATATTAAGTATATGTGAACGTATTTTTCTGAACGTACATCTTTGTTACGACACCAGTAGACACAACAACATTAAAAAGTCTCACTGAATTCTACCTAATGACTGAGTTTTTCTTAAATCAGTTATCTATACTGTTGATAACGCATATGAACAAAAAGTATTGATTTTTATCTATAACGATTATATTATGTGGAGAAATAACCCATTTCTAACGAATTAATTCCATTCCAGTCAAGGAGAAACATTCCTATGAACAGAATCTAGGTTTGATATTATTAAAAAAAATCTAGTGGTACCAATAATTATACTACAAGGTTTTAAAAATAATAAAGAAACGATGCGCACAATAAAGCATCGGGCCTGGCCATTATATCCCCATTTAATTATAACGGAATGATCTGAAGGCACCGATGCAGAACTAGGTGACATATGCGTGTATCAAACGGTAATGACTCCCTAACGGAAAATTAACAACAAATGACTGTCCGTCAGTAGAATGTAGGTCAAAAATATATAGGTATAAAGTGAACAAAAGAATAATTTGGTTTTATGAAATTTAATGAAATATATAGGTTTTATGTTCGTATAATGAAGGTTTTTATACAAGTTATTTGTAGTGTTAATGAATCAGCTAGCCAACCACAATATTTTATTGCACAAAGTAGTTAAAAAAGCATTATAGAAAAAGTTTTAAAATTTCAAATACACTTATGGATATAATGAAACTTATACACTTTTGTGTACATTGAAACGTATGTGGTAAAAAGTAGAAGCAGATTCAGGTGACAGCTGCTTAACGTTCCACCTCGAAGTCGTAACGTTTTAAAGGGACCTAGAAAATGTAATTTAATATCTGTACTAGCATTTTTGTTTTTTACTTTTAATTGATGTTTTGTCCCTCTCGCTCTTTGTTTGGTATTTAAACAATTATCTAGATCAAAGAGTTGTCTAGCTTACATATTATCTTATCATATTAAACATGTAGGAAATCACCAATATCATCTGTTGATTTTAAATTTTAAGGAGTAAAACCTTCGTGAACCGTTTTTGGGTATTGTTGTTTTTCGGTCTCAAGGGGTCGATTACCACGGGAACCTAAAATAATTGCATTTTAATATTGTGAAGCTTCACATAAAAAGCAATTATTATATAATTTCCCTGTCGGTCACGAGTTCCTTCCTTCACGTTTTTGCAAATTTTAAAACAACCAAATTAACTTTCGTTTTTATCACTTAAGATGGACAAAAAATATGGCGCAGATAAACCCCACAGCGATTAAACCGGAACTTATTGCTAACAATCGACAAGTAATCAGTCATAAATGTAAATTAATAGAGGAGGGACAGGATGCGTAATGAGTGTACAAAGACTCGCGCACCGGATGACTAAATTATAAAGAATTAATACGATTCGATAAAGGAAAAGATTAATTGTCAATACAATGGAAATCAAGGGCTATATTACTTTTTATAAATAAATCAAATCTTGTTCTACAAATGTTGCTCTTAGTCCATGTAACAGGCTCCAAGTAATGTAACTAAACAAGTTACAAGTCAATGAGGTACTGTGAAATATGCGTAGCATTTCCGTGTATGACAGAAACAAAAATAAACGTACGCGTTAAGAGCAGGGCGTGCTAAATTATCGCAATTTACAAAGAGCCATAACCCTTCCAAGTAAAATGAAAACTTAACAGGAATGCAAGAAACAAAGAAATAATGGCATGATTGTAGTGCAGCAGGAGGCAGTCAAAACAATTTAGATCGCAATAAAACCGTGTACAAGAACAGTGGTTTGCAAATTCAAGAACCCGATAATATCAAAAAAACCTAAAATGAAATTTATAAACACTTCTCACAAATGATTACCAAATGGGAACATATCCTTAAAGTCATATTATAAAAAGCCAACCACAAAACGCGAACTAGAAAGAATTAGTTTAACTAACTGTATCTCTGACTAAATGTAGATTATCTAATATTGTGTTCAGACCATTACCATCAAGTGGTCAAGGGTCTGTTGCAATTAAAGCATGGGTATTATACGAACTTTCCGGGAGTCAGTGCTGGTTATGCAACTATTGAATTATGGTCAGACTAATACAGATCACGATAGTACGCGAAAGCCTTGGATTTATGACTGGTGTTGATAGTACAGGCGATAACAGATCTAAATACGTGCTGGAATTAACCGCTACTTTCTGAATGCTTTGGAGGTTCATAGTACTGAGATACGCGACAGATATGGGCATAAAGTAACTTTTTACACGTATTCATGTTTAAAAGCTTGAGAAAAAGATTTTTAGATAATTTGAATTTTCAATTTATAATCTAAATAATATACCTTACATATAATATATACCTTAATAAAATTATACCTTCCATTTTCAATGTTTTCTTTAATTGTTGCGTTAGATTTTATGATAATTTAACACAATTTATTATTTCTCCTCATTCAATAATTCATTTCCTAGCAATAAACATAAATATCAGTCAATTTAAAAATAAATATATTCTGTCTATTTTACAATGAAACATTTATTTCTATAGTGTAGCTAGTTCTGCGTATTCCGCTTATTATGAACAACTGCCGTGACATGCTCTAGATGATTTCCATAGAGATATGTATCAAACAGTCTATTTACCGTTTCAGATCACATGTGGAGTGGTAGTTAAATCGATATTTTTTATCGATAACATAATCGTTGTTATGGCAATACCTACACTTGTAGTATTGGGTCAGGAAGGGGCCACCGAGTAAACAATATGCTGGAGAAATCGATATTCGACTTGATAACGCAAACGGTCCTTTCAAATAAACTGCGTGTTTCAATTCTTATCGGATTATTCCAATGCGTAAACATTTAGAAACAATGCATTTATCTCAAAAGTACATAAATATTACATACAGTATATAGTATTTTAGTGTTTTTGTAACTACACTACAATAACTACTTTAAACAAAAAAAATATTGTTTGTTGACAGTACATTTTTTTTTAATTGATTTCCTAAATTATTTTTACACAAATCTTAAATGGAATGAAGTTAAGGTGTGTTTCCAATTTATCTTAAAGGGTGTATTTAGTTTTGTAGAAAATAGAATTTGCAATTTTGAATCTGACAGTTCTAATAATTGCACGATCATCCCACCCCATTAAACTAACAAACTAAGCTAAATCTTAATAAACATCTTTACGTATAAATAATTATTAAAGAGAAACGAAAACAAGGTATGTATAAGGAAAACTAACAACCAAATCTTAATAATTTAATAGTATTTAAATATATAATATTAACATGTCTAATTCTCTGTCTCCTCTATCTGTCTCTCTCTTACTTATCTAATATCTAACATTTGGAAAATTACAAGTATTTATTTATAATTAATATTATATATTTTTTGGAAATTATTGAAAACTAATAAATCATTTCAAAAGGTACAATTTCAATTTTGAAACTAATGATAATAAAGTTGCAAATACATTTTAAACATAATTATATTAAAAAAAAAAGAATCCTAAACTCATAATTATTGTGACTTATAATCAAGCCGTTCATTCTGCGGAGGATGTTAAAAAATATACATACCTACAAACATGCACTCGAAAATGATAACCCTTTTTCTGACACAGTTGGGTAACAAAGATAGACATGAAGATAGAGTTATTGAAATATATTTGTTGCTGAAAAGGTATTTAAACTGAAAACTTTAACGCACTCAATACCTAAACTATAAGTGCTACTTACTGATTAAGTTCTTAGTTAGACTTAGACCGAACATTTAATAAACGATAATGCTTTTACCAGTGACGACAATTATTAAAGATAATTGTTTTATTTTAACATATATCTCGACGAAAAAAAGTAAAATTTAAATTTATGGTAAGTCTTTCTTACAATAATAAAATTTTAGTATATTCATCGGAAAGGATTCTCTTTAGACAATAAACATTAATATTTATCGTCTTAATAATAAAACAACTATACAGTAGACCAATTGACCATTAATCAGTACAATAAGAAACTAAAACAATATTTTATGACTATTAATTACCAATTAAGTTAATTGGTACAAATTTTATGGGGATATATAATTAGCTATCAGATTGAAAATCATCAAAAGAGAAAATAGATTCGTACGGGATATAACAAGGCTCTAGGCAAATATTAAGTGAAAGTTTAAATTGTAAGCGAAAACGAAGTGTTTGTAAGTAAATTGCAAAGGGCAACGTGTGACGGGTAGCTTATAGGCAAGGTGACCCCTCACCTGCCGCCGAGATGGGATGAAGATATGACCGCGCCGGCGATAATTGAGCTGGCTTAAGATCATTTCTAACAAACCACACGTCTTCGGAAATTGTAGAAATCGAACATGACTCCATTAAACATAACCAAGTATAACCGCTTCAAAATAATGCATGCCAACAAATATTTTGAACAAAAACTATGATCTAAACTTAAGTCAGTTTCTAATACAATATAATGTGTATTGATAGTTGAATGTTATTAAATAAACTATTGGAAATATATCAATAAGACACTAACGAGGAAGTGTTTCGAAGATGTGTGTTGGATCCACAGATAGATCGTTTACAACACGTAACTTGAACAGATCTGCTCGGACGGTGGTCAGCTCAGGCCACAATAAATTCCATCTCTCTTCTAGGTTCTTATTATATGTTAAACTCGGACGGTGGTCAGCTCAAGCCACAATAAATTCCATCTCTCTTCTAGGTTCTTATTATATGTTAAAGCAGCTTATTTTATAGCACTGCCGTCGGCTACACGGGCGGGTATTGTTGCTTATTTTTGCCATATTACATTATCGCACACTGCATGCCAAACTGCTTTCACGGTGCTTTCTAAATTTGAGAAAAGATTATTTATGCACTAGCGGCGTCTTTATAAAGTCAATTAATTTAAGGGTATTAGATATTTTTATCTTCAAAACTATTAATAAATCGACATTTCTCAATAAGTCTTCCTTCTATATAAATTGTAACAATTTTATTTTAAAGTAGCTACCGAAAGTTTCAAAGAAAGAAATAGGGCAAAGCTGTCTTAACAATTTGTAATATTGTGTATTAATAATTCTGAATATTCATAAACAGCGGAAAATAAGTATCTTCTTTTATTTATAAAAATAGTAAACCTATAATTAATATAATAGTTAGAAAATTATATACACGAAAAGTATACTTGATGATCAGTAAACATTAGTTCTATCACATTCTGTGTAGTAAATAGTCATGAAGATCCCATCAGGCTAAGTATCGTAGATTATTTCACTTATCATAATGCGATATTAAGTGTTCACATGAAAATCATGTTGGTCGATTTGCACACTTAATCTAGTTCAGAGTTCTTCTCATAGTTATTTCCGTGTAATGTCCTATTCAGTGCCAGAGATGCGGATATTGTAAAACTAAATTTACATTTAACATTAATAGTATTTTAAAACTCCTTTCACAACTTGATCGAAAGAAAACTTAGAAATCCATATAATTAACCATAATAGGGTAGTCAATCAATAATATTGATAACTAAATATGCGTTAGAAAATGCCTTAACTATCTGAAATGTTTGATCTAAACTAATTAGTTGTTCGTATGTTATAGTTTAATTGCTTGCTTGTTCATAAATTGGATTTACTGTAAGCCATAATTACATGCGTACGCGCATGTTAATTTATATTGTATAAATCTTCTCAAGATGCCCGCGGGAGCGAAAGCTGGCTACTACAGCTAGATCTTACACGTCGATAAATTCATTAATCACTCCATCGCGATCTGTTTGTTTTATTAAGGCTAACCGCACCTAATGTTGGTGCCTTAATTACAGGAAAGCGTTGATTCGAAACTGATATACACATTCGGTTAGGCATAATCGATCCAGTTTACGTCTTGATTTATTGCCACCAAATATCGATTTGAATAAATCACTCGATTGTAATTGAATTTAATATCTTAGTGGATAAATCTGCATTTGTTGTCACGCGCCATTTAATCTACTTTATGCTTTCTGATAGAGAATGTTATATATTAAATTATGTATATCCTTAATATTTATATAATATTAATTTAAATGCAAGATTTACAGATTTCCAAGACCTATTTATCTTTTAGACTTTAAAATGTAATAGAGAACTGTTCAATATTGATATTTGACAGTGTTTTTTATTTTAATTGTAATATCATTATGAAAACTTATACTTCTTGCCGTTGTTATTTCAGTTGCATTATATTAAATAAAATTAAAAAAACTCACATTTAGAATGACTTGCATATTTTTATATTAATTTAAATATTAACCTCAATAACTGTTCTATAAGAAGATTATTATAATTTCTAATGTCTTTGAATAAACTGATACCTAATTGTACAGTAATTACCGTATATTTTATAAAACGTAAACGTATGTATGTATGTATATATTAAAAAATATATTATCAGTGATGTCTGTAGATCAACAATATTTATACTTAATAAATATTACGTACGTTCCTACTACCTACATATATATGTCATTATGTTACGTTAATTACCATATCAATAGAGAATACTATTTCCAACAACAATTATCAAAAATCGGTTATTTTTGTTTAAAAAAGTTAACTGTCACAATTAATAAGTCAAGTAAGTAACCTTACATGTTTTGATAGTAATGAAAATTATATGAAAACAGGAAGATACGTATATTAGGTACGGAATGACAAACGCAATATTTGCAACAATAGTTAGACAATTTACTATATAAAGTGCTTGCAAGGCGTGACGTCTAGTTAGCAGTTAGTTTTAGTACGTCTTCGTGAACAGCCTCCATAAGACTTGTCTGTTTGATTTATAGCTTATTTGTTACTCACAGACGCATTGCATAAAATTAAGTTCACGTCTGAAAATTTATTATGACACTTATTTTACATTACAGGAACACTTTCATTACAAAGTGCTTTAGAGGATAATAAACTTAATAAGTAACTTTTCTTAATAATCTATCGAATTTGAATAGGTTCAGAGCAATGCAACTAAATTGACTATTTTAACGTATATCTCGCAATAAGTCAGCTGCATGCTACAGAAATATTTAAATAAACTTACAGCACCGAGACAAACGCAATGGAACATAAATATTCAATAAACACGCAATTGTATCAATATAAACGCACTGAACCACGTTATCAATAACACGGCCAAAAGCTTTATGATAAATAAACACTAAGTATCCCCTAGTTATATCTGTATAGTCTTAAGAGGACGTACTGTTAAGAATATTTGAATTGTGTTTTCACATTACTAATATTCCCACTCAAACTACGAGCATTAATTTAGGAATTTTACTAAATTTGCGTGAATGCTCGTATTATGTGATTCTAGAAGGTAATAATGTGCATAACCTGCATAAATAATTATATAAAAATATAATACTAATTTTCATAAAAAAAAGTATTAAATTACTAATAATAATAAAGGCAAAGAAATGGATACTATCTTATGTGAATTGTCCTTATAAAATTGCTATTACAATAAACACTCCGACATCACAATAGTCTCTATTACATATGCATAATGAGAGTCCCGTAGTTAAGTCGGTTTCGCTTTCTTACCCCGCGATTACCACATTAAGTCATTATTAAGGAAACCCGCCCTAGATAATGGATGGCCATGTCACAGAAATTGACTACTCGAGGTTAATTCTGACATGCACGACCCGATAGAAAGTTGGCGGAACTGACACTCTAGTCAATCATGTTAAGTATCGGTTAGAATACGTTCAGGCATATCATTATGATGAAATATCGGAGATATATATTAAGTCAGATAAAATCTATAAAGGTATCCAGTTATCAAATTTAATATATTCGTACCGGATTGGGTACATGACTAAAACGATATGAAATAGTCATCATAAAATGCATAGATTAATCTAATCTGAAAGATATGTGTTACACATGAAACATAAAACCAACAAGTGTTTGAAGTGTGTAAATATGACTGACATATCACGAGATTATTTAAAATAGACCGTAGCTTTCAACGTTATAATTAAACTCCACAATATAAAGCACAATTAAATCTACCAACCTACCTTCACGTGCGAATATAATAATTCAATTCAACAAAGCGAGGGAGATCTTGATAAGTTTGAACAAAGCACTCTCGCTGGAGTCAGCGCTAATTAAGGGCATCTGCAGATCGAGCGTTTTATAGCGTTCATTAGGGCACATACACAATGCTCTGACGCTAATGTGTACCGTTAGTCTGCTGTCTAGGAGATATGTATCCATGTTGCACCGGTTAATGGCCTTAACATACACATTTACTATTTATAGATCGTTGACGCTGTAACTAGCTAGCTTACCTAACTGTGGATCTAAAACTAAGCGGGTTTGATAAGTGTTTTTGCCATAGTTTTTACATATAGTCAGAGTTTTTAAGAACGGTTTTTGCTATAACAGAGTTTTTATATTTATTATTTAACAATCAATAGCTTACATAATAAATTTATCCATTTGGTCTATTCAATCAGTTATCTATGTACATTGCAGTTCATCTCTATGGAAGTACTGTATAAACCGTGTAAGTAACGTTTCGTAAGTGCACATAAAAAATAACTTTCGACTTATTATAAAAAATACGGTTAAGCAACTATCAGTAACTATAATGTGCCAGTTTCGCGTTGCTGGGAGATCATGCTCAAAGAACATTTGTCGGCAACTCTACTTAACTCAATGACTGATTGAACAGAAGAACTGATAACTCTAATCTTTAATATAAGTTAAGTTAAGGCCCAAATGCTTATATGCTATTTCCAAAACATTAATTTAAATTTAATCAGCTTGACAAAATTCAGAACTAGATGATTATTAACTACCACATCAGACTATTAATAATTGTTTTTTTTTATGGTACCATGGTTTTGAAAGGGTCAGAACTACTCACATAGTTCACTGATGGTGAGCGGTTCAGGTCAGATCGTGGAATTTCTTATAAAATATGCATATTTCCACATAGTGTTTCCGTTCACAAGACCTGAGATAATTATGCGAGAAAATGACACAACGTATGCTCTTTAAGGTGATTATTATTTACATTTTTTTTTAATTAGTAATGAGACACATGTCTTAATACCCGTAGATATCTTTATCGTATTAAAATTAGAAAAAAAATGTTTTGATCAATCGTGATAGATATTTCTTTACATTATTTCATTACACTTGTGTTGGTATAATACGTACTATCCATTTCGTTCTGTCCTATTCTGTTCTCAGGGACTACAGAAACAGGTAGGTACATTGTTTGTAATACTAGTAAGAAAACAGATTTATTTTTTTAGTAGAATTTGTGTGATATTTTTAACCCGTCATAAATAAATGTGATATCATATGCAAAATAAGAAATAAAAAAAATAGAGTCTTCATTTTTATGATGTTTAAAAGGTAATTGGTAAATATTGTAAAATCATGTGGGTATATTTTCTTCAAAATCGGTATATTTTATAGACGGTAAAATTAAATGACATGGTAGTTGAAAATAAATATTCAACCAATAATAGTACGGAGAAAATCTCTTATATAACAAAAAGGAATATATACGGAAGTTGTTCGTGAAATTGAGTGACTAGTCACTAGACAATCAAGCTTTTTCAGAACAATGACTTTTAGTGAGACGAGTGAAAATATTAGCTTAGTGTTTCACTTTTCATAACAAAAAAAATGGTCTATCAAGTCAATTCCACTAAATTTGATTGAATGTACTAATATAAAAAATATAAAAATAAGTATATTATAATAATATTAGAATATATTAAGAAATCATTAAAACCTGTTTTACTTCGGCTTTTACCGATGGTGTGCAAACTCAAAAATGTTAAGTTCGAAAACAAATGATTATGTTGCAAGACTCTCAGGACATAACAAAATATATATTAATGCCCTACAGATACCATCATACGGTACAAGATAATGGGTCTTGACGACTTGACCTTCTCGACCTTCCAAGACAACTATGGTACAATCAATAATTTTAATAGCTGTTCGGTTCTTTCAAAATGAAAGGATTGTTTGACTCATATATGTTGCGAGCTATATATTTTGATATATCGTCATATGCTTTGAAATATACAGCCTAGGGGTATTCCTTGATTTCCACTCATTCATTCGTTTCCTCGGCACAGCTGTTCTTCGTATCCCACAATATTCCAGCAGTTATAGAAGAAGATGTACGAAAGCAGAATATGTATTTCTAATACAACTTCAAATGCAGTCGTATATAATTATACTTGTAATTAAAACAGCATATAGCTATTTTAATTGTAATCAACACCAACTGTACAAAAAAGACAATACTAAACCTCAACATAATAGGAGAGGAAAAAAATCAAAGACAAAAATGGCACTGTCAACCGCGCACACCAAATTACCATTGCTAACGCTTAAGACACCGAACAATGAGGACGACAAGAACATCACTGTTACCACCACCACTGAGGCAGTCAAAGAACTAAGAGAGAATCTCTCAGCATGAGAGGTGAGCTATAGGGGACGAAGAAAAAAAGCGAGTGAGTAAGATGGTCTCTGTATTAGTAAACGGATTCAAACTATCTGGGGAAATTCTCTTCTTCGGGGACGTGAACCAGTTGCCTTACATCGATAAAAATAATTTCATCCTAATCCATCCTAAAACTTAGTATACAATGTTGTCTCTTCTTATGTGTGCCAAAGAAGAAAAGAAAACATTGTCAAACGAAAGTTATTTATCAGGCGCAGGGTCGTGAATCCTAATCAAACATGAAACAAAGGGGCTTAGTTTCGGTTCCGTTTCCATAATAAACTAATTAATAATTAACCAGGAGTAAAATGCAACTGCATGACAGCGTTTCCCACGCGGTCGTAGCAGTGTTACGTCATACAGAGAGACAGAGAGGACAACGCAAAAGGAAGACTCATAAGGCGAACGATGAAGGCGACATCTTGCAACATTCTAGAGTATAATACCAAGATCGCCATAAAAGACAGGCACTTCGCTGTCGTGGAAGCCTTTGCTCGAGATGAGCAAAACAAATAGTTTTTAAGATTCTATTAACTCCTTCTTTAGGCATGTTAAATTCTTAAATTTAAATGTTAAGAACATAACATTACATATTAATTATACGTAAATAACAGGCACACAGGCATGCGGTAAATACAAGAAATAAAAATATAACGCCTAAACCTTGTCTTTAAAAAGATCTACCTTTTCCTAGATTTAAATAAAAGTATATTATTAAATGAATCTTATTATTATAGCATTCAGGAGTTTTTGGTTAATCCAAGTGTGGAACTTGGGTTGTTGACTCATTTGCAGGGTTGATGATATAGTGTATACATCAAATATTGTTAAATATCATTTAAAAGAGCAATTATTGTATTTCTGTCCAGCTCTTCACAGCGGACCAGCATTACGAGCTGGTAGTAGCTTATTCCCGGACTGACTATACTGACCAATTTAATGTAATAATTGACAATTCAAAAGTGCGTGCAAATGCCTACTTGAATAAAGATATTTTGAATTTTAAATTTGAATAACATAAATATATTAACAGTCAAAAAAATGCACGGGCAACGCGTCCGTAGATAAAAGTTAAAACACATATACATATAAAACAAAAAAACACCGAACAAGTCTTAACAAGAACCTTTTAATTTTATTTAAAAAAAAAGCTTCGTTGTGAACTCCTTACATGTCTACAACTAAAATGACCCAATGTTTAAGAAGTCTTATTAGATTGTGATAGGAGGCGGTGTATAAACCCTCACACTGACCTGGTGTTCTCGTAGTTTCCTCATGAGGTCGTGGTAGGGGGCGGCGCGGGCGGCCGGCGAGGGCGGCGGCAGGCGTCCCTCCATGCAGTGCAGCCAGCGACGAAGGCAGCGCAGCTCGTGGGCCGTGTCTGTGGAGAACTGGCTCTTAGTAAAGTCCTCATATATATTGAAGATCTGGCCTAAATGGTGTCGAAATTAAAGGGTTTTTTAAATGTTGCGGGTATATTTTGGCGGCGTATGACGGACACGTTATTTTGGTGTAAGCTGTTAATTCTGTGATTTATTATTCAGTTGCTGATGCCAGATCATCAGACCAACAAGTTGAACAGCAGGAAGCTTTATTGCTAAAATTTGTGTTTTTAGTGCAAAATGTAGCCCCTCTTTTACGGTAGATGTGGTGACCCTTCATAGTCTGCTCTTCAACGTTTATTGGCCGAATTTTAGACAAAAGATTCGGTATTCCATCAGCTTGGTGCAAACATCTCGGTAAGTAAAAGTCTCTTTAATAGAACCCGAGATAATCCATTCCTCCCCTTGCACTAGAACTCAGCTTTTCGCAGACTTCAACTCCGCGAAATTTAGGTCAGGAGTTGGACACCCGTAAAAGTTAGAAATGATCGAGAAGCTCAATTATGCGTCTATTTTATTATTCAATCTCAAGGGTACTATTTGACCTAAAATGGCCAGCAAAGATATCTGCCCCCCAAATTGGAGCACTAACTCAGTTATTGAATATTTTTACAACGCGATATTAGTACGCTAGTAAATTGCACAGTGAAATGGCTGTTATAGGCAACATGTGGTTACAACGCCGCGAATACATTCTTAATGAACGATTTGAGGGTAACGTTATGTTTCGCAGAGATGATACGAATTCTGGGAACGACGGTTATGAGTTTCTTCAAGTTATATGTCCATGCAAATAAACCACAATTGACAGATGCCCTTAAGATGAACATGGCACAAGTTCTTGGCCAAATTCAGTTGTATCTAGGCGAAAGAGACGTTGATAATTAATTGGACATAGGAGATTTGGATTGAATGGTTTCATACGTAACCGGTTTAAAATCAAAATTTACTGTATACTAACCGACAGTATCAGAGCCATCGCCATTCTGGTTTTGCTGATCAGGATTGAGCAACAGCCGCAGACTCTCCCACTTGACGTTCAAATGTTCAACCCGCCAGGTTACCTGAGAATATTAAACACACATAAGTAAGGCCTTTATTTTATAATTAAATCATAGAAAGAGCCTTTATCAGAACATAGCGATAACTTAAATGAACACGATAAAAACATAACAAGGATAATATAATAAACTTTGCGGGTCACAATACGTATTGAATAAATAATAATACAGAACAGTTATGGTTAATACAGGAAGTAGTTAAAAACATAATCATAAAATCATAAAGTCAATATAAAAATATTTATAATAAATTAAAAAATATTCACTATATCAATAAAAATGTTTTCGGCGATAATAATACCTAAAACTAGTTCAAATCTTCGGAAAAGTGAAACCCTAATATTAAATAACCCTAATAGCTATTTAAATCCTAGGCTAGGTTTTGCTTTGTGACGTTGTAGCGTTCTTCTTGGAATAATTTATCATTTATGCTCAAATAAAACTAGTTCTATATTGTTTAGTTGGTTGGTTCTAAGAATGTTTGATCTATTGGAATTATCTAGTAAATTATTGTTTTTTCTAATAACAACTTCTGCAAAAAATATATAGCTTTATTCAATTTTTATTAACCAATTTCTAATTGCACACAAAAAGACAAACAGGCCACATTATTAGGTATTAAAAAAAATGTATTTGTTCTTGTTATACATTTGAAAAAAAAAATGATTCTACGACCTAAAATGCAAGCTCTAAAATTACAGTTATTTAGGAAAATAAGTAGATAGAGAAAGAAATTAAAGTCTATCTAATATTCATCAACCAGTTGGACCAGTTGGTCGTTATAAAATGATGATTTCTACATTATATGATAAATGTGTTTTTTTTTGTTTGGAACGGTCCACAGGAATAATGAATAGTTTTTAAAAACAAAACGGGAAAAAAATTCTATAAAACATTGAACCCTTGTATAATTGCTTACAAATTCTTTTGTAAAAAAGGTTTTACAAAAGAGTTTGTAAGCAATTATTTTTTGATTCTTTAATAGTCTTAACTAATTACAATCAAAAATATACTTTGTTACTTATAAACGAGGAATGTCAAAGAAGTATTCATATAAAAAAGTGAGTTCCAAATTTGAATTTTTAAAAATAATAAAACCATCTATTTATAATCTACTAGCGGACCCGACAGACGTTGTCTTGTACACGCGTCTTTAATTTAAAAAATCAAACTTTAAAAAAAATATATTATAAAGTTATCACAATGTCTAACGTCATTACATGTACATTTATCATAATTCGACCAATCGATACCGTATTAATATGTAAATAAAGATTTTTGTTTGAATAAATGAATTTGTTCCAATATATTTTTTTTTATTTCACTTTTTACGTAGCGAAGCACGTATCGGGCCGTTAGTACTAAAATATTTTTCTTATTTCTATCGTAACGCCAACTGTCAGGGCAGACTATAATTAAAATATAATATTATTTAATATTTGACATTGCCATGGTAACGCAGTCCGTCGGAACCAATGTGAAACATTCCAAAATCACCACCTACTTACACATAAAAAATTAATCAAAAAACCATTTTCCAGTGGACCAAATTGTGAATCTAAACAATTCTCAAGTCCCCTTGAATACACACAAAAAAATTCATAAAAATCGGTTTAGTCTTTTAGGAGGAGTTCAGAGACACACACGCACACAAGAAATATATATATAAAGATTATAAAAAAAAAATTTAAGAGCGGAATAAATTGAGATTGTTAGATATGAAAGGTAACTAATAACTAGCTGAAATAATATGCAATTGTTACTTTTATATTAGATTTATTATAGAAATGAGTGTAGTTTCTTGTTGTATAGACGAGACGTAAGAGCTGGTAAAGTTATTGCGCTGATGAAGAAGGTTGTTCACAGATCTATGCGTCTCAATAGCTAAATGTGAGCTATTCGACCGTCCAGAGAACTTAGCAACTATACCAGGAGGCTGGTTTAGGTTTTAGAAGAACAGGTTCAGGTAGACAACAATGCAAAAACGGGAAAGATCGTTTTATGGTGAGTCTGAATGAAAACTGTAGCTTTAGTAGGGGATGGTCTCGACACACGGTACAAGATATTAAAATTATAACTTAATGATCTTTTAAAACAAAAAACGCTTTACTTTTTTTATAATTGATTGGACTTACTGTACACATTATTCATTTCATTTCAGTTTTATTTTTTCTTACAATAATTTATTATATTTATAAAATGAATTACTTTCATTATTAATTTACGAAAATCTAACTAGACAATTTACTTTAAACAATTAAATTATTATAACGACGATCGTAAACAGATTTTTTGCTTAAATGCCTGTTTGTTTTGGAAAAGGGTTTATAATTAATAGTTTTGTTTTCCATTTCTTTCGTAATTACCTCTGCTGCTGCTTCAGGTATGCGCTCGAGGATGGCAGACGCTTGTCCTATAAACTTTGACCGCCGATACTCCACAGACACCAACTCTGACATACGATTCTGAAAAAAATAAGAATACATTAACTATAAGTTTAATTACAAGTTAATATTAAGAAAATTACAAAGGATTCATTACATTGAACATATAAAAGATTGGAGAAAGATAAATTTAACATAGATCTTTTAGAATTGAACAGAAACCATTCATACTGAGAAAAAAAACCCTCTTAATATCTATCTATGCAGTATAACTTTTCTCCTGCTTTAGAAAAAAAGGTCCACACATTAGATAGAACTTGAGATTTGAAAATTTGCACAACATAGAGTATCTAGTGCAAATTTATAATAAAATGAAACACATTAAAGGGACAGACAACGATTAGTATAATTTACATCTCACACAAATTTTGAAATATAATACCTACCCCATTAGTCCTGATTCTGTATGACACATAAAAGAGCTACTGTTCTAAGATCTTTGATAACTCTCGGAAATAGTAGGAACCCTTTAGTGCAGATCTAAGATATAAGATAGATAGATAGATATAAGAACGATAGATATAAGAACTATACTGTAGGGTACAAACTATATACATTCTTCAAAAATTTGTATATTTTCTCACGATGTTTTTATTTATTGTGAGTCTAAGTCGTCACGGGTAAATTACTCAGGACTCGACATATAAAAGGAAAGCATTGTGATATCATGAAAAACGTAAACAAATAAAACAAATACAAACCATTCTCAACTTCCTACTGGAGAGGTTCTCAGGACTAGAATATATCTCCTCCTGCACGTGCGTGAGCCACTGACACAGTTCACTGAACTCAGACACGAGCTGACTCAGCGACCACTGGCGGTTGAAACCAGACGTGGGGTTCAGGAGACACGGACCCTGCACTGACGGGTTGTGGGATAACAACTCGCCGTTCGCTTCCTTTAATAGTAACATTAAGATATTAGATATTTACCTGGTAATACGTATAATTTGAATGGTTAATGGAAAAGGTAAGTGTAGTCGAAATCTAAAACCTGATTTTTGAAGTCTCATATTATTAAACGTGCCCTTGAATTTTCTAGAAACTTTAATTCTTTTATACATATATGTAGCTCTAAAGTATCATTTGATGTCGTGTTTATTACTGTATTATTATCAATAATTTTCAAACAAATAATGAAGATGCAGAACAGCAAATATTATCAAAGCATAATAATACTAGAATATTGAATGTCAACCAACATCCATATAGCACTACCTTGCAGGAATCAATGATCTGGTTGTCCATGATGTATTCGTAGTGGTGCTGCAGGAGTGGCCACAGGTCGTCGGCCACGCTGCCACCGCTGGCAGCCGAGCCCCAACTGCGACGCCACGCCTCGCGACATGGCTCCTTCCTGTTAAATGTGTTAATGGTATTATGAATACCTAACGAAAATATGACTTATTATGAGAAAAGTTTTTAATTAAGTGTAGAATGAAAAATCATCAACTGGAGCCTCCGACCGTTACTCGTGATTATAGCATATAATATGAAATAATGATAATACAATGTTTTAATTTGTTCAATAACATGATATATCAATGGTCATACCTCTTTTTAGTTAGACTATGGTAGGGCCTCTCCAGCTGGTCCGAGGTACCGTGTGGCTGTGCGTGCGCAGATCTAAGCGACGACAGCGAGAAGCTACTCTTCATCGCGGAATTCTCGAAACCTGAAAAATATTAAAAACATAAATACAAAATGCATTCAATATTTATTCTTCGAAACATTAACAGGAAAATTTATAGTTAATAAAAAAACAATGTGGATAGAATAACTAGTTTGTTATCAGGTTTAGAAAAATAAAAGATTGTATCTAATATTGAAGACAATCATTTAATCTAATTTATAGTGACAATAACATTAAGGAAAAGAATAAGGTAAAAAACAAATAGCGGCAAAAGTACTTTTTATAATCTTAGTGAGGTTGAATTTGGATTCCAAACATTGAAATAAAATGAAAAAGAAAAATGTGATTCAACTAAATAATCCTTTATATAGTAGTATTGGAGATATACTGTTGATAGATATTTTATTCAACGATTATAAATAATAAATAAGAAAACGACTTACTTGCAGACATCTTGACTTGTTTCTTCGGGAAATATCTAATAAAATCAATTTAGTTTTAAATCAACTATAGTTTTCCCGTTAGTTTGTACTGTCTCTCGTCTTTGTACTCATGAATCTTTACGATTTATAAAATGTAAAAAATTGTTTCTTTCGTAAAATAACTACTGCGACTAGATTCGTTATGTTAAAGTTAAAGTACAATAAATAATGTTCTTAATCATGTAATCTTAAGTGAAGATTCATGAATTTGAAGAATGTTGTCTGTTTTTCTGTTAGTTCGGTGGTCACATTTTGCGTGTTGTATTTGACCTTCGCTGTCTTATCGCGCTTGTCTTGTTTTGTATGGCCGGTCCTGGAAATATAAACAATATAATTTTAATATTTCATGTATGTAATAAAATGATCCGTTTGAGCAAAACTCGGACCTCGAACAAAACGAAAACAAACAAGGGTCGATCCTGCAGTCCAGACAACAAAGACATACATGTTACATATAGAACGTTAAATTAGATTGGTATACAATATAAATGAGAGTACCTAGTACCTACCTACTAACTTCCTGCTATCATAATACAAAAGAATTTTAAAAAGTATTCTGGTGACATTGTTCTTCAGACAACATACCAAAACTAAGGTTATTATTAAGGTTAGTAATACGATGATTTTACCTTGCATGTTAGACACACTATACGATGTACGACACCGATACGACACTGTCAACGATATCGCATCAGAACATTTGGCATTACATTTATTGAATGACACTGGAAGCAATTAAAATTTATGGGTAAAGGACGATTAATTACACCTTATCTGTACGAAGCATGGTCTTCACCATAAAGGGAGCTGATTCAAATACGTGAGTCATACGAGTACATACTTTAGAATGAGTTAAGGTATATGAAGTTTATTATCGAATGTGATAATCCTTTGTTAATTTCTATTATTTTTTTTTTTGTAATGAAGATTATCGAACAATTTCCTTTATTTAGCATTCTTTATTTCATGTTTTTTATAATTAAAGATACGGATTTCAGGGATATAACTCATATACATCAATAAACTGAGTAAATAAGCCGTAAAGCTATGTAACAAAAAAATAACACATTTATGAATTAGTTTGAATATAATTATTTAGTAATCAGTATCTTCAAGTCGTCCAATCGGAGATCAATAGATAGGCCTAACACGCGGACAGACTTTCACCGGCAAAAATCAATTGTTTCACCGAACGTCACTAAGGGCAATAGCAATGGAATGGAAAGCAGACTACTAGGTGCAATTTTCTTCATGGTTTCACACCAATTTGTTATTTATAGGACAAACTGTTAAGACATGGACCGAGGCCTTTGAGGACTTATAAGGCTTTTAGCATTACTATTTCAAACAGATTTGTCAATGTTTTATCATCTGTAAAACAATATTGGATTACAGATTTAAGACTATCTTATAAATTTTAAGACTTGATTTTAATTTGACAAAAATGACATTTTTAGTATATGTTAGTTAGTTCTGTAGTTGTTTAGTTTTGTTATTTTAGTTTTGTAACTAAACTAATCCATTTCTTAATTTATCCATTCCATAAATATTATAATACTCCATCCGCAAGTATATTAGTTAAGTTATAGGAGTATTTCAGTGTATAGGTGTGTGTAGGTGATAGATGTTTAGATTGCTTACAATAGCCAATAACGACCCTTCCGGCGGAGAAATGCGGCCCCGATTTCTTTTCCATAAATGTATGTAGTGTAGAACAAGTAAAGTTTTAGCTTTCTAGGTCACAGAGGCAACTGAGGGCCCACACTTAGACAAACACTTTGAGATAAATTATAACATTACGAGGAGAGATTTGTTGACTTAAGGGCATATTTAATAACAAATTAGATAGCTCTAAACGTAAAACAATGTAAGAAGCATTATAAACCTTCTTAACGATTTTAAATAACGCGTAACAACTTTAAAATAAATAACGTTATGTCTGGCGAATTTTCAATAACATCTTAATACTTAAAATTGCTAACTCCAAGTAGGTTTTATGTCCGTGTTTCAAATAATGACTCGGTTTACGATCCAATAGTACTCAATTTATATCAGTTGTCGAATGCTGGAAAATTACGTACCTGTACCATGACCTTTCTTAAACATGAACGCTTATCTGCGATTATCTGCCGCGGGGCAAAGGCCTACAGTAAATGTAATGAAAAGCTTTAGGACTGCAATCGACCGTGCAGCTTTGTGAAGTGGTGCATGGATGAATTAATATGAAATAGTATAATTATATGAATCAGTTGATATGATCTATGAAAGGTTTTTATATAATCTGACTAGGTTATCGATAATTTAAATTATTAGTCTATTTGATTAAATCAAATACCATAAGTTTTGAACAATATTTCTGATTCTTTTACCATACTAAAAAAAAATATTTATATATTCATGGAAAACATACATAAAGTATAACTTAACACGGTAAAAGTAGACATTGTGTCAACAAAGTTTACACTTGTAAATAAATACAAACTGAATATTGTCCCCAAACATTAAAAAAAAAACTATCTAAGCTGATACAAACACCAAAAATAAAAACAAAAATATGTACAAATTGGTTTTCGATTGATAATTAAAATGTTAGGTAGGTATATATAGTCATGACAAGTTATTTTAGTTGTGTGTTTTATATAATTTCATTACAAATTATATAATATTTTCTTCTTTCGCTGTTATCAAATGCTTTTTTATGCAAACTTAGAGTTTTATATTGATTAATAAATATATTTTAAATTTAGTAAACTTGATAAGTAACTTAAAATAGATTAATAATGATGACAGACAAACCGATATAAAAATAATAATGACCACGAGGCGTTCACTTCATTACAATTATCAATAACAGTCTCCATCCGTAGGCGATTGTCAATTAGGAGTAAAAAAACTAATTAAACTGTTCTAATGTCTTACTTTAGAGCAATGACCTCTTGCTATTGAATAATGAGACTTTTTGGAGATCATATCGTAAAATAGAGTAAAACGCATTTGTTATTTATTACTTTATTTAGATACGTGCGTAGACGAAATAAATTATATAGAAAAAAATTAATATATTTTTAAGTTATATAATTTATTAATAAGCTTTACGTGACTGTAGATGTTTATAGATATTTTCAAACATTTAAACTTATTTGCCTAAGACTTCTAACAAATACATTCGCAATCCGTGTCAACAAATTAAATGTTAGTATTTATTTGACATGTATAAAAGACATGTTGTCGTTACGGTGACAAGGGCCGTGCTTAAAAAGTCTCAGGTTGGTATCCCGGTTCAGCTAAAGTATTGGTTATAGATATATTATAACTTGATATATAGGCCAGGCCTGGATTTTTTCCAGATATGGTGAAAGGCTCCCTGCTCGTCACATGGTGTGATATATCAAGGAGTATATCTTCATATATTCAGTGACACTGTGGTATAGCTGATCAGTATACAATTGGCTGGTGCTCGTCAATGGATAGTTTGACCCTTGGATAGAAGATCCGGCAGATAGCTATTAAAACTACTTTTCAAACGGTAAATGAAAGAAATACTAAAACTCTTTTCCTGACCTCCCCTTGTTCTGATTTCCTTCATCTCACACTCTTAGACTCCACTTAAATACAAATATGTATAGTTATATAATCGTAAATGCGAGAATTTCTAAGAAAATATTTACATTACTTTGACCCGCTCCTATTAAGTAAGTAAACGGGGAAAATTACATGCATCTAATCATTGTCAAGCGACCATTAATTTCCTTGAACAGGCAGCATTCCTCGTTAACATCAAAGGTGATTTAGCATTTAAGTGTCCTACTTGTAGGAGGCGTAGATTACTTCAATATCTGATTACAGTTCAGTTCTGATCACGACAATATGATCCGTATGGAAAGCATGTTTAGAGGAACCGTTTACTTTCTAATAATACACGGGTCACTTTATATGAATAAAATGTACCCTAGAGATATTGTATAATTTAATATGTCTTTCCTTCTCAACGGTAAAGACATTGAAGATGAAATTTATTGTCAAGATAATGCCAAGATGAGCCAAGAGACGCATAATACAAACGAAATGCGCCATTAGGTGAAAATAATAAAACAATTTGCTACTTGTAAATGCAAATGATATTAGATTTATAGTATTGGTTAGATGTTACGTAATATCGTCACGAATTCCTAATAAGGGTTATTGACTGTTTAGACGGAAACATATAGTTGAGAAGTTTATTTTAATAGCCAGTTATCGTATCGTTTTGATGATGACGAATGCGAAACCATTATTAAATTTATGAACAAAGAAATAATTTCTAAATCATCCAGTATGATGAATGTCTTTGTTTGAAGGACAAGTAAAGCAAATTACGTATATTACGTACATTTGTCACGTTTATTAGAAGAAATCATTGATGACGTAGAATTAAATAAATCGAATGAAATATAAAACTTTCCCTTAAGAGTAATAATGTTATAATGAAATTCATTGTATCATTAAAACAAAGAATACGAAATTTCTCAGCGGTAGGTCGGGAGGATGTTTGTTTAAGGTGTAGGTATTTAGCTCAAACATCAATCATTTTTACCTACTTTTCGAGACAACCTGCATTCACACGATCTACAAGCATTTGATGAAGAAAGTAATTTAACAAACAGTAAGCTGTTGGGTTAAATTCATTGGTAAAAAAATAATAATCAAACTTTCAATTCATTAAATTTGCGAGATTTGGGGTGGATAATATCTAACGATAGCATTTACTTATTGTATTAATTTACTTATTATTTATTGAAATTATAAGTACCTAAAGTAAGATTTATAGAACCGTTCAGTGATTTTTAAGGTCATACTGATCAACATTTATTTTTTATCACAAGACACAAATAAAATATTACATACTTACTAACAGGAAATGACCGATTCCAGTAAATAATAACTCAAGTCCCAAACAAACAAAAAGATAGTCAACCTCAACTTAAAGCTACCTTCGATTCCTGGTAACTGATGATAACACAATATTATAGTCATTGGTGTTGTGGGAAACAAAAATACATTAAGGTGCTTTGGGTTTCGGTATTCATTTTAAAGGTCATATTATAAACTTATAAGGAGTTAATATTATAAGCATATAAGTAGGAGTTCAAATTATATACATATAAACAAAGTAAGTAGGAATAATAATAATAATAAATCTTTATAATAAAATACATTTTATATAAAATGTGGCCTAAACCCTCTTTTTTAGGCATAATTAATGCTTGTATTAGAGGGAAAACCTGTATCAAATCTAAATTATCTATCCAGACAGTTTATTGGTCTGGGTTTAATAATATTTACAAAAGATATAGAAGTGATAACAATACCTATATTAATGAACGCCGGTCTTGAACTCGTTATAAGGATATAGCTGCGTCAAGACGAAATGTAAAGCACGTACAATGTAACAGGTTTGTGTTAACGCGTAGTAGAGCGCTACATCTACAATAGCGTAATTATAGAACCAAAGGATACCGTCCTAGACGATATACAGGATTATTAAGAATATAACAAATAACATAATAAAATATTATATTTAGGAAATCATATATTATTATATATTTTACTTTGGAAACCTTACAGGACTTAGAATCGGCAGAAATATTTTTTTTGTAATTAATTGTCGTTTGTTATACCGACTTATCATTAAAAATAATTTAATATTGATTTTAATTAGTATAAAGATACCAGAAAACTGTGAAACACCCTGTGAATACAAAACAACACTTGTAAAGCAAATCGAATCTTGACCGACAAAAAGGAAAGTTTTTTTAACACAAAACTCAGGAATCACTGACCTTAATTCAAATGTTTCTTTTTGGTCCATTTAACACACGATGTTATCTGGAATAACTCGAGTTTTTTATAGTTTAGTTAAACTTAACCAAAAGTTATAACGGAGGAAGTTATTAAGTTGAATGATAACAAAAACATTAAGTAGGTACAATCAGAACAATAACGCTCAAATCAGACAAAAATAATTATTGAACATACAACCCGTAAACAACAATTCCATACATATACACTATGTTATATAGTAGAGTTCAAGACACGACGATTAAAGAATAATTTTAAAGTCAAAATCTAATGAAGATAAATGAGGGGAGTAGAAGTTTTCGTGACAGTCGACTTCCTTAATATTTACGAACATCGTTACAACAAATAAATCTCATACATCATTAGTACAGATTAACGAGGAAATAATATATCCTCGGATGTCAACAATAGGTATACTTTCCGTTCACTTTCGCTGTATGTATGACATAACTATACCGTATGTAACTATGTCCGAGATAAAGAACGCTTGTAACAATTTGTCATAGATTTCTTTCGTTTAGATAAAATCACATTATGTACTAGTCGTTTGAATCGGCGTGATAAAGATTGGCGTCGTAGATACGAAAGCACAGCAATATATTTTCTTTGAGAAATCTCATAAAGATTTCTTGCAGATTCAAATCGATATTTACAGTAAAATAAAACGAATACCTTACAGATATTCGAAAATAAATGGAAAGTTACGTGTAATTTAATTATTTTATTTATTAACTGATTACGTAAAACAAAATTAAAGTTTCATTACATTTATGTGAAATTTCTTTATTATACATACTGCTGCTTTATTTCAATATTTTTTACAATTGCGATGAAAGCCGTAAAACACAAGAGATATCGATTTTATCACTTATTACCTAACTATATTGATTATATATATTGCAACTAATGACGTTTAATAATATTCTTAATTTATACTTTTTTCTTTTATTTACTTTTTAAAATTACTAACTTAAATTTATTTACTTATTAAAAGAATCGATATCTACAACTATTCAATCATCAAATGTTCATGACGATATTATAATTGAAAAGCCTTGTATTTAATAAAAATGTAATTAATCATTCAAACACATAGACGATAAAATTCTATGATAAATCTTATCATATTTCATAAGTAAAGAGAACCTATTAAGCCGCACGCAGCGATTAGGGCGAGCGGCCAGCGGGTAATTTAATTTTTAAATTACATTATAACATGACCATCAATAAAGATAAAAAAAAGAAAGGCCAAGTTCACAAAACCTTTTTGATTTCACTTTTCTCCACATGTCATAATAAAAGCGAGAGTAACGCAATATTTGTCTATTAAACACCTCAAAGGGCTCGGCAGTCTGTATACACTGAGTGATCCATTGAACAAAAGTGTTTTAAGTGTAAGAGTGCTTTACAAATATATCTTTATATTCCTTCAATAAAGCTCAATTTACAATGCAGACGTAGTATGTTTTGTTGCAATAGTAAAAGGTTTAATAATTTATTTATTTATCTGTTTCTACCTCAATACGGTATGTGTTTAGTTTGTTAGAATACGTATTTCAAAATATTGTAAACATTTTCGTTTTTAATGTATAAACAGCGGTACAGTTTTTAACGTAATGTCGTAATTTAATCATGTACGTAAAATTTTTTAGTACCCAAATATCGTATATTTGGTGAAATAAACGGAAAAAGCTCATAATATTAAGTAACTTACTTATGAGTACGTCTCATAGAGCTCTAATTAAGTTTGAAGCACGCCGCACGCAACCTTCATACAGTGTAAATAACGCCGGTCAGCAAATAAACCTATTAGACTTAATAGCAGTTATAATGTGGACTTTAATTTGGTAACATTAACTCATTTTATATTCATTGATTTTTTTTTGTAATGATTAAAACCTTTTTAAGTAACCTATTAGTGTTACCTATTATTAAAATTTTAAGTCAGTTTTTTAATTCAAACAGGCTTTCCATGCACTTACGTAACGTCATAATCAAGTAGCAAGGATTCCGAAGGGTAGACTAAAAGAACTCGCAAGAAAGTCAATATCTTCCTGTTTAGTTCATACACTAAATATTATTTTGCCAGTAACTGCTAATAGGCATGCTATTCGACTCCACCTCTAGTTAACTTTTTAAATGACTATTTGTTAGCACGGTCTATCTGTAGCCTTTAAACGTTTCGGCAAGGATTCGCGTGACGATGGTTGTTTGACACGCGACAGACGTCGAATAACAAATAGGCTTAACTTAAAGAATTATATTATTTTTATGGTAATGCGGTCGAATACCCGGAACGATTTTAAAACGCAAGACCAAGCATTCCTCGACTGTAGTGAGAATCACAAAAGAATTAACTATTAAAGCAGCTTCTTGGTATTTTTAGCATCGACGGTTGGCTGATGAATAAAGTGTTTACAATAAGTCACGTAAAGAAAAAACTGTAACTCTGTTCACATTTTGGTTCTAACTGAAAATCTAATATCAAATTACATAATTAGAGTTTAGACAAAGAAGATATCAATTTAACTATATACAATGAACACTTCTGGTATATGCCAATCAATGAAAAAACACCTAAAAATAGTCTATGGGATTGTATTTTTTTTGTCATTATGTAAAATCTAAAAAGTATGGAAGCCTGCATGGTACCTGCATGGTATCTATTAGATGCGCGCGCAGGATCCTATTGATATTCCAGTCAAGTATTCCATTGCAATGTTCTATTCGCAATCATGTGTATTGGTGCCATATATACCAGAACTTGCATAAAATATTATCAGAATAAATGTTTCTTTAAAAGACATGTTAATTGCAAACGTAAATTTTCTGAGTACCGACACAAATGTTTGATTAATAATACTTTATTTAACGAGTTTCTTAAACAAACCTAGCGAGAGTGAGAAAGCTGTAATGTAGTAGGTAAGTGAGTCTAGGCTAACACATGAATCATTCTTGACCGCAGTGATTTCATAACAACCACGCGATACTATGATTCACGACAACCCAGCGCATAATTTACTACATTAGAATGATAGCCGCAAGTCATATCTGAAGTGGTCAATATATAAATGACAGTAATGTTAGATACAAAATCCTATTTTCCATCACATTAAATTAATAAACCCTTGGGTAAGATGTACTCGGAGAAAACAATCCAGAATCATATATATAATATAATGGATATAATAAAATAATCTTCAAACCAAAATTATATTTTCTAATATCGACATTACTGACTGTTAGTTACAAAAGGTTAATAGAAAAAGGTTCTAAGTAATTATGTAATAAAATTACGACAATCATGTACGTGCTATAGTGTATGTAAACAATGTTAGTCTTATTTCTCACAAGAATGCAACTGGCAATACAGTTAAGCACAACAAACACATGATGGAACAACGTGGGTGTCAAATTGCAACAGGTTTAGTTACAATGCGCGTGAGCATCTTCGACATGCCATAAAGGACATTGGACACCGCTGGCTCAGTCAACACACAACCGGAATGGAAAGGTGTCACTAATGCATTTACAGAACTATTTAGAGCGAATAGCACTAATTATGTGATAAGTGTCCGTTTTATTTACCTTTTATAATTTTTATTTTTAATTCTAGTTTGGAAACTCTAAAAGAATTAAACATTTAGGAGGAAAAATGCTCGTTCTATAATTTATTTTCACAACGCATAATTAAGAAGCAACGGCAACTCCTAACAGAACTTCGCACATCGTTTCATTGCTATTTGTCGAACCGTTACGAATGAGTCGTGAATACAAATGAGCATTAAAATTTTGCAAAAACGAGCTTGGGCCTCTAATTTTTTTACGGCACCCATCGGTTACACCCACGAAAATGTTGGCCAGTAACAAATTATATTTTAAATAGTAGATCCTTTGCAGGCGGGCGTTACATTTACCAAATGAATAGAGATCTAATATAAATCCGTCGGTGTATCCATAGATCGTTATCGACCGAGCTCATTACCGCGCGATTAGAAAGCATGAAACAGTAAAATTGTCAAGTCATTTGTTGACATGAATTAAGTATGCCTGAGAAGTCGACCTCAACAATAAAGATATTACCATTATCACTCTTATTATACTTGATCCAATTCCTTATTATAATTATATTTTCCCACAGGAAAGTTAACTTTACTGACATTTTGAAGTTATATTTTATAAGTAATTGCAGTAAAAATAGATTCCCATCTCTTTAGCGAGTTATTTCAAACTTTCGAATCTTAAAACGTACAAAACTAATGTATCAACTATCCGAAAAAGGAAGTTGCTCCGCTTATAGGAAATTGAACATTTATCTACCTACAAGAGGCTACAATTAAACATCAAATAATGTGTAAAATAAAATATGTATACACTATCATTACCTTCAAGAACATAAGGCACTGTAGGTGTAGGTAGTATTGATTACATCGATTACCTAATCTGTCGGAGGCTGCATCTCGGTTACCTCATCCGGCGCTCTATTCTCAAGGTTGGGTTTGACAACCTTGTCTTTTGTACCCATTTGAACTAAAATTAAACCTCTTTATTGGGTGACGTACAAAAATGATATATTTTATAACTTTTCACCTTTCTTGGATATTGTTTTTTTTTTTAAGTTTTATCTAAGGTCAAATATAATGATAAAATGAGGTAAAGGAACCGTCACAAGAACGACGACTGGTCAGCACGACAAGCAAGCACTGGACTCTGGACTGGACTCACAAGACAGCAAGACAGTTTTAATTATTATTTTGGTCTCGTAACAACAGAAATTCAAAACCAATCTACAACTTTGAAATCAACCTTAGTTGGCTTCCTACACACTCAATTTAAAGGTCGAAATACAGTTAAACTTAACTTAACAAGTGAACTCAAGTTAAACTTATTTAATAAATTTAGAAACGGAATCTAATATAAATCTTAAGAAACAAAAATCGTATACGGGCAGATTATTAATTACATACGACATATCCCTTGTCTTCTCATAATAGTTACCTATTATCTCTCCATATAAAATATATATATATAAATATATTTTTTATCGTTAAACAAATATAACTGTAATGGGTGCGGCGAGGCATGGAAAATACATATTATATAAACTACTCAACTAATATATTACAATAGGTTTTTATTATAAAAATCCTTATTTTATTCCTAACTTATTGTAAATTCACGGTACGTTGAGTTTTTAATTGGTGTTCAACCTTTAAGTAACGCCTTGTTATAAATCTCACTTTAAAGTTTCTTCACCTCTATTTAATTAATAGAATTTCACGAAATATCTAAATAAAAGCTAAAATATATAAATAAAAAGATAGGTCGTTGATTTAAAGAAAAAATATTAAATTTAAATAAATATGCAACAAGCGGGAGAAAAGTGAACCAATTCCTAATATTTCGAAAATAAATGCAGCATATTTTTAATTAATATTAATTCAATATTTTTGCAATAAGTTATTCCTACATGTTAAGTACATAACCTTAATCAATCGTTGTTGAATCTTTATCTCTGAAATGAGCACTATTAAAAAAAATGTTTGACAAATTTTGATGGAATTTGATATGATGGTAGAAAATTACTTTTTCTTATCAATTTGACAATAAACTATAAAAACTGGTTTGATATAATTATGTACGGATTTAGTACTTACTATTTCGTGTGTTCATAAGTAGCTTATTACTTGGGTCATGGGAGAGAAGGCGTCGCAGGCAACAATTAGTAGCTAGATAATACAATGAAAAATGTACTTTTCCAGTTTCCTATATATGTATTTATCAAGTAATTTAAGGTTTTCATAATTTTCGTTATTTCACGATAGGTAATATAACATTATAATGTACAACCCATAAATATCAATAATTAGATGGGAGAAGTAAAACAGGAAAATAACGTTTCCATGACGATATGAAATATAATAACTACTCTACTTCTTTTATTCCATTCGTTTAACAAATGTGCAGTTAGTATTATTATACAGTTTGTAGTAAATATATTTACATGTTAAAAACTGTATAATAGCAAAGTCATAAATAAAAAAACGGAACATACATACAAAATTGGAATTCAATCTTCACTTCTCAAACTAAAATTTACTTCGAAATAATGCGGTATAAAATAACTAATAAAAGCAAAGGTACACATTTAATTCCATGTAAGGGTATCATTAACTTCTTAAGAATATCATAAAAATCTACAAGCATGAATAAAAGATAACTAATAACAATAATATATATATTCTATTAAACTTGACTGACAATACGAAGGCCATCCTGTTCGAGTTATTGAACATATTCTTTACATCTTGAAATAAGAGACGTTATTATTGTATATAATAACTATTATATGAATTTATGATTCTAGACATTATATGATTTTAATTTAGTAAATATTACTTACGTAATAAAAATAATGAACACGAACAGGACTTTAACCTACGAACTTATCATACATGTACTTTTGGTAACAATAATAATTGTAATATATTTATATAGCTTAGTTGTACATATAAAAAAAATGTACTAAACTATTATATTTCTTATCTAATCTAATAGATGAGATAATCATTATCACTTATCAAAATTCTATGACAGGTTTCACTCATAATAATATCCTTTACATCCGTTTCTTTGAATTTCATAATATCAACAGCCACGAGTATGTTTTATTTTGAGATGTAAGGTTTGTAAATAACGCCATGTGGACCTTACTTACGAAACACCATCATCACCATTTGTTAAGAGCACAGACAAACACTACAGACTTAGATGTTGCGTAAAAACATCAAATAAACCTGTTGATAAAAAAATTAAGTAGCATTTGATATTTTTTTCTCGTTAATGATATAAAATGTAATTTAGAAGGCGACATTTAAAAACATATATATATATACGGTATTGCAAAATGATTAATGTTTTAATAATCCAATTGAGAGAAGTAATTCAGTCAATCGGAAATCTATAAAAACACATGTATACCAATTATTGATAAGAAGCCTATTATTCTGTGTTATCTTTGAAGGCTACATACCAAATTAATTTTCAATGTCGCTGTCAATAAGGTAATTAAATTTCATGCAAAACATTTCGTAATAAAAAAAACCTTTATCGAATCTTAATAGTAAGGATAATAATTTATTACCTGAGTGATTAGATAGATAGAGTAACCTAATGCCCCACTTTAAATACAAATTAAACCATAAATGAATAAATAAAAAATTGTTAAGAGTTTCATTATAAATTTGTAACTATTTAAACAATAAAAATGTTATGTAATATAAAGTAATTATTCTTGAATTATTGTTATATAAATAATTGAAATCAATTGCAACATCGGGGGAGTATCCAATCAGTGTTATGTAAATGCTGAGAAAATAAAACACCTATTATTTATATATAATTCAGATTGTTTTAAAAGATATATCTAAGAATACATTTCAATACACGGTAGATATTTTCTGGACCGTCACGACCAAATAACCTTTTATTGGCACTTGTACTTTCAGTAAACTGTTGCACAATCTATTGCAGCTTCGACCCTATCAACTTGTCCTCTGCTCGCTGCAATACCATTACGCTGCTAAAGTTCACTTTCATAAACCAGACAATTTATATCTTTAAATAACTTATAAGATTAACACACAAACGCGATTATTTAAATAATAGTCAAAGCATTTTTGATACCCCATAGAGCCGATTTTAACCAACTGATAATATTTGTGAAATAGCTGACTTCCTTCATTAGGTTATATTTGTAATTGTATCCTTGATTAGATTTGTATAACAAAATACTTTCATCGATGATGTCAATAACATTTTCAATAATGATTTTTTTTTTGCCATAGTTATGATCGTATGTCAATGTAAAAAATGTAAAAAAAAATAGATATCATAATATATGAAAAACATTTATTATTATTATCATTGTATTCCGTTAAATTGTGGAAGAAGTAAGTGATTGAGGTTGATATCTTTAGGTAATTAATTACTCTTGATTTCTTTTAACTTCTAAAATTGAAATAAAATCCTTTTCTTAAGGTATAATACCTACATGGATTAAGCTTGTATGAAGAGACTTAAGGTTATTAATTTTATATTTTTCTATGTACGATAAATATGTTTTATTTTGGAGTAAACGATAATTTACACTATATGAATCTGGCCTTCAGTAATAAACCAAACCCCATCGCTTTACTTTACACGTGCGAAACAAATTAGACGAAATATTATCACCACGTGCTCACACGAGTGGTCACGATCATTAAAACGAGGCCAAATGTAAAACAATATGAATATGTAATGATAAAAGTTTATTCCTATGATATTTTCTTCTTGTCAGAATTTAAATACTACAGTGTATAAATATTCGCTACTATTTTACGCTTTATGCACTCTTGCGCATTGAGGGCATATTAGATCACGACACGCTTCTTTAAGATACCTTCCTGTGTGATACTGACCTAAGAACAATATTATTATTTATATTAGAATGTATTTATTATTATTATAAAATACAAGGCTCGCATTATAGATTATTATCCCTGTCTTGTACAGGCTTCACAAACATAAATAACGGATACAAGGTATACAAATATTCGGAACAACAATCTGTAGATCACACAAAAAACTATCCCGTGTGGGAATTGAACTAACAACCCTTGATTCAGCATTCAGGCTTACTACCCACCAAACCAACTGATCATCCAGTTTCAATTTTATTTATTATATTGAAATATCCAACTAAATTTCAGATGGACAAGTGATTTATAATAACCCTAAAGCTATGTTAATATTTAGTTGAAAATATTCATTAAAACATAAATTGTATTACTATTAGTAAATCATAAACGAGTCTCACCGTAGTAAACTATTTCGCATTTATGAGGAACGCCTCTAATATATCTTGTAAGACGGGTTGCACAAACTTGGCGACACGGAACACTTAGACTTATTAAAATTAAATACGGTAAGTATGTTATTGTATATTAGTTTTATATTAGTTTTACATTGCAATCTTTTATTACAAATAAAATTACAATGTCGACGATCAAATATTATTTTATTAACAATGTATATACTGTACGGTAATGTATTTTTGCGGTATTAAAAACTCAGTATATGTACCTATAATGTACTATACAAAAAAATGCATTTGACAAATAACGAGAGTGAGAGTGGAAAAAGAGAAAGAGAAAAGACGACATTCAAATATATAAATTCTATAAATAGTTTAAGCTATAGAAGAATATATTAATTTAAATTCTGAAGCGTGCAAGGAACACGGGTTTTATTGGAACAAACTTGCAAACTTTCCCTTACAATATTAGCATAGATAATACAAATGATCTTTTAATATATCTCTTGTCCGCGGGCGAAGTAATTATTTAATCTGCTTTCCGTTTATATAATCCCTTTAAGTAAATCATGACCAGATTATTTTAAGTTGCTTACTTTTAGATCAAGGGTTGTGATACTTTTATAAAATTGATATATGATAGTATAATTTGACTAAAATCAATCAATACTCTAAAATAATGATCTAACAGTGTAAAAACTCTTTACTCAAATATAATAATATAATATAGTTGAAGTGCATTAAATTAAAAGTTGTTTTAAAACAATTAAGTTATTAAAAACTAAAAACACTTAAGGCAGTTCTAAAATTATTAAAGGACCCGTCACCCGAGGAATTAAGATAAGTGAAAATTATTTTTACTTATAACAGAAGATTTTATGGTTGGTTTCGTAACTTGAAACTGACGCAAAATCTCACCCATAATAATTAACAAATAATTGCAAATACTAATTAGTTATACTAACACTGTAACGAATTATTATGACGATTGATTTAACTATTCGATAAGTAAAAACATTAAAACTGAGTTATATTAAAATAAACTAAAATATGATATGATGTAGGTACCTACATACTCAAATAATAATAAACTCTTATCCATACTAAACAAGTTGACAAATAAAGTAAAGTTGTGCCATAAATATAACTTTTACTACTCGTTTGAAATTGTTAAATAAAGGTAAAGATAATTCTCCTGCTTTATGTTAATTCTGTTTACGAGTGATTGTATTACGTATCCTAATTTCTCTCTATGAAGCAAATGTATAGTAAGTAGAAATAATTTCATGTTTAAAATTTACGATTATTACTAAACAATAATTAATACTAACAGATGTCTATAACGTTCGTAATTTTATAACCCGTATCACTATCACTTCGTCCCGGGTTCGATTAAATTATATTAAAAAAAATATATATAATATATTTTTATGTCAAGTTTTTGAATATTAAAATAAACCCAATTATTCTTACTACCAAAGAATACTCAACATGTTCTAGAAGTGCTTAAGAAGAAGTTAAAGCCCTATATAAAGTATACATATTCCATTTACTCGGCAATCATGTTCTTACCAACAGCTCAGTTATCTCACACCCTATACAGGCTACAGCATGAAAATAAAATTATTTGTCTATTCTCATAAAAACTAGTTCTTATCGATATCAGGAATGCCCAAAGAAGGAGATGGAGATATATCCCCAAATGTTAGAGCAAGATATAATTAGACAATCAACATCACTTCATTCATCGTAGATTTGGATAGTACCTACATAAAAAAATCGATTCTTCTTAAAAAATCGATTTTTCTTATAAAAACAAATTTTTCGTAAAAAATGGAATAGTCGGCAGTAAGAAGCCGTTGGTTTAAGCTTTTATTAAAACAACTCCTATAAATATAAAGAGCACCCGCTTATATAACTATATGTATATTAATATATTTTTAAATAATAACATTATAATCAGGTACCTACTTCTATATAAATTAAAAAAATACCCATAACTTTGTACCATAGCAGAGATACAAAACGTCAAAATCACTAATAAAAGAATACCGTGTTCGGAGACTGTTAACACAAATAGAATTGGAAAACTGTCACTATATCAATCACAGACAAATAAGGAAGCCCTTAAATCGAAAACACGTAGCAATCTAGCCATAAAGAAACCTTTCAAAACATGTAATAACATATTTATGTGATGTAATAAACATAGAAAAGATTCAGATAGCTGGTGCATTATAATGACGCAGCGGCGCCACAACTTAATAAAACCACATAAATCTAACAATTAACGAGGGATCACATAAAACAGAACCCTCTGATGTGGATAGTATTTAAAGTAAATATTTGGAATTCATACATAAACATCCAATTTTTCAAGATTAAGTATAGGCTTACCGAATGGACAGACGGAACACCAAAGCTCTTAAAGTATTAATAACTGTAATATCCATAAAGGAAATGTGTTGGGATTAAGGCTATTGATTAAATTACTTGAAGTGTTCAGTACCTAAATAGGAATAGAATTAAATCATAGATAAGAATTAATTGAGTCCGTTATATTTTTAAGCCTGATCTAAATGATTGAGTTATATTCAATTGTAATTAACAAAAGAGGAAAATTGGAAGCTCAAAACAATATAAACTTTTTAAAGGCATCATTGTCAAAAACCTATTTATTTAAAACAATATGATAAATAAAGATTTCTTCCATTACAATACTGACCAAATACCTAGTACGTCAATAAAACTTTCTTGTTAACAGCTTCTATACTTTTGTAAAGCGTTTTAGGAAATAAATCTTTAAACAAATAGAATGAAACCCAGAATATAATAACTTTTAAGATTACCAATTAGACTTTTATCTTTTATAATTTCAATTAAAGATAATCGACGGCTAGGTAGTAGAATAATTTGCATGATCGGTACTTCTTTTTTTCTGTCTGGATTATACAATATAATTCTACATAACATAAAGTTTTATACTTTATATTATGATTTTATGAGATTGAAATCAAACAGCTCAATAACCACGTACTGCCAATTCACAAAATAAACAAAACCATAACAAATTGGTTCCAAGTTAAATTTATACTCCAATAAAAAACGGTACTCTCGTGAGAACGTCTATTTACAACAAACAGTCAGACGCGAAAATAAAGTACTATTGTCAATATTTAATAATGACACAGTCATTATTTTTCTATTTAATATAATAACTTTAGTACAGGGCAACATTTATTACAATATTATTGATAAAACCATTATTATAGTGTATATATTAATAATAGGAATCTGAAGACAGTCATTCAAAGATAATTAACTGATTGCATGCAGGTCTAACATTGACTAACGTAGGTAAAGAATAAACAATGAAGGTATATAACACACAGTCTATTAGTCATTTAAGTGCTCATTTTAAATCAACTTGCTTTAAATGGAGAACTGAACTTTAATATAAAATTAAAAACAAAATATTTCGTAATTGTATCAGCTGTTGGAGGTTCGAGATGTACTTATAAAAGGTAGCGTGTTAACTGTCCTTAACATCAAAAGACAAGAACTATAACAGCCTAGATATAAATGTATTATTTCTAAGTTGCAGAGTTCGATTAGTACCTCTAGTACGAGTTTTTATGTACGAAAACTGTCATAGTTTTCGTAACATCAAAACTCTTATAGGTGTACAGAACTCTCCAAATTGACTAAACCTAACATGGTGATATCTAGATGTAACAAGTATTTTGTCTACAAATATTGCAACACCGACAGTAAGATAGGGAATTTAGGTTAGGAGCTTACTGTCATGTACATACCTACATGTTATAATTAAAAATGATAAGTGAATAGACAGTGCTTTGAAATACGAAGGAATCCTGTTTGATTTGAAATGTTGTAATTTCTCGAGGTCCAATGTTTCTCGCTGCTGAGATCTATTAGCGGAGATTGTTTTATTGCTACCGCGAATCATTAATAATTGCTGGCTGTTGATAAACATAGTTATTAGATAGTAGACGGAGTTCGATGAAATTAAATCATTTAAAGTTATCACGTTATTAAATTTGTCATTCATGTTACTACTACTGTAATATATTAATTATTATTATTTATCTTTTACTATACTTAATCAAAAATATACACACAAACAGAAACATGAAAAATATACACATAACATAAAAAATATATAAAAGTATAATCTTATCCTTTCAAACCGATTTCCTTCTCGACAATTTTGAGAGTGGAGCCTGCATGTACAATTTACGGTGAGGGTGTCTGTTTCCCTGGGGTTGGCTGTTATCGATTACAATAAACTGAAGAAATGTATTCTTCCATTATAATTAGACGGTTATTCATAATGATCAAATGTTTAAAACTAAAGCCACATCTTATCAGCAGCGTCTCACTTAAACGATGACTTGACACTTAACTTGATCTTTTAATCCGATGCATTTTTTCTCTCCAGATATCATTTGCTGATTTCTAAATAACATTTATATTATGAAGAGGTTTATAATTGACACAATACGAAAAAGGAATAAAAAAAAATTATAGCCTGAGCATGAGTGAGCATTATTAAACTACAGTTCATAAGTGTCTTCACACAATTGTATGGTCGTGAAGTCAATAACTCAATGAGACCATAATAAACAATCTATAAACAAATCACATGACCTTATATCTATGGGAATCGATATGATTGTATCATTTTTTAGTAAACGTATTGATGGCCTTGTTCACATAATGTATGGAATCTATAAATATATGATTGTGTACACGGAATTTTACTTGCGAGTATAAATTTCATTGAACCAGGTCACTAGAATTTAATTTTACTATTTCATATTTTTTTCCGAATTTAAAAGTACTAGGACAGATAATCAAATTACCAATTTACGTCCGGCCGATTTTGATCAATTGTTAATTATATATTTATTATACATATTATAAATATAATCTCATGGCTCTTGACATGGACCATTTAACATTGAACACTAATCTTAAAACTCATAAAACCTACAACAATTGGCTCACCACCACTAACATAGTTTATACTTAATTGGTTTGTATATAAATCAGTACGAAATAGAACATCGATTTAAGATTATTTTATAAATGTTAATACAAAACATTAGGAGTTACTATTGTTAAATAGTTACAAACTACAGTGAATTCAATCAGTACCAGCCATCTATAAATTCAAATTACTCAAACACTATCATCGCCTCTCCGTCCTACTTACGCCAATCTTAATAATTCTATTCGATTGTACTCGCTTTTCGTATTGCCTTAATTCTTATCTATATAAATAGAAAGTATAAAGTTTCGGGTCAAAGAAATAAATATTGTTCGTTTTTAAATACATAGTTATAACTCTCATTTTACTTTCAAAAAATTAAATTAATTAATTAATTTTGAAAATTTGATTAGATACCTTCTATAAAATTAATTAATTTCGTTCGATACATACACTACTTTACAAATAAAGTAAAATAAAAGAGCTGAAAACCAAAAATTCTTTATGTAAATATATAACTCAATACGACAAATCATATAATTACAAGAATAAAAAATATTTACCTGTTCGTAACATGTTACGTTACAATCACACGTAGTTATTATTATATTGCCCTGAAGTAAAATATTTACGTAACAAAGATAAAGGTATTGATTACTAATATTTAACATTAGCTTAACAGTTAGTGTAATGATAGATGCTTCATAATGCTACAATACTCTGAATGATTGCTTGAGGCTTACAAAGTTACGAACCGGATGTAAAGGGTACTTTACACTGGACTATAACGATAATACATTAATCATAAAACTACATACTGGAAATGTATTATGCATGTTATTTTTTTTTGTAATAATATGATAGTCATTTTAATTAAATGTAAGTGAAAAAAAATTTTCAAAAATAAAAATATTACAAAATGATTTTAATCGCTTATGAAACATTGATTTAGTACGAACACGTTCGATAAACTTAAAGTGGTTATTGAGCAGTTTCCTTGACAAGTAAACAATAAATAATTAGCAAACGGGCGCGGTCGGTCGAGATCACCGAAATGCTAATTTCACTTTCATATCTCACTAATGAATACAAAACCTGTACTACGACTGAGGCGCACTAATTGTTGCGGCTCAATCAATACCCGTGGTTCAAGTTTTTAGTTTACTTTAATTCAGTTTATTTATAAAATACTTGAATCCCGGATGGGTCAGGAACACGGGTATTTGCCAAAGTTTAAAAATTAAAAATATATTTAATATATTTGTGCAACTTTAACTAATGAATACTTAGAAGCTCTTAAGGGGTATAACTTTTGCAACCTTAGTTGGCGTAGGAATCTAAAATAGTATATTATTCAAATGCTGACAGAACCTTCCGTATTTCTTTTTATATAGGTAAAGAGGTTTGATATATTGTCTATAACACAAAAATCTCAATCCTTCTTTATAGTATGTATTACAAATTTATGACATTAGACAATAATTTAAGTCACTTTATTGAATTAGAAAAGAAAGTCAGTCCAGAGCTGGGACCCAGATAACTCTAAGCATACATTACAAGTCAAACCGATACATATACAATATAAAGTAAACTGTTTAACTATTTTGCTCTAATCTGTAACCTACTACCACAGATTTTGATGTCATGACAACAAATTACATCGAACATGCAGGGTATTTCAAGTAGGGCACTGAATGAATGAAGCTTACTTAATCACTAGGTTTATATTATACTAACAAACGAGATGACGATGAAACTATATGTTTATTATGATTAGTAACTATATAGGAACACTAAAATTACTTAATATTAGACACTTTATATTTATTGATATACTAAAATATATACAAATCATTTATAACCCTGATTCTAAACACTAGTTTAAAATTAAAATATGTTGTAAAATATGTGGATACAGTTTATGATCAAAAGGCTCAGTTATGATCAAAAAGAATTTCTATAAATTAAATAGCAATTGGAACATAACACGAAAATCAAGAGTACCTAAGTACTCCAATGGATAAATGAATACATGAATGAGCATATTATAAACCGACGACAATGACAGACAGCTGATGAAAATACAATGAAATCGAAAGTCTATAAATTGAATGAACCCTTACAATAGCAGTCCAACTTAGAGATCCAATGAACTAGATCAGGATAAAAAATAAAACAGTATAAAGGAAACCATCCTTTATGTTAACGTAACTAGGTCTTTAATTGTATATACGACAGGTGAAAATAACGTTATTGTGTAGACCGCACGCTGTGAACAATACCTAGCGAAAATTATTTAGAACCGGAATCACTTTCGCTATAATAAATTTAATCGGACGACGATAGTTGTGATAGATTAACTTTAAGAATGTGGTTATTAATTTCAATGGAAATTTAATACTTAATAACAACCTGAATAAGGCTGACAATGTAATGTTATTTTATTTATTTGTAGTTATTACATTGTTGAGCAAGTGTACAACACAAGTAAATGAGGATTAACTTATGGCCAAGAACCGTTATATTTTATTATTAGCGTTCAAGTAGTTAACGTTGAATAGATTTCAAGTCATTATATATATTTAAAATAGGCAACAGGTTTCATAGATGCTCATAGCAAAGCTACATATGTCTAATTTACTGTAGTCAATATTTTGTGATTTGGTAAACCGAACAGTAATTAACAAATCTGCTCTTAGTAGCAAAAACTCTTATCGAAAATGCATTACATTTCATTTAATTCTTTGTAACATTTTATGTAATGATAAAGAATTTATATTATTAGAAATAATATAAAATCAACCAAAATAGGATCGTAACTATGTGATTTTTAATTAACTAAACCGGCAAGGTAAGAACGAGTTTTAATGGATAAATTATATTCACAGCCTGTAAACTTTATGTTCTATAGGATTACAATTAATTTCAATATACACCAGGAATCAACGACACTCATCTCTAAGAAAACATGTAATTATCGTAACGAGGAAATTTTCATCTTCAGTGAAAGCAAACATCTCTATACTTTCTTGTACGCCATCGCAAAACATGCTAAGATTAAAATGAAATCTATCTTGGATACGTACTTAAGACAGATGAGATCAATATAATCCAACCGAGTAACAGTTGTTTACTATTTGTTTAGCTCACTTACCAATTAAAAATATATTATAACTCAATTAGCGCAAAGACTGCTGACAATAAATACAATTTGACAAAAGGTAATGGAGAACAATGTTTGAGTGAAAATACAAATCAATAGAGCAGCTTTATTTGTAATGAAACTGAATCATCTTCTATTACATACAAAGATGTAGTCGTTCTATCGATCACGTTTTGGCACTTACGAGGTTTCTGATAAGGTTCCGTATGCTTAGAGCAACCATTGTCTTAAGTATTGTAGGACAACCTCTACGTGTCGTCTAACGATCGTTTGCATGACAGAGACACTTGATACAACCGACAAATTTAATTCGAATACCGTTTGACAGATGACGTCACAATGACATACATTGATTGGAGAAGCTACAAAAACTTCAAAGCTACCAATCACCTGTGCTCACACGGCGTTGAAACCCTGAGGCGACGTCACAGACCATATGTGGTCCGAAACAAGTTTACCGTCTCTCAAGATCTGAGTGCACGCTGTCATGCATTTCCGACATTTTTTTTTACTGCTATTACAACATACCTACCAGTCGAAATATACATAGATTAAAGTCAATGTCTGGGGTAATAATATTAATACGTTACCAATCATGTTTGCTGTATATTTTATATTAGTTCCACGTAATTATAACCACTTATTGAAAACCTATTTTTTTTCACACCAAGAGATGTTTTCTCTTTCGCATTCTAAGAATGTCTTTAAGAAAACTTTTTTTTTATTTTATTGTTTTCAGATAAAAAAATAATAAAGAAAATAGTGTTATTGAAAAAAATCTTGCAATTTATTCCAATCGTAAGCTGATCTGCAAGACTTTCTGAAAATATTGTATAAAATAATCGCTTAGCTTTATAAAATCAAGTTGTACAATGTCTTTCGATAATATATTTGCGCAAATAACAAGTTAAACATAATTTTATCTAGTTAGGATCACCGCAGACCGACGGCTGCATAGCCATTATTTTTCACTTAACCAGCACCGATCTAGTCTAGATAAACCAACTATCAAGTACTATAACGGGAACATAATGAACACTAAGGTAATTGAAAATTTATCATAACCTATTGTTTTTACTTTTATGAGAGTCATTTCATTCATACCTGTTACTTTTAACCAATGTCATTGGGTAGTTACTTACATTCTTTATGAAGAATATGTGTTACATGTTTCGCCAAACGGCAACATGTCGTTAGAGGTATACTTAGGAAAACCTCTAAGAGAATTCACGCCAACTGTCGGCAATGCTGTCAACACATAGTTTTTTTTATTATAACAAAGTTTAAAAGCAGCATTCTTTATTTCTTATTAATAATAGGATTTATTTGGTACTTAATATTAATATTGTTTACATGCTTACCATAAAACGATAAAAAAAAAATAAACAACAATTTAATTTATTTCCCACGATAAGACATCTAATAAAAATACTAATTTATTACACAATAAATTGCATATAAATAAGATACATCAAAAGCACTATTAAACCGTGAATTTCCCTCGCTTCCTATACAAGTTCCCATGCTTTTCCAGCTACGGTACAACCGGTTTGTATAAACTATGGAGACTTGAATGAGATCCCCTATTAATCAAACTTCATTATACGTTTTATAACAATGTATACACAAGCTTCAAAAGAAAATATTTTATATTTTAATAACATAATCAAGTTTATTATAAAACATAGCAACAATAATTATAGTATAATATAAACAAATAATTACAGACCACCGTTATTACGAGTTATAAATACCGGACCCTAATTCACAGTAAACATTATAAAACCTCCAGCAGAGAGAATACAATTAGATGTTTCACACTTAGAAGATTGACTGCTTGGGATAAAATCACAGAGCGTTAGACTGCTACATTTGGTACTATGCTTCTGACATGGAAGTTTGTTTAAATATTTTTAAATACTGTATTGTGATAGAAACGAACCAGTAGTTTTTATTAAACTTTCTCAACAATTAACTTTATGTAGACAAAGTTCAGTTACTTACTAATTATAAATCATAAAAGAAATCGTTAGATAATTTTATAATAATATTAAATTAAACAATTAATTTGGCAGGCTTTGAACTTGCTATCAGATATACCGTTTCCGTCAATTTTTAAAGTAAGCTATCGTGTCCTTGTCCGCCGTAACGAATCTAGCATTCTACTATACATAATAAAAGTTGATGATCCATTTAGTTCATTTATTACCATGAATGTTATGTTAATTTTGGTTAATTGATCAATTTCTTTATCCCTCATAATAAAACAATGGACATCGTTTTACATTAACAAACGCTCCCATTTTATGACCGTTTATATCAATTAATATTAATAATTTAAGATTAATAACCGAATAAGTCATTAAATAACGTTTAAGACAAACCAACAAATCATTTGTCCCTTGATGTAGATATTTATTTACTTCCTATTCTCAGCATTGTAGCAGCTGGGTTTAAAATACGATACGAATATATCATATATCAAAGCCACACGTCTGTTAAGACTCACTAAATATATGTACAACTATATAAAAATCTTATAACTATACACTCACACATAGACGCTTAAAATACTCAATATATCTTTTATGTGTATGCAGCTACAGTTGTCTTAAATTGTAGTAATTCATTAAAGTATGAAGAAGAAATTACATAAGTCTAAACTAAATTTGTATGATGAATAGAAATTAAGAATAATAGATAGCAATTACGTTTAGAATATTATTATCTCTTGCATAAGTGAAATTACGAAGCAAGCAAGTTTAACAGTCGTTATTTATGTCTGAAGATATTTTGGATGTATGTCTTGATGACTTAGTGTAAATTCTGTTGTTCGTTTTGATGACGCTGCCCGTTCCAACCCCTTAAAAGGAACGCTCTATTAGTGGACTGACAAAAATTTAGACATCCTGGTAGAAACATATAAAAAGAGAAAAAGGATATTGGTGATTAAAAGAGGAAAACTCATTAAGGTTTGTAGCACTGATTTAATTAAGTCCTGTATATTTTTTTTAATAATACATAAATATCAATTCATTTCCAATTTATCTATTCTTATGAAATGGCAACCCTCAATATTACTAGGCATGCTTATAAAACAATACAACACAGATCTACAATCTTGGATCTCTCGACTCTATATTTACGAGTAATTACTAGGAAGCGGTAAGTAATTACCGCTTAAGGAAATTACGTCGCCTTACAATACTTTCTTTAACACCCATAAGTCACAAATGAAAGTCGACCTATCTATTATGACCTGAGCTAATATTATTATTTCAAAACAATCAGAATCTATAATAATACAGGGTTAATGTACATAACTTAGAAAATGAAATAAATTCAGTAGGTTCCATATACCTACTTTTTCAAGAAAATCTGATTTCATTAATATTATTAAAGCCTTGTAAAGAATCATGTTTAAACACTAATAGTCTTAGTAAGGTAATTACTTGTTTTTCCAATACATGGATCAACTAGTAATTAAAGGAAATGACATCATTGGTCACTAATTTTAATTATTTGCACAGAACAAATGAACAGCTGTTTATAATGATAAATATCTACATAATTAAGATTGCACTTATGTATGTATATGATTATCATCACAAACCATTCTATATGTTTTGGGATCAAAAGTATATTTATACACACTGACACACTTAGTATATTATGTCATTCATTATAACTAAGATATAAATAATTTCCCCAACGGTACTCATTTTAACTGTAATTCCGACTGCCACTAGGTCATTGAAGCTTTGGGATTCTGGTTTCTTCAAATAGTACCAGGAAATAGTTTTATGTAAGTTTTATGAATGAAATGTAAGCCCGGACACATCAATGTGATGAATCAGTTTATAGTTATTGCAATGGACAGCGGACGTCCGTCTGTATATCTATATAGAGGTGGTAAGTATACATCATATATTTTATTACGCACTCATAAGTTATGCTTGATCAGTAATAGTGAATGATCATCCACAATATTTAATTGCACCCGAAGCTTTTAAAATAGCCGTAGTCAAGTATTATTGAGAAGTGTACAGTGTAAATAAATATAGGTTTTGAGATTTTTAATTATCTTTCTAAATACTTTTTATAAATAGCTGTTATTGTCAGGTACTTGTAGTAAAGTAACATTTCCTTTTTTAAGATCCTAATATTTTGTAGATATTAATTTTCAATACCTTTAATTTTAATCTAGATGTAAGTTAAAATCCATATAATTAACTTGGCCCCGCAATATACTTCACAGATACGAAATATATTGATAACAGAAACCAATTTTAAAATTACACCGCGCTGATGCAAATTTGACGAAGTCGGCAGGCGTCACACTCTGCGCCCGCGCTCACCGGAAAAGGGCTTAGGCCTCAGACTATTGAACTTTTGGCCGGCGACGGACGTAACGTCGACAGAGTTGAATTTTATATATAACCTTTTTGAGATTTTTAGTAAATGAATAGCACATACTTAAAATATTTGGGGTTAAAATCTAGCGTAAAAGTCAAAGTTGTTTCATAATTAGTTTTATATTTAAAATAAATAAAAGCCTTTAAGATAAAATTGTCTATAGATTAAAATCACCTTAAATTGTAAATATGAGCGACAGCCGTGTGACCCGATGACCTCTTAGTCTATTCAATGACGAACCGTAAAGCGTTATTCGAACAAGTATTTCTTAAAGAAAACAACCTTTCAGTACTCAAATATAGAATAATTTAATAATGATATTCATCAATTCAATAAGATCGATAATAATTGATCAGAGACGGGAACCAGTTTAAGAATAAATACTGTAAGAGCTGATAACTACTTTAATACTGGATTTAAAGTACATTATTGTTTTGCCTTGAAATGTTTGTTAAACCCACTATTACTTTTCTGACATAATGATATTGTAATTATTAATTAAAAGAACAAATTAGCCATATTTTGAATCAGCGTTAAAACACACGTTCCTCGAGTTACAAAACAAGAAATATTCAAGGTTAATGAGTGACTTCTAAGCAAAATTACGTATAAGAGGGAAGTGACGTTAATAATAACAACGATGTTACTTAATAGTCATTTGTTTTAAATCTCAAATCGTTAAGATGAAGTAACACGATCACACTTTAAGACAAGTCGATTTAATTTAATTATTTATCATCATCATTTTGAAATTTAGGACGTAAAGTTGTTTCCATTAACATGCTTCTGACACAATATCTTCAATGAACTTAAGGTTATTTTATTTCAAATACTTCTTTAATTTTACACATAAATACCAAATATAAAAACAATAAACAGATTAACCTCATACCTACTTTATGTATACATAAAGGAATCCTAACAAATTTTAATGCATATATAGTCTTTTAAAATATATATTTACCCCACAGAATTTTTTGGTTTCCATTTAATTATAAGATTACAGAATTAAAGAAAATTAAACGAATAGTTTACTGGCATTTAAGTGAGGAAGTTAAGAAAGGTAACTGGCAAATCTGGCACTAAGGATCATCATGGGCCATAGATCAGCAAAATGACAGGGATCAGAATGAAAATATAAAATATAATTTCAATTTCATGCCAAAGCAAAGAATGAATAGAGTCATGATTGCACTAAATATTCAACTGGTTTCAAATTGTTCTGACTTCTGAATAATGCAACTGGCATTTGAAAACAAGATCGAAGTTAAGTTATATTTAATCTACGGCTGCGATCGCGATAGTTCAAACATCGTGACGGAGGGTCAGGGTTCAAATACAAGTAACTGACAAAACGTGGGAGACAATTAGCCACATATATAAAGACACAATTAAAAATGAATTAATCATTTAAATTGAATTGCTTAAATGTAGTATCCAATTCAATCCACCAATGAAATAGGTTCACCAACAAACCTAACATCAATTTCAAATCAACCACACGTCGATAACATAAGACTTAAAGACATGTATAACTTTACTGTAACGTGATGATTCATGACAAAAACATTTGAACTAAATATCTGAATATGAAATATATTTAAGCGTACTTATATACGACACAAGGGCATTTTTTTGAAGTACGGTCGAATATATTTCTTTGAATGTACCTATATTCGAAGTTAGAGAAGTAATTTAGTATCCTTCCAATTATAGACCGTAGTACCTAGAAGAGTATTAGAATAAAGGCAACGGTAAAAAACACTGTTAGTTTAATATCATAATGGACGGAACAGAACGATATATGAAAAGGTTTCGATAACAAACATGTAACAATATTTTCTGATAACAGTGTAGTAAGCTCTTACGATTAAATTAAACGAATTCGATAAGGAAGTAAGTCAGCAAGGAATCATATTACAATATATTCTTGTTAAGCAATCTTTTCTAAAAGGAATAGGTAACGTTTCAATAAAATAACTAAAAAAAAATAATAAATAATGTTAAATATAAAGAGGATCTATAGTTCTAAAACTATAAGTTTTAACAATGTTACAAATGTTATTTTCACAATTCAAATAAATCGTTTAAAATAAGTATTAAATAAAGTTATAGATTAAAAAGTGAACGGAAATCGCAAGTTCCAGTTTTGATCATTTCATACACAATGCTGGTGCAACTTGAAGGCGTCGATTCGAAATTAATAAACAATTTGACCCACTCTCCGTTAAGAATTGTCGAATCATTCTTTATAGAGGCAAAAATCATTAATAGGTTTTCTTTATTATATGTACCCATAATATGATTAATTGGTGACTATCAATTAAATCACTTTTTTTTTTAAATATAGTTTGTAACATCATAATCTCTTTTTATCATATTTATTTCACAAAATACTTAAACTTCAGTTGCCTTAATTTAGACAAATCTTTGCAAAACGAAAGAAATGCAAAAATTTGCGATAAACATATCACGAAATTGGCGCTAAATCTGGTTTTGTCTACGGTACGATATTGTCATTGAGTTTTGAGTCACAGTAAAAAATATCAGCACGGTTCGTTTTGTTTTTATTGGAATTCTTGAACCAGCTTTCAATGTGATCACTTAGTTTGTTAATAAGCAATTAATTGAGCAATAAGACATAACACTTAAAAAAGTAGAACTTTTAATAGAGATATCGTTTCAAAACACTCAGAGAAAACTTACCATATATTATGGTATATGTCCTAAAAGAGTCGCATTCAAAACTCAGGAGCACTAGCGAGATTATTCTCGACCACTGGAGCAATTATTGCAATGTAATAAATAAGACTTGTCAGACACTAAATGATAGCACTGCCACTAAACTGCTCACATTCCAAAACACTGCATGGACACAACCTGCAAATTGCACAGCACAGGAAGAACCACACAAGTTTCCTCACATATTGGTTAAGAAACTAACTTAACAAAATGAAGAATGTCACCTTCGAATCGCAATGCGAAATATGAATGATTAAAGAGAACTTGCCGTTCAAAAACGACCGTTGAACCGAGGCTACTGGTCAAAATTTTATGACTTCTTTAATAAAATAGAACGATTGTCAACACACGAGTGAGCTGCGCGAGCAGCGCGAGCAAACTGAGGCGCTACGGAGCGCGGTTATACGACGCATCTAACAGACCGCGCGATGTGGACTTCAAACTTTTACACCGACAAGTGAAAAACCTGAATATCCTAAGACAACTTCGCACTACTCGTGTGCATTTAATTTGGAAGGATTACTATTTACTAAGTTGCGAATAAGCTCAACATTACACGCATGGACAAGTCACCTGGGCAAGGCTTTCAAGAAATGCAATCAAGTATGTACGCAACGATTACGAACATCGATTCAAGACAATTGATGGATCCTGTTTGATGTTGATATTGACAGCAGCAGGGATAATTATAGCAATGTCAGGTAACAATTTAAAAGTTTGCAAAAAGAACTAGATAAATAAAATGTGTAGAGGATAAAAAATAAAACCACTGATGAAAACCACTGAAGCGTGTCCAAGATAACTTATTCATAACAATTACCATATCCAATTATAGCAATAGTTACGAGTAATGCTTCGTTCCAATCGACTAGTTGGGTATAAATCGTGATGAATCTGGATGTTTAAAAATATAAACTTGTAGATATATTAAAAAAAATATTTCTACACCACAAGTTCCTAATTATCAATTCCTTCAAATTTTAGGTACATTTTTGTGTTTGGTTAGGAGAAATACAGCAGTTGAACTTTTAAAAAGCTTTTACCAAATAAATCAACATAAATAAAAAATAGAACAAATCCATTGATAAAGTGTAGATCATTATGGCATAGAGGAATAAAATCTCCAATACTACGGATAGAAAGTGTAAAATTGGTCCTGTTACGTTCAATTAAAGTTAGTATATTTTATCCTACAGGTTATCATATAATAATTTCATTTACATTAACCATAACCTGGTTGCGGTGGAGAGTCGAGTATAATTAAGGATGCAATACCCCATTACCGTGGAAACTGGATCCCATATCATCATCGTCGCTCCAATGATATTTCCACAATAATGATGGGCAATAAAAGTTGCGTATGAAATGATATTCCTGGGGTAATAGAAACATCTTAATTTTTTTTTCCAAGACACGTTTTATTTGGACAGTAATATATAATCTCTATGAGATGGTACAAATATTTATTGGTAATGATTAAAAGAATATTATTTCTACAGCAACCTAATATAAAGTAACTAATAGTTCAATTAGGATCACAATATATCATTAACTGGCTTGATTGTATCGGCAATTACATGGGGTGACTCGCTTGATTGACTTGTACACACCAATAGTAAATAAGAAGAAGGCATTACAACACCAACCATTCAAAATTCTCCACATAGAGCATTAATGTATTCTATTAGATAAAATACGCATAAAGTATATATTTTTTATAGATATCAATAATATATAGCAAAGAAAGATAAAATAGAATTTACGTAGAGGTAGTTAGGGACATCCAACGCTAATGCGAACAAAGCCGCGGGCAAAAACTAGTAATAAATAAAGAAATAGTCTGGGATCATACAATTACTCCCGATCCCATACCTGCGGGCATCACAAGGAATGTAAGCTGTTACAAATGACAGGGCTCCTATAATTACTGCTCGCGATGAGATGTACGACAAGCATTTACGACTTAACGACTATTTGCATCCCAAGTTAGATAAATCTATGAATAAAATTAAAATATACGTGCCTTAGTACATTATATTTCATTATCATACAAGTTTAAGTCCAGTGCAATGGAATATTAAAAACAATACCGACAGTTGAAGACAAGTTCTATCATGGCGGGTAAAACATGTTGCAACTGAATTAATACAAATTGTTGATACCATCTTCTCCTAACTTATATCTGTAATATATCAAAAGTGGTACCGTTAATATAACTTCAACAATACTGCACAGCAAATAGCTGTATCGTGATGTTCGACACCGTTAAACTGCTCACGTGAAGATAATAAACGCTTCCGTATATAGGAATTTGATGAAACCCATGTACATTACTAGCTCTGATGAATGTGTGGTAGTTTATCAAAGCAAAATATTATTTTTTTTAATTTGTACCAATAGAAATATGGATAAAGCTACCAACTCGGAAACATAATCGCCACAGACCTGAGAAGAGCTAGCGAAAGAAAATCAGATAATATACACAATTAAAGAAAAAAAAATTGTAGGGTTACATCAGTCATCGTCGGAGAGATCTAAGTCTAGTTACTTTTAGTTTTAATTACGTAAACGACATGTCATAAAATACCTAATTAGATTAATCAAGCTTTGTTACGCAGAATATTCTGGTTTCTATGTGGTTATTGCGGAAAGATATATGTCTAGTTAACAAGTAACAATACACTTCACAGATTACTTTCTCTCTATACTAATTAAACGGCCATGTAATATGTATATTTTTATTATTCACTATAATTAAAAAATGAATTTATCTATGACATAAGAATGAAATAACATGAGAATCAAGTCGCTGTTATATATTTATCGAATTTTAATTTGAGAAAATTTTGCACTAATTTATACAATTAGGTACTAGAGCCGTCAGCGGCGTCGCCCGCGTTAAATAAAAATTTAACAAACACTAAACATATTTTTTTCTTATTATAATTATTTAAACCTCTTTTTAAGTCCAAATAATTTTATAACACGTAAATTCAAAATGTTCCTCTATGGGTAATTTACCTCTTAAATAAATACTATTTTATTAGTACTTTAGTAACAAAAGGACCCTAGCAATACTAGTTAAATTTAATACAAAAAAAAATGCTTGCAAATGCAGAAAAGTCAGGAAAACTCTTTTTATAATACAAACTTAAACTAAAATTGTAACATACTTCTACCATATAAACAAACATAAAAACTACAATAATTGTTATGACCTAAATAAGTAAGCAACAAAAGTAAATAACTCAACAAGTACTACTACTGAACTGCACCTTGAAACTATTTGAATAAAAAACGTAGTACAGCTATAACTGGACTTCAGTACTAATATAGTAAAGATCCAATAAATGGCATACCTAATGCAATTTAAGACAGATGCTGTGACATCTGCCAATAAAACATCTGTGACATTAATAGAATAATTGCATCCAAACAGTTTCATGTATTTAAGACAAAGACATTTTTTTTTAATTGCTTAGTAAAACAATAACGGGAATAAGAAAACATATTGAGTAACATATTGTAAAGAACAATTATTATTGAGTTTCTTATTTCATTCATACTTAATTAAATGTAGAGTAAGGGTGAATACGTAAGTGTATTTGGTGAATAAGTACACATTTGCAGGTGTATTGTGCACCTTTTATTAATTTATGTTTGAAGGTCACTTCACAAAACAAGACCTTTATTTGATAAGTTTTTTATCTGTAGGTTAAAATAGAATTTGAAACCGCATACATATTAATATATTTCATACAACATTCGGTAGGTACACACGCGAGACTCGTAAAAAAACCGCCACAGGCTCTTAAAAATGTTAACTATTCTTTTTATGTTTTTAATGAGAAAAAATCTTTTGGATGATATAGAGGCGAATGTTTTATTCAAATAGTCATTATGGTGTTGTTGCTAAGTGATGATGACCTTCATAACATTAATTAAATTCTAGCTACAAGGTTATCGCCAACCTACTATCCTTATAATGCAAATAATAAAAATAATCTATGTACTATATAACTTATAGCTACATAATTTAATTATTCTTAACTCGTAAAATTAAACTTGTATCTTGGTTATTATCACAGACTAGCACTACTACATTTAACTAATCTGTATGATTTCTAATAATTTTCTTGACCCACAATACTAAAATGAACAGTTTTTAATAAATAGCATAATTAACATATTAATAGACATACTTATACGACACACTTACCTGAATACCGCCAATGGAAAAACTACTACATTATAACTTGCCCTATTTCTAAGACAATTATAAAGATGATTTATTATCTCCACAAATCCATGGCTTCCACAATTTATGTTAATTTTAACCAAAACCGTTCAGTTGCAAACTAATCACGCAATCAATAAACGTTTCAAAACCGAAACAAATCAGCTCCATTGTTTATCATTTACAACACAGGACATCGATACATATTTACTGGTCTTAAATATTTCAATATGATTAGTTAAAGGTTAATTGTACTAATATAGCATTGTTTCATTACAATACAAACTTATCTTATCTCAACATCAGCAATGAAAAGAGATTCAAGGACTTGCTTAAAAATAGTAGCGGCAGAGGACCGGTATTTAATACGGACTGTATCTAAGAATAATATTTCTTGTATATCCACTAAGAATAATATTTATTTTGTAGATCCACTATGTGCATATATTTTTTTTATTTTAATAAAATAGCATTAAAATAATAAAAAAATTAAATAAATATAGAATGAAAAAATAGCCGACATTGAGACCTTTGGGAAACCGTCACGTCGCTCCTACAATTGAGCAACCGTGTCACTACCCACCTCCATTAATACAGCAGTCTTAGACTTAGAATAATCCAGACTAATAAATAATTGTCAACAAAGACGAAATAGGAATTCAATGTATATTGAAATAGGCTTACAACATAATTAGAATGTTTCCATGTCATTTATATATGATACAGTATCTTATTATATTGAAACATGTTATGGTAATTACTAGAACACAATCTGGTGTTAGTGTCGCAGCGTGAAATATGCTTATGCCAGACCTCCTTGAGGTATGGATAAGAATGAGGACACAGAGATACTGATCATTATGATGTTTTGATAACTGTCTAAATAATACTCTAAAACTGCAACTGAGTGACGATCAATTTACATCCAAAAAAAAATATGCTGCTATTTGTTTATTTATTTGTATTATATTTTCTTTACTTTAAATCCATAAGACCTTCTGTAGAGACACTCCCCAGATTGAAATTAAAGCTACAAGGGTTCCCATCGCGCCCAGATTTGAGAAGCACACAACAAACTCAGCCGAGTACATTTTTTATTGTGATCACATTTTCACAAACGTCAATATTTTGTAAACAATTAACAAACAACTGTACCAACGCAATACATAGCTAGGTAAAACAACCCAACATGAAGCTTAATGTAAGTAAATTACTTAATATTACATAAAATTTACATCATGCGGTTATCCCCGTTACAGACTTCATTACAATCCGCGCTCCATTTGAGGAAGAGGAACAATTAATCACGGAGCGTAAAATCGAAAGTTCACGAATTCAATACACATGGCATGATGTTCATTACACTCGTTATTTGGTTAAAGACATTCTAATGTAGAGGAGTAGAAAGTGCTACTTCTGCGACATCCCGCTAAATTATGCAACTAGTAATTTAAATATTTCAGAAATGTTGTGACATTTAGGTAAAGTTTTAAAGAAAGTGTTACGCTAACAAGCCCTACCGTATGAAGTTTCATTATACACGCTTTCCAAACGAAAACATACGAAACATCGCCTACAGACACACCTCTAAATCTAATCATTAACCTTTTGTCTATTATGTAAGAATAATAAAAATATTATGACTAAGAATATTAAATTTATAAAGGCAATAAACAACAACATAACAAAAATAGAATTTGACATCGAAGAAACAACGCTCCGAAGGTTTGGCAGACTCCTCTAGTGAACACAGCTGGAGACTACTTCGTGTGTGGTAAGTTAACATGACAGAAAACTTGGAGCACTCTAAACAACATTAGATATCGTAGATAATAACAAATAGTTGAGAACTAATTCTGAAAGGGGTTTCATTTTAATTATAACAAAAAAGTTAAGAAGCAATCACTTATTGAAAAAATCCTAACAATAATAGCTTCTCTAAATATTTGATAATAATAATGAATGTTTCCTTAATAATAGTATTGAAATAAGTTCAGAATTATTCTGCCTTTTTCGTGTGAATGTATGTCATATCTTAACAATCACCCTGATAAATAAAAAAAAGTAAAATTTAAAAATAGGTTTAAGTAATCAAGATTCTTGTAATTATAATAATTCTACTTTCACCTTAGGGTTAACTCAATTCTAATTCTTATCCTAATTTAGGAATACATATTATATATATCTCAGAAAGAAGTACTGGTGGTTCCAGAAATATTATAAAAAATCGAATATTTTTTACGAAAAATTAAATCTCCCAATATTGTTTTACGGGACATTAAAAAATATTGAAACACAGAAAACATGGCATGACCTTACAATAAAATATAAAAATGTGTAACTTAAATTACTTCACACGTTTCAACAAAAATGGATATTCGTGAGTTGTACTATTTGCTACATAACATAACCCGACTTATAAAATTTCGGCACTATTTTATATGCTCTTGTGCATCAGAAATTTTTATTTTTATTCATCATGTTAATTTATAATATGTAATAGACATCCAATGGAGTCATTCGAAAACTCGCAGAAGTCTGAAACACCGTTTTAGAAATAGTTCTTCTGTGCCAGTGTTTGTACATCTAGACATGTTTATAATCAGAGAGTAAATATCTTTGTGAATATATTTGGTGACAGGCGATTGAGGAACGTATTTGGTTAGGATTATAGTTAGTATGCTTGAACTAAATTGCCTTTCATTAAAGATACTTTGAACTCTAATAAAAGCTAATGCTTTCAAGTAAAATAATATAACAACATGTTTTAGATAAAAACATAGTTTTAAATATGTAAAAAATATTTTACATATTTTACTAATATTATAATCTATTACAGCTTGTCAGATATACGATTGGTTAAAGTTAATGAAAATAGGGACATGACTAATGATTATTACTTTCTTATTCAAATTACATGAATTAATCAATTCGAGAAATTAGATCTTCAAAGTACATTTTTACATTTTGATGCTGAAACTTCCTTCGATTTATTACAACTAATTAACGGACGCTTCCGTCTTCACGCCGAAATTTCTCAAATGGATAAAAGAAGATAAAAATCTATCTGTCCTCATCTATAAAACTGGGATTCGTTTGGTTATAAATAGTTTTTAAAATTAAGAGAAGAGAGAAATGTGACAATATTTTTATTAATGTAATAAATAGTAATAGTAAAACTTGTCAAGGCTTAAAAATTGGTATAAGAAGAATGATATATTAAAAAAAAATGCTTCAAGAAAAAACTTATCAAATACGTGTGGCGAGTTCAATGTAAATAACACTATGTGATGAGGTATTTAGGATATTTTTGGCTAAGAAATTAATTTTTACCTTTGAGATTTTTTTACCGAACAAATTAATGGTTTTGTCTCTTTTTATTGTCCTAGCCACTAAACAGACACAAATCCGAGTCGGAGTCGCGCACGAAGACACCATTAACACCGACAATATTTATTATGATTAAAACAACAAAAAATATTAAATTCCTTTTATTGTGATTTGCATAAGTTTATTTTTAAGGTTAATTACATATTTCTAAACAACTAATAAACATGCTACTAACAGTTTTGCAGTTATTTAAATATAATGGTTATGAAAAGGTGGAAAATACACACAATACAATTAAATTTTGCACAGGTACGTATAAGAACCATTTTTCATTTATTAGTTCTTAATATAATAGAATAGAATTGACGAGAATAGAATTTTATATTCGCCATTGAATATCGACTGGTGTTGGTTGTATACATATTTGTATGAATTTTTTTTATTTAGTTTTTAGTGAAAGTATTAGTACTTTCACTAGAAACTAAATAAAAAAAAAACCTGAATAATATTAACCAGAAAGAGCTATCGCAAGGGTATTCAAAGGGTATACAAAGTATTTAATTATAGATTAAATATAGATCCGCTACCTCCTTTAAATCAACGATATATTTTATGAATAAACTGCATATTCGAATAGAATAGGTTTTTTTTAAATTTATCCCTAGATGTGTGTTATGTAAAAAAATCTGAATATCTATTACAAGACTTTCGAATTTTACAGCCGCAATCATTTACATTTGGCACTTACCTACATATGTCAAAAGTGACATTAGTGACGAGTAAACTCAACACTATCAATAATCTTCAAGTACAAAATTCATTAAGTTATATTATGTATCAATATCGGATATTATAAAATACATTAACACATGGATATTACGCATTAATATTGTGAAAAACGACCGATATTCTATTAGCAAGTGTCGGAAGAGCACTTTCAAATTTTACATAATGATTACACTAAGCGACATCTTGTGATAAGTACTTTATTTGTAACAAACTTTTTTAAGTTTCATCGCAGTTTTTAGTCGAACGAATGTCTACTTTACTTTTTACTAAACAAGATCTCATATTTTTTGACTATTACGTTAAATGGGGACCAAATCATAATTATCATAATTCTCTTCCGAAAAACAAATTACCGTTATTATAGCTTAATATACTTTTCTGTTCTGTATCAAGAACAGTTTAAACTTGCTGGGACATTAAGTTAAAGATCTAAGGCTAAGAAAATCTTAGTTACCAGCACAGAAAATCCACTCTCACGTAAACCGTTCAGTATCAACATCAGCATCTTGTATATCCTACAAGCCATCTTAACAACATAATTGGACCACCCTTTATTACCTTCTACTAAAGACTAATTACCATTAAATATACTATAAATATTAATGGCACAAATCTACCTACCTACCTATCGACTAATTATCTACCTTACCTACCTACCTGCCTACCTATCCACCTACCTACAAATTACAAATACAATTACACTTCTATTTACATGAATTACGGTTTATATGTGACATTCCTAAATACAGTTGTTCTTGGCTTTGTCGAAGCATGTGCAAATGTACCTTAATATAGAATGACATTTTCTTTTTCATCCGAAATTAACCTTAACCTGCAGATGTTCAAAATGATCTTTACATTATGATCGCATTATTGCACCTTGCGTAACGAAAAAAAAATACTATTACGAATTTTTGTATATTTTTAAGATGCACTCTAAAAGAAACAAATGAAAAAGAAAAATTCAGCATCTGCTGACTGTAACAATGCAAACATAAATAAGGAGAGCAATGATAATAAATAAACTCGCTTTTAACGACAATACAATACAATTCTTCCAATTAAAATAAACCATACAAGATACACAATATGAACAAAGTTAATTAAAATGTTTCAATCGCCACTTCATTTAACAGTAAAGCTGCAGCAAATGAGAAGGAAAGTAAGATAAATTGTATTAAAAGAAAGTGTTCCGACGCACGTTACAAATCCATAGAACTACAGGTCTTTATCGGACGCCTACACTGATTGTAAAATATAACATGTACTATATAGCATTAATCTACGAAGCATACTAGTTCGTGCACGCGACGTCACTCATGTTTCCTGTCAAATGATAAAATACAAATGCAGATAACAGAGAAATGTATGAAAATAATACATGGTAGTAGATTTCACTTTGTAGTTTTGTCTGGATTTCACCGTTGTCAAATATTATAAAACAAACCTTAAGATTGCAGTGTGTTTTTTGTTTTCATTTCCGTTGTCAAATATTATAAAACAAACCTTAAATATTAAAATAATCAAAATTTCGAGTTATCAATGTTTTTTTCAAGTGCCTATTTGGATAGATATTTCACTGGAAGACAGGAGTGTTTTATATATGAGTTACATTTTATCAAAGAAACATTTTCAGTGCGAAATACAAAAATACCTAAATTTCGAATTTCAGCGTTCTGACATAGGTAATAAATAACATACAGAATATTAAAAAAAAAATTGAAACAATTTATGATACCTACTAGTATTAAAATTCAATAAACTTAAAATTAGGGATGCAGAAAAGCGGATGTTATCTTTAACAGAAGCTAGTACCAATCAAAATCTCGAATATAAACCGTTTTGAAGCTATCTTTTAAAACATAATTAAATTAACATTTCCTTTTTTACATTTCACATAAAGGATTATGTTATATTTTCATGAATAGACTTAATGTTTTTCTTTGTAAAATATAAACTTTAAGTTCCGCGTTCTAATTCCTTTCTATAAATAAATGTAATAAAAACTTCAACGTGCATTTTATCCTCTAAAAGGTATTCCTATAAAATATCTGGGTTGAATTTTAGATAGAAAGGTGAATAAATTTCCGCATATTTTAACGAATCGTAAACTAAAGTAATCAAACGTAATAAACTATGAATAAAAAGTGAGTTATTTAATAATATTAAATATATATTTATATAAGATCATATCAAGTTGAATTTACAAGTTATCGCGAAGTGTTTGTTTGACAAATATCTTTGGTAACATAAAACAATGCGCGTGGGGCGAGTGCGAAAGTAAATTTTGATTATGTGCAAAATCGTTATCAGAATAATCTCTTAGTATTGAATGGTGGTAGATGTTATCGGTTTTGTTTTATAAATTAGGTACAAGAGTATTGCATTAGACATTACAAAATGTCGCCGGAGAAACAGCTTTGTGTAGTCATATCTACTATTTATTGATCAAGATTAAAATATTAAAAAAAAAATTGTTTGTGTGTCAGTCTTACGTACATTTTCAACAACCTATAGATAGACAGTTATCTGGGATAACCAATAACTTTCAATCCATACATTAGTTGCGCCTTAAGCTGCAGTTACAGATAATTGAAAGATAATGAGATAAGAGAATGTATTTATAACAATTTTGTTAAACATTCGATAATAGGATATTGAAAACTGTCATTAATCAGAGATATGTTATTACTAAATATTGTACTTAAGTATACCTTATTTGATATTATTCAGTTAGTTGAGTGAAATTGTTTATAAACATGTACTCGCGTTTGACATGACGATAGTGTTTACGCAAAATCAAATCGGCTTTCTATGAAGACACGTAGGGAAAGCGTCAATATTGACGGTAAAAATAAATAACCGAATATTAAAACACAATTACCAATACTAAGGAAACATTTGGAACTTTTTAATTTACGTTTACTAATTTGTATGTGTACATATATGTGTATACATATATATACCTTTTTGTTTTGTAAATATATTTTAATAATTTTTAATGTATTTTGAAATCGTGATAATCTTTTTTAGATATGTGTTAGATATATGACTAAAAAGTAATTCTTCATTTTATATATTTTTTATAACGCTGCAACAACTAAAGTCTCAGGGTAATGCAAGTTAAGTAAATTTTATTTGGATTACAAATACTAGTTATATTTCTAAGCTACTTAAAGAAATTGAATTAATAATTTATTTTTTATACACATACATAAAAATCTTATTATAAAGTTCCTCGTTCACATAACTATTTGTACTAACTCGTATGATTTTTGTAAAACCCTAGATTGGAAAAAGATCAATAGTTTTATATTGATAACAAACAAATTGCTTCGATTTGTGTGAATCGATTTCAAAATATTTGTTATGCTATCCATTAGGATATTCGTATCTGTCGTCTAGGAACACACAAACCAACTCGTCATTCCGCCGCATATTTTTATTAATATGGTTTGTTAACCGAATACGTAAAACAGAATTTAAAAGGCAAACATTTATACAGAAAACAAGAATTAGTGGATTCAAATGTTTTGCAAATACAAAACCAATCTTGATAGGCTTCGTTGTTCTGGGAAGGTCTTCAAAATATAATATTTTAATATTATTCATTATCAATAATACAACCAGGAAGTCAATATAACAAAGGAGGCAGTCAGAACCATCTACGTTTAACTGTTACCTTAACCACCCACGGGTAGTTACAACTGGTCCACTACTTGACTACCACATGTCATGTCAATGACCACAGATGATATATCTAACTTAACTGTATCTCTTGTATTATTTTTATTACTATCAAGTTTAATAAGATTTTTTTTATTTATAGAATGATATGTGGATTATACAACACGTTTGTTTTAAACCCAATTTGAATATCCAATAATAATTCATAAGAAATAATTGATAGCTGCATGTTGCATCTACGTGGAGCTAGTCTGTGCCCTAATCCGTCCGGTACTTGCGTCTGTTACATCATAATCGGGCACCTACGGCTTGGAAACGATGTCCATTCATATTCATTAGACATACAACTGTTTGTTCCAAATAACATAAGCTTTCTGCTGCGCTCGTTTCGATTAGGAAGTCCCTATATGGTATTATAAAATACGACCAATTATACACAAACTGACAGTCTCTGGTTATATTATCATAGTAGTCAAACTAAATTTAAATTTATGTTTCGTTACATATTTTATTTATTATCTTATAGTTAAAATGATAATAAAATATAAGGGAAATTAAAACTATTTTCAAATTATAGCAATAATATTGAATAGGTAAATAAAGTTTTTCAGCTAAAAATTAACATCTGTTAGTTGTGCAAATGTGTTAGAAATTTCAAGTGTTTTGTTAGCTCTATATACGTATTTACTTAAACCGTTTGGTATTTTGTCGTTATTTGGAACGGTCGGGTGAATGACCTGTCTAAGTTTAGTTCGACAAGGCCACTAGGATTGTCCTCGCAGCAACAATGATTTATGGGCTTCTAATGCCATTACAAGATTTGTGGTCTATTTGACGTTTATCCCGTATCTACTTACAAAATCTTTTTTTTTTTCTAAAAAATAGACATCACCGTATAATAACAATATAATAGTAACATAATCAATAGTCTCTCCGGTATAAATACTGCATTGGAGGCCCTAAAGCGAAGCGTGAAATTACTTTGATGTCTTCGATTATTACAGAATTTGGTGAACCGTGAGAAGCTGTCTGTCGTGCCATCATACCACCAGCCAACACCAGCTATAATAACACCAAAGAAACAAACTACCAATACACAAAAGATAGCCCGTGAAATGTCGTAATCATATTTGTATAGATCATGTTTTTTCTACAATCACATTTAATTGACACGTTAGGTTTTTTACTACTTCCATTTTTTGCACTCTTCTGCGGCTTTAATAAAAAGCTTGTCACAATGTTTTTCGAGATTTACAACCATCTCTTTAAATGATTATAGTTTATTTTTTAATATCAAAAATCACGTCTTGCTAATAAGGGCCTCATGATATATTTATTCATTGTTTTTTTATTGAAAATACTTTAAAGTTTAAACAAATTGAAAAACTTGCCTGATCATTCAATGTCTTTCATGTTGTACTTTATTGCGGCAGACGTTTGACCTGAAATAAAAAAATACAGTTAGAAATTGAATATTACCGATCGGTTTATAATTCAAATGCTAATACAAATGGAATGTAACCCAAAACTTGTGCTTATTTGACTTTAATTTGCTGTTTAAGTTATTTTTGTTGTTTTAAATTGCATTCCTTCCTCTTTCACGAGCCCTGCTCTAATAAAAGAGATGACCGAAGCAAGTTGGAAAGTTGCCAGAGCGTAGTGTATTTTAGGAGATCCTTTTAGATGTTTTATTAATTTAACTTAAAAGTTATTTTCCGCCTGGTACCAGTTACTAACTTACTTTATATACATATAAAGTAATAGTCCTGATTAGTTTGAGATTTAAAAAAAAAAACCTAATCTGATAAAATCATGTACGAACATGTTATATTACGTAAATGTTACAAATAAAGTAAAATTAATTTTGAATGCTTACTTTTATTCAAAGTTCATTCAACGGTTAATTCACGTTACATATATGTTAGAAGAACCTATGTTATAAAATTATACCATTATCTACCAAGTTTGGTTGTAAACAGACTACGAAAATTAAAACATTGCTACCATAAAATATTTATACTAAATCAAGATTAAAACTGACGCCAGGGACACGAGTAACAAAATGGAGAGGGAACTCTTGCACAGGTTGACAAATTATTATAAGTGCGACTATAAATAATGAGTCCTAGTAATAGCTAAAGTAAGATATTTAGTAGGAAGTCAAGAAATTTGCATAGAGTATACAATAAAGATTATAAATGTGCTATTACATTCACTATTATAATAAAAGTTCGTGCCGCGTCGAGCGATATCCCTGAGAACTACTCTAATTACAGAATACATAACAGTTACCTAACTTGACATTTCGGTACCATTGAATATTGCCAATTGCCTGACCTAACAAGAATGCAATTTAAACTGTTACTAAACATCTATAACAACATTACGATAAATCTATTGTCTTGTGTTCGTTTAATTGTACGTATATAAAACGTTTTAGAACAAGTATAAAAAGTGGAATGAAAAGTCTTAAATTACATTATAAGCGTATAATAAAACAACGCGGAAGTCGTTGCTAAAGGGCTCTTTCACATCACTTCACGTGATAATAAAAAAACAATACATGCAACGTGAGAAACGTTAGTAAGGGCGTATTCTCGAGCTGCAAAACGGTAATAATTATCCTCGACTCAGACCTAACTGAAATCTACTAGACAAATCAATACCCATTTTTAATATATGTATGTAATAGATTTGTTCATATTTAAACATTTCATAAACAAACTAGAATGTATTATATAATACTAATTAAACAATTATTTCTGATTTAATGACACATATTTTTAATTTTAATTAATGAGTTTAATTCCATTGTTAATTAAATTAAGCCAAAAACACATTCCGTCCAACCAACAAACTACATAAGGAAGTGAAGTATGGAAGTATGCCGTGGAAAGGTAAAATTGATAGTTCTCAATTGATAATAGTGTACATTTAATGCAGTATAACTGTTCCTTGGGATTTGCAACATATTACTGACCGATAGCTACAGGGAGCGGACTAACACGTCGACTATCATTGTACGTACAAACTACATATTAGCTCGCCAACCCCGCCTTGCTTAACGAGACGTCTATTTGAACGTGTAGTGTAAATAAACAGCCTTGGGCATTGCAATGGCAAATAATGCAACAGACAACAGTTACACTACTTCTCTATTTGAACAACTTATATTCTTACAACTCTATTTATTTTAATATAGCTATAAAACTCTTCCTACACAATATCAAAGCGAAAATATAACACCAGTACTATACAAGTACTTAAGTTAAATTCGGTCTGAAGTATCAAATACTCAAAGAATAGATTTCATCGCATATTGGGAAAAAATATCGAATAAGTTATATTTACTAAAAATTCCTATTATTGTACTTATATATATATCATATAATATTATTTGGACAACCCACTAAAAAAATTTCATTTTAACCACATGATCATGACGTACCTCTGCGTTACCTTTTAAGAAACCCGGCTGTGTTACTATATTTATATATATAATGTATGTCTAAATGTAAAAAACATTTATATACATTAAGAAATATTATCTCTACTAAATAGGGAGCAAAAATGTCATAATTATCTTAATCTCATTAGGAGGTCTATTGTTTGAGCCCACAATGTGTTTATTTACCAAATTTAGTAAATATTTCCAGAGGTACAGTTAAACTCTAGTTATCCGAACAATTATCATGACAGTCGAAATAACTGTTAAACCAGATACATTATTCATAACCCTAACTAATTCTCAGGCTTTAGAAATAACAAACACCACAGCTCACTAATTTGGTGGGTAGATGTAAACTTTACGTTGGTGACATATTTCGTTAATTTAATTTAAGGGCTTATATTTTTACTATAAAAAAAATTATTAATAAACTGTTCACAAGTTTATTAATAAACTTTTTGATAGTGTAATAGTGAAAATTATTAATAATATGTTAATAAAAACTGTTATAAACTTTTATCAAACTCTGTAATCGGATTAGAATACCTATTGGCAAAAAAATAAAGAAATCTTTAAGGCAATTTGATGTTTTAAAGTAATAGATTAATTATTATTTATAACAGGAAATATAATTTTAACAGCAAATTTTATTATAAAAACTTTTTAACTTTAAATATATTTTTGACTTACGTATTGTACAAAAAACATAACAATAGATATAAAGGAGTTTTTATATATATTCGTTCGTATAAATATCTTATACGATAATGGCAATCCTACTTCTAATAGACGGACAATGTACACAATACCTACCATGCTATCCTAGAAACACAAATGTTAAGGTCAAAAGGGGAAAGTCTAAGTAACTATCACTACGATTAAAATAAATGGCAAAACGCTTTCCTTCCTATAAGATCGTACTACAGACTACAGAGTCGAACATTTAATGAGTACGTACTGTTCTTTATATTTACAAGTTTCTAAGATGTTCTAAGAAATTCATAGTATATAACGAAAGCTTTAACTTACTTTAAGCACTACGAAAATGATGTCGTTAATTTGAATATATTCATATCATTATTATTATACTATATATTTTAGGGTCATACAACTTTTCTATATAACTATTACCCCGCAACTCCGTCTGCTTGAGAACAAAGGTGTCGATTTTCCCCGTTTAACTAAATGTTTTCCAAAATCTTTCATTAAGCGGTTGTTTTATATAAATATAAATAAGCATGTATATAAATTTCAGCTTTTTATACTCAGAGTTATAAATGTTCGTTGAATCTTGATCAGTCGGGACAAATTATTTTTCATGTATAAATAATCTAAGACTAAAAAGTAGGTATACTTAATTGGTATTTCATAGTAATACCTATCATTAATATTGCTTCGTGAAAACAATACATGTTTGCGATGTTTGAAATGTTTGTTCAAATGTTTCTAACTCATTTATTTCGCTATTCATAAAGGGCAACATCAAACAAAACTAATGTTTTTCAGTTCAAATTAATTATTTATATATTTTCTAGACAGCTGTGTTAATACCACCTAAATTCGCAGCTTAAAGTTACCAATAAATCTTCTTTTGAATTCCTACTACAAACGTGTCTAAATTTATTAATAGTGTCTAAGTATTGTTGGACAAGTCATTAACATCGGAAAGTGTGTGCTTTGATCTCACAGATCCTGCATCACAGAGACCTACTTTAGAAAGTATTTCAGGCAAAATAAACTTAGAATATTTTAAAAGAAATCATAATAAAAATAATTGTTCTGGATACAATCCATAAGGCCGTATCACGTCTACCAAAATAATTACATATGAATTAACTGCTTGTATATATAGGTATATTAACGTGCAGTTTCTAAAATATTTATTTAACTCCAGATCATTAATTCCAGGATTAGAATACCTAGGTTCATAAAGTTAAATGCGGATGTAGGTAACTTTCGCCAGCATCCGTCTACAATTCCAGCTGTCGAATTTCTGTTTGGATTTAAATTAATTATATAATACATAAAAAATAACTAATAAATAACTAATAAACGATAAACAACTACAGATAAATCATTGTATATACAAATATTTCAATATTTAACAATTAATTTTACCTTGTCTTTGATAAATAGAAACTGCTCGATGGTATCGTAAAAATATTAAGATTAATTTCTTGTAAGTCAGGAAATTAATATAATATGTTAAATAACTTCTAAAAATATTGCTTAGATATAATATATATAGATATTAAGTATTTATTGATTTGATTGGAAAATGTTATTGCTTCATTAGCATTTCTTTAACTCTATGTTATATTTTATTATAAACATCCTGATACATCAGTTCATAGACTATTTAAAAAAAAAATATGTAATCATAATTATGGTGGGAACAAAATGTTTGATTGAAGGAGAGAAGGAGTGGAGTAAAATGATATGCATAAAAATTTATGACAACCGAAGTTTTTCCGTCATTCATAACTTATTGATAATTTTAATAAAACAAACAATAATTTATAAATTTGAATCAATTGACGTATTTGGCCTAAAAGTAATAGCCACATTATAACATACAAACAGATCACTGACTCCCACTGAGGCACGTCGGAATACATAAAAGCATGCAAAAAAAAAAACCATTTTACTGAGATACTTTCGAAGCTTTTACAACAGATTAGATATCATTTAAAATCAGACAGTTATTAATCTCCAAATTTCATGGGAAACGTCATTTGATCCGCACGTCACCTTGACTTATTTAAAACGAACTTCGATTGATATTTATCAAAGAAACTACTTAAATATTAATTTAAATAAAGCTCTCAGCGTAAATAACTACCGTATATTATTTTTAACTCATTTTTAATAACTAGTGATTCATTACTGTTTGACAACTGCCTTACGATATCTAGTTTCCAGCTGAGATAAGAGTTTGGAAACTTAATAATTATAGATAAATATATTGATCACGAGAGGACACAAATCTTAAGATTTAGGTCAATGTCAAAAAAATTTCTTCTATTAAGACATTGGCATTTATAAAGCGACAGACGCGAGTTGTATGTGTAGATATTGTATGTAGTTGATTTTACTTTATATTTATAGATTGACCCTAAAGGAACCGTCTTAAACATTTAGGGCTATTTTAAAAGTTTATTCTTCTAATATTAAGACATTATGAAGGGGCTAACTCTGGTTGGTGTTCGTTTCAGTTTGCTAAATGGTTTTACCCTAAAGGAACTGCATTAAACATTAAGGGCTATTTTGGTCTATTGGTATATTACGCGTTTATTTGGTTTGTCGTGATATGTTATCAAGTATGGCTATTAAATTAAAGGTTAAATTAAGGTTATTAAATTTTCAGAGCTTGTGTATTCTCGGCCGCAAACAATTATAATTTAAAAAATTACATTATTAGACAACTGCTGACGCGTCTCAATATGGATAACTCTTCTATACGCGGTTTTATTTACTGTATTTTCATGAGAATAGTAAATAGAAGTGTTCTAGTATCATACGTTTTTGAGTATTAAATTATACAATAATCAATATTTAACTCAAGGACTCTACAAGTAAGCTATCGCCTTGCTGCTTAGATGAATGTAGCTTTCTATTTAGTTCACTGCAGTCAGGAGATAACAACTTGTAAGTAACGTATGGATGTAGGTCGCAACTAAATATAATATGTTATGAATAATTGGAAATGTATAATGACATAAAAAATGGCGAGCATCCTTAAACTAAAAATCTTGAAGCGATATGATAGTATTTTATGAGTCTGCAAAATATGTTGGTATTTAATTTGGCAAACTAAAGACCTTAAAGTAATATTTCAGTATGCCTAAAAGCGATCCTTACAGTTTTAAGATATATAAAAAAATGTTGAGTCATTTAATTTCAGTTAAAAAAATAGCACTCTTTGTTAAGATTACGATTTTTCAAAAATATATATTTTTTGTATGTAATAATGCTTTAACTCAGATGTATTTTGATTTAAAGGTCCTTTAAACTTTAAGACCTTGTATAGAAAGGCGGAAAACGTGAGATATATCATAATGCGACGACATCAAAATGAAACATGGCATCAAAAGCGTTGGAGGTTCAAGAAGTGATGCCGGTAGATAACCATTACTGCAATTTATTATCATATTTCAACATCTTAATAAAAACATTTGAAGGCAAGTGGTATAACCTCACCTATAAGGAGATATTGTCAAATAGATATTGAGTAAAATTTTATTCATGTTTTAGGTTATTTACATACATACAAACAAAGCACACACATACCGGAAAGGAAACTTGAAGATCGTTTACAAATTATCAAATCCATAAATATTTGTCTGACATAAATATGACAAAATAATTTTCATAACACTTTTTTTGACAATACCGCGTACCTTACAACGCACGACAAACAACAATTTGAATTTAAGTAATTGGAATCCCTCTTTAACTCGCAGTGGGAAGTCTGATAACAATAAGTCCATTACACATTAAATCGTATACCTACCAAAAACACCCTAAATGAATTAACCCCTAAATACTACCCTCAACTACACAAAATATTTATAAGTCATAAACATGCAACGACAGTGACGCTAATGATAAACAAACGTTAGTAACTCCAATGGTTAACTTCAAGTAATTAAAATGTATGTAATGTTTACTTGGTCCTACTAGTAATTTGCTATATGGGTGATTCTACAAAAATTCGGTAACTCAGTGTCATCAGTCGATAAATATGAAATAATGTTATATTTTATAGATTTTATATTTTATTTTGAAATTATGAAATCTCGTCTAATTAGTCACTTAATTTCTGATATTTACTTCAAAAAGCATTTTTTTAAAAAGAAAAAGTATGCCCAAAAAGACAGTCCTTTGGCTTGTCACAAGCCCAAAAACACTCAATCAATCGACTGTACATTAAATTGTACCATTAATTTAAGAAAAGTCAATATTTGGTAACAATCTATAATGTACATAACAATGTATATTACGTTTTTTATACTACAATTATCTCTACATTGTTTTTTAAAAAAGAAAAAACTTTGTCTTTAATTTCATTCGTCAGTCCTCTGTGTATTTTTCAAATTTGAAATTTGCGCCAAATAACAGGGATTCAAGAGGATAAACCTGTTAAATTTTAAATATTGGTAGTATTGTTAGCTTTGAACCCAGGCATTTCCTGGTAATCATTACAAAGTCAGTGCTATTGCGTCGGATATGACGTACTCTTGTGCCAATCCAGTCAAAAAATCAGTACTGTGGTAAATCATTATTTCCTTAAAAATCTTAGTTTTATTCTGATTTTTAAATAGCGTACTATAATTTGGTTAAATGTAACTTGTTGATATTCAAAAATACGAAAAGAAACATTAATTTTAATGATAACCTCAAATTTATGCCTTTTTCATCAGTCCGTTGGCATCAGTCCTTTGGCGCCACATCACACGATATAAGGACTGTGTTCAGGTTACTGATGTTTTTTCTTGTTTTTATCACTTCACTTTCATCCTTTATTTTATTCAGTATTAAATATCATGGCGTTTATAAAAACAACAAATTTGACTATTAAAAATATTATATAAAAGAAAAGAGAAACTGAAAAGGCTCGCTTGACGAGAATTAAAAGCGACCACATCAAATTATCTGCATACCAGGAAAAACATATATATTTCACCTTATATACTAAATCAAAGATAATAATACTTTAATTTCTATTGTTTGTACATTATTTATACAATATATATACTTTAAAGTAAAAGTGCCTAAAAGTAAAATAATGTTATTAAGAATGTCAAGACTTTTATGAATGTTGTGATGGTTTATTTCTCAAAGTAATACATTTTTTTTTATTTTAACTTACTAAGCATTAGCATAGCATTTTTTTCTAAGAGATTTAATAAATGTCATATATTTCCTATGAATTTGTGTTTTTTATCAGTACTGTGTCACCCTCGTCAGTCCTCTGGCAGTCAAATTCTGAAAAATCGAAATATTTCAGAAACTTCTCTGAAAAGTGACTGGCCCGATTCGCAACAATATAGTATATAGATTACCTATGTTATAAACCCAAATTTGTATAATTTTAACATAAAAACTACAGTAAACAAAAAAACCCTAAAAGTTACCCAACTTTTGTAGAATCACCCATATGTATGTCTGTTAACTTTTATAATTAATAACTGATAGAGGTATCTATTACTATTTCTGTACTAGTATACCGAATCGTAAAATCTAACTTAGAATCTTAGAATTCATCCTAAATAACTAAAGATAAATATCATTTTTCACATTTTTTTAATATATTTTAAATAGATTTTGAATAGAGTGAGTGTATAATATTTTTATCTATGATTTTATTAAACCTGTATTAAATTATAATTAAACATTGAAATATAAGCAATAACAATAAAAACAGTAATATTATATTTTAATATTATTACAAATGATTTTCAATGAAGATATCGTGATTGCGTGTAATGAATTACTATTATTAACAATACAATAGAGTAATGACTATAATTCTACAGCATAGTTAGAGGCGACAGAAAAAGCATTACTCTGCAATAATTAAATTATGACGAATTAATCTTACTTTTAAAAAAATATTAAGGTATGTATACTGTTAAAAAAAGTAAATATTGCCTTAATTAGATGTAAGATAAATGTATTTATTAATATGTTTCTTTTAAATAAGTCATTACTTAATTTTGAGGATGACTAAGAAGTAACAAGTTTTTTAGTATAGGCCCTTATTCTATAGAATTTCAATTTATACATACGAAATAAATGTGAAAACTTTTTTTATGTTGGGATTGTTAATAATTTTGTCTATATTTTTCCTGTAGTTCATATATATATAATACTTACATGATATTCATATCATTAAGATAAGCAAAGAGTAATACTGTAGGTACGTAACGTAACTCTTAAATAAAATTAATTTAAATCACATATTAAGGATTCCAGGGCAATTTCTTTTAGGCAATATTTTTTGTGAAACGGAATTATAAATATATTTGGAATCCGAAAAAAACGGTTATTCCCAACATGTATTATATATTAACATAAATAGAGCTCACGCCATTATCCCATCACAGGGGTAGGCAGACTCTATATACCTAGACTTGCCATACATATTGTAACATAGAAAAAATATTTTTTTAATTGCAAATAACATTTACTGTGTGTTAGTTTAATACATAAATATAAAACAATTAAAAATATAAAAAGCTTATTCGAAGTGGTGTCCATTGGCTGCAATACAGTCCTTTAAACGTTGAGGCCAGTTATCAATAAAAGCACGCGGTGTTTCCATGGGGAAGTTCATAATTGTTTTAGGGACTCCAAATTATCATGGCGATTAGAGCAAGCTGTACTTTATAAAACTGACCATAAATCATAATCCAGCGGATTAAGATCGGGATTAGACGACGGCCAGTCTTCAGCTCTGATGAAGTCCAAAACGTTCGCCTCTAACCAAGCCTGCGTGCTTAACTACCTTCTCAAGAATGGTATCTTGATACACTTGTGCCGATGTTTTGATACCTTTTTACAAAAATATGGCTCAGTCACTCCTTCATAGCTCACACCCCACCAAACCATCACTGAAGTCGGGTAATGCATTTCGGACAGGATTACTTAGAATTCTTTCCCTTACTGCTTTGACCACCTTTTTCGTACGAACACTACGTGTCAGATCACTACTACTACACTACGGCCAGATCTTTCTCTGTCACAAGCGGAGGAAGTCTCATTGTACCTAATAATAGCCCGGTACAGAAACATTTGACTAATTCCAAGTGTATGGAGAGTTTTAAAAATTGCATTTGGCTCCATAGCAACTTAGTGTAATGCAATCTCAGCGATTCTGTTCTCTTTATCACCCCACCCATAAGTATATATTATATACTCCATTTCGCAAAAAAACCCAAAAAAAGCCCTGGAACCTTCGAAATCAAGTTATCTTCTATGTCATATTCCTTGTGAAACCGTGAATCAAAAATTTAACGTTCCATGAGTTCAATGAAAGCTAATTGAAATAAAACTTGTACTTGTACTTGTATAAGACAACCCAATGGCAAAAAGTTACGAGGAAGTATTGAAAGCCCCTCGATGAGTCAACACCTTGTCGAGTGACCAGAGATGGGCCCTTTGTTTAACGGATTCCTTTTCTTAATTGCTTGGTTAAACCTTTGTTATGATGGCATGCAATCAATACACATTACATGCTTATTGGTAATCAATGTCGAGGAATTGTTCATACGAACGTTCGTTGTGCAATTGGGAAATAATTCTATTTATCAAAGGTTATTTAACATTTGACAACATTAAAACTTTTAATGTTAATATTATATTATACCTAACCTTTAAAGACAATAGGTCTTTAACGTATTTATATAATTTATTTAAAAGTACATTAAATACTTATAGTATGTAAAATTTTTGTTTTTGACCTCAAATGGTCATTGAGCCATTTTTAAGCAGTATGGTTGGTTCTATACTGGACTTTTTACTTCCAGGAGATTCAGATCATGGTATTTCTATATATTTGTAGAGGCAACTGGAGACGGTCTGTGAGATGATAGATTTCGCGCATCAATATCTGCAAAACAGAGAAGTTGCCAGTTTGAAGAAATGAAAAAGATTTGTACAGAAGGACGAAAGTGAAAAAAACAAATTTGAGTAGATTCCTCATAATTACTTTGAGCTTGTTCTAGACGACCAATCCGAAAATTATAATATGTAATAAATATTCAAGTATATTTTAAACGTACTTACGATCAATCAGTTGCCAAATTAACACGTCGTTATAACGTTATGAGTGAACGCTACGTAATGTGATAAGCCAATAAATCTTCAAATTAAAATAGAATTAAGTACTGGTATGTATGTTTTCAAATCATAAAAGTTAATATTATTGCTTGGGCTTATCGGCAGTGGAATTCAAATATTAATAAAATGATTTATATGTTGCTTTGAATTACGGTTTTAAAATTTTAAAAGACGGCTAATGTTAGTTTTTACACCACAATGCTCTTTTTTTAGTGTCATCCGGTTTCGTAAGCTAGATAAAGCACGCGTTGATAGGTTAGACACACAAGATTAACATTTTACGATGCTACGGATGTCCATTCAAAATAAAAACTTATGTAATGCTTGCTTTTTAGTGATTCCTGTTCCCTCACCAAGTCCAAGATCGATTGAAACTTCCTTTTGTAGATGCACTCAACGAGTTTCATCTTTGAACTGAAGAAGGCTAAATATTTAAGTCTTGTATATTAAATAAAATTAAAATAATCTAAATTTACATCTGATACAATTGTTAGATACATGTTCAATAGGAATATATTATTTTTCCATGCCAAGAATAACAATTGCTTCTACGTTACTTAGCTAACCGCAAGGGAATTAAGACGTCTATGGATGGCGGCGGCGGATTATCGGTCACCGACCTACAAAACACTTTTTGGTGTGGTTAATATTTATATTAAATATTTAAAATATATATATTTTTAGCTCATACACTTAAGTATAATATAGCCATATTTTTATTACTAATTGCAGCAAATTCAAATATGTGGTGACCCCCAGTAATCATTTCAAACTTACATGTGCAAGTAAAAGGCAAGCAGTTTTAGTACAACTATAATTATAACCACATTTTCTATTGGAATATTCTTTTTTTAGTTATTTTTTTTATCTATATTAAATCAATAAACCATCACCACAACAAACTTCATCACAATCCATCATATAGTTTTGTATGATACAGAAAAAATAAAAAACACCAATTATAAAAAGAAATATGAGGTTTTTAGGTATTATTTAAAAAATATTTAAATAATGAGTGTTTTTACAAAAGCGCCTTATTTATTATTAGGTATAGCAAAATAAATATTTTACCTATGTATGGCTAGAACCTTAAGAATGTAAAGTTTTGCTAAATAGACTCCTTTCATTGAGGAGTTTAATTAGCTGAAACTTAACATAAGATAGACTAACAGTCAATAGAAATTATAAAAATTGAATAAATCAGCCAGCAACTTGCTCTACGGCTGTACATATTTTTCACATTCAATGCATGTCACAATACCTCTTTACTATAAAGACATGTTTCAGTACAAAATGTGACAATTGCTTTAATAGAAGTGAGAAATATAGCCCTATTAATAATAACACACACTTCTTTTCTTCTTCTTCATTCTTTAAAGCTAACAAATATAATTTTATAAATATTCAAAGATACTAAAAAAATACATTCCTAAATGTATCTTTCTATTATACCTAACTTTAAGTTAGTGAAAAATATTAATTATTAAAAGAGATACTCTACTAGTTTTTGATTACATTTTGAAGAGACTTGAGAAATTATGTTGCAAAAAACTTACTTCAACCAGCAATAACAAACACTTTTTTAATATATTTAATACTGTTATAAGTTATTACAAAATATATTATTTTATAAACAGAATAAAAAAATCTCATTTTATGATATATTGATGTTTCGCATAGGTGAGTTTATTTTTTAACTTATGTAATTTTCATACATCAATAATTTTATAATATTCAATAATTTTATATTATAATCATAAAGTATAAGTATATTACAATATATGTATAGCGATATTACACCTTAAAGAAAGAGGAAAGCCTCACATTACCTAAATAACAAACATACCCCTTAGCCTTAACTCTTTTTTTTCCAAAGAAGAAGAACTTGTAAGTGGTACAGTTTCACTTTATTTTTTGTCAAAAACTTACTTCGATCATTCAAATTCAAATATACAATTCTAAGATTATAACTTGGATATGGATAGTTGCAATAACTTACTGAGACTTGTTTTCTTGCATAAACAAAAATTATAAATTTCTAGATTCGACAAAAATCGATTTACAAATTGAGAACACACTCAACAGTCTGGCACAATAGTTACTAAAATCAATAATTCTAGGTGGGGCAAATTGCATAGAAACTGTAATTTTCAAATAATTAAAAAAAAACTTTAAACAATAAGAAGGTCCAAAAAATTATTAGAAATAGTTATTCAATGAGCTAATTTCTATAAAACTGCATATTGCTAAATGCTAATACTTAATACTTACCCGGTGACAGGTGTAGTTTACTGCAACCTTTGGTGCAACAAATTCCAACTTGAAACACTAACATGAATATTTTTTAATACACTACAATATGACATAATTCCAATATATACTAAGCCATATAATATATCGTCTTCCCTAAAAGCACTACAAAGATAATTTTTGTTTTGTTGCCTACTTAAAATTTAATCATTTCACATTATTTTGCAGACCACCCGAAACGCACGCACTGCACTTTTGGGAAACACGTTGATATGTTCGCCGTCCATTCATTTCAAAATTCAAGTATTCATCAATTCATGAGGCGAATGTTCGCCCGAACATCAAGCGATCGTGTGAATGGTACTCCGTGATTGTTGGCCGCTGTAGTCTATAGAGCTAATGTCAAATAGAAAATGACAGAAAGAAAATAGGAGCAAGGGACATAGACAAAATTATTATGCTATGGCAAGCAGGAAGCATGAGTTCTAATCTCAGAACATTAACTAAATCTGTTATTATTCTGAGGTTTTAATCATAAAATTATTATACAATCTTTAAGGTACTTATTCCTAGCACAAATTATTAAGACAACGCTAGGCGGTAAGTAGGTTCTATATATAGTATTACTTATTGGTTTATGGTAAGTGATACCGATCTTGCCATATAAAACCTAGGTAAAATTAAAAAGTCTAGTTAACTAACTTAAAAAACGTTTTAAGTTAGTTAACTGTACTAACGCGTATACTATACTAACGAGAATATAATACTAACTAGTATTGAAAATATCTTAGATTTACATTTTTTATTGTCTTTTAATTTTTATTAATTTTTAGATAGTATATAATATGATATATAGTATAATACTGCTAGTTCAATGTGTCCAAAGTTTATTTAAAATTTGTACTAACATAGTTTCGGAACCTTGTTAAATGTAAATATGATTAGATGTGTCTTTAATGGATATTAATTAGATGTGTAGTAGGTATGTGGCAATTAAAAAATATTATAGAATCGTACTGCTCTGAAATGAAACTAAATAATAATTACTTTTTATTATATAAACATTTATCCGGTATATCTCTAATCTCAAATATATGATGACAGTAAAATTTGAGGGTCTGTACGTATACGTTATAACTTCGAAACTTCTCAACGGATTTGAATGTGGTTTCACAGGTGGATTAAATATAATCTGGAGCGTTGTCACAACTTTGTTTCGTCAAAATCGGTTAAGAGAAGAAGAAGTAATGGTCAATTGAAAATTTACTTCAAGCAATGTTTCAAAACATTTCAATGGAATTGAATGCGGTGTACATAAACGTATTTAATTAAGATAAAGCTAGAATTTTACTTTGTTTTATCTGAATTTTAATATAATAACAACTTGAATTTGAGCATATGGCCATTTAAAATTAGTTACATAAATCTCAATAGAAGGCGTTGAATTTCTTAGGAACCCGCTATTTTTATGTTTTTGCATATGGTATAGCAGTTTGAAAGTCTAGAAAGAAATTCTTTAATTGAATATTACTCAAAAACATAATATTTGGAAAAAAAATCCTGGCTGTGTGTGTATGATGTGTATGTATGTAATTATTTTCAGTTTGATATTGTAGCAAATCTAATGCCTATATGTATAAAATTGCTACGGGAATAGGATACTATAAAATTAACTATAGGTTTGGATTATTGTAGTTTCCACAGATTACGCGAAAAGCGACCTATACGCGGGCGCAGCCGCGGGAACAAGCTAGTATAAAATAAACTTATATCCGGTATACCCTATTCGACTCGTAGATCAAATAATAGCCACCAAAGTATGCATTTTCAGGCCAGTATACAAATAATAATTGTCGTGTGATAATAATTAAGCGGAGCTTAAGCGAAGCTTTAACCGTTCACCTTACCTAATTTCTGACCGACTTGACGTCCAAACTAATAAACTAAATCATATGCAAATCGCCAAATATCTCACGAACTCTCTGACGCAGGTTATTAAAAAAACAGAGTTGAAAAATCTTTACAAGAAAAAAAAGTTAATGCAAAACGAAATTTTCTTCCTCGGCTATGCGTCCAGGGCGTGGAGATCGCATAGTCCGGTACCATCACCTACTTGGGGATCACCATCGACAGGACGATGATGATGGTCCCACAAGTAAAGAAGGCCAAGAAAGCCGCCACGGAGGCACTAAATATCCTAAATGACAGTACTAGAAGGTAGATTTTAGAAGGAATTTTCACACATTCTTTTTTCAAAGAACATATCCTGAAAGGATACCATACCATAGTCACCTAAATTGCTCCTGTTATGTCCATGAGATGTTTTCCGTTGTGTGCAAAACCAATCTGACGAAGTTCACAATTAAAGTAAATATTCTTGCCAACATCATCAAAATTCCAAAGTCCGTCCGTCCGTGCAGAACGTGGTTTATAATAAACGAAATAAGCATTTGTTGTTATGAAGTTAAAATAAACCAACTTTATATGAAGTTATTGGACACCAATATTTTTTAAAAACATCTAAATCTGAAACTGGACACCGTTTACTATAAAATGATATAAATATGTAAATATATCTTATATATCATATCTGGCTGATTCTCTTCAGAAGTTTCAGATCAAAATTTATTAAGACCTACTAAATAAATATTTTTTTTTATCATGAACAAAGAGATATTTATAAATATTTTCCGACATTTTCCTACTTTAAAATTTTTGGGTATTAAAGAATTATTTATGCAACACTTTTGAAAAGATGTGATAAAATAGACTTGACTAAATAACAAAGAATGTCACAGTTGTATAACTAATTTATTTATCAACAATAAACCTATTATTAGCCCAGTTGTGATTTAGGTGCAGTGTATGTACGTGCTCTTGACATTTTCTTACGAGAGACTCTCATTTGTTGAAGTTGATTGTATACTTCACCCCAAATTTCAGTTTGATCTTCCACGGGAATTGTTTTTCTGAAGTTAAAAAAACATATTTTAGTTTCTGGTAAACACAGTTTTATATTAATTTATTCGTATTTTGTATAAAAAGAATTAAAGCTTATAATTTTTTTAAGTTATATATTGAAGGCTTAGAAATGATTAAGTTCCTTTATCACCAAATAGTGTCACCATGTAGAGCATACTCTACAACAAGCGTAATGGGTCATAACCCAAAACTGGAAAAGTTTCCTTTGCACTAACCCTACTATTTGTTATATTTTAATATTATACATTTAGTACATTTTATAAGGATGTATATTATGTGCAATGCATTTTTCATTAAACTATTTTATTTTGTTTGTTTCCGTAAAAAATAAATAATAAAATCCTTTATCCAAACTCAAACTCATATTGCATAACATTGGGTCAGAAGTTATAAACATAAAAATTTTAAATTGTTTATTACCTGTAGTCTTTCATCAAATCAAATTTTTCCCAAGGAGTTTTTCTCAACTCTCTTCTTACCCTGTCCTTTTCTTTTAAATGCTCCTCAATATTAGAAACCCCTTGGAGTTCTTGTCTTTCCCATCTTTCAAGCCAAGGCCTTGGTTTCAATTTTACCTGCAGTAAAAAATATATATATATATGTCATTCTAAAACCATGATCATTATATTTTATATTTCACACTGCATTCAAATATGAAATAAAAATAAAACTTTTAAGCTAAATCTAAATCTTTAAGTTATGGTCAAATATTATGAAATTACTAGTATTAAGATTTCTTACCTGGACAGTGTTCACAGGAACAGGAGTACCCTCAAGGAAAATCTCTGGCTCCATGTCAATAGGAAATGTACAATATTCTGGAAGAGCATCCCGCAAGTAGAACAACTTATCATCCAAGCGCTTCTCCAGTTTCAGTACTTGTATTATTTGTATTGTAGGGTCATAAAGTTCATATCGCACCTGAATTAAGTTGAGATATTAATATTTTTAATTTCAACTGTTTTACATCCATCCAAAGTGAAAGCCATAAAAATAATAGTTATATTAATATCCTCTTGTGTAACCTGAACATAAAATAGCCTATCCAAAACATTAAAATAGTAATGAAAAACAGTTTTGTTTTCAAGATCTTAAACAATTATGTAATTAAAAGATAAAGACAGTGTTAAAACTCCCTTACAAACCTCAACACCCTGATGATCTATAACATTTCTTAAAGTAAATTCTGCTCTCAGCCCACTTCCTTTCCGTTCAATACATATACCAACAAATTTATTGGTTTTGCCTTGAGCATGTGGGTCTGATATAGTGACAGCCAATATTGAACCTAAAAATATTTATAACTTTAGCAATGGTGACTGTTTTGCTAATTCTTTAAAAAGCATTGCTTACACTCATGTTCCTCCACCTACCCACATAAAACTCCGGTATATCAATCTGACTTCTTCTTTTAAGCATATCAGCTCGTTCTAACTTTTCACGAAGACTATTACGAAATTTTGGAGTAGGATCTGGTAGAAATTCTGGGTAGACATGTCTGTATTCTAGCGTAGGATTATGGAACCTAGGTCGACGTCCTGGTTTTTTATCTTCCACGACCTCAGAGACTTCGGCCTTCTCTGGTAGCGTCGACAAAAAACGACATTCTAAAACAATTGGCCAATATATTATATAATTACAATACGGATCGAAATAGACTTACTAATAACAACAATAATAACCTCTTCGAATGATCCATTTAGCTGCTGTTAAAACATCAAAAGGCGACTTTCGGATGACCAGCGACATATTTATAGAAATAATTAAAATTACAATATCATAGAAATTAGTTTTGTATATACATCAAAACTTAAGAAATGAAAAAAAGACTTATTTTTCACTTATAGTATTTTTCGAATGTCTTTGACAATTAATATTTTGTTAATAGTTGACAGTTGACACTTACACGATAATAACGGGATTTATAATAAGTTATTCTTGTTTTTGCTTTTCAGTTAAAAATATATAATAAAAAGAAGGAACTAGGAAGAATTAGGTAGGAAGGAGGTAATGACAAATACAGCTATTACAAAAATACAAGCAACGTTATGTAAACAGTTTATTTGGCCTATAATCCATTTTCTTATGAATAGCAACTTATATACAGCTGGATAAGATAAGACAAGGTGTGTATAATATAGGTGTGTATAATATAGGTGTGTATAATATAGGTGTGTATAATATAGGTGTAGGAATATGTGTAATTAGTATCGCTGGTAATAATGAAAAATGTTACTAGTATTGAAAAATATTTCCTTCAATCTGTGGATGAAAAACGACAGCACATGCCAGCCTGACATAACGAAAGATATAATTTATTATTCAAACATTTATTGATTATTACAGTGACCTCAATATAAATAGCAAAGATTCTAACAAATATAAAATGTCTTCCCTAATTCAAAAGTGTAACGATGATAACATTCCCTTGGCTGATGATGATCCGCAAGTTATTATATCGGAAGATATCGAAAACAATCGTTTAGATCATGGTCGTTCTATGGATTCCCTTCCAAGTTCTTATACAGGTTCTTCTAGCCCCGGTTTAAATGGACCTGCCAGTTTTGAACCGGACTCTGGAATAGATGAACAGGAAGAGAAAGCACGCCTTATATCGCAAGTGTTAGAACTGCAAAATACTTTGGATGGTAGGTTCAATAAAGTATTTTTGTTGATATTTGATAACAACAATATTTATGGACAGGAGTGTTTGTTATTGTTATTATTATAATAATATAACACATGTCTATTAATTAATCATAAACTATAAGTAACTAATTTATTGTTATAAATAGAATATGCTGCAATGACACACCGATATTTACTTACTTGATTATAAGAGATGTAGATAGTAATAAAATAAGTAACTTTGCATACTAATATGCTTACTTGATTATAAGAGATGTAGATAGTAATAAAATAAGTAACTTTGCATATATCTCCATGATTATATAGTTCTTATATAAGACACTTTGTTTCAGATTTGTCTCAAAGAGTTGACTCAGTTAAAGAAGAGAATCTTAAACTACGCTCAGAGAATCAGGTCCTTGGACAATACATTGAAAACTTAATGTCAGCTTCTTCAGTTTTTCAGTCAACTACACCCAATGTACATAAGAAGTAAAAAAATATGGATTTGCCTTGGCCTTGGCACTAGCAAAGACTGAATGAACTGCTTAAATGTCATTACACAAAGAGTTATTAAATATTATCTTTTAAGTCTATTGTATTGTTAGTGCAACATTGTCTTAATTGATTATCTATCTTATTATTTAAACACAAGCTTTACAAGATGCAATATGATGAGCTAAATAAAATGAGTGTGCTGAAGACAAAGATATGCTTTTTAAAAGCAATGCTTTTGTATGACATTATTATAGTACTTGTATTAAAAAATTAATAGGGTAATTGTTAAATAACACAATAATTTATATTCTATTTTTATTTAGATATAAATATCTATTATATGAAAGTCATGCTTTTTGTGTAAAATAGAAAAATATTGACCAATTTAACATTTTCTAACTGTGTCATTATAACATTCCAATTTTTATGTGAATTATATAATTACAAAGAGCTCTCTTATATTTAATCTCGAAATATATTTAAATGGATACTTTGTTTGATATTTAATAGCTTTATAATTATAGTTTAATTAACCTAACCTTGTCTTATTCTTGCTATATCCTTAGTAGTCCATATTGACCTAATATCATTGATTTCAATGAATTACATACTGCAAATAGGTATAATAGATTGTTTTTTATTCAATTCAAATTTTATAATTTTATTCAAAACATAATTATTACCAATTATAAATTTGAATAATTATTTCAAATTATAAATTTGAGAAAGGAATTTGCATTTAACTTTTCATATGTTAAACGTTTCATGTGGTTCTTAGTCTCAACTCATAATGCATTCTCACAAATAGGGATACGCCAAAAGTATCGATATTTAGCGGTACTCGATACTTTTAGTTCGATACCAAGTACTCTTTTATAAAGTATTATAGTTATAAATAGTTAATGGTCTTTTTTAATTTGTTACAAAATACTTATGCGGAGAAAAATATACCTATACCGTCAAGCAAAACAACCCCCACTGTAAATTGTCTTCGCTTTCGAATCAGAAAAGATAAAGGTCATGGCGAAGAAAGAAACTTAATTAAACATACATGAATACCTGGTTTATGATAAGCGTAAAAGATTTGATAAAGAAAACAAGGGCAAAGTTGGATTATATTTTTCATATCCAGTTTATTCTATGAAATTAGAATCTTAGCAAGAGAAGGGAGGACATGAAAGCAGTGTTCCCCAGGCTTTATAGCCTTACCTAAAATACTTGATTGTACCAGCTATGTCATTACTTTCTAAACGGCATTTCTCCAGGGCTAGGGCCATCATAACAGAGAGTCGAAATTCATCTCTGACAGCACAGAAGTAAATTGAAGATTCTGAATTATTTTAGACATAAGACTTAAATCAATACATAGTATTAGTAATAACCAATATGATTTTAATATTACATATAGGTATACTAAAGCTAATTAGAAAAAAACAATGTTTTAATTTCTACTTAAATAAATTAAGTAAAATTGGTGTTTGATTCTAATTTCCTTTAAGTAAGTCTGAAAATACCCAAAAAAAAAAGTATTGGAACTAAAGTATCGATACTGGCAGGTTTTTTTGGTATCGGTACTTTTTATGCGATACTTGGTATCGGGTATGTATTGATACTTTTAAAATATTGCCTACTCATACATACCACTACTATACAAGTACTATAATATTTAATGACTAACAAAAACTATAGAAATAAAGCTTTCTTTGACTCTTAGATTACTTAGAAACATCTGTAGGTCGTAGGATACTCATAAAAACCCCGGTCACGCAACCAACTCGCAACCGTCGCGTGAACCGTACGTGACTCTCGCGTGACGTTCTCTTCGTATTGCCACAATCTTAAAGTTCCTATTTTGTAAGGTGTGCATTGTGTGTATCTAAGGTTCCATGGCATGTATTTTTAACGAAGTAACGAGCACAATCCTATTATTATTATATTTTTAAAATAATTCTTTGAATATATTTACAAAGTTCGAGAAACTATATAAGTTTTCACTTTTTAGGTATAAAGACAGGTATATTGTCGATAATATTATCATAAAATATTATACATTGATGTTAATAATTATCATCGTTAAAAATATAATTTGTTTTCTAGGTTTTCTTCCGGGTAATCATTACCTCACTAAACGATAAACATTATATGTTGTCTCTTTTTAACTTATAGTATAGTTTCGAAAGGCAAGCTTTTTTGTCATGCTGCGAAGAGCGAAGAGTATAGACTATAGATTAAAAAATTAGTTTATGTTTGATCAGTGACGGATTTGGTTGTATTGTTACTTATTTGATATTTCATTATTATATTATTATATTATCAAGATGCCGAAGAAACTTAAAGTTGTTGTAAAGTCGCTATACTCTCATGAAATTAGAAAAGATGTGAATTTAGAAAATTTAAAGTCGCTGAAACTAGAGGATGCCTGGCCATTTATTAGAGATGAAATAGAAACTGAAATTGGTAGTAGTCAGTTCGTTTGTATTCCTCATATCACAGAAGCAGAACTGTATAATGTCTCCTCTCTTTTTGTCCCAAATGAAAAGGAAAGGAACGGCAAAATGTTTACTTCAATCGGCGAATTAAAAAACAATATAAATAGAGACAAATCCAAGCCTGAATATGTTGAACTACTGGATCAAGGAGAATTTAACAATTCTGACTTTAAATTCCAACACGAAAGTGTTAAGGTAGAGTTTGATTTTATAGTTTAAAGATACATTAAATGTTTGTTATAAATAAATTACAGAATTGATCAAATTTATCTTTCGTAATGGATAATGTTTTCGCTTCTACTTCTTTAACAAGACTAACATGTTTTGAATATGAATAAAAAAACCTGTAAAAATATGTGGTATAAAAAATGAACAATATATTAGATATATGTAGTTAATAAGGACTATATTATATAGTGCTATAACTTAAAACAAGGCCTGGTTAAGACACCTGCATAGTTAATACAGTATACTTATTGCAACTATATTCTTGCTATATGTAAAACTATGAACTTTTAGATTACCCTTCAAGATGAAGAATTGAAAAATAAAGTGAGAGTAGTTATGGTAAATTTCACACAATCTACAATACCCAAAGACAAGGAATTTGTAAATAATATCTACTTGGATGTAGAAAATAACAAAGGTAAGGTTTATTTAAATTATATATGATTTATTTAAGCTTATATTCTTTTAAGGAATACAAATATGTATATCTATTTCTATAATTGCTTTGTTTGAGTTATGTTCATAAACATTTCAGATTTTTTTTTTGTAGTACAAAATAAATTTCAAATTATTGTTAACATTATAATATTACACTTGTTACAAAATCGAGATACATATTAAGTATACTTCAAATTATTGATTATCAATTCATAAGAGAATTGTTGATTGATACTTGTAATAACATTGTTGTTAATGATACCTATACTATAGTGATTATATATAATTATGTTATTATATTTTGTAATTTAAAGACAATAGCTTGTAATAACTAAAGATATTTTAGAACTAAAAAACTATTGTTTATTTTCATGTCTGTTTTATGCATTCCTCACTTTTTAAATATTGTTTTGTTATATTGTCAACAGCATTAAAAAACAAAAAATCAGTATACATGGTTACAAGTGTCCTCTTGGCTAAGACCATAGAGTTCAGAGTGAACCGTGGTACATCATCCAGAATCTTCCATCTTGGCAATGCTTCACCACTGGTGTTTGCTTTGCACGAATATTTAATTGGACCGGATGGCAAGCTAATTGCAAAGGTAAGATTATGAGTGATATGATTACAGTTTGTGTGTGTGTGTTGTGTTCATTTTCTAACTATATTTAAACTATTTATTATGATATTGTAAACATTTGAGATTTAAATTTTTTTTTTAATCAAAATTTTATAAGTAAAACTTAGTAGTTAGGTTAATGAATGCATTATAAATTTTGGTTAGTCACTACAATTATACTGAGTACTTTCTGAACTACAAATAGTTTCAATAGTGTACATAATTTTAGTATCTCTTATAATTTTATGACCTTCATTATAGAACTTCCTTGAAGTATACTATAATTTGCTAACCTCTAGGTTAGTAAATTATCACAAGATTGTGATCACAGTTTTGTAATCAAAATTTTTGTGACTAAAAAACTAATACAATGTATCAGTAAATGTGAGAGCTGTTATATATAACTTAATATATATATTTTTGTATTTAAACTTTCGTAAACCATGATGATTATTAAATATATATTTTCCCGGCTATAATCATGTAATTTATTCGGAATTTGCCCGACTAGTTTCGAACCCATTCGGGGTTCCTATTCCTGAGCTCGAAGCATGGCGGACTTTCGTCATGAATAGTTCACGAAACTAGGCGGGCAAATAACGATTAAATTACATGATTTTAGCTGGATAAATATGTGAACTTAATAAATTTTCTGAAACAATTTTTTTATTCCATAGAATAAAGTATGAGATTTATATTATCTATGCATGTCTATTGTTTGTAGTTTCATATGGTTTTAACACTTATGATGTATTATTAAGTATGAGTCAGTTCCTCATCTGCATCAGAACCTTGAATGACATTTGCAAATTTTTAACACGGTGGAAATAAATGCAGCTAATAGTATTGCAAATTGATGTTAATAACGTCTTATATTATTTACAGCACCTGCTATGCAGTAATATTTACTATAAATTAGTTATTTTCAATTTTTCATTTTCTTTTCACGATAAGATATATTAGTGCATACCCTAAAAGGGTAATAGTTAATAGTGGTAACTTTTATTGACTTCTAAAACCAGTAGCATAATTCATAAATAATTTCAAGTAAGCATTATCATATTTAGATTACTATATTTCTAATAAATTAGTACTCCATTTTAATAATAATAATTTAATAAATTAAATAATTTTTTAATTATCTTCTCTTCATTGTGTCAATTGCAACTGTGAAGTAAGCCACAATGAAATTTTTTAATCCTTTTTAGCAAATTTAGAACAAAATTATTATTTTCGATCGGAAATCTTTTCGTAACTGAATTTCTGAATATTCTAAAACAATATTTAAACACTTACAGTTTCAATTTCAATATAATTTTAACATGTTACATTGAATACTCCAATATACGTTCTAGAATAATAATACCAGCTGTTTAAAACGTAAACAGATACGTGACCAACATAATCATTAATTACAATAACTTCCTATATTATAACTATAGAAGATGCTGATTTACAATTATTTATATTAAAAGAAAATAGTAGTAGGCATGTATATAATAGACTTCATATTTCATTTATTATAATATATTATATACTATCAAAAAGAAGCTTAAGGGATTTAAGCTAAGAAATTAAACTCGTTTTTGTCTATTAGTTAAATGAACTGTTCTTTGACCTTTAGAGTGTTGACAAAACTTTGTATTTGAGTCTAACAAATGGTATCCATTCCATAGACCATGATCCAAATACATGTTTTATTCAGGCAGCTATTGATTTATTTATAAAGCAAGGTTTCAGTTTATTAAACAATGCGAAATCGATTCGTAATCGTAATCGTAAATATCTAAAAAAGGAATATGAAAATGGAACCTGACTTATACATATTACTAATATTATTTCACTAAATAAAATATATTCAGACATTTACACGCAACGCAATCGACCCGCAAACTAACCCGCGACCGAGCAAAATTTGTACTCAAGTTCTTTAACAACTGATAAAAAAGTTTTTTTGCACCTTTAAGAACTTGAACACAAATCCGGAAGTTTCGAGTTTCAATGGTAGGTACCTATATAGGTATATAGATATTTATGTCCAAATTAAGGTTACAAAAGATTTTTCTTTAAGTTTTAAAGCAATTGACTTGCTCAAATACATTAATATTTTGAATAAAGTAGGTATAACTAAATAAAATATTTTAAATTACTACCGAGTTAACAAATACCTACTTATTTATCTATACTTTAAAGTACTTTCGCGTGCTTTTCAACCTTATCATGATACTGAGCCGATAAAATGAGCAGTAGGTAATAAACACATTTAAATAAAAACTGATTTTTTATTATTGAAATTTAAAATGAATATTTATAAACTAAATATTTTTGTATATAAAAGGACGTAGGTTGATTATTTTTAGAGGTTGCCGACCTCTTATCGTCAGTAATCTGAACAATCAGGATTTTTTAATAGTCTGTGACTAGTCGGCAAAAAAGCGGCGTTTATACGACACCAAATAAAAATAAAGAAAAGAAATGAGAACCCTAAATAATGTTATATTAAATATATTATTAAATTACTTTATTTGGTTTCGGTTTACTAAAACAAAAGATAATTATTATTTATTAAATATACTTTACTATTATAGGTAGTTTGTTAATTGATTTCACAATCATTACCATTTTTCGAAAGTTCGCAGTTCACTATAGAAAGTCATCTATGCTTCCTGAGATTAAGCACCTTGACTGTAGTATTTATATAATACCCGCCAATCCCAGGATCTTAATGATTAACTGCTGAAATTAATAATTGATATTGATTATAATTAAATTTTTGTTACTAAAGATTTAAATTGCTGATTCTTGAGTCCTCAGTGACAAATGCCAATTAACTATCTATGGAATGTTGTTTTAGGAACCTTAGGTTAATTTAAATCTCATATTGTATTGTAATCTCAATTTATTTTCCTCTCCGACCGTATATCTCTCCCGATCCTTAATTGTCCTAACTTTCATTTATTATAACTGACAAGAGCTATACGAGTTAATTTTAAGGCCATTGGTAATTTGTGGTAATCACTAGCTTATTATACAAGAAATTACCGATTAGACTTTTTATCACTTTTAAATACCTCTTTGCCTATGTGTTGTATTGTGGGTTAGTTATCTACTCTAGGTTTTTTTTGTAAAACTTTGTCACTTAATTATTTTAGTATTTTCGCGATTAAAATAGTCAGAAGGAGCACATGAATGCGATATACCATGGCATTATCTGGCAATGCTCCATATGTGCCAGGGTAATTTATACTGAAAATTTATTTGTAATGAATTGAGCAATACCGAACGTCTTTATATATTATTGATGAATCACACACTTATTAATTGATATCAGTTTTGATATCCCAAGAACACGTTCTTATAACTATATTTATCATGTGTTTCAAATAACAATATACTTTCTTTGGATAATTATCCTTCTGATGATAAGATTTAATTGTATGATGTGAAAATCAATACCAAATATTATTGTATCTTATCTGACCTTCAGAATTTATCACAAAGTATCTAAGGATTGTATCTTCTATACGAGATATATATTAAAACTAATATATTTTTATATGTATTTTTTTCCGAATAAGCGAAAGAATGCGATGGTTCGAGTATAGTAAATATTAATAGTTAATACGTACTGTATCAATAAGTAGTTAACATGGCCAGTGTTTATTGCGATCGTTCACAAAGTGCTCATCCTTGCTCATTATAAATAGACACCTGTAACGGAGGTACACCGTACAGTATGCAAGCATTTAGTATTAACTTGTTACTTGGTACAATAACCTAATTTATTTTAATATATAAATATTAATTATGCTACAATTTCTATACTCATTGAGTACTAGTAACGTGATAAAAACAGTTTTTTTATCTACGTTTCCTCATACATATTACATTTGTATGTTCAAATAGTTTTTCGTACTTTTATATGTACCTACTTAGAACCGATGTTCATTATTTTGTAAATATACTCACTATTATTGTATGTTCTGCTAATAGGTACCTATTTATAGTAAAATAATTTATGTTTTGATATTATAAATGTCCACGTTACAGCGCCTTAACTCTAAATGATTATTGATATCAAATATTTATAATGTAGTCACTGTTACGCTGGAGGGAGTGCCTAGCTCGTAACTTTATTACATTTAATCTTAATATATAATATATATAGAGTTATGTAGATTTTTTAATACGCTGCCTACGTCTTACAATTTGAATTATACCAATATAATGAACATCCCCGAGGTACTTGTATATCTTCTTATTGTTTTTATTTTATAATAAAAATCAGAGATACCAATTCATTGATACAATGTTTAAAGATAAGCTGCTGATAACAGAAAATAACACTATACAAAAACAACAAATTTGCATTTCAATGCAATCATTTTAAGAAATATTACAAGACAATTGAGTTATTGTTTTTAGGGAGCATTGTACATTGTACATACCATAACATTGTCGTCATTGCTTTAAGGTTTCCTTCGCTTGTTGTAACACTAATGTTAAACAGTTTAGTTAACGAAGTACGGCTTCTATTACATTCAACGGTACTCCAGTGACGCTGCTTTGTGTTCAATGATACTTAAATTCTCAGCTATCGAAACGATGTCAAAACAGAAATTAATAATATTTATCAATATATATATTTAGACATAAAATATACTATGTATTTACTTTATCTGCTTTAGTAAATGATTCCTTCAATACATATTTAATAACTATTTAAAAACATTTTATTTTTCATTTTAAAACACGTGTTTTCTCTTTTCAGGAGCCGGTAACGATCAAGTCGAAATACTTGCAATGGCAGAAGTTGCACCCTTCTGACCATCTCTTCATCCCAGAGAAGCAAGAAACCGCACATTAATACTGTATAAGTAGTTATTCAAATATATACCTACTTACCAATGCTGTAGCTAACTAGCTGTTTAAATGTAATGATCTCTATATGAGAGTTTTTTGCTATAGATCTTTCTATAATGCTGTCTAGTTTGCAATCTTAGGGAGTTTCACATTTTTTGCAGTTGTTACTACACTTCTTTAGAATTAGTGTGCGACAATTTATTCTACAGTAATATGTGTTTTCTTAATAAATGTAATATCCTTAATCTGGCTAAGGTAGATCTCACGATAAGTGTTTATAAGAATTAGTTTAAACTAGAGAGTTGATAGGGCACTAAAGATTTGAGGCTAGCTCTCCCCATCTACCTTCGCGGACTTATAATTACAAAATCTGTAGGTTTCTATTTCATAATTATTTATCCATTGAATCTTTGGATTTTCTATGTAAGTACCTAAATTAGAGTGTTTTTATTATGTCCATGCTGACAACAAACTATGACCATTCCAAATTTTATCTAAATTTGTCCAGAAAAGTACTGGAGCGCGTTTTGAGGATACGCGAATCATTTCATTTCTTCCAATACTTGCTTCTATAATCATTTACGATCTTCTAGTAACAATAAATGTCAGAGATCTATTAATCGTATATTTGATTCTCGTAGATATAGGATAGGCTTATATAGCTCCTTGAAGAATATAAAAATATACCACTAATTTGAATTGTAAAATAATGTACGAAAAAGACTAGAGTGCTAACGGTTAACCAACAAAACATATTTGATATTTGTTCAATTGTCGCCTAAAAAGACAGTACGAAAAAATACGCATTTCACTCATCGGTTCCATGGTGTAATGGTTAGCACTCTGGACTTTGAATCCAGCGATCCGAGTTCAAATCTCGGTGGAACCTGATTTTTTGTTAAAAGTAATATTGATTTTATTACAATATTATTTTATACATTTATTTATAATGTCTAATACTAAAGTTATTACCATATTAAGAAAAAAAATATGATTCTTTCTAACTCACTCGCATTTTAAAAGTAGTTACAAATAGTGTGCATTAGATATAACACCAAGCAACTAGTTATATTTTTAGAAATTAGATTTGCCTAGATAATTGAGTAAATGACATAGCCATGACGCAACAGGATTTATACAAGCATAGAACTAGGATATAAAAATGTTTTATTTCATGTACTTATTTAAGAATTAAGGTAAAATATTCCAATTCTTGATATCTGGAAAAAAATTACTAATGTAATATCTATTTTAGAAAATAAGTATTATACCAGTATTTTTCATGTTATTGGATGTTGTCAAGTGATTAAAATGTGATTTTAAGTACTTAATGTATACTGCGTTTATGTTAAATCAATATTGACATTGTGATTATTTAATTAAATAAAGTGCTTTTAAAAATAAGTTTATTTTAATAATTCTAATTAAATTCCAAACAATTTTCTAGAGCAAAGTTATGTTTATTTTCTTAAAATACTTGTTAAAGAATAAATTTTAAATAATAATAAAGAATAAATGGTAATCTTAAACTTATTAATCAATATTTTTTAATTGTTTTCCTTATAAGTGCCATTCTTTGTTTATGGGCCTCAGTGACTGCTGCTCGCTTGTATGGCCGTAATTCGTCATTGCCAAAACCTGGAATCCACATATTCCACTGTCGTTCTAAAACAAAGAAAAGTTTCTAATTGATTATATCTTAAAAGTGAAATCTTTGAATAAATTTACTGATTAAGAATTTTACTTGTTAATATTTATTCCTTTAAACTGGAGGGAATGCCTTCTTTTTACATTTTTGGGGTCGAATAATGCACTGTAGATATATATTGCTAGTAATTTCAAATCACTAACTCAATGTTTCAATTCAAACAGATTTATTTATGTTGCTATATATTAAAAATAAATGGTTAATACAGAATATATTATTTGCTTACCTAAATGTAATTGAACATCTCTTAGCTCCACATTAGAGGAATGTCTGTGTTTAGCGAGAGCACACGACGAGCTAAGTGATGTATCAATAAAGTCATCTGCTAATTGCAACAAAATTTCTTCAACCTCCTCATCCAACTGCATGGTAGGATCAATCTCTCGAACCAGTTCCTGAAGGCGGGGACGGCTGAGAAGCTGAAAATTTAGTTTTAATAATTATGAATCATTGTGCCATAAATTTGTATCATATACATATCTAAATATCATATCATGTACATATCTAAATATAAATTTTGTACATTATATACAGCAAACTTTGCAAAAGAACATTTTTGAATAAAATCTGTCTGTAAAAAGACAAACAGAAACATTCAGTTTTTCATGTATATGTAGGCTAAAATTAAATTTAAACATACATATTCAAGTTGAATATGCAAATGAAATCATATTTAAATACACACAGTTTATTTGCAGGGATGTAAGCTTTTTGGGGTATTATAGAACAGCAGACTATAAAATAAATGTCATATATTACCATTTCAACATTTTGTGGAGAACAAGATACACAAGAGAGAAAAAATAAAAAAAAATAGAACTAGAAGAGTTAAACAGATAAATTATAATTAATTTATCAAAAAAAAAAATTCATCATTTAATTTAATAAATATAATTGTAAAGGTTAATATTATTTGAGATTACAAAATAATTCATAAAAGATATTATTGTATAACCTGGGATGTCTGGTCGCCACCTCCTTGATTGATTTTAGGCGCTGTTTGTGATTGCGTTCCCATAGGGCTATGCTGTGAAGGTGAACCCTGCAGTTGGGGGCTTTGCATAGGATTGTTGGCGTATTGAATTCCCTGGTTTAGAGATCCCATGGTTGGCATGTTTGGAATGTGAACCATTGAATTACTTGCCATTTAACATTTGCCTGTCTGACATTAGCGTTATGGTATAACGACTGACAAATGCACAACTTCTATGTAAAAACAAATCAAAGATTGTGTTTTTTATATCTTCAAAAGATAACTACTTAGATTTTAAATATTCAGATTTATAATATAACTACTCAGATTTATAATATTAATTCAAATTAAAGGATATTATGATATTAAACTGTTAAGTGTTAACTTTCCCTATTCTAAAAATTACAAGTTTACACTCTGCTCAGTGTTACCAGAATATTTTTTTCACGAATCGCCTTGCCGGAGCGCGCGTGTAGCCCCGAGATAGCCCCATCATGCTGCACAGATTGTTCAGGCGGGAAATTTGAAATAAATTAATGAGTTTATTGATTATTGCTATCGAAGTCCTTTTTTTGCATAAAAATGATTTGTTAATCAAATATTTGTGAAAAAAAAATATAGCCGAATCGCCTACCTGTAGCCAGCGGATAAAATAATAGCGCCACTCGGTAAGGGAGATAGCCCCATTGGCGCTAAATAGCCCCATCTGGCAACACTGACTCTGCTATGAACTGTGATTAGAGTTGCCAACACCTGAATTTTTTTCCCCCTAAATGTAATCTCGAAAACCCCTAAAAGCCCATAAACTACAAATTTAACAAATAAAATATATGGATTCTTTACTATCATTTGAATTTGACATATTAACCTTAACTTATAATATTCTTCTTGAAATTAAAATGATGTTTTTGAAAATTTTATTTTAATTTAATGTAACTAATAAAATGTCAATAAACAAAATACAGGTCAGCAGTTACTTTTCAGTTAGTTAATTTCATATTTAGTCAAACAATATACAATTGTCTTTTGAGTTTCCTATAGTTGTCACTTTCTATTCATAAATAATAAATATATTGACATAAAATTGGTTACAGATTATGTAGGTAGGTTGTGTTCTGATGCAGTTTAGCTTAGGTAAAAAAACTGAATCGCATTTTTTTCGTACCTTCAACTATTACAAACTGAATCGCTAAGAATGAACGAGATTGGCGCTGGTCCGCTTTTGTTTCACGTTGGCACTTTATTCATGGCAACCTCATTTGTGAGGTACCGCCGGGGCGTCACGGTGAATGCGCAAGCGATCCCGTGGCGTCCCATTAAGACGATGAGGGCAACCGTCGGTTTTTTAGTGGGTAGCCTTAAAAATGGGTGAGGGGCTGGACAAGGTCGATGATGGTTGAGACGGGTTACCGACCGGATTCCCTGAGACCGAGTCCAGCCAGAAGGGGGTCTCGGCCCCTTTCAGACGAAGTAGGCTTAGCTGGGGGGAAAGGGATCTATCAAACCTAACCTAAGCTGCAAAAAAGGGATGAATGCTTCTCGTTGCAGTGTGCACTCTCCGTGGATCACGTCGGGGCATCGCGGTCAGTGCGAAAGCGATCCCGTGGTGTCCCATTATGACGGCGGCGGCTACCGTCAGGTTTAGTGAGTAGGAGGAGGTGTGTATCCACGACCATTCCTGACTTTAAAAAAAGAAAAAAAAAGGTCTGGTAGCTGTACAGAAAAAAATAGGAGAGTGATCGAACGATCGATGATGATCGGAGTAATACAGGATTCAATGGTGGCACGTTTTAGAAGTTTGAATTTCGCTTCATTAATTTACTCTTTTCATAAATTATTTTATGGCCTTAAATAATTAGTAAATAATTATCTTAAGATGATAATAAGTAATCGAAAAAAAAATATTTGAGACCATTTTTAATTTTATGCACATTCCCTATTGCATAATCGTTGTTTTTTTTTTGTAATTGTTATGGTATTAGTTTTTTTTTTATTTAATTAATTTTGCTTCTTTTGTTTATTTATTTTATATCTAAGAATTATTACGACGAACATAACTTTTGATTTAAAAAAACACATTCAAATCTGTCATCGCGTTGGGCCGCTACATTGCCACAGACAGACACACAGAACAGGTCGACAGGTCAAACTTAACTTAACAGCCCTCTTTTTAGTCTTTTTAATTTTTTAGGTTAATAAATAATTATTATTGAGGAGCAACCGTAAGAACACCAATTCTTATAAAACCTTTTCTCTCAAGGAATCTCTAGCTTTTAAGCTATAAATAACCTACAAAGCTCTTTTTTGTAAAATAAAGCTAGAATCAATCACGGAGGACTTTTAAATAATTAGATTTGAGTCGAAAGTTGATTATTAGTAAAATTTTTATTACTATCTTTAATATGCGTAGCCGAATTACCGTGCACCACGGAGTTTAGTTTAATATATATAATTTTACATTTAAACAATTACAATAATTATTTGTTAAAGACTCGAAATGCTTTAAATTGTAATTGTATAACTCGATTAAATTACTTGCGGCTGGAATATGATACATTGACCCTACCTACCGTCAATATTTTTTTCTATTATAAACATTTAAAAGTTTGACCTGCGTATTTGTGTGCCTTTCTGAAGTATCATATCTGCCAAACGCGAAGACGGATGTGGTTTGATTGCGGTTTTCTTAAATAGAAATCCTGGTCCGTTGAAATGGTCGAGCAGTTGTTTTGAAAATATTGAGATTTTATTGGTGTTAGTAAAGGTTTTTATGCAATATTAGTAGTAAAAACCTAAACAAGTGAAAATTTGTGTGTTTTGCAGGTTCGTTCCTTCATTTAGTACATAGTCAATACAGAAACCAGTAACATATCTTTAATAGGTACAAAAACACCCCTAAAATAATAAGAATAATATTATTAGGTACTTATTGGAATCGTCGAAGTCCTCATCAAACTAAATCTAAAAACACCGCTTTGTAAAAATTGCAGTGAAGTAAGTTAAGGGAAGGAAGGGTCGTGGGTAGTTTGTAAAAAATAAAAATAATATTATAAAATAATTTAATCAATGTCATCGTCGTCTAGAAGGGACGACAAACCTGATATTGTACCTTCTTTCATTAACATGTTCAGATTAACGGCATTATTTTGGTAGTCTTCTACAAATTTTCGCAGAGCGGTTCTCAGGTCCCAGTTGTGATTTTCAAGGCGTCTAAAACATGTGTCTCTTAATTTTATAATATGCGCATCTATATTAATACAAACATTCAAAGAATTTTTTTTTAATAAGACGTGTATTTAATCTCTGTAACTAAGACTTCTGCATATGACTTCGACAAATTCACAAATTTTTCTGACTATACGTTAGAATTAATTTAATGTCACCTTATAATTATATTAAAAGTAAAAAATATATAATTACGTTTCAGCTTCAGTTTTTTTAAGTTGTGTTATATGAATGAAAGCTCCATGAATGACGTCTTTATCTTCTTGTTCCGGATTAATTAAACTTAACTCATTTAAATGTCTCACAGGAGTCTAGAAAAATAATATTGCATAAGTTTTATTATATTATAATGAAAGGTTAATTATTCTTAAATACCAAATCATTATTACCTGGAAACTATTATTTATTTTCTCAGCAGTGGCAAAAGATACAGTAAACATCTCAAAGGCAATATTGTAGTATGACATAGTATTTACAGTTTTTATATTAAATATGAACGTTCGTCTGAACTGTAAGAATTGTTCTTTATGGCTGTTTGATCTCTCTTTATAAATCCCATCTATGACCAGCACCAGACTTTTGTTCTGGGAACAAAAAAAAACAAAACATTGTAAGTTAAAGAATAAATTAATGGAGTGGAAGCATTAATAACAAATAATAATATTATTGATTTATTTTGATAATATCCTCACATCATGTTTCAAAACATCCACAGTGAATGTCTTAGGGTCGTGCACACTCTCAGGTAACTGAGACAACACGCCCACAACTGCGTGGCGAGTTTTATAAACCCTGTTGTATTTTAAATCCATTTGTGCCTTTGGTTCCGTCATATTTCGAGAGAACATTGTATATGGTGTCATTTGGTTTTGTTCGCTTTCTGAAATTTATTTATTTATATAATTATTAAAAAAGGTTGCAAGAACCGGGTAAAAACCAGGTCGAAATATTATGCAAATAAAAGGTAAGCGATACCTTTATATATATATATGGTTCGTCAGGGGTTCGAATCCCTGCCCGTTTTCATTCATTTTTCATTCTATATTTATTAAAAAAAATAAATAAGCTTAACATGGCCATACATGTTTATAAATAGATAAATGATAAATATATTTTCAAGTATTTCGTACGCATTAATTCCCGTTTGTTAAAGAATTATATATTATGAAACGAGATAGTTTAAGAGTTAGTATTTATTCATTTGAAAATGTTGAAATAAATCATAAAATTACATTAGAAATTGTCTATAAGCTTAGTTGATTAAGAAACATTTTTTTAAATTTTAAATAAATATAAAATGTAAAAATTCTTCATATGTATCATTAATTGTTAACATTACATATGAATATTGTTATGATTTGATTAATTGTTCTTTAAAGATAACAACATGGTAGCTCAAGTAACATAGTAACAAATACATACTCCCAAACGTCGCTACTTCGAATTCTGGCCTTGCAGATTAATTTAATATATAACTTGAAATTTGTATTATGTTAAACATACTTGTAAAAGAAGTAGATAAAGTCAGATGTGCATTTAGTTCATAGAACATATCAATCTTACTTCGTGGACTTGTATCATAATGTGCAAAGTATAATGATACAAATTTCTCTACTATTGTCATTGTCTTTTTACTCAACGACTCCATGTAGCTTTTATAGAATGGCATCAATATGCCATGGTTGTTGAGTTTCAAACCATCCTGTAAAATTTTAAATATTATTCTACAAACAATAATGATGTATAATACAGAGCATGGACCGCTGACAAAGGGTTCCATACATATGTTCTTGTGAAACACATTGTCTGTGAAAATTTTAACACTCTAGCTACAATGATTGATGAGATACATCCTAACCACAGACAGATCGACATGGAGTCCTTGTAATAAAATTTCATTTTTATCCTTTGAGTACAAAACCCTAAAAAGTATAAGTTCCCATTTTGGAGGAATTATATATGGAATATAAACAATAATTTATTATATGTGTGTATGATTATATTAAATTATTAATTCAAGAATATCTTTATTCTTACTAGTTCAGTTAATCTAGGAAATTTTTGTAGGATCTGTTTTATGTACATGTTGGAGTCCATTTCATCACACAATGGATTTCCTTCTATCCATAGCTTTTCAATTTTGCTGCTAACTCTTTGGAGCTCCGCAATGGAAGGTATCTTAAACAGATAAAATGTGTTTTTTTTAATTTACATCTATAAAAGGAAATTAATCCTTATGAAATATTTTACTTACATTATTATTACTAAGATTTACACCAGTTAAATCTCCTTTAATAAAGAAGTTTAATATGTCCAATGGGATGTGGCTGTAATGCAAAGTAATAACTGTTAATATATCAAAGTGCTTAGCAATTTATATAATAAAAAAACTACTGAAATAATCTAAGATTAATAAGGTTTTATTGACTGATGAATAACTTTTAGTTAAGTTAAAGTTAAACTAAAATTAATGTATTTAATTGAAGTCTTACTTTAACTCATTGTTACTCAAATCCAGCATTTTAGTATCTCTTCCCATTCTTATCATCAATATTTTAAAATTTGATAATAACGATAATTTATAAAAATAAATTTTTCTCTCAATAAATGCTGAAAAGAATAATTTGTAATTAAATATATTTTTTTTTAATATGTTAAAGTTTAATTGAATTGTAGTAAAAAAATCAGATGAGAACTCTAGGAAAACTGCGTTAATGGGTGCCACAATTGACTCAGAATTTGCAAATATATGGGTATGATTTTAATTTCAATTCTATTTAATGGACTTGATTCCCATTCTAAAGACCTGTTCATGTAAAACATATATTTGTTTATTAGTATTGAAGCTACAAATATAATTACCAGCATCATTACAGATGTTTGATAGATTTAATTCATGAAATTCATTGAAACGCAAACTGATAACTTCAGCAACAATGTCTTCAACGGTTATTTTTTCTTGAAAGCATTCAAGTGAGGTCTTATCATTGAAGAGTATATCTATATTACACATGTTCCTGCGATGTGGAAACATGAAATCTAATTTAATAATTTTTGAGATAAATGACAAGCTGCTGGTGTAGAATGTTGTTATTAGATGATGGGTACAGAAGTTTATAGGGATTATGACCACTCCAAAATATTCATTCAGAATATCAAACATTGGTGGGCCTCCTTCAGACCAATTATGAATCTGAAATGAAAAAATAATTGTACTTATATACACATAAAGAATGGTATATAATTTTACGTAAGTAATGTTTAAAAATACATATGCTCCTCACAATTTTTAATATAAAAAAAATCATACCATTATCTTGTGAAAGGAATGTTTAATATTTTCATCTTCTGTTGCTAAGGAATTCTCAATATACTCAATTATATTTTGAGTACAAGTTACTCTGTTCAATAAAAACTTTCTAAAGTTATTTAATTCGTACATTTTATTTTGGTTTCAAATTAATTAAATTTAAAATTATACATCCAAAACACCCTAAATAAACAAAATTAACGTTATTCATATGTAAAATGTAGCAAAGTTCCAAGTAGAACATAAAATTTTACTTTTATATTTTATATTTGAGCGATTCAATTTAACTTTTATATTTTAATTAACGTGATAATACAAACAATTACATTCATTTTATTTCTTGATTCTAATTTATAAATAGATTGATTTAAATAAATATTATCTCAATCAGTTTGACGTTTTTTTAAATTTGACAAAAGTGCATTAGTATTTAGTTGCATAGGTTATAGAATAATATAAGAGTAAAACAAAGAGTTCAAAACTTTTGTAAAAATTAATATTAAACATTTTTTTTATTTTAATCCATAATCATTAAGACAATGTAATTGGGAATAAAATATTTGAAGAAATATTAACGATTGGTTTAGAGTTTTGAGATATTAATTGTTACATTCATGACATGATTGTTCTTTAACGTTATTTTTATTTCTAGATAAAATCAATAATTTTCAAAAAAAATGTTAAGTATCATCACTGGAATATGATGTAAAAAATATATTAATGTTAACGTTCCATTTAAGCCCCAAATGATAGCACTAATCATAATTCAAATTTGGTTGGTAAAAGAAATATCTTAATATTTTTCTTACAATTTTGATTATATACTTTATAGAACTTTAGCCCTTGGAATATGCTGTACGGTCCCTAATCTTTGCCTTCTCCGAGTTACTATAAAATGAACCTAATAAGTAATAAACGACAACGCCTCCATGATCTGTCAAGTGTCATCCTCATCGGTCAGTGGCACAGAGTACTATATAGTCAGTGGTGCATGTTTATCGGCTTAAAAAGACCTTTGTTGAAAGTAATTTTTAAATACAATTATGAAACCTATATTGATTACTATTTGTAAGATACTTCTATTCATATTTGTACTCATGAGTGCATTTCAACATGTAGTAGTAGCCAGTAATACGGCGGGAAAAAAACTACAAATTGGTGTGAAGAAAAGACCAACCGAATGTCCAGTTAAAAGCAAAAAAGGAGATCTCCTTCACATGCATTACACTGTAAGATACTACTAATTAAGTAGATACAGATTTTTTTCTTATCTAGGTTATTGGTTAGAATATAAGTGAATTATCTTCACATTAACACTTTCAAAGCATTGTCAAAAGTTTCCGTCTTAATTTTAGGGCACATTGGAAGATGGGACTGAGTTTGACAGTTCTATACCAAGAAACAACCCACTTACTTTCACACTTGGTTTGGGGCAAGTTATAAAGGGCTGGGACCAAGGCCTTTTAGGCATGTGTGAAGGGGAACAAAGAAAGTTGGTAATTCCTCCCGAGTTAGCCTATGGAGAAGCTGGAGCTCCTCCAAAGATTCCTAAGTCTGCAACACTCACATTCCATGTTGATCTTGTAAAAATTGAAAGAAAGGATGAACTTTAATTCCTTGTAAAATATATTTTTAATTACATAGATTTATATTAGCTTTTTTACTAGTTTAAATTATATATGCTCTCAATGAACTTACATTCCAAATTAGTTATGTGCATAGAAACTGTAAAATAAGTGATCAAATGTGACATACATTTGATAAAAACAATGAAAATACAGAAAATTAAAGAATCTCTACTTTGAATTTTCCTTAACAAACTAAACAATACTTCTAAACTCAAACACTATCAAAAAGCTATAAAAAGTACATTGATCTATCTTAAGAGGGCAATTACTCCCTTATATAGGAACACTATCAATTCTCAATTAGCAAGTATTGATACTGTACTGTACAGTAATAATTAAAAAAAAGTATTATACCCATAAAAGTATCAACACAAAAGTATTGAGTACTTTTCTCTCAGTCAAAAAGTAATGTTGAATCAGCTTCAATAGGACAGTAGAACAAAACTTGAATAAACAAATGGGATTAGAATACAAATAAAATCTAATAATAAGAAAGACAACTACAGTAGATGCCGCTTATTAAGATCACTTTCGGCCAGCCCATTTTGATAACAATAACCGAATGATAACATTATGCTGATGGTACTTTTTCATGCTTGTTGAGGGATTTTAGTGCACATAATAAATGAGCATAATGATAAAATATGAATTGTAATAATTTAGAATTGATTTAAGTACATATTAAGTTTCATAATAAGAAATTCTGTTGTTTGCTCAAATTTTCTATTTATTTACACTATTAAAAATATTCTAACACAAGATTCATTTGAAATATCGATCTATTGTTGTTTGACACTTGTTTTCATTCATAATCATTTGAATATAATTCTCAAAATCGTTTAATTTTTCGAAGTTTGTTGCTCGGTGTTGAACACCACGCCGGAGAATGTTCCAAGCTTCTTGCATCTGAGCAATAGACGGCGGATCTTCGGGCATTTCTTCGTCTTCTTCACCTTCTAGTGATTCTGGATCATCATCTCCAGACTCACTAGCAACCTCTTGACAAATATCTTTAAGATTTTTGTAAACAATATTCTCGCGCTTCTTCCATCGCGAAAACCATCCATCTGTCGCCTTGAAGCCTTCTTTTTCCATAGTCTGTGCAATTTGTTCTGCTTTTTCACGCAATAGAGGTCCATCAACTGAAGCATTTTTTTTACGAACATTCGTGAACCATAATTTTAAGGCCGCTTCGACTTGTTTATCTTTTCCGGATCGATTCCTTTTTCGCTTCAAATTTTCGTTTAACCATGCAGAAGTTTCGATGCTTGATCTGTTTTTCAGAAATTTACACAGGAGTGGTTGAGAAATTCCCAGTTGAATCGCAGCATCACGTTGACTTGTTTTCGGTAATTGATCGTACTTTTCGAGAATTTCTTGTTTTTCTTCCTTCGTATAATCTCGGCGTTTACGCATGACTACAATTTCAGTTAAGCACTTCGAACGATGAAATACGATTACATTAAACGATTAAATACGATACGATTCCTTCAACTCTATCGGTAGTTTGAGGAGAACTGAGGGAAATTTGACTTTTCAAGCCTTTTATAGACAAATGCAGGACCATCGCTTAATTGTTTTCAAAAAGGTAATTAACGAAAGGGACCAGATGTTCTTTTCCTTTTGAAATGTGAGAAACTTTTAATCGGAAGGTCGGAATTGGACAATAGGTAAAGATTGTAATCTCAAACAAAAGAATTTTTGAATGAGAATTCTTAAACTTGAGAATTTAAAATTGTACCCTTCTAAATCGTTAACAATAAGAGACTTTAGATCACAATAAGCGGCTTTTTTCAAATGTATTGCTAAGGAGAAATTTAGGACCGACCAATTTCGATAACAATAGCCAGCTGATAACATTAACCATGATCACAATAAGCGGCGTCCACTGTATCACTTTACAATATTTTTTTGTTAACTATTATATTCATTATTCATTCATTATATTCAACATTGCCACTCTTGGTAGGTGTTGTTCTGTTTATGAATCAAATATGTATAGTATTTTCTAAGGTTTTCAATATTTCAATCAAATATTTATATCAATACAGTATAGATGGAATGTTTAGATTGCACACTTGAAACATTTAATCAATAATAGTCAAGACAGTAATGATAAACACAATGACTAAGACAAATGGGATTGATTAGTATTTAGGAATTAAGGAAAGGATCTGATCTGAGTACAAGGAACGATTCCAAGCTTAATGTAATAATTTAGAAGGTTTAGTACATTGAACTACATAGCAATATAATATCACTGTCAACAAGTTCTCAATGAGTAAAAGTAATAGTATCAAAACAAAGCATACTAAATAATACCACAAATATTTTATAATTATAATATAATACAATAAATTAATGAACATACTGGAAAATAATTTATAATTGGATTATAATAAGTGAATGTGTTTTTTTTTAGATTTCTATGAGAAGACTTAATAATAATTAGATATTAGCATTGCATTAACTTCCAAAATACATATTTGTATGTTTGTAACTTCAAAAATGTATCCTATAGAATACTGAAAGGCTATCAAATCTAAGCCTGTGTTATATACCTATAACTGATAAAATCAAAATGTTCTTCATTTTTCAACTTTGATTCTTACAAGATAAAATTATTTAATATTATTTTTATATATTTTTTACAAGTTTGTAAATAATAAAATATTATGTGATGAATGTACACAGCTTTTGGACTCTATAAAAAGCAATTCAATGCAATATGGTAGTCAAATCCGCTGCAATACATGGTCCATTACCAGACGGAGAATAATTATTGATGAAGCAAAGGTAGTAAGCACAGAGGCGTAGTGAGCTTAACTCTCTCCCGGGGCAGAATATCTTTTCGGCGACCTAAATTATATTTATGAATGCAAATTATTAAATAAATAACGTAAAATAAATAAATTTATAGGCTCAAGCTGGGCTTTAATTTAAAGCCTATATTATATCGCTGTACCAAATTTAAAGCCTTTAAATTTGGTACAGCGATAAGCGGACATAGGAAGGATCCGTTGCTCGATATTCAGAGTCCATGAGTTATTATAAAAACGCCCAACGACAGGAAAAGGTAGCAAAAGGGCAGGGCCCAAATGTCTCTGGATCGACGACATATTCAAAGTTGCAGAGTGAACCTGTTTGTCTCGTTGTGATCGTCTTACCGGCCTTTATGCATGTTGGATACGGCTGGCAAAATACTAGAGCGTATCATCCACAGCAGAATTGAAGATGTTGTCGAACCTCAATTGGCCGATAATCAATATGGATTCCGGAAAAGACGATCTACTCTAGACGCTATAGATCAAGTTGTCAACATAGCAAAGCGAGCAATCGCTGAAACAAGGTGGAAAGGAGGCGCTAAAAAGTATTGCCTGGTCGCAGCACTTGACATTAAAAATGCTTTCAACTCTGCCAGATGGGATGTCATTATGAAAGCCCTGGTGAAGTTTAACGTTCCTGGTTACCTACAAAACATAATAGCGAGCTACTTTACAGACCGAGTCCTTAGCTATGATACTGATGTCGGACCTAAGACTTACAAGATCACTGGAGGAGTTCCGCAGGGATCAGTACTAGGCCCTTTACTCTGGAATATAATGTATGACTCTTTGCTGAAACAAATATTTCCGACGGAGGCACGACTTGTTGCATTCGCAGATGATGTGGCTATCGTAATAGTGGCTAAATATACGGAGGAGATCAACTGGGCGTTCAAAAATTCAAAAATTCAAAATTCAAAATATCTTTATTCAAGTAGGCATTTACACGCACTTTTGAATCGTCAATTACATTAAATTGGTCAGTATAGTCAGTCTGTGAGTAAGCTACCACCAGCTCGGAATGCTGTTCTGCTGAGAAGAGCTGGCCAGAAACTCAACAGTTGCTCTTTTTAAATAAAATTTAACAATGTTTGACTTATAAATTATAACATCAACCCTGCAAATGAGTCAATTTTATTTATTTTATAAACTTAAATGCAATTTTGGAACAACTAGAACCGTCGCAATCAATCGGAAAAGAAGCCCAATGATTTCAGGCAACGAAAATTAAATAATAATAACAGTAAATATATATATAAATCTTCGCCCTGCCACACAACCAGTCACCGCAAGCAGCACCCGTTCACGAGCATAACACAAGAGCCAGCCATTACCCCCTTCGCACATATTTGAGGGAGGGAGGCAACCCGACTCCCGATGCTACCGCAAGTAGTGACTTCTAAGGAATCGGTGTGATGCAGAAGGTCGATAAAGCAAAATTAATTTACAACAAAAAACAAATTGCGGAGATTACTAGCTATTCGCAATACAGATTTATGACCCAAGATTTATGATACAATGACCCAAGTTCCACACATTTCGATCAACCAAAAACTCTTGAATGTTATAGTAAGATTTATTTAATAATATACCTTTAATTTTAGATTTGAAACCAAGAAAAGGAAGATCTAAGATATCTTGTGGAACCTTATTATATATGCGTATACTCAAGCCCATGAAGGATTTCTTAACTTTTTGAAGTCTAAATTTAGGCGTTACAAGCCTATTTTTATTTCTTGTATTGATAGTATGTCTGTCGCTGTTTTTTTTATAGTCATTTAAATTTTGGCGTATATATAGTAAGTTATTAAAAATGTATTGAGAAGCGCTCAAAGTTATGAAGTCATTCGAAGCTGGATGCAACAAGTTGGGCTTCAACGTGCAGAACACAAGACGGAGGCCGTCCTTATCACCAGTAGGAAACAGACCGAGACAATAACACTAAGAGTTGGACAACATACACTCACAACGCAGCCATTTATACGCTATCTCGGAGTGATGATAGACACACGTCTCAACTTCAAGGAACACGTAGAATGTGCTTCGTCAAAAGCAACGACCGTGGTTGCTAAGCTGTCTCGACTGATGCCGAACGTTGGAGGACCTAAACAGGCAAGAAGACTACTACTGACATCTGTGGTCACGTCAGTACTGATGTATGGTTGCGCCGTTTGGGCAGATGCACTTACCACTCTCGATACTCGGCGGAAAGTCGCTTCTGTGTACAGGATAAGTGCTTTGCGCGTTGCCAGTGCGTTCCGGACCGTCTCTGAAGACGCGGTGTGTGTCATTGCTGGTATGAATCCCATAGAAATACTGTGTGAAGAAAGAAAGTCTCTCTACCACCTGAGAAAAGAAAACTCGTCCCTAACAACAGCTGAACTATGGGAAAAAGAAAAAGAAAATAGCACAAGCCGCTGGCAGGCACAGTGGCAATCGTCTAAAAAAGGGAGATGGACTCACCGGCTTATACCCAACGTCGAAGTGTGGTTGAACCGAAAACACGGAGAGATAAACTACTATCTCACTCAGATGCTCACAGGACACGGATGCTTCCGTGAATACTTGTTCCGTTTCAAGCACGATGATTCGCCAGAGTGTCCAATCTGCACTGGAAGTAATGAAGATGCGGAACACGTATTTTTTTATATGTCCCCGCTACGATGCCGACCGAGTGGAGTGGGAAACTGCGATTAAAGGTAGAGTCGAGCCGGAGAATATAATTAACCTCATACTTAAATCAAAAGAGGCTTGGGAAGCTACGAACACCTACGTAACGAAAGTGTTAAAAGAGTTACGCACTGAAGAGAGAGCGCGTAAAAATATATGTAAAACAATAGGAAATAGCTAAGTACAGCTGTCCTTCCCCGCGATGTAATGCCTTGCGGCGATACCGGGGGGGTGTGAAGGAAGGAAGAAAGAGGCGGTTTTTTAGTCGGTATAGGTCATCCCAGACCGAGTCCGACATACGGGGGTCAATAAAAATCTCGACCCTAACATACGTAATTGTATCTTTCACCTCAGAAAAAAAAAAAAAATATATATATATATACATACATACATATACATACATACATACATATACATACATACATATACATACATACATATATATACATACATACATACATATTTTCCAAGATTAGAGAGATAAGAGTGGTTCAGTGGTAATTTTAAATTCAATAAATTATAATATATTATTTACAGTAGTGTCTTTTTTTCTTTTTAAAGAAAGCTATCCATAGAGTATTTTACAAAAAGGTATAATTATAATATCTTTATAGTACTCTGTGATAATATTTGATAAGACATAAAAACTTACTCTGTGATTACAAGTCTCAACTTTTTACTGTTACGAGTGACATTTGAGGAAAATCAATATTATTAAGAAATGTTTTGTAATTTGTAAGTACATGTTATTGAAGTAACCTAAATGATATTTTGATCTCTGGGGCAATAAAATACACATATTATGGTTAAAATTATATTTCTTCATCCTGATTTGGGTGTAGGTGGGGCAGAGCGTTTAGTTTTAGATGCCGGCTTAGCGTTCAAAAGCAAAGGCCACGATGTCACTTTTTATACCAACCATCACGATCCGTCTCACTGTTTTGCTGAAACAAGGAATGGTACATTTCCGGTAACGGTAATTGGAGATTGGATTCCACGAGCTATATTCGGAAGATTCAAAGCCGCATGTGCCTATGTGCGTATGGTGTTTGCAGCTGTGTACTTAGCTTGGTATGTTATACCGGTTGAAGAGCCGACCCTAATTTTCTGTGATTTGATTTCATTATGTATTCCATTTTTAAAGATGGTTCGTGGGACCCACAGAGTTGTATTTTATTGTCACCATCCCGATAAGTTGTTGTCTACTGAGGGTGGTATCATAAAAAAGATATATAGAGCTCCTCTTAATTGGTTAGAGGAATTAACTACAGCACAGGCAGATAAAGTTTTGGTTAATAGCAAGTACACAGCAAGAGTTTATAAAGATGCATTTCAAAAGATTAAAGACATTCCTGATATATGTTATCCATCTATAAATACAGAGTTCTTTAGAACTGCTGTCCCAAAACCCTTAAAAGAAGTAGTGCCCGTAGGCATGGATAAGTTTGTATTTTTGTCAATTAATAGATATGAAAGGAAAAAGAATTTAAAACTAGCATTAATTGCATTAGAACACCTAAAAAAAATGGTACACGAATCGGAGTGGGAGAGGGTTCATTTGATAATGGCAGGGGGTTTTGACCCAATAAATTTAGAAAATATGGAGTATTTCATTGAACTCACCGATTTAGCAGCAGAACTTGATATAGAGGACAAAGTAACATTTATGAAGTCACCAAAAGATGAAGAGAAGGTATCTCTGTTATATAACTGTAAGGCATTAGTGTACACACCATCTAATGAACATTTTGGCATAGTACCTCTTGAGGCTATGTATTATTATAAGCCTGTTATTGCAGTAAACAGTGGGGGGCCAACTGAGACTATTGTAAATGAGGTGACTGGATTTTTATGTGAACCAAATAGTGAAGCCTTTGCTAATGCCATGGTTACTTTAATGACTGATATGGATCTTTGTGCACGGTTTGGTGAAGCTGGTAGAAAGAGGTTTGAAACTAAATTTTCATTTGAAGCTTTCACAAATCAGATGGATGGTATATTAACCAGGGAAAGGCAACTAATTTCAGAGGCCCGAGCAATTGAATATGATAAAAAACGGAAATAACATGAACTTAGCACTCCTACAATATTTGATATTGTTTGAGTGTTAAAACAATCTCCTATCCTATTACTTATTTTCATTATCGAGACTCTTTACTTTTTAGTGTCTTTGATTATCTGTACTTATTATTTAAGCTTTATATCAGAAGAAATTCATATACTTTTAAAAAAACATTACACTTTTTTTTTCTTATTTTAACCAATTATATTATCAGGCTTTTAAACCAAATCTCTATCAAGTAGATCTATAATTATCAGTACATATATTATATAGTACATTTAGAGGGTATTTATGTAAGAGACATTGTTATAAACTCTTGTAATTATCACCTAGCAACTTCTTTGTTAATGTTAAGATATTTCTTTGTAAATATAGAGAGGTTGAAATAAATTTCTAAATAAAAGTATATTGTATATAAAAGTATATAATTAATATTGTACATTGTAATGGCACTAAAGTCACTTATTTTTGTGTATTATGTGTTACCTAACAAAGCTTACAAGAATAAAGCTTTTTGTCCAATTAGTTTTTAATGTAACATTTATTTAGTAGAATAATATGTGTTTAAAATGTACTTTTTTATTTTACCTCAAAATTCTTTAACATAATGGAAAAACTAAAAATAATAAATATTAAACTTCTCTAAAACTTTATTTAAAATAACAAAAAGGGGTTTGATTGGTTAATATAAATAATATAACAAATAGAAATTTCACTCAATGATAACCTTGGTGGTATCATAGACTTTTTCAACTGACTCTGTTGGTAAGGGGTCAATGAGCTCAAACTGAAGATCATATTGCTGATCCAGACCCATGTAGCTGTCACTCATTATATATAAAGTGTATATTATTCTCCCTGTAATAATAAAAAATACATTTACGTAGAAACCAGCAATTGTAAAACCACTAAAAAAATACTCAAAAAACTTATTAGTTATTACTCTATTTTTGTTTAATATTATTAAAGATAAGTAATTACTCATGAGTTTTAGATTTTTTAGGTAAAAAGTTTCTTCCATAACCTTTCAAGTCTATTCAAAAGTAAAAACTATATTCAATTTTCTTAGTACTTTTTAAGTTAAACATAAAGAAATAGACAAGTTTTAAAAAAATCTTATGACAAGAGGATTTTTACCAATATTAATAACATAACATATTTTAAATAGATATATAAATGCTGGTAGTTTCAGTTCGTTAAAGATAGTCCAAAACGTCAAATAGCCCACCTGTCTGCAAAGGCGTGTAGAAGGTAACGTGCGTGGTGCCCCTGGCAGGCGCTCGCTTCAGTGCGTGTAGTTCTGTTTGCTCTAAAGAGCCGAGGGTAATGAACCAGCCCTCGTTCTTCCCCCGGGGGAAGCGAGGACATAACACATTATTTGCGTTACCCCCGCGTCGCTGCATCTCTATTACTATGGTGTATTCCTGTTAAATGTGAAGTTGTTATATAGTTTTCATATAATTTTGTCCAAATTTAATAAAATGTGGTGGGTGATAGTATTATACTATGATACTTTTCATATATCAACTCACCTAACAGAATATTACAGTGCAAAAATAGAAAATTAATGTTATTTAATGAATATAATAAATATCTTACAAGCTCATTTCAATTATAAAATCTCTATAATACAATATCTTTCTTGGGTGTTACTTATTCGTATCTTGTTTATTTATCTGACCTGATCAGCATGCAGGGGTATCCATTCTTTATTGGGTGGTTGTCGCAGTAGCTTGTCTTGTTCACAGTCCGCGTCGTACCACAGACCTCGGATACATAGTTTGAGGTCTAGTGTTGGGAGGTCACATATCGCCTGCAAACAATGTTATTAGTATCGGGGGGTAGATTACTATTACTCATTAGAGTAAACAGTGTTATTAGCGTTGTAGGGGTAATTTACTTGGTAGCAACAAGGTTTCGAACTTTCGATATATCAAAGGTGCGTAATTCCCATAGGTTGGCCATTTTTTAAATATTTAAGTATAGGTCATTCAACAACAAAGCTAATATGTCCATAGTTAATTAAAATAGATGATAGAAAGTTTATTTGTACTTTTTATTCAGGTGATGTTAGATATAAAACAAAAGTTGTACTGTTATTCAATATGTAAGAATTCTAACCTTATAAATTTGTTCTATTTGATGTTCTTCAAACTCCCGCCTCATATATTTAGCTAACAAATCGTAATTTTTCATACAAGAAACTTTCAATCCATTCAGCATAGAGCAGGGTTTGTTGGTGTCTCTCGTCATGTGTGAGAACATATACAAGTGCTGTGACTCTACATGTGGTAATGTTGTTAAAGGAGACTCAGTGTGCCACCTCGCTTGTACGATACACTGCATTAGCATTTGAGCTGTTAAACAAACAGACAGCCAGCCGTTTTCTGCTGATGTATCTATGATTGCCTGAAATAAAAAAAAAGATCCATTATTTATAACAAAAATAAATTAAAATCCATTCCATTTTGATAGGTTAAAATTAGATATTTGTGTATATTAAGTATATTTTTCGTTTATAAATAAATGTTAAATATACCTGTATAATCCTAATGGACTGGTCCAATACAGATTTAGTATCAGTGAGGTAATCAGTGTTGGGTAACTGTAGTCGTAGTAAATGCGCTTGCAGTAACAAGAAGGCTTTAACATTAGAGGAGTCCAGAGTAAGAGTGTCTACTTGTATACGACACTGCTGAGAGAGCTCGCTGGGAAATTATAATATGAGGAATTATGTTTTAATATTATGTAAGTTTATTCTTAAAGTTATTATTTAATACTACATTATTAATTAATATTTAATTAATTACTTATATTACCCTTGCTATTTTAAAAATAAAAAAAACATTTACATCCCGAAAAGATATTTACATAGAAATGATAAGAAAATAGATTATACCTCAGTAGAGCGATGAGAATGTAATTTCATGAATGTCGAGTTTGTTGTGATGATTTTTTTATTCTATATTTATTTAAAAATTCATAAGCCTAACGTTTATAGACAATTTATAAATACTACCAAATTAATTTACTAAATACTAGCAATGCTACCAAATCACTATCAACACTGAATTATACGCAAAGTAAGAATAAAATGTACCCATTAAGTATATCCTCGTTGTGTCGCACTGGTAGCGTGGCGTATTCCTCGGCATCAGCCAGGATCCTCATCAGATTCTCAAAGGTCAGATTACTTTGTAGGTTATAATGGAAGTGCGCCATTGTTTTGTGCGACAGGTAGTAGTAGGAGGCTATCCTTCCCATCCAGGTGCTCTGGACTGTGCGTTGGTCCTAAAATATTATATTGTAATAATTACATAGGCTACATTAGAAAATTAACTGATATTTGCTTGTTTCTTCTAATAACATCTGGTATATTTGTACTATTACTATTTTCTTTGTACTATTCCAATTTAAATCAAAAAAGTACCCTGAAGCAACGACTTCGATAATTACATAATATTATTATTTTTATTCTTTTTAGAGGTTTTTTGGATTTTTAATTTATTTTTTTCTGATTTTTAAATGTATGTTACTGGTTTCTTAATTGTACTAAATGAACCTACAGACACACAAATTTTCAGTTCTTTAAGTATTACTATTCATCTATCCTAATATTATAAAGAAAAAAGATTTGATTGTTTGTTTGTTTGAATTGAATAGGCTCTGAAACTACTGGACCGATTTAATAAAATATTTTACTTTTAGGATCCTACATTATCTCTCTGATGAATATAGGTTATATTTAATACGAGAAAAAATAATAATCAGCGTGAAAATTTCGACAGTGTGATAAATTATAAAAGTATTAAGTAACATTATTCAAGACTTTTTCATATAAGTATGTACGAATATTAATAAATATAAAAATTTAGAGTTAAAGTGATTTATAATAACTAATAACACTACGATGAAGGGATTTATATTATCACTAGCTCTTGCCCGTGACTTTTTATGACTACGTTCAAAAGCCATATAAATATATTTTTTTACAGTTTACGTGGACGCAGTCACGGGCAACAGCTATTTTTTTTCTATATAGCGCTGGGAACAGCTAATTATTCCATAATAACCTTTCCCCAATAAAACGTAAATATCTTAGAGAAGACTGTTTCTATTTCGACCAATCATAGCTAAGAACCATCTCGACGAACATAGCTTTCGATTAAAGAAAATTGCATTCAAATCCGTCCACGCGTTTGGCCGCTACATTGCCACAGACAGACACACAGATACACAGATCGACAGGTCAAACTTATAACACCCCTTTCTTTAGTCGGGGGTTAAAAAACAATAGATGAGAAGTAATATGGGGTAAAGAATTGCTATCTCTGAAATATCACCCAGATATTGTGAGACAGTTTGTAAGAGCAAGAGACCAAATTAATTTTGTATCGGGACATAATAATAAGGTTTTCTTACCTCTTCTATTTCTACACAATTGGCGTTTGTGAGCGCATCCAGTGAAGTTTGTATCAAGTTGGATAAGTAATAGTTGATGTCTTGAGGCTCGATGCTTTCCAAGTTGTAGTAGGAGGGGTTCCTCACCAACCGACGGAAGAAGTACGTCCAGGTCAAGTAGTCTAGTATATCTTGTTTTGTTTGAACCGTGCCTGAAATTTTATTTATATATTTTAACATAGATATATATATGTGTTCAAACAATAAACTTAAACTTAGTCGTTATCTTCTCTATTCATTAAAAAAATATATATCTATACCATCCCAGTATACCACGACAATCTTCAAAATCATAAAATGCATGTCAAGAATTGGCAAGGACATGTAACTGATAACATACATTTGAAGTAAATCATGATACCTGCAACTATCTCTGCATTGAGATGGTCGGCCAGTACTTGCAGCAGGCTGGACTCCACGGGGAAGGGTTCGTACAGGAACTTCTTGTAGAAGTTCTTCTTCTGGTCGTGGACCAACACCACCGCTACTCCCTCGTTGTCGTACTACAATTTTAATTACATTCATTTTCTCTGTTTATAAATAATTATAATGCCCCTGTAAGTAATATTTTGCCTTTTCATTTTAAATTTCGGTTCTTTGAGAATCTTTTATTATTATATATTTAAATTAAATTACGCAATATTTTAAATGGGCTAGCAAATGATTTTTTTAAATATACCTATACTTAAACAGGTTAGCTCGTTCAAACATATGAAGATATTCTTTTTAGAGGAAACATTTATCCTAAAGGAAAAAGACGTTCATCATCAGTGTGGAAGCGACTGAAGAGATGTCTTGCCAGTACCTGTGGTCGTCCAGCTCGCCCCATCATCTGCAGTACGTCAGTGATGGGCATGTCCACGTATCTCTTCTGCTTCCCGTCAAAGTATTCAGTGCCCTTTATCACCACGAGGTGGGCGGGGAAGTTCACTCCCCACGCCAGCGTCGCCGTGCAGATTAGAACCTTAACGAAAGGGAATACGGTCTGTTACAGTTCGTCTATCAAATATGGTTCAAGGATGATAGTTTATCGACTAATACTATATACTTAATATATATATATGTGAGGTCTGGGGTCAGCGTATTATATACCTTATACTATAATTTAGTAAATATATAAAAAAAGAAATATTATATTTCTATAAAACTAGCCAAAAAACCCAAACCCAAAAAACCCAAAGAACCAACCTGTATTTTTTGATTAATGAAGAGTTCCTCGACGGTGGTCCGATCCTTCTCGTGTAGTCCTGCATGATGTATGCCGATACCGAACGCTAAGGTCAGCTTGAGGTTGGATTCTCGAATGTTCGATAGAACCTGTTCCATCTCCGACTCCTTCATGTGAAGCCACTGCTTGGGATCGTCCTCGGCCGCCAGGTACGCGATTAGATCTAAAGCTGTTAACCTGGAATTTGGTGTAGTTAATTAATAAGAAACAACTTCGTACAGTTTTAAATAAATGTAAAATTCAATTTAATAAAAAGTTGTTGAAAGTGACTTTTTTTTAAGTATTAAGGATGAACTTTATAACATGTTAAAAAAAATCTACTTTACTCTCTAGGAGAGGGCGAGTGTGAGTGTGTGTGTGTGCGTGTGTGTGTGTACCTAGTCTGTCGTCGACTGGACACAAAGACGAGTGCGGGCGAGGCGGGCGAGTGCGTGCGGATGGAACTGAACGTGGGCTTGTTCATAGACATCATGCGAGGACAGTAGTGACGGCCCGCGTGACCGGAGATGTGCACCTGACACACACAGACGGACACGTATATATTTTCATATTTATTATTTTATTTCTACGTGACCTGAAATAGCTGCATAAAGTTCTTACCTCCAGCGGCACGGGTCGCACTGAAGGTCTAAAGTTATAGAGCCCCACTTCACCAATGTTCAACCAGTTGGCGAGGTCCTTAGCGTTAGCGAGGGCGGTCGACAACCCAATGATGCGAAGACGTCGAGAGGTGTGAGATTCGATGAAATTTGTTCTGAAATAAATATATGAAAAATTAAGAAAAAAAATATTATAATAAATAATTATTTTTATACATATGTCCTATAAATTTGTAAATGCTGATTACCTGGATACAATGACCTCCAGCACGGGTCCCCTGTCCTCCCCCAGCAGGTGTATTTCATCAATGACGATGAGGGCGACGTCCTTGACGTAGTTCCTGGTCTGCCATGAACGACTTATTCCGTCCCACTTCTCAGGAGTCGTGACTATCACTTGAGACTTCCTTATCGCTCGTATGTCGGGAGATACGTCACCTTAAATATTAAATTATATAATACAACAATAAAACACAATACAGTGTTACTACCAGTCGTTAAAATATCGTTTTAATTTTATATTTACAATTTATGTAACTGTTTTTCTCAGGTTCCGTAGTTGACTAGACCGATTTTGATTATCTCTCTTTGATTCTTTGTGTTTGATTAAAGTCGCCATTTTTTTTGTTACCTAATTGGTTCATTTTATAAAAGTTTATTTCTATAATTACGAGTTGATCTATCAATAATTTTAGATCTTTTAGTTATAGTATTGTGTGTAATATGATTCTTAAATATTATAAATATTGAAACTGAATTTATTAATATTTATTGTTTGTTATAAGAGACGATGGAGCTGCCTTGTTCTTGTGGATAAAGCCTTTTAAAACATAAAGTTAATAAAAAAAAAATTACGAGTTTAGAGAAGTATATACCTGTTAATTCCACTACATTTTTTCCGAGCTTTTCTTCCAATCTTACTTTCCAATCTTTTATTCTTTCTTTTACCAGAGCTTTGAGAGGGGCAATGTATACCACCTGAAGATACAGAATACATTATTAATAATATTTTAACTTTAAAAATATTAATAAACATGTATTCACATGTTAATATTATTTAAATTGTAAATCAATATTGAATGAAAAATATACGATATAGGCCGGTATTCAAACCCCCGACTTCTGGGTAAACTCAAGAAACGGGACGGCTTCCTCTAGGAAGGATTCGTTCTTGCGACTTCTAATTCGCAAGAACGAATTCTTTAGGTTAATAAGTCTGTTTAAGGGAGCTACTTCAATATATATTTATTTAGTTTTGTAGAAAATACCTTCAGTACTTTCAGTAATAGAGATTTTAAAAATCTAGATCTGGTTATCCATTACTGAAGCTGGTTGTACAAATTGCTAAGGAATAGTTGAAATTAATAATTGTGCCAAATTCTTCAATTAAAAATAATAATAATAACTGTACGAATTTAGTATGCAGGAAGTAATCTTAAATACATTTATATCTCATCTGTTTGCCGTTTATTGTCATATAACAAATTCACGAAGCACGAGTACACCTATCTAGGTCACTATGGTACCTTGCAGCCAGGATACTGGTTGAAGACCCTGAACATGGCCACCTCAGCCACGATGGTCTTCCCGGAGCCCGTGGGTGCTCCCAGCAACACGTTGTGGTCGGTGTGGTACAAGGAGTGGAAGATCTGCGTCTGAATGGGGTTGAAGTGACTGAAGTTGTACAGCATTTCGTATGTTGGGTTGTTGAGAGCCGTCACCGGCAGCGGCTGCAGCTCCAGAAGATCTGCAAAAGAAGAGCAAGGAATCATTTTTTATTGGCATATCCTAAATTGCGATAGGCGATGACATCAGATAGAAATTCAGTCCGGAAAACCAGTGTTTAAAATAAAGAATAAGATTTTTCTACCCGGGAATCGGACCCAGGATCTCCCGACTGAAGCAATTTTCGGTTCTGCAAATGAGACGGCTGTATTATGTTTATAACATTTTAATGTAAATATGTTTAATTTTCCACGAGCGGGTCTCGAACCTACAATATTTGACTTACCCGTATGAGGCGGATGAGTCTCTGGTAGAATAAGATGTTGGAATGTTAAAGGAAGTACACTTTCCGAACCCAACCACCTGTAATATTCACAAATAATAATTGGCAATATTTAGACAGTATTATTATGTGTAATTTATGTAATATGAAATATACATTTTTATATAAAACAAATGTACAGTAGTATAATTATTACAGCTATGCTATTTATTGAGTTACAGACAATAGTTCACAGTTTAGATCGGTATATATTCTCTATATATATATATTCTAAGGAGAACTATCACTAGCGGTACACTATAGCATTTTTTACTTCTGCCTGACTCAATGAATCGAGAAAAGCTTAAAAGATCAACGATCATTATAATTTATTTAATTTTTATAAACTATACAGGGTTATTTGTAATTAGTTGGCCACCTCTTGCAGGCAATCTAAATCAATCCCAACAACATTTGTTCTACGACTTTTTACAAATCTTGATAATCAATACAAAAAACGAAACAAAAAGTTTTTGCTCCCTCGGTTATTTGGTATTCTGTATTTTGTAAAAAGTACCCAAAAGGTACGGCCCGGGCGTCATACTTACGTTCAGATTTGTTGTCAGTATACAGATAACCAATAATTTTTGTATGGAAAACTAATATTTTAAAAACTATAAATTTTAAAAAGTCGTAGAACGAATGCTGTCGAGATTGATGTGGAGAGGCTGCCTTCAACAATAGGAACAATTATTAAAATTAAGCCTGTATATAAGTTATATGAAAACTATTAACAATTTCTAACACTAATTAAAGCGGAATATAATTGAAGACACCATTATCTGGAATATATTTTCAGTTTAACGTGTTTAATATTCAAAACAAAATTCGCTATCCTATTATAGAATGAGCGTATATATTTCTTAGTCTATTTTGTATGTAGGTCGAAAAGTAATTAGAAACAATGATATATGTACCTTTCTGAAGTGGCTCTGATGTAGTATTGCGGCGGGAGAGGCTCTGATATAGGGATAGTTATTATTAGTTCTTGAGGCTCGTTAGTTATTACCTAAAAAAAAAGTGCAGCTAAGTAATATATTTCAGGTTTTTTTAATATATTTTTTGTGTATTTTTATAGATAAAAAGTATTATATCAGTCGTACTTGTTTCTTAGTGATGAGAAAGTATTCGTGATAGTACATGATGTCTGTGTCGGGATCCTCGACCCAGATCCAGAATGCTTCCGGTGCTTTGCCGTGATACTTGTCGTTCCATCTGGAATAAAATATATGTTTTTAAACTGTTATATTTTATATAGTATGTTTATGGTACCACCAGGGTCACCACTTACCATCAGAGGGATGTTAAGTGGTGACGTCGTCTCAGGACTCCTGCTAACCTGGATACATGCATACGTACTATCCTCGAGGAATAGGGACGTACGGACGTGACTAAGACATACGAGTGGGGAGGAAGAGAGTTTGGTGTTTATTTTTTAATATATCAGTAATAAATGTACCTTCCTTTCTAATTATATTTAGGATTAATGTTCTGGGAATGGGTCCTCGAAATATATTTTTTCACACTGCATCAATATTCGAGTCTTTTAGTAACATCAAGTTGTTTTTTTTATTATTGTCTACATTATATGGGGTGAGCGTGGAAAACGGACAAAATATTTTTTCTTTATCTCAGTATATATTATAACTGTTATAGTTACGGAACATGAAAAACAAAATAACTACTTAAATTTCAACTCCTACAAACTTTAAGTAGGTACATTGTAAGCATTAAGAATTTGGTCTTAATTTGTCTAAACAAGAAGTATCTATAGTAATAGTATAGTCGCGACTTACTTAAAATTAGGAGTGATAGTGAGTCGTATCCTCAGCACAGTCCTGGTGATGGGATGCAGGCTGGCTTCCATCTCCAGGAGCGGGAACTCGTCGGCACATTTCTTTAAATGGCGAGCAGCTTTTGGATTCCTTATTAGGTCCCCTACATGAAAAAAATGCAAAATTAAATAAAAACGGCAATAAAAAAACAACAATCCATTTAATCAAAACGTTATTATTTTGAGGGACTGATACTCAAGATAATTTAAAAACAAAATGTTTGTCGAAAATATTATTATTTACTTTACTATACATGTTACAGCGTTTTATGATTTTACAGATGATAATGTTTCGAAATATAAAAAAAATCTATTACCTATTTCCTTCCAGTCCATGTCTCTTATCTGATCAGGTTTAAGCATCGGATACTCGATATGTTTCAATATCTCATTTGGGAAGCAATTGAACTGTCTCATGTCGCTGTAGAAGTCCCATAGCTGCAGTTCCATCATTTTAGCCATTTTGAGATACATGCCCGCCATGTACGCGTTGTTTTTGCGCAAGGTTATTTCAAACAACGCACGTACTATACGGACTGCGTTCTGATATAACAAAAAATAATAATATTATTTTATTTAATTAAAATTGTATTTACTGGAATAAAAATAATTAGTGGTAAATATATATAAATGGTAAATATATTAACCAACAATCCAATGAAACTTTTTTTTTAATATATAACCAAATATGCACTAACGTAAACGGGCCAGAAGAAGAAGGTTACGTAAAAAAAGTGGATTAAAAAATCAAATGGCAAGTTAAATAAAACAGTTGGTAACACCTGACTGATATAATTCAAGTCGGACTGCAGCGAGGAGCCGCTGACCCGCCCTCGGGAGAGGTACGTCTGTAGCAGGATGTTGATCTTCCAGTGTATGTCTTCCGGCACGTCCTCTATGCGCCACTCGCCGTACGTATTCTTGAGGTTCCACAGTTCTGTTAGCTCCTCTTTTCTCACCTGGTTTCATATTTTTGTTTATTATCCCATTAAAAAAATGATGAGACGGTTTTTATGGTTTTTAAATTATTCGTTTACATAAAAATGAGACATGGTTAGTTTATAAACAAAAAATATGATATGGTTAAATGAATATATTAACTTACTTTAAGTTGTTGGAAGTCAGAGCATCTCGTCAACATTTCGAGGACGTAGCCCTCCGTCATCGACTTGCGCACCATCGAGTTGAACACCTCCATCGTTTCGCACGTTATGTAATAGTGGCTGGCCGTTCTGCCCAAATCTGTAAAATAAAGATTTATAGTTATAGAAACACATAAATTGTAGAACTCATCATGTGTGTAACAGCGTGGTGACCGGTGACGTGTAGTTCGCCTGTACGCTCGTTGTAGCGCAGCATGTGCGTGCGGTCCAGCTGCAGCGCGGCCGCAGACACCAGCGCGCGACGATGAGCCGCCAGGGACGGGTCCTCCTGCACGTCACCGTACGAGAGACCATACACCTGGGGGGGTGAGGAGGGGGGATTATAATGGTTTGAAGCAACTATATTAATAGTATTGCATACAGTTAAAGATTTAACTAAAATAAGAAAAATAGTAAAGTTAGCGATTATTTTTAAATATGTTTCTCGATAGTCTTACTTTTTTTTTTCTGGTATAAAAATGATATGTTTTGCTTATACCTGCATTACGATATTATTATTAAAAATATATTATACATATACAAATAATTATAACTTACTTGTGGATTGATCCTCATCCTGACGAATAGATAAGTGTAACTCAACCACTCCACTGCTTCATCTATATTGGTAACAGTTCCAAGAGCCACCTGGAAATATATTTAACAATAACTATACACCTTACCAGAATCATATCAGCGACACATTACCTGATTATTACCTTTTGTTTTAAATTTAAATGAAAGACATTTTAAGGTCGCAGGTTCGAGTCCGTATTCATGAATTTTTCATTTTATATTTATTTAAAATCTATATTTATCTATCAATCGGGAGCACAATTATCATGTGTTTTACTCACCTCTGCATTCAAATTATCTGCCAGGAGGTTAATGAAGTTGCTCTCGATAGGGAACTGGTTGGTCATGGACTTGAGGTAGTGAGTGAGTTTGTCGTGTGGAGTGATGATGATTCCTGTCCCGGAGGAGTCGTACTGCGGGCGGCCGGCGCGACCGAAGATCTGCAGCACGTCCAGGATACTCAGGTCCACGAACGTACCGTGGCTCTGGTCGTATATTTCTGTACCCTGGAATTAAATAAATGTATTATTATATTTTTTTCCGTATTTATTTAAACAAACGAAGGCATACCTAAAATGTTTTAAGAAAATTAACAAATTCAACAAGGATTGATTTACAACTTATATTAAAATGACTTATATAGTACAAGAATATAATCATGACCTCGAATGACTCCTTACCCTAATGATGACCGCGTGTGCTGGAAGGTTGACTCCCCAGGCCAGTGTGGAAGTGCACACCAATACTTTGATATATCCCTCTGAGAAATACTTTTCTACCATGTTCCTTAAATAAGTAAGGTTAAGATCGTATTAATTACTTAATCAAGTTTGGTTTATTATCTCGGATTGTAGATAGATTATTGATATTGAGGTGCCGTGTCACTTACCTATCGCTTCTCAACATGCCGGCATGATGGCAAGCGAATCCAGCCGCAAACAATTCAGCCAAGATTTTATTTGGACTGCTCCCGATCGACTTTTTAGCCTTCAAGAATCCACCAGAATCTTCTGGTTCGAAATGCTTCAAATGACCCTTTTTTTGGGCGATTTCCTTTAAAATCATGGCTGTCTGGTGAGTCGCGTTACGAGCGTGCACGAACACCATCACTTGGTGGCCTTTCTGTACCATGTCTGACGCTTTGTCGTAACATATTTCGTTCATTAATTGAATCTGTACAAATAAATAATATGTAATAGACATAATCTAAGAAAATAATATAAAAAAAAGATGATTTCATTTTAATGGAGTAATTTTTTTTAGTTAATTTTGTTCTAAACAGTTTTAAAATTTACACCCTTGATCTCAGACTAAGAAAAAAAAAACTATCTCTTGTTAAAGAACGTAAACGCTCGTTATTGTGGTCATAGTATTATTACCCACCTGTCTCAAATGCGCTCCTCCCCCACTACCTGTTTCCCTGACTCCTATGAACTGCTGCTCCAGTGGCACCGGCCGGAAGCGAGAGTCGAAGTAAAAAAGACCTATGTTAGGATTTACTCGAAGAAATCTAAGGAAAATAAAAAAATATTACTCAAAGTAAAAGAACGTGATACGACCTTGCTGATATGAAAATGATGAACAGATTTTGAACATAATTGAAAACGACCTCACTGTTGAACCATATTAAAATAAAAAAATAGAAATATATTAGTTAAAATATTACCAAGAAATAGAAAACAGTACTGGTGTGTTGGGAGTTTAACAACCTAAAGGTTTTTATATTAACAAACCTGGCAACATCCAAATAATTCGGCAGTGTAGCAGACAACCCAACAATTCGTATCATGTTCTGACTGGACTCGACCTGTCGTAACGTTCTAGCGACGATGGCTTCCACTATGGGTCCTCTGTCTCCATGGAGGAGGTGGACTTCGTCTATTATTATCAGTTTTACTATAGATGCTAGTTCTGTATCAGCTGCAGAATAAATATTAGTATTATAATACATTTGATGAAATGTTATTTGAAGGCACTTGCTTCTTTAAGGGTCTTTCGATTGACAAAGTTTGATGATGATATATGAAAATTATAATAGAATAATTCATCGAGTCGTTAAGGACTTCGGGTTCGATTTTCGACAGGCATAGACGTGTATGTGATGAGCATAGGGTCATACTTAGGGGTTAGATCAATTTGTGTAATTTGTATAGTGTATTATTATCAGTATATTAATACGTGAAGCAAAAACTTGAGACCTCTTTTTACAAGAATTGCGCGGATTTACATTTGACACACTTATAGTTTATGTGTAAAAGTGCAGAACGCTATTATTTTTCAATAATAATGCAGTTTTAATACATAAAATTAATGATAAAAAATTACACACTACGATCCGAAACATTACATACACTACTTCGTTGTTAAAGTTGACCATAGAGTTATAATTCTATAAAGTAGACAAGTTCAATGTATATTTGACTGATTTCAAATAGTCACACACACAGAGTTGATAGTCACTTGACGTAATATAATAAAAAACAAAAATAAATATGCACAAAGATTTATATAAATATAGAATGAAAAATAAACCGATACGGGCAGGGATTCGAACTCGCGACTACTGGGAAACCGTTCCGTCGCTCTACCTACTGAGCTACCGATCGCTGTCCGCCTCGGTGAATTAAGCATTCTATATGTGATCGTCTTTATGTGGACGATGGTGACATCTAATAGGTTTCTTTCGGAAATCCTAACCAATGTTTCTAACTTTGCAGCATAGATAAACGTTGAAAAGATGCCTCTACCGAAATTAATGTTTGAAAATATTAATAAACATATATGGTCATTATAGAATGAAAAATACACCGATACGGGCAGGGATACTTCGAAATACATTTCAGAAATAAACCGGTGCTTGTTCTAGAAAGGTCTTTAAGTAAGTTGAAAAATAATACTCACTGGCTCCTTTCCTGGTAACAACATCCCACTTCTCAGGCGTGGTGACGATCATCTGTGTCTGCTGCACCTCCGTTTTAGTCAGTTTCATGTCGCCAGTTAGTTCTCGGACTACAATGCCTAGACTTTGTAATCGCTTCCCGAAGCTGGCTGTCATCTCTGACGCGAGAGCCTTCATAGGAGCTATGTAGATGATCTACAATACATGCATTTTAATACTAACACCTCGAAAGCTGTTAATAACTGTATAAGTGTGCTTCGAAATCCGTGTAGAAAGGGAAAACCACTATTTCCCTTTCTGATTGGCTGATGTAGAGACAGACAGCCAATTAAAACTCTTCACAATTGTTTCAAATTATGTTTTCTAAACGCTTTTATTTGAGTAACCAATGCTATCCACTTCATTTATCGTATTTATTAAAAAATAGTAAATTTATTTCAAGCAGCAATGTGTTCACAGGATATAAGTACATTTACATTTTAATATTGTCTTCTTATTAAATAACAGTTTTTTTTAAAAATAAATATCTCTTCTACACTAAAGTTGTATCTATTTATGTAATTTATAAAAAAAGTTGAAAATTTGATTCCCTATTCCAAAACACAGCTCAAGAAGGGAACAAAATATATTGTGCAACAATATAGCAACTAATACAATAACAGAACTCAAAAAAAAAAAAACATAATCCATTATCTAACGAAATTTATAAACGATTTTAATCGAATTGTTGCTATTAAAGATCGAAATTACTATCTATATGGTTGGTAATAATGAATGAATACTGGTGGATTTAATTTGTAGAAATCCTTATTGATATCAATGTCAGATTGTAGATAGATTATTAAACCCAGTTAATCGATTCCTCCACATCCATAGATACCTTGAACTTATTCTTCATGATGACGTTGTTCTCTATGTACTGTTTGAGTTGATGTACGACTGTGAGGAGAGCGATGTTGGTCTTGCCGGCGCCCGTGGGAGCACAGATCAGCAGGTTCTCGTTGGTGTTGTAGGCGGTCTGGAACACTACTGACTGGATGCGGTTCAGCTCTTTGATGTTCTCGAAGGCCATTTGACCGATCTGTTATAGATAAGGACGACATAAACACAATAAAAATAAAAATAAATTGTGAAGACCTAATTTAAGATAAAGCCTCGAACCCAAGCCCTCTGGGATTCGGTTCTCGTCGTTTTGCAAAATGAGCTATAGTGTTGTTACTCGTTTTAATGTTTTTTTTTTTTGGCAGAGTAGCAGCGGCAGATAGAAGTCGCAGGTTTGAGTTCCGTTCATATCAATACATTCCTCATTATATAAAATAATTGCATGATCAAAAACTTTTAAATTATCGCAACCTCATCCAGATCTGTAACAGGCACTCGTTTGTTCCCAACTGGAAGAGCCACTTGTTCGTGTTTAGGAATAATGACCTCCTCATACTCCTTATTATCTTTTCTAATTGCATTTTCTGGTAAAATTAGCTTCAAGCCAGACACAAAACCTGAAATATTAAATTTAAGTTGCAAAATATATTACAAATAAAATGTCATTAATTATATAGTGTATGGGTGTTATTTACCAGCTGAATTTTTGGCGTTTATAGAAGAATCATATACATTTGGATACTGTACTTTAGTTTGGGAAAATGATATTTTTTGTAGTATAGGATCTACATTTGATTTTGATGTAGAAAATGGTACCACTGGCTTTGTTAATTCTGCTATCCTGAAAATAATTGACTAATTTATAATGTCATGTTTGAATAAGATATACTTTTAATTGTTTATATTATATTGTTATATATTTGTACTATATTCCATTACGCATAAATTAATTAAGAGAAATGGAATACGAAACGTCAAGAAATATAAAAGCTATGACTCTTTTATTCATTTTATTGAAATGAATTTCAATAAAAGAATTACATTTTATTTTTATTTGGCTGGTAGATAGCTTGTTTTATCTAGATGACCTATATATAAAAAATCTTTGCGATTTCGCGCACACACACACTTACCGCTTGGCTCTTAACTGAGCTATATTAATCTCATGATCCTCTTCATCTTCACCATTTTTCTTGCTGCTTTTTGCCTTTTTCTCTTCTTTTCTTACGAACTTGGCTAACATCCTCTCCTGTTCAGACTGTACTGACACCTGACATAGATATTGCGGCATCTTGTTATCAGGTAAAAGAGATGCAACTGCAAAAAATGTATTCAATATATATTATTAACTTGTCTGCCTGTAGATATTCCAAACACAGGCAAATATAACCTCTATGTTTCTGAGTTAAAGTTTTAATTACTTAATTGCAATTTTGTGGGTCAGTTTTCACCTAAAAATATTAAAATATACATGTGAGTGTTTGAAATTTTAATTAAACTTACTTTCAGCTATGGACGGTTGTGGAGGCGGTGCCCTTAAACTATCCGTAATTTCTTGACGATGTTGTAATATCCCTTCAATAAACTCAAATTTATCAAAGCCCAATAGTTCAAAGAGGTCATTTTGTAACTCATCATTGGCTCGTGGGGAATTTAAAAATGTTATAATAGATTGAAGTATGTCGGCACTTGATATAACGTTTGAGTTCTCGTAAAGCTCTCTTACTTTGCTTTCTAGCCAGACTTTTCCAAACTAAAAAAGAAATAAATGTTATTTTTTCATAATTATATTTATTAAATAGATTTTACATGTACATGTACATGTACATGTACTTATGTATTCTTGTATTAGTGTAACAATGCTATTTAGATGCAAGATAAGATATTACCATAAAGACCTTCCTAGACTGATGTTGATTAAACTTATTTTCAATACCAAATATATAAAAGACTTGATTAAAAAAAACTTTTTCCAAGAATTCCGTAATGCTATAAAATCTTCTAAAATTATGTCATATTTCTTGAAACATCTGAACTCACCTTAGACACATTTTTAGGAGCACTGGTCTGGGGCGCATTTTGTACGTTAATATATTTCATAGAGAAATCATTAACATAATTACTGTCAACAGCTGGTTTTTTTGTCAACTTTGCTAATGGCCTCTTAGCGGGTTTGTATGGAATGTAGTGACATTGGATGTTTTCACCCCACAGTTTTATATTTTGTTTTTCTTCTTTTGTTTCTGTCAGTATGTACTCTCTTGTATCATCAGATATTGCATTTGATATCTTGGTTACAATCTGAAAAAGTGTTCCATGAAATAATAATACTAGAAGTTATACAAGTAATAAAATAGTATATGTGAAGTGTTCATCAATAAAAAACACTTAAATTATTTTGTATATTTAGAAACTTGTCCAATAAATACTAAATAGTGTGAAATAATAAAAACATTACTAAACAATAAGAACTATTTTTTTTCAAAAGAAATAGACCTAACAAAAACTTATCATCAAAATAAATTACCTCACAAATTTTATTAGCGGTAGATGATAATACAGTGCCAAACATTTGTCTTAACTTTGAGAGATGTTTTAGCATCACAATATCCTGATCCAAGAACATTCTCAGAGTAAATACCGCAGCATCCTCTATTACGTCATCTGACACATCTCCAGTGAGGGTCTTAGCAGCCTCTTTAAGCTGTTCTAGCAAACTAGTGATGTCATTTGGTTCATTTTGCTTTATGTAGGTGTAGATATCTGAATAGGTTTTGAATCTGTAATTAAATTATCATAAGATATTGTAATTTAGTTTAAACAGTCTGTTGATGTAGTAGTTAGTACCTCTTTCTGGATAAAGCATATTTACTTCTAACTAGTCTAGCAAAGGTTGCAAGTTAGGTTTTTTTGTTCATTGTGTGGTTTGTGTGTTCATTGTAATCTAGATTGGTGTTCGAGCTTGGTTGCACTTTGTGTCTGTTATTTATATGTTTGTGACATTTAAAGTGATTACGGAATTATCATTTTCTAATACCATTTATAATACAATTATTGTGATAGGTTTAAAGACAACCAGGAGTACAAATGTTTGTTAAAATATAAATTTTATGTTATATTGTTGCAAATTATTCAATAATTAAAAAATATGTCAGAGCATCTCTACCCTTTCAAACTACTAACAGTATATTATAGTAATATATATTGTTTACTAGTAATTGCTTCACATAAGTTTTAAATTTTTAATATTATGCAATAAAAATATTACTGAAAACAATTATGAAATATTAATTTAGAACTTACCCTTTCTGATTGGTTGGTAATTTGAGAGTTATTTTAATATCTTTTGCAGGCTTGAGGCAACGGGGCTTATCCAACTGAGTATGTGCCCTAAGGGCTCTTGTGATACGAGGCAATTCAAACATATTTTCGATGTTCTGAAAAAAAATACAAAAATAGAAATTAATACAAAATAAGTTTTTAAACTAAGAAATAATTCCAATAAATTATTGTATATAACCATTTATAATGAGCCGAGAGTTAACTTTATTAATTTTACATAGTTGGGAAATAATATGAACTGAAGATTAAGTTGTTATATACCGTTTTAAATAAATGAACGTTTATTGTGTTCTATTCCAAGTACCTGTATTTAAAATATTATATTTTTTCTTATAAAATAGGGCCTTTTTAATAAATAAACAAATCTCAATACTCAAAAGTACTACAGTAGATTTGCCACAATGCAATTTCTTTACAATGTTATTCATTCCGGTTAACCGTCAAATTGACATTGAAGTCTATCAGCCGGTGTTTGTTTATTAATTCGCACTGTTCGGAAAGCGTGCATATTATAAAAATATGGATAGTCAATTCTCTTTAAAGTTTAATAATTATTTAGCTTATATGAATAGTTTGATGTATATAAAAAAACCCCAGTACTATGTATATTTTTTTAAATAGCATTATAATATTATTTCACTCAATGTTAACGACTAAATCAGTGTTTTTACGGTATTTAGTTAGTAGGTATCAGCTGGCATAATTATATAAAAATTGAAAAAAATATATCTATGTTAAAAACATTTTTATACTGGTAAGGAGCTTAGAAATAATATTACATTATTTTCTAAGCTTAAGTTTTTCTAACATTATCCATGCGTTGCTCGATACTTAGAAGTCAATTGAAACTTAAAGATCACTGTATGAATCTCAGAACAATAACTAAAGCATAGAAGTAGCCTAAATTTGAAGACTTAATTGTGCGTAACAGATGTCCTCTATTTTCATACTGTGAAAACATAATGATAAAAGAAACAAATATAAAGTGGTCAGCAAACTCTACATTCAAAAATGTCCGTTGGTCACTATTTAGATGGTAAATTGGAAAGTATAATTCATATTTTTCTTATTGTGTATGAACAACGTTAACACATTTTTGTTGTGTTTGTCGGCTGTCAGTGGTCTTCTTGTTTAGTTTTGTTTATGAAACATTTTAGGTTTAGGTTTAAGACATTTATTCTCAAAAAGACATAAGTCGCTTACATGAGAATACACATAAATAGTAATACATATTATACATTCATATTCATCGTTACCAACTATATATGCATTTAAGGCATTATCTTATATCTGTTTTATAGTAAGTTTTCGGTTAGATAATCAGCCAATTTTGTCTTAAATACTTTAAATGAGTGTAATTTTTTGATGTGTGCAGGTATTTTATTATAAAGTTGTGCGCCTTCAAATGTGACGGTTTTTTTTGCCGTAAGATGTCCTAGTTTTCGGTAAAACAAGATAACTAGCTCGTCGATTACTTCGCTTACTTTGGTCTTTTATTTTAGAAAATTTTATGTTACTGTGAACTGTTCCGTTGAGAGATTTTTTAATAAATAAGCATGTATTGTATATATAAAGTTGACGAATATTCATTATTTTAGTTTCTTTATAAATTTTTGATGTTGATGTTCGAAAAGGATAACCGAAGAGAATTTTAATTATTTTGTTTTGTGCTGTTTGAATCATATCTAGTTTTGTTTTAGCGGAACTGCCCCAGACTTCAATGAGATATAGTAAGTGGGATTTTACTAGAGTGTTATAAATAGTATAGCGCAGTTCACGCGGAATACACCGCGCTAAGTTACGAATTGAGCCAGTAATTAAAGCTAGTTTTTTATTTATATGTTCTATTTGGTTGTTCCAAGTTAAATTATTATCTATCTTCAATCCGAGGTATTTTTCACTGCGTTTTTTCTTTTATTGAACATTGTTTATTGTTAGCGGTGCGTGCGGTAGTATCACTTTATTTTTAGCTTTAAAAATTAAGTAGCAAGTTTTTGAAGTATTAAGTGTCAGGAGATTACATTGAAACCAGGTAGATAAAGCATTTAAATCTTATTGAGCTTGATGAGAGTTTGAATAGATGGTCCAAAATAGAAAAGACAGGTATCATCAGCATACAGGGTAATGTACCCATGTAATCCTAGTTCTTGAATATTATTAATATAAATCAGAAAAAATAATGGTCCTAAAATAGATCCTTGCGGAACACCGCATGTTACAGGTAACGATTTGCTTTGACAATCGCCAATTTTAACTACTTGATATCTTTTCGTCAAATAAGACACAAACATTTTTAAGGCATTTCCATTAACGCCTATGCTTTCTAGCTTTTTCAGAAGTAATTCATGGCTTACTGTATCAAATGCCTTTTTTAAATCTATAAATATTCCTAAAACTATGTTCTTTTAGTCAAAAAGTAGTTTATTTTAGTCTTCAATATTTTAATAAGATCGATTGTTTTATAAGTAGTTTAGAAAAAAATTGCTGTAGTTTTATTGTAATTTATTAGTCATTTCTTTTATAAGAGGTTCTCGAAGTGGCGAATAAAATATAAAAGAATATGTGTTAACCTGACCATATTTTTTTTAATATACTTTCAATAAATGTTTTTAATTTTGTATTTTTCGAATGCGAATTATTTTTAAATACTACCTAAGTCATTTTCTAGAACGAAATACAGCTAAACGTTATCGAACACTGCAAAATCCTTTAGGTGATAGCACTTTTCGAAGTATCTCGTTCTAGCAAGTGATGAAAACACCTAACCAGATTTTTAAAAACGGTAGGTACTACCATAGAGATAAGGATCACTATCGCGGATAAGTTTACACAATCACTTCAATGTCACATCACTAGAAAAAAATCTTTTGTCTACGGCAGTGTACGCTTTAAAAATATAAAGCTCCTTCTTTGCTTTAGTTATTATTAGAGTTATGAATATAAAATTTACAATTTACACACTATTCTAGTGTCACAAATTATTATTTTACAACTATTTATCTTTTTTTAGTACGTTTTTTGATACAAGTAGGTACGTAATAATAATATATTATGACAAATTACACAAATTGATCTAAGCAAGCAATTTATTTGCTTGTGTTAAGGGTGTTAGACAACGATACAAATACATAGAAATACACATATAAATACTGAGAATATATTCAATAACCGACCAAACCCAGAAATACAGAAATCTATATGTGCTATGTGCTCATCACATATGTGCCTGTTCCTGTCGGGAATCGAACCCGAACTCCATTACGCCGCTACACGTTAGGCATCTGCGCTAATCACTGATAGACCCATTAGCAGCCATCCATTAGTGTACCTTTAGGTGACTCCATCATTTCGATGCAAATTATTAACAATCATTAATTAGTCTCTGAAATATTTACTGCTGTAAGATCTTATAATAACTAACAAAATAAGTCAATCTCGAACCATCTAGCTCTATTTGTCGAGGAAATCCATTAGCAGCTAGCTAGTAAGCTAAAACCTACCTTTAAGTAATTGCCCTTGTCCACCATGTCATTAGACAATACCTACTACAAGGCTTAATGTCAGGTAACCTATTTTTTTTCTCCGAGAAGCTTCAATAGCAACCATCGAAATTTGTACTTTCAGGTCGCAGTATAAATAATACGTACTTACCTATATCTAATAATGTTATTATATATTTTTATATCATGTCTAATAATATTCATATGGTTTTATTTATACATTGTTTCAATTATATATGCGTAGATACATCTGCGTAGTCAAGCTTAGTTATAACAGCGATTTGATATCGACCTACCTATTTGTTTTAAGACGCTTTTTAAGTTAGGCGCTACAAAGTCTACTATAGAGCTAATCACTTCTACAGATATCCCCCATAAGCCGAAGGTATGTATTCTTAATATTTAAGGCTCTGAAAATATAACATTTTTTTTTTAATGTGTATTGATAATATTTTCTTGATTGATACATTATCTTGATGTGACTCAGCGTCTCTGAAAGCGACAACAGAAGAACATTTTTCATCTTTATTAGGTATATTATTGTTCTGAGACGAAGCAAGAAAAAGGACTTGTTTAATTTATATTTGCTTTAATTTATTGAAGCAATAATTACAATATTACTATCGGTACATACAGAATTATTATTTTATTGTTAAATTTCTATTTCTCTTACATCAAAATTATGAATCTATTGCTTCTGATTTCTAAAAATCATTCTGTTATACTTTTAAATTATTCAATAGTGATTTGGTGAATATGGATTATTTTTATTAACATTTTTCAAATGGGGTAATTTGATTCTTAGGAAGCATTCGACATAACTTATGCAAAAACTCCAAATATAACAAACGAATAATTGATGGTTTAATCCTGTTTCAAAATTATAGTGTTATATCGATTGAATGAACGTATTTATGAATGCATTCGATTCATTCGTTATAATTTATATTATTTCTACAAATTTCATGAAATATGCGATTAACATCATTGTCTAATATCATTAATGTGTTAATTTTACATCACATGAAAACTATGCTTTTAATGCAAAAATGTGAATAAACGTCTACAAAACTATTTTACAGGAAACTTCGAACTTTAATTATACATGATACACAAATTATGATAAAATTTAAATTATATTTTATTTACGTAAATTTGCATGCACGTTAGCAAAAAAACGCATCTTAATTTTTTTTTCTAAATAATTATTTCGTTAAGCGTTAAGTATAAACGTTAGGTAAATATATAATAACACACAATTATACTGTGAACTTATTAATACACATTATTTATGCTTAGGGCGAATAAAGGTAAAAAGCATTAATGGTAATGTACATTTTTGTCAAACTATGATCACTAATTGGCTGGAGAACGATATTAAGCAGAGGTGAGTACATGTTCCTAATCCATACAATCATTCATCAGTTCATTCATTATTTTTTTACATTCGCTCTGTATAACCTTTGCCTATCAAATTTATACTAAAATAGTTTGTTTTCACTGGTTTCTTTCTCGTTTTAGTGACTTGTTCTCAGTTAGCATCAAAGTTACATAGTTGGAGTTGAAAGAAGCAGTAATAGGTGTACGTTATAATATGTCGTGTTACCAGAATATGTCATAACATATTATGTTGTTATCATCTTTGTTCTTTTATACTTTATGCTTGCAAAAAAGTTTTTAGAAATTTGTGATTTTGTAAAGAGTTCGCATTTCAATTTCTACATCATATCACATAATTTTCCTGTTATATTTAGCGTTTAGGTGTTAAGTTTAAAATCTGTATATTCGTTTGTTCATTACAAAACCCTGTTAATACTTTTCACCTTTACCTTTAAAATATGTTTTTTATAAAACATATTTGTGGTGTATTTGTATTTACCTTACAGTGAATTTGGGCCTCAATTTTCGAAACGACATTAAGTTTACTTATAAATAAAATGCAGATAAAACAGTAATTTACCAATGGAAAACTTGGTATTTTTAATATTATATTAAATTGGTACTAACATTTAAAAAGCTTCGTTTAAAATCCACAGAATAGACCGCGCAGCAATCGTTTCAAAAAAAGAGGCTGTATTAACTATATCTATACAAAACTGTTCTAAAATTCCATTAAACACTTCTATTATACCCAACAATAACATAGTGCATACAAGTTTAAATAATCCTCTAATACGACCAATTTACAAACGTCATTACATATACCCGGATTCACGTAAACAACATGCTGTTACTACTTCAACGGTTTAACTCTCCAGAGTAATCTTTACGCTTCTTATATGTACATATTATATTTTTGAACTTTTCTTTTTTGTTCGCCATGATGCTACCGAGTATGTCTAAGGAGGCATTTCGCTTTGAAATAGGTAAAATGGCCGTCTACATTTGGTACTTTTAGACTCAATTCATCATTAATAAATAACACCTTAATTATATCAAATTTTATATCGCGTTATGTTTTTTGTTTAATTAATATACCAATTTTAAAGATCTATTGTAAATACTAATCATATTTTTTTAAGGTATGTATATGTTATATCTTTTAATAAATAGTAAATAATTCAATAATTACTCAGGTATTACCTACAGAGAACGCGATATAAGATTTATTTCTATAAAACCACATGTTTAAGATATATTTTGTTTAAAAGTGCAATTTTGTACATTTACTACCTAATAAGCTATACATACAATTGTACACACAGACGAAAATATTATTACAATTTCGGTTATTATAAATTATAAGCATTAGTATGACTATCTCATACTAAATAACAAATAACTGTTATATGTGTACAGCACATATATATTAAAATTATTTTACTAAATTTAAATAGACCAGAAAATTCTATACAATATTGTTAATAAATAATATATTTTTCTAAAAAAATTAAAATTGCATTCTCAAAAGCGTATTAAATACATTAGGATATTTTTTTAGAAAAATAAAAAGGTTTACATCCTTCTAAATGGACCAGCTCATTACAAACGACCTATGTACCTATTCAACATCTAAAATTGTTATAAAAATGTTATAAGCAACAGTCAAATAAAATATATATTATAAAAGATTAGCTATAAAGCTGGCGTCAATTGGGGACCTCACCGTCTACATTTAGCAAAAGTTTAAAAAAACGGCGGACAGATTATCCCAATAACAGACGACAGATTAAAAATACAGGAAGTATAAAAATAAATATGGTTGACTCAGAAATTTGGTCCGAATATAAAATAAAATTTTTAGCAAGTTACTAGGGGCTGTTTTATTGAACACAATTTAAAATTACAAGATATGGTTTATATTCGATAAGCCTTAGATAACTATATACGTATAGCAAATAGCAATTTATGTCGTTACGATCAAGGTAAATATTAACAAAGAAAGATCTTCTAAAAATACTCTACATTTTTAAACATCTGCTGATATTGAAAGGATTGGTATTAAAAGGACGATTGATTCAAAAAATCTATAAATATATTATATAGCATTGATTTGTAACGAAAATAGAGTTCATACAGAAACATTTTTGATTATTATATATAATATCTAACAGTTCTAATTTCTAGTAAGAAAAATTATATAACTGTGTAAGTTTGCTGAAATGCCGGTATCGCTGTTGGAATAGGTACCTGAAAAAAGTTCAAGTACTTATTATAATAGCAGGTTTTTTACTTACTTCGAATTTATATAGTTATTTTTAGTAGAATAACTGTTTTAGACAAGAACATAAATTTTGTTTGATAACATCTTGATTTTAATATAATTTTAAAATTAAGTATATAGCTTATTGTGTTTATAATCCATTGAAAAATAATAATGAGATTGAAGTCTGATTTTTGTTATGATTTTTGCTCATGACTCGTGTATTTTACTATGAATTTTGATGTCAAAATTAAGCGTTAAGAAAAAAATATTTTAAACGTTTTTAGCAGTAAACAAATTCTCTGACTGCGGTGAATTTAATAATTTATTATTTATTTTTAAACTGAATCTTAAATATGCGATGTTATCTTAGTTGCTATATTACAAAAGGTCACTGATCTACCAATTTATTGCTTTTTATGTACCTTTAATAGTTTCAGCTCAGATGATGTAACAGTCAGTCTGGACAATTCTTTTTATAAATAAAGACATGTTGTATTATCAAGTGGTATATAATCAAAATCTTAAGTTGAAAATTTTAAGCATAACAATACAAACCTCGGCTTCTATTCCGAAGATGTTTACAGACCTAGAAAACATGAACAAATATTAGTACTTATTTTCTCTATAAAACACACAATATGACCTTTTCGAACTATGTTATTATAAAAAGGTTTTATTGTTAGGAAATTTGTAAAGGAATTGTTTTGGGTAATAATAAAAAACAATTTATTATTCCAATTCTTCTAGAAGCAATTATAGAGAGGCCAATTAATTTATTTAGTCAATACTTTTCCATTCATATATTTTGTTATAGAGATTGTAGTGTTGGAGTTTAAAATTTAAGGGGGTTATTTAAGGGTAAGCATAGCATTCTCGGACGATAGTATTTTGATATATTAAGCATGTTTTAACTATTATTAGTAAATTATACAGGTTTTGACAGCAACGTTAGACACGAATTAACACAATTGCGAAACAAAGCTGGATTTGATTTGAGATTTTACATCGGTGGATTTTAATATAATCTTATAAGCCTAGAGGTATTTAAAATGTAAATATGGGAACATTCGATTTGTGAAGTGTAAGTGTAACTTTAGTGATGATTATTTAAATCTCTTTCAATGGTGGTTTCGGTATCTGTGACATCAGATACATCATCTACATAATATTTACACAAAACAGTTTTGATTCTTTTATGCTTATGTCTGTTATAAGGAGTGTGATTTCTCTGATATTTTTAAACCACCGATGTAAATTACTCATAGTATCAGCTATGGGTAAAATATACAAGACGGAATGAAGACCAGATACAGACGAGTATACGAAGATACAGATAAAGCCAACATATAGAGCCCTGCACAGATTAAATTGCAATAGTACTGGCAAGTTGAATTCCTTTTTTAAATATATGTTTATATTTTTAAAAATATATATTCCAGTATTCTTTATTACAATCGTACTGTGCAATAAAAAACATGGAACTGGTGTTATGAAAAAATTACATTTAATATGTCAAAAATCCACCACTATTTCAACCACTAGTGTCATGTTCTTTTTCAATGGGCGTAAACAACAACATTGCCCACTTACCAAATAAAGTAAAGTAACAAATAACAACATACTTTATATTACTATTCATATATTATAACAAGTAACTTCTAAATTAAACTTCGGTTACCGAAACTGGTTCACACAAAGTTGGCTGAAAATATGAGAAAAAATAATGACATGATTAGTCTAAAAAGTTATTAAATGTAAAATAAAACAACTTAAGAGCGACTCTCTAATGTGCACGTCTCTAGCTAACACAGTTGCTTACCAATGATTAGAGCCAAAATAATTATTCCGATCACCGCTGCGATTATCATCATCTGTAAAAAAATTCGGTTTATATTTCTTATTGGTTCTTCAGACAATTTCTTGGTCCTTTGACCTCATTTTGAAATTAAAAGATATAATAGGTAACCTTTAGATTTTGCAACCAGAATTTGCTTTTGAGTTTTCCAGCTTGTTGTTCAAATTGCGACGCTCCCTGCTGCAATGCATCTGTGATAATTATAAATGATTATACTCGTGCTTGTATGATTTATGGAAACTTGTCTATTCCTTAGAGTCTTCTATTAATACCACAATAGTCATATTAACAAATCCGCTTACCTGCCCTGTCGTCAAGTTCAGAGAGCTTCTGATCTCTCTCCAGCACTTTTTCGACGTTTGTTTTCATTATATCAACAACCTGATAAGGAAAAAAAAAGATCAAAAGTTTTCTTTTGTGAACCTTCTCTTTTAATAAAATGTTTATTTTTAACCAACCTCGTCTACTTGCGCCTGTGTCTGCTGCAAGCGGCGTTGGGCTGCGATCTGCTGGGGTGTCTTAGGACCCCCCACTGGCATATCATCGCTACTAGGAGCGAGACCTCCTTCCGTCGCCCTGGCATTGACAACATTAACATATAATTAATTTATAAGGTAAGTCTAGACAAATGCAACTCGTTCGTAAAAACTATGTCAGGATACGAATATTTGTCAAATATGTCTTAAGATTCGAAGAAATCGAACTTGAGACTCCAATGAGTTAAGTTTTTGCACAAGTAAATGAGTGTAAATACTTAAACACAAGTAATAAAAAAGAAATCAAATGTCTAGACAGAGTTGTAATAAAGTAATGCATTAGATAAGACAGCCTAGTTTTTGGTCAACGACTCCTCGTTAACTAACTTAACGTAGAAAAATATTTTCGTCTGAAGTGAAGAGATAAATAATGGCTATTTTACTTTATAAAACTAATGACATTTTTTAATGTTATTGAATTAAAAACTCGTTTCTGCTCACGTTTGTCAAAGAATATTTAATAAATGTATCCTATGTAGGACCTATCATCTTTCTTAATCGTCGATGATCATGAATCTCATGAACTCATCATTATACAGGATTTTTTTTTAAGGAGCTGCAAGGGCATACCTTATTTGCTTGAGCTACAGGAAAACATTAAAACTACTAGGAGAACTCTCTTTATTTTTTTATGTCATTCGATCTTGTAGGGATAAAGGAATCTCTTTTAGACCAACGTGAGACTATTGGAAAGCTTAGATTATTGGTAAGGACAGAATTTCGTATTTTATTTGTTCTACCTTTAAAAAAATAATTTTAAATAATTATTTATGTAATAAGCCAGTGTAAACTGGCTGTGTTCGTTTCTTAGTGTTTCTGAATGTTTTTTTCTTATCAAATTTATTTGTTTTTCTAGTTCTTAATGTTGTTCTGTGTTCTTCTGATCTGTTAATGCAGATCGAATTTTATATTTTTTGTATCATTTTCCCTTACTTCCCATATAGAAATTAAAATTGAAATTGTATCTGCCAAATAGTCAATACCATGGTCCATGGATAATAGCGATTGTTTAAATAGGTTAAAAGAGTCTACATGGAGTTTGTTGCCGGTTTTTCTCTATAGGTCTACGGTTTAGAATCAAACTAGAGTTTGACGTTTCATAATTGCAATATATGCTTATTTGACATTAAACAAACTATATATACTTAAATATTAATAGATTCTTAATCTAAAAACTCTCTTAAAAATTATATATTTATTTTAATTTACTGTGGCGTAGAACGACGAAGTCAGGAGCAGCCATAAATCTTTATTAATTCCAAACGTTTATTTTTTATGGCTTCTTTAAAAGAAAACAGCTAAGTTATACTGGCAACAGACTGTTTAATATAATTACCCTACAGTACCTACAATAACTTTTAATAATTAAATTGTTTTAAGTGAATTATGTTTTTGGAAGACATTCTTTGTGTGAAGGAATTCATTGTATTAACGGGAAAGGTGGATTTGTTTATTCAGTCTTTTCTTTGTAGAATAATGTTTGTTTAAGCTACTGTGCTAAAATATATATTCAACTAAAAACTATCCAAATAAGAACAAAATAAATATTGTTAGCAAAATAATCTAGTTAAAAATAGTTAAAACAAGATGTTAACTTCAAAATGAATTAACTTGGAAGTGGCTTAACAACTTTTGATGAAACATAGCTGAGAAAGTTTTGATTGAATGGAAATTTAAAAATCTACTTAGTATTTTTAGGAGAAAAGATAAAATAGATTTTTTATAATAGACTCATAAAAGGTTTGTTATATGTATAATAATGGATAAGATAATTATAATTCAATCTTTATTTGTACCTAGATCAACGACAAGCGGTGACCTATTTCTCGTAAATATCAAGAGTAAATGAGATGCTTTCTTATTACTGATAAAGGTCACATAATGTCGGAGTGATATTGACTGAAAACTCGATTAGCTGTAAGCTTTTTATAATGACATTTAAGACTTCAATGTCAAAATATGAGTTGTTATAAAATAGTATTTGAAAACAATTGGTTTAATATAATATACATAATAAAGACAATGTTTTGAGGAGTATAATGTATTTTTGTAGTTTTTTAAACGTTTTTCTGTTATTTCACACAAAAAGACTGGATGAATTTTAATAAGATTTGCTGCCTTTAAAGCCTATTGTCAGAGGTCAACATTTGTATAGCACTGCAAAGTAAAAATATTTATAAAAAATATTATAATACAGATGTTCTCTCAAAAATATAATAATATATCATTTAATTTAACGGTTTGAATGAAAGGAACTTATTACAATATATTTTTGATATGTTTTATCTGTTCTCATAACCCGCACAATGTCATACATTATATACGAATTATTTAAGTATTAATAACACTTGGTACTCGTAAATATGTAGGTTAAATTGAAACTTTTAATAAATAAGACAATAATGGAGTTGGAATGAAATTGAGTGGAACTTCTATTTCTTCTATCGCAATAATAATAGAATTGACCTATGTAATAATGCTCAACATTATAAAAACCTAAAAAAACAAGATTTGTTGCTAATACTATTATAATTCTGAAACTATACTTTTCTGCTAATTGAAATTCTTGTCTAACTGTCTTAATGGGCTTATAAAATTTAAAAATTGTATTTTTTTATAATAATCATTTGGCTAGTGCTTTAGACTCTTCATAAGTCCTAGTTGGTAAGTTGCCAGGTCATGCATGGCTCTTGTTAAAGCACTTGGTTAAAGTGCAAGCGACAGGGATAGAAGTGTTACTTTTCTTTTTATTTTATCTATTATTTATTATCTTTCATTGTTTTAGCAAAATATATAACGAAAAGGTTTTATTTAATATCCAGTTGCATTTTGACCTAGATAAGATAAGAGCGTCTTTGCCCGTGAAGTGGTCCTCTTCAATTATCTCATAATGAGAGCCGGCGTTCAAATGTACCTTCAAAATTAACAAGTGTATGACAAATTCATTAAAATTGGATTTATATTCGAACATAATAAACATATATACAATTATACATACTGTATGTTTTTCTTATTTTTTTTGTTTCTTTAACGAAAAATATTATATGTGAGAGAGTGGTCGGGATGGTTTTTTTTGTATTCTTAGTAAAAAAACGAACATAATATCAAATTAGAAGCTTGGCAATGAGCGCTTTAAATATAGGTCCTTTGATTACGAACTTGTTCAAAAAGTTGAAATAACAAATTAAAAAACTTTTTAACCCTTTCGTTGTCAGTTGTCTGTTATGTAACATAAAGTTGTGAAATGTAAAGGGCCCGTATAACATTCATGATAGAGATTTAATCTTTTACGTACTACTTCCATCCATTTAACACAATTTAAACATTAATTAAAAAACACAATTAAACATTAACATACGTATAGTACCTACCTGTTTTTGGTTTAAAAAACCACCTAGTTTCCAATTCTCATATCTCATATAAATTAAACTAGAACCATACTTGCCAATTTGTAACTCTTTACGTTAAAACATTGACGTAAACTCAAATGTGTAAACAGTTTTTATATAATTGAATATTGCCAACGACATTTAAATTGAAAAGTCTTTTATTTATGTCAAAAAGTTTGTATACCAATTTGAAAAGATAACGTTTTATAGCACAATTTAAATTTGAATAATTCTGGAATATTAATACGTCTGAATGTCGCTATACCTACATTCGTAGAAGTCAAAAGCTCATGCATCGGGTGCTTTTTATAGCTTTGAATGAATGTGATTTTTTTTATAAATGTTGCCATTTTTTTCTTTTATCCTCCATGCTAATACATATTTAAGCTATTAATAACGCATGCAATAATATCTCCATAAAGTTTGTCAATTATGAATTTGTTTATAATAATTAATTACTGTTCTGCCGAATTCAAAAGATATATGATTATCTACAAATAAATTAAAAGCTATTTGTATTGAAATGAAAATGAATATAAAAAATGTATATCTATATCCTAAATTCGGCTTGTTGTCATTATAGTATTTATACAACAATATCTATTTTAACAGGACCTTAGAATGACGGTATAAAGTTAGTGAAGCCGCTGGAAAAATCTAGTATATAATAAGTCAAATTACTTTTCTTAATCTATAATCTTAAAACAAAACCTTTGTTTCTGTACGTCATATCATTAATTTAATTAATAATGCAATCCAGTTAGGTTGTAGGAAAAACAGGGTCTTTTAAGTAATGATATCCTATAAAAAGAACAAAACAGTAAAACGAAAAACGAAATATACAATAACCATATTAAACTATAAATGTAACAAACATCAAGATGAGCACAATATGGTTTCTTTGAAACTGGATTAAGGGTTGCGTAACATTAAAGGGGTTGATGTACAGGTAACCTTTATATAGATGGAAACTTTTATTATCATTATCCCGGTTGATGCGGATTATGGACGCAGCTGACCTCCATTACTCAAAATGAATCGATATGGACAGGTCATAGACCTATACAATGGCAACACTAGTACATAAAATATTAAAATCAACACTATTGTCTAGTTTGAACTAGATATTACTGGAAAATGAGCACCTACAAACTGATTTGACCCTTGTTCGTGTGTAAAAGTATATAATAAAAGTTTATAATAATCCTTACTTATTTAATAGATTTTTAAAATGAACTAAATTACTTACATTTTAGCTTATGTTCTTTAAACGATGCACAAAATCCGAAATATCAAACGTAAAGGCAGAGTCCAGAGATACCGTTCGATTTGTTCATTCACTGAGTCCTCCCGACCTATGCACCGTCACTGCCCAGCATCAAATGAATGTACTTTATGAATGGGATGCTTACTAGATTTTCCTACAAGTATATCGGCCAATAATCTATTTTTAGAAGAGCCTTTTCTCTTCAAAAAAGTCTTCTGCGAATATTAATTTAGTAACACTCAATTCCCAAATGTATCACATTAAGTTTAAAAGTTAAAAATTGCAAGGACAATGCAAAAATACGTGATATTTAAGAAAATACAGACAGAAGTGAAAACCTTCCGTGACGATGTTTCCCAATTTGTATGGAAGAGGGCGCGTCAGTATTTTCCCTAATAGGTTCGAATGGTCTAAAAATACTGCATTACTTTGTATTGGAAACAAGAACTTAAATATACGAACATTAGACAGAAGTTTGAGTGGGTGAACAAAACTGAAACTGCGCATGTATGAATGCTTGAATAGGGTTGTGTGCGTTGGAAAATTAACGCATGCGCATTACAGCGGGTGGACCCGAACAAAAATCAATTCTTTATGTGGGTGTTACGTAACTATAGACAAGTTCGCGTTGGCGACCATTCTACTCAAATGGGAGTTAATTCCATTTTATGTACCTCTTCGTACAGAATATATTAATCAAACCTTATGTCTTTTGATTTATATTTATTTATTAATTGTAAATTTATACAGGACTTCATGAACAACTCAATATAAACGTTCAAAACTGTATTAATAAAACAATATTTATTTTCAGGAAATTAAACTAATATCGAAAGTATGATGTTATGAATTTTACTGTTATTAAGTATTAAAAACGAAGTTATTTTTATTTGGCAATTATTATCTTTTTATTTTTTTTAAAAGCTAAGGATATTTATTAATGTGTTTTTATTATGTTGTCTAAAATAAAAATTTGTTGTTCAGAGAAAGAAAAACCATCTACACTTCGAATGCCCTGATTTTATAAGTTTATATAGCATGACATAATTTGAGCTAGTTGAGATATAGCATGACAATATTTTACTACAGATGCAGTTAAACCATATTTTTTTTAAACTCCACTGTTAGTACCTGCCATAGATAAGTGTTTGCAAACAATTAAGTATCCAAAAACCATTTCTTCACCTTTAATATAAAAGTATACCGAAATGTTTTTTTAAACTAATTTTTGTATTATTATTTTAGAGTTTGATAAAAATATCCACTTGATATTTCTTTCAACCTTTCTTAAAATAATCTTAAAAACAATATTCAATTTTGATGATTAGACGAAATATCTGTTCATTGAAACAACATATTGTGATAAAGAAACTGAAGATTTTGGATAAGTAGGGCTTTAACATCGGTTAAGTTAAAATTCAGCACGAATTAACAAAGACTCAAAATTAACAAAGTCAAAGTATGTTTTATTTCGTATTCATTATAATTATGAAACATCAAACTCAAGTTGCGGTTTCAATGATAATAAGCGATCATAAAACCTTTTTATCTTTACTAACTAAACTAAAAAAACTAAAATATTTATTTAGACTGTGACTTAAATAAATTTGGAATATAAACTGATTGTTTGGAAATTGAATAAGTACCGAGGCCAATACAAGCAATATAATACATAGTATAAAGTCTGAAGTAGGTTGTTTTTATTTCCATTGTGCATCACTCCTCCTAATTGGTATTATTGTAGTTTGTATGCACTAGGATTTTGCTCTTATGAAAGCATATGAAAGGAATTGTATTATAATTAATGTATAAAATATATATTTTGTTCTGCCAATTGGTCTAAAATCATTATTGTTATAACTATATTAATATATTTCATTTAAAGCCCGAAGTTGCTGTTTCGAATCACTTTTTTTTAACAACAAATAAATAAAATAATTATAAATTATATTTCCTACCTAGTGGTTTATTTTCTAAAAATACTTATTTACGTTTTTATTTCTCAGCAGAGGGGAAAATATAAAATATCTATGAAAAGGCCATTTACATGTAAACTGTTCACTTCTAGTATAGTAGTAGTAGTTTCATGTATTTGTTTAAAAATAATAACATGAGTAACATGTTGAACATATTAAAGAAAAACGCCAGTAATATTGTGATATTCAGTAATATTGTGTAATAATCATCTGTCTTTAAATATAAATATATAGGGTCAGAAATTGAGTTCTTGTATGATAATAATTGACGATAAGATTCTACTAGATTAGAGGAATAAGTATGTAGAGTGGCTGTTTTTATTTATAAGATAAAAATGTTGTTAGTAGAAAGTCAGTGAACGAAATAATTGTAATGTTTATTGTAACCGTCATTTTATTTATATTTACATCTGTAATATATATATTTTTAAAACGTGGAACGACATTATGAAAAAATCTTTTTTCAATATCCACAAGTCACTCTACAATAAATCTTTACATCTATTAATTTGATATTAACTTAATGATTTCAAACTGTTCTGAAGTAAAATTTGAAATGAAAATCGAATTTAGACTTCCATTTTGTTTACTATAATTATTTGTGAAATAAAAAACATTTATAGCAATACGAATATAAATAGCAAAATCGATAAGGTTGAATTGTTACGACATCTCATATATGATTTCACAGTGAGAGTGGAAATGTCAGTAAATCACAATGAGAATAGAAAAATGTAATGAAATACGTGAGCAATGGCTTACTCTTTATTATTCATAGGTAATATATTTGTCATAATTAAAAACTTCAGTTCATTATATTCAGATTCCAATAGTTTCAACCCTTTTTCTGGGTATGTACTAAATATAATATACCAGGGCACAGAATTTTGGGAATATAACACGTCAGTGATTAATTTGGGATATTTTTGAGGCACATTAATAAAACTATTTTGATCTGCAAATAATGTTTGTCATATATTTTAGTACGTCCTAGTATAATAATTATTTTTATTTTGATAACTAATGAATTAAAAAATACAATTTCGTGACATTGAACAAAATTTTTAAGCAATATTTTATGGATGAATGAATTCTTGTAAAAAATGACATTATATATTATAGCTACTGTTATAGAAATAATAAAATTATATAACTAGCTGCTATAAGTATTTGGTAGAGTTCAATATGTTAGAGTAGGGTCATTATTATTTTTAATAAGCACCATATTCTTATTTTGACGAGAACGGTTTGAAAATGTTAAATGTCAATCAGAAATATTTTACTCATATATTTATTAATTATATATGTGGTTTTAAGTTTGTTACGAGTCAGTCGTATAGACGTAAATTTTCCTTTAAGTATATATGTTAAAGGATGGAGTAATCCGAAGGTTTATATTAATTTAAATATTATTTGTAAACGACGTCTTTGTTTTTCCATTGCAGTAGTAAGTAGTACTAGTAATTACTTAACGTACCTATTTATTATAATAATATTATATACTATTTTATTAAAAGTGATACAATATATATAAATATATTTTTATTTCAGTTTCCCTCCTGATACCGTATCCCTCAGTTCAGCATTTTATTTGGGTAAATAACGAAAATAACTTATCTCCCGTGTTTTATGATGTTAATGAAATTTTCTCCGAAGTCGGGAAAGCGGCTTTTCACGCTGCAAATTGAAATAATTTTGGGAAATGCCTCACTTACCTCCGTCAGCCATTTTATCATGAAAGCTATTAAGCTAAATAATAAGATTGTAAGGTGTAGATTATAATTGTCGAAACATAAATAGGTTTAAGAAAGATTTAACATTTCAAAGTATCTTGATTACTTTTTTTATGTCACAAAAACTTAATTAAAAACCCAAATGTAACTCTTAACCTTACAATTACAGACTAATACCTACTATTAATGTACACTATAGTATTGATATCATTTAGCGTTAATTAATAAAATTATATTCATAGTCATGCAAAATTTTGTTTTGAAGGTCAAATGATAAAGGTCATCATTATTTATATGTAAATATTAAAAATGAATAGTGATGTAATACACTCATTGATATAGTTTTACAAAATTATGAAGAATTTTAAATATACAATATTATGAAAATAATGTACATACGTTTAAGCAATCACTTCATTAATCATACGATCAGAAATTATCAGTATTTGCTTGTTGAACAGACGTGTAAAGATTTGTTCGAATGGAAAATTCAATGATCTAAATGTAAATTTTCAGCCGCTTCATTGGTGTCTCTTAGCAGACATCTGTAACCACACATACATACCTGAATGTGGAACACAGAATGAGGAGGATAAGTTCGACAGACGGTTATTTATTGACGAGTGTGATCTGTTTGAATATAATTGCGATTATGAGACTGGTATGTTAAAAATAAAAAATAAATGTGTTTTAGTTATAAGAATCTATCTTTGACGGTTTTACCCGCGTTGCAGTTGCAACCTTGTCGTTTAAAATATATTTTTCATTCTATTTGAAAATGAAACCTGTATCCATGACAACGTCCTTTCTTGTCCCCATGACAGTGTGTCTGCAAAATTTCATGATGATCGGTCTAGTAATTAAGTTATAAAAGTATAAACAGTCATTACATTCACACATTTGTATTAAAAAACAATATTGGTGTCACTTAAAAAAATTGTGATTTCAGATTTTTATCCCGTAAACTATTCCTCTTGTTTCAACTTGCCACAAACACCGTGTCCACCAATACCACCATGTCCATCCATTCCTCCATGTCCAGACCATAGATTACACAATACTTCTACTACTTCTACTGGATTTGAATTGGTAAGTAAGTTTAAGAACTTCGTATCCAAGTTTCCAGTAAAGAAAACTACTCTTGGATCATCCTTGCCAATGAATATGTTAAGAGGCAAGAGGCGATATTCACCAAGGCCTAGAAAGAAGAAGAAAAAAAATCCAACGACAAAACGATTTACAGTCAAAAAAACAATTACAAAAAAAGCACCTACAAGTACAAAAACTAAAATAGGAAAAAACAATGGTCGTAAGTTCAATAAAGCTATCAAAGCAATAGTCAAGAAAAATCCCTCGATGAAAAAGAAAGATGATTCAGATTTTCTTGAATAATCCATTTCCTGTACTGCAGATGTAAGATAATTTGACTAAGGAAATAAACATGTATACAAAATCATATTTGCCTTTTCTTATAAAATTCTGGTCGATTTTGTATTTCGACGGATTAAAACTGAAAGCCCTACATTGTTACAAAAACGGGCTATTATAAAAATAAAATATTCCTATATATGGGAACCGCTGGGCAATTGTAACAAGATAATTGAAATTCGTTTTTAGATTTTTTGAAAGTATTATTCATATTAAAATATCAAATTTTTATGTGAAAAATTCAAACCTATTTCAAAATAATATTTGATGTTTATAAAATCTAATAATGTCTGAGTATCTGGTATTTTATATAACATTAAATAAAATCGTATAAATCACAACTATGTGTTACTATTACACGGTTGATAATGTTTTATATAGTTCAAACAATTGGTAAGAGAAATGAAAAACATTTTCTCTAATTATTTTTTAAGAGCTCGAAGATTTAAATCGATTTATCCTTTTACAGTTATAACGCTTATGTTTTATAACTTTACAAAAAATCATTATATTGCGGTAAGAATTCTCCCGAAACATTTTCCAATGTTATGGAAATAATATTTAAAGATTCAAAACTTCTTAAATCGCATTGTAAAGTGAAAAAATAAGAAGTATTATCAATTATATATTTATACTTCTAAACTATTTAGTACAAATTTTCTTTACATCTCTATATTCTATTTTGAATAGTTAATATATATACTATAAACATATTTCGAAACAGCCCCTTCATTCTTGTTTGATGGCCAAGATTTGTAACCACACTGGAATAAAGAGGTGTGGTTTGGAAAAGGACCAGCAAGATAAGAGATTATTTTTAGATGATTGTGATATGTTTGAATACAATTGTGATTACAAAAAAGGTAATTAACTAAAAAATAGAGCACTTATTATAGATTATCTGGCTTTATTTATAATCTGATGTATTTTATAGCGTATTCAGAAGTCGACGTGAAGGTTTGTAAAGAAAATATAACAGAATCGAATACTGAGAATACTAAAACCTCAAAAATGGCTACGGAAAAAAGCCCTTCAGTTAAGATTTCTTCAAAACCAACAACAGATAATAAACATACAACAACAAACGCCACTACTTTGCCAACTACAACAACCCAAACTCAAACTAACCCTGAAATTATAAGAATTCAAACGGAGTCGATGACTACTGTTTCTGGGATAACTTCAAAGTGCACATGTATGGATTTGCAAACCATCCCACTGCCCAATACTGAATCTACCCAAGATGTCACGGAGACTGTAAGTACTTTAGATCAGACAAAAAGTCTTGAAACCTATATATCAACCGAAAAAACTCAACCCCAGTCTGAAACTATAACAATACCAACAACGCCAATGACTCCTGTTTCTGTGACTACAACTGCAAAATGTACATGCACAAATTTACAAACCATCCCAGTGTCCAATACTAAATCTACAATAACTTCAACTCAGATTAGCCACGAGTGCAATTGCACACAGCCATATTCTGAACCATCGTTGAGAACAGCAATTGATAACACTACAGAAACAACATCAGATAAGTTTGAGACCACTGATATAACTCGTGTTTCTCCGAATGTGACGAAATCAACTACAGGGAGTTCATATGCTAATGTTACCAGAATTCCAATAGCTACCGGATGCACGCGGGGAAAAAAAAATAATACTTCTATCGTAACTGCAAAAAAGCAAAATACGAATACAGTTGTTACAGACGAAACTAAATGCACATGCATGGATGTAGGTATACCTACAAGCTTATCACATTTAGAAACCGATAGTACTACCACATCAACATATTTAGAATCAAGTACGGCACCACTATCCAAAACCACGAAAGATATGGAGACTGTAAGTACTTTGGTTCAAAAAAATAGTTGTACATGCAACTCAGTAAGTCTCAAAACTTATGAAACAATAACTACTAAAACTGAACCTACAATAATACCAACAACACCAATGACTCCTGTTTCCAGGATTACAGCTGCAAAATGCACTTGCATGGATTTGCAAATAATCCCTGTGACCACTACTGAATCTAAAATAACATCAACTCAGACTCAACATGAGTGTACTTGCACCAATTCACCGTCTGAATATTCATCAATAACCACAATAGATGACAAAACTACACATACTCATACATCATTGAGCAATGATGATTCATTGACTACACTAAAACATTCTTGTGATAAATATCCAAAGCATTGTAAAAGACCACTTACGTGGGAAACTACAGCCCAAGGAGAAACAAGGGATTTCTTTCAAATCCTCAGGGAAAAATTTGGTAATAGAGCTAAATTATTAAAAGATACAACACATTGGCCACGGAGAATGGCCAAACCTATTGAATATAATAAAGATTCTTTTTATTTTGGAACACATAATGATATCTAAATATAGGTCATTATATTATTTGTATTACAGAGTTTGAATTGTAATTTAAAATACGTAATAACTAAACTTGAATCATTTCATTTGCCATCAGTGAAATATATATATACATATATTGTGATATAAATACAAATTTATATTTTAAAATGGTACCATTGTAGTTTTATCGTGGGAATTAATTTGTCCTGTCAAGTGCTACTTAATGTCATGGAGATTAAAAAAGATTAACCTTTGATAGTACGCATGGATCTGTTCTTACTGCTTACTTAATTATAAATATATTCCATTTTGTTCGTATATTTTTATATCATTATTGTAACCATGTTTGTTGTAAATACAGGTTCACGTCATTAAGATATGTATTTTATTTGTGTACTTGTGTACTGAAAATATATATATTATTTTTGAATTATTGTCAGTGTCGTTAACGCTGTATTCTTTTGTGTTACGATTTGTATCGGAACAGACTGCTGAAGTTATTTTGGTTCCGAATCCATCTAACTAAGCTGCTCAAGGTCAAAATTGGACAGTATAGTTTGGAAGAATACGGTTGCAATACTAGATTTTACTGATCTGATTGATGAATGATGATGAATATTGAGCTGATTGAATTACAAGCATCATCATTTTCTATGAATAATAAATTAAGATTTATTGAACCGTTGTCTCTCTTTCTTTAACTTCTAATTTTCTTCTATTTCATCATTTAGTATTAGAATAAATTAAGCTAGGCCGTAAATAAATATTGACCGTCAAATGAAGTATGTGCAATGGATTCCATTATGTGGAACACCGTGTGGGAGGTAAGGACTTTTGATTATACTATGATAACTTAAGTAGGTAGCGCTCATCGAAAGTCTCTAAACAAATATTTTAAGGGTTTTATATATTTAAAATCATATCAATAACTTAAAAAAAGTGTTGATCTCAATCTTCATTGGATTATAAATGTTTAAGTAAATTGAATTTATCACATATGTACTATTTATTTAAAAAGTTATAAGGAAAATAAAATGTATAGTGAACGTTTATGGAGAAAAATCTGATCAAAACTCAATCCGAATGTGAAAAACAAAACTGTATGTAAAACGAACTCGAAGATTAAACATACTTTTAGAAGTAAGATGTTGTAACCTGCTTACCTCTACATTGAACTTGGCCTCACCAGTGAAAACGGCTTCCTATATTATTAAATTATGAACTGCGTTCTGTTAAGCCATTACTAACGAATGATAATATTACGTCATAAGCCATGTAGACAATAATTGCTAATAAACATGTAAAATTATTAAAAAAACTAATATAGTTATTGTGTTTTAATTGTAATATAGCGACTATAGGATTGTTATTCCGAATTTCGTTGAGATGTTCCAGGTGGTTTTGGAAACTACTTGAAGATAGCGCTTCATTTTGAACGACCTGTAACTTTCTACTTAAAAATACGTGGATCTTTTACTTAGTATGTTGCAGTTACGAATTGATTAACTTTGTTCATGTAACCAGGAAATATGTATTCCTCGTTTGATAATTATATTAATAAGTACTTAATAATGAATAAACGTAAACTAATCCTATAAAATAAATAATAAAAGTATCACTGATCGATACAGTATTAATTGTTATGTTTTTATCCTTAAATACATTTTACTTTTAATATGAAACAATACAGGGCTCTGTAACACAGCATGTAATTTAAATGAAGATTTTCGAAGATATTACAGATTTAAACCGTCTCAATAATGGCTTGTGTGAAGTTCAGTATTGAAAATTTTGTAAATACACATAGCTACTGAAAGTCTTATACATATTATTTAACATTTAAGATAATATATATATATATATATTTAAACCATACCTACAAGTTAATGGTCAAAATAACGTCGATTGTGTAGCTCAGAATTCCTCAAGTTTTGTTTACATGGTTATATGTTGCTTATTTTCAAAGTAAATTTATAAGTGTGATATATGGTTAGAAAGGTTATTAAGTACTCTATTTAAAAAATATATAATTGGACGTTTAAGTAAAAACAAGAGAGGTATAGAGTATTTACCTAATATTGTATCCTTATTAAAAACTTTAAATCAACTTTTGACGTGATCGATGTCTGCCGATGTCGTAAGTTTGATTGTATCTCTTAAATAAGTCATATAGAAGCCAATACAAGAAAAAGGGAATTTAACGGATGTGAAGCCAGGGGCAAAAGCTAGCCCTATATAATAAATTATTAAAACTTTAATCGATTTTGTAGTATTTTTTGCACATTTCGTATATTATATATAGGTATATTTTTTATTATTTGTGTAATGTCTTTTTGGTAGGTTGTAATTTATTTTATTTTAATATTAATTTTATTGAAACTATCAAGATACAAATAAAATTAAATGAATCATTTTATTAGAATTAAATAGTTACTTTAAAAGTTATTTCATTTTCATTTGTGGTTACATTTTGTACCCTGAGGGTAGTTCCAAGTTTTTAATTGAATTTGTTCTTAAATGTTAATAGAATGACATGTTAACTCACAAATAAGTGTGGGTGTTTGTCAAAAGTGGGTAGATTGTAAAAAAGATGATTATTATTGTATTTATTTAAGGTTAAAGGTTAGTTGTGAGTTAATTTTTAAAGGTCATAGTTGTAATTTAATTTGTAGGTTTAAGTTATTTTTTATGTATAATCCTAGTTAATACCACGAAATCTAATATATTTTTAACCAGGTAGGTAACCGTAAAAGTTAAATAATTTAAAACAACGTCTTTACGTAATTTCGAAATTGTGTTTGACCTAAATTCTGCTAACGTGAGTTTTGTTATCGTCACACACACACACGTGATTCTTTTACAAATCTTTGTGTAATTATACGAGAATTAAAATGAGATCGCTATTTCAATATTACTTAAGAATTATAAGCATCCAAAATATTTATTATTATATGAATTATTAAATTATTTGAAATAATAGATCAGGATCGTATGGTTTAGGATAGATAGATAGATAGATATCTGTGACAAACTTTTTGGTTTATTTTATTCAAATTTTATTACCCGAACAAACCTCTAAAAATATTAATTATAATTTTTATTACAAGACAATATTTGTAGAAAATTTATTATTTATATTTTTTTAAATATGTAGTTTTAGGTAAGCGATTTTGAATGAAAACTTGATATTTTTTTTGTTGTTAAACATTATTACAATATTGGACTTACTCCAACTTTGAGTATGTATATATGTCAATCATATTGATATATGGTAAATTACACAAAACATTAAAAGATTACATATCAGACAGACAGACGCGATAGGGCGCTTTATGTAATAGTAGTGACAATATATAAATGATTAATTTTATCATATTTCTGAATATTTGTACTATTTTCAATTCTTAATTTCACTAACACTGTTACTTAAAATCTCGAAAGCATATCTAATTGTTTGAGTCAACTTGAGCCAGAGTCACGAAACCTTGACCTGAATATTCAATCAGTTGGATTCACATCGATAATATAGTTGAGATTATTTAAATTGAACAAATTTAAAAAAGGCTGTACAAATCATTTAAAACTACTTTATACTGATCTTTTTCAAAATTATACGATATGTTTTTTAAGCAATCAGAAAAGATAACTATTATATTTTTTACATTTCCTGCTTCACTCCACCTATATAAAAAAAAAAAAATCCATCTAGTGATGTGCATCAAGCTTTATGCCTTATTTCAGATATCACGTGATTGCCGACATTGTTTTAAAAAAAAGTTATTATATGCTAATTATTAAACTTTGTAACTGTTGACAATGACCGATGTAAATGTATTTATTGCCTCTTAAAAGCTAAGGTTAGTTATTTATCGGTACAATTTTAATTGCAAGTTATTATTAGAATGTTATAAATTATATACTTGATCTGTAATTATTATATTCTTATACATAATCATGACTTGTAGAACTAAAATGACAGTTCTACTCTAATATTAAACTTTAGTCGAAAATAAAAAAAATCACATACACAAAAATCATTAAAAGAAAAACATTTTTGGTAAATACTAGTAAACCTACATACTCTATTTTTATTATAATAATAATATATTTATCAAACAATGAGACAGTCATTACATTTCATATGACAAATAGTCAAAATAACCTTCAATCGTTATTAGTTCTAAATGAATCGTCCCTATTAATAATAACAGCGGAAATAGGAAGTCATATTTCACATGAGCGGAAGCTTATGCATAAACCTATATTCTCTTTGATCTTATTTATATACTCATAAGGTTCAAAATTCAATAAACTTATTTATGGTAAGCTGGCAAGGCAAACTGGTGATTGAACTTACTACATATCCAGAGCGTACAAGTTTTTTTACCAAGTAGTATACGTTTATTTCTATATTTATTATTAATAACATTTTCCTATTAAGTTTACTAATAAATTTTAAGGTTTTCCGATCATATTAAATCATACACAATTGGATAATTGAATGAGGTAGATTAATTTATTCCGTTAATTAATTATCTATTCTTTCATGTATTCTCTACATTAAAACATACTAAGCATTCTCTATATTTAAACATACTATTGTAAGTACTCGATGTTTGTGTATAATATTCTAAATTAAAAAGTGAGATTATATAAAAACTAATAAACGTATCCAAAATCTAACTAATATTAATAACATAGTTCATTGTAAGTATGTTCCGGAAGCTGGTAGGCAGAAGGTTGTAAGTTGTAAGGCAAAAGGCTTATATATCGCCACTCAGCGGCGGTGCATTCAGTGATCACAGCGGCCCTGACTTTATTGTAAGTGCCGTTGGATTTAAAGTTATAATTATATTTAAGTACTTGAGAATTTGTGCGGTTAAATTTAAAATATCTATAAAACGATATTTAAATTTTAGTGCTTTATATTTAGCTTTAATTGAGTTTTTTGAATAATATTTAGGAAAGTAGTGAAATATGGAAAGATAATTTTTCTTTAAATTAAATTAAAAAATAAATCCACAGATCATGTACGTCTTAATTCTTGCTGCAATGCTGTCGCTAGCCCAGGCTCGTCCTGGCTTGCTCTTTGCTCAGACCCTGCACTCTCCAGGGGTAGAATATGCGGATCCATCTGCTGTGGTACACGCGCATCCAGCTGTTGAGGCCAATGCCGCGAGCGAGGCCCAATTACCCCCGGAGTTACTCAAATCTCACGCTTTCTACAGTAATCCTAATATAGCTGCTGGTTTGGCTAAGGAGTCCTGGTTCACGCAGAAGGAAATGCAGGTAGTTGAACGTGAGGCCGAAAAGATCCCACGTCAAAGAATATACGATATTGTTAAAAGTGCTGGGTTTCTGGACAGACATTAAAATAACCGAGTATTGAATTAAATAAGTTTGTTACGATAAGTATGGTTTCCTATTATTTTCTTTTACAGAAATTACCTTAGACATATTATTAACATAATTGAACTTTTTTACTTGTATACTTTTAATTTTATAATGTATTTATTGTCAATATTATTTATAAGATAGTTATTAAATAGATGTAAAGTATGAACTGTGATCTGGAACAATAAATTCTACGTTAGTTATTGTTCATTATAATTTATTAAAAAATGTTTTGATATAATTATTTGGTTTTATTCAGTGGACAACATGAGGGTAAAATATTTTTAAACCATATTTTTTAGATCACAATCCGCTCCGTAAGCACTTTTCTTAAAGCTTCTTCCTCGTTTGCAAGTCACCCAGCATTCATGTACGGGTTTTTGAACAAAGTCTAAAAGAACATCAAAGGTTTAAAGGTTTATAATATATACATATAATGTATATGGAAAAATGCGTAGTTATTTTCTTTTATTTTTTTCTTTTCATGATACGAATTAGAAAAATTTCGCAATATTTTATTAAATGCATATCAGTAATAATTATATGATAAAAAATTATCAACACGATAGGAGGAGGAACCGGGGTCGCAAGTTTGAATCCTGCCTGTGTTGATGAATGTTCCATTTTATATTTATTTGAAAATTAAATTGGGTACATACATGAATAAATACGTCCCTAGAAAATTTCAATGATGATATTAATAAAAAGACATAAAAATAGTTTAGGTTAACGATAGTATTAATTATTAACTTACAAATCTACATCTCAGTAAAGTTAAATTATTTTATTTATTTAAGTATACAGAATATTAAAAGTACTTAATATTTCTGCAACAAAGTAACGTGGTAGTTCTCAGAAACTGTTGAATCATTAACTAAGGATTTAAGCTGGCGCCTGCGTGGGTGTGCCTGGCCAATGAAATCTGATATCTCTCAGAAAATAATCTGGATATTTTCCCTTTATCTCTCTCACATTATTAGGTTCTCATATCGCTGGTCTTTCAAAGTCTAGTCAGAGGTCGTCTAGTTTGTAATGAATGTACTATCAGAGCTGGTATTAATGTATTACTATCCGGATTCATGAAGGTTGATTATGGAGTAATATAATATTAACTAATTTTGAAATTAATACAACGTACAGAAACAGAAAATATTTGATTGGATGATGTGATAGACAGCCAATCACAACCCTTGATAGCGTTGTCAAATTATTTTATTTTATTCATCTTTCCGGCTGTCACACATTCAAATAGAATTCTTTCATCGAATGAGTTTTTTTTTTACCTTTTTTACTATCACAATTGAACTCGTGCATGTCACAGGTGTCTATGAAGGTCCTCATCTCTCCGCATGAGTCGATCCCGCAGACAGGTACTTGATCGTGACGACATATGTCTGCTATTTTGCACTCCTCTTCTAACTGGTTCAATATAACGTATTTTTATATTTTTTATGCTTTATATAAAATATAATGTTTTTTTTTATATGAAATAGAAAAGTTTTTTTATTATTATTATATATTGTACGATCTATATATATTAATAATAAGTTTGGTTGAAGATAAGTGGTTTTACATAATTAGTCATAGAGTTGCCAAGCTATTTCAACTATATCTTGAACATATTTAGGAGACTGAATATACGTACATAAAAAATAAATGCTATTGGCCTAGGTATAGGAGGCAAAGACTGATCATAATTATGTATATATATAAAAATAACGACTACCTTAGCGCCGTCCACGTGTGCGTCACATCGTTTAATAAATAGTATAAAATATAATAAAAACGGTATTTTGTTTATCATATCAGATACTATGGTTTATTTTTTGTTTTATGATTTTGATGAAATAATATAATCATTGTAATAAAATGTATGCAACTCAATTCTAACAATAAATTATTTAGAGTTTCTTTGAAGCCATTTTATGTTACAATATTTTTATTTTATGCACTAAAATTTATATTATAAATTGTGGAATATAATGGTTTTTAAGAAGTACTTACAAACAAATTTCACTTAGGTTGACATTTGAAAACATGTAGGTATAATGGGTTAAAAATAAACACCAGTACCTACAATCTAAATATCAAAAGACAATATTATCATATTTGTATTTTTTTTTATAATATTATTATTATACCGTAATAATATTTAGTTTAATATTGAACTCTATTAAGGTAGCTGTATTTCAGAAGTATTCAGTTTATTTTATTTCTTTTGAGACATATAATTGTAATTTTGATCTTTATGCTAAATATATACGATAAACAAACAGTGATAGTCTTTAATAATTGTTTACTAGATGAATATGTATTAAGACAAATGAAACGTTATTTTAGTGTTTTTCAGAAATATTTAGTTTATTTTAGCTGTTGGGAGAAAGATAAAAAAATTATATATTTTTTTATTTTTTCATTATCCAGAAATGTATAAAATAAACAAACAATCATAGTACGTATGAATCATTTACTAAATAAAGATGTATTAAGACAAATAAAAGGTAATTTAAATATATTCATAGTCTATTTTTGACATTAATGTTACAATCTGTGCGGTACTCTGGCTTCTTGAAGGATCTGCCTCGTTTGCACGTCACCCAACACTCGTGAATAGGGCGTTGCTTGAAATCTAAATCAAAAAAATATTCGTAATATTTATATGTATGATACTTTAAGTCGGTAATGTTAGATTTTTTTTTTCAAAGTTATTTGAATAACAAAAAAATCTGTATTATTTATTATATCTTAAATGTCAATGTTTTTTGTATACTTTCGTTAATCCAAGATCAAATATGTTACATAAAACTTATGAACCGTATTGACTACTGTCGGCCTGAGGCTAGTTTTATAATTGGGCAAAGCTAATTAAAGTGATTGATTGATTACTATAAAGCTTACAATATATTTGACTTAGTTTGTTTTATTGAATTGTTATTTCTAAGCTCTAATATTTAGAAATAGCAATAGTTTGAAATCTCACTAGCAGGTACAGTGAGATTTCAAAAATTCTAAAAACTATCTTGCTATCAAGAATTTAAATTAAAAAAAGAGCACATAAATCGTTTAAGAGTCATCATGCCACAGACAGACAAACACAATATATAGATACACATATAAATCTACACGCTACTTGGGTGTTAAACATATGGCAGAACGGATAATCCTATATATTTCGTGTGTTCGATCATTAGTTCTGAACACGAAGTAGTCAACAGGTAGACTAATATAAAAATAGTGTGTAGGTACATATACACTATTTATATTGACAGTTACCTTTCTTACTATCACAATTGAACTCGTGCATATCACATGTATCTATGAAGGTCCTCATCTCTCCGCATGAGTCAATCCCACACATCGGGACCTTGTCATGCACGCAAAGGTCTGCTATCTTACATTCTTCTTCATTCTAGTAAATGTTATGTTATGAAGTATTATGATTAAATTTATAAAATATAAATCAATATTTGAAATTAAATGTTACTAAAATATGTCTTATTATGAATGAAACTAAGTTAATCTTTATATCTGTCAGTTGGTGTTTTTTTCGCATTACGCAAAAAGTGCAGAAAATATAACGGAATGTTATTGTTACAGTTATATTCCTCAGATTAACTTAAAAATAAATTATTCTTGATCGTGATAGGTCTTTAAGTTTAACCTGAGTTTTTTATAAGGAACATTGCCGATTAAAGTTTAATTTAATGTAGTGATAATACATCGAAGACTAGTTCAAAAAAAAAAACCGTTAGAAAAAATATTTTTTTAAAAATCTAAATGTTACCGTTACCATTTTTTAATCTTATTACACTTTGTATTTAAACATTAATCGTTGTTACAAAAAACGTAAATTTATTTTTGATTTATTTAAATGCTAATAAAAAATATATAAATACCTTTATGTCCTCACTATGCCCTCTCACAATTGGCAGTAATATCATTGTATTTAGTACTGTAATAAAAATAAATATTACATATATAGTATATATATATATTTCATATTACCTATAGCATTCTACAATTACCTAAGAAGATGTACATATTGTAACATCATCGATATTGGAGTTGTTTTTCTTGTATTTTTTACTAAAAGTATTACATTGAGTGATATTTTTTAGGAAGTCGTAAACGAATGTAACAGCACTATATTGTTATCGGCAATCGGTGTTTGTTTACGATTTACTTAATATTTATTGAGACGAAGTTTATTTTGGTGTAAAAGTTACAACACTATTGGTAATATTTTTAAATTGAAAATATTTTTCTATAAATGCATTATCAGTTTAAAATTTAAAATATACTGTAAGCTAAAAGTCAAAGTTTAATTTTAACATGTTATGTTTTGCCATTTTTTCCTGAAAATATATTTTATTATAATATATAGCTTATTTTATTTACATTTACTAACACTGTTTTTTTTAATATAATTATGGTGTTCTATGACGAAAATACTTAAATTAAAATTTGATTTAAAAATACATATATTAAAAGAAATGGTTTCGAAAGATGCATTTACTCTGTCTCACTCTCAATCATCAGTCATTTTATGAAATTAATAAAATGTAAATAAAAAAAGCATTTAATTAGAATGAAGAGGCATGTGACAGTGCAATTTACTCTCTGAGAAGCGTATCAGCGCTGGTAATTTAATTACGCTGCGCTTAATAACTATAAATCAGTCCAGATATGTATGGAAGCTAGTAGTCTTGATACTTGCCGGACATGTTATAAATATCAGCAAAAATAACAAGTACAAGCAAAATAAACGCCAGTAGTTATCAGTATTACTAAAATTAATCGATTCTAAAAAATTATTAACGTTTTCCGAATTAATTCACATTTCTGCCTACAAAGATAAAAAAAAAAACATTTTATTTCTATTTGAAATAATAGACATCGAGTATCAAAATTGTATTGTAGCCAAAGTCAATAATCGACACTATAAGTGGTGTTTTCTTAGCTTTACGGCTTATTTGAATGGTATATGGAACAACAATAGGACAAAATGAGGGAATTAACTTTAGGTAAAATTATTAGATTCATATTCATCATGCAAAAAGTTTATCTGTGTAGACCTTAACTTATCATTTTATAAATTTTAGTACTTTTTTTCCTGTGCGCCATCAACTTCGCTTTTCAAGAACCCATAGAGCAATTAGAACAAGTATTGGTATATCCAGTGGAGCCAGCTTCGGTGAGAACAGTTATTAATTATAAAAACAATAATAAAATTTACGTAGTAGCTATTTAGATAGCCATTCGTATATCCTAAGCAGTCCTATTGTTGCCAGAAAAAAACTAAACGCGAATCTACTAAAAGTAAACAAAATGAGTTCAAAGAGTTTGTTGAAGATAAGCTCATACAGCACACTCAAGCTTTGGAACATCTCGTGACCATGGTTGAGTCTAATGAAGATATAATTAAACAACTCGTTGAAACTTTAAGTCATAACATGGGGAGTCCCAAACTTCCAGAAAAAATTGAGGTATATAATAATCTAAGACGCAGAAGCGTGCCAGAACCAGAATCTCCCATAGTAAGATTGGCAAAAAGTATTCCCAAGTATGGAGTACTACTAAAGGACATAATTCTGACAGAATTCCGAACTTATGAAGAACCTACAGTAGTTGTTGAAAAAGAGCCTTCGTCTTAGGTAAGTGCTTTGTGAATCGTCTGATTAATAGCTAAATTAAAATGAATAATATGTATTATTATAGACAATATAATTACACAATTAACATATTTATATCAGACGATGAGCAAACACTTATCTCATGTAACATTGATAATCTTAAATAATAAATTTTGTTTGCAGAATTATTTTATCTTTCATTTTAATCGTTGTGTTATGTATAGTAGAAGCATGTTTCACTAAATATGTATTCACTGAACATAGTTGTGAAAATACAACGTTTGTAAAAAATGGTTTCTTTTAGACTCGCCGTGCCTTGAGCGGAAGACCCGTTATTGTTTACAACCAACAGAAAAATGACAATTCAAGTAGCTGGTGTTCAGTGGCCATCTTGTGTAAAAGAACAATGGATCCCGTGTGTGGTTACGATGATAATTTCGGCTATGGCAAATTTGATGACGTTTGTCATATGCTACAAGTTAACTGTTATTGGAAATATAGTAAGTATTTGAATTCATGGTTATATTTTATTATGGCTAAATTGAAACATCTATTTATCTATCAAAACTTAATTTAGTGTTGACAATAATTAGATTTATGTAATATCTCTGCCTCATATTTTTTTCAATTTCTGCCTTTTTTATTAAATTTATACTTTTTCAGATTTCTCCCTCGTGCCATCTTGTCGACCAGTACTATGACTTCTATAAATAAAAGGCAATTTCAATTTCTAGCATTCAACATATTTCTTATTATATTTTGTGGAACGATATTGTCAACAGGAATAAAATAACTCGATATACATATAAACCTACATATTTATTATTTAAATATATTTTAAGCAGTTGTTATGTAGGTCATAATAAATATTTAAAATCCTGTTGACCGCGTGCTCCTTGAAATGCTATGTTAAATACATTGGTATTTGTATTTATAATATTATTTTGTTTCATTTATCCGACGCTATTTATCAGTTCTTTTGGGTTCGGACAAACCCCATCTTCTTCCTTGACATGTCTAAAAACTAAAAAAGAATAACAATATTGTACAATGTGTAAAGACTCTGTTTTAAAACTATGACCAATTGACAGTTATATTAAATAACTAGCTGTGCCTGCGACTTTGTACGCGTAGATTTCGATTTTGATAAAACGTACCTACCCTTTGTATTTACAAATGTATGTAAAAACTATAAACTTTCAAACTGGTAAGCAGCAATGGTACGACATTAAGAGATTATTAACTTCTTTGTTTGTCAACCGATTGTTAAAAAAAAAACAAAATGTAAAGCGAATCCCATGACCATATATTCCCGAAAACTGCATCTAAATCGATTAATCCGTTTCTGAGATTAGCGTGCACAAACATATAGACATACAGACGAACAGGCAAAATGAAAAAACATTGTTTTAGGTTCTCTTGCTTATATAAAGGTGCCCCTGTATGAATTTTTGAAAATATTTATTTTCGTGTTGTGTGCACAACTAAAAGACAAACAGATAAACAGACAAAGATTTAAAAAATGCTAAAAATGGATTCTGTTAGTTATCACTTCACATCCTGGTATATTTTTTTTAATATTTTCAATGTACAAAGACTACTCCTGTACAGATTTATTATATTTATAGAATAAGATTTGCATATTACGTGATTGACATAAATTGACATAATTTTTTTATTTAACCGATTTAGATGAAATAAACATTAAATGTTAAGTGAAGACTGTAATAATATAATTCTGAAAACCGCATTCCAATTGATTTAGCCGTTTCTGAGATTATCGTACACAAACATACAGACATGCAGACAAACACACAAACTGAAAAACTATTGTTTTGGGTTCTCTTGCTCTTATAATAAGTTTTTTTTAAATATTTTCTATGTACAGAAATAGATCAGTGACAACTTTGTTATATGTATAGATGTCTAGAATGTATACAGAAAGTAACTATTACCCATATTATATTCGCAAGAGTATTCGTAAAGATCGCAAAGATCTAAAAAAGTGCGCGCTTCATTCACAGATTTTCCACATATTATTACGTTATCATGAAAACATATGTATGCGTGCTCGCACAGTTTTTTCAGCTCCGTCTGAAAAAAATAAACAAAATTAAATAATAGTATTCTTTTTTTTAAACTATGCATTAGTATCAAGAGTTAGTTTGAGACCAAGATGCTCTGGTTTCCAAGTCCAGATTTTTGTTAACTTTTGTTGGACGCAGAAATGGTTATAGATACTGCTACATTATTATAATACGAAAATGGTGTATACGATGATTTGTTTTATTATTAATAAGAATAATAGAAACATATTTAATTAATATTTGGTTAAATAAAACAATACTCACTAAATACGCCTTATCACCAACCACGTGTGAATCAACGGTTGTAAATAAAATTATTAATATCAGTAGGCTCCTTTTTAATAGGATCATTTTATACTAAAATCTACGTGTTTTCTATGACATTGTCTTATGATAAGTACGGGCACATCGAATATACAATAAACGGATTATATCGGTCTGATTACAAAAACATATCCCTACAATAGACTGTTGGTTTACTTTTAACTAGGTTCTTAGAAAGCACATATGACGTCTTCTGTATTGTCTTCTGTCTTCTGTGTTTTACACTAAAGTACTTTAACAGTAATATGTACGAAAAAAGAATTAATATTTATAAACTGTACGGTAACAGTATATAATTATTTAATGTTCTAAAATAAATTTAAGTTTTCATGAGAAAGAAGTTAATTAGATTTTTTGAATCTATGAAGTTTTGCAAAGAATAATATGCTCTAACCTGTTTTGCTTGCTTTGTAGTCTAATTAAAATGTAGTTTTAATATATAATGTGTAAAATGTTAATTTGCTTTTAAATTGCATTTGTCACAACTGGGTGCCTACTTTCATTATAAAGATAAGATGCTGTATTTTATAAGGTTCATATTATTTATAATCTTTAAACTTCTTAATCCTCCATTAATTTCGGAAATATATAGGTAGGTATATCTAGAACTTGTCCGTTGTTTTGAGATAGCTTATGACATCATCGCAACGTCTTAGGTAGTCAACGTCGTAGTAGTAGTCTCAACGTTGTAGTAGTAGTATCAATGTTGTAGTAGTCTATCAAATATTTGCTTAATAACTATGGATTTTACTTGCTCAAGAAGCTTGGAGTTCAAATGCTTGTTTAAACTATTAATAGTACGAGTGAATCAATAACTTATATAAACCGAAGTTCACTAAAATTCAGTAATTCGAGATCAAAAAACTCAATATGACCTTGTAAATCTTCAAAAAGATAACCACTGACATAAGAAAGTATCCGAACCTCTTAACACTTTGTAAGTTATTTAGTTTCAAAGTCGACAGTTAGTGTTGTGTAGGAGGAGTGAACTAGATCAATTTAAAAATCTCGTTGGTTTAACCGCAAACTTGTCAATGTTAATTCGTGATTCTACATAATGGCACTGCAGTCATTTTAACTCCGTTCTTAAGAAGCGATTATGAATAACTCCAGTACAAGTCACCATAAGTCTAACTGCATCTTATTAGTCAAGTTGGGTTTGGTAGGTGGAACCTTGTTTCCCCTGGGTCCAAACAATACGTTGAATATGTTAAAACGCCACACAAGATAGATTTTTGATCGTAACAATCATTCAGATTTCCGCTTCAGAATCCTCTAATATGTCTGCCTCTTTATCAAACAAAGACAAGCTTCACTTTATTTATTTTATTTATTGCTGCCAGTGACTTCGTTCATTCTTCCTTTTAATAACATTAGTTTTGATGTCAGTGCCGTGTTCTTAAAAAGTAGGTACAGTTTTAAGAACCAAAAGAACCTCTTTAACCAGTTTATTATATTATACATATTATAATTAATAAACGAACGAACAAAGCTCTTTTATTCAAACTATAATCCAGTCTTAAGATATTTACAAAGGTCTCGAGTAACAATACTTCCTTATGCAAAGGATTTCTATAAGACAAAAGAAACAATAAAAGTTAATAATAATGTTTATTATAAAAGTATTTAATTATAGTACATGATATTAAAGTCCACTAATTATTTTATTATTAACAATAAACAGATACATTAAGTACAATTAATCATCATAAAAGCTATTGGTGGGACGGCGAGATACAGTGAGGAGGGACTTATCTTCTGGACACGCGGTTTGTTTGTAATCTGAAAACATAATTATGACGTTAATATTAAAAGAATATTCTGAAATTATGGTATATATTGCTTTTCATCTAAGTTTCTTGTATATAATTATTAAAAATACTGCCAGTAAAATTATCAGATTACTTTACTAGTTATAACATTTAAGATAAGGTACTACTAAACTCAAAGCATTCACTACAATCAATCAGACAACTTACTTCTTCGCCTGATACAATTATAATCAAACATATCGCAAAGGTCTCTGAACCCCATCACGTCACCAGCGTGGCTGATCCCACAAATGGGCACACGGTCGTGGTTACAGACCTTGGCCATGCTGCACCACTTGGGACCCATCTGTGAAGGGTATATTTAATACTATATTAGGGAAACGATTCCATTTTAACCTACTACGGCATTTTAGCATTCATACAATTTTTATTATATTATAACTAAATTTACTGGGTTATTTTTTATTAAGTTGACCACCTCTTGCTGGCAGCTTCTCTACATCAATCCCAACAACATTTGTTCTACAACTTTTTACAAATCTTGATAAACAACACAAAAAAACGAAACAAAAAAATGTTAGCTCCCTCTTTTACTTATTACTCTGTATTTTGTAAGAAGTACTTAAAGGGACAGTGAAATTTTAATTTTAAAGACTATTAATTTTAAAAAGTCGTATAACAAATGTTTTTGGGATTGATGTAGAGAGGCTGTCTGCAAGAGGTGGTCAACTAATTACAAATAACCCTGTATATGCTTAAAGGTATTTTATTATAATTTATAAATGGATGCCCATACTTTTTTTACCTTCCGCCCCATAGCAATGTCTTCATTGTCGCGATCCAGAGGTGGACCGTGTGACGAGACAATGATGAACATACACACAAGAACAATAACTGAAAATAAAAAAATAAATATATAAAACAGTTTTATATATTTTATATAACATAAAATGGAAAAGCAATGAAAAGAAACATTATTAAATTGATAATAATGAAGTTTAAACGAGATATATGAATTACCAGTTAATTTAGTCTCCATATTTCAAGTTACCACCACGTAGGAGATAGCACTACAAATGAGTAAATCTCTTAGCTTAAACTATTCAGTAAGCAAGTCTATTGTTGTTAATCAAAACTTCCTGATCTATTCGAGTAGTTTTGTGTTTACAAATAAGTTTCTATTGTTACAGTGGAGGAATATGGTGACACTTTGGAGTGGGAGCAGTACTAAATTCTGAAAAGAAATAAAGTTTATAGAAAAATATATATAATAGTCAAATATTATTAACATGATGCTATTTGCCTCTTTATTAAAATATTATACCAAATGAAATAGTTAGCAGTTGGCAGTCTCTTTGTTTTTTATGGTACAAACTTATGGTGACTAACGAGCAGACGATACACCTGATGGAAAGCAGTGCCGTCCTTCATGGGCGTTAGTAAAAATTACGTCAATGCAGAAATAGGGAGGAATACAAGAGACAAGGAGGAAGAAGAACGGTTCGGTGTTTGGGATCCCCAATCTCCCAGGTATGAATAGCAGCAATAGTGGCTAATTTTTACCGATTTTCTGGTAGATATTGTTCCTATCCCGGTTAGGCTAAACAGTATAAATTGCATCAAATTGACTAGCAAATTGATAAAATGATTTGAGAAGTGGCTAAATGATTGTTTTTATTCTATCTTGCAGAAATTCAGCTGGAAGTAACCATTATAGCTGATTTTGGTATGATGAGTGAAAGAGACCAATCATAGAAACTCTTTTCTAGCTCTACCTAGCGCCTATCCTTTCTACACTTCATATATTACATTTCATATATTACAGCTGTTTGAAAGCATCGTTAACAATTTCCCAAGAATCGTAACATATTTTGTTTGTTTGTTTTAGTACCATTTAGTATTTTAATATATTTTTTACCAGTATTGTACTCGCAGTTAAATTCCAATAAGTCGCACTTATCTATAAACCATCTGACTTCTCGTGTGTTCTGTTCCAATCCGCATTTTCTTTTACCACTGTGGACACATATCGAGGCTTCGAAACAAAGTGACTGTAATCATAAAAAAAAAGAAAAATCATATTTATAAGTTAAATATTCTTGATTTTTTTTTGACAATGACCTGTCTGTTAATAACTATTTTGTAACTTATATGTTATTTTAAAAGCTAAGATAATCAATATCTAAAAAGACACTAATTGCGGCTAATTACTTATAAAAAAATATAAATGAAACATGCAAACTTATATATTTTTCTCATTATTATATATGTCATTCTTAACTTGCTTCTACAATGTATTTTAATAATAACATTATTTTAACACCCACTGACTTCCCACCGCGTTATTTTATTGATCTTTATTAACTCAATAGTTCTCTTTCATAAGCCTTATGAAAGAACACAAATTAAAAATAATATTAAAAAACACAAATATGGTGTCATGTACCTTTTTATGCTTTGCAGCGAAATTACTTGAAATAAAAATAACCAAAACAATAAATTTTTCATACATGCTCTGTACTGACAGTATTCGTAAATAATATTTGACTTTTGCTTTTATAAATTCTAAAACATTAAACAATTTTACGATTGACATTCAATAACAATAATTCTGCTGATAAGAAAACCCACTACTATAACAAAAACGACATTAAAATACAAACAATATGAGAGGATATTTTTTAATATCGGGTAAAATCAATTACAATTTTCAAGTTTGACGTCACTAATGACATTTGTATGTATGTATGTATTTAATACATTGATTTTCTTGTAGGTGCCGTATTTTTTTTGTTCTCCATAATATATCCAGTACACGCCGATAAAGTGAGTTATATTAAAATATAATATCTTATAAGTTAATTAATAAAATTGTAATTTGGTATGTCGCGTATTTTTTTATGATTCAGAAAAATAGCAGTCGTCAATTGATTTAGTTTAGTGCAGTGTCCCATTTTTATGATGACTTATCAGATAAGCTATGAGTTATATTATAATATATTTTAACGACATGACAAATAATGTAAAAGAAATCTTTACCAGAAATGCTATGAAGCTAAAATATGTGTTCACGACGGTAAAGAGAAATGTGGTCGAGACGGAGATGGACATTTTCGAAGATTTCTGGACTCTTGTGACATCAAGGAGTATAATTGTTTACGGGGAGCTGGTAAGTTGTTGTCAAATAAAAAAAATATTAATAATAATAAAGACTAAAAAAAAAAATCTGTTTTTCAGAATACACAAAAGTCCACAACAAGGAATGTAGTGACCTACCATCGATTGATGAACAAGTTTCAAAAGAAAAGTTACATAAGAAAGTTACGAAAGAAGAAGTTACAGCTGAAGATGAGCATCAGCATTCAGGACCAGGAGGTGGAAACCAATTCACTTCAGAAAGCGTAGAGAGCCATCAGGTTGAAAAACAACATGACAGTAATAAAAAACATGTCCTTTTAAAATTGGAAGAAGATACAGATTCATCAAACAGCCAATAACAGAGACGAAATAAAGTGAAATCCACGGCAATGATAATTTTCTATTAAAAGATATAATTATAATGGTGTATTTATTTTACTAAAAAAAAGACTCAAAGGTTACTAATAATATAACAATAGCAACGACAGACAGAAGTTTGGGTTCTGAAAGTTATGTTCATCAAAAATTAAATTAAAAGCTTTATAGCTGGTCAAATTCTAAAGTTATTAAAAATAACATTTTCGTTTAACAGATATCAACAAAAGAACCGACAACAAAAGCAACAACTACAATCGAACCAATAGATCCACGTAAATCTGCTGTAATAAATAAATACTGGTGTTGGAGAGCCAGGTATTGCCACGAGGATAGAAAAGTAGTTTGTGGCAGAGATAGAAGATTGCGTCAGAAGATGAAGTTCTCTAGTGAATGTCATCTATATAAACACAACTGTAATTTTGAAACTGGTGAGTAGAATACTTATAAAGCATTTTTGAACAACTGTACCATACTACTACTACTAGTTGTAGTAGTAGTACTACTAATTGTAGTAGTAGTACTACTAGTTGTAGTAGTAGTCTACTACAACTTTATAACGGTACTGTAACAGAGCTATTATACTTTAATATAGAACAGGTATTGTACTGTTGTAATAAGTGAATAAAATATTATTATGTTCAAATTATAAGTATGTTTAATATAGTAAGTTTGAAATTGTTTGTAAACATGTATAACCATGTCAGTCGCCGCCGCTCTATCAATTGATTCACGTATACCGTAGTGCTACCAGCTTCGATGATTTAAGTTTTCTAAATTTTGGACGGTGGTGACATCTATTAGGTGTCTTCCAAAAATTTTAACCAATGTATTTTACTAATACTATTTACAATCAAATAAAAAAACATGATGTTTTTAAATAACTCGATTTAACCCCTTTTTGTTTCAGACTTCACCGTGACAAATATGCGTATTTGCAAAGGGCATTAAATTCTTAAACCGCAAAATTTGCTTTTAATTTCATTAGATCATTATCATAGATAGACCTTATCTTGTAGTCATGAATAGTCACTTGCACGTTTTGTTGGGTAAGATTTTTAAGTTAAACATTAAAATGTTCAACCATACTAAACTGTCAATGAATGTACAGTACAGTAAAATAAGCGTAAAAATATTATGTTTTTGGATAAAAATAAAAGAGAGAATGATAATAAAATTTGAAAAAAGTTAAATTATAAGTCAAGTTATACATTAAAAGAAATAATTAAGTCCATATTATTCATATTATTTTCAGTACTTTTCTATTGTGTATCGTCATGTCTTTCTTTATCAAATGTAAGTGCATAATATTTTATAAATTATATTTGTCAATTTAACATTTTTAATATAAGTAATGAATTATAGTATCATCCACTCAACGACAGTCCTGAAGTACGTGAAAAGTTTGCGCAGTTTCATTGTTTTAAATTGAAAACCTGCACTGAGGGAGGCGACCCAGTGTGTGGATACGATGGTACAAACATGTATTTGGCAGAATTTGAAGATTTGTGCACATTGCATAGAGTCAACTGTTATAAGCGTGGAAGTTAGTAATTGTGATTATTTATTCTTAACTTATATCAAAAACTACCAAATAAACAGAAAGTAACACACCCAAGTGACGTTTTACTACTTCGATGTCAGATCGAAACGACTTGGTGCCACTCTTGATTGGTATATTTTATACTATATTTATGTAAATATCATAGTATCCATTAAAATAATTATTTTAATAATTTTGCTACTCTCTTTAATTAGGAACGTTTGTATTATTGTAAAACAATATCTTGTACAATGGATAAATTAATATGGTTTCAAGATAACAGATAATTTTTATAGCCTTTTTTGGTTATAACGCCTTTTCTTGTTTCAAGTTATTTATGTCATATCGTTTTTTATAGTTTAGTTCAATGACTTGTTTAGTAAACTTTTGTATACTTAGTTCAATTACTTGTTTACTACAAATGTAATTGGTGTAAATACTTTTTTTGTGGATAGAACATTTATGCAATATTACATTTTTCAAGTTGGTACCTATTTTTTTATAACTAATTTCTTTATTTTTAACAATATAATTGAGAACCTAAACTAAACTAAACTTTGATTCAACTAAATAATAGAATAATACAGGTAGATATGCTTGAAAATGTCTATAAGCATATAAAGCCATGTCCCTAATGATTGTGTATGCAATTTAGACAATGACATGAAACTGCTACCTCTGAAATGTCGTCAACCGGACGGTTTCATCCCATATTTATTAAAAAATATTCAGTTTTTTTTTAATACTTTCGATGTTTTTTTTTCTAGTATTTACACATATCGAAGCTTCAATATGCGAAGGCCAGAAGAAATTTCAAGCGAGTGAGCAATGGGCATCGCTAGAAAAGCAATTGAATTGATAGTATTATACATTAACAATTACAATAATTTTGTTTTATTTGTACTTTGTTTTATTAAAAATATTAATACATTTATTGGGAAGTGACATCTAGTTAAAAGAGTAAGAACTAACAAACCCCGAAACGGGCTTTGTTGTCAAAGTCAAAGTTCTTGCAGGAAAATACAATAGGTGTCGCTACTATACTGTTTCAAATTATTACATTCAACTTTTTATCTATACCATGTTAACGTAAACATTCTTACCTTATTATCTTAAATTATTCAAAAATTCATATTCTTCTATGTGTTAATTACCTTATATATGAGTTTCTGGGTAGAAGCCTAATCTGTGAATTTTACAAAACAATAAATTGAAAAGTTTGAAAATTTTAACCTTCCTATAATAAACATTTATTTATTATAGGTAGTAAAATTATATATAGGGTAAAAAAATATAACGATTAAAAAATATTTTTTTTAGTGAATTTCAACACAAAAAAATGGGAAAAAAATAAAAGTACAGTAGGTACCTATTTTCCACGTATAAATCAAGTACAGTATATTTCAATAAAGTATAGTCTACTTCCATAAGTCACCCCCCCTAGTATATTTGTGTTTACAATCAAAAGGTTTCAAAAGGTTTTACAAAAAGACTTGCAACTTTTATATTAGAAAAGAGTTTTTAAAATTAGAATAAAAGTCCATATTAAGTTTTCATTATAATATCAAATGAATAAAGAGTAGTTAGAGTAACAAATAGTCAGTTGTAATAGTGAGTTAAAATCAACACGTATAAAAGGTCTATAAAAACTCTGATTCCTATTATAGTAATTTCATTTCAGGTAAAAGTAAATTCGCGAACAAATGTAACCATTTAGAGTGAAATGTCAGTTTATTGTGTTCCAGATTAGATACGCGCCCACCGCACCTGTCTCCACGACAATACACGCTCCGACGTCTGGGAGATGAACTACTTGATTGTGACTTATACAAGTTTTGTACACGTTTTAAATTGATTTATTTATTTAATTTGTATAGACGTAAAAAGATGATGAAGAAATTTCTTTTATGACGAGGTGTCGGTTACTTTTTACTGTTCTGTTATATTTCATAGTTTGCTTTTATTATTTTTTACAAATGTTTTCGATGTATAAAAATAGCCCTTAATATAGCATGATTCATAAACGAAACACCGAAATATCCGTTAGACATCTAACGGTACCGAATAATCGATAGAATCAGCTCACACTTGACATCCCTTTGTATTTTAATTGGTAACACTTAAAAAAAAATCGATTTAAATTCAGCTGCGTTGCCGGGCACGTGTTACGAGAACGTGCGCATAAAACGATTAGAAAGGGTGAAAACAAAGAATAATTTTATATATTAATTACAAATTCTGGGTGTAAGTTGCTGTCGTGTATGCTTGGCGCACACGTGGCAAGTGACATGAAAATCGTGCTTTATATGGTATGAATAGGGTCGGCTCGATATCATATCGATAACACATAAATTTATAAATTTACATTTCTTTAAAAAAAAATAATTCATCAAAGTAAAAAGTTTTCATCATTAATTTGAATATTAATGTTAAAAATCAATTATATTCCTTCGATTATTAAATATTACGAATAATTTGTTAATATCTATACCCCAAAACACCGATAACCACCCATCCCTCGCATGTAGAGTCGTGCGTCTCCCTTCAATTGTTTTCAATATCAATCCATGTCGATAAACACGACCGAAGGAATCTTGGTGTCTTTGACGGTAGCACTTTGTATTCACAAGTACCTATATATCGACCCGACTGCATGTTGGCGATCTAATTATAATAATTATGACTCCATTTTTGGGTTTTAGACGTTTTGTTAACAACTTTGACTTTTCAAGGAAATTTCCCGTATCCTTTATTTAAAATAAGTATATACCTTATAAAGTATCTAAAAAACTATTTTTCCCGTATCTTTTATCCTAATTAAGATGTAGAAGTTATAAAATACGTTACTAAAAAGAGAATTCTATTAGATTTTTTAAATAAAAATTAAAATAATATATTACAAAATATGTAGATCTGTTTGACTGACATAATTGTGGAAGTATATATCTTATATACAAATGTATAATATTCATGTTAATCATTATATTTATATACGGTTTAGATTCTTGTGTTTTTAAATAACTTTAATTAACCTGTTTTTTTAGGACTTATAAAAAATATCAGTAGATTTGATAATTCACCAGAAGTATTGTAAATATAAATGTTATTGTTTTTTTTCAGTTACTCACAGTCACTACCAAAAATTAAAGTTATTATTCAAATTACAAAAGGTATATATTGTTATTGTATTTCTTTAACCATTTTAAAATTTAAATTATTCAAGTTTAAAAATTTTGTTCCAAAGCAAGAGTTCATATTGTCACAATAATTGATTTAATCCAAACGTCTATAAACTCGACAGGAAAGTGAATAAATAAAAAAATAATAAGAATTAATTGTTTCCTATAAATAAAATAATTACTTATTATATTTAAATGAATGGCTTATTATATTTAAATTTATTTGCGGACGCTCATATTATTCAAAGTGAAAGATGTTATCACAAATAGTAATAACTTAATCGATGATAGAGAATATTATTTGCATTTTAATATGGTTGATATTTATCTTGTTCTATTTGTATTGTTCTGAGGATTAAGTAACTTTTCCGCGTTGTAGTGGTGTTTGATAATTATTAATATATTATGTATGTTTTGGTTCATTGTTCTACAATTCGGTTCTTATATAGGCAACTCTGTCGTAATTTGCCTGTAATTTATCCTCCGTGTGCTTTAATTCTTTTTCATCATGTTTATATATATAATATAATTAAGGCATTCATTGATTAATCAATTAAAAAAGCTTTACATTCAAAGATTTCTTATTAGTGTACAAACTAATTACTAAAACTTAGAATTTAGTAAGATCTTTGTTGCTCCTCAATATTTCCTTTTTTATTTTATTTTATTAATATATCATGAAATAACTTATTGTGAAAACTGAATTAAAACTGAAAATAATAAATTACATAATGTATATGTAAGGAAAACTTTGAAATCATGCTTAGATGGTAGAGGATCGTGTGTGGAGTAAATTTATTAAAATACATAACTCAACTCAGTAAATTTATCAAAAAGTGTTGGAAATTAATAAATACGGTAGCATATCGAAATTCTTATCGATACCAATGATATAGTCATAATAGTAAATAAATAGAAAATGTAAAACATTTTAGTTCACAGAACCTGGAACTCGCTACTTCAAGCTAGGAGCGTCCCTATTTTCCTTTTTACCCGGAATAAAGGATGTGGGATCTGCATGAATATTTATCAAATCGTAAAACGCATTTTAATGTATTTTGCACACTTTACTCAGCCTTCCGACTTGGATGCATTACGTTTTATAGGCACTTACATTTTAAAACTAATAAATACTTATCGCATAGATAATGCATTTTGTGTGCAACATGCTTCATATTTTGTTTACAGATTTGCTAACTTAATAATATTTAATTTAATAATAATTTTATTAATTTCTAAGTTAAATATAATAAAATTCTATAGTTTAAGGATAGATTGACAGTACCCAACTGTTTTTTGATGTTATATATTAATATTGATAAATTATAGTTTTTTTGGTATATTTGAATACATAAAGTAGGTAGGTAATGCAAATTTTCTGTGTAAAGGTAATTATTTACAATTATAGTATAGGTACATCAGCATACTAGTGTTTTTAAGTTATTGCTTCTGGTATAATTTCCCATTCATATAACATTATTAAAAATGAATAATTTATAATTTTAATAGTCATATTAATTACAATATTGTATTGTAATGTATTATGTTTATTGTAATATATATATATATATATATCTTTGAAGGCGATTTGGACTGCCCCATCGGGGTGAATTTTTTTTTTCAAGAAGTTATCCAAATTTTGAAAAAATGGTAATATTTTGGAGCAAGGTCCGGGGAGTACGGTGGATGTCTTGTGTAATGTGGTCTAGCGTTGTCGTGAAGCAGCAGTACTGTGGAGTGTTTGACCAGCCTAGATTGGTTAGCAGCTAGCTTTTCCATCATGGTTTGCAATTGCTGCCAATAGACATCTGATGTAATAGTCTGGCCAGAACTGTAATGAACAATACCGTCACTAGTCCACCAAATGTTTACATCTATTTTTTTGGGCTAATTTTCGCTTGGGGCAGGATTTGACTGGCTGACCAGGTTCCAACCATTGCGATGGACGCTTCCGATTAATGTAGAAAATTCATTTTTTATCACAGGTAATGATTCGATGCAAAATCCCTTCATTATTGTACCGGTTCAGAAATGTAACGCAGCAGTCAACGCGCGTTTGTCGGTTTGCTTCGGTCAATACATTAAATACCCACCTTTTAAGTCTTTTAATCTTCCCAATTTGCTTCTAATGGATTAGAACAGTTTTATCACTAGCACCGTAGTCTGTAGCTAACTCTGATGTTGTTTGTGATAGATCCGCTTCCACAATAGCTTTCAATTCTTCATTATCAACTTGGGTCTCCGGCTGTCCACGGCGTTTGTTCTGCAGGTCGAAATTTCCAGAACGAAAACGTCGGAACCAAAAGCGAACTACATTTTCTTTTGCAACACGACCGCCATACACATCATTAACCCTTAGAGACGTTTTCGCAGATCAGGTGCCACTGAGTAACGCAAACAGAAAAAAATAGAAGAAAAACAAACGAATGACGGTTAACGAAACAAAAATACTTGTGCAGGCTGTAAAATGTTTTATTTGGAATTCCTTACCAAAAAAACGTGGTGATTACCATGGCCAGTACGAAAAACGCCAATTTCATATGTAAAAGTATATATATATATATATACAATATATTTTTGAATTCGAAACTGAACTGTAATGAATAAGAAAATAAATATAGACTTAGACAAATAAACTATTGCATGATTTGGAAATAAATGTTTTCAATTAGATATGTATTTATTCTACTACCATATTAACATATACCATTCAATATAACAATAATGTTTATTTTTTGTTTGTTTAAAGCATTGTAATAATTAGTTGTTAAGTTGTGAGCTTCTACTGTTTTTTCCGGGGTTGACTAGCATAGAACCAAAGGCGGACTTAATGCTAAAAAAGCATGAAGTCCGCATTTTATACCTTTTTTGGGTAATAAATATTAAACAAATAAATAATGTTAATATGTTCAAGAGTAAGTACTCGTAAGTAGCGTTAAACAAATATTGAATACAGAAACAATTATGTGTTTCAGTTAAAGCCATCACGTAGTCAGCCTAGATAAATAAAATAAATAAATTAATCAGCTTTTCCCACGGAGAGCGTTGAGTATAATTTATTAATTTGTTTTCTGTTAACGAGTTGCACTAATGCGAATTGCTTTGCTGCGTCTCAAACGAGTGGACGGTGTTATCTAATATGTAACGTGATTTAAAAACTTTTATTTTTTTTAATAAAATTCAAAACTATGTATTTTTATCATTATTATAGTTTACAATTGTTTATATATGTTACCTCAATTAAAAAAAAATAACCACTGCAAAAATAATTAATTGAAATAATATTAGTTAATTATTTATTTAATTATAAAAGAATATATTTTTGATTGTTGGATACTTTTTTTTGGTATGAAGTCATTTACTTGACATATCTAAGAGTACTTATTCATAGAAGTCTACAAATAATTAATCTGTGGAAGCAGTTCTCATCGGTAGATATGTTAGTTTATGGTTAATCCAGGGTATGTATCACGTAGTATTGACATCAATAATTCATAGCACTTAGGTGTACAGGCCTGCAATAGTAATAGCTAAGCCAGAGAAGCTTGGCGGGTAAAGGCGCAAGGGATAAGAGAAGCAGATTGAGCTCTTATTCTCTCTCATCTTCTCTTTTCGAGATATGATTTTTTTACATAATCCCACTCTTTGGAATTATCTAACTAGAGTCCTTGGACGATTCCAAAGGGTAGTAAGGATACTTACTATAATAATAAATTAAAAATAATATTTTGACATTAAAAAGTATTTTTTTTTATTTCTTGACTTACTTTTCTTTATAGTGAGTGTTTCAACTTATTCTGCTCCGACACATCATTAGATCAACAATGTTATAATTCTTCTATGACGTTTATACCTTGGAGCATTACTAGCGGGTAAGCCTTTATTATTTGACAACTTTAGCGCCACTAATATGTAATATTCGCTAATACTCATCATTATTGTGGGTTCTAGATACCCAAGAGTTCTGGAAGTTTGTTTAGAACCCTAATTACGTGTTGAAGTGCTGATGCAAATAATATCTCTAGAAACTATGCATATGTATTTAGGTATACGTTAAAATACTTGGGAAATACTTAATTTAAACTAAATTATATATTGTTTAAATTATCGAGTCGAGTTTAAAAAATACGTTGTTAAAAATGGATAATATGTATATTTTTTGTTTCTTTTCGAAATTATTATTAGATACTAATTCTTAATTTTGATAACAATGAGAAAGGTTTTCTGAAACAAACATTTTAATTGGATTGTGTAATAAAATAAATCTATTTTCAAATCATTTATTTATTTCAGAATTTTCGCTAAAACATGTACATTAAATATTTTATACATATACATTGTAATATTTACACAAATTATACTAATTATTCTTATTCTATATTATTACTATATAATTATTCCTTTGGAACGCAATACAATTATTTGGACGGAACAAGTTCCCAGTATCTAACTAGATGCTATAATTAAAATAATTACAAAAATTATACTAAAATACTGATTACTCTCAAATACTTGAGCTAAGGAAAACAAAATGAAACTCCTTAAAATCTAATATTAATTACAAAAAAAATACAAATCACTATTAAAATAAACAAAAAAAAAAATCGACGAAATAATTTACAATTAAACTAAAGTTTAAAAAAATACAAGAGCTTAAAATAATTAAATAAGAGCTCAGGTATAATTTGTATGTGTGTGTATTACTAATTGCACATAATATTTTATTATTGCACAATTGCGTTTATTAACTATTTGATGTAAATATCTTCCGTCTCTTGATAAAAAATGTGTAAAAGATCTTACACAACGAAAAAGTGTATCAACATGGTTTACCACATACAAAGCTTACGCACTCTGTTACAAGTAATTAGTGTAAATTACAAACTAACACTATTAAACTAATTAGTTAAGTGACCATAGCCCTCTCCGCGGGCGCCGGTAGCATGTTGTATGTAATTCGTTGAGTGTAATCCGTCAGCTTGAGGGTGTCGGACCATGGCGGGCTGGGGTTCCATCTGTCCATACCATCAGTACCCTCTATACTCAATGGAGTGGTCAGTCGCATTCGCTTAGCGACTGGGTATTCTATTCCTAGTAGAAAGAAAAAATAATTTTTTTTATTAAAGAAAAAGTATATGATTAGTATTAAGCCTTAAAATAATGCTCTAAAAAAAGTTAAATGGAAACTACTAATCATTTTCTTAAGTAAAATAATTAATTAACACAGAAAACCATATCTTTTTTAGTTTATACCTAATCTATCTGTGTGCAAAATTCCAAAACCAAATTAATTGAATAGTTTTTCATGTTAATAAGCCAATATTTACATGACTATTCACGTATAATATATGTCTACCTTCAATATTTCCGCTCGTAGAGGGTTCCTGGGTGTACTGTAAGTGATACTGGTCGTAGTACTCTCGCTTACTGTACATGTACATATTGCTGTTCACTACTATATCTGGTGCGTCGTAGTGGAGGGGAGACCTGGTACATAGACATTTGTTAATTGTAATTTTGTATAAGCTTTAAAATTATCATATTTTTTTGTGAACAACCTGTATATTATAAGGCAATATAAAGATTAAGGTCCAAAAGTATTGTTTTAATTTCCACAATGTGGATATGTGAATGTAATAAATTTTATTTTAAATATGGCAAAAATATTAAATGTATATCATTTAAAGTGCGGTCTGCGTGTGGTAAGTTCATTGACATATACCTGTTCTATTTGATCCTTATTTGTAGTCAAAATTATCTGATTATAAACTACGTCCAAACATAGAGTCATAGTAATTTTAAGGTCAAGTCCGAAACGTCAGTCAAAACTATTACTGAAGTGAGTTAAAAATAACCTAAACCCTTTTTCCGTTCGTCTCGACGTGTTTGGTTATCATTGACCGCTCATAATTCATTCTATATTTTAAAAGTGTTTCAATTTTGAATCCTATTTCTTTGAATTAAAGTTCATTACCATATTGATGTCAGTAAAGAGTTTGTGGTGATCGTAACTTCACAATAAATATGGTAATGAAAGGTGTCAAATTACGCGGACAGACAGATGGACGGACAGGGTGATGATTTTCTTATTTATATTCCGCTGTGACATGACGAAAACAAATTGTGTTGTGACCTTGTGAGATTATTTTTTTAGTGAGACGCAGATAAATATAGAATTATAAATAAATAAAAGACTAAATGGAAATTGGAAGAGCAACTTCTTTGTCAAACATATGTTTAGAGGTAATTTTGATTGTAATAGAAAGCTTTATATTAACAAAATCTCACCTTTCTTCACTTATTGTAGACTGTGGAGAATGAGTTGAATAATCTACGGGTCCTCGATCCGTGTAAATTCTTTCACAACCATATTCATCCGTTTTTTGTACATATGGCGTTATGTGATAACCAGTGTAATCGACCTCGTTCTCAATATATTGGTACTCTGGATAAGGGTCAGGATAGCATGGTTCTCGTCTGAAGAATTTTTGACATCTAGGGTCGAGCATGCCGCAGGTTTGGTTCTGGTATCCATAGTATTGGTATAACCAGGAATTAGCCAGCATTATTGATGCTTCCTCTTCACTGTTGGAATGAAATAACATGTTAGCTGCAGTAAGTATATATATTTATTGTATTTTACCGCTTTATATAAAGAAGTTGTGAGTTTAATAAGAAAGACCATCTAACTCACCTTAAAACTTGGTTTGTAGCTACAATGAATTGTCTAGGGGTGTCTGTAGCTTCTTTCACTTGCAGCACCATATGCACCCATAGGAAGGTACCGCTCTTTTGCTGTAACTTTACTAAAAGAATGCAGCATTTATCTTGTTCCGATTGCGTTACTGTAACAAACAAAATGCCTTTTAAGAGACTAGCTGCTGCTTCCCACTTTGTTCGCGGGCTCCATGATTGTTTTACTGGTTAAGAACATTAGTTCATTACTACTGTTAGGATCTAAATAATATTTAGATAATGTACATTTTCATCAATTTTAAAAAGACTCTACTGGTTATAAGTGTGTTAGTTACATAGACTATCATTACTATTTATTTTCATATCGGAAATATTGTTCCGGAGACTAGCTGATTTAAATCAACTCGACAGCCTAATTATTTTAGTATTTTTGTAAAAAAAAGAAACATTCATTTATGTTCCTAATCCAAATGAGTAAAATAGATTTCTTTTTATGTATAACATATTTCATACATTATAAAACATACTCACTTAATCTATGTTTGGTTTGAGCTTCTCTTAAACTATCCCAATGTAGAATTTGGTACCATGACACCTCCGCTAATTCAGACTTCTTCCAACCTAAGTACCATTCGCCACTGTCAAGAAAATAATAATTATAACATCCAGTGACGTCATATGTAAAAAACTATTATAAAGAGAAAATAATAAATAGAGAGATGCAAGAATTCGTCGGCTACAAAGTCGTTGGACAACGCCGTCGGCTCTGAAAATACTTATCTATACAGAACTATACTATATACATATTTATATAATATTATTTTAACGTTTACACTTACTTAGCATCTATATGTAATATCTTCATATCTAGTGCATGTATGGAAGTGAAAACGTTGGTAGCACCGTGTACTATGCATTCTCTAGTTTCAGGCATCGCCAAGGGCGTACAAGCGGCGAGGAACACGGGCTCATTACGACTACATAGAGGAAGGTATGAGACATAGTGACCTTGGACTAAAACTACCTAAAATAATAATAAATAATTAATGTACATTATAAGCACTCATCCGTAAGGTGACTCATATTAAGATATTTTGAATAGTGTTTAAGTTTTAAGCATTTATTTTTCATTTCAATATTCTATTATGTTTTTTTTTTGTATTTCAATCGATGTCTTTAATAAGTATATACTTTTTATATCTAAGTTCAGGTGATTTTCAATCTAGAAAATAGTTTTGAATCTAAATAATAAAAATAGCATAAAAACTCTAAGGTCGAAAAACTAATTGAACGTTTTTATATAAAACGCGTTGAACTATTAATGTTGTTCAGTTTTTATAAGCAGATAATATTTAGTGAAACTTACTTTTTGATCACCGAATCTCATTTGTCGTCTTGCGTTCCTCGAAACGTTCATTCTACAAAAGAAATGTCTATTCTTTGGTACATTTTCAGTCTCACCGTTGCTACCTCTGTTCAGTTCTAATTGAACCATTTGATGATCTTGCCTATCAATGATGTCATAGACACTATCGCCATGAATTAAAAGATCTTCCTAAAAATAATATTACCATTATAATCTATCAATATTATATCTGGAATAAGTTACTAGAAAATCAGACTAGATTACTGGTAGGTACATCTAATTAGTGATAAATAACACATTGTTAGTATTTATAATATTACATATAGTTTAATTATTGTTTTAATTGATTACAGTAAATACAAACCATAGAATGTCCTAAGTATTCAGCTGCGTTTTCCGATATGTATAACAGTTTGCCGTTCTGTGTCATCATCATCATAAAACCGTTCATTGCCTGAAAGAGACATTGTAAGTGTAACAAATATATTTTATTGTTTCACGGTACGCGCTCGTAAACTTGAAAAAATACCTTTGAAAATCCAATATTTGGTGTAGGAGTAGGTTGCTCTTGGTACTGATAACTGAAGTCGTGACTTTTGAACACTAAAACGGAAAGAAAGACGGAGTTATGGGTGAAGTAATAGCAACGGGAGATAAGATAGCAAACTAAATGCATTTTAAACGTCTTAATACGAGTTTTCGTGACTGAAGGTGAAACAAAAAGTTTGGGGACGTTTTCAAAACACGGTCGAGATTTAGGATAAAAGCATACGTGATGAGCTTAGCCAAAGATCCGGAGCATGGGAAACTGAGCGAATTAGTAAAGACGTAAATTAAATGGTACCGATTGTAATGTTTTTAATTATGTTAATATGAAATCACAATACATCGTGCCTTGCGCCACAAGATAACATCGCCTATCGTACTATTATTTATTATAGTACATGTACTGGCTTTTTATAATTGCATTTTTAATATTTGTTAAATATAATGGTTTATTTTTCTGAATGCACATGAATTATGAAATTAAATATTTCAGTGCATGTAGGCTGAGTTTGTATTTTCTTATTGGATTGTGTTTATGGTTTTTTCGTCTTACCTTGTTGAAAGTAATTCATTTTTCTCACATAGACACAGACAAGTGCCATGAGCTGTAGCTGTGACAGTCTCTGTCGAGTGGATGGAGGCAGCGGCAGCAGGTCTCGTAAATTTGATATCTCAGCGTTGATGAGGTCCCGACGCATCTTGCTGGCGCCCTTAGTGGACTTTGTTGGTTCAAATCTGGGGCAGATACAATAAAATTTAATTAAAAAAATATCCTTCTTGTAAAACTAACATACCTTGATAATTTTAAAATAATATTAAATGTAATTCACGAAGTTATTACTATTAGTTAATCATTATTAATTACATTTAATATTGTCCTTATAGTAAAATATCTTACTCAGTACTATTTTTAGCATTTTTTTATAAATGTTTTTAAAATAGGTAGTTTGAAAAAGGATTTCTTTATATGAATAAATCTTATTACATTGTTAAACCGTATTTAGTACATTCCGTTCATGATAATTGTTTGTTGTTGTTTTTTAATTAATTAAAAGATACACATGTCAACTTAGTGCTAATTTAAATCGTTTACAGGATAAAACAGCTAGGAAACGTAAAAATTATAAAGGTATCCCGTTTCCAGGATTCAAACAATGTGCGGATACAATGTCCCGGACAGGTGTCTGTCGGTGTAACATATGTATATACATTAGAATAGTTGTGATAGCGCCGCAACGGAAAGAAGCCTCGATTTATTGCCGCATCCAAGATGTTATTGTAATGCAAATTCTATCACTTCATTTCAAATGCAAACAATTTCTTTTCCTATATCCTTCGCGGGAATACGTAATAAGTGTGGAATAATTTTTCATTCATTTCTGTTAGATATTATCGTGTACGTGCGAACTAGACGTGTTCAGGTTGAAGTCAATAGTTTTAATTATATCCATATTAAAATTAATATCCACGGCCTATGGGATCAGTAGTTAGTGACCATAGGTTCGATTCTTACTCGGAATAATCGGATTGTTCTTCCGAATCTCGATGAATTTTGTTTCCGTTATTATTCTGTTTGTGATACTTCCTAAGATACAGAAATTATTTTTTTTTGTAGAATTGTTATTTTTTTATAAAAAAGATTTAATGTATTTAATCTGTTGCTATGTTAATATGAAATCAAAGACAATATTTTGAGATACGCCTGTTACAAGGGATTTAAAGAACAGCGTGACGGTAAAAAGTTTTGTCGGTGATTCCTACAGTGGAGGAAGTAGCCTTCAGACATGCGCCGACGCACGCGGCCTCTTTCATCTCACCTGGGAGTCCTTAAGCGACCATTACAGTCTACTGTTTTTTTAGTCGTGATCTTCATAATAAATGATTGGTGCTCGTCGATTTATTAATTTGATTGAATTTAGTGATTGTTTGTTTTGAGGCATCGTCATACTTGCTTCCTAAAATATTGTTGTCAATTTTATAAGCGCAAATGAAAAACTAAAAGGAGCTTGAATCGAAATTGATTGTATAAATAACTTTAAGTTTCATAATATATATTGATTTTTAGATTTCCATGAAAAATTAAAGAAATTATCATTTTCTCGCATAAATAAATACAAATGAGAGAAATGTAGATAATAGTCGAAAGTAAATGTTCAATACAAGCCAGTGGATAAGAAAAAGCAGGCATTCCTATATGAAATGATTGAACGTTTCACGGTGAATTCCGCGCCATGTAAATTGTATTCGCCATAGAGTTATAAATGATGGTAGACATGATCATTCCAAGTAGGTATATGAGAATTAGATGCCATAGAGTATAGACATAGTAGAGCCGATCAATCTAATATATCAGATGTTAATTTATGTTTTATGTTACATATACAACATTCTGAATTGAAATGGATTGGTTTCTTCTTTGCCAAATTGCCAAATAAACCCTTTTGTGTTTCATAATACAATGTTTTAGCAATACTCGTCCAAGGTTTATTTTACTGTAATTTATTATGATTAATTAATAATTGCCACAATTAGATTATAAACCATCTTCTCTTTTTTTGACGTTATAAAGAATATGAAATTATATCAATTGCAGAAATGTTTAAATTTCTTATAACATAAATTTATGATATACTAAGTTATCCTTTAATTTAATATATATTAAGTATTTGACTTGTTATATTAATAACTAATTTATGGCTTAGGAAAATTTCATCACACTATTATATTTTGGTATTTATTTTTTAATGAGAAATAATAATTAATTAGAAGTCTTATTATTTTTTATAAAGTATAAGAAACCTTCCTTATTATTAGGATAAAATTAAACTTTCCAGTTTCCAACTTTGCTCTTGAACTATAAAGACAATCTAACGCAAATATATACATAAACTTTGAAATTATTAAATCCTTGATACATATTTCGATAATATAAATAATAACTGCAACTTAACAAATTCACTAAATCTTTCTACAATAATAATACTTAAAATAAAATATATGCAATAAAAATTATGTTTGTATGACTTGTCTTTGAAAGACAAAAATGTATTTCTATGAAGTACAGACACGTCTTGATTTTTAAAGTCATATCTCATTCTAGATACAAGAATGCCAGTTCGTAAGCATTCAGCTCAGCAATTGACGTGGTTACTTGATTACATACGATAATTCTGTCAAAAGTCCGTGAGATTTGACATAATGACGATCGAAATATTTTATCTTTGGATCGTTTTCTATCGACCGTTCGAACAGTGCGGTCAAGATTAGGTATCTGGTGTTTTGTTCTTCTATTACTACGAATTGAAATTGTTTGTCTGTGTTATTATTTCTATATACATTCGGGTACTCAAAGGCTGTTTGGTTAGAATAAACGTGTACTTTTATATATCTCTTATTTGTGATTGGTTGAAGATTTGATAGACAGTCAATCACAACTTTTGACTTTTAAATACTTCTTTAATTTTCTTTCAAAAACCGGCCGTTACTATAGTGGTACTGAAGGCTTTATTATCATATATACCTAATATGATAGTAATTATACTGACCATGTTGCAATGAAAGGGAAGGAAATGTTGGATATTTATTCGTCTAAGCACATTGATCCGAAGAATTTTAATAAACTGTCTCTAAATTACATATGAACCCACACCAACATATTCTGTACTAATTTGGGAATTTTGAATGTAAACTATTCAAAATATTGTTGTAATCAGATGCTGAGTTCAAAAACATGAGCGACAAACAAACAAACATATTTATATTGGCCGTTGTTAAATAAAAATAAGTTCTGTATACAGAGCAAGTAAATGATGGCAAATACATAAATATTTTCTTAAAAAATATCATAAGCATTTATATATGTAGCATTTATATATGTAGCATTTATCTTTTAATACTTAACAGACTGAAATTGCTTTAGGGGTTAAATTAATGAAAATATACTTATTAGCTACAAATCCTTCTTCGTAGCATCTCAAGTCAGTGAACTGTTTAAATAATAATAATAATATCACAGGGCAAATTACACAAATTGATAGGGGTTAGCCCTAAGCAAACAAATAATTTGATGGTGTTAAAGAGGTTAAACAACGATACAAATACATAGAAATAAACATTATAATACTGCGAATGTATTTAATGAATGATTTGGTCGTTTATTCGTCGTCGTGGCCTTAGAAATAGAGCTAGATATACTCATCACATACACCCCTGTCCCTGTCGGGAATCGAACCCGAGATCCTATGCGCCGCGATACGATTGCGCTACCCATTCGTCCAACGAGGTGGTTTTCCTAAATAATACAAAACAAATATGGAACATTACTCCTTTGAAGAATTGTCAATATTTATTTAGATTTAAATCTAAAAAGTAACTTAAATAAGGCGACGTAACAGTTAAAATGTATTTGTATTTATATACAAGGTTAAGTCTAAATTTACTTAACAATCAATGTTATTTTGCAAAGGAATTTAGTGTCTATTTTATTCCATATAAGGCGAAAATGCCATGAAATAATCTTGTGTATATTTTATTTAGCACATTTGACACAACAGCAGGTACATCGGCAACCTCTTGCGTCCATTTATTTTATTTCGTATGATTTAGATTGAAAAGTTATAATTTTCATTTACTACAGTTTCTAAATAAGTTCCATCCTAGTGTTCCGAACTTAAACAATGAGATTGTGATAGAAATTTTCTTAGTTTCTGTGAAGATTCCTGGTTTACAAAAAGAAATATATTGTTTACATGCAATGCATGTCTGGGCCAATCATGATATATACTTATCACATAAAAAAAAAACAACTATCATTCATTGGTTACAACATATATATTTGTTTACTTGTAATTGACTAATTGTGCGTTAATAATTAATGTCGGGAGTCCCTTAATTTCTTGGGAATAAAATAATAATAATTACTAATAATAAATTAGATTTTTAATTTTCCAGAATCCCGTTTAGTGCGTTACTATTTATATGTATTACATTATTTATATTTATATTGCTACGTATCATTTCTTGGTCCTTAATTATACTATATAACTAATAAGATTTAGGTAATAATAAGGTATTTTTAATTTAAATAATTAATAATAAAAGTATAATAATGATTGTTGAAGATATACTTTTTACTATGATAATTTTTTGAATTTTAATAATTAATATATGACTTAACGAAATATCTTAAAATATATATATATATATATATATATATATATATATATATATATATATATATATATATATATATATGTATTTATTTAAAAATATTGTCAATTAAATTCGTTACCAATTAGCCAAACTTCAGTAAATTTTGTTTAATCCATATTTAATACTTCGTATTAATATTGATTGAGTACCTAATGATAAATTCGCTGAAATTATAATATATTTTTGTTATTTTGGGGATATTAATGTATGCATAATAATTATAACGAATATTTTTTTTTCTAATTATAAAACGAACATAAAAAGTAAAATAATAATTATATTAGTCTGGAAAACTAAGGAAAGCTACTTCAATAGATACTTCAATATTCGTAAGAGGTATCTCATTTTATTTTATTCCAAAAGTTATCTGATAAAAAAAGAATGTTATTTTAATCAGCTTTTCCTTAAGACTTTTCTTCCGTAAAGTTTTGTGTTTTAATAATAAGAACGTTAATTTTTTCTTTTAAATATGTTGATAAATTTTCAGAATTATTCAAAATATAATAAAATATAAAACAATTAAAAACAAATAGTTTATTAATCTTAACCTTAATTATTAAAATTATTAAAACTCACCTTAAAAACATTTTGCCAAATTTGCCTAGCGATATTGAAAACACAACACAAATTTAATTAAACTCCATTATAATAACAACTGAATTAAAAAAGCACGACCACACAGTATGAATGAAGAAGACTCAATGATAATAACAACCCTATTCATAAAACATCATTAAATCGATGTCATATTATAACCATAAAAAAACAATAACCGACACGTGCCTGACATAACTTAGCACCTATACAACCTCACACACGAACACTATAAAAACTGTTTTATTTAAATGTAGAGATAACGCGTCGATATATGCGTGAGCTTTATATTAGAATGAGATTAGGAGCGATTCCGAAGCTCCGATACTTCCGTGCGCGAGCGCATCGGGACAGCGACTATAAAGCCTCCATCGAGGCTCTCTTTCCCGCGCGTGTTATTTTCTTTTTTGTCGAAAAACATTCGAAGCCTTAACGAGTCGCGTGTTGAGGGACACTTCCAATTTCAAAACGGTTTTAAACTTTTGACTTGTCATCCGAAAAAAGTAGCCTTCATTTGAAATGACAAAAGAAAATTTTAAGTCATTTGAAAGCACATAAACAGAGTGGGAGGGAGACGGATAGCTATTACAGTGCTCTTTTATCTGTTGTTTCGGCGTGAAAGAAATGGAATGACTGGTATCTTACGTACATTGCTATAGATTAATGAGTTTGAGAGGGACGTAAGTAATGTTGTAATTACGGACGGTTTGCGTAAAAGAGATGATACTATAATGATTGTTTGTAATGACAGTTATTGATACTTTACTTGAGCGTTGTTTAAAACTACGCTACGACTTGCGCAGAGGCATGTGCTATGAATCTTGATACGAATTCTTAAGCTAATTACGTTTTAATGAGGGATCGCTGAATGGTGGCTTTTTATAGCATCTGCCTTTTTATCTAGGCTATGTAAATTATAATTAACTGGTTTACATGAGCTCGATGGTTGTGTTATTATACTATTGACAAATATTTTGTTGCATATAAGGTATTGATGTATGAATTTATACATTTTAAGGAGAGTTATATGGCAAAATTATAATTCTTTTCATGACTGTTGTTTTCATGCTTTAGTTAAAATATATTACAATATTTGTTTGTAGCACTTCATTTTGGATTGGATTTAAATTACCTGTAGCTTTATTATGATAACAATTTGTGCGTCTTTATTAGGATAAGTTTTAAAAAGTTTTGACATACATCAATTTTATAGTAGATGCTTTGGATTATCTAATTAATTAGGATATTTTGAGTCTAATTTTTGTGTAAATATTTAAGAGAGAATTGACATGCATTAAGTCTTTTAGATATAGAATTTTGGATTCGAATTAAATGATTTATTAATGAATTATGATAACATTTTAGTGTAAATATCAAAAAAAAATTATAGGTAAGCATCAAGTTTGTTTAGTAGGTACTAGGATTTTGGTCTTGATTTAAATGATTACTTAATTAATTATAATAACATCTTGTAAGTCTAATATCAGAAATATTTGAAAAAGTTTCGAGATACATCAAGCTTTTTAATTCTATATTTTGAATTCGATTTAAATGTTGTATTAATTAATAATGATAACATTATGTAAGCCCAATTTTAGAAATATTAAAAAATATGATATCCATCAAGTTTAAGTTTTAAAAATTAAAGGTACAAATCGCCTCGAGGCAGCTCCCGGGTTACACAAGATGCCTGTAATCTCACATCTAATGTGTATAATATTCAATCAGTAAACATCTTAAAAACCTTTGATTTGAAAAACTTAAATCGTAATGCAGGCGGATATAACATTGAATTGTGAATCATTATCGAAACGTGAGAACAAAAATATGAATATTAATTGCTTGTTATATTAATTTATTAGTTGTTTCTTATTTTCCGGCTTGTAACTGCATTACTGGAGATATGTAAAACTGCTGACATCATCTTCATTCATGGGTAATACCGGTAAAGGTCAATTCAGTATGCCTACTACAGGAGGTAGCTACTTCACAATAATTTAATCCATTCTTAGCTCGAGAAACCGATGGCTGTTGGGGCCGTAAGATTCTCGAAAGGGGACCACGAACGGGAAGGGCTAGAAGTGGGTCGACTCCCCACTCGATGGACTGAAAAACTAGTAAGGTTAGCCGGCCGTCGTTGGACGCAGACCGCACCAAACCGTCCATATTGGAGGCGTATAAAGGAGGTTTATGTCCAGCAGTAGCTGCCGGTTGACTGAAGACGATTTCATCATATCAATCGACATTTAAAAGCCCGAAACAGACAATAAAGAAGTACTTAAAAAAATCCGGTATTTGGCAATTATTTCCGATATTCATCATGAGTTTAGTTTAGTTACACCTACATAGAGTCTAGTTGTAGTCATTTAACTGCAGTTTATATATGACTGGCGTGATTGGGGTGGAAATTAAATGTGAAGTTCAACGTTTCATGCTTTTTTCCTCAACTAGGATAATAGATTTGAAGATTTCCATCTTCACAGAAATTCAAGGCAGTACTAAAATCAGTGAACTATCCGCTGATATCATTGAGTATAATAAAATTATGAAAAAAATATTGGCACGCTTAAAATTCCAAAGATAAAACATTTTCTTCACAAACACACTACGTTTTTACACTAAGATATGAAAAGAAAGAAAGAAATAAGTTAAACGTTGTATCAAAAAATACTTCATGCTGGGTTTTTATTAGATGATTCATTTAATTTGGAATAACCCTAATTTAAGCATTTAAATTTTAATAATAACTAAAATTCATTCTGAATAACATTAATTTAGGCAACTCTATAACTTCGATAAAGCATCGTCAACTGATCAAGATTTGAAAGCTTCTATAATCGAACTCTAAGACTTAGCCATCCAATGTTCAGAAGTTTAAGATTTGAAATTTATGTGGTATAACTAGTAATAGTGTGAAATACGAGTATTTAACTTCACATTTTCATTTATATACAAATTGTTAAAATATCATAATTGATAAATATATTAGAAACAGAATTGGTTACTATCCTAAGCTATCGTGATGAACCAATTACGGATTTCTATTAAAATAAATAATAGGAAGGAAGCTTCTTTGTTTGATTCTTAATAAGGTAATATCAAAGAAGCCCGTTATCATAATTTCGGCTGCTCAAAGGGTTTGGTGACGTCCAGGCGACGCGGCGGCCCCGGGGGAAATGACATCGGGTCATTAGCGCGCCAATCACGCGCCAGCTAAACTGCGACACGTGCGCTTGCGCACCCCATGTAGTACAGTGCGTTGTTTTCATAATTAAATTATTTTAAACGCTATTTATAATATATATATTTTTTTATTATAAAAAATATCGTTCCTTTAGGTTTTTTCAACAAGGATTGAACTAAAATGAGTCACAAAATAATTTTGACATATGTTGTATTTTGCTTACTTTAAATAGTAATAGCATACATGGCCCTAAAATTAAACAATGTTTTTTATACAAATTTCAAACTATTTAGTTAGTATTACACATAATCAGAACTGATTGGACCCGTTGCGTCTCATCGGAACACGCTGTGTATCCAGCCATCAGAATGACGACGTATTTAACCATAACATCAGGGAGGTCCTCCCAAAGGTGCCGGCGTGACTTACGAAACCACGTAGTGCACCCTAATGTAAACAATAGACAAAGGGGCCGGCATGTTATTAGGCTAACCGATGCTTATCAAGACGCCCTATCTAGTACTGGGAAATACAGATGATTTCGACGGTTTTTGGGCATATGATACATCAGATTATACTGCTCTGGAAATAACAGCTCCTTGGCTATATGCTCTTTTATATGGGCTTGAGAAGAAATTTCAGTATAAATATGTTGGTAATTATATTTATAAGTCTCAGTGAAATTTTTGGACTTGGTGTGGTAATATTCTGAATATTAGTATAATGTGTAATTATGATTGCTTTTGCTGAAAGTTTAAAACACCTATAAAGTGAGATGAGTAGGTTTAGTTGTGATCTAGAATTTTTTCAACTCATTATGAATTCTATTGTAATGAGGTAAAGTTTATTTTAACTTGTAGTTCTCTTATCGTGAAAATTACACAAAGTCTTCTAACAACAGGGTTCTTGTATTATATTCCAGGAACATTTTTTTATATTCCAAAAGTGAAAAATTATAAGCTGTTAAGCTACAAATCACCGGTTTGTTAAAATGAATTATGAAATGCTATTTATGTTTTATTTTTATAAATATTAATTAATATTATGAGATTTATTTATCTTACGCATTTGTGAATTGTGAGAATAATAATATTTGATTACTATACGATCATGTTATAGACTGGGGCTTAGATGATTTAATGATGAAAAAAAGTAATTTAATACTTAAAAACATTTAAATAATAATATATTGGATATTATAAAACTATATTACATCAAGGTCATTAAGTAAAATATAATTCTTCTTATATTTTCTTAAGCATGCCCAATTTATATCCTTGACCTCTAAAATACACCTGTGTTGTACTTGACCCTGGGTGTCTAATCAACGAAATCGGCGGGCGGGCGGGCTCTGATTTAATACACTCGCTAATTATGCCTTGTTCAAATTGTACCTTTCTCACGGAACGCAGGGCCGGAGACAACGTGCTTTGTTTACTTGTTTAAATCAAATTAAAATCATTATTATTATCGGACAGTTGATTATAAACTTTTTTTAAAGTCACAATAAAATTAAACCAAATACCAATCTATTTATTTCTAATGGAATTCAATCAATATAATCAGAAAATTAAACATGTCATCAACATCATAGCAAACGATTGTATTAATGAACATTCATTTCAATATTTTTATAAATATGTTAGCGGTAACAAGTATAAAAGGGCCATTTGCACCTAATAAAAACAAGGCGTTAAGATTTCATACTAGAATGTTAAAATCTTTATACGGCCATAAAGATTGTACATTAACAAACTGTCGTTTAACTACAGTTTACGATATTGGTATACTGTATAAGGGTTCGCTCGTACCTTATGCCCTCGCTATACTTACCAACCTGTTACCGGTCAACCTTCGGGATATCGCCATCTCTGTCACGCCCACACAACTTGCAATATTTCTATCTCCTTGGCCAATCTCAGGTCAGACTAAGGCATTACAGTAATGGTACTACACATATTTAAGTGAAGATTTTTTTGCGAAAAAAGTTACGTCTGTGTTTTGTACTGTAAATAACTAGTTCTTGTACGCGATTCTGCTTTTATATTCGTATTTTTTGTCTTATAAAAAAAAGGTCTTAAATAATATTTAGGAAGCCTTTTTGATTGCGGGACATCCAGGAACATCTTCGATATGAGTGAAAACTGATATAAAAAAAGAGAACGAAAAAGTTAATTTATATTTTAAAACATAGTAAAAATAAATAAAAAGGATTTTTATTTTTTGAGTCTTACAAATGTAAAAAAAAAATAACGTAAATAAAAATTATTATTATTTTATAACATATAAAACTCATAGATTAAAAAAGTGATTATGTGATACGAACTAACACATACCTTGGTTGGTATCACAGGCATACTCCAGTAAGTCACACAGATCTAAGAAGGTTCGCTTTTCTTCTCCCATTCTCCCACAAATAGGGATCGTGTCGTGTATGCAAGTCTCTGCAAAACTGCAGAATTGGTCGATTTTATTCTGCAACAGTATTTTTTAATGTAAATATTAATATTTATTTTAAATTTAACATCATAGTAATAATAATCATAAATAGTTTGAATGGTAAGCTTGGATGTCCCCGCGGGGACATCCGGGATCAAATGCAAGTAAGTTATCTGTGAGATAAATTTTATTAAGTAAATCCTTTTCTAGCTTACATCATCACTTCCTTAATATTTTAAAACTGTTACATCATGATATATTTATAGATATGAAATCAAAGATATTAAATGTAATTTATAGGTCGATTCTCACCGACGGAGTGGATGCGTAATCGGGGATATGACAACCACTTGGAACGAGGAACCATAACAAATCTGAAATATTATTATAGTAATATATTTATATAGTACCCACTTGAAAGTATGTTTGTATGTAATCACTCTATGGTAGATTGTAAGAATAGACTATTGTAATAAGTTTTTGCCAAATCTAAATCTAATATAAGTCTATTTTGTTTTCAACATGTTACACAATTATGAATTATTTTTTATTGTTCACGAGGTGGTACAGCCAATTGAAATTAAAACTTTTGATATTTGAATTTCAACATTTTACAGATTATTTGAAAGCCTCGACAAATTATCGAGTCCTATTAAAATCTAGAATTATTAAAATCTAGTCATCTGTAATTAATTAGTTGCCTAGATTATTCTCAATCCTTCGATATTTATGCTCTTATAAATTAAGATTACTACGTCTTATGGTATATTCCGTAATAGTATTTGCCAATAAACTATAGACCAGGTTAATTAATTTAATGTGCTAATAAATTATACAAGAAAAATAATTAATAAAAAAAAATACAAACTTTTGCTAATTATAGTTTAGGAAAATTAATATAAGGAAAAAACTATTTTTTTTTAATTTAACAGTTTTAAATGACGTTGTTATTAATTATTGTTATATAAAAAAATAACTACTTCATCAATTTATTATGATTTATAATTTAAAACATGTTAATAACCTAACTGGTTTTGGAACTTCATATCATAATTAAAAACATATTTAATTACAACTAACTATTATTGAAACCTTCATTACAAATAACATTTATTTGCTATGAAATAGTCTTGGGTAAGATACGAAATATACTGGAATTACAATTCCTAGTACTATTACCGATGGAATTGAGATCAAAAATGGGTAGACACATTGAATATTCATAGAACATTACAGTACTGTATCATCTATCTTGAGTTTTATTGTTTAGATACGCTTTGCCGCAGTTTTGCTCGCACTTACAAGAAATTTTGTAAGATAAAAAAAAAAACGAAAAAAAGTATAATGAAGAATATTATAGTCTATAAACCTCTTAGCCACGCACATAAGTGCATGCACGTAAGTGCATGTCGATTTTGATATAAAAGTAAATTGAAAAAATCATCAATTGAAGCAGGACCCGAACCTGTGACTTGACCTAGATATGAGAAAGGTATCTCCGAAGTTGCTGTAAAAATGTACTCTTAATTTTGATATTTTATGATACAAACGTAGATTGAAGATCAACTTCCTGAACAAAGTCTCAATCAAATCAGAACAGTAACTTCAAGTTTGTTCTGTTAATCAGAGAAAACCAGGCTAATACAAAATTATATTCTTTTGTGAAAAAAATATCCAAGCTTCACAAAATTCCCCTCAACACCAAGAAAAAACTTCACGAAATTACTATTTATTATATCTATATTATACACAGACATCACAACTACATTAATTTATATATATTCACAGATTTAAGTTTTGATATTTAGTTTATTATTTTATTGATATCACAAAATTTTGCAAGCAGAGATTAGATATTAGGAATGTTAAGCTGAGTTAAATTGATTAATTATAAATTATTCAAATACGATTTGTGAATTGAAACTGACAAAGTATAGAGCTTAGAATTAATAAGATAAAAAAAGGTTTTATTTAAAATAAAATATTTTAATATGATTTTATAATAAAGTTCTAGGCTATGTAGGTTGTATGTAAATGCAATCTCTTAAAAATATAGATGAAAAACAATTGTTTTATATTTTTCCTATTTAATATTCATAAAGTAGGTATTTACTTACAATGTATAATGATGTTCAACCACATCCCGGTGTAATGAATCTATTAAATGATAATATCCGATGCGTTCATGTTTTTGTATGTATGTAAGTGTATAGTTTGAAAACTATGAACGTCAGATGTTGTAGTCTAATGGCCATCAATTTATAAAATATTAAAAGGATAACTTGTTATATAGTATTTTGTATATACAATTATTAACATAAGTAGGTATTTGTTTGTTTTCCATTACTTTTATTAAAAAGTAAGAAAAATATAATAGATATCAATCATCAATGAGCCCAAAATATACCATGAATTTGTAGGATTCACTTAAATTTTAGAAAATAATTTACTATTTTTTTTAATTCTAAATAAAAACAAATAAAATATCGATATAATATTTGAATAAAAATGTTTACAATCTCTGCTTACAATACAGGTGATCTACATAGTTTTCAACGTTACGTACTGTTTTGATTTAATTTCCTGTTCCATAGATAATAACGTAAACAGTTTATCAAACTACAAACTAGAGCACAGTTGACCGTCGAGTAGAGTCCAGTTATGATATTTCACAAGCTCTTTACTAGTAATATTAAAATAGAATATACAAATAAAATGTATTATTAGTGTAAATAATCAATGTTTAATTGTTATTGTTTTCAGGTGTAATATTAATCGTATATGCTGCGGAAGTTTGGTCACATGTAGAAATAGAGGCTGAAGATTACTTCTTTCCCTTAGAACCTGTAAGAATATTAAAATATTATGTTTACATAAATACATAATAATTATTTTAAACATTTTATTTATTTTAGGTTATAAACTTCTGTAAAATGGCCGAGCAGTGTCAACATGATTTCGTTCCTGTTTGTGGACAGGACTCGTTAGGTATTTCTAGAATGTTCAATGACAACTGTGATCTGTATGAATACAATTGCGATGAGAAAAAACGTAAGTAATAATAAAACTTATGTAAGTATTTGTATTGATAAAATATTCATTATTATTTTTCCAGAATACCGCCATGTGAAGATTGATGTCTGCAGATATGAAGCAGCTGCACCAGAACGAGAGTAGTTAATTACATAATGCTGTATAATACAATAATTTAATTACGTTTTAAAATAAAACGTTTGGTTAAGTCTCATTCTTCATTTAAGATATACCAATTACATAAATAATAATAATAATAATAAGAAAATAATTAAAATTAATATTTAACAAATATTTACCATCACAATATTACAACCTTAACCTCCAGTGTAAGTACAAACCAATAGCAAAATATATAATTATATCGCAAATAGAGATCACAAACAGAAGCTCATACATCATCCTGACTTGTACATGTTTGTCAAACAGCGCGAGAAACTTGCATATTTGACGTCACTCCCGCGAGTTACCATGAAATGTTTGCTTGTGTGCCTTTCACTTGAATGGAAGCAAAATAATGATATTTTTAACATTAATAACATGTTATACTCTGATGGCTTTTGCTTACACTGACTCTTTTAAAAGTGTTCTCATAATTATTATTTTAGTCATCGTCTCATTCTATAATATTATCCGGATATTTTATACGTTTTTTTTTGTATTTGCTGGTTTTCTTGGATATAAGCTTAAAATAACATTTTATTCCATCAAAGCTTTTAGGTTTTTACCATTTATAAGTCTAAGTAAAATAAGTGAGTAATTAGTTCGTTTTAAACATAATATTTAAGTAATGACGAATACATCGCAGGCGAGTCTTTAAACATACCTCAATATAACAAAAAAAAAGATATGAGATTTATTGGACAAATAATAACCTTACCTTCTAAATACTTCGTCAGTATGTAATTTAGTGATTTAATTAATTGTGCCCAAGATTACCTTCAAATATTACAGTAATGTTCATGTTCTTTTCCCGATAATAAAAACAAAATATAAAAATATTACAAATATTACATAGGCTAAACATAACAGTTTTGTATATCGATTATTATAAACATAAAGAAATATATATAAAAACATAATAAACAAATTTTTTTTTAATATATTAAATTTCATTTTAGTAAAATTTCAAAACACTTTTTCGAAAAATCGAAATTTACCAAGAAACCATAAAAGCCTAACAGTAACACGTGCGAGTATTTGAACTTACATCTTTGATATATTTCCAGTTACCTTGCTACTTATTTTGTATACACAATCTCGTTTATACATCGTGTTTAAATAACAACAAAACTACCAACATGACCGTCAATAAAACTGACCTTTACATAAAAAATATCAATCTTCAAACAGATTAAATCAAAATTTTAAATATATAATTTTGTTTACACATTTGTTCCAATTAATTTATAAATATAAACCATTTAATCACCCTGTATAAGTATTTATCCAGATGCACCAAGCTGGTTCTATTACCAAGTATATGATAATGCCGCTTGAGAAAAACGCCGAAATTTGCCTTAGCTTGCTTTACGTTGACACCACTCTTTACAATGCTCCGCTAAACGATCTAGTTACTACTAATGAGATAAGCTATTATGACCGCACTCCCATTTTTAGAAAGAATTAGAGTGAAATTATTCTGTTTATAAACTCTTTTTTAATATCTTTTTCTTGACAGGTTTTATTTTATTATCTGTTACATTGATCAATTAAATATATATCAATCATTATTATCTACATCTGTATATGTAAAACAAGCAATAAATGTTAGGTTATATTTATTTGTAATGTTATATTCTATTTTTAAGAGAACTTAATGTTTTATTTTATATCAATATATTATATATAAATATAGTAAATTTGATTTAAATAAATTAATAAATTATTATTTTTAAATATATAATGCCTGCGTATCTATGTATATATTTTTTTCTTATATAAGTAGTTGGTATGCGCGGTGCCTCGACTTTATCAATATTGACTTGACAAAATAGAAAGGTCAATTTGAATTACTAACGCTAGTAGCCAGAATATTTTTTAGATACTTCACATATTGCCGAGAAATTTAAACAAATGTATATTAATAACATTTAAATTATATCTTTTATTTTAAATTTAAAGGACGTAGCGACTGCAAACGAAGTCTATCTTTAATAATACAAATATTTTGTCTACTAAATTTTTTATCAATTAACGTATTGAATATATGTCTAAAAGAGACAAGTAATGGGTACCAAATAGGCGAGATAAAGATAGAGATAGATAGATATTATAGAGATAGAGAGATATTATATAAAAATAGAACTTGTAGTATGAAATATTTATTGGAAACTAAGTTATGTACCTACGTGTATCACCAAGCCCATACAGCCCATACCAATAACTGGCTTCGTCTTGTTAACCTAAATTGTTAACAAGGATCGGAACACTTAGCCAGGGTCCGCTAAGTTGGTGGACAAAGCTAAGGTTTGTTTGCGCCTAGTTGCAAGTTAAGTAAACTAATTGTTAATAGAATGTCGGTATCACCTGTACGATGTCTTCAGATATAAAAATCACCAGTAAATTATTATGCCACTGTTTTTTAAATATAAAAAAAGATACATAAAAAGAAGAAGAACCTTATGTGTGAATGCTTATGGTTTTAAAAAGAGAGAGCGACCTAAGAAGACTTGGAAGGAGATCGTGCAAAATGAAGTTGCTAAGAAGCAAGTCTCTACTGATACTACTACGTATAATGAAAGAGCTTAGAAGAAATTGGCATATTGCGACAACCAAAAATAATTGGGATAAGGGCACAATGATGATAATATCCGAATAGAGCTTTTAAAGGGTATTTTTAAATATATATAATAATATAACAATAATAATATATAAATAAGTGTTACATTTATAAATATCAACCCCAAAGCAGTATTTAAATGCAAAGTATTTTTATGTAAAACACTAAATAAAAAAAATATATACTTTGCTTACAGTCGTATTGTATAATCATAAGTAATTAAGAAAGTGAACTAATTATTTCATGATTGTTTGTTAATACGAAAGTTAGTACATTTTTCTTCGGAATTGTTCTAGAGGCAATTGATTAGGCGGTTCTCTTTGTGGAGCGCCGACGCTCACAACAATTTGCTCGGGGCCCGACCGCCCTAATTTTAATGGCCTTATAAAATTTATACTTAATGTATTTATCATAAGATGAAATAGCGTGGATGTGCCTTTTACAAATATGATTTAATTTTCGTTTTATTTAATATATTTTCATTTCAACTTTCTTTCATTTCAATTTGTTAAGTGCTTTTGTTAAATGAGAAAAGTCAATTAGATGCTAGAAAATTTATTTGTTCTTAAATTCTAACTGTATTTAATGCAGCAAAAAGATAAGAACGCCATTACTAAAAATGCACTCTGGTATACAATGTTTTTTAATTATATTTTGATTATAAAGTTTATATTTTGCATCTAATAGACGAGTTAGCTTAATAGTAATTATTAATTATTTAACAAATACTATACTGTAATAGCTTCTATTTCTAGACTTCCTTATATCATTAAAATGTAATAAGTCAATAAATGTGAATTAAAACGAATTCTAAAATATAGGTTAACGATCTGATAAACATTAGGTACTGCTAACAGTCCGGCAGCGTAAAAAAAGTCGCATAAAAAAGGATCATTACAAGCTAAAAAAAGTTTATAATTAAAATAACTTAACTAGTAACTTTTCTAAACGGCTTATCCACATTATTTTATTAACTCAGTATTAAATGTATTATTGTTTTATTGGTGTACGCATTAAGCATCGCTGTATAGCGGGCCACACGTAATCGGTTTTCTTTGGCTCTTATTTGTATAGCAAAAGAGGTTATTTCAGAATAACAAATATAAACTTCTGCCTATGGTTCTTACAAGCGATGAGGTGGCTCCAAACAAGGATGCGGTGATAAAAGGAATAAATAAACGATATGAATAATAGTGTAAAACATAAAGCTAAGTACAAGAAATAATAAGTTTAGAACCGTTTCATTTATATAAAATACAATACTTTTATCAGCATTTTTTCTATTAAAAATATCTAAGATCATTTATATTCCAGTATACATAATTGCGAACACAACGTCTTAATTAGGTTCAAAGCACAGGCTCATTATTTATTCTTATCTTCGTTTTTAATCCCGGTTGCTTTGTAAGGACCAAAAGGTACTTGCTGGTAAAATATTGCACGTGAAAAACTACATGCTGTATCCTACACTTGTTTACTGTTACCTTAGTGAGGTAATTGTTATTGGTTATAAAGTGATCTGAAATATTAATAGTTTATTCATATATATGCATTGGTGTTTACGCCCGTACGCATATTACTACTTATTTAGTTTTGAAGTTGTCTTTATTAATTTTTATTCATTTAAAATCATTTATTATTAATATTATTTTAATCGCCCTTTATGTAAAAAGAGGTTGAGTAGGTCTGTTATTTACTTTAGGTATTACTTGTGCGATCTTGCACCTTTTCTGTATATTATTAAAACTTAAATCACTTAATTCAAAGATGCAACAGGGATGTCTCTAATTCCTGATCAATGGAACGTTAGTTCAACGTAAAGAAGTTGCTAGCGTAAGCTTTTTCTTGGTCAACTTTTTAATGTTTCTTTATAAAAATAGTAGTCCATGTTGTGATAACGTAAATATCTGTCGATATAAAAATATAAACATCATGCATATATATGAATTGACAAGTCTATAATTACAAGTGTAGTTGGATTACCTCCATTAATTTATTTATTAATAAATATGAATGTATTGTCTAACGGTATTAAATGAGTTAGTAGTAGTGACATTGTATTTATGTATAGATCTTATTCATTGATACGTGCGGTAGAACCAAGACCTACCTCACGAATGAACGTCAATCGATGCGGATACACGCAGTGGCGCGCCTGCGTCCTGCGTCACTGCGGTACTGTGGTGACGAAAAGTGGGTCGGATGTAAATATTGTATTATTTGTATTGATAATATAATTGAATAAGTTTTACATATCATTGAAAGCTATAGACCGTTAATTAATAATTAATAAACTTAATCTTCCTAAATAACAAAATTAGCTGATTGATAAACTTAACTACCCTATTTTGTAGCAGCTTAAATTAGTGTTCATTTATTTTAAGACTGCTAGCTGAATACAATTCTAATGTAGGGTATACAGTATACACCCTTTTTCAGACCCAACTTAGATACAACGAAGTTTTCTTGAAAAGAAATATCGGACATAATAGAGGAATGAAAACTATCATAGATCATAAAATAGCATGATCATCAACACTATCAATAAAATTTCACTTCATGGTATATTGCCAAAAAACCCGACCTAAATCCCATGACGCAGACTCAAAAGCTCTTCTGTAACACATTTGATCGCGATGTTACTGCGGCCGAATCAGTCCGTCTTTGCGGCATTCGCGAGCTAGTAAAATCCTAAGCCCTTTGCTTAACTTCCTTCTGCATCCTGTGCTTTTATAATTGTAGGTACCTAAAGGCAAAATGTAAGTAAATGTGTTTCATAAAATATTTTATGTTTGTTTCTTGATATGTTTGTTAACTGGTTCTAATAATTCTAATGTTGATACAAGCAACATTTGTCCTTTCGTAGTTTTTTTTCATGGTCTTTAAAATCTTTTAATGTTTTACTCAATCAATCAATATATTTTATCGTGTGTAAAAACATCCTTCTGGAGTCTATATTAATAGATTTCATTCTTTCTTTCTAGAAAACTTCAAGTCTATTTATTTTCGTATATTGAATCTCATACTTTCTCTACATATTTTTCAATATTAATAATGCTTCTTTTATTATCAAAAGATGTTTAGTCAGACTTATTTCATCTTTGTAAATACGCATAAAACTAAACTTTAATAACTGACAATCTTACATTAATCAGATGTGATTTTATCAATGTTGTTTTAAAAGTAATTGATAAATTTAATTTTTTTAAAGAAAGTCTTATTTTGCATAAAAAATAATTCAGTTTAAGTAAATAAGAAGACCATTAAGTTATTAAGATCGGCTATCATCGCTCTTAAACTAAGTAGAGTTAGATAGCCTAATTGCAGTGCTGACATGGCATCATGCCAGCTTTAGATTGAAATGAAATCAATACGAGTGCCATTAAAATAATAACTTTGTTAATTTAATTTCTTAAACCTTCCTGCTATTAAGAAAGCCATTGAGAATTATAATACTGCAGTATTCAACTAATTACAAACTAAATATTTAAATAATCTGTTTAAAACATAATGTTGGTTCCAGGGCTGCTCCCGAAGGCACTCCCGGTGGTCTTGCTCCAGCAGAGCCACAAACTGGACCAGATGGCGAAATCATCGGAGGACCACGCACTCCCCAGCAGATTGCTGCTCAACGAAGACTACAGCAGACGCAGGCACAAGTTGATGAAGTAAGAACATTTGAAAACTAGATTACTGATGCCTCAGATGATGATATACAGAATTAAAACTAATTAGGAAAATATTTCAGGTGGTAGATATTATGAAAACTAATGTCGAAAAAGTATTGGACAGAGACGCAAAGTTATCAGAACTGGATGATAGAGCAGGTAAAAAAGTTAGATACTGTCCAATATGAGAAAACATATACAAGTATAATCATTTTAACACTACTAAAGGTTTCATAAAGCATACTAATGCAGACTACTGCAGTCTATTTTGAAAAACAATAAGTTATAACATTTCAACATATGGTGCATAATGGCTGATAAGTTCATATGGACCATATTTGTAGTAGGCCTAAGTTAGTATTTTCATATTCTAGATGCCCTGCAGCAAGGCGCTTCACAGTTTGAACAGCAGGCAAAGAGTTTGAAAAACAAATTCTGGTTGCAGAATCTTAAGGTATGAAACAATATTTGTAATTTTAAATGCACAAATTGAAATGCAATTTCTGATGATATGATATAATTGCAGATGATGATTATAATGGGGGTGATTGGAATTGTTATCATTGGCCTCCTGTTTGGTAAGTATCACATCGACTTGTCTTTTATATGAAGCTCGATGTTGTCGAATGATTGTATTGCAGAGATGTGTATTACGTGTGCTTTTATAGAATAATATACTAATCTAAACAACATAATAACATTGAATTACACTTAGCATTTTGACATACATGGATTATTATTTTTTGATACTTGTATATGTAAGTACCATGTACAATAAAACTTTAATAGAAATTGGTTTATCTATAACAAAGGCTACGCAAATAAGGATTTAAAATTTTATTATGACATAAATTTAATTTGTTTTGTTTAGACTGCAACTTTTAGGATGCTACTATTTTCTAACGGAAGTTCTTCTATCTATCTAATAATTTCTTTTCTTCTGTCTATTCTGTCTATAGCATTCTATGGATTGGCCGTGACTTGAGCAAGAGCATTAGATTCACATTTGTGTTCCCGAGTTTGAATTTAATGTCGTGCTCAATGTTGAGTAATATTTAAAGTGTGCAACAGTAGATGTTAGAGGCTTTGTGGCGTATGTTGTGCTTACGGCTGTTTGCAGGTGATAACATTAAACAAATGTTTGGTTAGTTCGATACCGTGGCACTCCGACTATGACCGGCAGCAGCCCAGCCGTAGCGGGAAATGTTACATCAACTGTTACAAGTAATTGTGAGTCGGTTAGATCTTCTTCTTCTACCTCTGCGCTTTGCATGTTAGCTTCTAGATTCGCTGATCGTAGATTTTCATTAAATTTAGGTTTTCCACCAGCAATGTTTCGGTTTGGCTTTTAATGGTTTTATGTGCAAATTAGAATATCCTTTAGGTAAGTCTTTAAAAAGGTTGAAAAGAAGACATTGCTAAGTTGAGAAAATAAACATTTTTAGTTCTTAGGGGAATAGTTATCGTTGCACTGACATGTAAATATGTATAACTTTTCTAGAATAGGTGTAACTTTGTGGATACAGAGAAAGGTCTCCCTATTTAAAAAGACATTATGTTTCTGTGCAGTAGAAATATTATATCACACACACATACATCAATCACTTCACATTCTATATTATATTCTTGTACCATTTGTAGGGCAATGGACATACGATTTTGTATTTAAAAGCATTGTGACATTAAGACTCATTTTCCACACTTACATTATTACTTACATTTTTTATTAAATATTCCGCTACATGCCTTCAAATATATTTTAGTTATTTCAAGTAATTCTCAATAATGCAATAAATTCATTTAAAAGCTTTATTGATAATATTGAAAAATTCGTCTGAGTAATTATGAAAGTAATACCTTTTTTTTATATTTCAGGAAAATACATGTAATCATTCTTCGCAAGTACCCAAAATAAGAAAATATATATTATAAGGGTTTGGAAAAACTTATGCAATATTAAATTTGAAGATGTCTAGACATTAGTATAGAACGACAGAATACAATATTTCTAATAACAATGAAAAAAGTTCAGCTTCTTAGTGTTAGTTATAAAATAATTTGTTCGTTCAAAAGAGTGGAATCCTGAAAGAAATTAAAACTTATATAATTGTAGATAATTTTTGTATAAAACAATTCAACATATTTCATAAATAGTAATACAATCTTAATTAAAATATAACTATCACAGTTTAAAATTGTAACGAAACCTTAAAAATAAGAATAAAGTCGATTTTAGATATATATGGTTCAATTTATTATATAAGATATAAAAACATTAAATTGGTGTCAAATTGTATGTATAAAGTTATATAGTTTGTCTTCAATAGAATTACTATACATAGAACAGAGGAGCTATAGGCAAGCCTTTGAGTGTCAGCGTCTAACAAATAATAAAAGAGGCAAGATGTGAGACCGATACTTATCTTTGTCTAATCACACAAGCAAGAAAGAGGGACAGATAGGTTGTCTCATTTGCTTTCTCTTTTTTTTGATAGACACATTAGGCTGGCTTCCCTACTCTATGTATAATAAATCTATGTTGTCTTCGCCGTGTTAGAAAATTGTTTGCGTGCCTTGTCTTACTGTAATTAAAAGTTATGTAAAAGGAGTTTCACTATCGGCCTACAAGAATTAGATAAATTATTTAAAATCTAGATGAAATGGTGTAATCCATGGAAAAGTATTTTTTCTCGATTGTAATATGTTTGTTGTATATAACCTGCACTACAGATTACGAAAATAGGAATGGTATGATAGTTTAATATTATATACAGTGTCCTATAAAAAGTCAGTTAGCAGTCCAAAGCTAAGTTTCCATCTGACATAATAGATAGCTAGAAATACTTATTAAAAAAATATACATGTTATCAATTCAATCAATTTGTCTCCTAAATGTTATAAAACTATTAAAAACTCAAGTTATAATATTATGTTACACAAAAAATACATTAATAATTTAAGATCAAGCTTTGGACCTTAACTTGACTCTGGTGACTACAGCGAAAGATATGTAAAACAAAATAATGTAAGTATTTATATAATAATAAATTGATTCAAATTATAGATTATCTTATATATAATTTTCTAAAGAAATTGTATTTTAAATGCACAAACAGCAACTTAGTTAACAATTATATAAAACTAATCAACAACGAATGATCTCTTATTGACAATACATTTTATTATTTTAAAATAGATTATATACTAATCATAACATAAAATTGGTTGTGTTTCCCATAAGAATGATTATGTTATTTATCTTAAAAGTCAATTAAAGGAATTCAAGATATACTTTTCATTGAAAAACTTTTTCTGGGATAAAAAAAAAAGAAAATGTCTTGAAGTTCTATAAATGTTTCCATTATCAAAGATTCGCAAAGAGTCAATTGTAGGTTTCAAAGCTTTCGTTTATATTTTACATAATTTTAAAAAGCTTTTGATTAAAGAAGTTCGGAAAAACGGGTATACCCTGATTAAGAAGTACGTTAGGATTCTGTGCTATAGTTTCACAGACACTGCTAATTAGTTACAGACAGCTTTATATATATATACATAATAAGTTATAGTTTGTTTAAATAATATATAATATAAATAAATGTACCTTCATCTACAGGAAATGTAATGGTGCCATCGACAATATTAGTTTTTTATATGATGTGGTGTGAAGTAGTAAAGATCTTAAAATACATACTTTTAGTAATATTGTTACTATCGCTTAAGACTTTCGAAGGACGAACAATAATTACTTTAAATTTACTTATACAATATTTTAAATTATTTATATTATATATAGTTATGCTCTATTTAAAGTTTTAATAAGTATATAATTAAAAAAACTGATGTAGTACGATTGCTCAGTAGGTAGAGTATCTAAACAAAACCACAGAGGGCGTAGGTTTGAGTCAGGTTCATGTTTTTTTAATTTGTATTTATTAAAATATCATATACAAGTTATATTTTATTTTAAAGTATATAATCAATGCTTTATATAATTAATAATTCGTACAGTCAATTATTGATCTGTATTTTCATATCGGCACAAGTTACTGAATAAGTTCCTTCTACATATAGTAAGTGTTTGTAAAATCTGTAAAGGAAAATAATAGTTATTTCTAATACAAATTTTGTGATATATTAATTTTATAATTTAATATTTTTAGACATCGAATATTATTTAAAAGCAGTGAATGTTTTTGTAAATTAGTGAATATATTGTAAAACATTTGAATCTTAAAAATATATGATAGTTTAATTCTTAGAATAGTCAACTTTTAATTGCACTTGTATTTAATAAATTTATCTTATTAGAGTTACTATTACTTCAATTAAATTCAATTGTAAATGACATGTTACTGAAATACATCATATATACTGATCTGTATTCTTATTATACTCTAAATATATATACATAATATAATTATTTATAATCCGAAAAGGTCAAAGTGCATCCATTTAAAACAATTAAGTTTCCTCCTACAGTGTGCATCCGCCCTTATTCTGTAACAAAAGGTGCTTGAGGCTATTTATTATTATCAGAGCTAAAACCTTTCAAATATCAATGACGTACATTACACTATTACAATGTGTTATGGTGGAAGCGGCGATATATCCATAATTTAATATTTAGCAACCATTGCAACGCTCCGAACACGACGTTAACGTGTTAATAATGTAAGACAAAGCACAATCTTCGTAAATTGATAAATTTAGTCCTGTCACACGGGAGAATAAAATTAATAGTCGTGCCAAAGCATTTTCAACCCTGTTGCCTGATACTAGGATTGAAATTAACGAGGAGCTATTGTCTATGCTCGGTTCCGTAAGGCCCTCATAGACTATAGCTTGAGAATGATGTGAGAGAGCAGGCTTTCTCTTTGATACCCGCCATTTTGACTTACAGTAATGGTTGGTATGACGTGAGTTATGCGTTCGTGTCACTGTGCCTTAAGTAATGTCGGTAGTGTATGAACTCTTAATGTAAGGTTCAATTAAAAGGATAAACGATGCGTTAAATATTACAGAATCAAACAATGTATTTACGTGAAAAAAAAACCATATTAAAAAAAAATATCAGAAATTTGTTTATGGTCTTAATAGAGGTAATATTATGATGCATTTTCTAAATGGGTCTGTTTCTGATCTACTTGGTATTTATAACATGATACAAAAGTAATGTGCGAATACGATATTTTGTTGAACAGACAGTCAATTATTTTCGCTGTGGGAACTGTCTAAGAAAACAAAGCGTGTTCAGTTACAACTGATCTTGAATACCACTGAATTACTACCATGGACCATTTTATCGGTATCTCACTATAATCTCGATGGGATTTTCTCGCCAAAGTAGATTATTAGACTTAACATCACTTGTCACATTACATTTTACATATCCAAAAAAAGCAATTTCTTTTCTGAGGTGCTACAAATATTATATTTGATTACTATAAGTCATTAAGATATCACCTGATATAATAATCACGATCGTGTTCAAGTAGTAGCGGCGACAGGATCTCGGAACTGAATCTGGATGGCTCGGAGATATTGAATTTAGTGTGAACACTTGGAAGTTGGAGCATTATTTAATTGCATGTCAAACTGAACGGACCTGCTGAGGTGAGAGGTGATACTGTTTGCACATCGCTAAATATGTTCAGAAATATAAATATATTTAAAATGCGTAGTTGCTCTTAAGTTTTTTAACTATAGATTTATTTTTGAGTATATTTACCTATGGAATATGTATTCTTATATCCGCCTCATTGGTCGAGTGGTTAGCGCAGACGCCTGACGTATAGCGACTCAATGGGGTTCGGGTTCGATTCCCGACAGGGACAGACACGATGAACATAGATGTCTGTATTTCTGGCTTTGGTTGTTTATTAAATATATTCTCAGTATTTATAATATGTTTTTGTATCGCTGTCTAACACCCTTAAAACAAGCAAATAATTTGCTTACTTAGGGGTTAGATCAATTTGTGTAATTTGTCCTGTATTATTATTATTCTAATTAAGTCTTAGTTATATTATCATTATGTTAATAGTAGCATAATATTATAGCAGACTATGTATAGAAGCGTATGCAATAAAAGATGTATGAACAAGTATGTAAAAAGGGTGTTTGTTTGAGTGCGTAGGCGCAGTACGTTGATAGTTCGCGGTAATGAGACTGTCAGGTGTTTGAGAAGCGCTTGTTCTTTATTTTTACTTCACTGTTTATTCTCGTCTTTATGACCTCGCGACCTTACTTGGACTGCAAAAATAGAGCGCAGTATTTAAAAGCTCCAAGCTTTATGATTTATTAAAATGGTTTTAACTTTAGATGTTAAATATTTACTTTAATTTACTACTACATATGATGTATATTAAAATATCATCTTGTATGTTACAAATACTATCCGTTACATAAATTAACCTATTATGAATTTAGGATAAGAATTAAGCTATAGATAATAAGATTATATTACAGATAGATAAAAAAAAATATCTTATAAGGTAGAATATTTATTTTATAAGACCATTTTATAAAATAAGAAACAAAATTATCTTAATACCTCTTATCAGTTCTAAACACGTTGCCGGTATTATTGTAGAAACTTGCTTCTAGCTACAGAAATGATTATATAGAGTTTATTATAAATTGAATAACATCTAACGCATCCGTCCTAACTAGGTGTTACAGATTATCCTTGCAATTTTGTTCGGTTCTTAAGCACTTTTATGTTGTAATAATATAATAATTTTGAATAAGTCACACACACATAAACATTATGTATGTCTTATAATGTTTTTTTTTTAAATTATGCTTAATATAGAATAATCATATTTTTTAACGAATCATTTCTTTTTAAGGAATTTCATTAAGCTGCTTTCTAGTTTTACGGGTTAGGAATTTTATAATTCACTTATATACTATACAGTATATTTACATATATACTGTAAAAGAAATAATCATATCCGTAAATGTCATTCCTTCTGTTATCTACATAACTATTATATAGCATATTCTAATCGTACAATTTGTTACGGTCAAAACCAAACCCGGGACCTATCGATATACAATATACAAAGGCTGTATTACCACTGAGCATACAAGCATAGTAAGAAACATTAAAGAAATTAAATAAGAGAGTCGACTAAATATTTGATAATATAGGTAAAATGTAACTTTTAACAATGTTCCCATTTAGAACTATATATCTATATTGTTAGTCCCACGAAGGAACTAGACAAGGTATAGAAACTATGTAATAATACAATCAGTCTTCAATCATAGCAGATCAGACGTAGCCGGGGAATCAGCAGAGATTACAAAAATTATTGTGATTTCGTTGTATTACAATCTGTATTGTTTAATATGAAACCAGACTTAACTGGCTATACAGATGATTTATTTTTGTGTTTATTTCTTGTGTTTTTTATTTATCAATACGTGTGTTCTATTTACTTATTATATTAGAGCAGGACCTTTAATAAATATCAGTTAGACATCCTAGAAATACTTGATTATTATTGAATTTGTCACTACATTTTTAATATTGAAAAACCTAATTATAATTATAAAACATAAGGTGACTACAAAAACTAAGAACATAACACATTGTAGTTTTATAAACTATGTGTTTTGTAGTTATAAAACATTAAATGTATAAATATAAATTAAAAATAACATGTCCATTATTTTAGTAACACCATCGTAAGATGAAGTTTAATGCATGTGTAAATGATGTGAATTCCGTTTATCTGAGAGCTACCGGCGCGCGCCAACGCGTGCGATATGAAACAAGATGGAAGCCAATACAATTTTGTATTATTGTCATTATTGTTCTGATGTACACGTAAAATATTAATAATTTAACTCACTACAGAATATTGTTATAACATTTTGAGGTATTTGCAATAATGTTTATTTATTAACCCCACTTCCGCTCAATCAGAATTATATGGCAGTCTCAATGTTTCAGAATTATAAGATACACAAGGTACTCGAATTAAAAAACTGTGAATAATACAAAGAAATATCTGTGTGAGAGTCGAACCCAAGACCTCTTGCTCAGCATTCAGGGCCACTAACCACTTGACCAAAAGGTTATATTAAAAACGAAATAATAAATACTAGTATTAGTCACAAATCTATCACAATAATATATTTAAAAGATTCTGTCGTCATGTCCTTTTAAAACTAGTTAATAGACAAAGTCGGAATTCACAACTATATAAGTACAGTAATAGTCATTATATCATGGCGCAGTATACAATAATCAAATTATGTATAACAATATTAGATAATTGTAGATCGTTATCAATTAATTGATAAATGTTTAGCGCACAGTGGCCATATAACTGGGTTATCAGAGGCAATTAAATGAACACGCAGGAGGTGTGAGATATGCTCGAGAGGTATATAGTAGTAGTATAGTATAGGGCATGGTTTAACATGTTTCTAATGATAACAGTAACAAATTGATATATACTATCTTTTACTCAATACTTCGTGAGGACAAATATCAATTTCGATTGTATCAAATGGGCTCAAGTTAGCTAGAATATGAGTCATTTTGGTTAATAAATTTGATCATATCCACTATTGTTTTTGTAGTTTAGTGTCCGTGTAGTAGATAATGACTAAGCAACTAGTGCGCCGGATATAGCATTATTATAGAATATTTTTTTAGGAAACAGCTACAGTATCACCAATCAGATTACGTCACAGCCAGTATCATCTCATCATCATCTCGTCAAAACCAATTTTTTGGGTAAATATTTCAATTAGTCATGACTTAACAAGAATATATTAGCAAATATTAATAAGTAAGAAAAAATGTACCCATTAGATACAGAAAAAACATATGAAATGTCTCAATATACTTAAAAACGTTTCTGTATAGGAAAATAAAATCAATTCAGTGTTTACTATAACGACAATACTATTAGACCTAAGTGCTGTTGTCGCAAAAACGCGTAACGGGTTAAGTGGTCTGTGTCATAAAATTTTAGTACCAGCTACTAGTTTGTTTACAATTTTAGGATAAAAGAGGGTTTTTACTTAAACGGTGTTGTATACAGATTCTTATAGCCCAAGTAATTATACCAGTTTTGGTACAGCCAAGTTAAAACAAATCTGTATGTCTGTCTGTAAACTAAACAATTCTATTACTCAAGTAGTATTAGTTTGAGAAATGTTAGAGTGTAAAATAAATAAACAGTGTAATAATATACAACAACAGCGCAGTTAACTGAATCGCCTCAATAAAATTAAATTAGTAACAAATTAACTTCGCTACGCTTCTAAATAAACTACATCGAGAACTGTTTATTGATCTTTTATATATTATTGAAATTAAACTTTGTAGCTGATATCGATTTGTAATAAATATTAAATAACTTGAGATCAGAGCGGAGATAGCCATATTTTTTAAGATGTCGCTATTTGTTTGTAACATTTTGTTTTTTAGATACTAATTTATATAATATGTAAAAAAGTCATGGAATTAATCTATGAGAGGAGTTCATTTACCGATGCGTTTAGATAAAACTCATTCAATTCTGGCAAGTTTAGTCAAATTTAATACTTCGAAACACTATTTTATAAACACAACATTTTTTTTTCCAAATAAAAAATATTAGTTATTTATTTGAAGAGGAAAATGTGTCTTGATAGTCCAATTATAGCAAATTAAAATTGTGTATAGGTTTATATGCGGATATAGTTACCTATCCCTACGGATGCGGATGAGATTGATGACGGGCACGGACACAGAACGAGGACGAGGACTAGGATGGCTGGATAACGATTGGTTTAAAAACTCTACCATCTCACTAAGAACACAAGTTTACTTAAATATGATTACTTCGGAAATTAGGTTTGGCTAATCAACATAATATATGTAAAAATATATAAGATTATATTTAAAAAGTAAATAAATACTTCAAATTAAGTAAACCTGCAGGACGATACGTTTGAAATTAGGATAAGAATTTCAAAAGTAAAAAATATATATTCATTTTTACATGATATAAAAAAAACGTATTGTTTTTGATGAGTTCGTCTTTTAATCTATTATATTAATTATAAAAGTCCTTTTTAAAATAATAGGTATATGTTTATCGAATATCATTGTTTACTTATATTAATACATAAGTCCTTGCACTCTTTATTATATACACGGCTGAACTTTAGACATTATATTGGAATTATAATATTTCATAACGCAATATGCTCGTATTCTCGTTATAAATACAGAAGTTGTAAACTTTCAGGTTTAGTTACTAAAGTTTATTTTGGCAAATTTATAATAATATTTGATACTTAATATGTTCCTTAATACGCTGCTTAGATTAGTCAATGAAACTAAAAAGATATAAAAATATCGTTGAAATAGTATTAAATTGAATAAGAATATTATATGGAGCTGTTAAAAATATATCGAATAGAGATTTATTTAAACTAGTTGACGGTCTCTGAAGCCATTATGTGGCCGCATTTGCACATTCGATAACATCGTCAAAGTGACATAAAATTGTACCGGCAACGCCGCTACTCAGCGCTGTGTGAAGAAATAACCACTGAAACAGGCTGTAGGTATACTGGAAAGAATTTTGTATAACATGTGATACTTATGTTTTACATGTTATACAAAGTTATTCAACTTAAAAAATATACAAAGGCTGTATACTCTGTAGAACCCCCAGCTTCCTATGTTTTATTTTCTCTTTTGGAAGTTTAAATCTTAGGTTTGAAATTGTTCTTTTTTGGCGATTTTTCTCGGTGATTAATTTATTCTTAACAAATCATTAACGATTTTACCGATCTGATTCCAACAGATCTTTACTTACTGTAAGAAAATAAAACTTATTTAGTTTGATCTCTCAGATTAAAAAAAAAATGTTAAAGAATTCTATTTGATTCATCATAAGTTTAGGGATTTTAATTTAGAATAAGTCATTTTGGACATTTGTTTTTAAATATACATAAATAATTTAATGATGGTTCTAATCCTTTCCAGTAACTTTATATTCGTTTAAATGTCTTTGTTACTGGGGTTGCGCTGTGTAGTTATAGTTCCTGGGTCACGTTCTAGACAAAGCCTATAGGTTTATGTCTTAATTAAGGACCACACGCTCTATACCACAACTCAATAGAAATAAATATTCGAGAGCTTTACAAAGAGCAACATATTAAAATAATGGTTTTTAATTTAGAAATAAACAATTAATCTAGTATTTAAGTTATTTTTATAAAATTGTTGCTATTTTTTTTAGTATTTCGAACTTGAAGTTTGACATTATTCCAGGCCACGTAAATCTATATATTTTATGGAAATTTCCGCCACATTGTTTTATAACTTTCCGTCGAACCCATTTTCTGTGGTAATCCAACCAGCGTGTTTCGGGTGAATGTAAAAGCGATTATTTAGCGTCATGCTATGGTGGTGGTAGAAACCCTTGGGTTTTATTAAATGTCTGTCTAAATAAATAACATTGGAGAAAGTGAATAACAGTTAGTAAAAGCGAACTGAAGCGTGTCAAGAGCTATCTCGTTATGTGGTTTCTTATGTCCTCACTTTTTATTTTTTGTTCCTATTAGAAAATAATTTTCAGTATTACTCATGAATAATAATAATAATTTGTTTATGGAAATAGAGCAGACAATAACGAAATATATTTTATAGGTAGATATATTTTTAAGAAACTGTTAAAATATATCATACAAAATACAAAATTCTCTGATGACTATTAAAGAAGCTTAAATGTTCTGAATGACCGGGACAGATCAATTTAAAATTTGATTAAAAATATTTTTTCACATACTTTACTCGTAAGTTTAAGATTCTTTTAAGCACTTTTCTTTGCACAATATGACGTTTATAGAGTGGGTTCAGGTAACTGTACTTACTATATCTTTTAACATTTTTGAAAATCAGGACATATTATTAATAAATCGCCATTTTATTATATGTGCTATGTAGAGTAAATGGAGAGTATGTTTGAAAATTCACTTAAGCGAGTAGCGTATACGGTAGCTCTATTGCTAGCGCGACATGACTGTTTCCTAGAGATTGTGGGTTCCAATCCGTGTCCGCATCGGTTTATCTTTCGACATTTATTGAAATTTTATTGAAAGTATGTTCCTGGTACATTATTTAACACTTACATAGGCAAAATGGATAGCAGCTCTACATCTAGACATAGAACGTAAACTAGCAGAACACCATTCAGACGTCAATACAATCAGTAACAATACACAAAGGTAGTATAAAATATGATCAATTTGTTAGGCTTGTTAGTAGAATTTGTTTGATACCAGCAATTGCTGATAGTGTTGAAATTCTCTAATTAAAGATTTGTTAAATTTGTTACAATTTATGATGGTTCTATAGGGTTGGCACTTGGTTAAAAATAATATATTAAATAAATTTATAAGGTTTTTTTTTAATAAAAATTTGTATGAAATATTACATATTTTTTTTTTTACATACAAATTGTATATAGGTTTTACACGCAGATATTCGTATTGCTTCGGGAAAAGGTCTCTGTAGTGGTGTATTTCTGGCTCAAAAAAGACTATACTACATCTTTATTTTTGATGTTAGCATGTGTTTTTTATTATGTATGTATATATGTTTTTTTGTGTATTCCAAGTTAATAACATAATAAAATCCTCTTTCAAGTTCAATAATAAAATTCATTAAAATTTTATACATAAGAACGTAAATAATAATCCTGACATTCTTATGTAGAGACAATAAGATAAAACAAAGTAAACCTCATGACAGAAATGTATACTTGGTAAATGTAAACCTATCAACCATAAATCTTAATTAGACATATAATTAATATTAATGAGTTTGAAGTAAACAATATGTTTTAATGGAACTTATGTTTTGCATAATTTTGTTTACCTATTGTATTTTCCTTGACTTGTTTATTGGAATCAATAAACTGTTAAGTTTCTTTTAAAGTAATAAATTTATATATAAAAATAGAAAAGAAGGAAATAATAAAAAAAAATATAATTCTCGTTTTCTAGATAATAAAATAAAATTAATAATATTGTTATCAATGATAAAAGTTACGATATATCCACATATATAATAATAGTGTTACAATATAGGCTTGTAATATAATGTAAGTGGACCAGCAATTTAATAATTAATTGTCCCAGGTGTAAGAGTTAATTAATATGTTCTGACATTTCTAAACATTGTAAGGGCCGTGACTCACAGACTGGCTATAAATCACTTCTCATAGCTTGGTGACAAATTCTAAATTTCATATCAGTGGTTATTGGAATTCTAGACTATAGATATAGATATAGTAGTAAAATAGATATGATGAATATTTTAAATAAATTATACACCAATGAAACGGTCTTTCTATTATCATTAATATACTGAATACTCGAACTTCACGAATATTTGTATACATATAATTAAAAGTCGATATTTTAGATAAAATAAATAAATAAATATTCGAATATTAACTACATGCTCATTTTTAATATAAAACAATATTTGATATATGTGCACTAATTTATTCAGCGTTTTAGTCATTCGACCCAATTTTAGTGAGATACCGTTCTCTGTAGCATGACAAGTGTTAGAATAGAATTTATGTACAATGTTCATGAGACCCTCGATTATTCGAGAATAATAGTCCATATCATATTCTCTAAAATATTCAGACCTCTATGCACGCCACACTGCACTTATAATTCTCGGTACTGGTGTTAACCTGCTTACCTTATTTCATTGAAATTTAGTTAACTTCCTTATAATATTGGAAACTGTCTTTAAACATGTTCAAACATGTTAGTTTTATTCTATACTGATGTATTAGAAATTAGTTATTATTTATAGGAAGTTTAGATGTCTGCTAAACTCATGGAAGCGATACAGTAGCTCAATTGATAACATGAAGGTACAATTTTCCAGAGGTAGCAGCTTCGAATCCTATACATATCTATTTAATTTTCGTTCCATATTTATTTTTAATTTATAGTTATAAAAATTACTAAATTGTATGTTAGCATAAATTAAGTACAGATAGATAGAAAGATAGAAGATAGAATAGAAATCAGATTTTGAAGTTATAATTATAACACCTTTTTAAGTTAAAATTTATTGCGTTTTGTGAATGATCAGTCTATTATTTTTATTTTGTGTTTTAAAATTTATGGCCTCGGGTCGAATTTTTACGTTGAGGGCACGTGGATTTAGTGGCTTAGTGGCGGATGTTTCAATCTGCGAGATCTTTTGTGTTTTTTTTGCAAATCTTTTTATATTATAAATTTTAAATTTGATTTATGTTTAAATATTTAAAGCAAAGTATTGTATTAACATTTAATGTTAATCCTTTTGTTTTAGTTTTTTTTTTACAATATAGAGTAGTTTTATTGAACAATTTTATTATAGGTTATAATTATTTCTTATCAAGATATATTCTACCTGGAAAGTTAAATATTACTATGCAATTTTCCTTCTACGCTTTGATTGTTGGAATTAAAATACGAAATATGTAATTAAATCACAAGAAAAACCAGATGACTAGAATATAATGACATCACTGGACTCTTAGTTATAGATTGACGTCGGTTAGTAACTAAAACCTTTATGAGGTAAATTATATTCTAAGAAGGTATGTCTTAAGTTCTCAAAGTTTTGAAATATGAAAATGTCACTTTTTTGTTATATCACTAATTATACATTTTTTTTTGGAAGTGTCAAAAAGTGATATTTGTTAGTATTTTTTAATCAAAAATTAAACAATAAATTATTTTATATTAACATACAATTCAATTTTAAAGTACTAGCTTTAAGTTCCTACTAGTAAGGTCAGATAGATATGTATAACACTGCTACAAAATAACAAAAATGTATTGATCTGTAAAGAATCTATAAGTCCCTAATAAGATATGGACGGGTCTACATCTATACATTAAGTATTTTGTAATTCCCTATAAGACATTATTTTATATAATATACATTTTATCACTCACTTTTCATACTGAATACAGAATATTTTTTTTTTAAATCCTTATCTGTATGTTTGTTATTTTCTGTATTGAATTTGGTATATTGATAGGTTGACACAAGCTATATGGACTATATACTATGAGTGAAAAATCTGTAGTTTATATAAGATGACTTAATATTTATAACACATATATATGAGATAATAAAAAAGAAAACAAATAAACAACAATACAAAACAAACATGACAAAGTTAAATTCTATATTAAAAGCTTATATCATACAAAATGATATTTTAATAAATGCATGTAATTCTTAACAGAATATCTTAGGAAAATTATGTCATAACAATAGATTGTGATTACGACTCGTTCCAATTTAAATTTGTTCAAAGGTGTTATTATAAGCAATCAGTTACGTAACCGAGGCCGATATATGATCAGTAGGTGTAACAATTAAGTCACTGTTATTATAGTTTTAATGTTATTTATATCTGCTAGAACAGTTGTTGTTTTCTGTTTGATTTGGTAAAAAACTAAAATGTTTAAAGCATCATCAATATTTTTTGTTATTTTTTTTTTGATGTCTTTTATTTATAGTACCTGATGTTAAATATGGTCGGTTCTTAAAATATTTGCTTATATACAGGTCGTAGAAACTAACAGGTAACTATTAATTTTGTATACTATTTGTAGTAAATTATTTTGCTACAATTCTACTGCGTATTAACAATTTCTTAGCTGACGGGATTGAGTTTTTAAAATAATATACTAAAATGGCAAGAAAACAGTTTAAATACATTAATAAGTACTTTTTATATTCTATATAATTCTAAGTAATATTGTAGGTAAATGAGAGTTTGTTTGCTGGTTTATTATAATTTTATACCTTAACTAGCTGTTGCCCATGACTACATTCATGTAGACTGTAAAATAATATTTAGGTATTTGACTTATGTACTCAGCCATATAAATATTATTTTTACAGTCTACGTAGACGGAGTCACAGGTAACAGCTAGTATCTAAATGATTAATCATGGAATAAGAGTAGCCTAAGTTTCTCCTAATTACATCAGCTATCTGCTAGTCGAAGTCCTGTCAAAATCGGTTCAACCATTTCAGATATTAGCGTGTACAAACAAACAGACAGACAGACCGACAAAATTTAAAAAATATATTATTTTGGTATATGTACCGTGTATTGTCAGACTGTTTTTTTTACTTATAAAACGTTTGCGAAGATGTAGAAAAAATATTGTTTTCAATAAGAAACGTGGTGTATGATTAAACTGATTGCGAATTTACATACAGCCACATATATAGTTGTTACATAGAGGTGATATGAGTTACATTTTTTTCAACAAAATATACATTCTAATATAGTAGAGAAATAGGTAGTAACATTGAAATCGAATCAGAAAGGATATAACTTGAATGCAATACTGAGCTGCCGGCGTTCCATAACTTAGTGAATATTTATTATAGCGCGGTCCAGTACTCGTATCCATGAACATTAACTAATTTATAAATATATTACTTTTATATCTGATTCTTACTTTTTAATTATATGCAAATAAAATTCATCAAGATGTCATTGATTCATTTATTCTTGTATCATTCCCTTTTCAGTTCAATATCACATAATTATTCCAATTATTGTACATTAAAAAATGTTGTTCGAATTGTTTTACAGAGATATTGTGTATAAGTTTAATAAGAAATTTTATATAAAATTAATTAATACTTGTTGGAAAATAAACATAATATACTATATTTTGGATTATCTTTTGTAGTTTCTTCTGACTGTACTTATCTCATTTTCTATAGTCTTTGGAAAATATAAAAAAAATAAAGTTTTTTATACTAACATCTAACAATTACTCCAACAGTGCGTAGCGTTGCAAAAAATAGTATCGTCTGTCCAATGGAAACGCACTAAAAGATTAGATTAGTTGCGTATCGCACGTACATCCCTGTAGGGCCCAGGTTCAATCCGTAAATAATCACTAATGTATAGTACCCTTAACTAGATTACGCGTGTGTGTACGCTGAAATGCTTTCTGTCTATTTTTAAGTATTTTATGTATAAAACATGCCACAATATTTTGTTACCTCTGTTAATCATTAATATTAATTCATACCTAATTTTATATACATTAATATGGTTATAGCCATAAATATATTTTTCGGTTTCAAGCCATATCTAAAATACAAGCTTTGATTCTTGTATCTATCCCATTTAAAAATATAAGAACGCTACATCATTTTAAAAATTATTTTTAACTTAATTCTTGTAGTGAACATTTTCTTACACTATACTACAAAAACGAATTTATCGATTATAATTGTAAAAAATTTCAAAACTTTTCATATCATATCAAGTCGTAATTCTAGGTATTTTTAGATTATCTATTAAAGACTATCAAACTATATGAGAAGCAGATTATTTATCAATGATATTCTGTGTTTTTTGCAAAATATATAAAACATTTCTTTAGTTAGTTCTGTCCGTCAAAGTTAATAAATAAAAGTATATTTTATCCAGTCTGCAGATAGCTTGATAAATTGCCTAACAAGTGGAAAAGCTCAAGCTATAACTTAAATTTCATTTGATTTTTAGATCATCGTCTCTATTCTAATGCAATAGAGTTCATATTTGTCTGAATCTTGTAAAGTAATGGTAAATAAAGCTTGCTCGTTACGCGCATGCAGTGGCAAAGTGACAGGCGCAAAGGCGGCAAAGTTTTGTGATGCGCCCAATCAATTTGTACCTACAATACGCAGTATTTTGATACGAAAGTAACCTTGTGGGTGATTCTAAAATTATATGAATATATATTTTTTATCAAAAGTATTAAATTATTATATATAAGCATATGTTGTACATTACATATTGAGTTCTATCTGAATAATTATGAAATACATAGTTAATACTATTGTAATGTATATGTATGTTGTATATGTAGCTCATATTCAAGTATATTTTAGTTTCATTTGTTAAACTTCAAATTGTAACTTTTTTAATAAAATAATGTTAGGATTTGAAGTTTATTGTAGCATGACCCACTGGCTCGAGGTGTCTCGTACAAATACGATGCGCAGGAGTCGGCGTTGTTTGAGAACTAATGAAATAGCACTCACTCATTAGATATAGTAACAAGCTACTATTTCTGGAACTCTACTTCTTCAAGAACCAGAATAGTTGAATTCAATACTAATGTATTTGTGGCTTTTATTGTGGCTATGATATCCGGTTGAAACCAGTGCAGTATCTCGTTTACTGATATATATTTTTTTATTTTGTTTATCCTAAAAAAGGAAAAATAATAATTTATTTCCTAATATTATTAATTATGATTTTACTCAATGATTTATAAACAGGACAAATGATTTATAATTTAATTATCAATAACAATACCAGTAATAATTGCAGGACAAACAATTTAAAACCAAAATTTATAAAGGAAGGTTATGAAGGAGAGTATTATGTAAGTTAACATTTGTAATAAGTTATCACTTAAGTTTGTGATAATTTAAGTGATAACTTATTAATTTAATTTATGTGTTAGCAATGAGTTGATCTCCCAATTTAAACTAAATTAAATCTCACCCTCTTGTAATAGACGCCGTGTTGCATAATGCTAGACATCAATTCAATTGGACAAGGCTACAAAAGAAAAGAGAGGCTAGGAGAGTTACAAAAGAAAATCTCTCTTTACACTCTATCTGTCTAACTCACCGTATAAAACTCAGCTAAAATAGTTGGACTATTGCGATCAAGCCAACTCTTGTTCGAGATTCGGTTATATAACCCAAGTTAAGCTATATTACCTACAAAAGCATTTTTTGTTATGTCAAATATATCTATCGGTAGGTACATTATATTGGTTAAATTAATATTACATGAAAAGAAACATCCAGACGAAGTCTGGATCAGCTATTTATATTATAAATCCCTTCAAAATGTTACTCATTCGAAATGCACGTAACCCACGAAGCAAAAAGGAAAATTCCCATCTTTACCAATTCTTTGTTTTAGCATTTCAATAAGACCATACCGTCGAGACATATTTATTGATGGTACACATTCGACTACCGCGTATTTCATTTTGTGTCCTCGCAATAAACAATCGGAACAATACCTTTCTTAATGCGAATGGAATTCTGTATTGACTAGCCCTGGCTTCTCATATACCCGGGAAAGGAACTTGGCAATCGATTTATAAATAAAAATCTTTGAGACTTTGTACTCGGATAGTCATCTCCTATCTGATCTGTGCTCCTGGTATAATTTAAATTGATTTATTAGAATTTAACTTGATAAATATTTTTTGAATTATTTTAAAAATGTGTCTTATAAACAAAACATAAAAAATAAAAAAAACAAGAAAAAGTTTTTTTAATTTTAAGAACTATGTGATAATTGAACAATCTCTTAGTAGGTACAATTTGAGTTACTTCTTTAATCTAATTATACATATTTTTTTATGAAATAATTTTTATAGTTTACCTAATAATAATTAAATAAAAAAATCCGTAATCGCATAAGGTAATAGTTAGTAAATATATACATTTTCTGTTTAAATGAAAAATAATGCTATGAATCATTTGATCAGAAACTCAAATTTGCAAGTCATGTTTGTGTGTATGCAAGGGTAAAGAACATTATTTTTAAGAAATGGTTTACCAAGATAGTGTGACCTTGGTTATTATTTTTTAAAAATGTACGGTTTATGTTTTGACTATAATTATTTTTATAAGTTTAAAATTAATGTTTTTTTTTCCAATATTCAGTGAACATAATGAAAACATTCCACACAACAAAGGCATTGTTGGGTTGAATACTTGTATAAAAGCTATTGTAATATTACAATGTGTGAGGAAATGGAAAGTGGGATATGCGTAACGCGAGATTCCTGCGTACGCGCAGCTATGCAAGGATTTATATGTTTAGGGATGCTTTATATATAATGACGATTGTTTTTTTTTATTATTTTAAACACATTTCTTTTACTATATACATTGTTAATGGAAACTGCAATATATAATTTAATAATATAATGCGATAATTTATATTTTTAAATCTTATTTTTCCTATCTTACAAACTAAGAAGTTATAAGAAGGAGAGAAGAAAAAATAAAAGTATCGACATCAAAATTTTACAATCGGGACCATCCCTAAATCTGGTATGCTTTATTTGCTCCTTTGTGGCGAATACTTTGTGGTATAAAACAATTCAGTGTGCACGTGCCTTATGAGCTTACGATTCGACAATTACTTAAGATTAGTTACATATTACCAGCTGATTACTGGTAATAGTTTTCGAAATAACACCATATTTTATAAGATTTGAAATTATATTCATTTTTAAACCACTTAGTGGAGTCTACATATTTCACTGTAATCAAAGTATTATTTTGGAAAATTTATAAATTAACAGATTTACTTTTGACTTATTGATTTTGTCGGTTACTTTATTAATTACCATTCTTATATTTTTTACCTGTTTATTTTTTACCAAATAATGAGTCACTCTACAACTCGACAGAATTTGAAAAATGTATTTTTTACAGAACTTTTTATTTGAAAGTTTGATTAAGGCATTTTACTCGGTCACAATTGATGGTCCTTTTGCCACAAAGGGACCATTCTAACGAGAGCCACATAACTTACTACTATTGTATAGGTCCCGAGATCAGGGACACTGGTAACCCCTAAATACCTACACGGTTCTAACGGATCGTATCGATTTAGTTACACTTCGATATTTTAAGAATTTACAGATGGTTTATAAGAAAGCACTTCCGTGAAGGTATGCCATTCGGGATTTTCTGTGTTAACTGATTTACAAAAATGTGTTGTTTTCTATGCTCTCAAATTTCCATTAATAATAATATTCATTTTAAATTATATGTCATTTATCTCGAATAGGTACTATATACAACGTGAAAACTCATTGAATATCAAATTGAATTCTTATGTTAGTCAAATTAAATTCAACCAATTAAAATAGCATTTCTGTATCACTAACTGTAAGATCATCTTTTTTTGTATTCGTGGTTCGTAGGCATCCAATGCACGCCAAGAGACACGACCCGTTCACAGTTGAATGGAAGGCAGCAATGTAAGTCGTTTTTTTATTGCCTCTAAGAATGTAATGAATTTCACGCTGCTATCATTGAGTTTTTACAGTCGTTAATTGAGTTGGTACGGAGGCTTTGTACTGTTTAATTAGTGTAAAGAATGTTGCGGTAATAAGACTATGATATATTTGTTAATAATGTAATTATAAATATAAGAATGATATAAACCCACCTTCATTAAAATAAAATCTGTGTATTGTATTTTGTTATTTATTATGTATATTTACACTTTATTTGAATTGTTACATTATATGAAATAAAAAACTCATTAACAGAAAGGACTGCAACCTGCAACCTACGGGATATCCCATTAAATATATATATATATATATATATATACATTTTAATACTTATTTGTCATACTACACTTAAAGATACTACACATATAGCGCGAGTCTTTAATATTAATTATTATTATTATTTATTATATAACCTACGTGTATATAAGTAGGTAAAAAAGTACCTTTAAAGTGATAAGCATTGAAGGCAATTTATCTTGATACAAGCTCATCTTCAGTGCATTAAATCGTCAGATACCACGATTCAACCTAGTTTAAAATATATTAATACTATTGTAAAGATAATAATTACTTATATTAATTAAAATTATTTAAGAATTAGTGAATCGTGGAATGTTATTTAAACTGTACCTACTTTGTTAAATTATTGAAAGTTGTTCGCTTTTATGATGTTGTACCTAATGTTGTAAGACAATTATTTTCAAATTAAGCATGGCTAGAGGATAAAATGTTAACTGCACTGTTATTTTGTATAAAAGATAACAACCACATGTAAATAAAAGAAAAATAACTAAACTTAAAAATATTTGCTTTAAATCGACAAATCTCGGCACCCCGTTAATGAACAAAAAATCTCAAAAAGATGAAGAAAGATAGAAGTCACGAGCATTTACGCTGAAACATCTAACAAATAATAAAAATATTGTCTTTACATTAAAGAAAACCTATGTACAAAAACTCATATTACAGTTCAATAATAAAGTAAATATTGTTTTACGAAAAAAAAAATGTTTTTGTAAAAGAAAATTAAAGCATTGTATTCTGTATATCTGTTGTGCGGTAAAGCTCAGAAACTCCACGACTCTACAAATTACGATATTGAAGATAGAAGAGCATGGGAACTGACTTCCAGCTTAGGATACAAATTTAAATCTTTTATTAAATTATATGTTAGTTCTTTATATAAATATTGTTTAGCTTATGATTTATTAAAGTTAGATTTATTTACGAATTGTTGTTAACAAAATATCAATTTGAGTATATTTATTATTTTAATAAATTCATTATTTAACGAGTTGGAAAATATTTGATTTAATTTAACTTTGACACAATTTAAGGTATAAGTTTAATCTTTTTTTTATATGGAATAAAATGGTTTGTCTTCACATATATATTTAATTGTAATTATTAGTTGCTCTTTAAATTATTAGTTATCTGTAATACATATATCAGAAATTAAAAAAAATATATTTTTTTTGACATACCTACCAATTATCATCAGAACATAAAAATGTTTATAAGCATTTCCGTAATACTTATTAAATATATATTTTCATTGAACGAATTGGTTTCTAAATAAAGATTTATTACTACAACACAAAATCATAATTTATTTAGGAGTTTTATTTGGTCCCTCAGAACATCTCCCTCTCTAAAATATAAACCAAAATATATTTAATAAAAACTACGATTACAGTATCTCAAAATATCACCTCATTTTGTGAGCTTAATTTATAAGACTTAAATTTGCTTACGCCGTTTTAACTTATCTATACCTAAAACATCATTTACAGGGTCAATGACATATTATTTCAAAGTTGATCTAAATTCAGCAAAAAATTCAACAACAATGATACAACGAGCTCTGCTATCTCTTTCTTCGTGCACGATATACTAAGCAATGAAAGAGACAGCTGTAGTTTGCCAGTACCCTTTCAAAGTGGGCAGTCTTACGTACTGTCGCGTGACGACTCTTCTATTTGAAGAGGGAATTATTTTTGTAGTGCAGTTGCGAGCGTAGTGTCGTCTCACTCCCACTATTTTTACGTTTCAGGTAAAATAAATATTATTACAGTATTTGTACTTTTAATATTATCACTATATATTAACATTACAATTATTTAGTTAACCAGAATAAGAGTTCAGCTGAAATTGTTTACATACAAATATAATTATTAAAATAATAACTGGATATGTAATAAATAACAAATAAATTATGTAGGAAATTAACAAGTTATTACAAATAAAATTGTTTGATAATAGTCTATCCCATACGGTCCCGGGAGCTCGTTGATGTCTTTTACATTGGGGGATTGTGACGCAATCAAAACGAATTGTAGGTACTGTTTTCATATGAAGAAAAATCATAGTAGATTTTTTTTTATATTTTTAAGCGAATATTTGAAGAAAATTGAGATTAATATTATTTTTGTTAACAATTGAATATATTATTTATTTCGAAAAAACAAGAACTCTTTACATGACATATTCATTATTTTTGTTATATAAGACGTAACCTCCATCTACGTCACCAAGTCCGATATTTACTTAAAACTACCGCTAACCCTAAACAAAATATAAATCCGTGGTCCGTACAATATGACTTTAATCCCGTTACAAAAAACCTTAAACGTAAAAAAACACTCATCAGTCAGCGAAGATGCTGATCCTTAGAACCATACATCGCATTCGAGAGGCTGTATCGTGAGTAAAAAGCGCGCGAACGCAGTGCACCGCCGATGCCCGTGCGCACTACACGTACACACGCGCGCGACTGACCAAACTTGACAGCTCCGAATTGAGCATCAAATTCAAAAATGGAACGGATGTTTTTTAATCGTTTTTATTTTGACCTAACTTGATGTATGTTGCCAGTATTTTTTTAAGTATGTAAGTGACATTTTTAACATAAACATGTGTTAGAGTGTTCCAGATACAGTGCTAAATACTCAGTAAGGTCTGCCTAATTTTATTTAGTCAGTTATGTGGTTACAAGGGCGTGAATTTTGACTTGTTATCAGTGTGAACTGAAAACGTGTAAATTACAGAATTTTGTTTTATTATTTGTGGAAGTATTTGATAATTGCGCGTTTAATTTGTAAAGGATTTTACTGTCGCTGTTTTCTTGAACGGTAAGTATTTTTTTTAAACAATACTATACAGAAAAAAACACCGAAAATATAACAATATTAAGATAGTTTTTTGTTTTACAAATTAGGTTTTTATAATTGCAATGACTTTCATATTTGTCTAATTTTTTCAGGTAGGTAAATATTGTTTTAATTACAGCAGTACCTAAAACCTTATAGTATAGTAATTATATTTTGCTGTTAGATAATATTATGAATAAAATAATAATATTTTGCTTTTAGATAATATTATTAATAAATTGTACTTTTTATAAACAATTCAATTAGAGTATACTAGGATATAAAGAAAGACTTTTCGACCACCTCTGAAAGGTGTGTTTTCTCATTTCTCTACAAATATTTTAAGTGAAGGTATTGGGGTTGCAGGTTCGAATCATTTTTAGTTTCCTAATTTTTCTTTAACAATCAATATCTTATAACTTTTGTTCTTACTTCCAAAATATACTCCTGCGCAGATTATAAGATGTTTGCAATGTAACTATAGTATGTACTGTTATAGTCTAAGTACAGATAGAAGATATAGTACACAATATCCGTATTGTGTACTATATCTTATCGTACTAGCGGGTTCCGACCCGCAATCTCAATCTTGCTTCTTAAGCTTTATCTGACTCAACCATATTAGTAGTAATATTAAAATAATGAACCATATTTATACACATCAAATACTAGTATTCTAATTATAAAATATTCTTATAATCCTCAGCCAGTAGATACTATATAATATAAAGTCTTCATTTTCTTTTTAAATTTTTACTTATTTAGCATCTAAGATACGTACACACTTGCTGACTTGTAGAACACATTTTCAGGATGTAGGATACAAATACTTACTTAAACTTTTCTGATGAATACTATAGTTGCAGAGTGACGTCGAATAAATTTGAACAATACAAGTAGAGCTTAGATAATTTATTAAATGTATTCGTATTTTTGTTATATTATCGGTCAAAGCCATGACTCACAAATGACTTATATTTTTTTGGAGTCTGGTTTATCCCTACTTAATATTGACGTATCAGAATCAGTTTCGATAATCGTACCTTCCTTAGAATTTATGATTCATTTTACTATTAACATTATTAAGAAAAAAAACTAGTCTTGTACTGATTTGTATTTAGGATATTTCTTAACGTTATGTAATAATATAAAGAAATATATATAATCCAATTGTATTTTAAAAAAAAGTAGAAAAATAAATAAATGTAAAAAGTAATATGTGTAATTAACATTTCTACATGTTTCATTCCACCTCCAATATTATAAATTAAACGTTTCCTATAAAACACTATAAAGATACTATTATTATTTGTCACTAAAATGTTTTAATATAATTCGAAGAAAAATGTAAAAAAAGATATGATTAAGTTATGTCTGTTCTAAAATCGAGAGACAATTATTAAAATTTACCATTTCTTCTAAATATGGATTTTATAAGCGAACAAGTATATTATAATGTAGAGACCTGTAGACCTACTGCTCCATGTATTTCCAATGAAACAATAGTTCATAATATAATTGCAATCCTTTAATTTGTAAAAACTATGATCGTGCCACATCGCGCTATGGTTGACACACTATGAATAATTGTCTAAAATCGTAAATCACGTCTTAACGGTACTATTGATGAATACTGAGTTTTTAATGCATTAATAAGATAATTTTTTAATGTAAAATTTGAAAAAAGAATTTTAAGTAGATTTGTTATTTATGTCTATATCTATAAATTTTAATTGTAGCACCTAGCTGTAGTCTGTTAACTATAGATTATATAGACCTATGACCTCTACCATGATGGTTTATTGAACGTTTCATTATAATCAGTTAATAAGTATTTTTCTTATAGTATTTGACACAACCGGAAGTTGGAAATATTCTTTTGCCTTTTTGAACTATACTTCATTTCTCATTGTTAATAAAAAGTCGCAAAATTTCTGCAACTATTTAAAGATTTTCAAAGATGTATTACCTACTTGACATCAGTTTGTTTGTCTGCTTGTTTGGCTTGTTTATGATAAAATAATTACAAATACTAATTAAAATTATTACACAACATACCCACATTTTCGTAAAAATTATCTTCTTTATTATAAATATACATAATAACCTTAGTAATAGCAAATATAATATACAATATATAATTTACTTTATACATATAATTATTAAAATAAAATAGCACCAGCGGACGAGTAGACATTGAACTCAATAAGAAAAACAGCTTTTTGCAGATGTTTTCTCAACTTTTTTCGTGATTTGGGTTCCTAATAAAACCGGTCCGGTCGACGGAACAAATATCTGATATCGACCTTTGACCCCGACTCCGTGAATGCAATTAAATTTCTTTGCTCTCTATAACTTACACTTGTTTAAAAACTGGTTCCAATTTCAATTTATCATGCTTCGTTTAAACATATAACTAATTGGATAATTTTTTACATATATTCGTGTTGAAGTAATTATTAAGGTCATAGAAAAAAATATTCTAGTAATAAAATACATGAAAAAGTAATATATTACTATTTACTTTAAAATAATATGGGATAAAGATTTATTAAGTAACATCCCTTCGCTTTATTCAGTTTCATATTCAATAGCAAAAGAAACATGGCAATATCCTAGGAATATATTTCGATTGAAATCTGCAACGCTGTTTACTGACTAACATATTAAATATTAAGATGGCAACAGTGATTTCAAAAAGAGAATAGCCGATGAAGTCCGTCGAGTAACCGCAAGCAAATATTTAAATTTCAATTCGAACGTCGCATATCAATGGGGAGCCATAAGCCACCGAGTTTTGTTTTTTATTTTCAAAAAGGCCGTAGTGGCCGCACAGAGACAATAAAGAAAAAGGTACAGGAAAAAAAGAAAAAGAAATAAACAGAATCTAGATTCGAAACACTGGCTGATTCGAGGCTGGAAACAAAAGAAGTTAGCTCCCGCCTGACCGAGATCTTTGCGTACGCGGGCGCATCTCGTTTACCCTTTTTCCTCTTGTTTTTAAACTTTGCATCCATGTGATTTCTCTCCCAGATGAATCACAATAAGACTGTCTATCGATGTCAGTAGCTATTTTTGAAATAATTGATTACTGCATGTATTTAAACTAGTTCCATTACGAACAGTGATTTTTTTTTCTATAAAAGAGGCATACAAAAAAATAAAATAAAATAATACGCTACAATTTATGAATACTATATAAAGTATCTAGGTAATCAGAAATCTAAGCTCTATTACGATTACCCATAATTTATTGCAATCGCAGTAATCATCTACGTGTTTATAAATACATGAGAAATAAGTATATCCAGGATAAGACATTGACCTTGAATTAGTGATGTGATCATCTTGTTTGTAATTACATTATATAAAACGGAATAATGACTAATCATTACTTAGAAGCTTTTAAACAATCTTTTGTCCTTAATGCCATTCATTCGTATTTTAAAGCAAAACAAACTGACATGATAAATTTAAATGTTTTAATGGGTGACGATCGTGTGCCACAATTTTTTCTTGGTTCTTTTTGAAAATACCTATACTTATATTAAATTTAAATATCATTCTAGTTAAAATAAAATAAATAGAATGGGTTTTCATGGCAAACCATTGAACCGATTTTGATTAAATTTAACATACTCTTAAATAGCCTTCACCTTTTACTGTAGATACTCCAAAGAAAATAAATAATAAATAAAAATTTTGTATGAGTTTTTTCTCTTCACTTGTTAGAAATAGTTACAATTATTAATCCATGTATAACAAACTGGTATATTTCAGCAGGATATATAGTTTCCTAACCGGTAGCCAATATTTACCCTGCATTTTTACATATTAACACAAACGCGAAAGACAGGGTAGGTAGTTCGTTAGCGATCACTTAGCGGGGGTTGCAGGTGGTCTTTGTTTACGTGTTAATGCTTTTAAATTTAGGCTGCTTGTGCCAGATGCTTTGTATCCGGGAGGACGCTGTACCCACTTGAGATTGTATATATGTATATCATTAGTGATTGGGTATCTTTGACCCTTTCTTTTATGTTTCTTTGACAACATGAACCTATTACTATGATTATATTTTATTGTGGTTACGAATCTCTTATTATTACATAGAAATAAAATGTATATATATGCTGCCTTTGGAAAATAATAAGTGTTAGTAATATAATAAATTTAGTAAGAATTTTAGAGTAACAAATAATATAGGTTATGCTTACTGAGTCATTTGGATGTAAGTCTTTCTTGCTTCAAAATAAAATAGAACAATATGAGAAGATTTAATTTTTAAATTCTTTAGATTACCATAAAGGCTTTAATAAGAGCACACAGATAAAGTGCATAATGGGTACTGTCTTTTGGATACATGGAGGTATAAATAATGACTATAATATCAATAGTTTTATATTTATATATATATATATGATTTTTTATAACATATAAAAAATAATGACATTAAAATATCTACTTATAAATTTAATTGCTCACTAAGAATATTCTATTAAAATAAGTTGATTTGTGAATATAGTCTATTTTTTTATAGAATCCTATACCAATAAACCATCTGAAATCTAGATAAGTTCTATAAAATATTTGTCTGAACAGTTTTAATGTTATACCGCATCCAAAGCTTCGTACATCCGACACCTTAATTGTTAGCTATTACGCCCTACCAGAACTAATGCTCGTCTTATCATAATTCGAATCGACGTCCGGATGACTTTTAGATGACAAACCTGTGTTTTCTTATACGGTTATTAATTTTGGAGCAACACAATTCCGTTTAAATGGTAACATTATGAAAGTTCAGTGATCTTTTGGTATTTGATTCTAACAGTAGTTTATTTCTTGCTGTATTTTATTTACGAAATTTCAACTAGAACTCTTTTCTGTATTTGTACATTAATTTAAAGATTTTTTAATTTTTAAAAGAAATAGAGGAATACAACCAATAAACCATTACCTCATCGTAATATAAATATAGTATATATAATATTACTTGATAATTGAATATCTTATCTGTATATCATCACGACGACCCACAATTTGCATCAGACATTTCAATAACTTGGAATAATCGCACAATTAATTTCTCCACTTGCTGTGTTCTGTTATCAAAGTCATCTAAGTCCATATACCTAGGGTCATCGACGCATTTAACTTGAATCTATTGTTCCTACGTTACTATAAAAGTCACGGTTGCTTCCATATTGGCATATTGCTAACCCTACATGGTTCGAACCTAATGACCTACGACATTTCAACCGCTATTTCCGTCCTACTCTAATCCTATGTGCTAGAGGAGATAGATCTGTATAATAGAAAATCGTCTTGTTTTGTTCGGTTTATAAGTGGCTAGAATTCCGAATCTGTTTCTCATATTGTTTCTTTAGTGCTTTGTAGGTTTTGTATTTTTGTTGGGAATCGATGTCTAGTAGAGCGTCTCTGCGAGGGGTCCGCGGTTCGAATTTCTCATTTACCATAAGGATTTTATGTGTTACTAGTATTGCAACATTGTTATATGAAAACCGGACTTATTATAACTATTTAATACTAGATAATATACATTTTCTTACTTCAAATCTAAGTATCTAAGTAATATCTTATAAGACTACAATTCCTTGGTTAAATTATTCGTAGAATTAATTTATGATTGAATATTATAAATATTAGTATAATTTTCATAAAAGGCCATGATATACAGCGTGTCCTTATACGGCAAGCTACGTAACTGAAAGTTGGAAGCCGAATTTGATTTATTACACAGCTGTTCGATTTGTATTAAATTTTGTGTTGAAAATTATATTGCTCTTGATTGCTTTAAATTGTATGCATAATATTTTGAATTGCATTTTAACACAATGTTAGATAATCAGATAGTAGAAAAGTATTTTTTTAGTAAATCTTTAATTTATTAAGTTACTAGCTGTGCCTGAGACTGCGTACGCGTAAATTTCGATTTTGATAAAACGTACTTTTTGTACCTACCAAAGTATGTAAAAACTATAAACCTGCAAACTGGTAAGCAGCAATGGTACAACAATAAGAGATTGTTAACTTCTTTATTTGTTAACCGATTGTTAAAAAATTATATACATAAAGTGAATTCCACGACAATATATTCCCCAAAAATGCATCCAAATCGATTAATCCGTTTCTGAGTTTAGCGTGCACAAACATACAGACAAACAGACCACAAAATGAAAAAAACATTGTTTTGGGTTCTCTTGCTTATATAAAGTAATAAATCCCCCTGTATTGAAAATATTTTTTTTCGTTTTGTGTGCACAACTAAAAAACAAATAGCTAAACAGACAAAGATCTTAAAAATGCTGAAAATGGCTTATGTTACTTATCACTTCACATCTTGGTATAATTTTTTTAAATATTTCAATGTACAAAGACTACAGATTTATTAAATGTATAGAAAAATAAGATTTGCATGGTACTATTAGGTGACTGACATAAATTGATATAACTCTTTTATTTCTTAACCGATTTAGATGAAATAAACACTAAAGGTAAATGTGCCTGAAAACCGCATTCAAATTACAGAATACAGAAATGGATCAGTGACGATTTTATTATATATATAGATTTATTACTCATAACTAAAACTAAACGCAATAAAAGTTATGAAACCGAATTGTTGTTCTCTAACACAATAATAACATCGTTGTAAAAATAATTCACTAAACGATGCTTTTACCGATAACTATTACGAAAGTTTTACAAATAGCACAAAAATACTTACCAAAATGTGTCCAATCATTGACCCTAAGTGGTTATAATCATTTTAAATATGCCCTTAGTACAGCGCTCCTAAATTATTAACCCGTTGAAAACTATAATTTGGGACGCACTCATAAATATGTGTACCTAAGACATAAAATAATATTATTTATTACTAACATAGTCAAGTAATTAGTCACATTATCATGGAAATAAATAACCAAATATTCATATATTAATATATTATATAAACAGTTTTCTTTTTTCTGACATAAATAATCCAAAATCAATTACAATATACCAACAGATTCGTGTTGTGACAATTATATCGCTATAACTGTCACTTCATAGATAAATGTAATAACTAATCTATTCTCATTTGTTTTCATTAGCTAGAGCCCATATTAGTGATATATTTCGTATAGATTTCAATCTATTTATCAATAAACGTCATTTTATGTAAATATCTAAGTGACTTAGAACTTACTACCTAGCTATAAGTCTAGATCCACACTAACTATTTTTATAGTTCTTGCACAGGCTAGGATATTTTTTTAAACAAATCATATCCCACCATACACAAACATATAAATAAAGAAAAAATAATTTCCGAGTCTTAACAAAAATTGTGGATTAGTCTTTACAGGAAGTAGAGATTTTACAAGTCAACTTTATTTTACAATTAACATAAATATATATCTACCTACGCAAACATATTTCTATCCAAATAAGTGGTAGCAGTTACTATAGCCCCTCCCACTGCCTTTTCAGGATTACAGAATACTCGCTTTGGATTGGCTTCGAAACAATTATGAAGATTTGATGCATTTTTAACATACCTTCTTTGTAATACGACTTATCACCTACCATGTACGGCAGAACCAACCGCGACCATCGATGTGTTTTAATATTACGATTCAATAAATTTAATAATCTTACCATCTAGTGAGACACAGTTTTAAATATTAGTATTAAATTACATTATCATGTTTTATGTATATAAGTATAAACATTATATTATGTGTGAATAAATCACTAATGATACTTATTGTTACGTAATATATAAAGATATAATAAATACATGAACCTTTTTTAATAAGCTTATTATACATTATTTTATTAAAATAAACAATACATGTAGTCTCGAAAAGACAGTAATATATGACTTATTCATCAAGGAAAGTACGGACACGATAGCTCAGTACACAGAGCGACGAAGACGGATTTCGATAGATTGCAGGTTTGAGTCAAGCTCGAATTTAAGATAAATATTTTTGTTGTTTTCCAGGCGTTAGACCGTGTGTGGTGTGGCGTGGCGGGTGCGGCGCTAATGATGACAACTGTGGGGGCGCGGGGGCACGCCACTCAGAGCGCACCACTCTCACATCCTCACCATCATGTTCACGAGGTATGCATTCACCAAAAGAGAACCAACTAGGAACTCTTTAATAGAGATAAAGGTTACTATACCTACTAAATAAAAAGCCAATCCATGTCAATACTGCTTGGCAGGTTAACACAAATCGAATATTATAAATGACTAGTTAAGAAAAATAAACTGCAAAGCTGTTGTTCCTTCTAAACTTAAACTTATCCTTAATGTCTTCCTTTTATTGTGTGTGTGTGTGTGTGTGTGTGTGTGTGTGTGTGTGTGTGTGTGTGTGTGTGTGTGTGTGTGTGTGTGTGTGTGTGTGCATGTATAAAAACGTACATTATTACAGTAATTCACCTATTTTAGAACACTGCTAATATAATTGAAGGTAACGTAACATGCGATATCGTGACAGTTTGATGACGTCACTGTTACCATAGGAACCGTTAGAAACGACAAGACCAATTAACACTAGACTAGTATATGACAAAATAATTAGAAACTCCGAAATAGTTCTTATAAATTGTGGTGAAATATTTGGTTTACGTAGTATGTATGTATTAAATATTATCATATGTGACGTATTTTGATTGTGTTATTAACTAAATAAAATTATGTGTAAATTATTTAAATAGTAAAGAACTATTTGATTTGGAATCTTTTTTCTACAATACTTTTTCGTAGGAACACCATTTTTATTTATAAATTTAAATAATTTCAATTGCATATTTCAAGGTCTATAAAATACATTGGAAATTACTAAATACTCCATAGATGCTTCAAAAATAGACCCGCAGTTGACAAAAAAAAAATACATGAAACTAAAAATTAAAAAAAGTTTTAGAAGTCAAAACAAAGTTCTACTGAAACACTAAAATTACTTAGTTTTTAAAGATACTAAGTCAAATAACTACCAAATACTAATGTATTGGGTAGTTATAAGACCGAGAATACTCATCAATTTACGTATTACTTCTGTAGTTATGTACATTGTAATGGTAAACTTGTTAATTGTGCTAAATAATTACGTATCACACAACGTATGTGACGTATAAAGTGCTAAAAGTGTATCACAATAGTGATGTGAAATAAAGTTTACATTGCTTTCGTCATTTGTTATCACTTAACGTCATAACTATACATAATGGTAACATAAATGTTTAATTCTAACTAATATGTGATTTTATTTTGATAATGTGAGTTTGTTTTAATTGTTTGATAAGCCTTAGTTGCTTAAGTGTTAATCATGACATGAAATACTTGTAGACATGTCGTTATAAGAAATACTTGTAGACATGTCGTTATAAGACTGTTTTCGAAACTATTTGCCGTGAGCGAAGTCGCGGGCACAGGCTAGTACCATATAAATCCTTCTTATAAAGGTTAAAGTTAAATTTAATAAATTTATAAAAACACTGGTTTATATTGTTTCATTAAATTTTTTTTTTTTACTAAATTCATTATTCTGTTAATATTCTGATTACATTTATCCCAAGCTTTCTGTTTTACCGATAATTCAAATTGTCTCGAAACTTTTTGTTCTCAGACCACTCAAAATAACGTAGGTAATGGGTACGACCATTTCGTGAATAAAGACCCATCACCCACGATAGCTGTGCTATAATTTAAATTAACTGAAAATATACTTTAAAAAAGTACATCAAGCGCCTCTTAAGTCATCTTATAAAATAGAAAAGCTTTTAATGCTGGATATTACGTTAAGGAGGTTTTATTCTCTAATTAGGAGATATAAAACATTAATTTTAAATGTGATTTCAAAGACGGTTTATGGAGAATATAAATCTAGTATATGTTAAATCTCGAAGTGTAGCACAAACTTAAGAGGTTTTGTAAAATGCAAGCTATTTATATTAGACATGACTTGCTCTTGTTGTAGCTTAAAGCATGTTTGAGGTGTTCCGATATTAAATTAGATGGCAGTTAGTCGAAATAACTAACACATCTAAAGAATATTACTCCTAACAGAAGTAAACGTCATAATAAAAAAAAAACATATTTATACCAATGTTTAGTTTCAAACAACATTCAAATGATGACAAATAAAACAAAATAACTATCAAAACTTACACAATTCGCTATCCCGATCCCAAACGGGATAAAGAATGTCATTAATCCCGTCCCGTTGCTATCCATTAATCAAACAGTGACATGACGCTGGCACGTGGTAAGCCGATCCACAGGTCTGTACTATTCGGAACGAAAGTGGTAATTTTTATTTTAAATTATAGGGAGGTATTATTTCTTAATTAGAATATTTTTTCTAATTAATTTATTCATTTGAAATAAAACACCGGTATCGTAAAGAAAAAGCAACGAGAATTATTTGTATAGTAGCTGTTATACTGTCTGTGCCCTCAGAACTGATATAAGAACGTCTCTAGCATAATTTTAAAAGTTTTATGTTTAGTATTATTTGTATTTTATGTTTAGTTCCGTTGAACATTAAATAAATTTCCACCGTTCTCGGTTAGAGCGCTCTTTGTGCTGACTGATATAAGCTAACGAGCATGACGCGAAAAAAAATACAATAAAAATTACTGTTATGAGATGCACTTAATCATTATTTTTCTCTGAATAAAAATCTAATAAAGTTTAAATAAGTATATAAGATAAATATTTTTCTCACAACAGTACATCCAACTCGACAGCATCTCATTGTGACATCTAGTTGACAGAGGACAGCGATGTTGTGATGTTATGTTAATGTACTGGATATAATTAAGCCATTGTCACCGGATTAACTCATTACGAATAATTAAATCGATATTACTAATATATATTCGATTCCAAAAGAAAGTTATTACTCGAGTCCTCGATTACTCGAATGTTTTTACAAACAAATAAAGCTTGGTTTACGTAGTTCAATATCGAGACCTTGACTGTAGCTGGTATTATTAGAATAATAAATAGACATTTGACCCGTTCTATTATCTGCATAACTTATATCGTAAAAGGAGTGTTTGGTATTTTTAGATTCAATTGAAATACATATCCTTGTTGTGACTGAAAGTTGTATTATAGGTATTTTTAAATTTGTAAAAAAAAATACTATAATTACTTGAACCGAACTTGAACTTGAACTATACCGAACTAAGATGGCGCAGTAGCAATTGAGCTATTGCCATCTTTAAGTGTTGTAATACACATACTTTTCCAAATTCTCTTAATTTTGTAATAAATATAAATACTAGTACATTTGAAATAATAAACATACTGTTATGCTATATAACCTTTGCCTACTCACAAATATAGAGATAAACTAATAAAGATAATATAAATTATTAATAAAATTAAGATTTTAATAATAATATTTAATTATTTTAATAGATAAACTTTTATTATTAGATTAATAAATAAACTTTTTGCTGAATATTACTTACAATAGCTGCATACTGTTATATTAACAAACTAAAATTATTTAGATAACAATTAATAATTATTTTACTAATCATTCTTAAAACACTTTTTTGTATCAATATTTAGTTAGCGATTTATTTCATTGAAAGTGTTTTACTTCTCTCTTTGTTTTTTTTATAGGTATAATTAAAGTCAGGATATATTAAAATACTAAGATTTCACTCGTAAAGCTAATACAATTTTGTGCGTTAGGAGGTTAGCGAGAATTTAGTATTTGTTTGGATTTTGCACAATGTATGAATCAATATGATCTATGTATTGAGATACAAAGTATGTACCTACTACATAATTTTTATTCTCATCAAATGATTAAATTTAATGGTTTATATTGTTTTCTTCAATTTTATAAAAATATTATTTTATTTAAAATAAATATAAAATACGGTCATTTAATTTTTTAATGCCAGAAATATGACATAAAATATTTGCACTAGCTAATACGTTTGGCACTGCAAGTACAAAATTAAGTAGATCGAAATACAATACATTGCATTTTGAGCCTTAAAACTAGTATCGTAAGAGTCACTAATACAGCAATGTAAACGATAAACAACCCGGTGTCGTTCCCACGAGAGCTGTTAGTAATAAATAATCAGGATCCAATAACAGTGACTCCATTAAATCAAGTTCCGGTGTTCTGTACGTCTGTACGTCTGTACTTTAATATCTTGGTGATATATTGAAAGATCTGAGATCTATCGTAACGAGATATAAATACATTTAAATTATAATACACATAGTATATATATCAAATATTATTAAGTAATATTAGGTACTTAAATAAAGGAATGACAAAAATACACGGTAGCTCAATTAGCAGACCGACGAGAGATTGTCCCAGAGATCGCAGGTTGAAGTCCTAACGTAGTGATTTTTTTTTTATTTATTTAGAAATTATATAACATGGCTAAAAAGTTATAAAGCTTATAAAAAATACAGACAAGAATTTTAGATATGTAGATTTTAAGATCTAATTCAATCCAATCCACAATATATATTAATTTCAAGATTACGCAAGGTTTACATAAGATATTTACATTTTATAGAAAACAAACATAAACCACAGCAAAGTATTATAGTAGTACACATAATGTTACATTTACTAGCTTACCTTATGACCTTTACCTCATTATTCGAGTCAAATACAACTAAGATTTTGCGGTTAAATTATTCATCGAATGTAAAGCTTGATGTGAATGTCATTCATTTGAAATGGGAACCATTGTAATGTTTGTGATGGTTTATTGGTTTGAGAACAAAATTCGACTTTTTTTAACTTCACATTACCGAACAGAAGTTTGTAGTACATTTTCTTATTCAACTTTTTTCATCTGTAAAGAGTCAGAAATAAACTGTCATTAATTTTAAAAAATTAAGATATTTCTAAAAATTTTATGAATAAATTATTGTAACGATTTACCCAAAAGCACTGTAGAAATAAAGCAAGTGCAATTTCCTGCAATTATATATGAAAATAAATACTAAACTGTGTATTATATGTTTTTTATATAGTGATGTACAAACCATCGCAATTATAATTCACAATGACTCGACCTTGAACAGAGATGAGTAATTTATAAATTAACCTTTAGCTAATAAAGTCAGAATAGCGTTTAATATACTAACAATAGAAACAATGCCGCCGAAATGATTTGGCTCTTATAGTTTTTGTAGACCAATATTGTTATGAAATATATACCTAATAATTTAGCATCGTTATAATTTGATATTATTCTACCTCTCATTCTAAGTTCCAAATCTCTTTAACATAAAAACTTTTTCGAAGATTTCTGCCTTAACTTAGCGTAAGTCTAAGTCCCAAATGAGTTTAATATAAAAACTTTTTCGAAGATTCAATCTGCTAAGTAGAATAACAATAGACCTACATATGCAAAGTAAAAAAATACACTTCCCGTTCTATCACTAATCCAAGGCCATAACAACTTTACATGTCCAAATAAAGCTCTGCCCATATCATAACAATGTATGTATGTACATCTGATATTGTTACATAATAAATCCCTAATGATTTGACATGTAGATTCGGTGGTTTTTGAAGATTGCATAAATTTCAATGTAGTTACAGTTTGATTATTTCATAAATAACACTTATTTTTATGATAAAAGATTCCTATATAATCACAATCACACTAAACTTATAAAAATGTTTATTTTAAGGATCGTAAAACGATAAATATTAAATCATATTGACGGTACCTGTGTGGTCCACTGTACGATACAGCTTGTAATCGCATGCATAAAAATAAACATTAAACAAAAGATTTATTTCAATTACACATAATGAGCGTGAAAAACAATTATAAAGCAATGGCTGTGGATCCGAGGCGGTGGTAAACAATCTGGCGGACGCCTTTGTAGGCTGGCTATAAATATAATACAAGACTGTAAGTCACTTATGCGATAGTCTTAATCTAATAGGAAATGTGGAATTTGTTTTATAATGGTTTAAGACATACCACATATATTGTTTTTAAACATTCTGACAAAATACGTAGTAATTTCGCACTTTTGTAATAAATTAGTGGTCTTCGATATAACAAAGTGAATGTCGCTTTAGAAAATTAGAATATTATAAAACATAATATTTTCTAACTACATTGTAGTGATGTGTCGCAATCGCAAGTGTGTAGCGACCCTAAGCTGCCAGCTAATTTTAATCTTCGATTAAGGGCTAGACTTCTGTCATAGTTCGCGAATAATGAGAAGGAGATGGTTTATCGCTGACAATCAGGATTCATGAGTTTAGATACGCGCTGTTATTATACATTGTATCATAAATATGATTATGTTGATTTAATATACCTTCTGTACACCAGACTATGGTTTTGAATATAAATCTCGTTTATAAAATGTTTTTTTTTAATAATAATAATAATATTATTATTATTCATTAACGTTAAATTACATAAATTGATCTAACTCTGCTTTGCTTTTGTTAAATTTAATTTAAATTTAAGCTAAATTAAATTTGCTTGTGTTAAGGGTGTACAAATACCTACATAGAACTACATATTATTAATACTGAGAATATATTTAATAGACTACCAAACCCAGAAATAGAGATATCTATGCGCATCACATAATATATGGGAATCGAACCTGAGCCTAATTGCGCCGCTACACGTTAGGCGTCTGCACTAACCACTCAACCAACGGGGCGGTTAAAAGGTTAAATATGATTGATTAATGATGATATTATTTTTATTAAAAATATTCTAATTAAAAATAGAATATCTTTAAATTTAAATATTTTAAAACAAGATATTTTAGTAAGTCTCAGTGATTCTTGAAGATGGCGTTGCAGAAGCCGTGTCCTCTTAATTAGTGCATGCAAATGTGGTACTAATGACAACTCATTGTACTACCGTGCACTGACCCTACTGCACATCTACTAGTCTTGATACTTGAAATAATTTTATTAATTTCACCGCGATCATCTTTGATACTTTATTGAAAAATGTAACATTATTTTCTAAAAATCTATATACATAGAGAAATTATAATATTGAATATATTTTCAATAAATAAGTTTTAGTAATATTAATTTAAAATTGTGCACTTAGTGAAGGACTATCAAATACTATGGTAATTTATAAAGCATTTATATAGGCACTAGAATAGTAGTTATATCAATACAAATTATAGTTCATTAAAATAAGTATATCTTCATATAAATATTCCTTTTCTTTTAGTAATAATATATTACAATAAAATAACTACACACGAATGGCAGACGAAGGTTAATTGACTGCTAATAACTCAGCTGGTTCAGTGTCAAATACTCGTTAGTCACTAATGCAAATATACCTGTTTGTTTGTTCGTACTGAGTAAAGTGGTCGCAAACTGCACATTATTATTGTTTTATTAACAAAATGTAGGCTAATATTTTAAGCTTCTTATATGTATTATTTTAAGTTATTCGCTTTTGCTTCAAGTATGGTTAGTTATATGTAGGTTTTTTTAAATATGTTTCAATAAAATACCTACTATCTATTTTGTTACTATAATATATTCATATAATGGATCTACCTAGAGAATACAATATAAAAACAATAACAATGGTTTGTACTTTATAATAATAAAGTGCATATCTTCTTCTCTACATCTTCTTCTTTTACTTCTTCTTCAATACATATGATAAAAGTGTCACCAATCATCATGTGGAAAAAAAGAAAATCATAATGTAGGGCTTTTATAAGAGCAAGAGTCTGTTTGTCTGTTTGTCTGTATGTCTGTATGTCTGTATGTCTGTATGTCTGTATGTCTGTACATCTGTGTGTCTGTATGTTTGTGCACGTTAATCTCAGAAACCGCTTAACCAGTTTGTATGCGGTTTTCAGGAATATATTGTGACAGTCCTTACTTAACCTTTAGTGTTGATTTTATTTGAATCGGTTAATAAATAAAAAAGTTATATCAATTTATGTCAACCACGTACCGATCAAATCTCCTCTGTAGAGAGAGGAGTAGTCTCTGTAAAATGAAAATAATAAAAAGTATATAGTCAGCATGTGAAGGGATAACTAACAGAATTAATTTCAATTTTTTTTTCTGTTTATCTCTTTGTCTTTTAGTTGTGCACTAAACATTTTAAAAAATGCATAGCCAATTTAAATAACTTTTATAAATCAAATTTAAGTGTTACTCTGAATAACATTAAGTTTTTAACTTTCATTACACACTCTTCACTATATCAAAAGACGTATGTATTTAAAATGCTCCAGAAATCTATCATTATACATATAATAAAACTGTAACTGATCGCTGTCTGTATATGTAAAATATTTTCATAATAAGGACCTTTATGTAAGCAAGAGAACCCAAAACAGTGTTTTTTTATTTTTTTTGTCTGTTCGTCTATATGTCTATATATGTCTATCTGTTTGTGCATGTTAATCTCAGAAACGGATGCAGTTTTCGGGAATATATTGTCAATGGATTCACTTTACATTTCGTTTATTTGTTAACAATCGGTTAACAAATAACGAAGTTAATATATTTCTTATTTTTGTACCATACCATTGATGCTTGAAAAGATATACATATACATAAATAAACTAGAAATAATCCTAAAGGCAAAAGCTACATGATTGAGTTTGATGAAACTTTGCAGGTTTATAGTTTTTACATATATTGATAAGTAACTACAAAGGGTACGCCAATCTACGCGCGTGAAGTTGCAGGCACTAGTATATACTAGTCGCTAGTATATGTGTATATATATATATATATATATATATATATATATATATATATATATATATATATATATATATATTTAATTGAGAGTAAAAAAATTGTGGTTGTAGCAAATTAATAAATAAAAAATATTTTTATTAAAATAGTAGACTTTGTCTTAATATCAGTAACAAATAACAATATCTTTATTTTATGTATAAAATAAATAAAAAATGTAAAATTTAAATAAAAAATCTATTTTTTATTTAAATTTTAAATTGTTGTGTTACTTGTTAATTAAAAAAATCTGCACTTGGCTTGAACGGTTTAAAGCTGACAGAATCCTGTGTCTCTTAATCTGAAATACAACAGGATAGACAACGCATAAATAATCGCAATACTCAATAGTATGTAGGTACTGTACTATATTGTAAGCACTGTTCTTTCAACGTTTGGTTAAATGGTGTAGATTGCAATACTATCAAATAAAAATCATATTTCTTTTGATACCATACCTCGAAACGAAATATCCAGTGAATTTCGTGACCATTTAGTTCTGAAAAATACAAGAGAAAATCAGACTCAAACTCAGAGATACTCCGAGTCTAGCAAGTTAAAATTAAATATTAACCTTTGGATTCTGTATATTTTAACTGAATTTATTCAGACCTCACTGAAGATAACTCTTAGATTATATTATATATATATAATACTTATTCCTATTGGCGTGCTATTGGTTTTTATATAATATCTGTGTATAGTTAGTTCCCTTTTAAGATCAGATTACTTCATTTTTAGAGATAATAGATACAAAATTTCTAGTATATATTTTGCTTTTTATGGTTTATGTATTTTCTTATTCAAAATTAGTTATTAGTTACTATATATGTATATACTTTATTATTTATTACATTTATATATATGAAAACTGATAATGTTATCTTAACTGGTATGACTTAATATTAATTGATCCAGTACTTTTTGGTGTTATTGTTATAATAGTTTAATTTAAATCACTTTACATAATGTCAACTTTAACATTAATCTTTAAATAAGAAGTTTAAGTCTCTTGACCAATATTTAATAAAATAAACAGACAAAAATAGCACAGAAACTTTTAGTTCGGTTATGTCATTTACATTTACTCTTTTCACAGGGATAATTATTTTATCCAAAAAAAATCATCTACAGCCTTAGCTACGTTACTTTTCATTATTTTTATAACATACTATCAAAAACTTGTTATAATCCATAACATACAAAGAAATCTCTCTCTTATTACGAGAAATTCTAGTGTGGTACGTGGTAAGACTGCCTGCTCGAGGCCCCGTTTAGCGCACTTTCCTAACCGATTGTTAGCTGAGCCTATCATAATCAACTCTTTATAGAGAATGTGAGGCAAGATATATTGTACTCTACATAAACGACACTAATAATATTCAATTTAAAATATATATTACAATGAAACTCTTAATTCAATTAATATTAGTAATTTAGTATTTTACGCAAACCAAAAACTAAAAAGATCAAAGATTGTAATTGTTTCAAAATATATCTTTATATATATTGCTTAAGCACCTAATGCAAAATACAAATCCTCTATCAGTGAACTAAAGCAGTGTTTACACAAAATTTGAATTTCCATAAATTGTAGATAGGTGTACGGTAGAGCTGAGTGCAGCACCGACCTTATACCGCTGCGGTTTCTATACATGGGCTTTTGCGAGTGGTGTAAGTCACAGCTTTTTAGCATTATTAGTCAAAATAAAAATTACCCAATTTTCTTTCAAAAAAAAAGTATAAATGAGCGAACTAATGAATGAGTAATGAGATCATTCTTAGTTTCATGTAAGAAATAAGGTATGAACTATATATTTTTTAAAAATATTATCGCCTACATGTTCATAAATTAGAATCTTAAATTTGTGGTATAAATAAACTTTGTTAAATTAATTTTACCCAAAATTAACCCAAACTAATTTTACATATTCGATAAGTCATTCTAGTTTTATATATTTTCACCATTGAAGTCCTAGTATTTTACATGTCATGGGAGAAAAATATTAATTCATTTATGTAAATAAAAAGCTAAGCCGATAATTATGATACTTGGGCCACGGATAGGTCGATATAGGAAAATTGCCTAAATTATTGAGTGCCTTTGAGCCGGCTCGCAGCGTGGGAAAACAGGCGGAGTTTTCACGTTAGCTGTTAACCACTAAACAAGACTATCTCATATATTGAATATGATTTACCTATTATGTTTCACGCATACATTAAAGTAATTGTATACTTAACATATTTATTATAATAAAGATCTAAATGAAATGAAAATCCCAAAATATTTACCAAATTTGAAATTAAATAGTAAAGATATATTATCGATATTTTTTACATATAAATATTAAAAAATCTAGTATAACTTACAAATTTTAAACATATAACGCAGAGCATCGCGTGCGCAATTTTATTAGCTAATAACCGATCGCAGTACGCATGCGCCTCTTTGTACTGATTGATCCCTGTATTACGGCTCGGGTTCTCTCTTTTCTCCGTGGGAATTATGAGCGCAAAAAGGAAAAATTACAAAGGTATGCCTGGCATTCTTTAATTCATGTGTTATGTTCTGGAAATATTATTTACTTACGTTGTTATGTTTATTCAACTTTCCTGTAAATATAAATAATATTATACATATTAATAAAATCACTTTAATATATTTTTTAAGGAACCTAAATTATAGGTTATTTGAATCTCTTTCGATCCTACAATCTTTCTGCACTGAACGAATGAATGAACGTGTTGAAGATTAATGCCAGTCATTAATTTTATTAATTATGAACCGTCTGTTTTTGCTCTTAATCATTAATCAATCATTACTTTGAAACTATTTTTTTTTACGCAGTATATATTTTTTTCTTTTTTTTATTATGAAATATGTAAAGGTTTTTTAAATATTCTTGGCTAGTAATTAGCAAAGGTATTTACATAATTTAATATATAAAAGTGAATACATTATAAGCATGTAATATTAGTTATTTCGGACTTCGTCCATGACGGTCCAGATAGCTGAGGCTACCAATTTAAGTTGAACCCGCTGTGAAGGAAAAATGTGCTGAGATTAGACTTGTCGATATAGAGTTTATCTCTAAGAACTTTAATTTAGTCAAGCAGTCAAAATTCGTTAAATTTAAAGTTAATAATGAATGTAGGTAAAATATGTATACTTAAAGTATTCCTAGGTTTCTAGTGCTGTCTCCGTATCTGTTTCTTCTCATTTATTCTACATAATGTTTTAAGTGCAGTAGAAAAACTGGTTGGATATTATTAAGATTTGTATTAAAAAATAGTTTTTGTATACTTATATGAAAATATAAAAATATTTTTTTCATTAGCTTACTATAGATTTTTAAGTAGCTTCAAAAATGGTTGCCAACGGTAGGTTCTAGTTTTTTCTCTTAAAATTAATAGATAGATAAAAGGCAAGAATTTTAAAATATCTTAGAAATACCTACAAAATCGATTTCCAACGTGTATGTTTCATGCTGTTTTTATTCAAATATTATTATTAAAATTATAACAAATTATTTTAAAGGTATCTCGAAACAGTGAGTCTACTACGAGGTCAATGTGATATAAGTCAATTAGTAGGGGCTAGATAAAGTGTTTGCATGAAAAAGGCAATAAAAATAGTGTACAATTTTATACACATTGACCTTAAAACAATTGCTATTTTATGTTATTTCCAATCAATATGAAGGTTATTCTTATTTAGTTAATATAAAACCATTTAATTCCAAAAGTAATAATAATTTATTGAATTGCGGCAAACTAATTGCAAGGAAATAGAATACAATGTTTGATATAAAATAAAATATTAATATAAGAATCTAAATTTAGGTAGTGTATTGACTAAAAGTTTTATTGCGGAAATGAATCGGAAATTAAATAAAATAATAATGTCTCAATCTTTATAATTGTATGAGTGTTAAATTAAAAAGAGAATGTATTGTTCTATTTAAATAAAATTCTCCATTAGAATAATTTGCTATAATTTAGATGTAAGTATTACGTTTTTCGTAATAGAGAGTTAAAATACTAAATGTAGTAATGTAAGAAATAATTATATAATTACATTATATTTTCATTATAAATATATAAAGATTGTTTTATCGAGATGATATAATATAAAATCTTTGCATTTAATATAAAACGAATTTTAGTAAATTTGTTGCTCCTGAGCCTAAGTACGCTTTAAATTATATAATTAATAGTTGGTACGAACACTTAACACTTAACCTCTACAGCATAATTCATGAACTAATTTAATTTGATTGCCTATTTTATAATAATATGCTGTATTTTTATGATTTATATAACAAATGATTACTTGAAATAAAAGTTTCATTTGTTAAATAATAAATATCGATCATGTAGAAACTAAATTAGATTTTTATTTTTTTAAAGTGGCTTCAATTTTTTTTTTTGGTTTTACGCTAACACTGGAGACATTTTTCTTTAATTAGGATTTTTTGTGTACAAATAACCTACAAGCGTAACCAACATATTATTCAACTACTTCTATCTTCTTTTTAAATATTTCATCATCATTATTATTAATACATAAAAATAAATATGATACAAATAAATAACACACTTAATAAAACCATTATATCGTTAAATATAACCAAAGCATCTAAATATCATAAAAATGTCCAAATATATGTAATAAACATTAAAATTAATAAATCTCGTAGTAAATTGTAAATGTCGAAATTATTATTCGACCAGAACAAATCGAATAGATACATCGATAACTAAAATCGATACGCTTTGGTTTCACGGAACAGAAAACGTTGCATAGTTTTAGACACAAACATATTAATTAGTAACTTAACGAGTCGTTAAAAGTTTACCGTTAAATTAAAAGTATCTTTTACATTCGATTAGTATATTTTACATCTATATTGTTATTAATTATATATTTATTAAACGTTTTACAGTCATTAAATATTTATTAATAATATTACCGGGTTACTCAGATGACTCCGGCGCTTGCAACTTGCAACAAATAAAATAAATAACTTTTTATAGTTAGTTTACTATAAACATAAGCAATAATTAACTTAGTAATCGAAGTTCAATCAATTAATTATTACATTGTAATGTATTGCTTACGAGTTTTGATTTTTCTTTGTTTTGTTGGTATAATTCATATTAAAAAGTAGTTTAGTTAAACTATTTTCCCAATGACGCAGTATTTAGATGAAGTTCAAAGAAATAGCAAGAATTTTCAAACCAATTAACCGCATTCCGATTTGTTCAAGCAATACTATTTTAGTCTTACACGTCATTATATTAACACTTTTTTTTTGAACCGGTACTGAATCTGTAAAAATTAAATACAATTCTGACAACAGTAATCATGATAGTGATGTTCCAGTACCTTGAGGAGATAACGACTTAATCGGTATACAAAGTACAAATAATCGCTTAAAATCGGTTTTTTACTTTTATCCATAAACCAATAAGAAGAATTCATAGGCCATAAATGTTTTTTGCTCAGTAAGAACTAAATTGTTCTTCATTGCATTTATGTACCTTTTTTACTCGCAAAGGTCAGGTTGTGCTTTTCATGCGTAGGTTTATTATATTGTACCTATATTTATGTTTGTAATATTTTGTATAACCTTTTTCTATTCTAATATTCAAAGTCCATATATTTTAGGTAAGTTCATTTTTAGTAATCAACTTAAAATAAGTTGAAATTAAAAGTACTCATTACTTGATTTAATATTTAATAAATCTTGAATGTTCAATACTTTAACTAAGACAACTTATTATTTTAAGATAGTTACGGGAAGACATTGTAAGATATAAAAAAATATCATTGTAAATCAAGAAAATTCATACACCATTGAAAATAATTAAAAAAAAATCGGTATTAAGTTTGACACTACCTTCCCGCTAAAAATATTCAAAATAAGCTCCTAAAAAAAAAGCTACCCTAACTACTAAGTCAATGTTCTTGTCCAGGTTCGATCAAGGCAAATCAACCAAAGGCGCGAGCAAGCTGCGACGCGACCTCATCAACGCAGAGATCGCGAACCTTCGGGATCTCCTACCGCTGCCCCCCTCCACTCGACAGCGCCTCTCCCAGCTGCAGCTCATGGCGCTGGTATGCGTGTATGTGAGGAAGTCCAACTACTTTCAACAAGGTCTGTAAACATTTTTTTTTAAATTCTAACTTTTAGGGAAGAGCAAATGTTTCTACTGTATAGATAATCATTTAATTTTGGACTTACCGAACACACAAACACTGCTCTTAACTAACTAAAACTGTTTATTTTAAAATGATTGTATAAATTCATTAACCCTTGCCGGAGTGAGAATAACACTTACTAAATGTGATTGTGACAAATAAGTACTTAATACTTATCTTTATTAAGTATATTTTTAATTTGTTCTCACATCTTAATAATTATGTGAATCACAAGTCAACACTGCAAGGTGATTGCCGCTTCTTCAAAGAACTGAGTCTAACCTTTTTAAACCGTGCAAATGGAATCGGTATTGTTTTATTTGTACAATGTATTTCTAATAAAGAACCTTTGCCTTTGTCTCTGATATAAACATTTTGATGCAAAGTAGGAATCGAAAAGGCTTTATCCTCAAGGCACCTGTAGGCTGTTAAATAAACAGTTGAGTATACCATTATTACTGGAATTTACTGATGATACCCAATGGTTAAACACTGTATACTAAAAGGGCAAACGTTACTAGCATTAGGGTTTATCAGGAAGATCAACAGTTAAACGGTTTCTTGAGAAATAATGTTGTATTACAAACTCATAAATAAATACTTTATAATGTTAATTCAAACGTCATTGATTACATTTATACAATTAAATTAATCCTTCGTTTATCTTAAACCTCAGTTAATTCATGGTTGGATACCAATTACATCTAATATAAAATTGATTTTCGATTTGTTGATGAAATTACATAATGACGTCAGATACACTCAATGTATTCAAAATATTATACAACGAATAAATATTGTATATATTTGTAAGACATGAAGGTAAGACCTGACAGATGCTGACAGCCCTCAAGCGTTCTGGAGATTAATTTATACACGGTTTGTTAGGGGATTTAATACCGAGGGAGTCATATTCAAAGGTTAGCAAAGTACGAAGTATATTATGGTATATATAGAATATATAAAACTTTCAACCAAACCACAAAGAAATCTTTAAATTATATGCAAAAAAAGAATAATTTAATATTTTAAATCTGATTTTATTTATTCAATTTCATAGTAAAATATGAATCATTATTCTAGGTTTAAGTCTGAAATTGTCTTTATTAAAATGCTTTTAATAATACTGTTTTTTTATAATTAAGAAATGAGTAAAAAGTTTTCGATCTTGCTGGTCTAGATAGACTTTTATTATTTCATTCAAATACATTGAGAGTAAATGTTTAAATTAAAATGATACAAAAGCGACTCTAACCTAATAAAAGTTTGACAGCATTACACAAACGTTTTTTCATAATATAGATCACCATCTGTTAGATCATTTCTAGTTCTCTAAATATACAATTCTTATTATAAATATTATAAAGTAAAGAATGTCATTATATATCAAAATTGGTTATTTTAATAACATAATACTATTACACAATAAAATCTTAGCCAAATATAGTAATAATCATGTTGAAACAGTAGATAATTGTTTAAAAAATAAAATTGTTAAAACATACAAGCTCATACAACTTAAGCTTCTTTACCAAACTATTAAGATAATAACTCTGCCTTTCTAACTTGAGCGATTAAGCATCAGTCAGTGTTTCCTTCAAGCTCAATTTAGCGGATTATCGCAAGGTCGTATTACACCAAAAACGATATACACGCTACCAAAACTCAGCCTTGAACTGAGTGAACCGAAAATCGATAATTACGTAACAAAATCGATGTTCTCACGATACCGAATACAGTTATCCTTATTGAGTTAAACAATGGCTTCGGTTTTGATAGGAAAATTAGAGAAAATTAGCGAGTTGGAGCGGCTACTGTCTGATGGTTATTGGCACTAATGGTGCCCGCCGGGAATCGAACCTGGGAGAGTGGTGTCACGCCCGCGCCGCACGCCTCTGACCGCCGGGGTTCACATTGCTGAGGATATTGGAATAATACGTCAGAACTTGTAGACATCCTTTTGGTTTATAAGAAATAATCAAATATTTAACAAAATCATACAATTTATGAAATGTTATAGAAATTGGTTTTATTAATATCGTTTTTATTAACTCTATATAGCTCATGTACCAAAAAACAGTATTGTTAATAAGCAATGAAATTAAACTCTGTTTAATATTAAACAATAATTATATGAATCTTATCCACATTTATCTTTCATACTTTGGGACTACCGTCTTTGTTTCAGTATGGCCAAAGCTTCGAAAAGCAAGAATCGTGGGAATTACAGTTTGCATATGATTTGCACGGGCTGGTGATCGTTTGAATACTGATTGTCTTCTGAAACCAGTTCTAAAATAGTTTTTGTTATATTGAGAAATGCCTAACCCTTTAGGAATTCGAACCTTTTGATAAATGCTAAGTACAATTCTAGGAAATTTGTTGTGTCTAAAAGTCATGTCATTTGAAGGGAGGACTCTCACAACCGCTTCGAGATATCGATCTATAATCGATTCTCATAATCTATCATCGTTAAATAATTGTTTTTTAATACATTTTAAGATAATTAAATAACTGGAAAATATTAGTTGAGGAGTCTTTGTTTATCTCACCTCATTGATCTCTCGTTAGTTTTGCTAAATTATTCACGGTATTATTCTAATGGTACTTCACGATACGTTGCAACCTAACTTTTTAACCTCCTATTAAATATGTAAGAATATATTTATTATTTGAGGCATATTACTATAAAACATTATTCAGTAATTTTGGTTAACTTCTCTAAAATTCTGTGAAATTATCTAAGCAACATCGACGTTTTGTAAATGATCTTAGTTTAACCGGAAGGAAACGTAGAATAGTGTATGTCGTTTTAAAACTTAAAAACTGTCTTAATTATTAATATAATAATTGCCAAATTTATCCCCTGCGACAAAATTTAAATAGATCACTATTTGTTCAGATAAGTAATAATTAAGTTTAAAAACATAAACAATAACTTAACTCTAATAAAATACTATTATTAAACTATTTTTATAACGTGGGATGTATTGTAATTGAGATATGAAATCATAGTTGTAAGCTATAAGTTCCGTATAAATACCAGGCAATAACATATTCGAAATACCATAGCGAAGAGACGCAAACATAAAACCTTAAGCATTCTATTGCATATAACAAAATAACCATAACTAAGAGATAGTATTAAAAAAGGCCTCACAATTAAATACCGCGTAAGACCGCGGTTCCCAGTCTTATATCTAAGTGAAATTACATAAACCGGGTCTCGAATTAGCGAACACGCACGTATGGTATTTTCTCAACAATTTTTGCATACCGCCATGGGAACTAGCAGTGAATCTTTCAGCCTAATTAACCCGTAAATACCACTTGTATTGAATGTTTCGATTTTTAATACTACCTCCTGCTACGGAATGTTTGAGCATTTGTTACGGTTTTCTTTTTAAGTCTAGCTTCAGTTCATATCATGAAGGTTGCGTCTTGCAACAGTAAGGCATATCATTTGTGTTTAGACATATGCTAGCTGTTAGCTGCGATTTGTTACGCATCATCGCTCTAAAGGAAAATATATATAAATTTGTATATTTTTGTTTTTATAAACCTGCACTCATTCACTTACATAATACGAACATTTTAAAGTACATCTCTAAATACCAATTCAGAGTTTTTAATCAAAGAATATTTCAGAATTTTTTTAAAAATCCTTTTGTTAAAGAAACATATAGTTATTATAGTTACGTTTTTTGTTATACCTTATTTAATGAAGTCTAGATCGAAAAATGGCTTATATCCCAGAGATCAATTTATCTTTTGCCAGATGTAATTTTAAATCTGTTTTAAATTTTAGGAATAAAAAAGAATAAACAAACAAGTGAACTACTTTTTGCAATTATAAAAATAGATGATTCATTAAGAAGTGATAGCGAGATAGTTGAATAGACTCTAGACTCTAGACTCTAGAGCGACGGATCGGTGTCAAAGCGGTCCATATCGATATAATTTTCACTCTATATTTATTTTTAATATAAATAAACTTTCCATGACTTAACGTGTTTATTGACATTCCAAATATGTTATTTATATTCTATTAGTTAATTACTTAAAGATAAAAAAATATAAGCACGACAAATGTTCGCAATTAAAAATGTAAAACGGTTTCCTCTCGGAGGAATCTGTTATCACTTAAGAATAAAATATGTCACTAATGTGAAGTCTCTTAGTGCTGTTAGTGACTTAAGTGATCGTTCACAAGAATTATTAATTGACGTATTGCCTTCCAACATTTAGTGACAGTTCATAGACACTTAAAGATAATTGAGGTAAAATAATTAACGTACTCTGACACTCAATTTATCTGATAATAACAGTTATATATAAATTTATGTTTAGTACCTACACTTGTAGTAACTTACTAAGTACTACTACAACTAACTTTTAAAACTAACTCTGTAATGGTTATATAATATATTCATATACTTTTATAGTCCTTTTCAATCATATCTGCTTGGACTAAGTAGGTATGATTGAAAAAGAGTATAAGGATTCTCGATTTATTTCTCAAATTGGATTATATTATACCACCCTATAAATATTCCCAGTGCTGGACTAAATCGTCTTTCTAAGTATGGACAACCTCGGCTTTACCGAACACATTTCTTAATTTGACTTACAATTTAACTAAAGTGATACCAAACCTAATTAAAATAACAATACCAAAATCGAACCCGGGCCTGTTCATGTTAATAGAATGCTCAGTACTCGGGATAACCGTCATCAAAAGATATAAGATATACGTACAACTACCACTTGACTTGTTTATACAAAATAACAACATTAAAGTATACCATTATTACCAACTAATTCTACAATTCAGACCAACCTCAACAATACCCAGAAAACAGAGGATAAAATTTAAAACTACAGTTAAAAACCGTAAATTTATTGTTACCTTATGGCCAATAGTAGGTCTCATATATCATTACATTGAACCACAAGCAGCACTTATCGCTATTATCGATATCGTATTGTCGTTCCAACACTATGATTTGTATAATTGTGCCCAATGTACAGGCTAATGTATAATTTCGTGTATACAGGCTTTAGGCTAACAAAGTCATTATATTATCTTTCTTAAACGTGGTAGAGACTATCTAGTGATAATGGTTATGTCCATGGATGGAATGGTTATGAACATTCAAATCCTTATTAGGTTCCGCTTTTTTGGGTTCCTTATTCTAAAGTTGTCAGCGGAACCATAATACTAAGACTCTGAAGAAAAAGTTCGACTTCTTAACAGTAATAGTTAAATACTTGAAACTCCTGTGCCAAACGGGTACGTAGTGAGAAAATGAAGTAAATTAAAATATTTAAATATGATTACTGTTAAATAATAAATATTGATATGGTTTTACGGAACACTTTGCCTCTGACTGCGATTCGTGCTTAACCGGTTTTTTTCATTTGCGAAATAATGGACTTATGCGCGTCTATTCGTACATTACATCAAAACCCGGATACATTTAAGTTCATAAATAAATTAGTTTAAAATGAAGTAAATAAACATGAAAGAAAAACCCTATAATTTATTTAAAAATACACTTAAGTAAGTAATGTTAGCTATTTACTGCAAACTATAACATTCTGGAAAGTTTGCCCAAACGTGTACCAAACATTCGACCAATATATATGTCCAATGTTTATTTATCACCAACTTAACACCCAGTTTATACAAATACATACGTTAATCCAATTAGCGTGCATGGCGCTGTGTCAAATTAGCATAAATTTGAATTTTAAACAAGACTGAAAACGTACTCGCTAGTTACGGGCTTTACAGGTCGATAGATGACACTACAAATGTGAACTATTTACTAGTTTGTTTGAATATTTTAGACTACTTATCTATTCAAAATTAGTCATCAAGACTATGAAGAAATTGTATACATTCCAACCCTAAAAATTACATAGGTAGGTACTACGAAATTTATAGGTCGTAGTGTCGTAGTGGGTCAAGGCAGGTCTTATAAAGATTTATTACCTTTACAATACTCGTTTTACAATTGAATACTTTCGATAAACACACACACTGACCTTGAATTACTAATTCTCTCCGGTAACCTTACAAAATACTTTTAATTGTAAAAAATATTTTGTTGATTAGTGTATGATCTCATGCAGGGGTTTTGTATGAATTTATGTATTTGTTCGTTATTGCTTTGTCAAATTATAATAATACAACAAATAATACACATACAAATAAAAATGTATTGAAAGATATACCTTTATTAAAAACTCTAATCAATCAAAAATAAATTCAATTAAAATAAATATGAACAAATTAAAATGTTATAGAATAGTTAAAATAGTTGAAATACAAATCTCAGTTTAATGTAAATTTTCGATGAAAAAGTATGAAACGGTAGAAGTATAATAATAAAAAAATTAAATAGGTCTTATTTTAGAGTACTATTTGGAAGTAAGAGCAATTTTCGTTCTGTAATTGTTACAATTTATCTAAATACAATTAAGTAAACTACAATCGTCCGGAAATCAATTAAACAATTAAAACCGACAGTAACCTATTCGACCTCCTATTTATCTTTTAGTTTATTAGCTTTACATAACTTTAAACTTACAAGTTGTTACGATTATTTAAAGTAACGAACAAGTAAAAGCCTTCCATATCATTCAGTATCAATTATCAGTCAGTATAACATCATTCAATGACATTCAACTTGAAAATACTCCTACATCATTTTTACCACTGTTTAGCAACCGCAAATCGTTAAACGGTAAGAATCGATTATAACAATCGATTAATTGATAATAATAGATTAAAATCAATATCGAATTAATGCTTTTTTTATTTGAACATGATCATGCGTTTTCATTGTTCATAATTGTATTGTCTAATTTTTAAGATAGTCGGCTTTTCGCTTTTGTCATGGGCTTAGGTTACATATCCACTAGATAATAATAATTGAAGAAAATGTTTAAGCCTAAGCAAGTATATTTTCACTTATCATTTATATTTCTAAGGATGTTCTGATATTCAAATGTATTGATTATTGGCTCGTAATTTACGTAATAACTACTAGTTTTATCTCAAATACCATCTGGTTTAAGTGAAGATAATCGTAAATTAAACATAAGCTTTTAAATTATAATATTTTAACCATAAAGTTATTAAAAATAGTAATTATTCATCAATTGTTAGTTACATATGGGCACTTTAATTTAGAAGTTAAGGTTATAAGTCAAACCACTCGAGTACCTTATATCTCAAGTTCACTTTTTTAAAACCGTTTAACTCATGAAGGCCATGTCTTACATATCATACATACATCAATCGCCATTAACACTATGTTTGACATGACCTTATGTTGAAATATAGGTTCTCACTTTCAATTGTTTTTATTGAATCAAAAACAAGAGGCCGTTCTGTGGTTTCAAATTATAATTCCCAGATATTGATTCGATTAATTCATATATATCACATGAGTAAGGCAGAATCATGTGTAAGTTTAAATAATTAAATCTGGTAAGACAAACAGTCTTCAAAGTCAACAATTAAACAACTTCAGACATAATCAATGTTCTGTCGAAATAAGCTGTATTGAGAATAGAATTTCGACATTTCTAGAAATTGTTCTTGAATTTTCAAGAGATTGTTTTCGATACTACGTTATATCACCAAGATCACTTATGTTACAATACAATAATCAACATGTCAATAAAAGAACAAATAGCAACCGTTGAATAATAACATGGACATGACGAATTTAAAATTTGATGGCTCAATCTATAATAATTATTGAAAGCTACACAAATATCATATTTCATTCATGTTTACTTTGTAATTTTTGTTTGTCATTTATTGACAGCCAATTTAGTGATGTAAATGATTTATAAGATATTTTAAAAGCAATTGCAAATACAGCGACCTTAGCGTTTGTAATACGGACTTGAATTGTAAATTCACATTCTTTCAAGATTTTGTCATAGACTACATCCCTAGATATTTTTAATAAACGAATGGTAAATAAAGTTTCTTTTTGAAGGTTGATCTTAATAAAGTATTTAAACCACATATAAAGTGATTGTGTGTTCTGTTTTAATTTAGAGGAATGTGTTCTTGGTCCTATATTATTTATTATCGAGCACGATCACCGCCCTATTATCTAATTTCTAATCTAACTACAACTTAATTAATAGTCACTTGTTGAAATCGATTTCAAACTTGATTTATTAATCGAATGACCTATATTTATTGGTATCGATTTAAATACATAATATCGATTGTAAGAACAAGCACTTCCGCTTTCGTTTGTAATTTGTTTTGACAAATGCGTTTGTTACTTGTTTGTTTTAGTTATTTGTATTAACGAATGACCAAGTTCTTTTATTGATAGATACTTACAATGTGGAATTTAGATCATGTAAGAGCTGCAGGTGCGTTTACAACAATCAATTATAATACAAACAAACAGACAATAAATTAACTATACAAATATTATTAGACATGACCTAGAACAAAATCATACAGCTTATAACACTCAATCATGAAACCTAACGTGTAATTTGTTAAAAAAACATGTTTTAAATGAAAATTTTGAAATAATATATAAATGTCAAGGAAAACTATAATTATAAAAATTAATTGTACAGACATCTTGCCAAAAACTTCCTACTTTAACTTTAGTTACAATCGCTTTATTGCAAGAGCAGGTGTTCGGAAATCTATAAATTTATAAGATAATTACATATGATGATATTAATTTTTTATTTCTATTGATTTAATATTTATGATTATTAACTGAGTAATTGCAATTTTTATTGGCAATCAATAAAATCAATAAATAAATATATATATAAAATTAGTTTAGATAAATCATGTACAGGCATTACAAATGACAACCCATTTTAAATCAAATATCAAGTTGTATTGCTATTGTAGTGTGATTAGTTTTAATGCTCGTATCCAATATATTAATGACCAGTGAAAGTGTTAAGTGAAAATATACAATAAATAACAAATCGTACTATTATAAAGTCCATATTAAATGACTATTAAAGTGCCGCCAGCGATTTAACGCAAATAAGAAATGGTGGGTGAATGGTGAAATAGTCACCATCATCTAATAAACCATATCTATTCTACTTTCATGTTAGTTTCGTCTGGTTCAATGAGATTCGGATCTTAGATAAATCAAACATTTTGAAACACATTTTTATTTTATGTACCTCATTATAGTGACCTAGCTTCAACCAAAACACCTCGCGGCTGAATCACTTCGCAAACAAGTCTTATTACTTGATAATTGCTATGACAAAAGACATTAGGCTTCCAGGGTCGAACCTTCAAGTTAATGTGACTTCTTCACACCATGACTGGCTAATCGCTGGACAAGTGTGAAGAGATAATTGCGGTTTGCTTGATAGATGAGCCGCTCTCTGTAATGTTATGACAGCTGATATAAGATTACTATTTTCGTATTCGTAGACTTGTGATTACTATCAAGTTTGAGTGTTCAATTTCGGTGCTGTCGTATTGTATTTACAAACGTTATTGTACTAACTTTGAAATTGTTTCCTTATGCATTTAATAAACGAAGTGCTAGTTTATAAAATTTTCCAGCAAAATTACAGAATAAATAATTTACAATTTATTAAAAACGCACTGCAATGGACTACAAGATATTTTATTTCCCCTAACCTATTGCCGTAGCAGGGAATGGAACTATTTATGCAAATCGTATTGGCAATTACTACAAAAGAAATGGTTCCCCGTACCTCACGAGCTCAGTTTCGTGCGATGCCTTTTCGGGCTCTATCTTAAATAAGTCCATTGTCTGTCACTCCGGTCTATTAATTGTTTGGGTCATGTGTGAACACTGTCTCTCGGTTGGTAATGATCATAAGATTACCAATTCGTTGCCGGTAATCGACGTGCGGCTCTAATTAAGATGGCATTTGTAAATGTACTGTAAATGCCTGAAATAACGATCTAACCTTTCTCTGGTGTTACACTGTTTGGTAACTTGGGTTGTGTATTTACATTGCTTTGCTTACAAGTGTCATTTGATTAAAAGTTATAGGGTTAAAGGAAACTATTTTATATTTCAAAATTGTTATAATGTTATGTTTAAAATATATTTAGGAGTTCGTCAACACGAGATGGGTCTGGGTCTTTGAAACAAAAATATTAAATTAAAATGATTATGAAAAATCACCATTCAAATAATAATTCTTTTGACTAAGAAAGAGAGACAAAAAGGCGATTGCAAGTAAAAAAAATGGAATGTCCAGCCTTCCCTGTTAATTCAAATACCCCATAGGAATAGCAAGTATATTTAAAGCAAGGCAGGTGGTTAGCTAAATTGAGATGTTCGTTAGCCCATAATAGTATGTATCTGGTCAATCGCAGCGGGTTATTTCTGTCGCTCGCCACCACCGCTGTGTGTGATTGGATGCCAGCTCATTTTTAATACTACGCTAGGGTTGCCATATTACATTAAATTACCTAAAACAGTGGTAAATTTTTGGTAAAATTTATAAAATATTGTTAAAATATATTTTTATCCATGTAAAACTTATTAAAATTTGAATTAAATGTCCAATGATACAAAAATTTTTAATAAATTGTTCATTCCTTATTTTTTAACCTATTACGAATTTTTATATTTTTAAGAAAATACTTAAAAAAAATTACCAGTATTCTATCATGTCAGCCAATACATATATTTGCAATATTATCAGTAATAATAAATAAGTAAATTATTTATTATTGAATATATATTTCACATTGCTTTGATTTGTATTTCAAATGATAACGAGTCAGCGTTAATTAATTAACTGAAGCTTGACGTTGAATGAATTATTTATTTATATAAATAAAGCTTAAAATAATTACATATCTTGATTTAAACTACTTGCAATTCTTTGGACTTTGATCGAAATTGCTATTAACACTCGAATATCCTTTTGCTATATTAATAACTTTGTTTCAAACTGCATCCACATTTTGGTAGAAGGCCATTATCTAGTACATACAGGTAGTATAAGTAGTATAAAATTATACAACCCAAATCAAATCGCATACTAGAGATTGTTTGTTACAATATAAAATAAAAAAAAATATATTTATATCAAGAATGGTTTTAGGAATAAGAATATTAAATAACCTCATCCAAAAAACCATGAATTTTCAAATACTTTGCCACAATATTGCATATTTGTATTATATTTGAAGGCTTAAAGCAACAATGTTAACAAAACGAAGGCACGCATTAGAATCAGTTAGAGTTCGTGAGGTGATTTACAGTGACACGGATTAATATACAAGACGAGCTAACTATTATACTCAGATTAAATATAATCGCCCTCTTTTATCTTAAGAATTGTGTGAATTTATACCACGTATTTATCATACCTTAGGTGAAAGGTTACGTGAACATTTTGTAAGGTTGTAACGTTGTAATATAAGTCACAGATTTATTTGACTCTTTAATTTTATAATGTAATCCTTAAATTTAGTTTAGAAAGTATCTCACTCTAAGTCCATTAAGTCTGGAAATATTCGATATCTTATCGATATAATCGGTCTGCTCTTGGTTATTGTTTATCGATGATTCAACTCGCCCTAGAAAGTGTCGATAAAATCGATTAATTACAATGTTTGTCCCCTAAGTGCTCGCAGTGACATTTTTTTAACAGTAAGCCAGCGGGCCGGTTATTTCTATATAATATAGCACAGAAATACACACCTACCTACACCTAGTAGACATGACAGTGTTACAAGGTTCTATGCACAGTTTTTTTAGACTGTACATTTACACAATTTATATATACAGGATGTTCTTATCATAATTTAATTCTTTAATTAATTTACCCTTTAAAATATTAAGTATATTTTTGTATACATTTTTCAATGTTATGTCTATTGTATTTTCTTATTTATTTATTATTGTACCAGTACAAATATTTGCCCTTTTATAAACCGCAAACCATAATCAATCAGTTGCACAACCTAACCGCATCTTTCAACAACCGTTTAACGAATAATATTCTCAATTACAATATCCTTTCACAAAATAGTTTAATGTACAGACAGAAACAAATTTGACAATATTAGGTACTGAAAATAATGATAAACAGGTAACCAGAATTTATGATTAATTCACGTTTATATTTTGTATTTAATGTACGAAGTTGTAAGTACCTACTTATATAACAACATTGCTATTTTTGCTAACCATACATTCAATACGTAGAGACAATATTATATCATGTAATACAATACAATCTTGGGGAGTCGGTCGGTCAAATTGTCAATTGTTCGAATTTCTCTTTCAGTATAGATCTAGGCTTTGTTATTTTCAAACAAGCACTAGCTACTAGCTGGGATTAAATATTACTTCTTCTACTATACTATATAAAATAATAAAATTAATATTAATAAAATAAAAGTAATTTCTTGATGATTATAAAATTACTCGTAATTTTTATTTTTTCAAATAATCATCAATTATGTCATAGACAAAGTAAGTGTGTATGGATCTTTACAAATGGCATTTCACTTTGAATGGCAACGCTACATTTTCTTATCGATCCCGAGCACATTACGTTCGTATTAACTGTTTTATGGACGCGGCCGGTGGGTGTGTAATGTCCCGCTAAATGACAATACACGGAACATAGCGTTTTCTTACGCTTTGCATCGACTCGAGATGAATTCTTTGAATGTATTCTGAAGTTATGAAACAGATCATCGATTTGTTCTATATTCTTGATGTATTTAGTATTTTTGACGTAGGAGCTGAGGTTTTTTCAACGACCGCATTTTATTTATATGAATATTGATAGGTTTCTACAGAAGTTCATCTTTTTGGAAGTAAATAAATGTAAAAAAAAAGGTTTGAGCAGTGTCCACGATTCGGAAGAATTTAACTCAGTCTAAATTTAATAATGTAATTTAGTGAATTTATTTAAAAAATGGTTTTCTTTGAGTTTTTTAAAACGGCTTTACAGTTAGAATATAAATAAATTTTAGGCCAAGCTAACTAAATAATTAATTCTATTAAATTTAATTCTATAATTATTAAAAATAAAGATACTATAAATAAATATAAACATGGATAAAATTCTAAAAAAAACAAATATTAATATGTCACTTTAAAAAATAAATAAATCTAATACATACTTTATACTAATTTTATATATTAATTTATTATATTTTCTCGTACACAGTTTTCAAACGCTTTGACATCAACCACCAACCATCTACAGCACCGAACTTTGGATTCTCTAAGGTAAGATATAACAATATATCTTAATATCATATACATATATATTTAGATGTGTATGATTATAGAGTGTCGATAATACTCGTTTATATTTATCTCCTAATGATATTATATTTTTAGTATTTCTTATATGAAGAATAATATCTATTAATAAAACATAAATATACTGTTTTCTCGTCTTTTGTTTTCCCACGCTTCATTGTTTTATACAAATTGGTGCTGCTTATCACCATCCCTTTTATACAAGTTTACATACAATGATACAGAAAGAGACAAAGTAATAAAATATTCATTTCATTTCGAGTAAACTACGTATTAAATAGGCGTGGTTTTAAAACCTCTTATTAAGATCGATTCAAGTATTTTGGTCTGAGTTCAATATCATTTATTTACAGAATTTAAAATTATACTAAAATTTATCATTACTTATATATTTATTTCCTTTTATTACATTATTCTATTTCAAAATTCGATATAACAGAAGGACATAAAAATATTTGATATGGAACGAATTAAAAAAATACAAAAGCATAAAAAATCTAACAGTTTATTTTCCCATAGAAATTAAAAATTGTTTAAAACGTATTACATAATAATATAAAGATAAAGTTAGTCATATTTCTTTGTTTTCACAAATAAAATAAGGTAGCAAGGATCTCGTAATAATTTACCAAATAAAGCTCTTGTGAAGTCAAATGAGGTTGAAAAAAAATTTATGTAAAAGAATACAATATTAGAGAAATTTCTGTGAAAGGCTTTATTTTTTTCTACATAAAGCCTTATACACGAAATACACGAAAACTTATGTATTAGAGGCTCGTCTTGGTTTGGCAAGTTTGACCGGAAAAAAAATCGTAAAGCGTAATCCGTTCTGAAGGTTCTGTGCGCCGGACGCACTGAAGAAACTTAATTAGATCCGACTGAAATGGATTAACCGGATCGTGTATGTCGCACCTAATACTGATAGAGCACATGTTTTATATATTTCTGGGTGTTTTTTGTTAAAAATTTACCTAGTAGTACATTGCTAGCTATTATTTATAAAGAACCCTTAACACTGACAATATATTCGCTCTATGTAAAGCTAAAGTGTGACGAAATTTAAACATCGTATTAATAATTTTGAATATTCAAGTTTCTTTGTCTTTATATTATAAATATTTATGTTGCGAAATAAGGATGTTCTCGCATAATTACGATATTAGCACTAAATTGGTTTATAAACCTTGAAAACTAGGAAGTCGTTTACAGTTTTTTGTTCTAAAAATTTTGTCATATTTTGATGATTGACAAAAGGATGATAAAAAAAATGTTTCAATGATTATTGTTATTAATGTATTGTCGTTTGTTCTAGGCTCTAAATGGTTTCTTGATGATGATGACTCAGAACGGGAAACTCTTGTACATATCAGACAATGCGGCGGAGTATCTCGGCCATTCGATGGTAAGATATTTATTCTTAATAATAATAATAATAATAATAATAGGACAAATTACACAAATTGATCTAACCCTAAGTAAGCAAATTATTTGCTTGTGTTAAGGGTGTTAGACAACGTTACAAATACATAGAAATACACATTATAAATACTGAAAATATATTTAACAAACGACCAAACCCCAAATATAGACATCCATGCTCATCACATACATGCTTGTCCCTGTCGGGAATCGAACCTGAGCCGTTGCGCTGTTATACGTTAGACGTCTGCGCTAACCACTCGACCAACGGGGCGATCAGTGATTATTACATACTTAATAATTATTATTATAATAAACACCATAGATACTCACGTTTGTACTTTACTGATACAGTATAACTTGTGTTATATTAGTTCTCAGAGAGATCCAAAATGTAACAGCAGCTGGATTTAGTGTCGAAAAATGGATTTAATGCCAAGAACGTCTCTACATAATCAATAAAAAACAAAGTAAAATATCCATTAATCATAACCACAAAATAACAAACTGCTAATACGTTTAAATGATCCTGATATTTATTTACAATCAATATTATATCAAATTTTTCTCAAAGACCGCCGGCGGGTCGCAGCGGTGACCCCAAATAGTCGCTCGTTAGCTGCGCGAGAGTCGATAAATTAATCACTTTGCTTTATTGTTTGCTGCGCCCGCACACCACTTACACAGGATGATCTATTATACTTTTTAATTTATTGACAAATTATTTCGTGTATTTTTTTAAAGTATTTGTTTTTTGACATCATATTAGGTAACTATGAGTGATTTTCAGTTTCAGTACACGGATACTAGTTGGTAAGTTTGATTTTCATAAACAATTTTATCATAGTGCGCAAGAAAAAATAACGAGTATGTGAGTGCAAAATTTACAATAAGAATAAAAAACATATTCTTTTATAAAAGTATTTTTAGACAACATCCTATACCATCAATATTTGGCGGTGACTGCGCTACTACGGATGTACAATGATACCCGTTCAATATATTTAAATTGTGATTAATAACGAGCACGGTTCAAGTGTTGCCACAATGATAGGGATCAAGTAATTCCTCATTTTCATTTATCTATTTAATAATACAGCAACATTTTATTGAACAAAATGTTCTACGTTTATTGTTATAATTTCAGGCAAAATTTTGATTTCATTTTATCATTTCTTTTTCTATAAATGTGTTCATAATTATCTATAAATCTGTATTTTTTTTATAAAGAATTTAGTTTAATAACTCCGTATTTAATTATTTGTAATACGTAAATTTTTAAAATCTAACTATCGGTTTACAAGCTTCTGTACAAAAATATGTAACATTATAAGACTACCAATATAATATAACAAAATACAAGTAAATAAATTAGTGGAAAACCAACAAGTAAAATATAATTTTATTATCATTCATATGAAATATGGAAGATACTCCAATAGTTATTATATGTATACATTATCAATATTTCCGTGCAAGTTCATATAAAAGATAGATAAATAACAGTATTTATCTGATAACGGTAAAAGAGTATAGACCAAAAATAATAAAGTAAAAAAAGTACGAATAATAAATACTGATCCTATATCAAAGAAAATAAATGTCATTAATTAAATATTATTCATTAAAGCTGGAATAACAGTTACCTCAAATTAAATACTATTTGAGGTATTATTATAAGATATTTAACATTCATGATAGACGTCGATTTCAATAATCTCATATAATAAATAATTGAAATCACTATTATGATAACATCTTATCTGATATAAGATTTTCATATCTTGAGATATTTATATATTTCATATAAAATATTACACTAACATTTGTAAATAAACATACAATCTTTGTTCTTATTATATAAATAGTCCAAATATAAACTTCTAAAAATTATTCTTTAATGACAAAGTAAGCAATTTTTCTATTAAAAAACATCTCAATCCCAACCTTAGCTATCTCAGATATTCCCACGATCCCGTTCTTATAAGGCCCGTAATGTAATGATCGATACTAATCATTATCATCCACGGTAATCTAATTTCAACTCTACTTTAAACAAAATACAGTACAAACTCCGTTAACACGGCATCTATCCTCGAAGCAATATTTTATTGTTATTTCGCAATTAAGATTAATGATAAGATTTTAGAGGTAATAAGTACTTAATCCAAATATCTAGTTAAAAACAATGCACTATAGTTAATATGGCTTTTAGAGAGAAATTATAGCGTGGGCGGGTTATTAGATGTGGTTCTAATAATACTCATAATTGGCTGAAATTAAAAAATCTTCTTCGTTATTGATAATAACTGCCTTTTAAATTTTATTAGTCTATTGCTTTTTATACGCTGCATTATAAATTACTTACGATATATTAATGTATCTTAACTAATAAATTATCACTAATAGTTAGCACACGATGTTAAGAATAACTTTTTAATTATAAATATTTTAATTAAATATAAAATAAAAAATTACCAACACGGGTCGAACACGAACCTGCGATAACTGAAAAACTGTGCCGTCACCGTGCCAAGTGAGCTACATCTTTTAGGCTTTTGATTTGATTGGTTACATTTGAAATCGTAGGATTTTACTTCGCCGTATATAATAATTAAAGATATTATTACTATTTTGGGCAAAGTTTAAAATATTAGCATAACTCTCATCATATTGAATATATATATTTTTAATAATCATAGACTAAAAAAACCTCTTAAATCTGTGGACCTCTATAATACTCCTTTATTTATTTTAAAATAAGTAAAAAAAATGTTGCTTCACTGCTAAACACCCGATAGGTAGATATCAGTCAGATACTTGCAAATCATCTAGAAGTAATCAAATTATTTAATATTTAACTAATAAGTATAGTTTCTATTCCAACACTCCCTCTCTGAGCCACACACGTAGCTAATTGATGTACAGACAGACAATAGCACGCACAATTGAAAATACCATCTGAACAATGTTATAGCAATGCTCTTTCGTCGCTAACCGTGCCGATTTATTGATGTATTTTATTAGACCGACCACCGTGGTGTGAGCCTTATATTTAATATCACTCCATCAATGGCAGTACATAGTTTTCAATATGAGAAGTTTAAGACAGGTCTTTTTCAGCTGGTCATTGATACGGGCGTAGCATGCGCCTGAGGCCATATATATTCATCATTGTTGTGTAACTCTTTTGTGTTTCTAGAGGCATATCGTTTCTTTACTAAGTTTTGGAAATTACTAAAATTATTACATAGATCTATATATAGTCCAAATGTTAAGAAATAATGTGCCATTTTTTGTCATACTATAGTTTTTTGTCATACTACGACGATGATAAATCAGATTACTTAATAAAAGTAGTTTTTTTCGAAATATAAGTGATTAACAACCCTTAAGTTGAAATATCATTCCAAAAATAATATTAAAATTGTAACAAATAATAAATCATATCATTAATTTGTAACAATTAAATGCTGTCTATCATTAATCTACATATCACAGGGCTGTGCTAAGGGTCTTGTGTAATGTAAATAATATGATAATTAATCAAACACCAGGCAGGTGATGTGGTGCACCCACCACTATCTGCACCACTATTATTACAAATGGATTTAGTTTTTTTTTTTTTTTCAATTTGAACCTTTATTTCACAATTCCTTAAAAAAACAGAACCTTTCTTAGTTTACAAAGGTACATAAATAACACCATTTTATTTTATTTTATAATTAAATTTAAGTTGGTTAAAGAAGTTTGACTTATATCATTCCATATAACAAACTGTCTGTCCATCTTCTGTCGATTTATCTCAACACTCAAAATCAATAATATAATCTTTATTTACTTAACATCACGGTGGGCCATTGTAACATCTAACATCTGTATCTATAACATCATTTTATTTCCAATGACTCAGTATTGTAATACCGTTACTTCAACATTCAGATTAAAGATAGAAATGATTGCTCCAAATCGTCTCTTGTTTATTGTGAAATTTGTTTTGCTGGAATTTGTTTTACGGTTGGTATCTCTGTTATTATGGGTAATTAAGCTGATTCTAACGATACTTTAGTTTATTTTAATTATTACAATCATGCCCAATAATATCGGTTTGGTAAAAATCATGCCAGTGTTGTTAGTTTTAGATGAGAGAAAGCGTTTAATTAAAAAAACTATTATAATATTCAAGTTGTTTTTCTAGAAACAAATATTATTATACTATTTGCTGATATCTGTATATCTTTATGTATGTAAAGAATTCCTCGTAGGTTTCCTCGAGAGATTCGGTTACAATTCGCATGTCGGATTTACGACGCGATTGTACCCTTACTTACTGTGAATTACAACTTTAAGCGACTCCCAATGTATATCAGTAATAAATACACAAATGTATAATAGTACAAAATAAATGTATAAGTATTTTATAGCACTCTACGCCTATCCGAAATTATAGGGTTTTGGGGTTTGTTATCCATTGATATTATAGACATTCATTTGATGCTTTTTTCGTTTATTAACACTTAATTCTTTTGCATTTTTAATATGGAAGGCTCAGATAAGTAAACATATCGGTCGTAGTATTATCTTTATGGATGATCATTAATCAGTTTTACAATAATTTTGAGCCAAATTAAATATAGTACGAAAAAAGCCTCAAAACAAAGTCATCCTCTCTCTCATTATAAAGTTGAAAACAAAATAAGTTACAAGACACGTGTAAAGTCGCTTAAATAGATAAACGATTCTTCAATGTTGTGAAAAACATTGTAGCGATAATGAATGGTTAGGCACAGCACTTATGATTATCAAACCGATAATCACAGCTCAATGAGCCAAGGGCTATTTGTTATAACTTAGTCGCTAACTATAATTGCTTCTACGGTTACAGCTAGCCCATAGCATTATTTATTATCTGAAATATATAATATCTATATACAATCATAGAAAGTATGTTAAATAATTACATAATCATACTATCTATAAACTGTTTTATATTTTCGCAACCCCCCAAGTGGTCGCATGCGCCTGCGCATGTGCGGGCGCATTATGTCTTAACGGATCGCTCGCGACAGGTGGGCGGAGTCTGTGACGTGCAGTGACGTCAGATAGGGCCTCATAACTTCATTTAAATTCGTAACATAATCAGAAAGAGGAGGCAAAAAACTTTTATTATTTTATGAAATATAATGTAAATCAGACTCTCTTGAAATTACTATAGAGTTATAGAATATAAACAAACATATTAAATATAGTAAAGAAAATATATTTGTCACTCAAGAAAACTCCTATTTCAAATTTACGTTTTTATTATATATTAAAATTATTATTATTTTATTAAATGTGCCAACCCTAAATATAAATGAATCTCTGAGATTCTGATGTGCTCTGCATGAGAACTATGATTTAATTTAAGTTAATAAAGCTGACCTAGGTTAATTGAAATTTGTTTAATATTATGGAGAAAACAATGAAGATTCAACGATTTTATTAAAACTGTCTAACTCAGCCGTCTCAAGACGGTGTAGGAATCTAGTAATTATTTTAAGAGTTCGCAATTAAAGTCTAGAAAATTCGCTCGCGAACTTTGTTTGCTTGTTTTGTGGAAGTTTCTAATGTTGTTGCGAAGTTGTAAAAATAATATTTTGTAGATTTGGGATTCGTGCATTTACCGATATTTAGAGTTTTATAACGTTATAGCTGTGACAGTATATTCAAATTCATTTAATTTTCTTTTACTTGTTCTTTATATACCCTTTTTCCTAACGCAATCTTTGACATATAAATAAAACATTGCAAGTGTCGCAAAATTTTATTCATCTCGAGCTAGAAAGAAAACAAAAGAGCGGTTCGCAGATAATTGCGGAAACTGCAATAGGTCGCCGCCGCAGAGTTTAAACAAACGCTTTTATTTTTAAAGAGGCGTATACTTTGCGAGATTGCTTCGACATTTTCATCAGTGTGCCGACCGCAGGAGTATTATTTTAATCGCTGACGCGGCACCTCTGCCTTCTAGGAACATTTTAGCCTCACGTGACGCTTACGATACGATATAAAACGAATTATATTTTTGGTTTGCTGATATAAATATATTTTTAGGAGGACCTCTTGATCCACGGTGACAGTGTTTACGACGTGATCGACAAACAAGATCAGCAAGCTGTGAGGACGGAGCTGTCCCGAGCCCCAACTGACGGTGAAGACAGGGTGTTCCTCTGCAGAATGAATGTCGCTCGGAACGCGCGCCGGCAGATGAGATTTGGTGATCAAAAGGTAATTAAATTTTTCTATTGAATTTTCAGTAATACCAGAACTAGTCCCAATTACCAGAAGTTTATATATAGAAAAATAAAACTGTTTCCTTATTGTTCGAAAATATCTATAAACATGTGTCGCCATCTTAAGCTTCTTTTTTTTTTTAAATAAATATAGAGTTAAGGTTTCCTCATTGTCATTTTAAGCCTATTGGAGGCAGAACACGGATGGATAGTATATAAAAAAATGATTACGTATGTATTGTTATGTATATTTTCTGTATTATATGTAACGCGTTACCTAATGAGTGCCGTAAAACATATTTCATAAGTAGCCTGCATGATTTAATTGATTGTGAGGCAAGCAAATTAAAAGCTACTTTTTAATTACTTCAAGTAGAAACACACTTAACTCTTTACCACGTTTAATTTTGATAGATACTTGAAATATCTTAACTCACTTTTGTAAATAAAGTTAAAAGGAGTATTTTGTTTTACAAATTAATTAACCTTCATAAATACATTAGTTATTCGTAAATTGATATATCATCCGCATATTTAGAGTCCTTAACTCATGTCCTGTATAATGCATTACTACCAAATAAAAACTACTACTTTTGCATATGGTATACTATACTTTTGTTAAACATTAAAAGAGCAATTTACTACAGAATAAATACGTAGCTGAGAATACGTAAAATGGATATGATAATTATATAACGTAATAATAATAATAAATAAAGTGTATTAATATTTTAGGCAAGTGGGTTATTACCTTTCAAAACAGTTTACAAATTAAAACATTAAATTAGTACCAAGAAATCGAAAGATGATTTTAAATGTGTACGCACGTACAAATTGTACCGTCACTCATATTGACTTCGGAATATAAATGAAATTGATGAGAACATAATTAACGAGTTTACTTTCAAATCATTTTAGGCAATAAAATAGATTTAAGCGTATTTTTCTTTTTTTTTTGGTTCAGTACTTGTTTTTGTAGGTTTATTTTCCCGGTTGTTGGTTCATCTTAATATTATATATACGTAATAAAATGAAAAATATATAAAATTTTATGTTGCATATTAAAAAAAATGTATCAAAAAAAATCTTGGATAAAGTTTGGAAATATAGTAATTTGAAATGTTTATTACATAAAGTCTTTAAATAACTGTTATGCATTTTTTGTTCTAACTAATATGTAGCGATGTTATTTTGTTTCTTTAATGAATAACAATGTCATAAAATAATAAATACAACAGTTACACTGAAGAATAGAAATCAAATTAAGATCAAGCTAGTATTCTATTGAAAACGGTAATTCCCTATCACTGCGACCAATCTCTTAATATTCACACAAATCTACGGATCTCTAAAAGAAGGCGTATCATAAAAGGTCAGATTGACGGACAAATTGATAGGCATCGATATACAGGTTATTATTCGTAATTGAATAGTCACGTTAGAAAGCGATGGTGTGAAGTTTGACCAGATTTTCGTAATTATTTCTCGGAGGGTCATAAGATGGGTTATAATCAGCTTAATGTTCTCGTTACATAAACGTTACATCCCACTGACCTCGCCGTATTCCTTTTATATTCCACGAGTAAATATATATTAAATTTGTCTCAAGTTGTGCTTAACTGGAACACGAGCAATAAATAAAGATTAAAGCTAGTATTTTAGTTTTCATTATTAATTTAATTATCATTTTTAAACTTTTCATTGAGAAAATCAATTAGTTTATATATTTTGTTTAACACTAAGTAAGCATATAATAATTAAAGTAATTTACTAGATATTTATCATTTACATTTTATAAGTTTTCCTCATCATTGTTGCAAGCCACAAAATCACGGAGTAAACTTCAGAAATATAAAAAAATAATAATAAAATAAAATAATACGTATCCAAGGAGTTAATAATCCCAATTTGTTAACTAATACCACTTACAAATATAATAATGCACGATCATCCCACAGTCAGCTATTTATTCTGGCCCACGCCTACACTCAATAAGTGGTTTGCAGATACGAGGCGAGTGGCGGACATGAAAATAACAAACATTCTCAGTTTCAAGTTTATTGTCTCCAATTAATATTCTAGTCGCACGTGCTCTGCTGGACACGCACAGACTCCAGACAAGACTGGTTTTCTTCTTATTATACACATAAGCCGTCACTTTGTCTGGAGGTTTATTTAATTTGTATCGTGATATCTATTTGATAGTTTTATTTATTCTTTTGATTTTATATACAGTATCAGCCCTTTTTGGCAAAAAATAGTAACCTACCAAAAAAATAATTTGGTTTTAATTCCGGCTACTAATTAGAATGGCTATTGCTGTAAATTTAATTTAATAATTTTTATTACCAATAAAAAATAAACATGGATAATTCATTAAAGTTCATTAAGTTCTAATGTCTACACTGCCCTAATTTACTCTATTACTTTGTATATTAAAGCTTGCTTTAAAAATTACATCGTCTTTACAAATTTCTAACTTATCAAGATATAAATGCCAATATGCCAGTTCAATTACGAGCATTCAATACCTGACTAATGTCTACACTCCTCAGTCTCACAGTTTTTGTCGTGCGCTAAAATGTCGCACGTCCGTCTTTTAATCACCCGCATATATCATTTTAGGTGTACATATTACGTGTGCTGCAAATAGCTTCAGCTGGAAGTTATTTAAAGACGCACTGACGATTGGTTAATTAATCAGAGAACTTTTATCTTTAACTTATAACTTAACAAATGAGAGTATTAACTGGGTAGTTAGTTTTAATTGCTAGTTAAAAAAGTAATTTTGATTTTAAAACAAATTCACATTTCTTTAATACAAACACAAAAATAACCTACAATCAGTTGACTAACCGTTGCATATACTGTGATATAATACTCAGAATTTAAATGAAATAAATTACTTGAGCGTATATAAAGCAAAATACTCATTTAACTTTCGCTTATAAAATTAACTACGTCCATCGTATATAATTCAAATATGTTAATACCTAATTTTACAGCCTAATAATTTCTACCAAACATATTCTAAACCTTTGAAGGAATAGGGTCGTATAAATAAATCGTCGAATTAATTCAGCATCATAAACAAACAGTTATGAATGTTTTTATTATAATTTATCCCTTGTAAATAAATGATAAATGTTTTATGATAACTAGATATTGAATAATGGTAACTATATACGGGTTTCATAATCGATATCAATCAGGTTAGTAGTGAAGTCTGGGAGCTTTGTCTTATCATTTCTCTCTGATATGGTGTTCATTAAATGAAACATTGTCAATAATAAATGTAATAATTGATAATCTCTTTGAAAGGTTTTAATTGCTAGCTGTATTTAGAATGCTTTAAATGTTATTGTCGTAAACCATTGTAACAGTTTAGTTAAATGATAAACTACGTAACCTTTACTAATTAAGTAGATAATAAAAACAATGGTTGACATTCACAATCATTACAAGCTAACTATTCTGAGATACCCTCATCGGTTGATGAAGTTAAAAACTGCCACTAATGAGGCTTATCAAGGGCTGGCGAGATGACACGAGCGATGTACGCAGTCTTGGAACTTGTTAGCGAACCTGGACCCAATCAAATGTTGAATATTCCTTCAATGTTGATAATGAGTGAGTTTATAATTAGTTCAGAAACTCCTTTATTTTATCATTTCTGAATCAAAAAAGATATTTATACCTTCATATAATAAAATTGTAACAAGGGTAAAGTGAAAAATATTTTTGAGGACTTTCATTTTGTACGTTTACTTGTGTTGTCCAAAATGTTTATAACCTATGATTTTTGAAAACTGTTATTTGGTTTGTTTTAAGTATGTTTATCTTGAAAGTTGGAGTGGGCTATTTCTTGCTTACTAATAATGATTGGTTTATTATTATCGCTATTTGTTTGTTGAAATCCTTTTAAGTTTACAAAGTAGTAAAATACTGCAGAATCTGAAGAAGAAAAATTCTCTTTGTTTGTAAATTGTCAATTTGTTTCATCCATATTAAGTTATTATTAGCATTATTAAATCAGATTTATTACATTGATCCCTAAAATTAAAATACAAAAACCATTTTACTATTAAAATTCATGATCATTCTCGCTGCTAAGTTCTTGTTTTGATATCACTGGCCTCTCCTCATTTGTAGTTACCTTTTTTCTGCACGATAAGCATAATAAAGTACAGCATGAGAAAACTAAACTTGAAAATAAACCAGCTAACACCATCCATAAAGTGATATCAATAATATCCCATTCCGCTCCTACAAACGCCTGTTTATCTTTGAGTAATTTGGTATTAAGTGCACTTGGAGTACTATCCTCTGCAAATGGATTTAGGAGCGCATCATTAATATCCTGAGCGAGCTGATGGAAAACTGCATTACCCAGCCAATCAGCTAAATCGCTTCTGCCAAGTTGACGAAGTCTATGTGCTATCACTCCGTGAGTCTTGTTTTCACCTTGCCATGATTCTTTACCTTCAGCGTAATCAATTAAAAGTTTTAAGCACGTCATATTATTACTATTAGATGTCTCTAATGAAGCTGGCAGTTCGTAAGATGTGTGCCGTAGAGATGTTATAAACTTAGTACATTCTGATTGAGATAAGTTGTTAGCGATATGTACAAATTGAGGTATATTCATATCTATGATGCATTCTGTCGTTGTAATAAATTGATGTATTATCACAAATATAAGGAAAGAAGCAATAAGGTTAATTTTATACACTATCTCTAAATATGGAAATACTGACATTTTAAATGCAGGTATTTTTTGACATTGATAGATCTGTCAATTTAGATTTAAATTCGTATTCTACCTTTTTACTATTTTTGAATATTTTATAGTATAATTTTTTTGTACATCAAATTTGATTTTTAATTGATTATAATTTTATCTGTACTATTAACTTTTTCAATGTAAACAGTTGGCACATTTATTTATTGTAATAGCTGTGATTCTCGACCTGGAGCAAAATTTCGTAACAAAGGGAATACATAGATAATTATTTTATCTAAAATCCAAACAATAAAACTAACTATAATTTAACTATGTAGTTTGGATTTAAAACACAAAAACATATATAAAACAGTCTCAGATATTAAATTCGAACAGTATATTAAAACTGACATCGGAACGTAATTAATCAAATTATTCCTTTCTCTTCATCAATTACAACAAGTTTTAGCTAACATTACTAAGACTACCGTAGAAACCCATCGATCACCTGATCATTGGAAATCCGGCCACATTTGAGCTTTTGCTCTCCCCACAATCAAAAATGAACTTTAAGTCAATGCAGTAGGGGTTTTATTATTAATAAGAAACGAAATAACCAGGCCCGTTTGGTTATTAGTGAGAGAATAATCTGTTTCTGTATGGCACATAAGTCTAATCGAAGCACATTCCAACTCACAAAACATCACAAACGTTAGCCATCATTATACAATGACAAAAGAAACTTGTGCAACTGCTTCAAATGTACTCAGTGTACCGTCGACAAAAAAATATTCGATTTTTTTTTATGGTGACCATGGACTAACAAGCACAAAGATGACATAAATATTTATTTATTCTTATTGTGAAATAAAAACTATTATATTTTTTTTAACAAATAAAATTTCACAGCTCTATATGTCGTTGCGAACGCTACGTCGATCGGTTCCAGTATACTAATCTTATTCCATATAACAATAACGGCTCGTCCAGAGCAAAACATTCAAACACAACTATGCATGGTATATGTAACGTATTATATTTAGTTTAAATAGCATTAATATGAATATACTCTAAGGGTATATAACTCAACGCTTTCAAATTAACATTCAAAATAAATACTATGTTTCTTTGCTTCATGATTTATAGTAGTTATTTAAAATCCTAATTAAAGTATATCCAGCATTCTGATAATTATATATAAGTAGTATATAATGCGTTTTAGTATAATCAGACACATTTAAATTTCGTTTGAGGCGAACGTAAAGGTCGAGAACCACGTATTCATCTCGTCGTCTATCTTCACGTGTCTTTGATAATGGACCATTCAACGTAGATTGACATTGTTGTTGTAATTCCTCACAAGCTATTGATTCGTGCTGACTTTGCAAGGTCGGATTTTCTTTTGAAATTAAACTCAATCTTGTATATATATATAAATCCTTTTTGTTTTGTGATCAAAACGAGCCAAACGAGCAAACGTTTGGTATTATATGGGGAAAGATGAAGGATATCACTACATTCGAAAAAGAAGAAAGTTGTTGTTGTTGTTGTTGTTGTGTTGTTGTGTTGTTGTTGCTGCTGCATCCAGCTCTCTCACTAACGATACACGTGTTCATGACTACTACATACCAATGCCCTTCTAGAGGATGATTCTCTTGTCACAAGGTATCGCAATGCATTATTTTTTAACTATAACCTTCATGGAGATATGAAGAACAACTGAGCTCAGTTTCATCACAATCAGATAAATAAGATAGGAATGCGCAGAGGACAAACATACAAAGAAACTTTGACTTTTATATAATTTCCTAAATGTAACTTCATACAAAAAGCAACTATTCATCAACTGTTATACAATGTAGAGTTATTACCAAACTAATAATGACTTATTAATTTAATTAACATTATATCGATTTCAAAAAGTTAAAATCAATCGATCACAAATCGAAACCGTGTTTCGCAATCGCCTTCACTATCGTAATTAAAGAGCGGTACAATTACCGTAGTTTATAGATACCTCTAATTATATATGTTTGATGTTTTCTATGCGCTGTGACGAAAGAAGCCTCATTGATGGTCATTATTTGAATTAATATATCTACGTGTTGGAGAGGCTGTATGAAATTATAACTTGATTTTTATAGCGTCCGTGAGAACACGAACAAATGGTATGTCTCTGTAATAGACTAATTCATTTGAGCATTGAGAATCGTATGTAATTGATGTATATTGTATGGTATTTTTTGTACGAACAGTGAAGTACAGCTCGATAAATGTTGTAATGACATTTGACATCACGTGGAACTAAATTATCCATCAGAGCATAGCATTTCGATATCTTTCTAGTTTATCACGTGTAGGAACGTTCGTAAGTGTATATAATTTTAATTCTTAGATAACTTCAGTACAAAACATCCAAATTTCACCTATACTTAGTTACGTATGCAATTTCAATAGCATAGATATTATATCTAAGGCAATTTCGCAATAATTATTTAAAATTAATATCGAATTCCCACGTATGATTTCACCATTAATAGACCTTTGCAATTTATTCTACGTAATAAAATGTTCGCTTAAATTAATTACTGCATCAATTTAGATCAGAAGTTTATGAGAACTAGTGAATATTTAATGTTCTAACAGCTTCAAGTGTAAATCTATAAAGACAAATATTTAACGTTTATTTCCTAATTGTCTAAGTGTTAGGCATATGTTAATCGTATATCATAATGTCATTGTTTTGCATTGATTTCAATTCAATTCCTGCGCCTGCGCACTCATACGCTGAAAATACACAAAATGCTGCCATACCTATGAACTCGCGCGCCACCTATTGTAATTTAAAAACCTTTTCGTGATCTCATTAAAGTTTTATCGTAATCGAAGACATAGTTTAGAAAAACACAGCAAACGAAAAAAATCGATTTATAGATAAAATAGAGAAAATTAATGAAATCAATATCTAGTATAAATCAATAAATATTAACAACAAAATATACAAGCATTTAAAGAGTACTTAGACGTTTTATGAGGCACTTATATGTAACATTTAAAAGTCCGTGCTACCTTATTTAAATTAAGGCTCACACATTTATACAAAACATTCAGCGTCGTTAGAGCGGCCGATGCATTTATTTATGAAATGTAAATTCATCTGATTGTAATAACAAAACTCCGAGCCACCGCACTCTATATTAAGATGTATTATTTGCATACTGTATATTGTACGTGTGACCGTGTGTGTGATTTAATGGGCTTATTTTTCGCTTTGATCGATATTCTGTTTGTTTTGCTAAAGAGGTTGCCTTAGTTTTTATTTACAAAGATTTTTGACAAATAGATATTTTTGTCTTTGGATTTTATGTTCTAAATTTAAAACTCGCAAAGCTCTTGAATTTGTATAACATAATAATATTGATTGATACTATGTAACGGATAACAGACGTCGAAGGGACAAAAAACGTTTTGAACGAGTCGTGTCTGTGGTGTGAATTCGGGCAAAGAACGCACGCGCAGGCTTCATCACGTGACGTCATCACATCACGATTCTATCTGAAGTTATAAAAACACAATCTGGCCCTGATACATTGACAGATATACTAAAGTTTATTTTCAAATAAGGCGAAGAGATTTAATTAAAGTTAAATTAATTGTAAACATACATTTTACTTGTTTCCACTCACAAATATTTAAAGCTCTATTTTTATGTGCAAATAAACTTTACTATTTATTAGCATATTTTAATACATAAATACCATTACAGTTAAATCTAAATTATCAAAGAATGTTTTAGAAAATCATGCAATGAATACTATTAACATAATTGATATTGATAATGATAAATTGGAACAAAATTCAATTCGATATTGTATATGAGACCTAATAGAATTTTAAGCGCTGAATTATAATATGAATTATATCGGATTATTAAAATCGATTTCAAAAATACCCAAGTTGCAATTGATTTAATTGTTACTTTATTATAATAAAGACATAAAAAAACTCTTTTGTATAATCGATGATATCTAATGTCCAAGTGCCGTTGAAGAGGTTAACAAATAAAAAGTTTGTAGTCTGTCAGATGTCAGATGGTAGGTGTGTGACGTAACATTTCGTGACCGCGGCCAAACGTGACTGCTTTGACCGAATATTTTCAACAACTATATTAAATTGTTTAACCGATACTTCATAATAACTAAACCTTGGCTACGAGAATATTTACTTTTAATTGATCCTTCGCCTTTAACTTTTCAGATTTGTATGCATTCTGTGTGATTTCAGGGTTTTTAAAATAAAACCAATTGAAAAGATAATATTTTGTAAATATTGCCAAAAATAAATATTAAGCAATATAGAAAAATACTCAAATAAACACTTGAATTTAAATTATAACAAGCAACAAGTCTTTACACGCGACTTCATCTACACTAGTTATTAATAAGTAAGTAATAAGCGTAGTATTTATCATTTTGACAAAATCTTTTCAGTTCTATTCATGTTTACTGTGATTTATTTTATTAATTGTTATACTTTTGTTTTTCCTTATATGAGTGATTTTCTCGGAGTAAAATTCTTCTCATGTATTTTGATTCTGACTTTCGACAACAAACAAATCCATTCAATACTTTTAGGTTAGTGTCTGACAATCTTGATAGCTAAAGCGAAATCAATGCTTATATTTCCATGTAGGCGGAGTTCTAAGTTCTGGTATGCAATAAATACGTTTAGACAATATTTACACTAGCTTAAATCGTATCGCAGTAACAAAATACTAACAACAGAGCTATAAAATCAAAATTATAACACCTTTAAAATCCAACGCCTTTCACTAGATAGGCAACATTAAAGAGACTATAAACTCTAAGCACTACAATTCTGCATAATAAAATCATTTCGACTAAATCTTCATATTTTAAACAATTTAATGATCTCCTAAAGTAATCAGGTCTTGTGTTTATGGTGATTTAACTCAGCGCAAAGTTATTGCGGTAATATTTTAGAAATGTCAATTTACTTTATGTTCTTATTTTAATTACTATTAATCAGAACTACCTTTATATATAAGTCTTATGACAAATAATATGAAGTATGTGACTGTTTGAGGATAGTTAGGACAATATTAAAGTAGAAAGTTATTGTGTCGTGATAGCTACAGTCACATAGATAAGTCACGACTGATCGCCTTGTTGTCAAACCCACTTATTATTAGATTGACTTGTAATGATAATGTGGCTGATAAGTATATTTGAAGATAGATCTCTAAAACATAAAATAATTTATGGTACATATCTGTCAAAATCATTTAAAAACTCATTTGAATCATCGTGTCAAAAAGAAGCTTTATAAAAAAAAAACATTTAAATTAAGAATCTACGTGCCGTAGAAAAAGTATTTATAGTCAGTATAATTCCAAGTAGCTTTATTTTAAAGAAAGAGTTTATATTACCCTGCCTCAATATTATTTTATATTAATGTTGGTTATTTGTATCCAGCCCCTAACACAACGTCTTATTTAGTTTGTTTGGGCGTTCCATTCATTTGATCCGATATTTCAAATGATATCAGATTATAACCTCATTACATTTGGTTTTCGTAGGCGGATACGTTGACGCAACTGTTCATTTCTCGTTATTAATCTTCTAGGGAATCGGAAAATAAATCTTGATAGTGAATATATTTATTGAGTGTTAATTATTGTAATTACAGACCGATGGGTTTCAAAATGATGTTACTTGTAGTTAACGTTGGATGGTCGGACTGATACCGATGGTTACTGACTGTTACTGATTGTGCGTATTAGTGACGGGGAAATTGACCGGTAATTTACTTTAATTTATCTAAAATTTAACGGTTATTTAAATTTCTATCTATCGAATAACATGATTCCAATTTAAACAACTGACATAAGAAATCAAACATAAAATATCATTTTTTATACCATATAAGTGGCTAGTGTTTACGGTTCTTATAATATGGGTTTTACCGTAAATAAATTATTAATAATAATATATTGCGATTCTATTAAAAGTAATAGTATAATTACATCCTTAACCAATATCGATTTCATTTGAACGAAAGACTCAAAGTGTGATCGTGTATTGAGTAACCTACTATGAATACCAGCGCTCAACAATAAAATGTGTACCAAGGCCACAATCCCGGATCGAAGATTACGGATTACCAGTGAGCGGTTGAACTGTGAACTATTGTGTCTCTTATCTACCCATTGTTGTTAAAACTCTCAAGAATGTCAAAACACCACGCCCACAGTCTTAGAAGCTCCACACAGACTTTAATAGAAACTCTTTTTATGACTTTACAAAATAACCTGACAATTACAAAAAAAAATCGAAAGACTCTTAACAAAGAAACATAAGTTCATTGCAGTTGTAAAAATTAAGTGGCGTCAGTTAGATAATTATGACTATTCTTGTAAATACTAATATAAATGTATATCCAGGTGGTGTTGGTCCGAGGTCATTATGTCTCCTATCTCCCGCTGTGCAGCCGCAATGAGCCAGTGTTCCTCGCTGCCTGTACTCCCCTCGCCATGCCGGAGACCAGAGAATGTGTGGTCCACGGCGCTACCAACGTCTTCACTACAGTCCACGCTATGGACATGAAGATAATACATATAGATACCAAGTAAGTTGTTGCATAAAACAAAAGTCTTATAGTAATTGAATAAAAGTTCGAGGAATTTCACCAAAGTATGAGATAAAGTAATTTTGACTAAGATCTGAAAATGTTTGCTTTTCAAAATTTCTTAATCATATTGAATACACATTTAAATGCATTTCTTACAATAACAAATACATTTTTGATATAACTAATATACATTACAGAATAATAAGAATAAATAAATAAACATTGAATGAAACCGCAGAATTTATTATGAATGTATTACAATATTAGTCGAACTATACAAACAGTTGAATTTCTTTTCATTTATAAAAACAGAACGGTAAAGATTACTATTCTAAATATATAAAATGTCTCGTCAATTTACACTGCATCAATAAAAAAAATAGATTTTGATGCTATTAATACAAAAACGTGACTAGATAAAAAGTAATTCACCAACACACACACATCTAAACACTTAACACAAAGACATCTAATAGCTTCAATTCAAATGTAATAAAAACTCATTAAAATTAATAGCACATTATATCAAACAAAAGCTCAAGGGCAGAAGTAAATCCTTCATTTCCTCGTAAACACTAGTTCAAGGTAAAACAATAAGATGATCCTGTTTAAGATGCGTATCTGTCACAGCTACCGTCCATCAAAGGAAACGTATGACAACGTCTCTATTCAATTCGTTTCATATGCATGGAACAGCGCCTCAATGGCACGAAATAATAAGACAAGTCGGAATATGCAACATGCTGTATAAGTATACAATGGGTCAGTTATACAATGGTGTTTATATACATGTGGTCAGATGAGTTTGTCAGTCGGCGCGTCACTTCATCTGTCATGTTGAATTATATTAACTGGATCATGATATTTTGTATTGCTTCATGTTTTGAGAAATGAAACGGTACATGTTTCTTTTTATAGAATAAATATTAAAAATATATTAATGTTATGTCAGTTTTAATTGATTTTATTTTTATACAAAACATAAAACACAATATGTATATGGAAATTCAAACCCAATAGAAGCAGTAACAAAAATAAAAATAATAATTAAATTACAATAATAAGAATATTAAAAAAATGTCCTACAAAATAATCTTAAACTGAGATAAACCCCAGAAATTTATTAAATATTTCTCTCCATATTATCGAATTTGTTTTGAAAGGCGCGCTCATCACCTGCTAGCTTTGCATACAATGACAGCCTACAAGCTCCCTGAAGATAGGCTGAATGCACACTTATACGGTTTAGTATTTATTCATACGACATCTTTAGCTTTGTACATGTCAGAACCTGTTCTAAATGTGCTACCTAGCAACCTTTTAAAGATAGGTTTACAAAAATGTTTACATGTATACAAGCTGACAGTATTGATATGTATTATTGTATGATGAAGAATTATTGAACTATCGGAATAAATAAATTAATTTGGTAATAATTTGCAATATTGGCATTATTGACAATTATACTAAGGCTTTTATAATCTGTGTAACAAATCACGCACAAATTCGAATGCATATGTCTTAGTATTCTAACACAATCACTAAATGATATTTTATTTCATTTCCGGCAAATATTGTTTTGTTGGACGTAAGTCGTAAACATTTTCTTACTAGCATTATGATTATCGTTACTTGAATTTTAATTGATTTTCAATAGTTTATTTATACATTCCAGGAGATAGCATGTTTATTAGTTTTATTGCTGTTGTCACATAACTTTATTACTTAATAAATCATTAACAAGATACATATTAAAACCGTCAAAGGTTTTACGAGTTTATAATTTTATTTTTCTATAAGATGTATATGAAACCTTATTATATACCCCGGTAGTATCAAGACAAATAACCTTAGAAATAAATCTTGGAAGACTGCAACAGCTTATGATATTAGTAACGTATGCCCTTATGAGTTTCGTAATAAATTCATATGTCTGTCTTGCCCTTTATAAGGTAAGTATGGCTGACGAGCATATATATCGAAATTACAGACGCTATAGAATTAGAATTAGAGATGTACTCGTATATAATATCGTAGTGCTGGTAAATCGATTGCACTCTCTTACCACAGATTGCATCTATTGCATAAATAAAAAGATATTTCACAGAGACCATGAAGTTATAAATCTTTGTTTTATTTATTTTTATTTTTTTTTTATTTATGAATATATTTTAGTTAACAACTTCATATTTTTGAATACCGAATCAAAATTAGTTCGGACGTTTCCAAAATTTTAAAACTAAATAGGGATCCGACGGCAATTCTCTTAAATATAAATTCAAAATAAGTTCGAGCGTTTCCGAGATTAGTGGACTAAACATGAAAGCGACTGAAAATTATTAATTGTTAATGATTATTAATATAAAATACTAGTAAAAGTTTTCATAATAATAAGAGTTACTAAAGTATTATTATCTCAACAACACGCCAAAAGATTAAACGTGAGATTTGATATGAAGACAGCGAAAGTGACAATATCGTAGTAATAGGTAGTGGGTAGTACGAATACCAGTATGACTATTGTAATGAGTTGACAAGCGAGTAGTTGTATTATATATGTTTATATATGAAAACATTTTCAATTCAAAATTTTTATTAACATATTCTGAAGCTTCTCGCATTTTTTTATATACTGATAGGTTTCTTTTTGCTTCTCGAACTTCTTTCCTGTCTATTCAATTATATTCTAACCATACTGTAGGTTACTATTACCTAATATTAATATAAGAATGCCATCCTCAATATTTATAAATACAATGTTAAGTATATTTATTTAAACTTGGAAGTCATTTGTTGAATAACAATCCATAAGAAATTAGCTAATATTTTTGACTACTGTTTTATAAAATATTTATAAGATAATAGTCTTAACGTACTTTTATTAAGGTTTATATTACTTTGTCTTGAAAACAATTAGTCATTGTTTGATGTCTCACAGAATAGTGTCGAGATCTCTTACTCTGAGGTTATAAGCAACGTAAATATTTTCAGTAATTTCTAATAGGTTGACAATATTCAATAATAAATTATATAAACTGAGCTGTTTACTAACATTTCTTGCGACTTCGACTCATCTTATGATGATAACAAAATATGTTGTTTTGAGATGGAAATAAAAATAAAAATAGAGTTAATAAACATATCACCTTTCAGCTAAGTAATATATATTACAGCTGAAAATTAATTGAATTATTTTATAATTAACCTATTTTTTGTATCGTCTGGATATTTAAGATAAGAACAAACTTTTATATTTCAAGAGTTACCAAAGAATTAACGCTGAGTAACTAAAAAAAAAAACTTAGATCAAAAACAAAAGTACAGAACACTACTATAGAAAAATATTTTTTGTTATTTATCATTCTCATATTGTGTATTCATAATTATTTATAATAATATACAAACAATAAAAGTTTATTCAAAAAACACTATTGCCCGTCTCTACGGTACTCTACATAATCAAGTGATATATCAGGTAAAGGACAACCCAGTTACCAATCATAGCAAAAATGTTATTTTAATTCTTATTTTCATCACATAGAGTCCAATTTTGTTTATTATTCCGAGATAGAGTCCGTAGAGTTGATTAAAAATGATAAATATAATTAAAATGGTCTTGACATAGCAAAACAAATATCTAGTGGGGTCATCGTCTATCAATCATACGACCTTGTCAATACACTGTGTCTGTCTGTACCTTTAATTTTGAGTACATTTTAATTACACTATTATACTCAACTAATGAAATTTTCTATTTAATACTTAAAAAGATACTGTAATTAGTTTCTGAATGCGATACGTCTGAGTACAAAATGGTTAGTCATTGAGTGTTATGATTGATATACATTTATTCAAAAATCAACACTATGTTGTGGTAAATATAGCTTATTTTTGTGCAGTAGTGAGTGGCATCTCGGCTGGGATAAAAGCTCGCTGCATGGAGTCAGCTGGTACCATCTTCTTCATCCTGACTGTTGTAAAGAAGCCCAGAACAAACACAGACTGAGTAAGTTGATTTATTTTTGATTTGATCTTAAATTTTAAATATTTGAACAGAAAGTTAACATTATTTTGTAATTTCATATACATAAGTTAAAAATTATAACTTATTTCACTGACTTTAAATATTCAGATAATGAGAAGACTAAAACAACATATTTATAGAACTTTTATCGCAGTAAGTTATTACTTACATATTTATGAATATATATAAATAAAATTATTTATAAGCATGCTATCATACATATGTATATGTGTTTTAATATATATATATAATTGTACAATAATAATCAATAATTCAATATATTTCAACCTTTATAAGGAAAAGTTAAAACCAAAACTAAAGTTAAAATAATAATTATTGTAATAGGCTTCTTCACCTACATCACACTCGTAATTTTATACGGAGACTTACAGACAAGGTTGTCTATTATAGAGATGGTTCTTAATAAATAGGTTCGTACCAGATATTTATTTTGATATATTTTATTTGTAGATTTTATTTATACATATTTATTTATATTACAGTAATTTTTAAGGAATGACCACAGCATGGAGTTATATATTGCTTTATATTTTAAACACTGCTGATGAACTAAACCGTTAAAAGGATTGGTCTATAAATTCGATATTGTTCGGCAATAAATTTAAAGTTCAACCAGGAAACCCAGGTTTCAAGATCATAGGATCTCAGTAACTTTTACTGGTAACCTCGACCTATAATAACTTAGAAAAAGAGCGGTGAAGGTAAGATGTCAATCGGTTTTGATACTTAGAAATATTGGGTTCAGTTGGTCTATTGTTTGAAGGTTACATAAACACGGATCTATGCCAAGCTTTTATAAGAAAAAAAAATATTTTTAACATTCTAGTGTCACTTTAAAAGTTATATAAGTTACATGAACTAAGGTTTTTTTTTCTGTCACATTTTTAGTTTTTTTTTTACAATCAATCTTAAGAATTTTAATTTTAACGCTTAATATTTTAATTAATACACTGCCAATTTTTTGGTCTTCTCATGTTCATAAAAAGATCTTTTTCTAAGACAAAAAACATTTTGAAACTAAAAAAAAAGGATTATTGACCCAACGAAACTAATCAAGATAATACAATAAAGCATTTCAGCAGCAATATAGCTACAACATAAACCTTCCCACGTTATTTTATTACCATTTTAACATTTCTAAATGTAGACGGTAAAATGTTAAACGCCTTGTAATGTTCCGGCCGTTGGCGGAATCTACATCGCATTGCAAATAACGGTTAATATAATATTATTTCAATTGTTCTCGGATATCTTCTGCCTATTTTTATATCGTTATTGACACTGTTATTAATACATTCAGTACGGTGTGCAAAAATAAAAATCTAAGTGGTTTTTTTTAATCTAGTGAGTGCCGCGGCTTACGTCATAGCGACGCTCGTCCTGTATTGTCAGTATTCATATTATTTTACGTTACTATATAATAAAATCAAATCATAAGAATAATAACACAAAATACAGATGAATAATAACAAAATAAGATATGCAAATAGCCGGCAATAACGAATAGTAATTATGACATCAACGCATGCGCAGATCACAGGGGTTAGACACTAGTCAATCAGGACCCTAGATGATTTACAAGACCTAATATATTAACATTAATATTTATTCAATATTTCATATTAATATCGTTATTGACTACGAGTATTCCATAAAGTGATTAATTTATAGCTTTATTATGTGAGTAGATTAATATCGGAATGACAAATGAACAGAACTTTGAATTTGACCTTTTTTCCATAACCTATGTACTAAACTTCGAACTATTCATATTACACAACCCAAGAGTATATGTAGATTCTTTCAGCAGGTAAATGATTGAATTAATATTAAAGATACCTACACAAATGTCAAATCAATATAAAACGAATGTGACATATGTGACCACAGATAACCCATGTTCTTATTTCATAAGCATCTATTCCCTCAAAACAGGAGAAAGTGTAAATGAAGCATAAGTGCGCGTGACAGTCGTGTGTGAACTTTTGTTTCTACGTGAGCGATTAAATCAGACAAACCTACCAATTTTGATACAGCCTTAAAAAGTTGAGAATTTTGCACTCTATTCCAAGTATGGACAAGGACATCCAGATTGGGCTTGAGAAGCGTGACTATAAAATTGGAACACTTTCGAACATGTCAAAGGTGTGAATAGTTTTTCCGGATTCCATCCTTCGTGTATTTAAACCTGGCTACATAACAGTTACAATGAGCATAAAAATGAAGTGTTAATATTATTTAAAACTATGAAAATATTAGACGAAAGTTTCGAATGGTCATAAATATTCATTATAAGATTTATTTCTGATTTATTTACCCAACGCTATTTGTACGCGTAGGTAGATCTTAGAAAACGAGTCGCAAATCAAGCCCACTTAGCACACACATAGATCTGGTATCCTCGAGTAAGCAGACTAGTTACCGACCACAATCATAGCAGTCGTCAATCTCTCCTCAACTAAAACTAACATTCGAGATTGCACAAATAATCGTCTGACATTAACCCTTATTACTCTTAGCCAACATCTTTAATTGGTAAAATTATTTACCAACCTTTTGACATAGTAATAAGGACTATATTAGAATAAATTTATTGTGAATAACCGCAAAATAAATCTGGTTGTATTCAAAATATTCGTTCGGGCATGCGTCCATCGCATGCTAGTTGAAGTCATCATATGAATAATTTGATAATCGCGTAGACAAGTACCAGCTAGTGTGCGCTGACCTTAACTTGAACTTTATATTTTTTTGTTATAGATTATTCTTTTGTCTCTAGACAATAATGATAAGGTTACATTTTTTTTAGAATAGTCTGCAAGGGTACTTATTATACATAAGATTGGCTTTTAGCTAGACAATAACATTAATACCATATAGACAATAACATCGCCGTTTATTAAATAAATTAAAAATATTTGTGCTATTATGAACGTGAAAATTTATATTTAGATGATTTTCTATCATTCACGCCCAAAGTTCTAAATTTATTTGTAGAATAACTGACAAAAGGACATACATTACATATTATCCCAAAAATGCAACGGTTCTGTACGTAAAACCTACTCAAATCATACGTTGACCGGAAGTTATTACGTAGCACTTTTTGCTTCTTAAGCTATTAGTTTTTTTAACTAGCGCTCTACTTCCTTTTCCCTTCCAAAGCAAGCGGAGCCGAGGGCAAAAGCTTTATCAAACAAATTTAAAACTGCTTTTTTTTTCATTTTTAAATAAATACAAACTTTTACATATAATTTAATTACTAACACACTTTATCATCTTCATCCTCAGTGTTATTAATTTTAATTATATCATTATTTTCCTCCAAACTGTCATTTGATATCGGACATTCGCAATTCGTGGGAACGCCAGTAATTATTAGCATAAGATAACATTTGGAATTAAATTATCTTAAGCCTGAAATAATTTAAAGAGAAATTTCCAGTTAATCTTTATATGTAGAGTCAATGTAATTTTGTTGTAGATTCAAGTCCATAATAAATCCATATCATAATTAATAACATAATAAAAGGTCTGAGGCCACGCGGATGTCCTGGAGATCTAATAGAACAGCCATTTAGTACGACCTCAGATATACAGTAAGCAACACAAGTTGCAACGCACGGTTTAAATTGTAGACCTAAGATATGGTTTTCAGAGAGAAATATATTGTAATTCTCCTTAAAATCTTGTTTAATTTATTTAGACAAATTTATTAAAGTGGTATAAAATAAAAAATAATATTTTTCAATTATCAAAATATTACGTAGCAAAGTCAATCAAATTGTTTTCTATAATATCTAAGTTCCGCATAAGATTATTTCCAAATATGTATATTTGAAACATGGAAGCATCTAAATTATAAATAAGTTTTTCACTGTCTATATATTTATTACTACATCAATACTGTATATTATTTCTCTGCAAGCATTTATGTCTATAGCCAAACTATGTATTATAATATTACAAGAATAATATCTATAACTTGAAACTACGAGCATTTAGATTATCAGCTAAAGCACTAGTTTTATAAATATGTTCATATATTTCAACGTAATTTTATATATTTTTTTATTGACTGGTACGTATCTTAACAAAAGGTAGTCTGCATTCTTTGTCTTTTCGATTATATCTACTCGATCAAATTTATTTATAATGATAATCGAAAATCGATATCTGGCGTGTCGATTAAAATACTGGCATGTGTCAAAAGAACTTCGTATTTGGAATGGAGCATGGCGTCGAGGTTGTCAAAACGTCGCAAGACGAAAAAGTACCATGGCCTTTCAAAGTTAAATCATTTCAAAAAACACACGATATAATCCCTGAACAGAACTGCGGGCAAAATCTAGTAATTTAATTGAAATAATCATTTACCTGACTTTATAAAGCTATTTAGATCCGATGACAATTCGATTATATATTTAAATGAATATAATTTGCATTAGACTTAAACTGAAATGTCTTTGATACATTTAATAATAATATCTAAAGATTGTATCCAAAAGGAAGGTAACTATTAAATTATTTTTAACAAACTAATACATATGTGCCTATAGAATTACAAACATAAATATTTCTTTATACATTCTATAAGAAACATTTCATAGTTAATCCCATAACAGATGTAACATCATTAAAAAAGGACGACATAATAAGAACATCCATCAAGAGCAATGTAATCTTTATTTTATAAAGAATAAGTGATATAATTGTATACCTTAGCCCTTACTAACCTTTCATTTTTACTTTTAATATAATAAAACATTTCACTGTTATAGAAATTTTAATTTTAATGATATAGAAATAGGGTTCATAATAAGATGCACTGTAATCGGTTCATACATCATTTTAAATGTGCATTTCACATCTTGTTAGGAAGTGTATGCTTTAACTCGATAATCTGTTTATTAACAATGATCTCATAATAGCTACATTCAATTATTACAATTAAGTCTGGATTGAGTGTTAATATTTTTGAATTATGTCTGCTGTAATCATGTTTTCATTTAGTTTTTGTTATGTTATAAAATATGGTTATGATATTACAGATTCGTAATTTGTTATGACATTTATATGCTTCTCGTCAGACTTCTGAATAAATATTTAATTTTTATATACAAAACCTTTTGATGAACATATATATATATATATATATATATATATATATTTGTATAAAATTATTATACACATCTTTTAGAACTTTTAATATTTACAAAGAAAAGACTTCAACGGGATCCCAATACGCATGTTTGTTTTGTTGTTCGTGGCGCTGACTGTTGAACTAAGGGTTGTGGGATAATTTTCATACTTTAGCATACTTTGTGTCTTTCACAAGTTATTCTTTCGAGTCTGTTCTATGTTTAGCTCTGTTTTTTTGTAACTGAAACCCTTCTTGGTGTTACCTTATCTGGAATATGGGAATGGGTTATAAAAAAAATATCCTTCTTTTTTTAACAGACCATTTCTTTGTATACAATTATATAGTGAACTGTATATATTTTTTTAACAGTAACTCAATCTGAACAAGAGAGGTCCTGCATCGCGCTGCTGCGACTCCAGCGTCGCTGCGGTCAGTTCCTGTGGGTCCATGCAGTTCTGCAGCTCAAGGATAACCTCGAGAATTCCCAGCGACCTGTTATCGTGTGTACTAATCAAGTTCTAAGGTAACATATCACTTGGATATTAACTTTTTAATAATTATTTAACCATTGTTTTTGAAAAATAATTTGTATAAATTACTAATACATCACTTTTTTTAACAATCAATGAACAGATTATTGTTATATGTAACAAATATATTTCTCTTAAAATATCCACGAACTCGAAATTAAGATATAATTATTATTTTCTCGTACAAATACATTTCGTAACAGCAAATCAAATATTATTAACATAATTAGTAACCAACATTTGCACGCCACACATTTGCATAGATTTGACAGATAACTTGACACTAATGTACCAGTAACAGTTTAATAGTTATATTTCATACAAATTGGACTAAACCTTTTGAGGAAGTTGGACTATAGTTCTTGAGTTTTATACAAATTGGACTATAGGTCTCAGCTTGCATACAAGTGGGACTATAGTTCTGGCCTTTCATACAAATTGGACTATCGTGCAATTTCGCGAGTAACATCTCACTAAATTATTGAACGTATATCATGAAACCGCTGGAACCTTCGGACATAATCGGCGGTTCTTGCAGATTACTTATTCGCCATTAATAAAACCTGGCAATCTAGCTATCAAAGATGATATCACTTCATCTTCCAACTCAATTATTACCTGAACAAACGTCAAGAACTTATAGTGTTATGAGTGTTATGAACTTTAAATTCGTGTGAAATAATACTAGACATTGTTATCTCCTGTTTATTAAATATATCAATATGATAAAGATAGATAGACAGGTAGTGGAGAACACGTCAATAGATTTGTAATTGGTTATTATATTTTAACAGATTATTTTAGCTCGATTAATGTTTTATAAACATTTTATACTTAAATGTCTTGCACTTCAATCACAGTACAATCACATAACTCTTATAGTTTGTTCAGTGTATGGACTTAACTTTATTTTTTTTCTAAAGAATACAGAAGCAACTTTGTTGTAAATAATATTGTCGTTTCTTATATCGACCAATAATTCAAAAGCATTTTTATTCGTTTAATATTATTAAATCAAACACTAACTTCCCTGTGAGCTACACAAAGAAAAAAGCTCAATAAACACATACGATACATCAGTGGGAAAGATTTGTGAAGCTGTTTACAAGACTAACGGCTAATGTTTTTAAAAGGCGATTCTTTGCTAACTAATTGGCTTAAAGTCGTTGTTATAACCAGCTTATAATTCCAAGAGCTTTGAAAAATAGCTGCCATAATTCAAAACGGTCTTTTACTAACTTCCCTATTGAGAGATCACAGTAAGATGATGCGCTACGACGGCTAGGGAACACCCTTACTATTTGCTCTGAACAACTTAACTTGAGCTTTAACGAGTAAACATTATAAAATAAACGATATTAAACGATGTTAAAATTATTATATTATTGAAACGCTTACAAAAAAAGAATAATGTTTAATAATTCATAATCATATAAAAATTATCCATTTAAAAACGTCACTATTATTTAATGTACCTGGATTTATATCTTTATAATATTATTATATAAGCTTGTTACAAGCGAGAATATTTACCACAGTACACACGTAGTAAAGGTTGCAACGAATAAATAGTGTAGAGGGGTGATTTATGAAGTTTAAGCGGACCGATGGTACTATCGGGTTGGTTTGAAATATGCTCACAGGCCATTGTGATGTGAGAACGGTGTTTAACAAGCACCAAGCGCGGTACTTGATCGATGGTGTGGAATTTACTTCCAATATTATAGAAAATAAGCTAAAACACCTGATTTTATGGAATGTTTGATCTATCTTGTTTGTATATTGCTTTCAAAACAATAACCTTTTATGGATTCTCGGTCGTGGATTACTGTGATTAAAATTGTTTATGAAATGCCTAAGTAGTGAAGTCTACAATATAGGGCTGTCAATAAAATAACAATTTATATAATATAATTTGTTTTACTTCAATATACAGAAATTAAGTTTCATTATTCCATTACGAGTGATGCTCAAGTTTGTTAATTATAACCTGTGTTTTATTTATAATACATGTCAGTAAATTCTATTTTGTTTAATATTACAAGTATTAAGTGCAAATTATTAACATTGATCCAGTAGATAAGTCTAAGTAATCTCATTAATGCGGTGACTAACACTAAATATTAATCATCAGTAGGTTAAATCTAAATTAATATCAACGCGAGTGGGTGACAGAATGACCTAAACAATCAGTTTGCACAAAGGGCGAGCCCTTAGGTGGCTTGGTATAAGTCACCAGAAACCTGTTCTAAATATTATTAAGCTGAGAGTTAACTAACAATGAATATGGTTATTTATTTTAATTCTTGATAATTTAATTATTATAAAAATATTTTAATTTAAATATGATATATTATTTGATGAATAAGTACAATAATGCTAATATATTAGCATCAATTCTCTGTAAGATTTATAAATATAGTATTATAAAATACGATATACTGTACTAAGTCTCGCTCTTCTTAATCTTAGGACACATAAAGCTCGATACAATAAATCCACTCTGCTCACAAGCTCGGCCGCATTGTTCGCGGGATTGCGTCATTTGTCACGTTCGCATGCGCTTGCGCAACTGTCGCTTCACTTTCCTTTCATAAACTCACCTTTTAATAATACGATGTATGATACAACCCTTTATTTTACTGTCATTTTTATATATTGTTAGACTTAAGCATATGTTTATTAGTGTTGTTGCTTGTTTTCTCAAGGCGGATTTGTCGGTGTTAACCTAAATCGTAATGTCTTAATAAATCCCTAGAAAAAGGATAATGTACATATGTAGTGTAGGACAGCAAATTGTCAACATGTAGACCGCCTACGTCATGTCGCGGAGATTTATGCGTTCAGTGCATACAGAGCCACAAATAGGCGAACGGACATTCCATTTAGTCTGTTATACATAACGAGCTTATATTACGATACCAAATAAAAAATGTATGAATTTCCAATGAAGATAAATTGTATTATTTTACATTTCAAATATTTTTACGTAAATTACGTTCATGCAGTAATGGATTGGTTTTATGAAGGATTTAATAAAGAATTCGTTTGTTTTATCTTTATAAAAGACAGTCTATTTGTAGAAAATAATATAAAATTTATCTTACTTCACGGTTTTCTAAGATGATAAAATTAATAATATGGGAACTATATAAATCGCATCTAATTCCGAAGGTCAAGATCATTATGCAGAACGTGTGTACTCTTATCGGCTTACCCTTTGATTCTCAGTTATCTGTGAATGCTAACCGATTTGTCGTCCAAATATATTTAAACTTTGAAGGTAGTACCGTCGCGAAAAAAAACCTATTCCTAAAAAATATATTAAATATTATTTACTACAATTGCATATAAAGATTTTTTTTATGCTTTCACGATTTGTACTCATATTTTCATACTGTAAACTTAATTGTTAATGTAACTTAATCGCGTACTATTTTAATCGAAGTATTTTTACTATTTTAACCGTCGAGAATCGAGGAAAATACTTCGATTAAAAAAGTACGCGATTGAGTCCCGCTAACAGTATAAAAATATGCATATAAAGATTCAGATTTTACACAATTTTTCACAATAACTGTTCAGAATTAATAAGGATACGTTAGATATTTTAATAATTTAAAAATGTAAAGTACTTTGTATTTTATTCATCTTCAAGATAGGTTTCTTCTTATAGGTTACATATTATTTAAACATTGTGTTGACGATTGTACCTTAAGTCCAGGACTTCGTCCAACTATGTGACATTTCCCCGTATCCACTATCTAAAAGGTTGCTTCAAAGCTTGGATTTATTTAAAAGGTTATTTTGAAACATTACAAATTTAATATCTCATTAATGAATAGCATCATTATTGAGGTTTTACATTTTTCTAAAATAATACAACTAATTGTTAAACAATACATAATTAAGGTTTTATAAGTACCTTAATCCACTTCATTGAAAATAAAATAAAATATTACGAATCTAAATAAAGATCCTAAGCCTTTAAACTAAAATAAAACGAACATGAAATAAAGTAAATACTGAATGTGTAATCTAAAAGATTACCCAAAGCTTATCTCTGCAAATAATGGAGTCGAAAGTTCTGTTTCATTACATAAAACTTATCACTTGTAAAATAATTTTCACATACAAGGCACAACTACTTAATATAAACATTAAACTTTAGTAGTACCCATTCTAGGTCCCTACTAATGGGCAAAGCATGTAACAGAGTCATATGCCCGGTGATCTGTGATTCTTTCCAGCAATAAGATGCGATTTACATTATATGCTTTAATCATGTTCTGCTTATTGGAATTTACATTAGGATTTAAAATCATATAAACGTTAATAATAATGTAATGCATAGTTAATTAAAACCAATTTAATGTAAGATCTGTTTATAGATTTCAATTGCTAGAAATTTCTAGTTTTTAACGTAGTCATGTTGTCAACAGTGAGCAAGAAGCATCGGTGATGAAGGCAAATCCCTGGCTGTATCACTATTATGCAGTCCAATCTAAACTTCATTATGGTTTAGCTTACGAAGCTGCTACTAGAATGTACGGTCCTCCCCCACCGGACATTCAGGTATACCCGCCAGCCATGCAGTATACACCAACTCCTCCTGTCTGCCTAAATGGGAACCAGGCCATGATGATGCCGAATTCTGGTCTTCAAAATCATATACCCCAAGTACCGCCGCACTTAACCCCGATACATTATGCTTACGAGAGACTGGACAATGGCCCGGTAGACTATTCAGTTACACTCCAGGAAAACAGGTAGGAACATCTTAAAAAACAGATATTTTATTTGTTTAACGGTATTAAATTCTACAAATCGGTTCATCGATTTGAAATATACCGCAAGTTTAACTTTAGATTTATATTTTTAGGGGATACCACAATCTCCGGATTGAAGATACAAGGTCAGAACCAAATACAAAGAGAAAAGTAAAGCAAGAGGAAGATAACACAAACGTCCCTCATATATCCCCTCGATTTTCGTCTAATACTGGAGACACATTAGTCGCAGTAGCGGCGACAACCGTCACCACTCGTCGGCCAGGATCCAAAAATTTTAATACAGAAACAGAGATGATGGATCAATGGAATCCTAGTCCTACCTGGTCAGAATCAGCTTTGCAAAAAGTTCCAGATGTTTGTCATCAAGATTTAAGCCCATACGTCACAACTACTCCACCGACCCCCTCTGGTACACCGTCAGCATACACGCATAACTATAGCAATACTTTTGTGTTCGACTGGTCTCCAGAACAATACGTTCCTTATACTAACAATAGATGTAGTACAGTAACAACTGAAAGTTCCTATCAACAAAATTGGAATAGAAATCAAAAAACGACATTTGCTAACACCAGCGAAAATTCCGCCGACATTTGTATTCCTAACAGGTTGAACGTGCCTGTTAGGGTTAGTCGGACACCCCCGGAACTTGTTTCAAGAGAAGGCGAAGCCCTTAAAAGGCAAATGGGTAAGACTTCTTAATTAAGACCTTATTGAAAGTGACAATATTTTATAACCATGTATTTCTTTAACATTCCTAAACGCGACTGAGTTCGGAATTAAAATACTTTATTTATGTCCCATTATTAACAAATATAATAAGAATTTACCTACCTCGCATTTTTAGGTTCCATGGCCAAATAACAAACTGATCGAAACCCTTATAAATCAATTCTTGCTGCTTATATATCAGTACGTCACAACTTACAAGCATATAGCTCAAACTTAAACCGATTATTTCTATTATTCTGTATAAAAATGTCTTATGTGAAATTGTGTTTTTTTATTTAATTAATTCGTATATGTGCGTATAAAAAATTGCTTCCGCTTAGTTTTAAAATATGCTTATTTTCTTTTTTTTTTAATTATGTTTTTCCAAAAATACGAACTTATCAATTTTGGCTGTCCCCTCTTATATAATATGCAGGCTACAACAAATGAGATTTAAAACTGTTGTTTTTTTTTTGTTTTTGATTGTAATTAATATTGTTTAATGCTACGGAATCTGTCATATGCCAGTCCCACTATCCCTTGTTTTGTTTTGATATCGCAACTTAATATGTAGAAGAAATTTAAAACTTAAGATTAATGTACATGCTTGTTTCAGATCATCCACATCCAGATTCTCCAAGTGCTAAAAAACCAGCATTATAACTGTAATGTAATAAATAATTAAATTGTTTGTGTAGCATAATTATTGTTACCCTATACTCATAATATACGTAAATATCGTTGATTGACGTTTCTGGAACTCTCCTGTGATCTACGTGTTTATAAGAATTATGTAAAATTATTTAGAATTTGTACAAACATAGTATCACATGAAATGTGATTACTTATTTTAATAGATATAATTATATGTAAATAATAACACGAAGATATTTTTTTTAGTTTGTATAGATATAGATAACTATCCAACTTCTTGTGCAATTATTGTTAAATTTTTGTTCTTTTTGTAGTGTAAGTAGGCTATTTGACTATTTATAAAAAATATAATAATTTAAATCTTTTTATTTGTACAAAGTAGGAATAATTTCAAAGAAAGTGTACATTTATATATTTGCGATTTGAGATCCGTCCGTCCTAAGAATTGGTTTATTGTTATGTACTTACTAAATATATAAGTTTATTTAATTTCATAAATATCTTTGTAGGTTAAGTTTCTTTGATAGAAGAAAATTGAAAATTTATTTTGTTAATCGGATAGAGAGAAAACGAATATGAAAAATAAAATATAAAAAAAATTAAAGATTTTTATTTTTTGTCTCTAATATTTATTAAACATATAAAAACAGCACATTTAAAATGATTATACTTTATTACTATATTAAATTACTTACAAGACTAACTTACTCAGGTCTAAGTCGCATGTTTCTTAACAAACAAAGATCTCTAGCTGTGTCTTTCCTTCCATATGGAGTAGACAAATCATATAGTCTTAAAATTAAGGCGGTGTTAAAATTATCAGGTAAAGCTTTTATCAAGGTAGGAACAATCCCAGTTGGCATTTTTTGTAACACAATTTGAGCTCGATCTTGGCCACATTGAACTGCGTAACTAATAAATTGAAATATAAACTGAGTTTGAGGAGTGACGTCACCATTTTTACCAGCCAGCTGAGAAAATGATTTGTATAACATTTCTAAGGCTGATTGCAGGGGTTCTTTGATGATTACACCAGAAACATTTTGTCCTTGAGAGTAATATAAAGAATCGGAAGTGTTATCATTTAGCCTCCTCACTTTGTTTGAACACATCGCATCCAAATCTTCAGATTCATCGTGTCTTCGCTTTCTAGATGTCTGGACTCTTCTTGAAACACCATGTTCAAAAGCGGAGTAAATGCAATACACACAGAGTTTTGCAAGGGTAGCTGATTGAGGCTCAACCAACTCTTCACATAACTTAGAATTATACAAATACTGAGGTAAAACATTCAGTAAAAGAGCTTGTGTGCACTTTTCTATGTCCAAATGAAACATTGCTACCACAATGTCCACAGATCTATCTAAATCATCTTGATACCGAAATTTAAGAGTCTCTTTGAGTAAATTTGTTACGAGCCAGACTGGTCCTGCAGTATTTAAAAGACTTTCCACACAATGAGTAGAATCTATGTGTAAATAGCCCCGAGTTTTGATATCATCCCACACATTCTGTAACTGTTCTAGAATTGGTTGCTTGGAAACAATATTGTGGGTTAGGTTTAATGTTTTTGATTTCGGAACTGATGGTGGATGAATATCATACTGCATTTTTCTGATTATCTGACACATGAGAACAGCTCTCTCTTTAAAATTGTCTATTTGGGATAATTCTCCTTCACTTGGTGGAGCTAAAAATTGTTGAATTATATTAATTGGCTTTAAAATTGCATCTTGATGTACCACATTAACATAAGAGCACAACCAAACTGAAGCACATACTGCCAGCGACGCCATTTTTTGTCTAAGAGAGTCCAACATCCTCTTTAAATCTGCAGCCAATATTGAGCCTTGCTCCCATGCAAATAGAATTTCTTTTATTACTCCACTCACATTAATACACAAATCAAGAGGTTTTAAATTAGTGTTTTTAAAATCGAAATCTGGTGCACTAAGATGATGTATAAAAACATCAACAAGCTGCATGTCACATTTTTGTAGTATTTGCTCAGGTGACTTGTGAACACCTTTTTGAGGCATGCACTCTCTGACCCACTGTTCAAAAAAGGAATCACCATTTTCCTCCAAAACAGTTTCAGCTCCATAATCTTGAACTATTGAACAGAGTATTAAAAATGATATATCAAATATATATACTTTTGATTGCGAAGCACCTTTCTCACTGGCTGACATTAAAGCAAATTCATTAAACTTGATTAGTCTGGACACAAACAATTTTAATTTTCCCTCAACTGTTGCTACAGCCAAAATTGTATCCAAAGTTGTTCCACCAACAATTTGGCACAGCATTGCATGCAAAGAATCCTGGGTTTTATGGAAATCTCCTCCCATTGTTTTTAGAATACCCGCAAGGGTAGGTTCAGCTCGAGTTATAAAATATGATGGGACTGAGCCTTGAAGTCCAGTAGGTTCTATTTTTTGTAGCATGGAATCTTTAGTCTCCCTTTTCTGATTAAAATAAGCTAACTGAGTATCAGCTATCACATTTAATTTCACCAATGGATCTAATAGAGACATTACACTGTTGCAAGAATTCTTTGCATCAACAACATCAAGGAGGGGAGTAGATTGCAACAGTTTTTCAAATGCTTCTACAACTTCCGTAGAATACTCTCCATCTTTATTAGTTGTACCACAAATATTATGTAAGTAATGTATCACTTGGGGCAATTTAAGAAAAGTAAAAGCTGCCCATATAGCTTGCTTTGATGCATCTTTACTTGCATCGTTTAGAGAAATAAAACATGCTCTAATTAATTCACAATAAAGGGTTGACAGAGGGTAACTTTTTAATCTCTGTACCATTAGCAACTGACCGGAGAGTTGCTGCATGTCGGCACTGGGATTTGATAAAACATTGACAGCTATCAGAGCTTGCAAGCAGTGAGTTACAGTATCAACTTTATTATTAAGAGGAGCTACTTTATCAATATCCAAATTACAAATCTTTTGTAATGTATCATGGATGGTCACAGGAGCTTTGAATTGTGTGTTCATCATCATGAATGTTGTTATTTCTTGACATTTTTTAGTAACTTCATTATACTCATTAGGATCATTTTGTTTTGCCAAATAGAACATTGCTATGAGAAAGTCGGAATGTACCATTGAATTAAGTAGTAAAGTTGATTTTTCCAATAGTTCTTGACTTTGAATAGGGTTTGATGAAGGATATTTACTCAAAGAATAGTGATATACTTGAAGTAACCATAAGATGATTGACGAAACAGCAAAAGCAAGTATTTCATCTTCCATTTTACTTCCACATGTTATGCTATCAAGAAAACTCTCTAAAAATTCTAATAAGCTTGAGATACAGTGTGGTTTATGAAATGCATCAAATTTTGCAATTCTTTGCAGTACAGCTGCATAAGATACTATATTTGAGGCCAAGGAATGCTTTAAATACGATATTACTAGTTGGTTGGCACCACAGCCAACCATAGCCTGTTGGAGAATGCAATCTGCTAGGTTGTACAAGTCCCCACTGACACCTCTTGGTAATATAGTTTTGATATTTATTCCCCATTGAATGTCAGTCCACCTTTCACGCCAAGCTTTTAATATCAATTCTTTCAATGAGCTCGTTTTGCTAGTGATATTCGAAGCGTCCATTTTTACCATCTTTAGAAGGCAATATTCAAGTTTAGTTATCACATACACAATAATAACTATATAACTTTCATTATTTCAATGTCCACCTAAAAACTACACTAATTACTTTGTGTCTGATACAATAAAAACAAATAAAATCAAGTAATTATTAAAATATTAGTTACTAAAGTGACACCGTTATCAAATATTAATTTTCAACTCGTTCCAATATTATACTGACATTTTGACTTTGACATTTTTAACGCAAAACTGTAAATAGAAAATATAATTTTGAATGTTTGCATATTATCCCCAATTAAGTAATAAATAAAAAGGGATTTATTTATTTAAATTGGTTTCAAAAGTGGCATTAAATGAAACAACAGTTAAATATGTATATTTTTGTAAAACGGAACATTAACGTAAAGTCTTAATAGTTAAATGTCAATGTCAAAACCGCATGTTTACATTGCCATACAAACTTTTTATATGTATATTTTTCCTAAAAAATATAAGTTTTAAAAATGAGTTTTAGATGTTATAAAGAAAAGGTAGACGAAGGAGATACAGTAATTCTCTGTGTAGGTAACAACTTGCATGCTATAGAAGTAAAACCAGAGATTGAAAATAAAAAATGTAATATGATTGAATATGTTTACCAAACAACATTTGGCGCTTTAAAGGTTAAAAACCTTATAGGATGTGAATATGGAAGCAAAGTAAGTGATCTTATATAATTGATATTACGATTCAAACATAGATACGTTGTAGCATCCTATATTCCATGTTACAATATAGAGAAGAGTATATGCATATACTTTTCCCTATTTTAATTTAATACTAACTTATATATTTTTAATTGCGTTGCCATTATATTAGTTAAATATTTTATTTAAAAAAATAATTGCTAAAAATTCTCCTACAACAAGACTTCCTTCTTTTATTCCATGAATACATTTGATTTTCTTGGACAGGCAATATAAGGCAGCTTGGTTATAAATAAACGTTTTTACAATGACAATTTTCAAAAGTAAAAGAGAGCCGAACCTGAACCTAACTTATAAGACAATCTCACACACATTAATCATACTAATATTAATCAGCACAAAAATCTTTGAAATAAAATTTTAAGAAAGAGTTCGCAGATTAGTGTTACACAAGAAAACTTTTTATCATTCAAATTTTGTTTAAAAAAAAATCTTAAGCCTAGCTTGGGATGCACTTCGTCAACTTTTTCCTTACCCTTGTTATGTTTTCAATTATTTATTGATTCAAAAGTATTTGCTTTGTGACACAAAGTGTCCATAAACAGCATTGTTGAATGACAACACAGACCTATTAATATTCTACTTTTAAAAGACAAGAAGAGCTAATAATAAAATTTACAAAATTTTAATTATAATTTTTCTCAATAATTTAGTTTACAATAAAAAATTGTATTATTTTATAATTTAACAAAATTTGCTATAAAGTCAGTATATATATATACACAATTAATAATTTATATACATATTATGTATATACATAAAATATAAATTATACAAAAAAGTTAAACATGTTTATACAAAATATATGTTTTAATCTTAGCTTATGAAACATATTTTAATTATACTTTAAAGAATATAAATGAAGAATGTATTTATAATTAATGTAACAATATTATATTGAATAACCCTAATATGTTGGCAAAAAATAATCTACTTTGACCTTCATAGCAAATTATTTTGGTTTCTATAAAATTTGTAAATAGTTTTTACATTTGTTATAATAATTTTCATTTAAAAATGTTCCTACGAAAATTACTAACCATTTACAAACAGTGTTTGTATAAAAAACTTTAACTTATTCTACTCGCGGCAAACTAACGAGTGCCGTCTTCATATCCTCCAATCGGATTTATTACGTAAAGAGTATCAAAGCGCGCTAAATCCTTAAATTTTTTGCTGGTCCGAGATTTTCAGTTTCTTTAAAAAAGGAATATTTGCTTGGAAATGTCTAATTTGACTAGTTAACTAAAATCGTAACGTAAGTAAATCAAAATATTTTTAATAAACACTGAAAGAAAGTAAACCGTTCTAAAAAGCATTTGATATCGAAATTTAGATCCACCAAATTTAGAGATATTTTCAAGAGTCGAGAGAGTTCCATTACTTGATCTAAAGACATGGATTTAATATTAATATAAGTATGTAATGGTATCTTCTGTCGTTTATTTGAAAATGTCTTATAATATGAATACGGAACGAATTCCCAGAGGTCGCGGGTTCGAAACCCTGCCCGTATCGGTCTATTTTTCATTCTGTATTTATTTAAAATTTAAAAGCCCAATAACATGTTTAGTAGTACTTTTCTTTTAACGTCAAAGTAATAAACAATGGCAATTAAAGTCATTAAATATGATTTTGTTATAGAAATTTTGTAAATATGTATGTGTAAAATAACTAAAAAAGACTACTCAAATGATAGCAAAGATTATTTTTCTTTCATTAGTGATTTGTTAGTTTTTTTTAATTTATTATCATTCTACATTTTTTCCTAACGACTATCAACTTATATAACAAACTATGCATATCGGTTTATTAATATTCACATCCGAAATATACCCCGATTTAAATTTAAATTATTCTTATTTCTTAAAAAATAAATAAATATATATTTTTTATCATTTCTAACAAGTGTCCAAAACTGTCAGAAATCTAATAGGTACTTTGGTCCTTAAAAGTAACCGGTTTTAATCGAAAATCGAATCGTTTTAATAAGAGACGGAATTGATCGAATTTAACCATTTATTTTTTTAAATTTTATTGACTATGTAGGTAGGTCACAAAATATGTAAAAAGATTGTCTTCTAAGAAAGTTTCTAATCAACAATATTTCAAGCGACAATATTTTGAAAGAATCCTCATTCATTTATGTTTCGAAATCTGTCTTATTTAAAACAGACCAAGATAAATATAAGAATTTATTACAAAAAAAAATATAGTTCAACGCATACGTACAATCACAAAATTATATATATTTTTTTTATTTTTAATTTAACCTACGTGTTTAACATAACCTATGTACACAGGTAGAACTCTCGCAAGGCTGGGGGTACGTGTTACAACCAACTCCAGAATTATGGTCGCTCACACTACCACACAGAACACAAATTATTTACACACCAGATATAAGCATGATCCTGCTGCAGCTGGATCTGGTGCCAGGGTGTGTCGTGGTGGAAGCAGGTATTTAAATTCTCTACAATCTCTAAAATCTATTCTACATAGTTTATATTCCATTATGAGTCTGTACGTCTTAATGCCTTTATTATATTTTCTTTACATTTTGATAAATAAAAGATAATCATGTGAATATATAATATTTTTTACGAACTACCCATTATTATTAATGAATAAATATAATTATGTATATCCTGTCCCATAGCAGTTATGTCTGGGACTGCCTTGGTTTATTTGTTTCGTATCAGTCAATCAATCATTATATATGTTGATGTAATTAAATAAATCAAATCTATATATCATATGCTAAGATCTATTCATGATTAAAAATTTGTTTAAATGATTTCCGCGTGCTTTTTTTTCCATAAGATTGTCGGTTATTTTTTTTTCTCTCAAGGTTCTTGACTATCTAAATATAGGAATAGGAAGTTCACTCCTTTCAAACTATGTATTCTCTATATTTTACGTGTATCCATTAAATGATATAAAAAAGAATTGTGTCACGTATGAGGTTAATATAAGTTGATATTTTTTTACTTCTCGTAGTCTTATTATTATTATTTTTTTAATCTCACTACAAGCTAAGTTAGAATGGTACCTAGTATTATATTATATATAGTATTATAGTATGTTTTAATCCTCGTCCCAAAAAGAGGGGTGTTATAAGTTTGACATGTGTATCTGCGTAAACTTCGTAAAATAGACACCATCGTCAAAGTACGGACAACGGTCCTCCGACGTAAACGACAACTTCAATAAGTGCATAATTATATTATTTTTATCCTTTTTAGGGATCTTTTTATATATTTTCGTTTTTTTATTTTTTTTGGTTTTATATAAGGCTAACCTAATTAAAACAATAAATAAGATTTATTTATTGTTTTATATTTTATAAGGTCTTCCTAACGAATTAGTTCGCATAATACATAATATATTTATCTATAATATAATATAATATTTTTATTTGTGGTAGACGCCATACTTATAGATAAATATATTATGTATTATGCGAACTAATCTTATTTATTGTTTTATATTTTATAAGGTCTCCCTAACGAATTAGTTCGCATAATACATAATATATTTATCTATAAGTATGGCGTCTACCACAAATAAAAAAGACAAACAGATTATTCTAACCGTTACATACCTATTACAGTCTTGAAATGTGCAAATAATTGACAGGTACAGGCAGCGGCTCACTCACACATGCACTCATCCGACGAATTCGTCCTCATGGCCACGTTTACACATTCGACTTTCATTACAACAGAGAGGTGCTGGCTCGAAAGGAGTTTGAAGCTCATGGGCTTGCTGATTTTGTTACTGTAAGTATCACTATGTAAAGATGTTACGGATTGATGTAACCCAGCACCTAATTGTAAATTAGATTTCTTATTAGTATGTCTGTATGTGACAAATCTCAAATCTAAAATAGTGTACAGAATTAGAGTTCTTAAGCATGTTTTGTACATTATTATTCAATATTTGAGACAAATCAGAAACCAATAACTATATTATCAATTCCTACATCCGGATTCTGGTGATCAATAAGTTCTTCCTCAGCAGTACTTTTTACTGGAAGAATAAAGTTTAGTGTAAGATCTTTCGGTTTTTCGTGATATTAGGTCTTTTAACGTGAAATAAAAAAATCTACATAAATGCCAAATTTGTTTTGTTCGTTAGGCACAACACAGAGACGTTCTGACAGATGGTTTCGGAGATGAACTCAATGGGAAGGCAGACGCGGTATTCTTAGACTTACCTAGTCCATGGGCTGGAGTTCCACACGTTGTAGCCGCCATGAAAAGTAATGGTAAGTACAGATAAAATTAAAACACCAATTTGTAAATATTTTTTAATATTATAACAAATTTGACAGCCCTATTTAAAATATATCTATATTTAATGACATCTTTACATATAATAGACAAGAAGTCCTACATGTACAGGTAATTATTTTCATAGTTATCTATTGTAAGTCGTAACAGATGTAAACAGACAGTATATCCATTAATTTACTATGCATGATACAAGTTACATTTGTAAAGACTAAACATCTAGATAAAGATAAACTATCGCAGCAGGAAACCACTGATCCTTATAAATCGACAGAATCGATTGCGATCTGATTACCCAGTGTCGATTATTCCAATCTGCATGTAAGTTATTCGATTCTATTCATTAAACATAGTGCCGAACTAGATAACGATTTTAAAATCGATTCATCGGGTCAGACTCGTTAAGTTATGTCGATTCAGGGTTGCCGCTAATTACATTAATCGTCACAGATTAGTACTTAAGATTAATTATTGATATTCATTTCGTACAATAAAAATTTATTCCATTAAAAGATGTTCATTATACGAAAGACATGTAAGCTTTCACTAAGTGTAGTTCAATAAAATTCTCAAACTGGCAGCCCTACATTAATCTTAGCCTAATTGGTAGATCCTTATAAAATGTAGATAAGTATCTCTTACGCTCACAAACAAATGACACATTTTGCTATTTATCCTTGAAGTCTTTTAGTCCATTGTAAGAGCACAGCGGCTTCACGGTGAGGTAATGTGCTGTTGTAAATATAATACGATTTTATTTTACGAAACGGTGATGGATTGACGAAGACAATATATATTTAGTAAGAGAGTGTTATCTTAGAATATTGTGGACTGAATATAAAAATAACATTATTTTTTGTTCGCTAAAATGTAACATTTTTGACGTTTTCTATTTAGCTATGCCGATGGTATATATTATACAACTTTAGTAAAAATATTGTTTTCTAAGAGATAAACTAAAGCTTTGGCAGATAATTGAAGAAGATCCGACGGTGACGTCATCCAATAAAACCATCCTGATTAGTCCTTAAAATGGTCAATTTATTTCCCTTTTCAACACATCTTTATAGCCAAAGAGTATACAACAACATCCTTAAACTATTTCCATAATGGTTTTTAAGTTCATATTTTTTACAATGTACGCCAAGCAGTCGTATTTCTCAGCTAAATGAAACATACAAAATTAATATCAAGATTTAGTTGTTACAAATCATAAAATAACAATAATAAAACTTTTGTAAGTGACGTGTTTATTAATACCAATAAAATAGTTACTCGTTATTATTATCGTATTTAATATAAAAAAACGAAACTTGCACACACTTTTTCGTTATTTATTTATCAACGGACCAAGACTTAAAACTTTAATACGGTCGTTCGTAACGTAGGTATAGTGCGTAAGTAGGGTTAATATATTGAGATCAGGTAAAATACATGGGCTCAATTACGGATGCGCTTGCGCACCGCACATTCCTATACACAACTAGCAACATTGCGTTTATACATAATATGATTATAAAGTCAGATTTGTTCGTAATAAATCTACGGGATCTTTGTAATAACGGAGTAATAAATAACTCAATGGGTGTATTAATTACTATATGGTAATTAAATGGTGAAGTAATTTATTAGATCTATTCAATATTTACATAAATTATTCAGTTTTTATTAAGGTTGCCTTTACATTTTATTATTCACACCAATAAATATTTCATCAACTGCAGCTTACAAATATCAAATCTTTTGTTACCATCAATCAATATTGCTTCATAACAGTGTCATTCCCGCCATATACATCTTGATACAATACTCGTTAAATATCTAATATCGGCCGTATCTAACACTTTTAGTTCAAATGATTTCTATAGGCTTATTTATCGCCCGTCGCGCTTGTCCAAATATGTCTTATTAATAAATGGTCAGCGCTTAGCGATGGTTTCAACGACAAAGGATAACAAATGTGCACTGTCTTTTGTTAACCTCCCTCTAAAGATACAGTTTTTAAATATCTGGTCATTGTAACGGTGTTTAACTACATGAAGATTTACTAGCAGGTAAAACATTTAATCAGAATATGAATTCTTCTTCGCGTTTAATGACACCTGCATTACCAGCACTTACTAAGTGTCCAGTCGTAATCGCAGTGTTTAGTACACTTACAAATGCCTGAACTCAGAACATGACGTATCAATGTAACTAAACACTCTCCTGTGTGGTCTTGCAAGAACAAACTTAAGTCTAATAAGACAGCCCTTTAGCTCAGCTGTCTCGGTTGAAACGTTATCTTTGGGTGAAAAATAGCACCTTTTGTGCTTTGAGAAAACAAACAGGGCTTTAGATTCGCGAATTTTAAGCGTAACGATGTTCTTAGGACTCTAGAGATGAATATAGGGTAATTTGTAATGTGGTTCTAAGGACGATATGTGTTTATATTAGTTTATTTATATAAATAAATGAAAATAACAATAACAATAATAACAACGCTGATATTATCTAATCAAATCAATTTAGATTCTAGACTACAAGGGTCTTAGTCACAACTGTTCTGAAATCTTTAGGTCAATCATGGTTGTCTCTATCCTTTAATATATTGTCAGATAGATATTTGCTAATTTAATATATTTATAAATTATAACCATAATTTTCAATCAATAAATCTTTCAATCCATTTTATCAATAACATTGACATTGACAATTTGCTTATTTTGTCTTTTATTATACAACCTTTTTGATAAACACCTTATTCAATCTATGTCCATAAAGGCGAGTTCATAAATCTCAAACTATCATCGTGTCTGCAATCGTAACTGACGCGTCAACACTTCTTGATAACTGACGACATTATCACCTAGAACTTACCGCCGCCATGTTGCTGCATACAGAACATTTGTTATACACTTACTGACTTCAGAGATCACAAGACTATAGTTTTGTTATTCTGAAGCTGAAGTTTAACACGACTATTGGAATTCGATTAGATTTATAACTAGAGAGATTCTTGAAAACTTGATGTATTTTTTCATTAAAGTAATTAATAATGGCAAATAACAGTAGATTATCTAGGATTGGACTTGTACTTTTTTAATCAATTAATTCCAGCTTGCGTAATGCCGTTCAAAAACTAAAGGTTCGATTAAAGCAGAACACGAATCAATAAATTACTGAACGCAACATTCCTTAACGCGTTTAATTATCAAATCCTACAATTAAAGATAAAGATCAAGGAATTGTTCAAAACATTTCATGCATACTTCTCGCACCCCTGCAGGGTACTCGAATCATACTTCGACGATAACAATCTTATATCCTTGTTACTTTCCAAATACATGTCATAAGTGTAATAGCCACATGACATAGCTTGTCCCCTCGGGCGCTACTCGCCCCGCAATCTACAACAAACTTGAACATTCAGTCGTAGCAGCAATTTTGTTCCTTATATCAATATACGTAAGACATATTAATGTTTGATCGGACTTTCTTTTATTGAATAACTTTGTAAATCATTTTAAAGACCACATTATGTTTTATCATCGCCATAACATTGTTACGCTAATCACAACTTTATAGTCTCACAAATAAGAGTTAAACAAAATTGATTATAAGTTCAAAGTATACGCGCTACTAAATCAAATAGTGGTCAATTAAGATAAAGCTCAGAACGACAGCTTCGGACAATAGACCATGTGACTAATACAGCGTTTTGTTTGCCTAACTGAATTACAACTGGACTGATACTTGATAGAATGTCTATTAATAATGAATTTGTTTTATGTTTTCTGATACAACTGATCAAGCTATTTACTATACGGGATAAACGTCAGCTTACAGCAATAACAGTAAAATATAGGTGTGTATTATTGTCCCTTTCTGTTTGAACTTTGATATATGGTTTTACTAAATTTCTATGATTCTATCGCGTTATCATAGTTAAGTTAATAATTTTGATATTAGTTAGAACGGTTTAAAGTTGCATAATAATAACCATTTCAGTTGAAAATACTTTTAATACTAATTATAATATGTTTTATTAGTGATTTTATAAAGTTAGGCATGGTTCACTTTTTGTAAAATTGCAAAAATATATAAGAATCGTTTACACGTAGGAATCTAGAGCCCTTTTCACAACCACGGAATAAGGTTTACTCGAGTATTGCAGAAGTCCAACTTTTATATCCATGTATAAAGTAATACTTTGTATAAACATATACAATACACATTGTACATTGTAAATACGTCAGAAAATTAATTGAATACATTCGAAACATTACATTGAAATTAAACTGCATAAAAATTAACAAGATTATATTTAACTGTTATTAATTCTCTAAAACATAAACTTATCCGAGAATAAAAATGCTAAGTTATTTCTGAAATAATTATTCTCTGGAATAAAATTACTTAGTAAGATCTAAATATCTAAGTTAATTGTTCCATATAAAGGACAGGTCCAACCCATTAGTTAAATAAATTAAAAGGAATTACTATAAAATTCATTGTTAATGATCGCTGAATGGTATCTAGTCGCTAAGCTAATTTATAAAGTGGGAAAATGCGGCTATTAATTAATACTGGTTCAACTAATAGTAATGGCTTTATATCTAGTTATTAATCTTAGGCTTCTGATAAAATGTATTGAGCCGGTACTCAATTAACCATACCTACTGCAATTAAACTACGTGTTTTTAAATAAAAGTTAAATATTTTAAAATTATTATTCGATTTTTTTTTTGGAACAAAACTAAAGTTTTGAATGAATATTAATTGAGAAATTGATTACCTCTGGCAAAATTCGAATCTGCGACGCCTGGGTAAATCGTTCCGTCGCTGTGCGAATTGAGCTATTAGCTATGAAATAGTAACGTATTTTTTTACTAAATATTTGTTATATTATATGTTTAATTATCTTTCAATGTAGTAAGTTTTAAGTTAGATTATTAATAAAATGGTGAAACTGTGCTAGAATCGTTCATTCTAAAAGCAATTTTAAGTTTCTTTCTTTTACAGTTACAGAAAAAGTCTCGCAACATTAATCATTAAGACATTGCCAAATATGTTGCTTTCTATAAATATAATATCTTAGATAATAGATAACTAAATGACATATTTGTCTGGGCGTGGGGTAATATTTTTGCTGAGATTGTCATAATGCAAAAGTTATGTTTTGTGTCTTGGACTCATTGCTTTTAGGTCACTCGTTTATTTACGACACTAGGTATAATTTATTGCATAGTGTTATCTGCGTACGTATTTTATCGCTAACTAAATCGAATTCCATTTTTGAGATTGATCGTTCTTATTATATAAGTATTTAAAATAAACTTTACTCTTGATTAACGAAACGTCTGTAATGATGACTTGAAGTCTATGCTTCTTCACAGGTTACGTGTAAAACGTCACATTTTTCATAACATGCTGCCCTGAATATTGTGGTAATCTTGGACATATACAGAAGAAAAGCCAATCACATTAACCAAATTTTAACCAATCAGAAGTGTTAATTTATTTAGCTCAACCCTACCCTACCATAGCTCTAAATATGAAAATTATGTGTCGTTATACAAAATGTCCTCGCGATATATTTATTGGTTATTGTCCTATCTTTATAGCTGGTATAATTGCATTTCAAACCACATCGTATATCAATAGCAATCACAGTGTCATAATTCCTATACATTTACATAAGACACGTCCAAAACCAGAACAATTGGACCGTGGCATGCCAATAACTAAAGTATAAAATTAATACAGACGTCAGCCTCCTTTCTATGACCCCTCGCCTTGACTCGCCGCGCCCTGCGGCCGCCATGCCGCGTGTACCCCGTCACAAGATATATACCAATGTAATTAAATGCACGTGGTGTCATTTGTTATCTGTGTGATGAATTATTGATCTAATTGCGTTGGTTAGAGGTGTGAATAGCATCGCGGTTGGCGACCTAACTACAATACTCAATAGCGTTGGTAGTATTGGAGCATCGTTTGGTTTCTATGAAGAGTAAGAAAACATTCAATTACATCAAAGTGGAACATAATAATCCACAAGAATGTTTACTGTTTCTTGCATACAATTGCAGCACATTCCATTACCTGTCTGGAAACGCACGAGACAAATCAATCGATACGGTTTCTTTGAATACCGGCAATGATTCATGATGCATTCAACACCGGTCAGTTTAGTGTGTAAATAAAATTATAATTTACAATAAACTAGACCATAATAAATCATTTTTAAATTTACATATGTTATTTGTATGTGGTACCCGGGTGGGGTGAAATGATATGATTTACTTTCAATACACAGACCGACGGCGCAAATGCGACTGTCGGCTCCACGTAATTTATACCAATTGCAGTCTGTTTATTATTTTACGCCTGTTCTGAAGTTGATTCTTTTGCGTGGGAACTTATTTTACGGCTACGGGATTGTCTATTTTGATATCGGCCTAAGGCTTGGGCTTAACTCTTGACTTGGACTCTGGAAGAATCTTAACTCTCAGACTTGAATTCTTGAAGATTTTACTTTTTTGATTGAATTCATTCCAGATTAACTAAATTGACAAATATGTATGACCCACAGCTGCGCACGGACCTTCTTTCTAATAATAACATAGTTATACAGTCTACCCAAGCATCAAGATGCTATAAGATCAAGATAGGATTTGATACTAAGATATCTAGAATATATGGAAGCTTCCCGACGATGTGTTTCTCCACTGAACTTAAAAATGTTTTGATGGGAAAGGAACCCTGGACCTCTCAACTCAGTGCATTGATACCAATAGTTGTTTACCAAAAAAAAAAACGGTGGTCCAACAAAAATGTAAACATTTGAATAACGATTCTAAGATTACCAACCAAAGCAGATAATTTATAGGATAGTATTGATGTGGAGAAATAACAATCATTTCAATAATAAAACATAGCATTAAAAGCCACTGACTAGGATCAGCAAAAAGGTATCTAGATTTATTTACGCTACAAACTCTAGGAATATTTTATTATAATCATTATTGTAAAACCTCGCATTAAATTCATTTATACTAGCAATTAATACGCGTTGAATGTTTTAAATCAATTCTGTATATCCTCCGGCGATACTTGGCAGGTCGTAAGTAAATAGGCTGTATCACGCTACGGCTTCTTAATATATTTTAAATATAATATTATAATTTATATTCTAAAATACAAAGTATGAATAATAATTCTTATAGTAGTTGTATTTATAAATGGTTAATATATACATACACTTCTTCATGCTATGTATACAATCGAAACTGCGATCAGTAGTTTAAATATGTCTATATATATATATATATATATATACATATCTCTATGTTTGAACGTCATGAAAATGTAGGTTTGCGTATAAAGGGCTTGTGTATACTTGCCGGGTTTGAAGAAATATGTTGTGGTATACATTATTGACTTAACATAAAGATAAAGATGCTTATACTACATACAAGCCCATTTTTTTTTTCTTAAAGAGAAATACTATGATTAAGGCTATAATTACCATAAACTAGAAATATATATATATTAATATTTTATGCCAGAAGAAATCGCGGGCAATTATTTAGCTGTAATGTAACATTCGTATTGTTAGTTCATTAAAGAATTTATATCACAGTTAATTGGCTTCTCAGAGTTACTTTGATCTAGAATAAAATTAAATAAGATTGTTGTTAAATGAATTCAATAGAAACAGTAAATGGATAAATTCTTTACTTTACATTGTATTTGTCTTGTGAATATCGATTTTGGTATCAAACTCAATTTTAGCCAATATATCATAATTGTAAATTAGAAATTAGTATAACGTGACTAACATTATTCACTAAAGTTTATAAATTGCTGCGATTTTAGGTAGGGTAATAAATCTATTTTGTTTATATTAATTTATATTTATTATTAATTATCCACCTCGCCTTGGTTTGGGCGGGAATCTGTTTTTTAAATGCTCTGTAAGATTTTTAAGGCAGGTCTTACTAGATTATATAATAATATAACACAGGACACAAAAAAGGTTTTATTTCTTTTAGGCACAAGCTTTCTTTGTAGTGTTAGATTCCTTTTGTAAGGTTCCAAAGGAAGGAAGAAGATGGTACATGAAGAATCACCTTCATCAAACTCCACTGATACTCTTTCAAGGCATTTGATAATTTATATCTTAAATCCTTTGACCAAAATAATTGTGTATGAAATTGTCTATAATCCTGTTAGTCATGTTATACTTATTTAGTTTGTTATTTACATATAGAATGAAATATTCATCAACAAGGGTAGGATTTTATCCTGTGACCTGTGAGATGTCATGCCCGTCGCTCTACCAACTGAACTGCGGCTACCCATCTATAAGAATATACAACACTATATACAGGGTTATTTTTAATTAGTTGAGCACCTTTTGCAGGCAGCCTCTCTACATCAATCCCAACAACATTTGTTCTACGACTTTTAAAAAATCTTGATAAGTAACTCAGAATAAACGAACAAAAAAAATTTTTGCTCTCTCGATTATTTATTACTCTGTATTTTGTAAGCAGTCTACAGTATAGGTCGCGGCAGGCTAGCGAAAGTCAGAAACTGTTAAATGCGCGCGCCAGCTTTTTTCGTATAGCTTCATCTCTTTTACACCATGTTGCTATGGAAATACTAAATAATCAAAATGACAAGTATGTGGATTACAAAACACAATTTACATTAACTGATAGATAGATAATTTTGTATGGGAAAAACTAAATTTTTAAAACTACTAATTTTAAAAAGTCGTAGAACAAATGTTGTTAGGATTGATGTAGAGGGGCTGCCTGCAAAAGGTGCTCAACTAATTACAAATAACCCTGTATATTATAGTCTTTTTAGCGACGCAGACGACATTTTCTAAACCAAGAAATATGTTTTACAAGAAGAAGCTTTATTCCTCTTTATCTTTAGATTTTACAAAAAAATTACAAAACTTTATACCTGTTGTTTAATGAAATGGAAAAACTCAATTAATATTATTGAGAAAAAGCAGACATGAAATATCCTCGGTACCAAGATACCAGGACGCGTATCTAACGTCGCATAATAACACGTCCGTATTCTTCGCCTGTCGTCACGCGACTAATCAATTGCCGCGCCGCGTGATGTCTTCATCAGTCGCCTGCGGGCGTAACGCCCTGCGCTTGCGCAGCTAACGCGCTTTGTGCTTTCCGAGGATACCTGCATTAATTGCAAAACTATACTAAAGATTTGTGAATAATATTAGTATACACAATTATCTTCAAACATTGAACTTGTTATAAGTTATATAAGTTCTATATATTTCGAATAGCTATAGATTTACCAAAAGCATAATTGCTGCTGGACGTAAATATGTTTTATATTTATTAAATTTTAATATTTAATAAATCTGTAGCATCTTATAATTAACAACATCTTAACGCTTAAAAAAACTATACTAGCTAAACGCGGCATTTATTTAACCAATTGAAAGTGGCCACTTAAAGGAATCACTGTGCGAAGAGGCAACAAATCCAACAAATTGAACAGGATCGGCAATTACAGAAGACAATACGTGCGTGAGAGCGGCGCCTGCGCACGCAGCTCGCGAATTAGACTCGTTATCTGGGGCGGCGGTAATTAGGGGCTCGTTCCCACGGGCCCGACCCCCCGACAGGTGGATCTTATTATTTCTAACGGGTATACACTTTGGTTCAATGACCTGTGCTAAATAGATGTGTTTTTGTCTTAATTTATTATACTTGCCACTTAAAAAAAGTATCTATTTTTAAGGAATACTAAACGATACAATAAATAATTTTTATGTGCCATGTTACTTAGACTAAAAAAAATAAAATAAACTGACAACTGAATTAGTAGACATTGTTCGAGGAACTAAAATGTACAAAGATACAATTGACCCTGACATGAGGTGCTTGAAGATTCTCTCTTGCGTATGGTCCTACATTAAATATATTAAACCTCAGCCTATTCAGTGGTGTTGTGTAAACACGGCTTTACCTCCATTGTACCTCTATCAAGGTACCGTATCTTTGGAATTACTAATCAATGGTAGGGGACATAAAATATATTTCATGCAAACAAAGTTTGACATGAAGTTCTAGTATTCATAAAATAGAACACGAATAAATTTAAATAGCTATTCGAATCTAAATCAAGCTAGAGTCGCTGTTTGTATTAATTTCAATCGAGAAGATCGGTGTAAATCGAGAAACGTTTTAATATGGAATCGATTGGAAATTGTTTTTAATAAGGTGGCTGTTATGTTGACGAACGTGTGAATGAGTTTTATTGCCTTTTGCGTTTTAGAGACTCTGGAGGTAATGGCATATGCTTAAATGATTTACTTTAGCCCTGTAAAAGCAGTGCAATGGGAATTTTGCTTCTATAAAGAGGTCGCGGTACGTAGAATTAGAAAACTAAATTGACGTCTAACAAACTTAAAACCGTTTCAATTATTAAAAAAACAAAATCAGTAAAAGTCAAGTTCCACAACCATTAATCTTTTGTTATTCTAAGTAAGCTTTATTTTCTTTAACTTAATCTTTATAAAACACCTAATAATATGGTACAAATATTTCCTCAGAGTAGAGCTATTTTTAATTCTGCAAATAAAAAGATTCTAATTGCAGTTAACTCCGTATAGGCGAAGTACAGGACTGCCATTCAATGCGTATAAGGCTTTACATGTACAAGAGGCTAGGTGTCCAGCTACTGTATACTCACACCTTTATATATGGAAACAATTTTAAAATTAGCCAATGTATTTGCGAATTGCTAAGCTTTTAAATGCTTGATTATAAATTCGAGTTATTATTACAATAATTTAAATTTATATAGATTTTTTTTTATAGTAAATCTAATATAATCTTTTGACATATGAGAACAGTCTTATTGGATATTATTATAATAATGAAAAATTACCAAATCAATTACTTATATTTACGTAGATATTTGTATCCACTTTTTAATAGGTACAAATATCTTTGAAACTTATTATGTTTAAGTTTAATATTAAAATTAAAGCAAACATAGTATAAGGAACTGTTACCAGCTGGGAGCAAAAAGTTGACTACAAACTACATATATTTTAAATGATTGATAAGACCTCATAAGTCTTTCAAGCTTTCAAGGAAAGATTAATAAATAATTATTGATTTGTTATAAATAATATATCATTTATTTATTACGGTTTAAATACATTTGATATATAGATATATATATTACGGTTTTGTCGAACAAAACAATTTTTCATCCTCCTTGAAATACCTGTTGGGTGTTGCATTCTAAATCCTTATAGAAGATTAGATTACCAACTTAATATAAACATTATTCAGCGTTACAAATTCATTAAGTTAATTGTAAAACGTTCTTTATTAGTTCTTTACCTACGCATTTACTTGTCCTGAATTTCCGGTTGCGGAGGTCAAATGACAGTCTCTATTTAACAATTAAAGGCATATACAGAATGACTGTGGTTTTGAAATCCTTATTTAAATCCAAATTGATTGTGATTTATATTTAATCCGCGTTCTCGTAATAAAATACAGATTGGTATTAATGCTAAGTCTTAAATTCAATACAATTTTATTTATCATTGTATAAAAAATACACTCTAAAAGCATAAATTATGAAAATTTTGTAAGCGAAGTTGCAAACTTTGCTGAACAAAGTTCGTTAGTGCTTCGTGACGAAGATTTTTGCCAGAAATCGTGTGATTTCGTGACTTAGTTTCCGCATATATCACTTTTACTGCTGGATTACTGTATTGAATCACGTTTTGTTCTGTGTCATTTAGAATGGAGAGTCGTCTCGTCCTTGTCAATATAGAAACAAGGAGCTAATTAAAATTGGAATGTTTCTATTTATACAAAATAAACGTCATTTTTGTTGTATGACATTTACGTCATTTATTACAGTATGCTACTACAATAATCAAAATATACTAGTAATACAAAGTTAAATTAATAAAGACATAACTAAACATATACCTTCAATAGCCTATACTTGTCACCCAAATAAGGCAATCAGGTCTTACTCATTCGGTAATAATTCTGTGAACTCGTACCACAATTTAAACCCAAACCATATTGATGAGAGTCGATGATTTCCAGAAATAAATAGCGTTGTATTTATAAAGTTAAAGCAAGGAGATCTCGCTCACCGATTGTAATACGTTCTTGTATCACTTGTAAAATACTTTATTGTGCTTTAGTGGATATATTGTGTGTTGGTCGTTGGCTCGATTTAAATTAAATATTTATTTTGTTCTAAAAAATGTTTTACAGTTTTTGTTTTTATTTGATTTATATTCTATCATAAAAATCGACATGTAAAACTAAATAACCAACAACTTATTACATTCAAATATGTTTTCTATGTTATTTATGTGAACCTAAAACATCGATATAAATAGTTAGGACTCTTTTTCTCAAAATATTATTTATATTTAAAACTATGTTTATAATTATATGTAAAAATCCTTAATTTTACATATATTTATTTTATATTAAGCCTTCACTTTACCACATAATCTTACCACCGCTCATTAATCGCATTACAGCACGAAAGTTTAGAATTTTGGTATGAACAAGCGAGACAGAATGATAATGTTTATTCGTTTTTTGAATTTATAGCAGCGCCTCCCCGTTAGGTTTATCTCTATCGGTGCGCTATGGAGCTATCGCACCAACCACCATCTGCTGGCCGTACACACAGCATACTTCTACAACATTAATTTGTTCCTCAAGTATAATTTTTAGTCAAATTTAAAATCAATATATTTTAAATACAATCAACTGCAATAGGGGTTAAATAAATATAATCAAATAGTATATAAAAAATATTTTTAGTTGAATATAATTTTAAATTGATTTTAATGATTATTTTGCATGATGAAAACAATAAAGTATTTCAAGTTTATTTATTATTTTGCTATAATTGAACGCACAAAAGCGCACTGTGTATCGCACAAGAGCTAATGATACACTGATTAACAATATTCGGGGTAGATAGTAGTGAGTTACTCGCGGGGGGGCGGGGCGCGATGCTAGATTGCGCGCGCGCCGATTTATGCCATACCTCTCCGTATTAACTGATATCGAACACTAAATATCACATTATTATATGCGAAACAAATAATGCTCTTTTACAGGTACGTGCTATCTTTTTATTTATTGTGAAAGGTATTTAAAAGGATTTATGGGGTTAGACAAGGGTAAGGATAAAATTATTGTTCCAACTACAACGATTGGAAATAGATTGTAATATGCTGGTTGGTAACCTGACAGTAAAACTACTAAATTTATTTATGGTTTCTGTGCTCTTTTATTTTTAAAACATTTTAAGACATTGTTTTGTAATATTTTTATTAACGTGTAACAAATTCTCTAGTTAAGGAGAGTTTTAATGAGATCATTATAATAAGGAGAACTTCTCTTTTATATGAAGAAAGTTATAGGAAAATTATTTTATTTTATATAGTAGAATATCAGACATCCATCCCAAAATTAACTTTCCATTAGCATGGACTTGTTGACTCTTCCAATCCATAATGTAGTGTAATAAAAATAGGTTTTTCAATACTACAATATATCACTATATAATTCAAAAGATAAACCCAATCATAATCTCTTATATTCTCGTAATTATGTCTCGTTGATTATCTATCGGTGGTATCACATGTCCTTTGTTAAAACGGAATAAACCCAATTTATAAATTCGTCTGCGACACGAGCATCATTAATTATGTTGCTGGTTGGGTGGCTAAGAAAAACTTACTTCACTCATTTTGCTATCATTGCCATCATAGCCTGTCTCTTTTTTACACGTACGAAAATGAGAAAACTGGATTAATTTTTCAATATAAGTAGATACTCATCGGTAAACAAAATGCGATTCTATGTGTATTGTCATTAAGTATAATTTTCTTTGATGATATCTGGTGGTTACGACTGTCCTGTAGACATACTGTGTAGGTTTTCTCGCTCGAAGGCTGTTGTGGCGAGCCTCCTTGCGTTAAATGGTGTTATCTCGGCCCTCGAACGCAGCACCTCTCAGTATATTTCTTTATCTTGTCTCCGCTGGCGGTTCCCATTTTGTTTTTTATTCATTTGCTAATTTCGAAAATGAGAAGGCACAGCGATCACATCGCTATTGATCGTAGATTTAGGCTCGAACATTAATAAAATTAACGAATGCTCTTTAAATTAATTGAACGCGTCTCCTGGAAGTTTATCATGGATCAGTGTGTCCCGGCTCCTGGGAACTCTACAAGTTACATCACTAGATGAATATCTATCCTCTTTTTAAAACAGGATAGCAATTATAGACCATTTTACATTTTCCTTCCACAAGGTGATATAAACACGTATGTAACAAACAAACTATTAAAATAAATGATAGAATTATAGAAACATTAAACAACTAAACAATCATGTTTGTTTACATTGAAAAAGCGTTACAGGTGGTATTCCAGTCGGCGCCCCGGGCGAGGGCGGAGCGCCCACCTCGGCGAACGCCCTGCCCGACCTATATGCCTAGGATAATTGCATATTCGTATGCATTTGAATTATATACCTCAGCTGAATTGTGAGAGCTCTGCCATAACTTTCTGTTATGCCTTTTTCGCAAAATTTATCTTTAAACCACTAATAGAATGGTTGATGATGTTTAAATTGATTTTAAGTTATTTCATGTTGCTTTTTTTATTTCTATTATATTTTATAATTCTAACCAATATTATAAGGGCGAATGTGAGTTTTACGCTTTTACGTCCTTACTTCCTACATCATCAAGAAACATCGCACACATGGTCAGGTGTACAGAAAAGGAATCAGGGTACAGTTCATCCTGAACCAAGTATGTTCCCGAGGGATGGAAGAAAAACATTAACACTGCCGTACCACATAACAGGGTTGTTTTTAGAAAAGAAAAATATAATTAACTATAATTAATGAAATACATATAAATGGGTATTACGCAACTTAACAACATATTTTTTGTATATATTTTTTTTCTTTTACATTCTAGATTTATATGTACTTCAATGATGTTTTTGAAAATATCTTTAAACATGTATAGCCATGTTAAACTGATTTAAATTTATATAAATATAAAATGAAAAATAAACCGATACGGGCAGGGATTCGAACCCGCGACTACTGGGAAACCGTCCCGTCGCTCTACCAACTGAACTACCGTATCGGTATCGTATACGGAATCCCTGCCCGTATCGGTTTATTTTTCATGCTTTATTTATATAAATTCAATGATGTCTTTATTCCTATGACTTTTCCTTTTATGGTAATAGTTGTATAGTCATATTAAACAATAATGACTGATAAATAATCAAGTCATTGTAGACAATGATTATACAATGCTTTTTCTTGAAACCACAATAAGAATTTTTCCGTCTTTGCTAACTTGCAAGATTTCACAAATTTATCCGAAACCTATATCCTTGATAAAAATCTTTAACTATCTCTATTAATTATAATCAGACGGATTTCACTGAGATATGTAAAACTTACGTAAGTAATGTCTTCACAGTATTGGTTATAATAAATTGTAAGTATCAAAATAATTATTTTTCAATCGTATCTTATGGAGAACAATAACGAACGTACCATATGACCTCTAAAGCGTATGGTAGACAATTAATGTTGTATAATTACTGGAAAGTATACTTTATGTGGTAGTATATAAGATTGAATACAAAAGCTTTGTGGAGGGTTGTATTTAAAGCACCATATGTGATTTCACCGCTAAGTTATCTTAGCTAATACATCAATAGATTGTCCACTATTGTCAGTGACGGGACGGTCTTTTGTTAGAAATAGTGATGTGCTATGTGGATAAATATTAATAATATGATTTTATCCGGTAATCTAATTTATATTTGACTCGTAAATTATTTTGTATTGGTTAGCTACTCGTTTTTAATTTTATTTTTCTATTAAACTCATTTTTAACATTTAAAATTTGTAAAATATAAAGCAGATGCTATTATATAAAAAATCGCACACCTTAAGTATATGTTAAAATACTAAGTTAATGTGATGTGAAGTTTATTTAAATATATTGTAGTTAAGAAAAAAAAATACATTAGCTTGACCTAAAAGTAATGAACAGTAAAACAAATGATGAAACAGCAATTATACGCAAATACCAAGCAAATACTAGGAATTTAATAATTACGAATCATCACAGATCGACTCGATATCATTGTTGTCTAAATTTATAACTCCATCGTAGTCTAAAGCAACTTTCATGCTTAGAAATTACATTATTTAATTGATAAAAGGCTCGTCTTATCTAACTGGTTCATCTCCTATTGTTGTTGTTAAATAGTTACTTGATGGTTCAAGTAACTTTACAATGGATATCTTTTCGATTACCACAGCTTAGAAAGTGTTAACTCTTTTATAAAATACATCCTGTTATATTAAACAGCCATGAAGTCAATTCCTCAGACTGACAATTTAATTCTGCTAACTCACACATAAGTATATCTCAATTGTATCGAATAAAAAAATCGATTTTTATTTTCATATCGATTATTATTTTCAAATTGTTAAGTTAATGGAGCATCTATAAAATATAGCCTAAATTCTAGTTGAGCTGTTCTGTTCACATAATTGAGCGGGCTGATGTCCTCACTAATCTGTCAATTAGCCAGCATTCTTGCCCCGTGACCTACTATAGGATGACTAACAGCTATTGTTACCCCTCTTGCCTCGTTGCGGATATTTAATATACCTAAAATAATATTAAACTATCATAATATTGCTGTATAGCAGTATCAACAATATAATATCAATCAAATTAGTGAAACAAGCAAAATGGATACAATTATGCTCCTCAAACGAACTCCAGACCGACACGAGGCTACGTGACTTGAAAAGCATTAAGATAACATTACATATTTCGCCACCTATGTGCTGAGATTCTCTAGAATGGCTTCATTACCTCCCTGATCCGGCTTCATTATGCTAATGTACCACACCGCCCATTATATCATCCAGCCACGCGATACGCATTTTAAAATGGAAACAATTTGAAAATGCCCCCCGTGGTGCTGCGCTCGCGCACAAGACTCAGATTGGCAGAGTGAGTGACGTCAGCTGTCCTTATTGGTCGATAAGATTTGACAGATAAGAGCCCGCGGCATATTAAAGATATGTTTCGGCGACTTTACCATGTTATTTAACTGTATCATCCCAATGTGCCGAGCTTTATCCTATCCGAATAGTCTATCATAGTTCCTGTCAACATTTTTTTTTCTTTATTGAAATTCTTTCTGAATGAAAGTAACTGTATTATTGTTTTATTTGTTCAGATATCGGTTATTCGTTTAGAGTTAAATATAAGACGCTGACTCTAAATATATATAATTCCTATATTGTCTCCAGGTGGCCGCTTCTGCTTCTTCTCGCCGTGTATAGAACAAGTTCAGCGTACTTGGCTGGTGCTGGAGGAATATGGCTTCCAAGATATTAATACTATGGAAGTTCTTCAAACAGAACTCAAAGTCAGCAGACGGACAGTTGCTGTCAGAGACTTATCCTTTTTGAAACACAAGGTATGTTATTAATTCTATTTAAAATATGCCAAAAAACACATCGATTTAAACATATATTTATTAAGATAAAATATAAAATTGAAAATGTAATATATTTTTGTAACAAAGGCAAGCTAAGCTAGAGCTAGAGTAACTAACTAAGCGCTATCTGGGCCGCCCATTGACCTCACAGCTGACACATTAACTTAAGTGAATTACGAGCTCGTTGCGCGTACGAGGATCGATCAGAGGCTAACAAGCCAATAATTGACAGAATACCAAAGACCGATATACTTACACACGTTGCGACACAAATTAGCGAATGTGTACAGCCTCAGAAAGAAACGTCGAGAGAACCGATGGCTGGTCTAATAAGAATATTATAAATAAATATATATACATAAAAGTCTCCAAAAAGTTTCAATATCATCTAGATAGTATCGATTGGTAAATCACTAAATGTATTTCAATGATATGTATTCATTATAATAGTTCTCGCGTGGTTTGAATAGATCCACATTCTAACTGATATATGAACTTAAATAGATAGATATATAGTCTCTGATCTCATTATTGGCGGCTTCAAGCTTTATTTGCTTGGAATATTACTTATGAGGTTGGACCCTGCGGCGAGAATACGCGAAGTGATAGATTTAAAAACTTAGATTTACATTATACTCTAAATAAGCTTTTTTAATATAGTCTATTATTTAAAAAATAAAATAATAAATTAATAATTAAAATTTAGATGTAATAAGGATGAAGTATTCTAATTTTCTTTGTTTACATTAATAATTGCATTTTACAAACCCGATTAGCGCCTTACCAAACATTTTCCTTCATAATAAATTAAACTTTATTAGTAACATAATAACTTTATATAACAATTATCTGTCATATAAATACGATAACGGCGACATATCGAAGCGCGGTCAGAAACATCACGAGCACCGTCGCGAGAGGTCACGTACAGACAGAAGCAAGGAGCTAGTGATTTAAATCATACAATTTAATCGATACATTTATGAAAAATATAAATAAACATCACTATTATTATAGATAAGATCGCTATTTTAAGAAGTGTGTCTTTATATGATTATTATTATTTTTTCATATTATGTATATCAATGAGAAAATATAAAATGAATACTCATATCATTGAATTTGAAAAATGTTTTAATATAGTTTTACATAACGAACAAATAACGATTATTAAAACATAGTATCGATAAAATAGCTTAAGTACCACAAACTTAAAGCCGTGGGAACATGAGAAGAGCTTTTTAAATCTATCCCAGAGATCAACGTAGCTCATATATTAGAGCATTACTAGATTACAATAGACATTACTCTTGCCATATTCGTGAAAACGCCAATTTCGGAACTTAGAGATTAAATAGTAGGCACTTGAGTGTAATACAATGAAATATGATTATACCGTGTTATACTGATATCGTTATCTATGAAATGCAATTTGCAAAATAATTTTCATTTCAAATATTCCATGGAATGCCATAATGCAAAGGTGTATAAGTCCTTTTTCAAATATGGAATTATTTATTCAAATCACATTTTGAAATTGGAATGACCTTTAAGCAAATACACGTAAGTCCTTATTCAAATATCGAATTATTTATTTTAATAACATTTGAAAATTGCAAAGACGTCAAAGTAAAGACACGTAAGTCTTTTATATTTCGAATTATTTATTCTTATGACATTTGAAAATTGGGATGATCTTAAAGCAAAGACACACGTCATTCCTTTTACAAATATCGAATTTATTTAACAGAACATTCTCTAATGCTGCCAACAGCACTAGTCAAATCTAAACGTTATTCGCAAATCATAATGATTGGTATCCACAGTTTAGCCACTGTCTCCGTTATGGACCCTGTCCTTGTACTAAGATAGTGTATGGTCTTCGCTTGCTAGTTACTTGGTACAATACGACTTTCAGTGCTGTATTTTATAACAGTGAAACAGGAATTTGCCACCGTTACATATTGGACTGGTATTATGATTTTCTGAGCATAAATCATGAATGCATTTAGGTATAATTTTGTACACATTACATTTCTATACCATTTATTTTTAATGCAATTTCGTATTGTAATTTAATTTTATTAATCAATAAAAAAATATTTTTTTTTAATCATAACGTCTTTTATTCATATATTCTATAAAAAAATATTAAACATTTCACTGTAGTTCCACTATCCTAATTAAAACCTATCGTGCCTCCATCTAGATAGGGATCGATCTTTATGGGCCCGAATATGATTTATGCGTGCGCAGACGCAGCTGCTAGAACAAAGCAGTGCCTCGCATTCCCACATTACTTACCGAGATGACTGATCGACGGAGATCCGTTCTTTATGTCTATAGTTACGAAAACGGCAAGCTCGTTTAAAGTTGAAAGTTAAACTGTTCTGTACTTAGATCCGACCAGCGGGTTAACAACATATGTATAATTAGTGCGGGTTATGTTTTGTGGGTTTTTAATTTTTATGTTATTGTAATTTTCGTTTTATTGTAATTTTGTTTTTTATTTTGTATTTTTTTTGTCTCTTTGTTAGTAATTATTCTCCTGAATTGCTTAAACAATTTCAAGTTTTTTTTAATTTAACGATTCACCTATATAAATAAAATGAGAACTATCATTGAAGTTCTAAGCTTTATTTGCGCTATTACGTAGCCCATTTAGGTTTAGGTTTCTGAGATCCAGAATAAATTGTAAATTAATCTTATTTTTTTAATAAAAAAACCGTTTAGTTCAAAAAGTCAACCTCAATATTAATGACCATTTGCTGCTAACTACTAACTAACTAACTGCTGTCTAGAGGCAATAAACTTATTAATATATTATAGGAAACACAGAAGTATTTCAAACAATATAAATGTAACAATCCAAAGTTAATTCAATTATTAAGAGCATAATTAATCGAGAAAGCCATTACGCACAGTCATAAATCGGTCTCAATTTCACAGCGCAATCTAAACCGGTGGGCGGCGCGTGCGCAGTCGCAGATATCATCTTATCGGATCGCGCGCGATCTGTCGTTGTCGCCGGCGCGTGTCCAAACACTGTCTCAGCTTGTAACCCAACGACTGACCGCTTCTATCGTAATCAATCGCCGTTCAATACGAGCCTCGATTCAAGCTGACTGTGATGAAATGCGTACAAAAGTTTTATCTCTGCTACATGGACCATGATTGATTCGTATTACGAAATGTATTTAAATACATCTAATTGGATTCAAGATTGTATTCTACTTTGCAGTTATAATGACATAAAATGATTATAACAATTAAGGATTATTCTATCATAATTTAATGTAAAACACAGACACTGTACATGAATCTTAGCACGAGATTCAGAGTAGTGTAATACGATCCTCTATATTGTTGTGTGATGCAACAAATCTGTCGCAGGCAACACGAAGAGACAGCCGTGCCTAAAGGATGCGCCTGCGCCATGAAATCGCTCGTTACGACGTGTGGCAATACAAGCTTAATATTTATACGTTCGTTTTACACCTCTCTTCTTTACGTGATCCAGTTACAGTAAAATTGCGAAAACAAATGTTAATATAATAATATATTACTTTTACCTTTAGTTGTAATATACGTTAATTGAATCGTTAATTAAGCTTTTATGTGTCTAATGTTCCTGTTAACTTCTTCAACTACTTCCTTCTGATCCATTAATCACTGCCACCATTCGCATGTACCTTTTATAAATGGTCTTATGGCCGCTTATCCTATTGATAGCATCAGTTGTATGAACACCCAGACGACCTTTAGAACACCATCTCCGGCGAATGCGGCCGGGACTCAACACAGTTTTACCGTTACGCCCGCGATCTATAAATCCACGGCTTGACAAAATAATAGAGAATGCGATACTTCCAAGCTATTAACGCCCAAAGAGATATATTGAACGTACTCCTCTCAATCAGATACCTTAATACGGATTGTAATAGAAATTTCTAAGCTCTTTGATATCGAGATAATTCCGATTGCCAATGTATTTAAATCATTAACTTGTGATTTCCTAATCATGCATTGTAACAGTAGTTTAGTTGATTTAATAGAGTTTACTGTAGATCAATATATTATTATTAAACTAGATGTCCCTGTGTCGCGCTGTGAGTAATCGAACCCGGAAAAAAAACGGTATTATTTGCATTACCCGTATTTCTAATACTGTCATTATCTAATACTGGTTATAACCAAATATATAAATAATTATGAAATTATGAAACTGGAGTGTTTAGTTCCACCCATTTCATATGAAAACAAACAAACTCTTCAACTTATATTTATGTATGCAGTACTATTGTATTTAAGAATATACTATAAAATAGTATTATGGTAACATTTAGTTTTCTTTGTATTATTTAATACATTTTATAGAATCGAAAATTTAAAAAGATCGCAATAAGTAATAAGAACATGTAGAGACATGTTTGCACATGCTCTCTATTAATAGGTACAAAAATTACAGATATCCTGTTAGGTTATAGTAAACATATATAATAGTAAATATTTATATATTTTGCATTTTTTTTAATAATTGAAAGTATTAGCTTTAAGATATTCCAATAACATTTTTATTACATGTAATAAATACCAAATTTTCGTTATATACATAAATTATTGCAAACAGAAATTGTAAGTCAAATTACATATTTCTTTATTCTAATAAAGATGTAAATTGTTTAATTACCAATTACTTAAACATATGTATATGTTTTATTTGTATGTTTACTCTGCGTAAACATTCTTGTGTTCGTTCTACACAAATTAAATAAGTCGGCTCCTACGAGCATCATTACGATGTAACACATTGTTAAATAATGATGAACTATAATATCCAAACATTCCAAAAGATATTTCATTTGTATACTAAGCTTTATAGAATATTCCAGATACATACAATTCGTGCATGAGTTCATATTCATGCAACTTAAGCTTAAATGTAATACACTCATCAGATTTACCATGCGAACACAGCTTTAGGTAACATTCTAAATGTTATTATTATTACTTAATACCATGAGATATTAAACGTTTTGTACCCCATTTACTAGTATGTCTTTTAATGTCAACATAAATATATTTGAAATTATTTCAATAAATTACATTTACGTTCCTATTCACATATATTCATTATAAATAAAATGTAACAAATAGTTTAATAAAACCTCGTATAATATCAAAGCTAGGAGCGAGGAAAAGCACATTTACGTTAGCTGTATAGAGTCGTCACTAGCCTGTTCTGAAACACAGCAATAAATTAGCGAGCGGGTATTCAGTGTTCCCACGAACAAAACCGTATCAAGATGAGCCCAACAACACGTCGTACTGGAACGGGGACAACGAATGCGTTATTTTCTCATTCGATTTATTTTCGAGTGACATTTTCTTGCGTTTTGTAACGTGTCACTCGCTATTGTAACGAAGTGTCTATTCTTTCTTATCAATCCGGTTTTCGAACGCCTTAACATCTGTATTTACAATATATGATATAGAAATGGATTTAATTTTTTTGATCTTCGTCGCGTTTTAATGTTTACAATACAAATAACTTTTCTAATGTCAGATTTGACAATGTTTTTTTTTAAATACATCCATTGTTTTGAAATAAGGAAATAGTTTTCACTTATACTTCCAAGAGGTGTGCTTCGTGTACTATAAATTGTAACCTAATATCTGACATATTAAATATATAAATCAATGACATCTTGCTCAAGTATTTGCAACCAAGTGATGGGAACAGCTTGTCATGTTTTGAGGGCAGGATTAACTAATGTTTTACTTTTGCACCTTTCCAAAGCTTTTGATTTATTGAAGTATATTAAATTCCTATTAATAATATATTGGTTGCACGCTTATTGCACATATTGATTAATTCGGTAAGGGTACTAAAACCTTTGCCCGTTTTGAACCCAGCCTGCGTAACATTCATTATTTTTGAGCTAACCTTATGATTAATCTCATCTCATAGATAAAAAAACCATATAATATTCTAACAACAAAGTTACCAAATACTCTGAATACCAAGCCCCTCCCACTGTTATAAAAAGCAAATCCTTAAAGGAACTAACAGTCACCTTGATGCTAATTACATAGTGTGATTGATAAGAATAATACAATTGAATTATCAGCGGACCAACCGAACCACGTCACGACATCTGACGATTCTATTGGGCTTCTTGTTGCGACACTTTGATATGCTATTAGCTAATGAGATAAAATTATGCGCAGTATAATTGTCTTAAAGTTAATCTAGTTTAAACCGGTTTGAACCCAAAACTTTTGACATGTTCACTTAAACGTCAATTTCTAAAGTCAAGTTTGACACGCTCAGTTCGAACATTTATGTTTTTTTAAGTTTGCTCTCTTATTCGAATCTTCGAGAATGCCATAATTTAAAAGAAATTTGCTCTCAATTTGGTTAAAAATAAGTACCTGGGCGTTCCGCTTGTAGAATGGGTTTTAGTTAGTAACATGGTACAATATGTACACCCAAGAATGTTTATAATATGTAGTTATCTACAAGTTTAGGAAGTTATAGCACGGAGGCAGCGTGACCCCAAAACATGTGCTAGCCTATGGTTCGTGACCCGCCCTGACCCCGATCTACTAACCGACCATATTGTCTCACAGCCTGTGCCGCAAATCACGGAAAGCTCCTACGTAATTGTAATTTACGTACTAGCTTTGGTCATTTTGTAACACGCTAATAATTGTAATCCTATTTGGAGATGGGGAAAGGTAAAGTAAAGTTATGCTTTTCATTTTATTGTACTCTCAATGATCTCTGAAAAATCTCTGATGAAAGTTATCCAAAGTATTTAGGTATTTAGAGAATTTATTAACAACAACACTTATAATAATATAGATTTGGTTTAAGATTATCTATCTACTTTGTTTTCATCGACACACAAACAAGAGTTGTCAAAATTAATTAATAGTTCAATAGGATTTCAAAACTATTATTACATACCAATTTAAACTCTCGTAACTTAAACCAAACTGATAAAACAATCTGACAACATAATAATAATTACGGACGGCAACCTCTAGGTAATACTGACACATTTTCAATACTGACGTTTTAACATAATAGAACTAATTGATCTTTGGATTTGAATGTTTCCTAATCGAACGATATTTGAAACAAAGCAATCAGTAAATAAATTGCGAAAGATAATGAGCACATTCGGGTGCCATTGTCTCAGACTGAATGGTTGAATGGGTGAACGGTTGAACGGATTAATGATATTACTTCTGCCCTCCGACCCCAGATGAAGATTACTATCTAATGTAATCGGAGATTGTATTTGTAAATGAATTTGCTATTGTCGCTGTGATAATGATTATGATTTGTTTTATTGCATTTACATAAAACTTTCATTCGTTCAATAAAAGAGCTTTCAAAAAGCGATATTAACCATTCACCTTCCCGTATACCAATATGTCATTCCTTCCACAATATTCTATTATACGTCATTTGGCATATTGCTTCTTTTTTAACCCCCGAATAAAAAGAGGGGTGTTATAAATTTGACTTGTCGATCTGGGTGTATGTCTGTGTCAAATTTGCGGCCAAACGCGTGGACGGATTTGAATGCGGTTTTTTTAATCGAAAGCTATGGTTGTTTGGTCATGTTTGGTCGAAACAGAAATAGTCGTCTCCAAGATATTGACGTTTTATTCGTGCGGGGAAGAGGTTTTTATGCAATAATTAGCTGTTCCCAGCGGCTTCGCCTCGGCTTCAGGTCTTCTCGTTCGGCCTCTTTTCTTATAAACATTTTTTTTTTAATAAATAAGGAAAGTGCCTAAGCTGACAGATAATTTGTAATCATCTTACGGTTGCGTTAGAAAACGTGTTTATCGGTATTTTCTATAAATACCTTTATTTATTGTATTATTTTAAACTCGTGATGGCACGGTCTGTAAACAATTAGCTGATAATTTTACGGCAATTTTTGGGGATGTTTTTTTTGTGATAGTTCTTTAAGAGTATTTGTCGTTCATTGAGATTAGATAAATCGTGAACCGTGAAGGATTGGGGTCACGACATCTGATGACCGATGTGTTTTTCCATTGCTGACGGAAAAACGAATCTTCGGACCGACTATAAGATTTTGTTTTTAATTTAAAATTGTCTGAATAATTATATTATTTTATTTATATAATATATAAAATATGAAATATTCTTCTTCTTTTTAGTATTATCTCGAAGGTTCGAATTCTGCCAGTGTCTAGTCAGTCATGAGAGCATCACTTTAAATTATTGATCGATAATTTTTGTGACTACACTATTCAGGTTCCTAAAACAACATAAAGAGACCATCGCCAAGGTTAGTAAATGAACAATATTAACTTACAACTTTAATTTGTTTTTTTATAAAATTACACAGAATTATAATAAAAGGAGTGAAAGAAAGAGCAAGAAATCAATGATCAAAAATGTAATTAAAACATAATAACAAACAAATATTAATATTAAAATAAACTAAAACCCAAAAACTTAATACAATGGAAAACATCTCTATCGACCTTCGACACGAAGGGTAAAATGCCGCAGATCACGAGACCACAAAAAACAGTCAATCTGATCGTGACTGATCTCGACTCATTCATAAATGCTGAGAAAACGCTACGTGAAAGCATTTTCGCGGGAGAGAATTCGATCCGGTGGAATAACAAAAAAATAATTTAATTGTTACCATCGTCAAAAAATAATCCGTAATCCTTGTAAAAACTACTAATTAAAATTGATTTTATTTAACTATTTTTTATACTATGTAAGAAATTTTTACTTGATGTTAAATCAATATTATAGATCCTAAATATTTTTTTTTACTGAAATTTAGCTATCACATAACTCTATATATTTTTTTATTTATATAAAACGTAAATATATTATAAATAGTATTTAAAAAGAATACCAAAAAAAAAACTTTTTTATGCCATAAAGAAAATTTGGCAACAAATAGAAATAAAAAATAATTGTTCCGAAATATGTCACTAGATGTCGCTACGGTACCTCTGCATCGCGGTAGCGTTTACTTCACTCAAAGAGTATAAGTCATTTTGTGATGAGTATTTTAGTTAACTTTGCGCAGAGGCAATATCGTAACCAATGAGGTTAATCCGAGGTGCGATTATTGCTAGTTGAAAACTTTACCAATACCCCGCCTTGTGGTCGTGAAATACCGACCACTACGGCAATTTTTGAACGGCTGTAATGGCCTATAAGAGATTGATAAATCCAAAGTTTATAAAGAAGTGTTATTGAGGTTTGTGATATGGTCTCTATACTTAAATAACTTAAATGTTGAAACTGTTTATAAATAATATATGTGAATAAAATAATTTAAAAGCCTTATGCTGTTCACTGTTATACTAATAGTAATATTTAAGATTAATTTAAATGCAGTTTTTTACTGGCCAAGCGAAGGTTAATTACGATTAAGAACACAATTTTTACTTGTACAAAGTTCCACTATAAAAATGGAGTTCCATCAGGAATTAACAACATATTCTAAAAATTACAAGCGAAGGTTGCTCGAAATCAAGCAAAATAATTTTATAACTTGTATGTGTATTTATTGTATTCGCGTTGAGATGGCATTACTCAAGTAATTAAGATGAAAATTTGGATCCGGGCTCTATAATTGCCGACGCTGCGAAGGTTAACGAGCAATATGAAGCCCATCGAACCACCCTCACACTCGAGATGAAAGTTTAAAAAAAAATAATTCCAGAACGGTAAAGCATATTGAAAACTTAATATATTTTTAATAAGAAACTCACAGTCTTTTAAAATTTGCAATTATGTAAATATTACTTAATAATCCTCTTTTATATTATTAATTAATTGTAATCAGCCATTCTATTTATAAACATGTTTTTTTTGTAACAACTTCCTTAGACACAAATATTGTTAAATTACTTTAGAGGACACATATTTCGTAAGTTAATTATTGTTTATTCAAGACTTTTAATACACTTAACAAATGGCCGTGACGAAAAGGATTGTGTGACAAAACTGTACGAGATTACGTTCGATCCAGATTTAATAATGTCACAGAAATGACATTTACAGTGGTGAAAGTACTGGCTTATTGAGTTGAATCGATTGATCGCTTTATAATCGTATTATCGAATCACGGGGGGTCCCATGGCAGTGGTACAGTTTGATTCAGTTTAGAAAATTATTTATCTATGGTCAATTTTATTTTTTAATACAATAGTCTATTTTGGACTTCGAAATAATATATTAAAGAAATAGCTCTGGCATAGTAAAATACATGATTCTTTTGCTTTTATTTTCATCTCCAAATGTTTCAGACGACAAAAACGTCACCATTTTAACAAATAAATATTTTATTAAAAATATTTCGTTCATAAAACATTTAATTTTTAACTCCCGAACCAAAAAGAAGGGTGTTATAAGTTTCTCCTGTGTATCTGTGTATCTATGTGTCTGTCTCAACCTAGCGGCCAAAAGCGTGGATGGATTTGAATTTGTTTTTTTTAATCGAAAGCTTAGTTTGTCGCGATGGTTCTTAGCTATGTTTGGTTGAAATAGAAACAGTCCTCTCCAAGATATTGAGGTTTTATTGGTGCGGGTGAAAGGTTCTTAGGCAATATTGATAGAAATACTTAAAAAAGTGAAGATTTGTGTTTGTAGGTTCATTTAGTACAATAATGTATCATAACTTTATAAAGCTAAAAAAATGAATAAAAAAAATTAAAAACCCCCGATACAAAAAATGTAAAAATAATAATTTTATGTGCTTATTAAGGTGCTTGCGTCGGGGGAGCGCTTAATAAAGGAAAAAATAAAAAATGTGAGTAAGTTGTTACCAAGACAAATAAAGAAATAACAATATCAAATCGTATAGTCTTAAGTCGTCATTCGTTAGCACCGAGAAATTCGTAAAATAGACACCATCGTCCACATACGTACAACGGTCTTTTTCTCTTGTAGAGGTGTTCTTGTATCGGGGGTTTTTTATTTTTTTTATTTAATTTTTAGATTCTTTTTTTATATCAAATGTACAACCTACTTTTCGTTTACAGGCCATCTAGAGTGTAAATGGCTAGTGCCTTAAGATTTTTAATTTATTAAAAACCATTTCTAAATGGTATATAAGGACTCGTCATATGGGCTAATATGTCAACATTATATCAGTTTCAAAAGTTGAATCGATCAAAGCTAAGTGCCTCGATCATCGATATGTAAGGACCGAGTCACGATCTCGAGCCGGATGTTAAAAAAGTTTCGTAATTATTATAGTTCTAATCATTTAGATCCAAATTTTTTTCTGCTATTCATAAATATTGTGCCTTTTTGAATTGAAAGTAAATAAAATAAAAAAAAATTGTCATTCAGAAACAAATCCAAAACAGGGTATTGGTCTTTTCAATAATAACATTCGATCCAAAATGTATCTTTACCACATACAGTCTTTATGAGCAAATCAAATTGAGCTAATATCTAAATATACTCGATCCAAAATTCATTTTAAAAGATAATCCCGAAACTAAATAACCTTCCATATTACTTTATAAGACTCATAAAAACCATTGTAGCGTTGATCTTTCCAAATAATGTTATAAGATGTCTCAAATCAATGATTATTGAAGCAAATATGTTATTTGTGACACGGGTGGAATATATTTCATTTAATTGACCAAAAGTGTACAGAATTTGTAATTCGGGAGCCGACGAATGAGGGTTAAATCTTGTTTGGGTTATTTTCGGTATTTTATATGACAGTTATGTTTATTTTTACTATAAGTGTTAACTTAAAGTAAATTGAGTTTTTTATTCTGGCTGTATATTTATTGTTCTTGTTATTTCAGCTTTATAAGTTCAGATTTAGATTTTAAATAAATATAGAATGAACAATTCATTGAAGCGTCAAGATTCGAACTTGTAACTTCGTGGAAATAGTGTTGCCTCTTTAAATTGAGCTACTATCGATAGCGCCCTCGATGAATCTAGAACATAAATAAGCTTCTAGAATGTTTCGACCGACCCGTAAATAATACTATTTCTACATAATTCGAGTATTAATTTTGGTTCTTAATAAAAACTAATTTTAGAAAGCTCCAAATGAGAGTGACTTACAACAGACAGACACAGCTCCCGTCAACATTTGATAGCATTTAAGTGCATTTATTACTTAATTATTTCTCATAAGTGAAAAAAAACTGTTTCTTTCATATCTGTCAGCACGCGGCGTTACATCTTTGATGATAATCACATTAAGTGAGAAGCTAAAACAAAACCTTTAAAAGTTCCATGTGCAATGAGCAACAGATGAATCTTCTTATACACGTATTAAGAACAGATGTGCGTGTTCTGTGCGTCCCTGCGTACACTAGTCACCTAAAACAAAACCTTTAAAAGTTCCACGTACAATGAGCAACAGATATCGATTCTTATACACATACAAAGAAGAGTTGTGCGCGTTCTGTGTGGCCCTACGTACACCAGTCACCACATGATTCATTCGCTCTCATTACTGACAGATGGCGGGGGAATAGCGATTGATTTACGATACAGAAACGTTTAATGGTTGCATAATAGTTTATCGATTCTGGATTATATATTTGTATACACGTATCAGAGAATTTCGATAGTCGTAAAAGAGACGGGGTGTGTAGAAAGAAATAGCTTTAGTAGATATTGAAGTATCGTTGGTTTTTGTTTTTGTAGTTGATTATTATCAAAAAAAATTAACGATCTATTTTAAAAAAACTCAAAATATATTTTATAAAAGAATTAATAATAAAAATGACTTAGCGTGTAGTTCAATTGGTAGAACAACGGGATGGTATCGTTGAGGCCGCATATTCGAGTCCTTCCTAAAATTAATTTTGTATAATAATAATTATTATTCAGGACAAATTAACACATTGATCTAACCCCTCAGTAAGCAAATTATTTGCTTGTGTTGAGGGTGTTATACAACAATACAAATACATAGAAATTAACATTATAAATACGGAGAATATATTTAATAAACGACCAAAACCGGATAAATACAGACATCTGTGCCCATCACATACATGCCTGTCCCCGTCCGGAGTCGAACCCGAGCCCCATTGAGTCTATATTCGTTAGGCTTCTGCACTTATTACTCGACCAACGCGAACGGGGCGATTTAATGTTGTATGCTACTATTATTTATAAATAAATTCTAGTATGAATGATTTATAAAAAAAATCAAAAAAGAAGGTATAGCTTATGCATAATATACCTACATTTTATAGTAAATTCATTATGTATAAATATTAAAAAACTTTTATGGAACAGCATGTTTTATCAAGGCGTTATCAAAATATGCATTCTGACCGCTACCGAAGCTTTTTACGATGTCGAACATTTTAAGTTTATCCAATATTTATCGTTTATTCATATGAGTAACATCTACATTTAAAAGTATATTTATCAAGTATTTTGTCGCACTTTTCGATGCGCTTTATCACCTTCAATGATTATTGGATTTATGGGATTATATGTCTTATTATTCTTATTACAAAAAGATCATTTTGGTGTGCGTGATTAATTCTTAACCTTCTGTCGTATATATCTTACTATATAAATAAATACATACTTTGAATATAACTGGATCAAATAAATAAGTGTTATGGTACTGATACTTTCACAACATTATATCGTTATTACGTTCAAATAAATCCAATTATGTATTGCTAACCTAAGATTGCAACCAAAATAGAGTTTCGCTATGTTTTAGTTCATCGGCTACTGAATACTAGATGGCGCTGTTAAATTTCGGAAACGCGCTTGATATATAAATTTTATAAAAAACAGCTTTAAAAGCTATTTATTTAATGTGAAATTAAATCAAATTACCTTATCTTTTTACTCTCTTGATAATTCACAGCAGACTTCTTTTATTCAATAACTATATTTTAGACAACATTAACTTAGCTAAAATGGAACTTCCGTAAATACATTTCGGCACGGGCCAAACTATAGGCGGATGATTATTTTTAAGTGTCAATAAATAATAAAGATGGCCGCCGCTGAGTGCTCGTCCATCTCTCTTATCTCAATTCTTAATGCGCCTCTTTGCTGGTCATTCTTTTTTAGAACTTTTATTTTTCTCACGTCATGTTCTAGAGAGTTTAAATTTTATGTTGACACCACTAAGGTTTTATGTTTTAATCTTAGCTGTATAATAAAAAAGTAATTATCTTAGACGGTAGTGTAAAGAATTATTTGTATATGTAATTTATTTAGTCAATGAATTTGTAATATACAAACTTTTACGAAAGCGCAGTAAGAATTGATATTGATTGTTTAAGTGGTCCAAATTATGAATGATTTAACGTGGTTTCATAAATATGTAGCAATAAATCAAAACTGCAAGAACAATATTTTGTTGCATTTCCGAACGAGACGGACCATCGATCACGGCGCGTTCCAACTTTGAATAAATTTATGTTACGTAATTGCGTAGTGTCTGTGTGCGTGCGTCGAGATAAATATGGCAGGATTATGTTGTTTTTAAGTAATGTCTTCATAATAACTAAAATTATACTTTAAAAGTATAAAGTTACAAGAAATTTTAGAATGTATGTAATGAATAAAATTATTGACTTTACTGCATCATGCATGTCTCTAAAGTTTATTTTACTGTAATATTTATAGTCTATAAGCATATCAATATTGTTTTGTTAGATTTAAACACTATTGAGCCTAAGCAAACAAACACAAACGTGGAAGTCTTATCATCCAACTTTAAGAATCTTCCTTAACCAGATAATATCACAAAAAAAACTTATAAAGTTTATTGAAAAATAAACCTTAACCGTAAAAATAAATAATAGCAGTCTGCAGTAAGAAACTAAAATCAACCTTAATTGGTTTTCTTAAATCTTACTCCACGGATCAGTTATTGGCTCCGATGATAACTCTAGAAACTTACCTATTGCACATTAAAATTAATAGCAAAAAAAATATCTGGATCGATAATTATTTGCGGCCGTTAGATATGTACAATGTATTGTCCATTGTGAGAAGAGTATATCTTATTTTTTGCTAGAATGTTGTTAAAACGAAATACCTAAACGACTTGTCAATAAAGTTCATATCAAATAAACCATTACAAGTAATAAGTGCGTTGTAACTTTAATAACGTAATTATAACTTTAATACCAATGAAGGTGTTTATAATATAGTCACAATCTTGTGTAATGGCAAAGTATTTTTATAATTCCCGTCAAGGTCAAGTTAAGTTCAATCTGTGGTTTTGAACGACGCTAGTTCTAAATTATTGTAATCTTCCCACAACTCAAGGTTTTATATTATATATTACTATTATTATCAATTCTTAGGAATTATATTATGATGAATTTTGACGTTATATGAAATAAACAGACCAACATATTGACGTATTTTTATATAATATTTGTTACGCTTTCCAATTTAAGATAGATCTTACAAATGTTTTATTATATTATTACGAATCAAATGTGTTTCTTTAGAAAAAAATAATACCAAATATATTCAAATATTCATAATTCATAATCCTTATAGGTACACACATTTTGTCTGTATGTTGTCTAAAGCAAAAAATTAAATGCTATGGCTGTCTGCTACTTTTTGCCAAAGATCTTTAAAATTAAAAATATGTTATAACTTATAATCAAAACACTTGTCAAAGATATACTAAAAATTATATTGGCATAGATACGTAACACAGATAAAAATTGATGGCGCTAAAGCTAATTTCGAGCTCAGCTAAGTCATTCTCTAAAAAAATTAACAAAAAACCGTTACCCATAGGTATTTAAAACGAATATCGGTTTTAAATCCTCATGTCGGTGTACAAAAGAGATCGTCAATGCAAGAGCGGTATTCTACAAGACTATAACAGCTGAATATTTTAAGTAATATCAGTCTGTGGGAGAATCGCAAACCGCCCCCTGTCATTAGACGCGGCGCCACTGCTGCTATGTGATTTTACGAATGACGAAATGTTACAATAGAATGTTACTTAATATTTAAAGAACATTTAGCGCGAGCAGTGAACTATTTTTACGAGGCTGTTTTATCAATTTACCTTATTTTTTTATAACAATATTTCTTTATTTAATACTAATAATATATACTTTATATTTAAAAATAATATAAATGTAATATAATTATTGTTTAAATCTGACTAGCCAGGTATTATGATGATAGCCTAGGATGTTCTTTATTAAATTTACATTGTAAAACCTCGAGTTTCCCACCAGCAAAATAGAGCATAAAGTGTTACGAGCTTTATTTGGAGGATGAGTTGCGCCCGCGCAGCCGTGACATCGATAATAACTCGCGCCCTGACCCCCTTGTCGTTGGTACATTCATGTCGGAAAACTTAGATACAACTTGATTAAATATACTTATATATTTATGTAACTAAGTATATATGATTTTGAAAAATAAAGTACGGGTCCGTGTAGACCTCAAATCTCGTTTACATATTTATTTTATAGTAAATCCACAAAATGCTTAAATTAACATATATAAAATAAATAAACGTCAAGTAAAGCTTAAGTAGGAAAAGTCGACATGTTTATAAACGAATTATTATTTATTTATATATTATTGTAAAAGAGTTGTCTACACGGATGTATCCTACCACCAGGCACGTATTCAGTCGGCAGGTGTGTTGATCTAACACATTTAACAGCTGATGACGGCATCTCCGCTATACCTTTAATAACTCTAATTATGCACTAATGGCGTCTGTACATTCAGTACTTGTTTACATATCACATACGAATCATCTTAATAATTATACGATGTTATTATTTTTTTCGTTGTTTCGTAACATAATTAAATTTGATTTGAATTCGATATGGAAATAAAAAATTGTACTATATATATGTACGTTTTAAATATATAAAAACCACCCCCTTGTCTTTTACCTATTTGTTTGAAATTAAGAAAATAAAAAATATAAGAGGACTTTACAAAGAAAAAAATATCTATCGGTGATGACTTGCAAATACACTTATTAAATTTTAATACTTTTCCAGAGTTCAGATAACCCGGTACAAGAGAAGCCCAGCAGTGAAAAAAGTTACATAGTAGGCGCGTGGCCGACCAGCGCGCCCGGTCACACCGGGTACCTCACCGCCGCCACGCTGCCGCCAGCCTTCATACGAAGTAACATATTTAATATTTATAAATATTACACATAATAGTTACTTTTATGATATGATCAGCACATATTATTCATTCATATTCACTGTTACATCTGCCAACATGTTAACATCATTCTTAGTTCATAAGGCATCATATAATTACTATTATATTGAATACTGAGTCAAATTCTTTAAGCAGTTGTAAATGTGAAACCATCATAAAACTTGTAATGATCAGTTATTCCAGTCTTTTGTTACCAAGAATTACTTAATTTCTAATTGGACCTTCTTTTCAGAGTAAATAATTGTTTATAAGACAACATCACAGAGTATTGTTTTAATATAATGGTTTTTTTTTTATAGAAAAGACTAAGGTAGATAAGGAGAGTTCAGAAACTTCCGAAGTCGACAATGGTGTCACTCAAACAGCAGATGATGGAGATAACCTAAAAATGTGTATTGACGAAGATAATGACGTTTAAGAATTATACATTAATATGTATTTAATTATAAATAAAGACATTACAATTGAATATGTTTTTATTAATAAATAAAACAAGACATAAGATTGTTACAACTTTATTAATAAAATTACTTAGAAAGTACTTTAAATTAATTCACGTTACATTCACTTAAATAATAGTTTACGGAAGTTTACGCCTCTATTGGAAGTTCAAGGCAGTGAAAATAATATATTTTGGCATATTTCACAATAGTTGTTTTTCTATCACAGAAATACATTTTGTTCTATATATTTATTTATTTTCCTGTAGATATATATTGATATATTTAACTACATCTACAAAATAAAATATTCTAGGAATGCCAAGCATCCGTATTTAGTATATATATTCCACATACTAAGTTAATATTAAATATAAAACTATAGAACTTAATACCAATTTTTAGTACATAATATTATTTATGGAGAATACTATAGTTCAGTGCCGGTTTTTGTTTAAAATAATGTAATAAATTAAATTTATTTAGTTGAGTTTTCAATAAAATTTTAGAGATATTTACTTTAAAGTATATAAAACACAATGGGAATGTAAAATATAATTGCTCATAAATGCTCTGTAAAAGAGTTATGCTTATGTTTCTATAACAGTGCTAATCTGTCTGTCTGTCTGGGTCATAATTGCACTGAGCCTAACAGTTATTTATATTTTTGAAATCTAAATTATAAAGATCTAGTTAGATACACATATAGAAAAATTTTAAAATAACTCGAAAAGTCTCAAAAATCATAAACTGTATTGCTTTATTTAATAAAGTCTTTTTTAGCAATCTAGTATTAACAGCATACCTGAACTGTTTTATTAAGACTCTATGTTTCTAAAATTAATCTATTAGTAAGAATCTATTCTAAATAAGAGTCATCTATCGTTTCATATTATTTTAATGAAATATACAGGGTGTAGGCAGAAGTGACAGTATGAAAATTACAAGCATGATTTCTATAAACGATACTCATTTAATTTACCGTGGGATATTTAAGATTTTAAAACAAAGGTCAAAACATTCACCAATAAATTTTAAAACTAGAATTATTAAACACTGATATATTAAATAACTTCTTTTTACTCTTAATTGCACTTTCTTTCAATAGAATATAAAATGTAAACCAGCTCAAAATCATTATGTAACCAATTGTGTCTGACTAAAAGCATATTTGTAATTTTATATGTTATGTGTAAAGTACTTCGGTTTTTGTTAAGTTATACCCTGTATAATATCATTTGGTTCTCCAATCATCTATTGGTTGTTGGAGTTATCTATTATCTGTTGGAGTCATTAAATACTCCATTGTAACTGCACAGTCATATTATAAATAAAATCAAGGTAAATTCCTTCATCATTCTCTTTAACCAAATAAAACACGTCCGAATACACAGGAGGATCAAAGTCAAGTCAATATAAAATTTTCGTAATTTACATAATACAGATTCTATAATATAATAAATCATACAAATTACAGGCCGTACCATATATATACGGTTCCCAAACATTAGTCAACTCAACTCAACTGGAGAGATACCATCTGGCCCACTCGACTTATGAACTTCCAAGGAAAGGAGGGTCCAATAATGTCCAATGGGTCCCAAAGATTAATCAATCCTAAAATTCTCTTAAATCTCGTTTAATCGGTCCCTCGTGTCAACCCGTATACTTAAAGTCGCTGCAGTGCAAGTCCGTCTACCTGAAGTCGCTGAAGTCAGTCCTGAGCTGTATGGAGGGCGGCGGGGGCGGGGCGGGCGCGGGTCGCGGGGCGCGGGGTCGCGGCGCGCGCGCCTTCAGCGCCGCCTCCAGCTTGCAGCGCAGCTCGGGAGACTGAGACAGCATGCTCTTGAACTCCTGAGAACGAACATTTTATATGGTTACGTCCGACACCGACAGATGTGACTGGTCGATTTTTAGATCGCAATTTTTTTATGAAATATGTCTTCTTTATTTATTACTAATGCGTAGTAAAAAATAGAAAACGTGTACGTTTTGTACAAAATCTCGAGCCATCTGTGATTTGCAGACTCCGCAAGGTAGGCAACAGCAAATTTTTGGTAACACACATTTTTTTAATATGATTGAATGCCTTATATGTTTTTGCCTTGCCAATATATATGTTTTTATACATATTAGGTGTCATACATATTTTTTTGTATCTAGACTTTGAACATCCATAATGACTGATATGTATACAACTATGTCTATATATATATATATATATTTAACAGGCTGTACCCGGGTCAATTACCCATACCCAAGTACCCATTCTTGGTTTTACATACGAGCCCGAAGAATGGCAGACTCGCGTAGTGAACCAGTTGAAAGTATGGCCGCCTATATATATATACACTCTTTATTGCCTTATAGAGAGGAACTGATTTTTTGCAAACAGTGTATGTTATGTAACACTGTATGAAATAAAGGTGTAACATACCTGTGGGTACTTAGGTCCAACCCGCATCAGCCACTGCAGTGCGAATTCATGCAACGTAGTGAGGTGAGGACGGACAGGCGCGTCCGTCTCACGCAAGTACGACGATACTATGGGCACTAGGATCCACAGCATCTGCATGCCTAGAACCGTCAAGTTATATCATAGAATACATATTATTTATTTATTTTTATTTAACAAATAGTTATTACACTACATGTTCACAAAAGATATAGAAATAACGAAGCATTAAATGATTACATATGATAACAAAAATGTTAACCTCATATTGTGATTACTAATTTACACAAAAAAATATTATCTAATAGGACTATCTGACACAAAAACATATATATAGAAATGGACGTTGATTTAGATGTTTTAAAGAACTACAAATAATAATATTTTATGCAAACGAAACTAACGATCATATAAGGTTCTCACCTCTGTGAGGATCCTCTATTGAACGGGAGAACGAAAGGCACATTAATTATTTATATAACAATCTCACTTATCATCTACAAGATAGAGAACAACATGACATTAAATGTAAAATCATCCGGTACTGTTAGATAGAAAAAACTTATTAAATAAACGCACAATACAAATTAAGGCATGTGTTCAGTCTTAAGTTACTGGTCATATTTGATGGAAGTAAGAGTAAGTTTAAACGAAACGGTGGCGTGTAATGTCGTATCGTAGTCGTGCCGCGACTCACGTGCGTCGTCCGGCGCGGCGTCCACGAGCTCGTCGAGCGCGGCCACGGCGGCGACGGCGGCCCGCACGTGCGCCGCGTCTGTGGCGTGGCGGGCGGCCGCCGCGCGAGCTACCACCCGCGCCGCCAACGCACGCGCCCACCATGCCACCGACCGCGCCGGCGACCCGCGACACCACACGCCGCGGAGCACCGCGCAGCACGACGCGAACACCTGACACCACAATTACTGGGTTAATTTACCTGTTGCACTCAACCAACTGCATTACTATTTGATTATAACATGAGATGCATGCCTCATTGTCCTTAGTGTCCAGACACTGTCTGAAGTGGTTGATGCAGGGGTAGTGAAGCGGCGGCGCGGGCTCCGCTCGAGCCAGCACCGCGGCCATCGCCTTCGCGCCCGTCACGTTGTCGATGCGCTGATCCGGATCCTCTGCAACACAATACTGATTAATACTTCACTTACTTCTCATCCACTACCCAGACTCATTAAACTGAAACCAGCTCTTGAATTATGGACACAAAATAAATCCGAGTGATCAAAAACGAAGGATTCGTTTTGATAACTCAGATTTCAATAGGAGTTAGTACTTTTTGTTCTTTTTTTTCTAATTAAAATTCTTATTGTGTTTTTTTGTACATTTTATAAAAACTCATCATAGAAAACTCTACTTTATAGAAGTGAACTATAATGAGTTCACTTCTATTATCTGAATAAAACTGTATTACCGTCGCCGTCGGCAAAAGAATGTATCAAATGATTTAGATCTGTGCTTGTATGTATGCTGGTCACTCACCAGTCTTGACTCGCTCCACGAGAGTGGCCAGGGTGCTCTGCAGCAGCAATGCATGCTGCGCTCGTGACTGCGGCGACACACGGGCCGCGTCGCACTCCGCCGACAGCTGCAGCAGCAGAATACCAGCATCCGATAGTGTAGCACTACCCTTACTCTCGCGGACCACCTCCGTCGCCAAGAACAGAATCGTCGGGAGAATTGACAGGGCACCTGTGAAATGGAGATCCATGTGTAGGAACTGTAATTATTTTTAAATGGCAGATGTAAGGTGATAGTTACCCTGAGGACTCGTCAGTGTAGTCAACTCGGACATCGACGCCAAACTCTTTATCAATAAGGTATCTCCATGTACTCCTAATCCTTTCCTTACCCCGATCACCCCCACTCTCCCCTCCTGTTTCAAAGGGCTCAGTGAGGGCAGCCGTCTAACGAGCAGACATAAACAGACTTCCAAACAAGCAAACACTAGTGACTTCCCCGGAGGTAAGTCGCCGGTTGGTCCGCCTTCACCCAATGTATGCACCACTTCTAGTACCGAATCCGGTATTCTATCTATTGGATCGTCTGGGGCTAATTCTGAAAAATATAATAATTCATAAAAATATTTTAAGATATGACTATTTAATGTACATCGCTAAACGACGATAACTAATTAGTATTGAGATAATTTATCCTAGTAACTATAAGTGGCCACCAAATGAAATATCTCTATATCTGAACGTCTGTCAGTGTGTGTGTTTACACGCGGGGTCTAAGAGTGGAAGTGTCTAAGATTAGATTAAGATATTTTTTTTATAAACAAAGTTACAAATAGATCACCACTTTAAAAACATACCTAAAAGGCACATCATAGAAAAATATATTTTATACAGAATGCTAATTTCTGTTAATTAATGTCTCTTACTTCTTCTCTAAACCACAGGGAAAATGTGTATGCTGTCAGTTTTTTTTTTATACTATCGAGGTCAATGCTTGACTACATTCCACCTGATGGAAAGTGGAGTGTAGTTATAGGTTGTAAGGCGCATTAACCTGGCAACCTTTTCACTCTTCTCAATTGAGCTCAGAACCGCAAAATGAGATTTTGCGGCACCAGCAAATATGTGACCACAGTACTCAACACTAGACCGGATCTGTGCATTGTATGATACAAGTAGCTGTCCCGGGGTAAAGTACTGTCGGACCTTCGCAAGAACGGCAAGCTTTCCTCTCCAACTCCAACTCTTGCTCTGGACTCAATAAACCGAACAAAGTCGAGGTTTTAGGAAATCTCTAAGCATAACAACTGAAGCCGGTCACTGTATTCCGAAGATACGCTCTGGAAAGTAGGAGCCAAGGTGAAAGGGCTCCTTTTTATCTTTTTATGCTATCCTACTTGCTCTTGTCTAAGTCTCCTACCGGCTATCTTATCCCTGATGTTGTCCCTGAGCTGGTCCCTAGCGGCGGCCAGCAGCAGCGCCAGCACGTCCGCGCACAGCAACAGCGCCTCGATGCTCTCCTGCGTCAGACCAGCGCGGTGGATGATCTGACACACCTCGATAGCCAGCGCTCTGTTATAACACGTGAGATTAATAGTTTCTTATTTGAAACTAGCTCACTTTTCCGACTTCTTCCCCATGGATGTTAGGATTCGTGTTCGTCTATAGGGCATCAAGTACTTCGGAAGAAAAATAAAAAATATACTCTTATTCAAAACGTTCTACAAAAAAATGTGTTTAATTAATTCACTATTGGTAACTGGGAGTTGCGGTCCCGCCAACTGGTGGCTATATCTTGAACTAGCGAAAACGGGTCGGCTGATTAATGACATATGTAAATTGTATGTAAACAAATCCGTTTTTAAAGTCTTATTAATTATTAACTTAATGAAAGGACATTAAGTTAAGTTAAATATAAAATTTGAGTTAAAAATAAATTTAAAAAAAATGTTCTTATCAATGTGTGAAGTGTTAGATCATTTGGACTCTACAACGAAAAGCCGAAACTTTATTGAAGACGAGCAAGTCGTTAATTCTAATCATTTAATCTACACGGGAATTTTGAATGAAAATGATGAGCAATATGAATTATTATCTTATTGTATTCAATCATCTAATACTCGAGGAGATCCTCATGAAATAACTACAGTTATTAGTAAAACTGGTAAGGTTATTTCCTCAGTATGCAGCTGTACAGCTGGGTTAAGTGAAAGATGTAAACATAGTGCTGGTGTTTTGATATTTTGTTCACGGTACGTTTAAATTATTGAAAATGTTTCTTTATGTTTAATTTTTACTGCTAAGCTCAATAAATTATATTTTCTTTATTTTAGTAACGATTTGACTGGCTTCAAAATCGTTTCATCAACAGATAGAAAATGTCTTTGGAGTGCACCTCGCAACGCTTGTTTGGAACAATATCATCCGAAGCCTTTGAGTGAACACAGCTGTTTTGATATAAAAAAAAATCATGAGGAACTAAGTGATGATGTCAAGAAGTCGATCAGAGAAAAACTTTTTTCGAAGAATTTGAAATCAGCTTTCTCAGTGCATGTGAACGAGCGTGAATGATTTATTTATGATTGATTCTTTTTTTTTAATGAAAGTTTTGATGAAGTAAATTTTCACATAAACAATTTTTACAATTCACTGTTTATATGAATAATTTTTGTTTTTAATTTAATTAATTTTGTACATATTCACCAATTAATTTCAATTTTTTTTCTATTTTTATGGAATAATTTAATCAATTTTAATCATGATTTATACGTAACATTTACTTCATCTAAATTTCCGATTCTTTAATCATGTTGTTATGTTTACTTTCTATTCTACACAATATTTTGAATGTATTTTTCATAGAACTGGAAGACATGCTCCACTGCAACCTCCTGTTGAAACTGTCTCTCCTGAGAACTTACGACTTATCCAAAGTTTGATTTCACACTCATCCTCGTCATCAATCCTACATAATCTTTCTGAACAACCCTTTCGACCATTAAGAGAATGTTGTGAGAAACTTTTCGAGCAATTAATCGGGAATCCTTGCAATATTTGTTTAGAAACTCAAAAATTTTACAGTAACTGGCAAAAAGAACGTAAATTTCGAATAACTGGGTCTCGGTGTTACGAGCTATACACTTATCGTAAAAATTCAAAACCCAATTGGGAAAATAAGTCTATAAAATATTTCCATCCCACGAACTTTACTACTACAGCAATAAAACATGGTCTAAAATTTGAACCAGCTTTAACACAACAATAAGCTTTTCTTTTATTTTCTTTCGGGGAAAAACGTACACCCGAATTATCAACAGTATCTTCCATTTTAATTTTACTTTGATTTTCAACCAACAATTTGAAAAAATTAAAAAAATTGCTAATTAGAGTTCACAATACCATCCAAATTAACAATACACTTATGACAGCTGACCCGCTTTCGCTAGTTTAAATTATGAACACCACGCGGCAGCACTTGTACTTACCATTTACCAATATTTCCAATTTTTTAGAGTCACACACAGAAACTGATTTATATATACCAACACTATAACGATATAATATTTTAGTATACCTGTCCTTCAGTAATCTCGCTCTATTTTCAGGTGCATCGAGTAGAGTCACCAAGGACAGCAGCACTGTTATTGTACTCTCCACGCTCATATCGCGCTGAGCACATAGAGCCTCCATACAGATGCCTGTAAATATTACATAAATTATATACCAACCAGTAATTGTATCAAAGGTTATAATAAATATAAATAGAAGGTCTTACCAAATAAGAGATGAAATTTTTCATCGACGGGTTCAAAAAATTCGCAATTTCCGTTCTCGGTCTTACTCGATCTGTTATCAACAGTACTGTCTGTTTTCTCTAAAAAAAAAAAGAAATGATGTTAATTTGAAATATTGACATAGGTAACATCGCTACAAATATATATATGTAGGTAGTGTGGCTGACCGGTCCTGTTGTACCGCAGTGCGGCTGCGTACAGCAGTGCGGGCCAGGCGCGTGCGTAGTGCGCGCGGGACGCCTCCGCCGTCTCCATGGAGTAGAACGCGCCGCCGCCGTGAGGCAGCTGGGACGCGAACTCTGTAGAACAATAAACGAAATAAATACCTTGAACTAAAGCAATGCATGACTGTTAAATTTTAACATGACGTACCTGGAGGCAGACTTAGAAGCGCATGGTCCTTTAGAGCGGCGAGCCAGTTTTCGCCCAGACTCTCCAATTCTGGTTCAACCAGTTTGAGCAAGCTCTCTCCTTTCGACTCAAACTCTCCGTACTCTTCATCTTCAATCTCTTGATTAGCGTTATCTATGTCATTGTTGTTTTGTAATACTCGATTTCGCCATTTTGCGATCTCCGCTTTATTATTCACCGGCTTCGTGTCGAGTTGCTTGACATAACTGCCTGGGGCACTGTCGTTGCTCACCATAGCTACTATGTAAACCTGAAACATTGTTAAGAATAAATTTATAATGTTTTTGTAATATATTTTTAATAATCTTAATTAATTAAACCTTACTTCCGCCCAAGCCTTCAAAATTGATAGTTTCTCCAAGGTAGCCATGCTCTCATTATAAATGAGTGTGGTGTTTCCCTTTTTGTTTAATTTATCCAGACTGGTTACTAGCAACTGGTGGACTCTGAAACAATAAATGTAATGTTATAAAAAATACATTCGTATTATATCATAAATACATCAGACAGATTTTTACTAATTATGTCGCCATCTAATCCACCAAGGTTACACTCAGAAGCAGGAGAAACATTCACACATACATACACAATGACTTGTCAATGAAACGCCTCAATACACGTCAGTACATATAACAGTGCCGACCTGCGCAGATCGTTAATGTCTCTGGCGACGCCGCAGCCGATCCAGGCGGAGCACACGTCGCAGGCGGCCGCCGTCACGTGCGACGCCGTGTCGCCCGAGAACGCGGGACGCACCGCCGCGCCCACCTACATAATATATATATACATATATATACACTATTACTTCAATTTGAAAATTAAAAACAAGGTATCCAATTATTCTCCTTATTAGACCATTTCTTCTTCTAATTATGAAGGAAAAGTCACTTTGTCGTTTTAATGACAAGACAACTATAATATAATCACCTGAGCCTGGTATTGCTCCAACAATAAATGTCCGGGGAAGTCAGGTTCGGGTGCTCTTGCGTATTGCTGTATGATCATTTGTAGAGTCTTCAGTCCGCATAATCGAAGCGCATCGGACTCTCCCGTGGCGCCAACGAACGCCATACGGACGAGGTCCGATAGGTGAAGAGAGAGATAGTCCGCTGAAAAAAATAGTTTTTAGTTTAGTTTATATGTAATGTCCTAGTTTACATTATATGGTTAAAGAAGGTCCTACGATTTAATAAAATGGTAGAATGGTAGAATTGAAACTAAAAATACTTTTTGTTATTACCGTTTGGATCACCCTTTAATTTTTCTTTTGCCTTTACAAGATCAAAGTGCGCATTTTCTCCGGTCATCTCACAGGCACCCATTATCTTTTGAATACACTCCATTGCAAATACCTTAGAAGTGATAAAAAAAGACACTGTGAATGATACAATAGATTCTCTACCGGGCGGCTACGACAATGCTATATTAAATGGAACTTTTTTTTTTCTTGTATACAATTTTATATTTACTATTCAACAAGGTCATATGCTTAATTTTAAAAAGCAAACATGTTAATTATTTTAATTAGATAAAACAAGTCCATATTTACAAGAGTGGTTTTGTATTACTATCGATCCTACGTAATTAGTAAAAAGGACTTGTAATTTGAGAGATAAATTATTTGAGAAGTGCATACAATTTATATGCAGTTTTTGTAATTGCTAATATCGCTAGTGTATACATTTTAGGTTTGTATGTATTTCGTGTACATGTACATGTCTGTGTGTGCATGTGTTTCGTGCGTGTGTGTGCATGTGTTTCGTGCGTGTGTGTGTGTGTGTGTGCGCGCATGCGCGTGCTTGTGTGAGTGCGAGTGCGTGTTTACGTGTATATACCCTGGTGGGCCAGCGTGGTTGCACGGCCGGATGCGAGGCCTGTTCGCTCTCCGCGTGGAACTCCGCCTGGTCATCATCCTCTTCCAGCTCCGTATCGGGGTTATTGCTGTCCTCTGTAAGAATTTCAATGTTTAACATGGTTGTCGTCGTCTTAACACTAGAATATATACTATTACTTCCTTTACAGCTATTTACAAATAATAGCCAACTCACCCAGCCTCACAGTGAGAACACGTTTGGCCAGCAACAGCCAATCCCTCACAGCCCGATTACCGGCAGCCGCTAACAGACAACAAGCCAGAGTATCCTTAGCGTAGGAGATAGCCATCTCATCCCTCTCCATATCTAGGAATGCAAACAGTGCCCCCGGAAGACCTGTGTCTGTGATCACTACCCCTGAAAGTATATTGTATGAATTACTTAATTGAAAAGATGAAGGAATATTCCTATAAAAGTTAAACATATTTCAGACTATTTTCTTATGGCTATTTTCAATTAACCACAAGTTGTATTTCACAGAAAAACACAAACTTATCCAAAAAAAACGAATTATGATCATATGAATACAAAGTAATTAAAATTAATGATTCAAATAAATACCGCAGTAAGGTCTAGCCGGCACGTGCTCCTTCGCCAGCAGCGCATACTTGCAGACATCAGCTGCGTCCTTCTGCGATAACTGCCGCAAACAGCACAATGCCGCTCTACGTACAGACAACTCCGGGCTGGATAGATCACGCTAAAACAAGAAAAGGTTGTGATTATATATAGGGATACGAGTACAATTATTATTACTTCATCGATCCAAAAAATGGTCCGCTCACAAATATATTTCACTACAAACTTACACATAGCAGTGGCACAAGAGCCCGCAGATTAGCATGTCCCGGAGCGAATAGATGCAACTGCTGCAGACCGCCCGTGGCGTCCGCAGCGCTGCCCGCGCCGCCACCCTCGCGCAGCGCTGCGCAGGCGCACGTGAAGCGCCCGACAGCGGTGCAGCTGCACGCTGCGCATACGATGTAGTATTGTAGATTATTTCGTTTTAGCATTGTGTAGTATTGAATTCAATTAGAAATATTTTGGTGTTGACTAAAATAACCGTTTCATAAAATAAATGGTTCATACATTGAAGTTCAGGTCCAACAACAGTAATCAGAGCCGCCAGTAGTCTCCCGATGCTTCTATGCAAGTCATCCTGACATGGCGGCGCGCTAAAAAGGAGTTTTAGCACCAAATTGAGAGTGGACTCCACGTGACTTCGGAACATTGGACCCGAAGCGTCTATTAGCACGGATAATGCGTGAATTGACCACACCTGTAAAAACACACCATCGTTCAATCATAAATTCATAGTAAGTTGTAAGTATTGAAATATAGTACAACCTATACACCTGAACACCAATATACCTGTACTTCTACCGCTGCAGTATCCTGGGCCAGCGCTCTAAGAACGGGCAGCGCTGCAGCACTAGACGCAGCACCGCGGGCTCTCTGTACGGTTCCGACAGCGGCTGCAGCGGCTGCGCGTACCGGTCTATTAGGAGACGTTCGGGCTAGGGCTATCACTCGTTCACTGAGAGCCTGACTTTCCGACTCAGCGATACATCCACAAAGTCGCCCTGCACATGACGCAGCGGCCGCACGTACTGCCGTGCTGTTTGCTGAGAGCCCGGCCTGAGAATAATAAAAATAACATAAATACCTTAATATATTGAACTATTGCCAAAGGCTTGAATGATTAAATATTAAAATGAGAATTACCAGCGCAGTTCCCGCTGATAAAACTTACTAATAGAATGAATATAATATTAAGGGAACAAAAAATGTGTGTTACAATAATAAGCTCAGTCGCAGTATTCTTCACAGCATCCTGTCCCAGTGAACTCTTCAACTCTCCCAGAGTACGCAACGCCAGCAGTAGAGCGGTGTACACATTGATTTGTATAGCTTCTTGACGAGTCCCTTTAGCCATTTTAATACATTCCACGAAGTGTTCTAGCATTTGCTGCCTGAAAAATTAAACTCAATTATAATACACTCAGCGTTATAACCATAATAGATTTTTTTTTAGTTTATTTCCCGACAACTAAACTCTTTAATACACGCAACACCAGCTCACCGATGCTTGTTGGCGGCCCGCGCGAACACAGCGGGGAACAGCGCCACGGAGGCGTCGATGACGGCGACACCCAGCGGCTGCGCGCCTCGAGCCTCGCGGTACAGGCAGCACGGGTCATGCTCTAACGCGCTCGAGCCACTCGCACTCAGAGGAGATATCAGCTGGGACAGATTTAAAAGAATATAAAACCGGCCAAGTGCGAGTCGGGCTCGCGCACGTAGGGTTGTTCCGTAGCAATCTATATCATATACAAATTGTATGGGAGCCCCCTTTAAAAAATATATATATTCTAATTGAATTACAATATGAATATATAACTAAATATTCTGTTAATATTTCAAGTCCACCTTTTGGCGTTATTAATATAGAGCAAAACAAAAAACTTTATTATAGGAACTTCAATATTTATTTTATTGTTCATTGTATTACTATTTGTTGTTGTAGCAGCAACAGAAATACATCTTTTGTGAAAATTTCAATTGCCTAGCTATCACGTTGATGAGATACAGACACATAAAATCCTTGAAAGACAGAGACAAGTAAAAAGCAAGTAAAAGATTGTTTTTTTTTTAGAATGTTGGATTTTATATTTCTAATAAAAAAAGATCTGATACGTGTGATAAACTTAATTGTTGGATTAATAAAACTTACAAATATAATAGTCATCTACCTGTTCTTCAATTTCCGCATGATCGGTCTCGTATATCCAAGCCTCTTCACCGAGCAAAATGGTATCACGAGGGTGCATTGCACTTCTTAACATACCTGTAACAAAAACGTTACTCAGATCTGAAAATCAAAACAGGAACTCTTCTTAACGCCGGCAAGAGATATTGACGAATTCAACACAACCATTAAAATATAGATTGTATAAGTACTACAAACCTATCATATCATATCAGAAAAGCTTCCCCCACTCACCGGTAGCCACAATGGCCCCGCCGGGGTCAGCGGAGCCGGCCAGCTCTGCGGCTAGCAGCCTCAGTAGCGGCGCGGCGGGCGCGCTCACGGTACCCAGCGCGCCGCACGCCTGGTACAGACGCAGACGCAGCAATGCAGCAGGAGCCTTCAGCGACCCACCGTAGTTACGGATCACTTGGTTCACACTGGAACAATATATATTTAAGGCAATTTGTAGATAATTTCTTACATTACTTAATTATGTTTATTGTTTAATGGTCGAGTTGTTTTTCATGTTGAGTTATGTTGTTATATAACTGACATTTAATACGGCATTAATATATTTAAATTTGTATTCTTATTATACCATTACTAACGAAAAAAACGTATTAAAACCTTACTTAGTTAAAACAGCAATAGCGCCATCTATAGGTTGCGCGAGCCTTTTAGCGGTGTCCTCACTGTTGACTAGGGAGGGACAGTGTATAAGGAGGCTGTGGAGAGCTGACAGCGCGCCCGCACGACCTTCTAGAGTTACCTGCAATAGGGCAGCTTATTTCATATTGTGATATTTAATCTGCATTGCCCTAAAATACTTACCGACTTGTAAGTATCAGAAATATACAGTGAAATATATAAATGTGATAGTTGGTTACCTGCCAAGTAAAAGCATCTCCTCTTGCTTTTTCAGATTCCAATTCCTTAGCTGATCTAGGGAAGCTATTCCTCCATAGCAGCAACATTCGCGGCAACAAACCACGTACTACCGGCACACCTAGAGAACATCAGAGCAATTATACATTAAACATTTTTATAACTTAGTCACTCATTCGGCAAAGTTTTTGGATAACATTTTGCCAACTTTTGACCGGGATCGAATTTTCGAAAGTTTTTTTTTGACATGTTAAACACTTAGTTGCTTGCATATTAGATGCTAACACACAAAAGCAAATCCTCACCGAGTGTGCATATAGCACCCACGAGCAGCCAGCCGGCGTGCGTGCGCGCGGCGGTGAGGCGGCTGCTCTGCCCGGCGGAGCGCAGCAGCTGCTCGGCCGCGTTAAAGGCCACCTTGCCGCGGCCGTGGGGCGCGCCCAGCGGCGACCACTGCACCGCGCCCAGCACCGCCGCGTACGCCGCAGAGTAGCCTGCGCGCCGGGACCGTACCGTATATTGGACATTTGATCAACAGATTACACTGCGATCGGTGTGACGCCACTACACTTAATCACCTTGTGACAGCGTAACCACTTTGGAAATTTGTTAAGGCTAAGGAGTTGAGCTGTCACTAGATTTTGAGTCATAGATAATGTGTCAAATGAAATTGTAAATAAATTTGATTCTATTTGTGATAATGTATCACAAATTAAATTAGTTTGATTCTAGATGTATGTGTGCGGGTGTACGTGTGTGTTCGTGGGTGTGCGTGTAGTACCGGAGATGCGATGCGGTGTGGGTCGCGGCACGTCGAGTGCGTCGGCGCAGCGGTCCAGCAGCGGAGTCAGTAGCGCGGGGTGCGCCCGGCACAGAGCGCGCGCGCACGCCGCTGCCGCCAGACGTGCCGCCACGCACGGGTGCTCCAGCACCTTGAACGGAACTCGCTTTTAGACTCGTATAAGGGAAGTTATGAAGCGGATGTTTTAAAACATTATTACCCTTAGCCGCCGCTGCCAGGGAGAATAACGTTAACACATAGCGACGTATTTGAGGAAAGAGCATTCTTAATTCACATAGTATTTTTAACATTTTCTAGGATTTTTGTTATTTCTATTTATATATTTTGGACTTTTTTTATTACTAAGCTATCTATAACATATTATATTATTATCGATCTATGTTTGTATTTTTACTTGTTGAATTTATTCAACAACCTATGTGACAGAGTCTGATATTTTTTTTGTTGTTTTATATGTCTAAAGCGATTAACGACCAATGTACTATTAGACCTGACTCCTTACACACTTCGAATTGGTCAAAAAAAATTTGAAAATAGAAATAAATATAGGATCACCCAAGTGTAATTAATAATGGTTTTTCATCATACTTAAAATAATATATAAATTTTTAGGCTTACCGAAAACACAGTGTCGAGTGCGTGTAGCGAGGGATCGGCGGCCAGGCTGCCCAGAGCCGTGCCCAGCGCCAGCGCCAGCGCGCCCGCCGCCGACAGCGCGCACACTAAAAGGTGCTGGCTGAACAACGTCTCCTGGGGACATACACAACAGTTGCGTACACGGGGTCTAGCCCTACTGCTAATGCTCAGTATCGATACTGCTTAAATCTAAGCAGTAGAATAGCGTTGCCATAGATCGAACAGATATAATTGTCACTCTATTTAAGTATTAATGCCGCACTATACAGCAATAATAAATGTAATTTTTAATAAGAAATGTAAGGTAGCAAAAGTTTTACCTGATTACAATCCTTAGCGTTTTCAGGATTAAAGTCAATACTGTTCATTTGTTTCGCAACTATCTGTATGATTTCCCGACACGCTGATGCTTGTGCTTTTTCCCCGAGCATCTTGCCTAATGTATTATTTAGTATGTAGTTGATGCATTTTCTGAAAATTAAATAGATTTTATTAAAACCATTTTCTTTTATTTTTAATGATATTGTTGTTTCTGTAACATTGTTTGAAAATCTATAAACAAGTCATGTTACGATTTATTTAAGTGTTATTTTCTCGGTAAGGATTTTCAGTAAACGTTAAATACATGTCACCTGCTTACTAATAAAAGACGATTAGTATAAAGAAAGAAACATTCATAAAATCCATCACGGTATCCCAGACTGCAACTCCGGGATCAACAATCAATGTATCAAAAAAATATATATTAAAGAAATTTACATTTCTATTTCTAAATACATACTTACATATAATATATATTTACAGGACCTTTATTATCACTAATACCTTGAATATACTGCATCGACGTGTGAGCTGGCCGCCTTGGGGTTGGCGACGAGATCCAGCACGTGAGAGAGGAAGGTACTCAGATTGCGCTCCAACCACACACCACCCATGTTCTGTACGAATATCACGTACGCCTGGAACATTATATCAAGTACATATTTGTTATTCCAACAATAAATTAGTCCACAATATGAGGAAAACATGCAAATTTTGTATTATACATTTTTTTAAACCCTGTTTTTTTGTTTTGTGATTACCCAATTGGGAGACTAGAATAGTTGGACCAGCATACCAATTACCAGTAAATATGTAGTTCACTTGTGTAAATGGCTTTTTCATTCTATATATTCTAACGATATAATTATAAAAACCATAAATATTAATAAACTAAAACATAGTCTTATATAGTATTATAATGGTGTTCATACATGTGTGACACAGACGCGAACTTCTCTATTAACCCCTGACCCAGACTTAATGATCTCTCCTTTGAGGAACGATGTTCCACCTCGTAGGAACGCACCCATTAGAAGATTGAGAGCTTCCTCCAGTGATATTACATTCTTTGGAGGATCCTTCTTATTTTGGTGAACTGAAAAGTTAAAAATGTTTAATACTTGTTACATTTATACATATATATCATACAATTACTACCGCCATTAACCTGGTTGCATCCCTATCTTCGTTTTAGTATTAATATTATTTGTTTCGCCGGCTTGAGTCGCCGCTATGAGTGCGCCTAAAAGTTCGGCAACGGCACACCTGGAACAGGTCATTGAAATTACTTTAGAATATAAATTGTGTCACGTTTTAAGCTAACATGATAAGGGTACCATTGGTTTAACAGAATAGAAAATAAAAATAAAACTTCTGTTAGTCTAATTAGTCAGACTGAGCAGAGCGGCGACCTCTCCCCTCCCTCCTCGTACCTCAAGGGGTAGTCACTGGCCTGCGCGGCGCGGAGGCAGGCGGCGGCGATGGCGTCCACGTCGGCGGGCGCGAGGCGCAGCAGCGGCAGCACGTGGCGCAGCGCGGTGGCGGCGGCGGCGCGCACGGCCGGCGCACGCTCGTGCAGCACGCACGTGCGCGCCGCGCGGGACACCTCGCGTAGGGACGCGCCCGCACCGCTGCCCATGCCCACGCAGATCTGACCGATCACAATTATTATACGTTCAATTTAGAGAGCATTACGTAAACATATTTTATAGTTTTATAGATAATTTTCGATATGGTCAAGATTGCCACCATGCTGACTAGCATAAGATGAAAAATACGTATATGCAATAATTGACGTCATGACATGACGCACAGATAACAGTAAGTCCGAAATTACGTTAAGGTACAAAAATATTATATTATTGATATTTATAAACATTATCAGTAGTGTTTTGTTTTGTATTATGTGAAGATAATCATAACTGTTATTTAAATTAAACGTGATACCTTGTCGAGAGTTATCATAATCTCTAGTCGCGTTTGTGATTCGGCACTTTTCATGGATCGCACTAGAGTAGTCACTGTCTCCTCATATGAGCGACCCATCATTCTGCCTAGTTTCTCATACATACTGCCTAGACAGCATATTGCAGCACTGAAAGTAAAATAATAATTATAATAATAGTATCTCCGAACAAATTAAACAAATGCATCTAACCCCTAAGTAAGCAAATTATTTGCTTGTGTTAAGGGTGTTAGACAACGATACAAATACACATTATAAATACTGAGAATATATTTAATAAACGACCAAACCCAGAAAGACAGACATCTATGCTCATCACATAAATGCCTGTTAGGCGTCTGCGCGAACGGGGCAGGGGCCTAACAGGCATTTATGTGATGTAATGTAATAATATTTATATAGTCATATTTTTATATAATAAAATATTCTGCAATAACAAATATGAAAGACTTTTAGTTTTAAATCAGTTATGCAATACTCACAGTCTAGTAGGTAAATAAGATGGCGAGTCATCCTTCACTTTTATTATGTCATTGCACTTATTGACTGTCTCAAACAGGAGAAAAGTATCTCCAACAGAGAACAGTGTGGCTAAACATCTTGCTAGTAGCCTACGCGCTGGCACACCAAGATTCTCTCTAAGAAGACTGACAAGCTGGGCTACCAGCTTTTGTTGACAACTTTTGAGGTCAGACTGTAAAATTATTGCTTATTACATTTTTATATGAGTTTATAATAAACATTCTAACAAAACCAAAAAGTGAGAAAATAAAGATACAAAAGATAAATTGATGCTTGTAAGTTGTATGCTAGTAATACCTGTTGTCATTATTAAATTAGAGCAATAAAACCATGTTTTTGTATGTACCCTTTAAATACAGATTTTATTCTGTTTTTAGTATTGGTTATTATAGTGACAACAGAAATACATTATCTATAAACATTAAAATTTTAAAGCTATCACGGCTCATAATAGTAAGTCTTAGTAATAGGGTTACATTTTTATCCTTTGGGTATGGAACTATAAAAAACATAACAATTTTTTCATTTACTTATAAACACTTTTCCATGTATATAAATATCCATAAGATAAAAAAAGTGTTAATGATTTTTTTTTTAAATCATCCATTTTGTTCAAAACATTTTTTTATTGTGTTTTTTCAACTTTATTGACAGTAATAATTTTTAGTTCTCATTAAATTTGTTGCCCTAATAATAATCATACAAACAATCTAGACACTTATGACAAGGAGGTAAGTATTTTCATGACTTCTACTCAATAACTGTAATTACATTACTAAGACTGAAGCCCTATACTTTCTTTCTTGAACAAGTCTATAAATAGATATTATATAAGTAAGATGTAAGAAATATTGTGCATACTTTTTACAATATTTATTTTTTTACAATACAGTGGACGCCGTTTATTGTGATCACGGTTAATGTTATCAGCCGGCTATTGTTATTGAAAATGGTTGGTCCCAAATTTCTCTTAAGCTACATATACATTTGAAAAAATCCGCTTATTGTGATCAAAAGTCGCTTATTCTTATCGATTTAGAAGGGTACAATTTAAAATTCTCAAGTTTAAGGATTAGAAAATACTATTTTTAGAAATGCTATTTATAGAAATATTTATTAGTAAGATAATCCTCATTCAAAAATCCTTTTGTTTGAGTTTACAATCTTTACCTATTGTCCAAATTCCGACCTTCCGATTAAAAGTTTCTCACTTTCCAAAAGGAAAAGAACATCTGGTCCCTTTCGTTAATTACCTTTTTGAAAACAATTAAGCGATGGTCCGGCATTTGTCTATAAAAGGCTTGAAAAGTCAAATTTCCCTCAGTTCTCCTCAAAAAGAAAAGAACAGGAAAAGATAAACAAGTCGAAGCGGCCTTAAAATTATGGTTTACGAATATTCGTCAAAAAAATGCTTCAGTTGATAGACCTCTATTGCGTGAAAAAGCAGAACAAATAGCACAGACTATGGAAAAAGAAGGCTTCAATGCGACAGATGGATGGTTTTCGCAATGGAAGAAGCGCGAGAATATTGTTTACAAAAATCTTAAAGAAGATATTTGTCAAGAGGTTGCTGGTAAGTCTGGAGATGATGATACAGAATCATTAGAATGTGGAGAAAACGAAGAAATGCCCAAAGATCCGCCGTCTATTACTTAGATGTAAGAAGCTTAGAACAATCTCCGACGTGGTGTTCAATACCGAGCTACAAACTTCGAAAAATTATATGATTTTGAGAATTATATTCAAATGATTATAAATGAAAACAAGTGTCAAACAACAATAGATCGATATTTCAAATGAATCTTATGTTAGATTATTTTTAATAGTGTAAATAAATAGAAAATTTGAGCAAACAACAGAATATCTTATTATGAAACTTAATATGTACTTAAATCAATTCTAAATTATTACAATTCATATTTTATCATTATGATCATTTACTATGCACTAAAATGCCCCAACAAGCATAAAAAAGTACCATCCGCATAATATTATCATTCAGTTATTGTTATCAAAAGGGGCTGGCTGAAAGTGATCACAATAAGAGGCGTCTACTGTATTTGTTTTATATATGTTTAAAAATATTTTTTGTTAAACATGTTTAAGATGATTAAATAATTGACAAGCATATTTTGGTATTAAATTAGAATAAATTATAACTTACCTTGTGTGCTGCAACTAGAACTTTATCCAGGAATCTGAGCCACTCAAAGATGAAGTGTGGTTTTTTATCATCAGGCAGCTGTTGCAGAGCTGCCTCATTCAGTGTCAATGAATGTGACACCTCCATAGTGCTGATGTGTAACAAAAATATATAACAGTATTATATTCTCTATTTTAACTTCTAAATGCATATTCTAGCAGTTATTTATTTATTAACTTTCTTAAAACAAAAAAATAATACATGGTTATTTTTTGTATCAAGAAAAAATCATTAAATGTGGTCAATTTATAAGGTGGTGTTTTTATTAGGATCCAAATCAATTATAAACTCTTAAAGCCCAGCTTGACCTGTTAGTCTCAGATATGCATTATATGTTACTGAAATTCCAACAGAGGACAAAGTGAATCGAAAAAATAAAGACCAACTTAGAATAATTTAGTGTATCATCGACCTTCGCTGAAATTGTACTGCATTTCATTATTCCCTGTAAACAATGGCGTCATCTGTGAATTAGATGTAGGCGTTCATAGCCCAATTTAGGTGTCCCAGATTTTATGTACAACATCAATATTTTTTATCAAGACTTCTCAAACGTTATTTTATTATAATATAAATGAGGATAAATCCTTAACACAGACAAATTAGTTTGATTAGTAAAAACAGGTACTTACAAAACAATATCCTAGTGTCCCGGTTTCTATTGTTTATTTACATAATATCCTTTGAACATATCCAAACATACACTGCAAGTAGTGATATATAAGATATTTATTTTCTTATAAACTTTAGAGACGAGAAGAGTAATTTGCATTTATTATTCTAAGCAGCAAAAAAGTTGATCCAATTGACAGTCAACTGAAATTGACAATTGACACATTACTGGAGCTGAAACAAACCGTGGCCGTGTTCCGAAATACATACCAGTAATCAGTATACTGGCCAGTGCCGATGACGTCAAAAATCGGCGCCATGCTGGTGAAACGTTCCGAAATATGATGGTCAGCGCTGAATACTTTGACAGCATAAATTGACACTATTGACAGAGTACTACATGAACCTAGTATTACAAATTACTTTTTAGTCTGTGACTACATATTTATTTCTAAAGTGTTTGTTTTAGATAGATATAAAATTTATTTCATAAAATAATAAATTTAAAAAAATAATAGAGTTACAAAGTAATTACAACAAAAAGTGTTAGTCAGATATTTAATTCGCAAAAAGGTACAAAAAATATTTAGTAAGATTATGATTATAATTAATTAATAGTAAATGGTGAGACAAAAGAAATAAAATATCTTTAAACCTAGAACGAAAAGAACGAAAATGAAAAAATAATAATTTATCTAATTACTTTAAATTAAATTTACTGCATAGATACTGCGCATTTATGTTAATGTAACTAAGGTAATAATTTACACTTACGAATTATTATAATTTACATCTTACAAATATAAAGAATATATATATTTTTCAAGTATAAGAATGACGAAAATTAAGTCGTCCTTTATTACCTTGACTACGACAATTTGCATTTTTTTAAAAGCAAATAAGGTGGCAACTCTAGTTACTTTGTAATATTACTCTGCATTGGCATATATCTCCACAGATTACTATAAAGTTACCTCACCAGTAAAATATGACCGACACCAGTGCAATATGGCGTCGGTGTCATGACGTCATTAGCCCTGGCCAGTATACTGGTACGTATTTCGGAACACGGGCCATATGTATTCGGTACTAAGTAACGGGTGCGCCACCTAGTACCGAGTAACGAAACGTTACTCACGAATTCATTTCATTACTCGCATCTTTCGCACTATCGGTACTGAGTACTTATACTGATTCAGTTCGTGCGAGTAACGTTGATGCGTGTATTCAAACGTTGGCTGATCGTATATTTTACGAACGCGGACGCTTATTCGGTGAATTTAAAAACGTATGCTAAAAGAAGGATGTTTGTAATTGCCTTTACATATTCCTACATACATATATATTCCTTATTTATTTTATTAAAAACCTTGTAATACCTCCACATAATTTGAATTTTCAGGAAGAAATATTTGAAATTCCTTTTTATTTCAAACACAAGTACAAAAGTATCGGTATGGAAACGTAAAGTACTCGATACCACAAAGTATCGATACTTTTTTTCGTGTCCCTATCTGAACTTAGGTCTTAGGAACGTTCTTATTGAATAAATGTTGCTGGCGTGTGAAATTATAATCTGTCAAAGTATTTCCAAATAGTCTTAAATTGCATTAAAAATTGTTATTTTCAGCCCTAAATTATATAGGACAAATATATTAATAAACATAAACTTATAAATTAGTGGGATGCGAGTCATATATCATGCTCAGAATATTTACGCTTTTAAAACTTTAATAAAATCAAATTTCAATGAATAACATGAGTGCACAACAAAGCCCGGCTAATATGCAAGCAGTCGTGGACCGCGAAAAGATATACACATGGATTCTAGAACTATGTAATCCAGAGACACGTGAAAATGCTTTACTGGAACTTAGTAAAAAACGAGAAGTTGTGCCAGATTTGGCCCCTATGTTGTGGCACAGCTTCGGTACAATCGCAGCACTGTTGCAAGAGATTACTAACATCTACGTAGCTATGATTCCACCAACTCTCACAGCCCACCAGAGCAACCGAGTCTGCAATGCCTTAGCACTTATGCAATGTGTGGCATCTCACCCAGAAACAAGATCTGCATTTCTGCAAGCACATGTACCTTTGTTCCTATATCCTTTTCTTCACACAGTTTCCAAAACGCGTCCTTTCGAATATCTTCGTCTTACAAGCCTGGGAGTAATTGGTGCTCTAGTTAAAACTGATGAACAAGAAGTCATAACATTTCTGTTGACCACCGAGATTATACCACTATGTCTGCGCATCATGGAAAATGGTTCTGAACTATCAAAGACAGTTGCAACTTTTATATTGCAAAAAATCTTATTGGATGATAGTGGTTTGAGTTATATTTGTCAAACATATGACAGATTTTCTCATGTTGCTATGATATTAGGAAAAATGGTTTTGTCACTGGCCAAGGATCCATCAGCTCGTTTATTAAAACATGTTGTCCGCTGCTATCTCCGTCTTTCTGACAACCCAAGAGCTAGAGAAGCATTGAGGCAGTGTCTTCCGGATCAATTACGTGATGCAACCTTCACTGCATGCCTCCAAGAAGACAATTCCACCAAGCATTGGTTGGCTCAATTGATAAAAAATTTAGAAGCTCAGCCACCTCCTGCCAGTCCTGCTCAACAAAATATGTGAGAATTAACAATACAGAGTTTATCCCGCTATAAGATTTTTAAGAGATAGCATTTGGTCTTTTGCAATCTAAGTATGAAATATCATTAAAACTTTAGATGTTAAAAGCACACGGGACTTCCAATTTAATAAATGCCTTGTACTGGGATAAGCTGCTGTAGAGGCATTAACTGCATATTTGAACAAATAGTGAAGTACCTCATTTTGTTACTTTTCTTACTGTTTTCATATTATTCAATAAGGAACATGTGTATGTGCAAATTCTAAGTAAGATGACTATGTAATGAATTAGGTTAACATTATATGTCCCTTTAGTATTATAAAAACTTAAAATGAATTTGCACTATTTGTCTAGTTAGCATTACTTCTTATTAAACTGACATTAATATAATATTATTTACAAAATATCAATTAGCCACATGTTGCAAACAATGTATTATTTTTTTAGGTACAAAACAAGAAAGCACTAATTTTGTATGCAGATGTAATGGACTGGACTAAAATAAACATAATATACATACTGAATTTTTTAATTTATTTTATACTTTTATGCAAATTTTGAACTTTATTTATGTGACAAAAATCATGCTTGATCTATATTTAATTTACATTACAAGAAATAAATATGTATAATTATAATTAAAAATCAGGACCTCTTGTTGGATAATTAGTTAAAGCCCAAGGTTTTGCACTAATATATCTCAAACTAGGTTTGAATGTGGTGGAACCTCCAGATTGATTTGTATTTGAATATTTTTTTAAACATTTGTATTTATCAAAATCTGGTTCATATTTAGAATATTGTTCTGGTAATTTTATTGGTGTTTTTGAATTTTTCTCCAAAATACCGAGTTGTTTAAACATCTTTCCCTTATTATCTAAAAACTGAGTTCCACAGGTTGCTGTTTCTACTTGTTGGGTACAAGCTTTATTAGATAAAGGATAAATAATTTTACTTAGTGTTTGTATTTCTTTTGCACTTACTTTAGAAGGTTTTCTATTTCTATTACACTTACAAGTGCCTTGGTGATTACGTTTATGGATTGATGTAACACAGTTGTTGTCACATCTCAAGGGTCCAGAGACGAGGGTATTGACTGATGAGTCAGCAATTTTCGATTTCAAAACAATTACCCCAGATTTCTGTCCTCTTAATGAAGAGCCACGTGTGTGTGATGGTTCAAATTTAGAGAATTTCGTCTTGGCAGTATAATCTGTATGTTGTGGTTTAGTATTGTACTTATGAGAACTATTAATAAACTTCACTGAGGATCTTGTTTTTACGATGTCTTCTGAAGGCTTTACCCTTGGTTCTACTATTTCGCGACATAGTTTCTGTGTTATAGTTGGCATTAGTGCAGGTTGGTTAGTTAGCAAATATGTTTTAATAAAATGACATGCTCAAATAAATACCCAGTAAACTAGACTTAGTTTAATATTGAATATAGGTCTGAAATAACTACATTTTGAATTTGCCACTTGAATTTTTTTGGCAAAAAGTCATTGTGGGTGTATCATAGATTTTTGTACACTCACAGACTACATAGTAGAGGTGTATTTCGAAGTAGGCAAGTAAACTCGAAATTAAAAACCGACAATACGGGGGTCGAATAAAGGTAAATAAATACAGCCGTTTTATTGAAACTACAAATAATTAAGCATCCGTATTCTGTGGAATAAGTTGTATTAATAATAATAGTATTAGTCAATTAACATTTTTCACTATGCAGGGCATCAACACTAGATCTATGTCTAATACTAATACATAAAATCATTTGATTTAGCAAAATATGTGTTTATTTTAAAGATAGTTTAAAACAAAAAATCTATTGATATAATTTTAATTTGTAAGCTTAGATAATGGTGCTTCACTAGTCACAAACATTTCATTTAGTATTTATAATTAGCTAGTGGCAGTAACTAACTAATAGTACATTGGGGAAGGCTGTCCCCTTTTTAAGGCTTGTATCTTTGGATAAAGTATATGGTGCCGTTCTGTCACCTGGGCGGTCTTTAATGAACAGCGTCCTGTGGGGTGAGGTGAGGCTTCACGTACGTTATGTAAATGGCAACTGAAATGAAACAAACATTGACAGATCTGTGTTAATATTGGGCCACAGCATGTTAAGTACGGCCCTGGCTGCATTTCCAGCCATTTTGACCAGGGTGGTCAACGTCTGCTGCCTGTCGATGACTACACCCAGGTATGTGATAGTTTTGGCCCATTACATGGACGTGTTACAGATGAATAGAGGAGGAGGCTTATTAATGCAGCGCCCAAACATGGTAGCTGGGGTTTTTGCCACTGCCGGAGGACTAAACTACCGGCGTCCCATGGTACCCTCATCTATTCTTTTATCTTTCGTGCTTGTCTTTCCAATCGCCAGCAACTAGTGTTGGGGTGGAGCTGTTGTTGTCGCACTCCTGGCTAGAGAGCCGGAATGCTTGATAGAGGTGGCAAAGGCATGTAGATCAGTTGACTGACGTTATAGATGCCGGGAATCAAGTTTGGCCTATTTGCCAAGATGCCCAGAAATAGACAGCCAGGGCGTTCCTTTCTGGCCTTGATAGCATACTCGGCCTTGAAGCCGAATTCTGAAAAGTCTTCCACCATCTCACGATTTCACGGTAGTGGTGAATGGGAATCCACGGATGGCTACCTTACGATTAATTTCGGAAGGTAGACCGTAGGAATACCACAAGAGGTCTGTCCCAAGGTACTGCTGAAACGTCGGAAAGGTACTGCTGAACCGTGTGTTATTCTTTTTCCGAGGCCAGAAAGAAACGGACCCCTTGACCGAAGGTTGTGGCAAGCCCGAGCTTTTAAATGAAGTTCGGGAGCTCGGCTACAATCAGGGGTAGAATACTTGCCGTGGTAGGCAGTTTGAATTACTTTGCACTGCTCTGGGTCGGTGCTCGGAGCGTGTCGGCAAAAATGACCACAGCTCCGGTTGCTGTACTTGCCAGTTGAATTATACTAGATGGTCAGGTGGCCAGGCCAGTAGGCCAGGTGCCGGTTGATTTGCCTATATAGTGGGCCTTTTTGATATTTCTATCGGATCGGCAGTGTCATCAGTCGATCCTGGGTATCATGCCGAAAGTCCACCCTTGTCATCAACAGGAGTGTTGCTAAAACTGACGCAGGAAGAGTCGAGCTTTCGGATTTTTTTATTTTTTTTTTACAAAACTAGGTTAATGCTTGACTATATTCCACCTGACGGATTGTGGAGATGTAGTCATAGGTGGTAAGGCGCAATTTAACTTAGTCACCTACTCACTCTTCTCTTGAAGACACCCACATTATATTTGGCTGGAAATACCGACGCAGGCAAATTGTTCCAGTCCTTCACTGTACGAACTAAAAAATACGAAGCATAGCGCTTCGTTCGGACAGGTGGAGTGTCCACAACGTAGGGATGGATACCTGCCGTGCGTCGGGACATCCGGTGATGGAACGGGGATGGGGGACTTAAATCGTGTAATTCCTGCGCACACTCACCAAAATGTATCCTATAGAATACTGAGAAACTGACAATTCTACGCCTGTGTTCAAGGCTGTGGAGTTTGGCGTCAACCAAATTAGGCTCGCCAATAAGCCTCTTTGCGGCACCAGCAAATATGTAACCACAGTACTCTACACACGACCGGATCTGTGCTTTGTATAATACAAGTAGCTGTACCGGTGTAAAGTACTGTCGTACCTTCGCAAGAACGGCAAGCTTTCCTGCAGCTGCTTTTGCTCTAGACTCAATGTACCGACCAAAGTTGAGGTTGGAGGAGATTTCTACGCCTAACAACTGAAGCCGGTCACTGTGTTCCAAGTATACATTCTGGAAAGTAGGAGCCAAGGTGAAAGGGCTCTTTTTGGCGGTGAACAAACACGTCTGCATTTTGGTGGCGTTGAATTTGACAATATTGGCACCACCCCATGCGGAGACTGCCTGAAGTTTGTCATTCAAACGTTGCACCATGGTTTCTCTTTCAGATTGTACTTCATCTCTACTAGCCCGAGTACTTGGCAGATAACTTTCTACAACTGTGCTGTCGTCTGCATACCCCTATGGGTATCTGGATCTGGTGAAGCCCGGTATATAGATACCGGGCTTCACCATTAATGTGCAGCAGAAAAAACAGTTAATGTGCAGCAGAAAAAACAGTTAATGTGCAGCAGAAAAAACAGTTGCAGAAAGAACGGACCCCTGAGGCACTCCGGCATTTATTGTCAAGGGTTCCGAGGAACATCCGTCGACAACTACTCGGAGAGATCTCTGGCTCAGAAAGTCAGTTATTCAGCCAATCAGACCAGGAGATATACCGTACGCTAAAAGCTTGCTTTAAAGGCACGCATGCCAGACCCTGTCAAAAGCCTTCGACACGTCCAGAGAGACGGCAACCGCTTCTCCGTTCCATTCGATGGCCCCGCCTAAAATGTGTGTAGTGCACGCTAGAAGGTCCCCAGCGGATTCACGTTCACGCTAGAAGATCCCCAGCTATTTCGGCGAAACCCGTACTGTCGGTCACTGAGGAGATCTTTACCTTCTAGGTACGCTAGAAACCGCGAGTTCAATACACGCTCCATAATCTTGCAGAGTATGGAGGTGATTGAAATAGGTCTGTAATTGACAGGATCGGCACGGCTGCCTTTTTTGGGCACGGTTTGCACATTAGCAAGCTTTCAGGATTTCGGCACTATTCCAGTCATGAAAGAGAGGCGATACAGACGTGTCAATACAGGAGACAACTCACTTGCGCATGTTTTGAGCAAAATGGCTGGTATACAATCATGACCACTGGCATTATTCACATCTAAACGACACAATATTCTACATACCTCTTTGTTCGTTTCAGGCATCGAAATACCGCAGTAAGGAAGAAGTGCTGGAGAAGCATTGCCAGTGTCTAGATGCGAATTCTCAGCGAACAGAGAAGCAAATACATTTGCTTTCTCTGTTGCCGTGTGGGCCAGGGATCCATCCGGCTTCAGCAGAGCAGGCAGTGAGGGTTGGTAGAAGTTCGACTCGATCGCTTTGGCAAGAGACCAGAAAGTTCGACTGCCACTTGTTCTGACAGAAAGCTTTTCGCCATTCTTAGCAATTCGATCGAGAAGAGCCTTCCGTAATACCTTTTTATAGGACTTGGCAGCTGGTTAAAGGCTCTTACATCCGAAATTTGCGGCTTCGAGCATCAGCCCAAATGAGGTATTCCGAATGCCGAAGGTCTTGAGCATGACCATTTTCGGCATTAAACCATGGGCGAGCTTTGCCACCGATGGGTACGTCATCAAAAGGAATAAAATACTCCATTGCCGGATGAACCACATCGGTTATAGCATCCGCGCAACTCCACGGATCCAAAAAAGAGAAGCAGATCTGCCTCCAAGGATAAGACGCAAAAAAGTGCCGCATCTGATCTCAATTTGCTAACTTGTATTTCCATACTCGCCTAACACCATGTGGTTCGAGAGATGGTGGGAATATGTAAATACAGATTTTACCAGACAGTGATCAGAGGTTCCCAAGGGGGAGGTGACCTCTACACGATACCTGTCCGGATCAGATGTCAGCAGAAGGTCCAGGCAATTGGCTGTATGGCCTACTATATCTGGTACTCTCACCGCTTGCTTCACCAGCTGAAAGTTCCGCGCTTCTCTTCCAGCATGGTCGGTCTTCTGGTACGGGAACAGCCAGTCCTGATGACAGGCATTAAAGTCCCCCAGAAAGACGAGCTGCACCGAAGGGTACTGATACAGAGCCATATCTGCTGCCTCACTGAGATACTCAAATAATCGAGTGGTTGTTGGTCACCACTGTGTGAACGGTAAAAACTTTTTCATAAAAAAATAAATATAAAAGTAAATAGGATGGGAAATGGCAGTTGAACGAGGCGGTATGCATCGAACCCGACTTCGAAGTTGGTTAAGTTATGCCACTGAGAGGCTAGCCTGGAGACTGTGGGGACGCCCCAACCCCCCCAGGGCTCGCCATCGGGCCTCCTCGTCTGGTCGCTAACCAGGACGATGGAGCCACCCTGGGATTTTTCACAGCTGGCGGGGCAGCCTTTCGCGGTTCCAATCGCGACCACCAAGCTACCTTTTCTCCATGAAAGGTACCGGAGCTGTAAGGCACGCTCACTTCCCGTGTGATTTCTCGCACATGCAATTCACTTGCTAAGAACATCAGAGAGGCTAACTACCAGTTTCCAGCTAGCGCCGGAGCTGTAAGGCACGCTCACTTCCCGACAGGCAGTCAGGCCGCAAGCCTACCCTACGATACAGTCGGGTGACCGGATAGATGCTAGCACATCCATCTAACCTCTAAGCAGGGGGCTACCCGAACTGCAGTGACCCCCGAAAGGATCTCTGCTTAAGGGCCGTTCCAAGCCCCGAAGTAAAACACCGCAGCAGCCCTTCGCCTTAGGCTGGTCAATCACCTCTCGCTGCGCTGCAGCTAACCACATTACCACTACGAATCCAACACCAAAACCGGTAACCCGGCAGTTTACACACGCAAGCGGTGCATGCATCGGTGCCGGAGGGCTTAGGTACCGGGGTCCCGTAGTACCCTGATCTTAGCAGCTGACGCGTAGTTCTGCTGCAAACCTATCTACCGCTGGGTGTCTCAAAGATATTTCAAAGATGATTTACCTCCTTATACAAATGATCATTGCTCCTGATTACAGCTTCGCTCCTTACTCGCTAAATAATACTATAAAAAAAACCTTGATAGTATATATAAAAGATGGAGCTCGGGTTTTCAAGAATTAGTTTTACCTTTTAGCTTAAAATATTATGATTCTTTTCTGTTCGTGAAATCACATTAAAATTGTAAATAAAAACTTAAGAATAAAATAAATCAGTCTGCGCTTTATTTAATCATAACTCTTAGGTTCTAACGTTTTAAATCAGTAAAGTTTTTATTATATGTATAATATAAGCTTTCCGGCATGGCACATTTAATATGTGCGCTTTTATGTGCCATTCTATAAAGAATATAAATAAATAAATAAACTTTTTCTAGTCAGAGTTTTTTTTTTATTGTATAAATAAGCCTAGCCTGCTGTTTATTAACATTTTTTAAGGCCGTGTGACAACTGCCAAACGAGTCAACACTCAACAGTCTATCTGAAGTAATACCTACCTGGTGCTATGTGCCCCATAAACATATGCAGAAGAAAAAAGACGACCGAAATTGGGAAGAACATACGTGTTTGACTGGTCATTAGATGAATTAGTGGAGTCGTTGGATCTTCCAACTGGCTGTGGTGCAATCATGAAGGCACGAAGACTTACCCGTAAAAATGTTCAGGAAGGCTTAATTACTTGGGTTCCAATACAGTCAGTTGTGTTAACTTTTAGGGGTCAAATCCTCCCAAATAGACTTTATTCCTACCATACTTCCTTACCAGCGAGACCTACAAATTACCTACCATCCAGTGCCTCAACTGCTGCCGTTTTGGCCACATTAAGACACAATGCAGGTCAAAACCAAGATGCTACAAGTGTTCACAATTGCATACAGGTGATTCATGCGATGTAACAAAAGAAAATGCATCTTGTTTACATTGCTCTGGTAAACATTACACTACTGAAAAGGACTGTCCGGAATACCTTCGTCAAATAAAAATAAAATCTGATATGTCCGAGGATAACATATCCTATTTAGAAGCATCCTCCCGATATCCTCCAGTCCGAAGATCATATGCAGAGATTGTAAAGGAAATGTTTTCTCCCCCTGCTTATATTACTACCTCGTCAACACAACCTCCATCCTTAACAAAAGCTCCTTCTTTTCATAATTGGTCCTATCGTAAAACAGTAACAAATTCTCCTCCTCCCAGAATCAATTCTACCAAAGGGTATGATAAACAAGCTCATCAATCCATTATCAGCAATATTCCTTCTTCCCTTCCTAATGGGTGTGCATTAAACAACCATCATAGTCCCTCATCTCCCTATAATAACAACCTACTTGAGAATCTTGTTGAAATGGCTCTCAATATTGTTACTACATGTAGTGATGTATTCTTACCGTCCCACGTTGCCGAATCACTTTCCAGACTCTTCCAAATAATTCAAAATGGCCCCACTCAGTTTCCTTCAATGGAACTGAAGAGTAGTAAGAGTATCCTCCCAAAAAAACATGAAATTCTATCCTTAATTAACCTGCACAATCCTTCCATTTTTGCCATTTCTGAATCATGGTTGGTCCTTGGTTCTCGCTTTCGAGTTCCGAGTTTTGAAGTGATGGGTATGCGGGTAGTGCCGTGTTTATCCGGCACTCTATCTTTTTTTTCCCAAATCCCTCTATCCTCCCACAACCCGTTTGTTAATGCTGTTGCTGTACGATCATGTAACATCTCCTTTTTATCTCTGTATATATCTCATCCCAATCCTTTCCTTATTCCTGATCTCCGTCTCATCTTTTCTTCCCTTCCTAGCCCTATTCTTATCATGGGTGATTTTAACTCTCACCAGTTTTCCTGGGGATCCCACTCTAATGACAGATTTTGTCGCTTGTTGTTGGACCTGTTTGATGATGTTAATCTCTGCATCCTCACTGGTGGTTCTTCAACTCGTAGGGTATATCCTGGTCAGAACAATCTGCTGCAACAAACAAACAAATCTGCTGTACACCTGTCATTAGCCTCTCCTTCCCTTGCCTCTACATTATCTTGGAACATTCTTGCATCCACTTTTGGCAGTGATCATTTCCCTATTATCCTATCAATGAATCATCCATCCTTCTCTCCCATTCATTCTAGTTCATTTCTGAAATTTAAAATTCGATCCACGTATTACTCCTCTTTTGCCGACTCCGTTGACAACATGATAGATTCTGTCTCTGACTCTCAAGATGATGGAAATATTTTAATTTGTTGTGAATTTTTTCTTAAAGCTATTTTAATTTCAGCAAACTCTCATTTTCCTATAAAGCACAGTTCTAAAACACAATTGCTTCCCATCCCCTGGTGAGACGAGGATTGTAAACGTCTTGCTGTATTAAGGTTGGCAGCAGAGAAAACATATTCTCTAAGAATGACCTCTGAAATTTTTAATAAGTATCAAAAAGTAGATGCTAAGTTTAAACGTCTGGTATCAAAAAAGAAAAAAATCTGGTTGGATACATTTTTGTGAATCCCTTAGTCCTCACTCTCCCCCTCGCTTTGTTTGGAACCAATTAAAAAAAATTTCGCCGCTCTCTAATTTCTAATTACCCATCCTCCAATGATCCTTTCACTTGGCTTAACGATTTTGCTGACAGACTCGCTCCCCCATTTGTTCCTTGCAAAGACAATATCTCTTTTTCCACGCCAGCTTCTTCAATGGATTTAACTGATGGTATGAATGCTCCTTTTTCCTTTTCTGAGCTTCAATGCGCTTTGAATGGGTTAAAGGACCCAACCCCTCAAGAAGATGGCATTCCATACTCTGTTATTCAAAATTTAAATGATAAAGCAAATCATCGTTACCTTCATATAATTAACACCTTGTTCATGACAGGAATCGTTCCGCAATTATGGAAATCTCTAGTAATTATCCCAGTGTTAAAACAAGGTAAAGACTTTTTTTTGCTTTATCGTCTACTTTGGCATATATTACTGAGCACCTTCTGAAAAATCGCCTGGAATGGATAGTGAAAAGTAGAAACTTAGTATCTTACTCCCAATTTGGCTTCCGAAAGGGCTTCAGCACAACTGACAGTTTAAGTTTACTAACAACAGACATTCGATTAGCTTTTGCTAAGGGAGAATATCTTGTAGGTATTTTTCTGGACATAGCTTCTGCATATTATAATGTCCTTCTTCCTATACTCAGACAGAAAATGCACCAGTTGAGTATTCCATCAAGAATTGTTCGATTCATATGTAGCCTGCTATCTTGCAGATCAATATCTGTGAAACTCCCCATTACTTGTACTTCCTCCCAGACTTGTCTGGAAGGGTCTCCCTCAAGGCTCTGTCCTCAGTCCCTTGCTTTATAGTGTTTATACAAACGATCTCGATAAGTCTGTTGAAAGTTTTTGTAACATTCTGCAATATGCAGATGATATAACTCTATATTACAAATCTAAATCAATTGAAAATTTATCCTTTCGACTTAACTCTGCTTTGCACTATCTAGGCCAGTGGCTGTCTGACAATGGTTATTGGTTTATCCTTATCAATAAACAAAAGCCAGGCAGTAACGTTCACTAGAAAAAGACTAGTCCTTGTTTTTGATTTGATTTATGGGGGTGAACATATCAACTTAGTGGACAAGGCAAAATTTCTTGGTACTATTCTCGATTCTAAACTGAACGGATTTTCTCACATAAATTTCATCGTCAAAAAGTGTGAAAAGTCACTAAATGTATTAAAAGCAGTTGCAGGTGTTCGGTGGGGTGCTCATCCCTACTGCTTAAAATTAATTTATAAGTCCCTTGTTTGTAGCTATATGAATTATTGTTTGTTTGTTTTAGATCCTATTACTAAATTCCTATCACAAATTTAGATAAAATTCAATACAAAAGCCTACGTATTATAAGATGCCATGAAATCATCGCCCACTAATGCCCTACAGGTTGAGTGTGTTGACCCTCTTTTGCAAATAAGAAGACAATTTTTATGCGATGGTTTTGTTATTAAATAGCTACAACTATCTTCCCATCATCTCTGGTCTAAGCTCGACAAACTCTCCCAACTCTACAATCCAAATCGTCCACTTTCCTATATTTTAAACAGCTTTAATAAATTCTCCAACCTTCCGAATCCCTTCTTAACCTTCCTTATCAAGCCTTTGTACTCTACTCCTTTTAAAGCCCTTACTTATAGTGTTCCCATCATCACAGATTTGGGTCTTATAAAAGGTGATCCTGATACTAAGTTCAAATTTCAAGAAATTATTTATAAAAATTGATCAAGGCATTATCTCATCTATACGGATGCTTCAAAACTCTCCCCATCAGGCTGTGTTGGTGCTGCTTGCTGGATTCCTAAATTCAAAATTTCTTTACAATATACTCGTAAATGCCCTCCTGAAACATCTGTGTTTTCTGGTGAGGCTATTGCTATACTGGAAGCTATCCTTTTCGCCTTCTCCCATGACTTAGGTCCGACAGTTATTATGACTGACTCACTAAGCTGTCTCTTAGCGATTAAGGTAAATCCCTTTCGTAACAGATTGAAGATTTCTATTGTTTTTAAGATTAGGGAGGCCTTACTCTCGTGTAGTCAAAAAGACTTGCATATCGTTCTTGTCTAGATTCCAGATCACTCTGAAATTGCTGGAAACGAGACAGCGGATTCCTGTACGAAAGCCGCAATTCAAACCGGTGTTCTTGACTATTTCAAAAACTCCTATCAAGACCTCCGTTCCCTAGCCAAAATCCACATGGACAAATCCTGGAATTCATTTTGGAGTTCATCAAAATTGGTTAAGGGAAAATTCTATTCAAATGTGCAATCAGACATCCCCAGACGCCCTTGGTTTTTTTCTCAATAGGAAAGTTAACCGCTGGGTCACTTCTAGCATCTGTCGCCTGCGTTTGGTCATGCGTGTACTGAACAGGTGTACACGTAGGTAGGTAGATGTACCTGGCTAAAATCAGAGTTCGTGATCACTCATTGTGTGAATGTGGCCCTTACGAAGGCTCGACCTCCCACATTCTTTTTTCATGCCCCAATCTTCTCCGTCCTGTATGTGACATTCTTCCCTCTGAAATCCCTCGTCCTATAAATGTTCTATGTTTGTTAATGTTAGTGTTTAGTCCTTACTGTTCATTGCTGTGTAAATATTTTGAAATTAATAAAATTAATTTGTAACCATGTGAATGTCTTAGTGTAATTAGTTGATTTTAGTGTAATTGTATAGTGTAGTTTTTCAATAGTCTAACATTATATATTTGTGTTGTTTTAGATCACGGTGTAATAATGAAAGTCTGACTTCCTATTTCGTCTATTTTCCATATTGAATTGAGACTGTTATCTCATCTTCACCGATCAATCTCTTCCGTATGTTCTCCACCCTACGTGACATTGGCGGAATCGACCGTGCTTTACTGGAACAACTGAAAGCCATTAAATCAATCTATCTATCTATCTAAAATATGCAGAAATAATTATTGCCAATTTATAATTTGAATACGTCGCAAACCATAAGGAATGCCGAAGAATTATAGATTCTCGGACATACGAAAAGGATAGGATAGGTATTAGATTTGGGAATTCGATTCTTGCAGTAACGATACTGAACAGTTATTATTCTTACTATAACCGATCTTTGAGAGGGTGGTTAGAACATTCTAGACAACCTATGTACGAACTACGAGCTGCAATCAAGTAACTGCAGAACTTAATAATGACACAAAAAAAAAGCACTTTTTCAAAGTCCAAACATACTTGCTGATGATTTCCTAACATCGATTATGAAAATAATCGAATATGAACAGCACTAGCTTAAAAACAAATAAGTAATAACAATTTATAATATAAGAAAAGGTTATGTTGGGTAGTAATGGCTTATATTATATTTAGGTAAAACCTAAAATTAAACGTTATCTATTGCAATAAATACTTATCACAATGTGGGTTTTTGGTTACGGGTCTTTAGTGTGGAAAGTAGACTTTGAGTATGAATGCAAGGTTGTTGGTTATATTATGGGATATCACAGGAGATTCTACCAACATAGTATAGATCACAGAGGAGTACCAGGAAAGGTAATTGTAAAAGGTACAATCATCAATAAATCAAAATATCAATTTTACATATTATAGAACTAAACATTTTACTCCTGCATTTAGCTGTGTTGAAGTAATTTTGTTCTGAATTGGAATCTACATTTTGTTCTTATTTCTTGGAATAACTTTTATCTATAGCGTGTGAGTGATATTGCCAGATTACAAATTTTTATAATAAGCCTGACAATGTTTTGCTTTAGGTCTATCCATATAGAGAAGGGACTACAAATATCATCTATCTTGTTATAAGTATCACTTAATAATTTTATACAATTGTTCTTTTTCTATTTCTTTTTATATTATGATTTTTAACTTGATTAAGTATGCAAAGTTTGGGACACCTTTATTATTAAAAAATGTACTCAAGGTCATAGGTATACATGATTGTTCCCAGGCCAGGCCAGGTTGTCATATGATTTTTAACAGATTATAAATGATGTTATTTAAATAGTGATACCAAAAACATATAAAACGAATTTACATAAAATTCTGTCAAGTCTCTGATGTTATATACTATAGCCAACTTTTCTCATTTTTGTGGCAATAACTTTCTTGTTTACGGTAGGTTTGATTGACATTAAAAAAACATACTGAATTAATAAGTTTGTCTTTTAGCCCGGCCGAGTAGTTACACTGATTCCAAGTGAGGTTCCAGAAAGTATGGTTTGGGGTGTGGCTTACAAAATACGAGAAGAGGATATAGAAAAAGTGACAAACTACCTTGATTACAGAGAGAAAAACGGTTATTCAAAAGAATGTGTAACTTTCTATCCAGGAGATACCAACACTCAACCATTTGACTTAATTTTTTATGTAGCTACTTCTGATAATGAATCTTATGCAGGTTAGTTATATATATAACATTTTTTCTTATACAAGTAACACCAAAATTTATGTTATGAGGGTGGTATGAAAAGTTTCGGACCAAACAATGATACAAGACATTTTTTCTTAATATTTATTTTTATTTTCTTGAAACTCTATACACTTCTCCCAGGGATGCTCCCATCTCTGTAACCCGTCCAAATAGTACTCGGCATTTTTCTCTGCAAAGTAATTGTTCTGGAAGGTGATTGCCTCTTCATTTGATGAAAATCTTTGTCCTCCAAGCGCAATTTTTAGATGAGGAAACAAAAAGAAGTCGCTTGGGGCTAGATCTGGTGAGTAAGGTGGATGATCCAGCAGTTTAAACCCTAATTCGTGGATTTTCGCCATGGCAACCGCTGAGGTGTGAGACGGTGCATTGTCTTGGTGAAACATGATTTTTTATGCCATCTTCACATTGAGATCGGAAACTTTTCATACCACCTAGGTAGATCATTACAAAATTACATGAAAATTATAGAAATAGAATTAATTATTCAGTTACTTGTGAATCTTAGACAATGTTTAAATAATATGTAGTATTTATTTTATTATGTAAACATAATATTCAAAATAGGTATAAAAGTAATTGCCTTAAAAACTACCAAGAAGACATGTCACAAGTTTATATGAAAAACCTATTAAAAATGGGTCAAAAACTAATTTTATCATCTATGATTTTTTTTTATGAAATAGGATTAGAACATATAAAATAAAATGAATTCAAGTTTTTCGAGTATTATATTATATTTATTTAAGAATATTTTTACCCCAAATACTTGGCTATTCAAAATTCTAAAAAGTACATAATATGCAATCATACTAATTAAAAACAATAAGTACTACTTATAAAAATATATATAAAGCTCCGTTATTACTTTAACTATTAAAATAGAGTAAATATTTCAAACTACCTACTATTAAACTAAATTTCGTTTATAGGCACGGCTTCAATAGAAGACATTGCAAAGCAAATAATCAGTAGCCATGGTCCCAGCGGAGCGAACAAAGAGTATGTTTACAACCTGGCAGATGCAATGAGACAGCTGGTGCCAGATGTGACAGATGATCACCTGTTCTCTCTCGAAGCGGCTGTTAGGAAATTGGACAAACATAATGAGATGAATATAGTAAATATACCCAAAGTGGGTACTAATTGAATTTAGTTTTATCTTAGACATAACTATATTGTAATGTTTTAATATAAAGATTGATGAAGTTAAATCAAAATTAGACTTTGAACAACATTTTAAATGTAATTGCCAAGCTATGAAGATGGTATGGTATATTATGACATATTAAAAATCAACTGCAAACATCTTGGCATTATATAATTGTATTAATTCTGACAACACAACAAAATAGTAAATATGAGTACTCCATGTATAATTATTTTAAAACATTCCGTATTTTAGTCGTTCATGTTTATTGGAAATGAATTAAGCCTTAAAATTTAATATTTACTATTAATTATAATACTAGTTTTAAAAACTGTCAATAGATGCCGCTATATGTATCTGTTATTGAACATTTTAAATCTGTATAACTTCGTTCAATATGAGGATAACACATAGAATTAATATACATAATATCTCTATGGGATAACATCGTGAAATTAATTATATAAATGTTACATTATAATGATCTAGCTCTTGGCTCGCTTGTAAGGGCGGTGGGGATGAAAGATTTTTCAAAATAATCTAAAACGACTCGATTACTTATATAACTTTGTTTTTTTTTTAATATAATAGCCTCGTCTTCTGTATGCTATATTCTAAACCAATTTTTACCACATTTTGTAAAGTTGCATTTTGTAAAGATTTGTAAATACTATACAAAGATCTAGTTATAAAAAAATATGTACACATACCGTCGATTTATATTTCAATGTTACGATAATAATCTGTATTTACTGTAATTATTGTTTTTGTAAATAAATTCATTTATTTGTTTGACATTGTTATTGTGATAAATAATACATATTTTTATTTTTTTAGTAACATTTATTTATGAAAATAAAATCTCTCATATCAGCTTTAAAATTACTTATATATATCTGTTAAAAACCAGGAAAGGAACATTTAAAAAATACATAATACTTTTTCATATTACACGCAGTATTTTACAAAAAAAAAGATGTTTTGCACCATAAACCACAGGAATACACAAATAATATAAAAACATAATTATCACATAACCTTATACAAAACCACATGATTCATTAAAAGGAAATATACAACGGGAAACTATTATTAGTTACATATGAGTAATAAATAAACATTCGTACAAATTTCCTAATTATAAGTTATTTATTAAATATTTATTTCAATAAAAATATTGCCATAAGTTTTAAATTAGATGTTTTTTAATGTTAGTTGCGATTGTGTTTGAAATTTTATTCATTGATAAGAAGTGTCACATGGCACTTGGGATTTATCAATTGATGATAACCTATTGCATTAAGATATAAGAAATAGGAAACTTTTCAGTTAGCTCCGTGATAATATAGTTATGCCTACATCGGATATTTAAATACATATTACAAAATTAATTATTAATTACATTTCTATACAAAATTAATTCCATTTATCAAATGATAAGAAATGCAAACGTCATGACTTTTATAAAACCGGTATAAAATACATTATTGTTTTTATTGTTTTTCTATTTTTTAAAGTTGTAAATGAGTTACGGAAAATATAAAAAAATACTTTTTATAATTACAACGATGTCAAATAAAATGCTTGTAAATGTCAGAGTTCAGTTACAAAATTAATAATATACGAGTGTTTTATGGTCGCTTAGGTAGTATTAGCTATTAGCTTTAACTACCTACATACAATCTTTGGCAGATTTGTTGCAATGCATCATAAGTAAATTAATTATTTTTCACTTTTCACTCCTTTATTTCGACCTAGCAATTTATCTAAGAAACTCCTCTTCCTTTTCAATTTTTTTCCACCAGATTTGTGATTTTCTATCTGTTCTCCTTCTGTATTCATTTTTTCTAACAACTTTGGAATGGTAAGATCAACAAATTTATCGTTAGGCCCCTTTAGAGCGGTATCCCTGCTGATTTGTCGTTTGATTGTCAACAATTCTGGAACATAATCGATTTCCTCCGAATCTGATAATGTAACCTTGGAATCGTTGTTTTTTTTATTATGTTCTTGGTCTATTTCATTTTCTGTTTCACTGAGTTCGGGGCCGTTATGTAAAATTTCTACGTTAGGCTTAACTTCGTCAACGGGTGTTTGTGCTATATTGTCATTGTTGTCTTTAACTTCTTGTGTTTCACTTTTCTTTTGCTCTTTTGACTCAAACACATCGTCTGACTCATCATTGTTCGCCGCGGAATCTTTTTTATCAATGGTATCTACACTCTCGATTGCACTCGAAGTTGATTTGGCAACTGATCCAACGACTTTTGGTCTAGTTGGTGGTAATGTCCAATTTATGGGTTTATGCTGTGGTGAATAACGCTTTATTAACTCGTCGTACACCTTTTGACGGTCAATTGTTGGTGATTCAGGGCCGTTGCTTGGCAAGCTTGTATATTTGGATCTATCTGGGGAAGTGTCATTCTCTTTGAAACCATTTTCACCAGGATCACCCAAATTAACAATAACTCGCCGAGTCGGCGTCGGTGTAGAGTACGGTTCGGCGAATGGGAATTTATGTATGTTAAGATTTTCAATTTTATACCTTATTGATGAGACGGTGCTAGTTGTAGGGAGGGAGGCGCGAACACCACTCCGACTGAACGTGTTCTCTCCAGGTTCATGTATATTAGATTTTAAGAAATCCCTCCGTAATTTTGATAATCGCCTGTTCCTCTCGGCCATATTGTATCTGTAGTCAACATCTTCGCTCTGATTTAATTCCGATGTAAAATTATCGGAATATTTTCGTGGTCGGTAATCGTAGTTTCGGTCTTCGCTTCGTGTCTCGCGCATACTGGAATAACCAACAGTATTGCGTTTAAAATTAGACGTCGTTATTCCGTGGTTGGTCGTTATGATAGGTTCGACTTCCTTGTAGGTCGGTGTTAACGAGGTCGGGGAAGGTAGGGGCAAAAACACAGTGTCGTGCTTTTCGAAAACCTCGCGTCGGCGACTGAACTGGTCACCGCCGATGATCTCCCGCGACTTCACACTAGCTGTAGGCGAAATAGCCGCCATTTCCGTTCGATAACAAACCACAACACTTTGTTATTGATACTATTTTCCTGCAAACACTGTATTTCTATTTTTATACGGCACACATTATGACTTCACCGGTAACATCGCGCCTATAAAAGAGTACACGTCTACACGTTAAATTGGACAATAAAGGTAGTCCGGTCGTCCGTATAAGGCGAGCCGTTTGCGATATAATGATGACTGATCAATAGAGTGGTTCCGATAAGATAGGACAGCCATGTAGCGCTTTACGTATTTTCTTTATCTTTGAACAGTCAAAACAGTTGAGTAAATAGACCGAATGAACACAATCATGTTCGTAATTAATAGCGGACTGAGTGAAAGCAACCGTCGGCGGCCGCGACCGAACGCCGAGCGTTCATTATATAATGAATATTAAGCATACGTCCCGAATACGATGTGTAGAGTATAGACTACCGACGCAGCACTCGCTGAGCACCGATATATCTGATTAGACAGCATATCGTAAAAATATAACGAACTTTTGCTGAATATTAAATATTATGTAGTCACTAATAATTATGGATAAATATTTAACTAACTCGGCCAAAATTCTAAGAAATAAGTATTATAATAATACTTATATCCTTCTCATATCGTATGAAACAACAAATTAATTCTTGGAATTGGTGAATTAGCACCAAATGATATTAGGCTATTACTGTTAATTAACCAGTTAACGAGATTCGATTTATTAATAAAATTTCAGAATTATTATAAATTAACAACTTAAAATACTTTGGCAAAAAGTGATCTAGGTACATGTCCTGCGGTAATATTCATATAGGTACCTATATAAAATATATTTTATACGAAATTTTCGTAAAAATATCTCTTACACTTAATTTTATTATCTCGTGTGGTTGGAATGTAGAAATCAACGCTTGCCTTGATTTCGTAATTTCCTGAGTTTGAATTTACACAATACTCACAATTGATACATTGTAAGCCTTTTAGAACCTAACAAAAACATATTCACGAGCTGTATACTTTTTACCTGTAAATATTTATGATCTATCAGATTCCATTAAAATTCCATTACAATATTATCTAGAAATATACGATTGTTTACAAATAAATGCAAAGTGCGTTCGTTACACAACGCGCACAATAAAAACAAAATACTACTTTACGTACGCTTAAAATAGATCCGACCATTTTTTTTGTCATTTTACCCGGGAAACGGCGCTAATTTTATTTATATAACTATGACTAAGTACAAGCGTTTCTCTATTTGTAGCAATTCTCGGTCGGTCAATGACTTATAAAGTTGCTTCCCAAGACGTTCCCTAAAGTGTTTGATAAAAATCTTGGATATCGACTATTTGCACAGTGATATCATTTATTTTACATATAAGAGAACTGTTGTATATGGATTACTTAAATATTACTTTACGTAGGTGGTTTCGATCGCTGGCAATGGCTTTGTTATAGGTATGTAGGTATATAAATATATTTTTTAAGTATCGTATATTAGTCATATTTTAGCAAGGACATTTTGAGACGATGTTAATGTGTGGAAATACCGATTACTTTTATGGTACCTAATAGAATTTTGAAACTTGTTAAGACAATTCTATTCTTATCCGTCTTCCCTCGTCCTAACACGTGGCCACCATTAATGATTCATATGGATGAAGTCAGGGCGTTGGGTTAGTTTTAGTCTTTGTTTTCCGCTGGTTGAAGGTTTGTTTTAGTAGGTAATATACCTACATAATAGAATATTCTCTTGTGTAGATGAATACCTATATTGTTTTGTAACATTCTATACGTGAATAGTGTTGAAATATGGGCTCGCTACAGCATTTCTATGTAGATATAATTATTTTAAATTTCGCGTTACACCTCTACTGAGTCATTAGGTACAGTGATCTTTTAAAACAAATACCTAACTAGTTAGTAGTCGATGAAGTTAGAAGGCGTAAAAAATAAACCGAAGGCTAAACTCGACCATAACAAAATCATTCAACATCTGTTCTGAAAACTATTGTTAGGTAATAGTTATTAATAATTTACTTATTTCTACGAAACAAAGACAAATATTTCACAGCTCTATTTGAATGTCACAACCCTATAAATATATTTAATTTATAACCTATAATATATTACGTATTACTATGTCTCATAAGTTGTTACTTTAGTACTTAGGTAACACTTATGTTATTACTTAGTAATATACATAATGTTATTATACTATTACCTATATATAGGTATATATATATTGCTATTTGCAGGGTTTGTTTGAGCTTACAAATCTGCGGTAAAATATAGATAAGTATCAGAAACCCGTATCACAAAACTATCAGTAGCTAGGTAGCTACTTATTATTTATTACTTACTACCTAAATATAAGTCAGAAAATCGGATAGCTATTTATTTATTAATGCTCTTTGTTGATGAATACAATGCCATACAATGAATGTCATGCGATATAATAATTTCTAGTTTTAAAAACGCTAATTTTCTAGACTTAGGTATCAAGGTGTTCAACTATGACTAACCACATTCGCTTGATTTACTGTTCATTCGTGCGTGTAAATTCAAGAGACTGGATAAAAACAGAGTGACGTCATACCTTTAGTTTGGTTATTGTCAGTATGATGTCTTGAATCTTGGCAATTAAAACAAAAGTAATTAAAAAAGTAGGTACATATATATATTTATTTTCTACATGTTAACTGTATTCACCTATGTCTACAATTTACATAATAAGAATACATAATTTATTAAACATAGATTATCATTTATTTAATGCTGCATGTAAGTTCATAAATTTATCGTATTTTCATATCAAACAAAAAACTGGTGATTGGTGAAGTGTATTATAGAATCGTCGTAAGAGGGTTCCGTCACGTTTTTACTGTTGTAAAAAATATTTTAAATATAATTTGTTTTCATGTGTGGTATAATTATAAAATAAGTACTAATTATACCTACTTAATAACAAGAATTATATATTAATTAAAATTTATATTTTTATAACAAGAATTATATATTAATTAAAATTTATATTTTTATAGTTGTTACAACTTACAAGTGCTCAATACGTTATGATTTTATTCGAGTGTTCAGCAGGGCTATTCGCTAACTTTGACTTTTCTAATGACCATCAGCTGTGACGTCATAGCAGTTTGTTACTATAGTTACATAGTTTGTTACTATAGGAAATTAGTTATTTGACAACCATTATGTCCGCACTTACTGATAGTGATTTTCATTTTAACTGTCAAAAAAGATACGGAATAGCCCTGCTGGTAGGGATCTCCTATTACTTATGATACTAAATAAATAAATAAAAATACATAAATTCAAATAGACACTAGATAACCTTGAAATACTAAATGCATCATATGACCTTATAAAAGATATGTAGGAGGAATAGATGATATCTGATTACAAATGTTATTCAAATGATGCAATGCTGCCGACCTAATTATTTCTAAATCTACTAAGTAACTAAGTTCCGGTCTGACAAACCCTAAATTTATAATTGCTTAATTTAGCTAGAAGGTACCAGCACTTAGTTATCACAAACACAAACGATATAGAAAAGAAGATGGCCTTCAGTGGCTGTAGCAGAAATGATTTACAAAAATGAACTGTCATGGCAACAGCAGTAAAGAAGATGGCCTCTATGGGTTTACAATTGGCGTGACGGTCTATTGGAGTAGTCCCAAACTAATATCGTACTAGTAATTCTCCCCCGGTGACGCTGTAATAGCCAACAGGGCTAACAGCATAGACAGACGAAAAAAAAACGTACTAGTACTATTAAGAAGAAGAAGAAGAAGAAAATAAGGAAGGCAGTTAGTTTTAAAAACTATATCGGTATTTATTAAAAACAATTTTATTACCCATAAATATTTGTATGCTCGTTATTTTACTTACGTTTAATTTAAATTGTTTTGAAAAGAACTGACCGCCTAACCATTATCTGATATCTATGAAAAAAAACAAACACCAAGTACCTAATTATAAATACTATCTGTAATCTACACTCGGACAAATTGAGAAAAAAAGGAATTTCTTACTTAAACCTAGGTACATATTAGCTAAAATATAGCGCAAATTATCCATATTTATTACAAACTATAATTGCATTAAATTGTAAACTACACACAACAACCAATCACGAGATCTGATTTTATCTTTTTACAGAAATCAACAAGGGAATTACGATAAAATTATATTTATATTTACGTATATAGAGGTATAGTAATTGTGTGATGATAAGAACGGTTAGCTTAAGGTTATGCAATTAGGGCGTTGGTTTATACCTAATGTAAACTAATTTAAATGTAAAGACACAAATTCTTTTAGTAGTTTTAAGTCAAGAACACAAAAGTTCTCATTTCGAAATAGGTCAAAGCGATAACCTTCTTTCCGATTTCGAATCAAGATTTTCTGTTGCAAGTAGGACATTAGTAGATTAACATTGAGATAAAATTTTGGCGCTCTTTTTAATTATGTACGCTATAATATTTATTTAATAAACTTATTTTTGTTTGAATTAAATATAAATTTAGTAGGCCAACAAACGCTCAATAACTGCGTTGCAATTTTGATTTTTAATATACCTATATAAATTTTTTTCTATAAGACTTGTACGAGCACAAATTTTAATAAACTATAATTTATTAAAATAATAACATTTCTCTAACATGTAATGTGTAAAGATTGATGAGTACATGAAGTGGATTATAATTAGACTTTTATAAATATTTCCAAATGGATATTTGGTCAAAAATATATTTTATTTTAAAATGTTGTCTTCGAACCTCTCAAGGTGAAGAAAGATTTGATATCACTATTGATAATATTTTATCAGATAATTTTATAATAATCAATTTTCAATAGACATCGCGATATTTTTATCTTTACTTTAATGCTAAAGAAACTTCGTGAATAAAAATTATGTAATTTCATAGACGAAGCTTTTTAGCAATCCATGGATTCACCGTGCGGGTGCCGGGCCCATCGCGTTGCAAGGAGAGGAGTGCAAGCAGTGCCTGGGACTTGCGACCCAGGAGTAGGTTTAAGGGGCCCCTTAATTGTGCGCAAAAACCTTCACCCTCCACACTCCTCTCCCTACCTAACCAAATTTGGAAAGAACCTACTAATCCCGCCTTTGAAATACGTTCTAGAAATGAACCGATGCTTGTTCTAGAAAGGCCAAGATCTTTAAGTAGGCTATAGAGAGATTTTGCTGTTATACCTCTCGCTCCCACTTCTACCGCGTACAAACTAACTATAAATTTATTCCTGATCAGTTCGTTGGTTAGTTCGTAATACTTATTGAGCTTGAATGTGTGATCCCTTGGGATGTTTGTTTCCCAAGGAACAGTAAGCTCCACAAGTATCACGCGCCTCAGATGTTTGGAATACAGGAATAAGTCCGGTCTGGATGACGAAACACCAACATCCCCAGGGATTTTGTAATGCTTTTCATAATATATGATTTATTTCAACGAAATGACAATTTTTATTTAAGGTTTAATAAAACAAAAAATCATAATTATGATTTATTACATTATTATAAATAATATTTGTGTAATTTATGAGCCATAGTTTAACTATAACAGTATTACAACTTACACCTAAAATAAATACTTAATCTATGACTTTGTTAGTATTTCCTTCATTGCAAGTTCAATTTTAAGATGTATACAGGCAACTCGTTCTTGGAAGATTTGATTTAATAAATTAAGTCTTTTTTGTTCCAACATCGCGTTCTCTTTAATCAATTTATGTTTTAATTCCTGTTCCTCTGGGGTATTATTGTCCTTATTTTCTTTATTACTTTGAATATTACCTTCCTGTTTATTCTTCAAGGTAACGTGACTCCTAAGTTTAACTATTTCAAACTGTTCAGAGTTGATTTTCGCTTGCAGTAATGATTTTAATTGCAAATACTCAGCATTTTCCAATTGCAGCCTCAGTACTTGTAATTCCTTATCAGTGAACTTTGGTTTCTCTATTATTGGTTCTGGTTCGTTTTCAGATTCCTTTGGTTCAGGTTTAAAGTCAAATTCATCTTCGGTCGGTTGGAAGTTAAACTTATCATCTGTCGATTTGAAGTCAAAATTATCTTCTGCTTGTTTAAAGTCAAAACTATCTTCATCGGGTTTAAAGTCAAAACTATCCTCATCCGGTTTAAAATCAAAACTGTCTTTATCTGGTTTAAAGTCAAAACTGTCTTTATCTGGTTTAAAGTCAAAACTGTCTTTATCTGATTTAAAGTCAAAACTGTCTTTAGCCGATTTAAAATCAAAATTATCCTCAAATTCAACTGGAAAAGTAGGATCGTTAGGAGATTCTTTAACTTCTGGGAATGCATCCGATAACTGAGGTAAGACCTCAACCTCATTAGCTAATGGTTCATTTCGTGAATTTTCTCTCGCAGCTTCTTCTTCTGGCTTCTCTTCTATGGAGGGCTGGTGAGCAACTGCGTTTGGTTCAACTGACTTTTGAACTGAACGGAGCTTTCTCTGCAATAAAAAAAAAAATTAGAGAACATTGCTGAAAACAACATTTATAAAGCTTTGCTTAATATATACCTTTAAATTTTTGTATCTAGTCCCATCTCCTTCTCTTATGATAGAAGAGTGGCAAACAAATCAAATTTTAAATATATTCAGATATAGGCATGTTTCCTTGTTTGGCATTCAGTACCATATTATATAAAGTTAAAGATTTTTATTTCCAATCGATTAGTTCTAAAGGATAGGCCCATGGAGAAAAACTGGCAAAAAACACCAGTAACTATGGAGTTTTTTTTTTAACTTATTATGAAACTTATAACATAAAATAGACCTTGAGCTGAGTGACAATCCTCTGTGCCTCCCACAGCTGTTGGTCGCGAGTGCTTGTAATGAATCCCGCGTGCATTTCGAAGTGTATCTGGTTTAATAGTGACTCCTGTTTCCTTAACTCTTCGCTGATTTCGTTGCTGGTCTCCGGGAAGTCTGAAGGTATGGACAGAAGCGGCGGCACGTATCTTGATAAAGGTTGTTTAAATTAATATAATGAAGACAAAAATTTTGATTATTAATTTTCAAATTTCAACAAGAGCGGATGTTTCATTCACAAATAATATATATGTAAACACAAATGACATAAAGGACACAAAAAGTATATAAATCTTAACCTATGGAATAAAATATATCCATAGGTTAAGATTTATATACTTTTTTTGAATAACAGTCGAGAGACAAGCTCCAATTCTTATTATGGTATACGGCAATTTTTTTGACACAACTCTTGAGTATGAAGTATGAACTCTGAAGTTTGAAAGGGTTTGTGTATTTATAATTGGTCCGCCCGCCCCGTTGGTCGAGTGGTTAGCGCAGACGCCTAACGTGTCACGGCTCTCAATGGGGCTCGGGTTCGATTCCCGGCAGAGACCAGCCATTTATGTGATGAGCATAGATGTCTGTATTTCTGGGTTTGGTCGTTTATTAAATATATTTTCAGTATTTATATGTGTATTTCTAAGTATTTGTATCGTTGTCTAACACCCTTAACACAAGCAAATAATTTGCTTACTTAGGGGTTAGTTCAATGTGTGTAATTTGTCCTGTGATATTATTATTATTATTATTATTAATTACTAGTGGTACATTATAATATAAGGACCCAACGACCGACATTACCACCTTTGTGCATATTTATGTTTCTTATTATATTACTTCAAGTGACTATCAACTCTCTCAAATACACATTGAACATAACAACGAAGTAGTGTGTGTAATGTTTCGCATCGTAGTGTGTGTAATGTTTTTATCATTAATTTAATGTATTAATAGTGCATTATTATTGAAAAATACTAGCGTTCTGAACTTCTCCTATACATAAACTATAAGTGTGCCAAATTTAAAACTCCCTTCATTTGCGCAGTTCTCGTAAAAAGAGGTCCAATGTTTTTGCTCCACGTATTAATATATTGATACAAACATTTTATTTTGTAGGTAGGTATTGCCATTATGTGGATATATTACGTACTCAACTACAATTTAATTGAGTTAATTATTGTGCATACCTATTCCCTAGGTATAATCTAAGACAATCTTTTGTACCTCGAGGTTGCCTTGGTAGAGGTCGTTGGTTATGCGATTAGATATTTTGTAACATGTTTATTTATGTGTATTTTTTGTTTTTCATTTCTTGTTTTATCAGTCTCTTATAGTATTATTATTATTATAATTGAGATAGTACAAATGTTGAAATAAAAAGAGTTTTGGTTTAAATTTATAACTGCGTACTTAGTGAGTCGCACGTCCGGGAATAGTTTGTCTGCATTGGTGACGAGTGCTGCCAACAGACTGTGAGACATCCCCAGCGACGGACACAGCGCGTTGCATATCACTGACATGCTGGCGTGGTTCACCTGCAATCATATAGGATTACATAAAAATTTGATTTTTAAGATTTTCACCACCAATATTATAATATTTACTTTCTGACAATCTTAGTGACAACTATCATGGGAGTGAACACGACTGCTACAAAACGTTTGAACCGGAAAACCTGAAATAGTCAACACTCCTTCTCTTTTCCATTCTTTTTAGTATCGTATCTGTAACTTCTCCTTTAACGAGATGATTTATCATCAGGAAGACCACTGTAAAAATATATTGAAATAAAACTATTTTTTTACGAATTTAAATGAATCGCTTAGAATGAATAAAATTTTTAATTTACATTTTAAATCTAAAATTAGGGTTAGATTTAAAATGTAATTTATTATACGCGAGTCAAATACGTAAAAATAGTTTTATTTCAACGTGTAACACTTGTGTAAACCTTAGAAAATACTATGTAAAAATATATTTTTTACAATGAAGCAAACGAAATGTGACAATAAGTGACTACAGTTATGTAAATCATTAAACATGAAAGCCATAGGGGCGTCGAGACCCTCGCCTGTCGCCAGACTAAGATTAAAACATCCCAAAAATCCTCACCGCCTCATGAGCCAGCACTTGTGCGAGGTGTGTGAGCAGCCAGGCCAGCGCGGCGAGGTGCGCGGGGGGCAGGCGCCGCACCAGCGCCCGCAGCGCCGCCTCGCGCGCCGCACTGCTCAGCGCCACGGCCTGCTCGAACTGCACCGACAACTCCTGCGTCAGGATGGACTCGGGGAGCTCGCTGGGGAGGTTGAATTATACGTCTTGAGGTAGATTTGAGTCGATGAAAAATCTTTCGATATTTTTCATTGCCAGGTTGATAAAGGTTTACAGAGCCCTTTCTTCTTCTAAAAGTAGTGAGAGCATGGGTAGGATCAAATCAGGTTGTTCTCTATGGTGTAGAAGATTCGAGACCGGACGAATCGATTTGGTTTGTATTTTTTAGGATTAATTTTCAGTTCAAGAGACCGAACGAATGGTGTTGAATTGTCGTTTGTTAGATTTGAATGCATTAAAAACTCAATAAACCTTTTTAGCGGCATCAAGCTCTTGAGCAAAAATATTCTTTATTGTTAAATTATTGGTTTTAATGCTTTTATATATTTTTGAGTTCAGTGGCAACTCAATGAATGCGACGAACCAGGTAAAGATGTGATAAAAATTTGAATTGTAACACCAAAACTATAAATCACTTTTCTTTAAGTTCTATATATTATTATAAACACATTGCTTTCGGGACAACAAATTTAATAAAAATTATCAATTACCTGATAAAACTCTTGAGCATAGCGCAGGCGACTGGCACGTCCCAGTGGTACGGGAAGGTCGGTCCTCTGTCTGTGTACAGTTTTCGTAGTTGTTGCAGTTTTATTTTGTCCGGCTCCGTGCGGTATATCTGTGGACTTTTAAGTCCATGTGCCTGGGGGAATAAGGATATTGGTATTATTGAATCTGATCAAAACAAACATAATCATAGACAAAACCATGACCATAGACAAAATGAGAGGGCTATTTTGTAAGAAAACACAATAGTCTATGCTGTATTGAAGGCGGAGTGAAGCGACGTGCTAGTTTTTAGGAAGAGAAAACTGATGATGATTTTGACAAATTTAAGCACGAAGATGATTCTTGAGAGTATGTAACAAATGAAGTGTATAATCAACAATGATTATTATTGCCCGCTCGTTTGTATTTACCGTTAGTCTAATACAAAAGCTTTGGAGTGACAAATGGATGTACTTATATGAATACTTTTTGTGATGCTCTAAGTAGGTTAAGATTCACACGAGAGCGTTGTACGTTCTATTGTAATAAAATAATATATTACGTGAAATAAATCATATATATACTAATGAGATAAAGTATTTAACTAATAATTTAAATACATCTTTGAACCCATTTGAGGTTCTTATGAGCTCGAAGTAGTCAGGCAAATACCGAATTAATAAACGAATACAGTCGAGTAAATATATATTTAATAGTCATCGTGTATTATGAAAATTTAAACACAAAAAAAAACAGTTATTTTCTTGCCTTTCTTTTAAACATATATTAACGGGTGTTTAAAGTTGAAAGCCGTAGAGTATTAGACCTTCCTATAGTATAATATGTCCTTTTATATGTGATAATGCAAAAAAAAATTAAATAAAGTGTTTAATTATATGTAATACTTACTTGCAGATAGTCGATACTATCTCGCACCACTAGCGGCAGGCCGGTATCGTCGTGGCATCTCGATCGTTCCACTGACTGATGCAGAGGAACTCCGAAGATTGGCAATGCCACTGAAAATCGTGAAAATGATATTAAGATATTGATTTTGGTATAGAAATGGAAGAGTTCTTTGGGATTCGTTGGCATAAAGATATCCACTATAACTTAACATTGTTTTTCATGATCCTTAGAGGTTTGTTTGCAAGTTATCAAGCAAGTTTATATACCTATGACCTTCCGATTTTCTATCTTTAAAGATAAGTTCCTCCTTGAAACAGTATTGGTATTTGTTTTCGGTATATTCTTTTATAATATTATTTTTTATACTATTATTATATTCATATATTTATGATAATTTGTATTTATTTAGGTATATATATTTTATTATTGTATGTGTACTATATATATTAAGTTGCATATTTAATTGTAGTAGTTAACTGTATGTAATATATATATATATATATATATATATATATATATATATATATATATATATATACATAACGAATAACGTATGAATAATTAAATAGTAATTAGTATCTAACAAAAGTAAAGTTAGTATATCGTGCTCAGAATATGTATTCTGGAAAACATGTCTGTATTATAAAAAAAATCAATTTATAATTAATATAAATTTTACGGCAATTACCGCTTTACACTTACCGCGTTGGTAAGTGTTTCAATAAATTTCATTTTGACGAGTATAACCTCTTTTGTGTTAGTAGTTAACAGCACAATAACAAATAGACAAAAATTATACTATAGATAATAAGATAGATAGTTAAATATGTTATGTTGGTACTACTTATTTACATTATAATTTCCAATTCAATATAAACTCTTACCGTCTATATCAAATCCGTTTAGAAATGGATTTGTACTAAACATTATTAAATAGCGGTAACAACTGACAGCTCAGAGATTCGTTTCACATCAAAAACTCTTATCACCTTACCTTGACTTGTTTTCTTTTGTCATTAGCACAGATAAAACAAATGGAAATCATTTTTAAATGGGTCTGGTTATATTTTCACTAATTGTTTTAAACGTTTAGCAATAAAATATAATAAACAAATGATTATTTAGTGAGAAGATGTACGTATTGTGAATATTGTAAGCCGGCTCTAATTATTATTGTCAACAAAACAACTAAACATGTAGCTACTAATATAAAGAGAACACTCGTTCATAAATGAGCATCGAGAATATAATACAGAATATAATACAACTTATTCTTTTTAATACGGTTTTTACTTATAAATGACACGGATACTAGGCAGTTGATTTTTGTTACTTTAAGAAATCTAAAAAAAATGTGAGGGACAAGTTTAGTTAAACATAAAATTATGGTCTATTTAGACTTTAGTTGCTAATCCCTTCGAATAATTTTACAAATAGCATTATCATCGTCAATTATATGCAATGAAGCTCCTTCTAAATAACAATAAGTTTCCGTGCACATAAACGAATAGATAACGTCAACTGAAAAGCCTTGACGTATCCTAGAAAGGAGCGGGACCATAATATTTTACACCCAAATATTATGCTTACAGATGGTACTGGCTACATAAATACTACTGATATTTAAAAAGCGTCGAAGGCATTCATGGGATTTGGAAAAAAAATCGTATAACATAAAGACGATATAAATAAATATATTGAAATTAGCATGTGACCCAATTTGGACACACATGTTTGAGGACGTGATCTTAGAATATATGACATGCTCAGTAAATAATTAAGCTATGCGAGTATACGCGGAAAAAAAACAAGAGAGATGATGTATTACCGAAATAAGATTAGAATAAACAAAATCGAATGTACTTCGTATTAAAAGCGGATTTAAAAAAGAATATGTATGTAGAACTGATTAAACGAATTAATAAAATCATATAATATAAAAAAAAGCAATTGATATTACAATTGTGTATTTTGTTTAAGCATAATAGACACTTAAGTTAGAAATATGTATATATAAATTATGTCAATTATATACATACCTACATATAAATATTTAAATTATATCAACTCACCTCCCAAAGTAAATATTTCTTCAAATGGTATTCCCGATGTAACTGTAGACGGCATTTTAGTAAGCTTTTTGTCCTTCTTATCTTTATCCTTTTCTTTTACTTTCTCTTTTTCCTTTTCTTTTACCTTCTCCTTTTCTTTTTCTTTGACCTTCTCTTTATCTTTTTCTTTAACCTTTTCCTTGTCTTTATCTTTAACCTTTTCTTTCTTATCATCTTTTAACTTTTCCTTTGATTCGAGTTTAAATTTTGCCTTTTCTTCTTTTTCCTGTAAAATAGATTTTACTCTTTTATAGGAAGTACCATTGTTTTTAAAAGATTTTTTAAGTTTAAAACAAACGTATAGCAACGAATTGAGCACACAATTTGAATAACACACATAAGCAATACCTAATTAATTCTACGAAATTTACTACGAAATTTAATTAAACAGAATTTGTGTTATTTTTTGCTTGTGTAACCCTCAAAGAAGGGCATTATTCTCTAGAGCAGGAGCTATATTAAAAAATGTTAACAAAGAAAATAAAACATAGATATCAGGTAATCTTATAAACAAAGTGATTATTCACTTAATAGACTATTATGCATGTATTATGTCACGCTATATTTTTTGTACACAATCTTAAACGCACATAGCTGAAGAATAAATTACGAATTTATTATTAATATATATTAGAATATTGAACACCTTATTAAATACAAGTCGCAAGTGATGCATGTCGCGGTTAAAACAGAACTGAATAAAACATGCCTCTGAGATTCGAAACTCGCTTCAAGGTCGGAACTACCTACTCAACAGTGAAATTATGTATGGACGCATTGAGTCGCGAAAACACATTTTACCTCCTTTGATGGTTTTTATTAATAATCACTTTAATATAGATTAATGTTCACATTGACGAATATGTACGTAGGTTGTGTCAAGTCAATACTCTGTTAATTGGATTGTGCAGGTGACGAGACTGCTAGTGTTAGCATTAATCTTCATTTCTCGTTTTTAATATTTAATATAACAGACATTTAATACACATATTAATTTACTGAAATAAAATAAAAATGTATACCATATTGCTTTCACCACCATATACAAAACAGGTAATTATATTTTATTTTCAAAATTATGTAATATACAGATTTAGTCTATTTACTGTTATATGTATAAACAATATATTATGAGACGCGCATAGAGATGTTGTTTCAAATGCATGTGTCGGCTAAATATAAGTGCATACACCGATTTGAATTTAGTGACATTAAAATACGAACCATCGCAAATTTTCCACCTAGTATTTATTACCGTCCTAGTTATAGCTAACATAATAGGTAAATCCCGCGATTGAGTGGAAACAACTTTTTTTTTTTCTAAAACAAAGTCTATAGTTTTGAGGTCTTGGACATATACCAAATATAATACAAGAAAGATAAGCTTGGACAAAGCCTCCAACACTTGACTAATCTTGATCCACATATCAAGTTCAATCTTATTATAGTTGACATTGTCTGTTTGCTGTTGACCGTTTTATGAAAATCTAGTAGGTTTTAATAACCGTCAATAAACAAGGCAGGTTTAAGATGATTTCGAAAATGTTTTCTCTGAACTGAAAATTAATAATTTTGATAGTAATTAGACAAAACAATGTTGCGTATTTGAAGTTTCAGTAAACATATTTATGTAAGATTTTGTATTTTTTGATGTACGTATGACGTATGATTTACTATATAAAAAAATATATTTTAATATATCCTGCATTAGACTATATTTTAACACAGTGAGAAGATAAAAAGAATACGCAGTAGTGGAGAAGGGTTTGCATATAAGTTTAAAATTGATTGTACTAAAAGCAGCTATAAATAACTGTCTTATTATATTTCTCCATTTGGGAAGAAAATTCAACATGTGACAGTCAATATTGTTTTATTTATCATTTTTCCTCCTATATTCTAACTAATAAAAATATCAGTAATAAAGGACCTGCTGAGGAAAATATTTCTTTTCCATTTTGGAAAAGGAATTAATTTAAAACCATAATAATATATTTAACTGCTGCTTGGTTTGCATAGAATTTGTTATCAGAATATGTTGTACAATTTTTCACAATATTTTTTTTTAACAATCAGAGCCATCATTGTTTATGGTCAGTTTCAAAATAAGGTCAATAAAAGGCATTAGTGCCGCTAGATTAGAAGATCATTAATACTTATTAAAATCAAAGAGATCTATTGATTTACGTAAAACACAAACAACTCCCAACACTATTATGAATGTATAATAAATTTTATATTGCGGTTCTGAGTCACAGTTCAAAGATATGACATTGGCTTTATTCCAAACAGTACTCTCTTGTTTGATAATCAAGTTAAACAAATACAAGGTTATTATATGTGTTAGAGATTTTGATATTTTTTAAAGTGTTTTGTGTATTATTATTAGTATTATACTGCAGGTAGGTAGTTAGGCAGGTAGTTCACAGTTATTCAATAAATGTGAGTGTTATAAATTGCAATAGTTAAAATGAGCCAATAACATGCAACAATATTTAAATAATATATTTTAATTCCACCCACCTTATCTTTTTCTCTTAGCTTTTCCCTTTTTTCCTTCTCTTTTTTTTCTTTTTCCCTTTCTTTTTCTCTCTCCTTTTCCTTTTTCTTTTCTTTTTCACTTAATTCCTTTTGTTTTGGTGTATCTTCAACAACTTTCTCTTTGTCTCTTGATTTTTCTCTTTTTTCTTTACTTTTGGTGGGAAATTTAAAAGATTTCGTTTTTTTTGTTTTAGATGGACTTCTGCAGAAAAAACCTGATTAAGTCTGATGTCTCTTCTATAATATATTTAACTTAGGAGTTTTCAATCAAACAAACAACCAACCACATTTCTATGTGTAAAAAAATATATATAATTTGGATTGAAATCCAGAGATAGCATATTTGAATCCTGCTCATATTGTAATTTTTTTTCATCCATTTTTATTATAAAGTGAATATAATAATAATATAATAATAATATAATATAATAATAATATAAATAATAATATAATAATAATATAATAATAATATAAACTTGAATATTATTTACAATTTTACACTTTCATGCAAGTAATATTAATTTACCAATGTTACAGATATTAATAACATATTTGTAATGTTGATAAATTTAATAAATAATCATGATGATGATGATACAAATACATAGAAATACACATATAAATACTGAGAATATATTTAATAAACGACCAAACCCAGAAACACACACTATGCTCGTCACAAAAATGCCTGTCTCCGCTGGGAATCGAACCCGAGCCCCATTGCACCGTGACACGTTAGGCGTCTGCGCTAACCACTCGACCAACGGGGCGGTAAATATAAATTATACTTTCTAATAAAAAAAATATCTATAAACATGTATAGTTGTGTTAAGCTTATTTGAATTTATATAAATATAGAATGAAAAATAAAACAATACAACTGTCTGGAAACTGTCTCGTCGCTCTACCAAGTGAGCTATCATATCACTCTGAATAATATTGACATTTGAAATATATATTATTAAATATGGCTCTTACTTTGTGTCAGTATCTTCCTCTGGAGAACTTTCTCCTTCTAATGCAGCATAGCCTCTATCTTTCTTCTCCTTTTTGTCTTTGCGACGCCCTAATAAATCTTTCTTGCTCGGTTTTTCATGGTCTCCACCATCACTGACTATATAATAATGTAGCAATTATAGAAATGTTATATACAAAACTGATACATTATGTGTCTTGTTTATATATTCTTAAATAATAGTTTATCTTATATTGATTATAATTTCGAGGAATGTAAGCAAAGTTTAAATAAATGAAGTGACATGAACACTTACAATCACTTTCATTGCTTTTTCGTCCTGATTCAGATGCGTATAAACCAGGAAAATCTTTTTCTACATCAGGACTCTCGAAGTCCATTATTTTTATATGAAATCTTATTCTGGCAAAAATGTATTATTGCTTATTGTTCAACTAATAACAACAAAGGACAAACACGAATATTGTTAAGTAGCTACAATAATGGTAATTGAATTCAGTTGTCAGATGTCATTTGTCAATTGTCATTTGTGGAGTCGACGAAAATCATAGACATTTGTGGCCGTGTTCCGAAATACAAACCAGCATGCTGGCCAGGGCTAATGACGTCATAACACCGACGCCATATTGCCATAGAATTAATATACATAGAATAGGTGAGCCATAGGTATTCGTATGAGCGTCAGTGACAGATAGTTAAAAAAAGATGCAAGATCTCACACTGTTTGTCTTTGTCTAATCAGACATGCGCAAAGAAATATTCATGACGCGTTAGTCATTTAAATACTTTGACATTTTTAAATGTTTGAGTTTTTTGACTATTTTATTTCGAAAGAGTTTGGTTGATAAAAATTTTTAGAAAGACTACATTGAGTCAACACAAAAATTCAAATATTAGTATATTCTAGCTTAAAACGAAATCTATAAAACTTCGACTATTGTCGAAAGGAATAGGTTCTTTTTTACACAGAATACACGTTATTGTCATTTTATTGACTCAAAAAATTACTTTAAATTAAACAGTCTATAATGTTGTATAATTTGTAATCCAATTTTATCTTACGTTGAAATATTAGATTAGCATTTCAGAGAAATGACAATTGGTCAGTCAATTTACGATTACGAATTACGCACGAGACGACGCCGACGAAGCACGATACGACGCCGACGAAGCACGATACGACGCCGACCAAGCACGATACGACGCCGACGAAGCACGATACGACGACGATGAAGCACGATACGACGCCGACGAAGCACGATACGACGACGATGAAGCACGATACGACGCCGACGAAGTACGATACGACGCCGACGAAGCACGATACGACGCTGACGAAGCACGAAATTTCGTAAAAAATAGAGACGGATAGGGTTTTTCGATCTACCTATCTCTTTTAAGTTCGATGGCCACATTTTAGGCTGGCTTCCCCACTCTATGTATAATATCTCTATGCATATTGCACTGGTGTCGGCCATATTGTACTGGTGAGGTAACTTTATAGTAATCTGTGGCAATATAGGCAAATGCAGAATAATATTCAAACAGTAATTAGAGTTGCCACTTTTAAAAAATACATTAAAGATAACTTAATTTTCGTCATTCTAATATTTGAAAAATATATATACTTTATATTTGTAAGTTTTATAAATTATTATCACAGTTACAATAACATAAATATTAAATGCACAGTATCTATGCAGTAAATTTAATTTAAGGTAAATAGATGATTCTTTTTTCATTTTCGTTCTTATTTGGTTTAAAGATATTTTATTTCTTTCGTCTCACCATTTACTATTAATTAATTATAATCATAGTTTTACTAAATAATTTTTTTACTTGTTTAGAATTGAATATCTGATTAACAACACTTTTTGTTGTAATTACTTTGTAACTCCATTCTCTTGGAACTTTATTATTTTATGTAATAAAATGTATAACTATCTAAAATAGACACATTAAAAATAAATATTTAGTCACAGATTAAAAAGGAATTTGTAATACTCTGACAGTAGTGTCAATTTATGCTGTCAAAGTAGTATGCTGGCCATCATATATTGAAACGATTCACCAGCATGGCGTCGATTTTTAACGTCATCATTACTGGCCAGTATACTGGTTTGTATTTCGGAACACGGCCTGTGGGTAAAGATCAATACTAGATTTGATTGGTATGTTGTGTTCCAATGTTATTAATTCATTTTATGCCATAAGTTAGCTTAATTTTTTTCCGTATTCCTTGGTTACCCCTTTTAGGTAACGCAAATGAGTTTTAGAAATTTGTTGGTTGATTGGTTGCATCCAGAATTAATTAATTAAAGTAATAAGTCTAAATATATCATAATATGACTATTATATTTATTTAAGTCTGTTATCCTATTTATTAAACTACAATGAGCGTTGTTATTTTATACTAAAATTTAAATTAAAAATGAAATTTACAGTTTTAAACTTCCACAAAAGTGTTTACGTGTCAATGTCATGTATCTGTCAATTATATTTGTCAATAAATGAAAGTAAAATGAAATTGCTGATGTAAATTATATTTTCATATTTATATTTAAAAGAATTTTGTTTCGTCTAATATACACTCATGATCGGTATGTTACGTTGTTGAAATTTAGCTTATTACATAAATTTTTTACAATAGTATATAATTTCCACAACTTTGCTAGTTGGTATAACTTGATAAGTAGTATAAATCATAAAATAAATTTGTTGTAGATTCGGAAATAACATTATAAATGTCATGGTTCGCGGACCTCGCCGGTAAGGCGGAGAATCTTCTCAACAACCTGGACGAGCAGACGGGTGCGGTCCTGCGCAACCACAATGGCATTAAAGAAAAAAAACACGACTTACTTCATCCAGACGCTACTTGGAACCAGAGGAAAAAGTCTGTGCCACGTAATATCAAACGAAATTCGCATATATCAGAAACAAGATCTCATAGTACACCAACAACAAAAAGTAACCCAACCAAATTTCATCAAGCTCGTTCTCTTATAAGAGCTCAGGATAATGCTAAACCTCAAGAGAAACCTCGACGAAAATCCCCTCCCAGAAAACCTATTCAGTATAGCCTCAATAACAGTCCTAAAACCTTAATTGATGAATACAAAGACAATGATATATTTGATCATTTTGGATTGAGACAAAGAAGTAAGTTATTTGAATATGTTTAATTTTAATTTTTTTATCTAAAAGTCTTAGAAAATACTCATACAATAGTATTCAATATGTCTAATATTTATTTATTTAAGGGTCAAGTTTGCCATCTGATTTGGAAATAATAAACAGTGAACACTTTGCATATAATATGCAAAATTTAGAAGTTGAAAATGCTATGTTGAAAAATGAACTCAATGTTGTAAACCGAGAAGTATCTGAGTTACTTGATAGATTACGGAAAACTGAAGAGGGTGGGTACTTTTCATGTTATAATGTAATATGATACTTAAAAGATAATTATCTTTGTTAATAATTAATGTAAATAGTATGCTTATTTCACTATCATGTTAAGATATAACCATACATAATTGTTTTTATCTATTGTCAAAAGTCATTGTCATATAATGCTTGTGTAACAGATTAATTATATATGTATTCTTAATAAAATATAATGTATGAATGTACATAAATAATTTGGTCATATGCTAAAAATTATACTATGAGACTTGTATGTTTGGCATTCTGAGTTTTTCAATATTCAAATCAATATTATTTAAATTGTTACATCCATGGATAATATTTGTTATTTAATATATTCTAGAACTGAGTAGTATACATACAAAATTAGGAAATTGTGACAAATTAAACCTCCAATTACTTGAAGAGAAAGTAGTACTTAATTCTGAATTAGAACTTATAAAATCCAAGAAAAATGATCTGACCAATATTGAGGAAACTAAATATAAAGATGATATAAAGGAATTTGAGACACAAGTTGGCTTGTTGAATGATAGGAATAAGGAACTGGAAGAAAAGTACGTTTATGAATATATTATGTACCAAAATTACAATATATTTAAGAGTATATGTTGATTTTTAATATTTTACAGATTTTGTTGTACATGGTTATTTTTTAAGTTTGTCAACTTAAGAATTAAAACAAACAAACAATTAACAACATAAATATGTTAAATAATGGATACAAAACCATTTCTTTCAGAATAAATAAGTTAACTGATGATTTAGATCACAAACATGTTGCTCAAACAAAAGTTGAAAATGAATTACGGCATGCACAAACTACAATAACGGACTTACAAAGTAGCTTAGATAAAAGTACTTCAGAATGCCATAGGTTAGAGAAGGATTGGGAATCTTATAAATTAAGAGTAAAAAGTATGCTGTATACCAAAGACAATGAAATTAAATCACTACGTGAGGGTGCCAACCTTAACGAGAATACTAGAATTTTGATGGACCAATTAGAATTGTTAAAGTAAGTAGTTTTAAGATTATTTCTTTTTTTTTTTGTATTTAAATTATTTATAATGAATTTTGAAGATCTGTACTAATATAATATAGAAGAGTTTGTTTGTTTAAACACAAATATCTAGAACTAACAGTAGCATTTAAAATTTTTTTTGAAGTCCCATTTAATAAGGAAGGTTATGAATTACAAAACATCATACAACTCTTACAATTATTATTAGAGTGCTTAAAAAATACATAAACATATATGTATAAATATGCAAGTAATGCTAGTAGTTGGATGGGTTCATTGTATTGTGTACCAAATATCTAAAGATCGTCGTTGTATGTGACGAGGCCCCGTACACGTTTAGAAAACAATACATACAAAAAATATTACATAAATATAAAATCAATTTTTTTTTGACCAAAAGCAAGTTCAAACGTGCAAGCTCTTTTAAATCGTCCCGTTCTTCTATCCATTGAACTATATTATATATACTATATAGAGAATGTCAATAAAATGTGATATATTTCAATCTTTGATCCTAAGAGAAGAAAAGGAGGAGTTATCAGTAACCGTGAGTGTGGTCCGCAAAGAGTGCGAGGACATGAAGCAGTACCTGGGCGAGGTGGAGTCTCGTCGCGGCGCCGCAGAGCGCGTGGTGGCGGCGCTGCGGGACGCACTCAAGGAGGAGCGCGCCGCCAGGAACAGGGCGGAGGGACACTGCGGTTCACTCAACAAGGTACGAGGAGAGACCTCACTGATGAAGTAGCCGTCTAGCAAGATAGGGGGATTGTATAAGTTAATTAAGCAAAATAATAAGTTACGAAAAAAATGCTTTATTTCTTGGAACAAGCGGTGGTTATTAATATTGATTAAGAATATATAGTCCAGGAGCTAAAAATTTACTTTAAAACAGTTTTCATTAGTACAACACCAGCCAGTCTGGTTGATTGCCAGAGCAATGAGTACATGATGATTATTGTCTTGTTATTGAGAAGAAATGAAGGAGACCTATTGATTATGGTTCTCATACAACAACGTTGTGCGAAAAAAAAATGACCTCAATTTTTCTCCTTTCACCGTAATAGCAGGGGATAGGGATATGTAGGTAGGGATGAAGCATTTATGTGAGTCTTCAATCACATTTATCACGAAGAATAATCCGAATAGCTTTTTAATTCGATTACAGCCGCGTATTTTTATTACCACAATGTGCGCTACTAGTTATAATACGATCCTCATCACTTGAATGCCTGACTTTCTTCTACAGTCTGGTTCTGAGAAACTATTTTCCACGCAACACTCAAATAAATATTGTGCTCCCTGATCGATATGACTTGTACCTTCCAAAACGGCAACGCTCTTGTTACTCTTCTAGTGTTGAAATTAATCGCGGAGGTGATCACTTGCCACCAGCTGACCCTGATACTGGGTTGAGTTCCTGTACCATAAAAATAGTAGAAAGTTAAATTGGCTAAGGCCACTGGATTAATTTTTATTAATATTATTTTATTGTTAAAGGATTTACAATCCATACAAATGGAGAACGGTCAGACGATAGCCAGTCTACGCAAAGCGTTACAAGATAAGGAGGAAGAATTGAATCATTTACGAGAAACAACTTCAAATGCACAAATTTCTGATACAAGTGCCTTGAATGTAGCAGACTATGACGTCATCAGGGATATTGACAATGAAAAGATTCATTATTTGACGCAAACCTTGATACAGAAACAAGGGAAGATTGACACTTTATTGGCTGACAATAATATATTGAGGATACAGTTGGATAAAATTGAGGTATTTGTTGCCTATGCATTATGTCTCATATGTTTTCATTTTATAATAAAACTATAGTGTACTCTTATCTTCTCTGAATAAATTATATTTATATTACTAACGCAAAAGTTTGTGTAAATGGATATATATATATGAATATTTGTATGTATTAGAATACTGTTTGTTACTCTTTAACTAAAAAAAATAAGTATTGTAATATACCTTATATGTACATCATATATATATTATCAGCTGATATCTTAGAGCTATCTCAGTATTTTTTCAGAGACTATTAGACTTGTAGGAAAATAACGTGTGTAAATAATAGGAAAATAAAGGACTTTCTATTTTATCTAGCAGGTTGACAAGAATTTTAAAAACTTCTTTTTAATTTCAGTCAAAATACCGCTCTGAATTGGCGTCACTTCGCGCCAAATACTCCCACAGCGTAGTTCATTTGCAAGATGGCGGCATGCGTATACGAAATAATTATACATCGTCACCTTTGTACGCGCTGTCGTTGCGTATCGGGGTCATGATTAAACGATTCCCCATATTTAGAGTACTCATTTTGATCTATATGGTAAGTTTTATTTAAAAACTGTTTTATAAATATTATTTTTCAAGATGGCGCTATAGATGTTTATTCCTAATAGGTGCATTATCAGTTACAACAAAACAAATACGACTATGTGGTTTTTTCTCTTACTGTTCAATATAAATTATTTATAATATAATAATTATTAAATATAATGTAATAATTTAATTGAAACAATAATTTTCTATGTCATGTACCCTTTTTTTGTTGTGCCTAAAGATTTTTGTTTAAATATTTATTTTCAGATTGGACTGCATTTATGGGTGCTAACAGTTCTGTTCACAAGCACTCCCGAAGATTATGTACCAAGGTCAGGCAAATCGTGAAAGATAATAAAAAAAAATATATATAATCACACCGTACCTTTTATAGCATAGCAATAAATATTTAGTCTATAATGTAAAACATTATCTTAATAAAAATAATAAATATATAATTTGGGTTGTTTGTAACGGTTTTTTTAGATCTTTAATTTAAAATATGAGTAAAATACGCACAATGTTTAAATGACCTGCGATTATTTTCTGATATAATATGTTATTGTTCAAATTATTTAACATTCCTTTATATATGTTTATATTTATTTAACTCAAATAGTCTGTTTGGAGTTAAAATCGCTAGTTAAATCATATTCTTAATAAACGAATAATATATTTTTTTCCCTGTTTCATCTGAGAGGTTTTTAGAAAAATGTGTTCTCTTAGTTGCCCTTAATTAAAAAAAATATATTATTTACTTATATGTATGAAGATAGAATTCGAGACTTTAATTTTTTGTATAAAGACTGGTATCGCCATGTAATAATAAACCTTAATTACACAATTTAACATTTGTATAAAGTTGCATCTATTTTTTTATCAATTAGCCATATTCTAACTTGCCAGTAACTTTTTCCTTTATTAAAAGTGAAAAATATATTTTGTTATATGTTATTAAGGGATGAATAAATATTGTTTAAAATTTGTGTTTTATTCTCGCTTTTGGATGACTAGCCCCGGTTATTAAAAAAAAAAAAAAAATAAATCTTTAAATTAGTATAAATTATATATTTCGCAATGAATGTTTAAAGTCAAAACTAAATTCTCTAAAAAAGGAAGTGTCTAAATACAGATCATTTTTTTTAAATATATAATGTGACATTATCATATACTATTTGTTACGTATTGTACAAACAAACTATTCAGCTTTGACACCGTATTATTTATTTTTATTTATATTTTCTATCCAGTTTTGTTAAAATGCATTTAAACAATTGAAGAGGAAAACAAGCTGCAAAGTAAAAGACCTCAAAGAAACTACTTAAATAACTGATTCCGAATTCTTACTTATATTTCAGTTAAGGGCATGTTTCCAACACAAATAAGTGTCAAATCGCATCACTACATTGATAAAGCTTGACTACCATGATTATTTGCATGCGTAGTGCGGGAATGATGTGTAAATAAAACAATTTTGATATTTGGCATATTTTATTTTTTCATAGTTTATGCTATGATCTTAAAATAAGTACTTCGGTGGCTGCCACTTGACCTCCGAAAAGAGAAAAGATAGGTCTGTAGAGTTTGGACCGTTGCTTTAGTTATAATAAGACATTACCTCAAATTGGTGGATTTAGCTGAAGGTCGATTTTGGTAGCTGCTAATGGTTCTCCTTAACGAATAGATCTGAATGTTTAGGGCGTTTTGGTAGTTTGGATAATATCTTACCGTCAGACTTTATGGAGTTAGCTGAAGCTGAAGTAATGGATAAATGCTACTGATTCTCCTACACAAATTAATTCAGGTTTAGGTCAGTTTTGATATATTTGATAAGATATTAAGAACATTCTAGATCGAGTGACTTAAAGGTACACTGATGGTGGATGCTATTAGATTTCCTAGAGGAATGGAATGAGTGCGTAGAACTTGGGCTTCAAAATCTTATTGAGGTAAAGTATTTAAGTTTTGAAGACGCCAACCAAAAAGAGGGCTGTTATAAGTTTCACATGTGTATGTGTGTGTCTGTTTGTGGAAGCATAGCAGCCAAATAATTGGGCGGATTTGATTGCGGTTTGATTTTTTTGAATCGAAAGCCTCGTCCGTCGAGATGGTTCTTAACTATGCTTAAATCGAAATAAAAGCAGTCGCCTCCAAGATATTCAGATTTTATTGATGAAAGGTTTTTATGGAATTGATAGTAAATACTTAAACAAGTGAAAATTTGTGTAATTGCACTTCGTATGTATATTTAGTATAATAAGAAACCAGTGATAAACATTAAAAAAAGGAAAAAATATTTAATAATAACCCTAAAAAATCCCCAGATACAAAAAGTACGAAATAACAACATCTAATCATATAGTCCTTCAATAAGTATATAATAATAATATTATTATCCTTTTCAGAGGTATTTTAGAATCGGGTAATTTTTAAATTTTAATTTTTAATTGAGTATGTTTTGTTTGATAATATAAAACAATAAACATGTATAGCTATGTTAAGCTTATTTAAATTTATATAAATATAGAATGAAAAATAATAATCGTGGGTTCGAGTCCCTGCCCATATCGGTTTATTTTTTATTCTATGTTAATGTTTTTTTTTAAATGAATAGGTTTTTTTGCCAGTAAAAACTGGCTTTTTTGTTTTAAAATATGCTGTAATATATACGAGAAAAATGTACCTACCCATGAAATCTCCCGATGACCTAGGAGTTTATGAAAAAATAATGAAAATTAGTTTTTTTGAAGTATTAATAATTGCACTATTAATAATACAGAAATTGCAATTTTTCGTTTTCTTAAATTAAGCTTTACTTTGAAGCAATATTTAGATACTGAAAATTACACATTGTATAGTATTTGAAACATCGTTATGTAAACTATTGCAACGTAGCTAAATTAAATAAATAAAAAAAATAATTACAGAACACAAACTGTAGGTAAGTTATTATATGTACTTATTATAGTTTAAAATGAATTTTGAGTATAACGAACGAATCTACGCGGAAAAGTTTATTATAAATACGCTGCTTATGTAAATAAATATAAAGAATCTGCTATCGTAATAAAAACGGGGAAAACCTATTTGTAAGGTTCACTAATAGAGATAAATGTAAACGTATAACCGAAGACTATAATAACAATGTGTGAATACTGAATGACTGTGAATAATTGGGCTTGTCCTACACCCATTGTATTTACGATTATTAGTAGATAATGTTTGACGATTTCCATGCAAATGGAGGTGTTAAAACACTGAGTACTTCTTGTACTTGGTATCCATATTAAATAGTTATGTAGTAGTTATGTAGCATAACACATGGATCTATGGGAATCCCCTACAATTTTTTTTAGCCCAAGTTTGTGTTTGCAATTTGTCATAGACGGTTCAATGTGAAATTGACAAATTGTGAACGAACGAATTTCTAAACGCTTTTCAGTATGATGTTCGTTCGACCGTTTACTATATAAAAACGATTTATATTTCTAAACTAAATAAAAATGCATATTTTCATGGTGTTAGAAAATGTGTAATGCAAATAAATTATCTTTGGAGTTTTTCAAGTTTTTCAGCATAGAAGAATGGTTTTTAATTTGAAACCTTTTTTATTAAGACAATTTATACTATAGGTTTCCATTACCTACCCCATACACCGATAGTATTCTTCATTTTCTTGAGCTATAGATTGAAACGTGTACCGCCATCCAGCCCACTTGTACGACATCGTTGACGACCGATAGTATCTAGGTATATGTTAAATTAAATTTCCAAAATACCGAAGTTTAGCAATATTTATTATTTTCTGTATTTGGATTCAATATAAATATATTATAGTTAAGGTATATTTATATTTATTTAATCATAGGTGTCGATTGAATATCAAGTATTTATGACGTATATATTATGTTATGTAGCCTTTCTCAATAAGGGGGCTATAAAATATAAAAACAAATCATAAAATGCAAGAGCAACTTTAAGATTTAAGTATTCTTTAAAAACGCGTATGTTATTGATTTTTATGTAATTTATAAGCATCTGGTGGGAATTGCCATTTAGGTACCTATAGGTATGTTTTGAAGCAATATAAGATGCGAATAAGCCAAAGTTGTGTCTCAAATGTTTTTTAATGGATTAGGCATATCTCGTCTTACTGTCATATAATCTTACAATCGATACATATAAAAATAGTTTTATTTAAATGTGTAGTTACTAATCATGAAAATCGAAGAAAATACTATCTTCAATGAACAGTACCTACATCAGCTAAAATCCCCGTGGTTAAAATGTTCCAAAGGGCGACCGGTACCTACTTATAAATCTGTTGCTCGAAATCGAGTACGACATTACTTTATTTTAGTTACCCTTTGAAATAAACAAAGTATTATTATTAGTAGTACGATTTTAGAAGGGATCTGTCATCCAAAATTTTGGGATTGGAAGATAAATGTCTTGTAAATAATGACGCTATATTATTTTTAAATATAACAATTCGACTCTCCAACAATTGATAGCTAGTTGAGACAATTTTGCATACTGCCAGTAACGGCACTAGGATAAAAAAGTTAAAAAAAGATAGATTTTCCTATTGTTGGTAGAGAAAACAGTTGATATGCTGAATGTTGGGATAAACCCATAAATTACAGACCCACTTACATTAGAACAGAATGCAGACATCTTTTATTGGTAGGTTTTCTTCTTTAATATGTGTATGTTCTTGGTATTAATGATGTAATCGTTTTTTGTGTTTAAAAATATCTACCTTATATGTGTACTTACACTAGAATAAATATTTACCAGCACATGATGTATGCGTCTGTCGAATCTTATATCCGCAAGTGAGATTTAAATATTTTTATAAGGTAGTTTTGAAAATATGTATACTTTTTTATTTTATTTTTTATAAAGATAGACTACGAGCTTAACACCGGATTACCTCGAAATTATTGCAATTTCTTACCTACCTATTTATGAAGTGTTGAAAAATAAAGTACAGACTACCTGTTGCCAGAGACTATCTTTCCAAGCTTCCCTGATAATTCCTTAGATGTTACTGTCTATCTATGATTATCTGAAAATTATTTGAATCCAAATAACAAAATTCGAATCATATTTTTTTAGTTTTATTTTAATTATAGCTAAAATATATTTTAGGATTTGAGAATTCTCAGACACAAGAAATAATATGTAAAACATGTGAATGAATATATTATAGATAAAGATTATAAATCTGTATCTTTATCAACTTTTTTGTATTTATATAAATATAGAATGTAAAAAACCGATACGGGCAGGGATTCGAACCCGCGATTACTGGGAAACCGTCCCGTTGCTCTACCAACTGAGCTACCGTATCAGCGATACGGGCAGGGATACCGTATCAGCGATACGGTAGCTCAGTTGGTAGAGCAACGGGACGGTTTCCCAGTAGTCGCGGGTTCGAATCCCTGCCCGTATCGGTTTTTTTACATTCTATATTTATATAAATTGAAATAAGCTTAACATGGCTATACATGTTTGAAGATATTTTCAAAAACTTTTTTGTATTATACATTTTTGTTGTATTATCCTATAATTGTAGCCCAAAACAGTCTAAAACCGTCTGCATTCTCGTAGTAAAAAATATTTTATACGAGAACAATAAATTATAAATTATAACCAATCATTACAATAAGTCTTTTAATCTTTCCATGTTGCTCGACGAAATAAATTGATAAATATTGTGAATAAATAATCGTATCCTGACAACGTACTGTTTAAAAACCTTTAATATAAGTCGAACGAGGCAAACCTCGTTAATATTTTATTATAGATAAAGATTAAGAATTAAGAGCCGCCAAACTACGTCATTTAGCTAGAATTTTGAGTAAGATAGATTTATATGTATTTGACGGTAAAGTACTAGCTAACTTAAATAAGACCTCTTAGGAACCAGGTCTCAAGATATATATCTACCTATATCTTCTACGGAATATTATAAAATACCCAATATTCTGTATTATTAAGTACTTTTCGGTGACCTTAGTTACGTATTGGCTTATGGTTTTTTAACTACGTCATAGAAATTGAGCGAGAATTTTACGTGTTGGGTTAATATAATTATTGCTCTCACACTCGCATACACAATTAATCCTATCGCGTTTCCTTCATGAACTTATTATATTATAATATTGCATATCAGAATTCACTCAACACACAAGATATTGAAATAGTAATCATCCTAAATGTAAAAATAGGGATGCTATATCGTCTAAGGATCTTTAATCATCATGAAAACTATCGGACAACAATAAATGGCCCAGACTATAATGGTTAGATAAATGTATTTATATAAATATATATATCTAACCCGATATATATACATATGAACATATGTATATCACTTTAATCGCTGTAACGAACAGGATAGTGTGCGATGTTAGACTATTAACAGAAGTTCATACTCTTATCCTATTGCAATGCTGTGTTTGGATGTCCATCTTTTTATGTCCTATTATTTATTTGATTTGTTATCAAACTAATAAACATTTCTATAGTAAATAAGCCTATAATAAAATAAATAAAAAAACAAATGCCTACCCTGAAATCACCATTATGAAAATCGAGATAGAGTTGATTGGGTTAAAACCAAACTTATATTGAGACTCAAAGTGTTTGGAACTCCATAAAATTAAAGTTTAAATAAAAATACGAACAAGAATTGCAATGTTACAATTATTTCGGTATTAATGTTACAAGTAGTTAGTTAGTCCGTCAGGACTTTTACATGGTAGAGTCTGTCTGTACCAACCTGTCATAGAAGATGTGCGTAAATTGGTAAAGCTATTTCGTACGTTGACACAGAGAGATTCGGAAACTTAAACATCTTACTTACCTTATATTTTTATTCTCTATATAAATTCCTACAGCTTCTAGAACTTCAACTGTCCACTAGCAAAAGCAATTCAGTTGTGCTAGAATATTTGTATTATATAAACGTATATATTTTCAAACAGAATCTTACTTTTTCTATAAGTTAAGGATGTTTGCATGATCGTTGTAAATAAAACGAATATTAAGTATTCCGTGAGGTGTATATGTCACATAACGAAAAAATTACGTTTGACATTGCGGTAAAAGCTTGCAACAGGGCAGTGGTTAAGGTTTTTCCACGAATTAATATTAAAGGTCAATCCGAAAATGTTTAAGTTCCAAAAAGTATTAAAATATTCTGTATTATAAGAATTAATGAATAAAACAAACAAAGTTCTGATAGTTGTTGAACTTCACTTAACTTTACTTGATTATAGAACCTTTGAACTAAGTATAGAATTAAAATGCGAATACAATGAATCAAGGCAGAGTCAGATATTAAATAAATAATCTTAAAAGAAATAGTTACGATACCAAATCTGTACATATAACAAAAAAACAGTGATTACTATGTGTTACGTACATACTCAGTAGGTACATGATGCAGATCTCTAAATTATAGTTTTTAAATTTTAGTCTTTTTGCCTATTCACATGTAACACAAAACTACTCGGCTGATTTAAGTGAAGTATTGGCCTGGTTATATGTAAGTAAAAGATTTGTGAGAGTTCGAAAATATTTACAAACATGTATAGTCATGTTAAGGTTATTAACATTTTTTATAAATAAATAATCTAAAAAAAACGATATCCCTGCCCCTATCGGTTAATTTCGGCTGGACAGTTCCCCAGAACCATTCTGAGCAATACTGTCGTAAAATTGGAGACGCCAACTGATATTTAATCGGAGATACCAATTGAATGGACTGATTGATATAATGTATTCATTAAAAACCACAACATTTACGTCATAAAAACATTGAAGTAAGAAACCGATATGACGTATCTGGGTATTATACAAATTTTATCCCAAAATGTAGAGTACAATGACTCTTTACGGCCACCGGTCTTCTCTATATGAATGTCAATACATGTGTATACCGTTCCGTCGGTCTACCAATTGAGCTATCGTGTCGCTTACCCCCCTTAATAATTATAGCATTCTATTTATTCACATATTTTTAGAGGAGATAATATCTGTTAGGCTTCTTGAACATGGCTAAACATGTTTATAGAAAATTAAAAATATTAATATGTTACCTATTTTACGTCAGTAAAACCATTTATTATTTGATTGTTGACATGCTTTTAATATAAGTATATAAAAACTTGACTTTAAATTACTTGAATGTAATTAAAAATAAACGTCTATATAGCAGTAGATTTGTATGTTATTTTTATATCAGGGTTTTTCCAATACAGATAACCATATGATATACATGTTATATACATATATTAAATATGTTTATACATCATATATACAGTATGGAGTAATGTTATCATTTACTACCTATATGTTATTAACAGCGTGGTCTTTCAAAATAATAATAACAATAAAATTGTTGATCTAAAATGATGATAAAATTGAATAATAATAACAGTAAAATTGAATTGATAATAACCTAGCTATAAAGAGAGTCTATGGCTGAGCCTTGAGAAAATCTTATTGGTGGAATGAAAGATCGTTTGCTATGCATAGTTTATTTTCTGTTCTTTTTCTTTTCTTTTCTCAAAATTTAATTGGAGCGGTTTGTTTGCTTCTAACTTGATGTCAAAGAGGTGTGATAAAAAATAATAGTTTGTATCCAATATTGGAATATTGGATATTAACTTGCCTCATATAATCGTAGTTATATACAGAGTGTTATCATTCTGCGATGAACCGGTTTTAAAGCCCGTCCACGACTTAGTTGTGATTTACACTCCGTTGAGTACACACGTAATTTAAAATGGATTTATAATAGTGTCTATTTATATTATAACGTTACAAATTGTTGTAGGATACAATACTAATAAATAAACAAATTTGTAACGTAATTATTGAATCCGGTTCAGTAACCTTGAGGATTTAAAGTTTTTTATTACATAGTTTTCCTTGTTCTCGCTCAAGTACGAAGATGAAGCTGTTTCTTTCGATATTTTTGGGTAAGTTTATTTTAAATTAGACGACGTCAGATCATTGAACTATTTACCATAATGAGTTATTAGTTCGAAATTAATATACCTAATCGTTATTAAGAGAATCAATATCATTTGAAGATCAGGTTTTGACATTGTTGACGTTATTATAATGTAGGTAGGTTACATATCTTAATCCCATATAAAAGGTATAAAACCCGTATATACTTATTTGTAATCAATATATTGACGTTATAATTCTATGGATACATATTCTGTGTTCATATTTCCTTACTTGTGTGAATAAAATGTTCGCAATATAATACAGAAGTTGTCGAGCAGGTCTTCGCACGAAGTCAACATCCGTTATAATGCAGACTCTTTGAATTTCTAGGGAACTACCCTAAAAATAAGGAAATATTCGTTTCTCGCCATTGTATGTGATCGTGTTAAAGATTGTTTTAATCGTTAGAATAATTTAATTATGAAAACAGCTAAAGCTCGATTATTTGTAAAAAACGATTTTAATACCTAGTTTGTGTTATATAATGTTGAATAATGTTAATGTTTACTAGTCTTCAGTAAAAATAAACCACAAGATACATAGTTTAAAAAAAAAACTTGTTTTTATGTACTGCTAAACCATTTGACATTTGATTCTAATTATTGGGAAATTAAAATTCTATACCCGACCGTATATATCTATATTATCCAAATCTATTACTACTACTTTATTCAAAACAGTCGGATACCGCATCGTCAAAACAAACAAAAACCTTTTGACAATTGACAGCGCGGGTAAAGTCACTGACAGAGGAAGAATAAGTATAGATTATAAACTATTAATAGAGGTAGAGTAGATTTTAATTTTTGTTTTTACGCGCTAATCTCTGAAAGTACCGGTTGGATTTAATAACTTATTTTTGCTTTTGTTAGCTCAATTCTAGGTGAAGGATATAGGTGTTGTGACATCATACTGTGACCTTCACAGCTAATGTTGGTGCCTTTATTTTAAATGAGATATTACTTCAATATAGTAAAACAAATGTTGATTCCTAAGCTAATACATTTTTATAGATCCATTTCAATGATTGCAAAGGGCCCATCCCTTGTAAAATCTGTGCGGATCGTTTTAATATTCAAATATATTTTTTGTCGTTAAACGTTACTATTATTTAATACGACAAAACGAGCTGTTTTCTGATGCTTCTTGGAGGTTTGAAGAAGTAATTGTAAAAGATAGGTTTTTAAAATTTTCCTCGGTAATTATACAATTTTCCGAAAAGTAATTGGACTTTTTATATCTGGAACTTTTTATGAATACACGTCACCGCCTAGGGACATGGTAGTTATGTAGGGCTATTACTCTCGGTACCACGGGAGATTGCTGGAATTTTTAGACATGGACATGCGAATATGAATCTGGACCAAGAATCTGTAGCAGTGATATTGCTGATATCTTTTCAGCCCAGTACAAAGTCTGTCAATTCCAGTGTTATGTGATATTATTTATTGAAGTTCTAACGGTATTCCTCATTATTAATTCTAAAGTGATGTTATCAATAAACCTATTTATATATTTATTTTTGTGTTATTAAATTCGTAATACTTTCAAGATACTACTAATAAAATATTATTAATAAATTATTGTAGTTAAAAATTTAGCTTGATTAGTATTTAATATGTTAGAAAAATCTACATCAAGTGGAAGACAATGTTAAGTTTACGTATATAGTTATCAATGGAGGTACAATCAGTTAAAGTTCTATGAAATAATTTTGAGTTAACCATCCAACCAAGTTATTGAAAGACTTTCAAAACACAGTCATATATTTTTTAGAGATTTGCTCAGAATATATGAATTATTATGTTTTTTAAATTATGTTTTTCAAAATTTTCCAAGTAGATTTGATTTGGCACTAAAATCATAATAGTTAGATCATGAATTTTAACATTAAGTTCGATAGTATAAATTAATCATTTTATCTGGGGTTTTCACATTTGAAAAACTATTCACCCAATGTTTTTAATATATTTAGATACGTTCAGTTACACGTAGCTGTTTTGTTATTATTATGTTGACATAGTCAAGGACCGAAGAAGCATAAAATACCTCATAGTTAGATTATTACATACCAATATTCTATACTATTCTAAATTCATTTTATTCTGATTGTTTAGTATTCTAGATTTTCAAAATAAAGATTTTTTTTAATATTGTATTGTATTGTTTAGCAGATACATATTTTTTATATTTTCTTACCTTCCTTCTTTTTCGTATAGTTCCTTTTAATATTAAATGTTAATAAATAAATTAGAGTACAAAAAATAACGGTGAGGATTAGGTATATCTTATTAGTTTACATTATTATTACAATCTACATATTTCAATCTTTGATACATAATACAATCATAATGTAAAAACACCGGGTTTTTTTATAATACCATATATAGGTTATTAAAAGACAAAACAACTTACTTTTTTATATAAATTATAGGTGGCGTAGATCCCGCAATGGACACGTTACATCGATTTACTTTTTATAATGTTGAGGTTTAAATTGCTAATATTTACGATCTCTAAGAGTATTGTACTCTATTGTATAAATATGTAGGAGTCAATGGCACTACTATAGGCATAGATACTATATAGATAGTAACTATAGAGACATTATTTCTATGAACTACGGTAATCTCAAGAACTACCAGTTGTAATTTTATAATGGTTTTTTGTATTGATATCTCATTTATCTAGGAACGTTAAAGATTATAGTAGGTAAGTAAATAAGGTATTACATAAGTAAGATATGTAGTGCCATTATTATAAAATATTTTAAAAAACAAAGTATGTAAGTTTCATCTACAGAAATATTTAAAATATGATTTTTTATGTGGGTAGTTAACAATATAATTGCTATTTCTTAGAGTGCTTTATGATATACATTTACGCTAAGAAGGTTCCTACATTACCTGGTACATATTAATTTAAAACTAAACTCATCAATTAAATCCAAATCAAGAAATATGGATTTACAAACTCAGATAAGTAAGAACATGGAGAAAATGAAGACTCTTTTTGAATATCCTATGAATCATTTTGATCTGTTACTAGCATCGTTCATATAAATTCACTTATCAGAGACTATACAATCTTCAAAGAGTTCATTTGGAAACTACTCTCCATGCTACGTTAAAATCTGCAACTATTGTCAGATGGATTTGATAGCCATGAGTTGTTTGCTCTCAGGAATTATCATGGTTTATCGGAGGAGAAGGATGATATTGATCAATTAATAAATTTACATTATGTGACCGAATTGAGTATTCTTACATAAATCATTGATGCATTGCTGCATATATAGTCTCGACTCTTAAAGAGAACGGATTCACTTTTTTTTAATGGTGAAAATTTTTCTTGTACATTTTCAGAGAGTTTCTATAGCGCTGGCAGTAGTTTATCCAAAGACAACCATTCATCTTCTCTTGACTCTAAGATTCACTATATTTTCTATAGTAATAACCAGTGTCTAAACTTAGCGCATTAACATTAACGTACAAAAACAATTCCTGCTCAATATTCTGATATTTTCGGATCGGATTTAGCAACGTCCTAGTATGTGGTATTTTAGTGACAGAGTCTGCTCTGTAATCGGTAGTCTGGTCTGCCCGACCGGTTTTACGCTCATAAGTTTATCGCACTGGTAAAAGAGACGGTGGAGTCTGTGTTTCTATTTATTTAGCGTTCTTACACTTCCGACTTTTTAAAATACATGTTCTTGAATTTCTGCGTCCAATTTTAAACTTCTACTTGGTGTTTTGTATAATCCTTCTCTTACGCTTACCTACAATTAACAACTATAACTTCTCCTTGATAAACAACTATACCTATGTAGAATAATTCATGCTCATGGGTGACCTGAATACTTGATTTTTAAAAATCAAGTTGATATAGATCCAATCAGTTAAAATCTCTTATTTCTTCTTTCTAAATGTTTATTTTCCTCCTTTCAGCAACCTTATTTGCTCCAGCTTCTCAATTCTCTGAATGCTCTAGAATACGGTAAAATCGCGGCTACCTTCACTTACTGCGCTATGATCTATCAGTTCCAATAGGTAAATCTCAACAGTAATTCTCAACAACTCGATATTCTTTAAAAATATTTTACCGTCGTTGCGGCTCGTTTATAGAATTGTTCTACTCAGAGTATTTTGGACGGTATTCTTTTGCTTAACTTTTTGAAATTAAAAGTTAAGCAGCACTACCTTTCTTCTGAAAAATAAGAAGAATACGGTTTTAAGTGTCTATATTTATTTATATTATTTTTTCTTTATATATGTAAGTGTTTTTTATATACAAATATTTTTTTATGCAACATATATGTACTTTTCTACTTATATATACAAAAGAGTACGTGCCAGATATTTTTAAAATTATTAAGAAATCCTTTGTACTATATAATTTTCTTTTCTTTCTTTTATTTAAATAAATTGTATATATAAATTTATAATTTCTTTTATAATTTCTTTTATATAAATTGAATTGTACATAAATAAATAAATATTGCCATTTTTATCAGGTTTCAGTTTATTACTCATTCATTCGTTTTGTTTTCATATGTAATTGAAATGTTTAGATAACAGAATGAATAATTGATTTCTCAATTGATTTTAAGAATACAAATGAATTATAATTTTGGTAATATAATATATTAATTGATTAAATAGTTCATTTAATCAATTAATATATTAATTGTTTAAATAGTTTGTTTAATAAATATTTTATATATTAATTTTTGATTAATGTTATTCTGATTTTTTAAATAGTGATTTTTAATTTTGTGACTAGTACAGTCACTAAATTAAAAAAAACAACCAGTTGCGAATCGGACTCGCGCACGAAGGGTTCCGTACTATTATTTATACCTAATAAACGGTAATAAACTTACGTTTGTTGTATGAATGCCCCCTTAAATATTTATTTTATTAAATATTTCTTATGTTTTCAAAATTAATACGTATCTAAATATTCTGGGAATATTTCCAGCGTCTACCCGTAGCCGTTGTTAAAAACAAGCATTTATTTATTTATTTATAATGCATTAATATTAGGACATAAGTTATTTACCTTATTTACGTATTTTTTGTTATAATAACATAACGACATAACATAAAGAATATAGTTTGTAAGATATTATTTTATATTTATTATTTAAATAATAACATGAATGAAAGCCAACATAACCCAAATAATCACAAATAGTTATCAATAATGATAACCAAAGCTATCTAAAAGGTTAAGAAAACTTGATAAGAAACTTTATTCACTAAATAAAAATAAAGAATTGAGTTTTAGTAGGCTATTGTTGTTTTTTTTACAATACAGAAAATAAATTAAATTTACATTGAAATCTTTCACATAAATAATAACCAGATTCATATATTTTATAAAATATCAATCTCACGATCTTTAGTGGTTTTCCGTAAATATATATTTCAAAGAATAGATTTTGATCAATAGACTTAATAACTAAACTCAGCAAGATTATATGCAAAATACTTTATTAGGTATGTTGTATACAATATAACTAATTTTAACAAGAATTGTACATACCAAATAGGGTATGAAATATTTAACAGGATAGTTTTGTAAATGATTTAACTTTTTGCAGTACCTATAATAACATGCTCCGCAAACACGGCCATATCACCAGAGCTTCTGGAAACAGTCTTTGGATCCCCGCAGAATGCGTCAAGCCAGGAAGTAATTCCAGCGCTTTCCCAGGCTCCACCTTTATCGCCTTCCAACTCTCAACATCAAGCAGCTTACCCAGCACCTGTAGATAAATACTACCCAGCGCTAGCTGATTATGAGAAGTTTGATTGGACGCTTACAAAGGTATCTTATTTTTTGTTCTTTTTCATATGAAGGGTATTTTTTTATTTGAAATTATCTTAATTTTAATCAATGTGAAAATCACAAAACAATTGTGTATTTGTTTATTTTTACATCTTCTTATATAAGTTTATTTTAAATTTGAATAATGATGGTTATATTTTTTTGAGATTGGATTACAAATATATTTTTTTTTTCATTTTAGCGCGTGGCTTCCAGTTCTGACTCAAATTTCCTATTATCTCCGTTGGGAGTAAAACTTGCTATGGCAATTCTGATGGAGGCTTCGACGGGATCAACTAAAGCAGAATTATCATCTGTACTCGGATTCGATAACGACGCGAACCTTGTCCGAAGAAAATTCGCGTATATCCTGCATACGTTAAAAGTAAGTTAAAAAATCTGTACTAGTAAAATGACATTTTTATTACATTATATTAAGTAAGAAAAATAATCAAACTTGATATCATCATTAAATTGCAAGTTGATGTGGTATAGCAAATCAAAATATGGTTTTAATTATTACAAATTGTATCTGAAATATGGTTTTATGCAACAGTTAATTTTGGACAATTCCTTTTCTTTTTGGAATCTTATTGACGTATAAAAAAATTAAGCACAACATTTTATTTTCCAGACTCAAACTTCACTTAATGTTCTTGACCTAGCCAGCAGAATATACGTGGGTCAACACATAGCAACTAGTCAACACTTTGCAGCAGTTGCTGAAGAATTTTATAAGACTGAAATTAAAAATATAGATTTTTCTCATTCGACCAAAGCTGCATATGAAATCAATCAATGGATTAATGCCACAACTCAGGGAAAAATACCCGGCCTAGTTGATCCAGGTACTACCAATTAAATATACCTACAGAAGAAATAGATCAATTTAAAAAACAAAACTGTATATGAAGATGTAAAATGAATAAAAAAATTAAATGTATATAAGATATTATACAATCGCTTCCTTCCAGGTGACGTGTACAAAGCCTCAGCCCTGATCCTGAACACCATATTCTTCAAGGGTACTTGGCAACATCAGTTCGCACCAAACGCTACTAAAAAAGATTCCTTTTACTTATCAGCTACTTTAAAGAAGGATGTTGATTTTATGAACATTGTTGACAAATTCTACTACAGCGAGTCTGCTAAGTTTAACGCCAAAATTGTTAGATTACCTTACGTTGTAAGTTCTCTTTCCCATTCAAATATTCTTCTTTTATCTTTGTATTGAAAGAGCAAATCTTTGGTAAACACTTTAGTAAAGCTTTGGATAAAATTATTATTAATAATATCTTTATTAATATTTATTTTCTCAGGGTAACGCATTTGCCATGTACATTGTAGTGCCCAACACATTGACTGGATTGGGCAATGTTTTCTATGATTTGGGCGAATTGCGCACTGAACTATACTATCTTCAAGAATACATCGTTGATATTACACTGCCGAAATTCCAATTCGAATATACCGCTCATCTCGATGGAACTCTGAAAGATGTAAGTATCTAGTATCAGTCTAGAAGAGACTTTCTAGTCTTGTAAATTTTTGGCTTATTTTAAATTGGATTTAACTGGACTAATAAATATAACATTTGTTTAATATAAGACGGGTTTCATGTTTTTAAAGAACACCCTCTACTTTAGTAAACTTTATACCTTTAGTTTGATACATGCAAAGTCAATTTTGTACTAACTGTCCTCCCGCTTGGAGACAGGAGCCTGTTACATGTTCTGAATTACTATTATATCTTAAAAGACACAATACTTGAAATATTATTTTAAGAAGGCACTTCCTAATTCTGATTCTAATTTTGATAGTAGCGTATTTTACCTACCTACTTCAAAAAATATATTTTTTTGTTGTTGTATTTTTTTTTCAATTACGTTTTTTTTTGGTTTTCAAATGCAAAAATATTAATGAAATCCGTCTCGTAGTTTACTTATAAATTCGTTTCGTTAAATAACCAATTTATCCCGCTTTATTAGCATCACAGATGTAATGTTAGTTAAATAGTAGTACAATAATTACCAATGTTCTATAGTAGTACAATTACTACAATACATTGAAATTTTACTGACCATGGTTGATGTCTTAAATTTATTTCTTGTTTGTTATTTGTATATTAATCATAAACAATGAATTATTATGTTTTCCTCCTCATGGCACTGTTTGCCGACACACGCCGCAGTTCTAGAAATTACCGCTAAATACTTGCCAATTATCCATACAAATGTTGTTGTTTAATGGATTTATTATATATAATTATTACCGTTGTAATATAATTTTTCATATGTAATATATTTCTTTTGGTATGTAACGGTTAATTATATATTAACCACAGAAATGTTCTACTGCATTTCGAAAACTTGTTTTGTTAGATTTAATAGCATTTTAATTCGTTTTAAAATAAGGATTTTACATTCCAACTCTCCTTGAATATATAGGTATATTTGTAAATTTATACAAACTAATATCATATACCTACGTGGTTCATAAATAATAAAATATATTTCCTTGTATCCAAACATCAGGAGCTCATACAAGGAAATGTCTTAATTTTGCATGAAACTGAAAACAACGAATTAATTACTGAATACTAATGCCTTGTTAAAACTTGTAGTTAACTTACAATGCTGAAAATCTCGACTTGTAATCTTTTTTAGAGCTATTAAACTATAAGAGCAAAAAGTTTAACAAATTATTAAAAATGTATTTAAATTTCATATTTATATAAAAATAAAATGAACAAAAAACCGATATGGGCTGGTATTCGAACCCCTGCCCTTTCTTTTTCAATCTATATATTTTATATAATTTTAAATAAGCTAAACATGGTTATACATGTTATAGATATTTTCAAATATTAAATTTTATATACATATTTATGAAAATGTTTGTAAAATGTGTAAAAACAGAAAAAGTCAAAATTTAAACACCCTAAAAGACATTAACATTATACAATTTAATATAATTTGTCTAAAATTGCAGATGGGAATCAGACGAACTTTTGAAGACACTGCATCCTTCCCTGGTATCTCTAGAGGACAGAGTCTCAATCAAAGACTGAAGGTTTCCAAGGTGTTGCAACGTTCAGGAATCGAAGTCAATGAATTGGGCAGTGTAGCATATTCAGCTACAGGTATGCATATACTTAACCAATTGTTCCGACTTCCTGTATATTTAATATAATTAATATTTTTAGTTCCTATATAGTACCCTCACAATCCTTTGTAGATTAAATTTCTTGAACTCCATGCTAGGTAATGTTGAACATGCCGAAAAGTATATTCTGGCCAAGTTTTATATCTATCAAAACTATTGTTTGAAAAATTGTTATTTATTAACATCCCCCTAACCCTCCATGGTGGTAAAATTTCGTGAAATCGTTATTGAACTCTACTCGTTAAAAAGTATTCTAATCAAATAAATATAGGCCTTATAATTCAAATGATATCGTGATGATGAGTTCTTACCAAGATGAAAAATAAATATTTTTATAAATGATAAACTAATATATTAACAGAGATTAACATTTTCTAGTTTTCTGTTATGAGGAACATTTGTATTTATCATAATGTAATTAGTTTTCTGTTATAAGGAACATTTGTATTTATCATAGTGTAATTAATAAATGAGCAGTTTAGTAAGTTGTTAAATTTCATATATTTCTAATTCTCCCTAAACAAATAAATTTGTGCCTAAATTGATCTTAAATAATATGTCAAGCATAAATACGTTGAACTCTATAAGGATACATTATCTATTTGGTGGGGATATACATTTTTTTTTCTATCTGATAGACTTTTTATCCACTGTCATGATTAGTTCACTTATAGTGACAATATTGAGCATATTTTACGTCACTATATATCAACATTAATAATAATATCCATGATATTATTTAATTATTTTGTCTAGATCTATCGAATAATTATAGATTATCCTTAGGTATTAAGGTAGACCTGGTCAAATATAGGAGAATAAATATTTCATATAAGCCATAAAAAGTAGTGGTCACCTTTATAGTTTTAGGGTCCTTCCAAGCTATACTTAAATTAATTAACGAATTCTTCATAATTATGTTGTTTTCAGAAATTACTTTGGAGAACAAATTTGGAGGTGATTCAGAATACAAGCCAGAAGTGGTAGCCAACAAACCTTTTCTATTTTTCATTCAAGACGAAACAACTAAACAATTGTTATTCACGGGAAGAATCTCAGATCCCGGAGTTGTTGATGGCGCATTTAAAGCTTAATCTCAAATATCTACATTTTAAGTGACTTAAGAAATACAGAACTTTTGTTATAATTTAAACAATAATTGGGTAATTTTTTATTATATCTTCTTTGTTTATGTTATTGTAAATGTTATTAGTAAAACCTTCCAAAATAAGGCTTGGTTTCCACTCTGTATGAAGGTTAATTGATTTTCTAATATTTATTTGATAGACCCACATGCCAATTTTTTTTATTGTACCAAGTTTCAATACTGCCGTTTATTAGATATTTGTGATTAGTAAGACAATTTTAATGCTATTGTAAGGTAAGACGTTAACAATAAAATTCTCAAACAAATTACTCAAAGGTTTATATTAAACATAATTAAAACGCTTAATAAAAGAGGTATCTTTCTAAATTGTTTTTGATTTTATTTTACACTAACTAATACAAATTGTAATTATTTTTGTCTCTCTGTATTTAATGTCTAATTGTAAAATTATCCTTTGGTCTTAGGATAGGTCCTGTATTGATTAAAAGATAATGGGTCCGTTTAAGGTCAGCAGCTCAGTAAGTCAGAATTAATAGCAAATATTATGTGAGTAAAGAAGTAAACCCATGACCTTAATTTGACGTAACAGATCATGTTGTCACAGAGAGATATCATGAAATAAACTACATCTTATGAGATGTCAGAGTAATGATTTTAATTTTGAATATAATACGGTTACGTATCATCTTTTTTACGTACAGATGATATTATAATGAATTATGTCTTACTTCTTATAAAACTGTTTCATTTAACTTGTACCAGACTTAATTCTATTATTATTTAGAAAGTTTTGCCTTAAATGGTAACTAATATGCTAGATATAGACACGTCTCCTATAACAAACAATGTTTAAATTATTATAATAATTATAATACTACATACTTGGTAAGTGGACATATATTCCGAATTATTTTAATAGCTGTAAAGATCAACCAACCCACAACTTGGGGAATGTAGTTCATATATTTTGAAGAAATATTTTTCTAAATTGAATTCAAATAATGTTACACTAAACTTGTATTTTAAATACATTTTTATTGTGTGAAGTTTTATTATGCATGTAGATAAATATACAAGTGTAATTAAGAATGATTCTGAGATCTATTCAACGATTGGCATTTGACCTCTCAACGTACCAAGGTCGAACAAGTAACAGAGGCCAGATAAAATATGAGATATTGCTTTTTATATCGTCCAGGCGCTTCTAAACAATCTCATAATATTTGATATGTACAATGTAATGGTAAATCTAGTTTATCAAGTTCAATTATGAAACCAGATCGTTAAATGGTTTTTAATTAATACATAGTATCAATTTAACTAATATTATTTTTTTAAAAAGTAAGCCTAATGATTAAGTAAACGTTTTTGTATCATTATTACTACAGATAGTTATTATATTATTCTTATTTTTAATTAAGGTCTTTTGATATTATAATAAAGTATTGCCTTTTCGAATGATTCATTACGAATGACGTAGACTTACTTAAGAAACTGGTCTAAGTTCCGCGTTAAGGAAAACGTGACAATTTCGTTGTTTCATCTCATTCTCTGTCGTTCGTTACGGACTAGAGTCATATTTGTTTACATTCATTCATTATTTATAAATTAACAGGTCCTCATTGAAGTGAACTCGATTATAACGATAGCACGTATATTAAGTTATGGTTATTTGTTTAAAAATATCAAAAATGCTGCTTTTACTTGGTGAGTTTGATTTTTTTTTGTTATTATTTTATAATATTTAATAATTACAGATTTTTGATATTAGAAATTCTTTTACGTAGACTAGTATCTCTTTTGACATTCTCTTGGCGGCTAACCTTTGATATTGTTGTTTGTCTGAAACATAGAAACAAAATTTAATGCTTAGAACATGTTTTTGTTTAAATCTAAGCAAATAATTGATGGTTTACGTAACTTAGAATGAGATTAATATCTCATCTTATAAGGATAATTTGTGAAGTTTAAACTGGTGATTATAAAAAACTCGTAAATCCAAATGATAGATATAAAAAACTTATTACTACACATAGCATTTTCGATTTATTTCGGACATGTTTTTATAATTAAATATTTATGTATGTGATCCACGCTCAATTAAAAAAAAAAGTGTCAAAACTTGTTTTTAAACACTTATTAATTAGCTAATTGTTTTACAACAATTATTGGTGGTTACAACTAACATTCCATTTGATAATATTGAATAAAAGTAGTATTATTTACGGGGACCAGTTTTATCCCGTGACTCCGTCTGCCAAAACAAGCAATTATTTATGAATACCTTTAATAGTGTAACAAACCTCGAAATCGTTCAGATCAGATTAGAAGTAACAAATCACTAGCAGACGGCGTTTACTAGGATTTTATTACTTAAAGATGAGAACAAAGAAACAACTGCTTCCTTAAATATTAGCTATATTTGGAAAAACAAGATCTTCTCAGAGCCGGGCTCGGGTTCATGAAGGTCAAAGTTTGTGTAGTGTCTACAATTCGGCTAACTTCATTTTAAATTTAACTTAACCTTTATTCATGTTTATGTTATGTCATTAATATTTTATTAATTAGGTACGTCTTGTCAAACAGGTTTGAATTCTTTCACCTTGTCCATTTTATTCTGAGATTGGTTATTTTTAGGTATACAGTGGTCTAATTTCTATAGTTTTTCATTTGTAAGGTTTATATTAATATAATTTGATTATTCCTTATATTATTTTGCCAAGCTGTCTCCATAGAGTACGGTATTAAAACATTATATAACAAAACTGATGCCAAAGACAAGAGAATTTATTTCCTTAATGAATATATGTAGAATATAATTATATAAGACTATAAAATCAAATCAGTTTCCATTTTGTGTAGCCGCCAAAAGTAAGAGGTCAAATACACAGCTTATTATTATATTTTCTTTTGAGTTAGAACAAAACCATGTATATTTAATCTTCTACAGTCTTTACTATCGAAAACTTTAGGAAACTATTAAAATACCTGTTTGAAATTGTCTATATACATGTTTAGTCATGTTAATCTTATTTAAATTTTAATGTATATAGGTTGAAAAAAATATCATGAGCACAACTCGAGCCTGCAACTTCTAGGATGTCGGTTGGTCGCTCTGCCAACTGAGCTACCTCGTCGCTAACTGCTTTGATGAATCTAGATTTCTATATATATACCTATATGTATTTAATATGTATATATAATGTAACATATAGTTTATAATGTATAGTTTGTATATATATTTATACAAAATTTACTATTTAAATAGGCATAACATGCTTAAACAAGTTTCTAGACAATTTGAAACATTATTACCGCCCGTGGTATCTTTACAATGTTATTCCCCATCGCAAAGCTCCCGTTGATGATTTGAAACCTTTACTATAGTATATACCTTCTATAGGGTTTTTAAATCATCCTGAGGGTTTTCAAATCATCATATCACATTATTTAATTCATCATATATATTGGTCGAGTGGTTAGCGCAGACGTCTAACGTATAGAGTAGCAATGGGGTTCGGGTTCAATTCCCGACAGGGACAGGCATGTATGTGATGAGCATAGATCTCTGTCTGTTTGGCCGTTTATTAAATTTGTTCAAAGTATTTATTATGTGTATTTCTATGTATTTGTATAGTTGTCTAACACCCTTAACACAAGCGACACAAATAATTTGATTACTAAGGGGTAAGATCAATTTGTGTAATTTGTCCTGTAATATTATTATTATTATTATTGTATACAGTTTTAAATCATGTTCATTTATTGATTAAAATTATCATTAAACAATTACATGCTATGCTCAGGTTATTTACATGGCTACCTACCTACCTAAAATATACCCAATAGAAAAATTGGGTATGATTTTTGTAATTAAGCTTTAATTCCCAGCCTAGAGTTCGCCTCCGTACCGATATAAGACGATAGTATGCTGTATTTGTCATTTTTGTTTAGCGACTCGATAGCTCAATTATCAGTGTGACGGAACGTTTTCCCAGAGACTGAGGTTCGAGTTATAACCTTGTTGACGATTGTAATGCATTTCATTTATAATTTATTAAAAAACCCACTTGGTTTTTATTGTCATTAGACACAGACAACATCCTATACAGGTTATATTTTTATAACGGAAAACATGTTATTACATAGAAACGAATTAACTTTTATCTTCTCAGCAATAGTAATTATATTTAAAAATATTTTTCATATATTATAGAGTAGGATTAAATATATCTACCACTACATATAAACAAATGACCCAGTGCTGGGTCTGGTTGGGACCACTGGAGGTCTATTATTGATGAGACCCTAGAAATGTTTAAATCTATCAAATGTCATACGTTCATACCTATATAATTGATAATACATCACTAATCATTTAATTACTTATTACTACAAAAAAAGTGATGGGACCTGTAAATATGCAAAAATATTTATTTGTACTTATTTCCTAAGTGCAAAAATCACGTCCTCAGTATATAAAAGTAATTATTACTGATATTAGTAGGACGAACTCGTGGGAAGTTCTCTTATAATTGCATTTTTATTATAGCAATATTTTATATATTGTCTGTCTGTATGTGCGTGCTAACTATAGAAAAATATATCATGATGTTACTATAGGAAATCTTAAAATATATCGTTGGTCCTTTTCATCTAAACCCAACGAATAGAACATGAGCAATCATTAAAAACTATTTGCATAACAACACTATTTTTAAAATTAAAATGGCAAAGTTCTGTTGTTCAGAGTATGTTCTTATATAATACTCAAAACATTTTATAATCGGTTCAATAGCAGTAATAACCTTAACGTTTGTTAAATAAATATTAGAGAAGGATTTTAAAATAACAAGGAAAGGAAAAAAAAATCAATAGGTAAGATTAAAATTATATATTAGTAATTTAAGAGGACTGATGACTTCAATGTAGAAAATAATTGGATACCTACTAAGAGTTTCTGACTCCGATTCCTAGGTTGGGAAACACCATTACGTCATTTTTATCTAAAATAAGTCAATCTAACGTCCAATAACAACATCCATTATGTTTCAATCTCTTGTCTGTAAAATAATATATTTTTTTTTATTTTCCAGTGCTACTCGTTGCCAGCATCCAAAATTTACACTGTGCTAATGTGCCACCAGAGATTTCACGTTTTAACTTTTTTGACACGGATCTCCTTCGATACACAGCTGAAAATAAAAAAGGAAATGTAGTGATTTCACCAGCCAGTGTTAAATCAACTTTATCCATGATCTTAGAGGGAGCCTCTGGTCGCACAGAGGAAGAAATTAGAAGTGCTTTAAGACTTTCACCAAATAAGTTTGAATTTAGGGAGCAGTTGAATATTTATTTAAGAGCTTTGAATGTACGTATGTCACAATTAACGTAATTACGCTGGTGTTTTAGTTTGTAATTACACTACTCAATAAATCTTGGGCCTTGGCTTAAACATGATGAAACACTATGAAGAATGTATGTTTAAAGCTATACTTACTTCTTTTTAACACGCTTTTATTAGCTTCGGATGTATCTATCTATCTATCTATGTATCAGAATCTTTAAACGTGATTTTGACCTATTTTAAAATGTCGTATTAATTTTAATTTTGGCATACATATCAAGGACCGATGACAATGCAATAATCGTCAGTCAATTCGTCTCGTTATCCTTGCCAGGATCCTCAGGATAAGCGAATTTCTAGTAAAAACAGACAAACATATATCCGTAGCGTACACATGCAAAAGAATAAGATAGAATATATGAAGCAACATATCGTATTCTCGCAGTCTCCTTTTTGTGCGATGATACAATATATACAAACAGCAATCTAACCGTCAAATTTTTAACACGCTTTATAATTAGTATTTTTTTATTTATTTAATAAAATGATATATATTATATTTTACATATTAAATTTTATTTCATTCTATTATATAATTAAAAAATATATGATTCTGTGTCAAATTCGATATACTTTATATCGAATTTGACACAGAAGTATAAAAACAATAAAATAAATATAGTTAAAAATACTAAAAAACACGCTTTAAAAATTAATCGAACTATAAAACAAAAAATAATTCGTAATATGAGGAAAATAATAGGCAAAATATAATAAAATTATTGCGGAAAAAAGCTTGGGGCATTTGTGGCATTCTTTAAGTCAGTATTCTTTTTCTTTCTTTATTCTTTTTCTTCATTCAGTGATGGAATATTTTCAAAAATGATTTTTTAAATAAAATTTACTCTATTTTTTACATATGTTATGACAACTTGAAAAATGAATTGCCTTCCCAAATCGTTATAACAATGATATTCTACAAAAAATAGTAATTTAAAGAGAAAACGTGTATATGTATTATAAGTATTATCTATTTTACAGAGTGTCACACCAGGAGTATTGTTACAAAATGCAAATGCGATATTTGTGTCCAAATTACATTCTCTCAAAAAAGACTACGAGCAGTTATTACGTAAGGTTTACTACTCAGATGTCTACACTGTTGACTTTGGCTACGGAACCAACGCCTCAGACTCCATCAATATTTGGGTAAACCAGAAAACCAACGGACTTATCCCGAACATAGTTTCACCTAGTAAGTGAAACTGCATATCTATCTTACGTTTTTGTTTATTTAGATGAGAAGTATTAACTAATATATAAATTAGGTATATACTTCCAAATACATTATTTATATAAAATTCGGGATAGCAGATTTCTAACGTAACGTAAAACAAATAAACTTATCACATTCAGTACTAACATTATCAATTTAAATTATCTGAATTGAAAATAAATATAGAATGAAAAATAAACCGATATGAGCATGAATTGGAACTCCTGGGAAACCATCCTGTTTTTTTTTATTCTATATTTATTTTAAATTTAAATAAGCTTGACATGGCTATATACCTTTAAGGATATTTTAAAAACATTATAATTTCTGTTTTTTTTTTACTTAGTTTCTGTCAAATAATATTATAAATTGGAAATAAAAATAGCATTGGCAGTTAAATAAATGAGTTGGAATAGGGTATATAATATATGTGCATGTTGCTTAGTATTTCTTTTTTGCTTTACAACAAACGGATATTAATTCATTCTCACATGAATTATCCTGAACCAGTGACCATGTCAGGGTCTATAATTGTAGCATTATAGTACTTTTACGTATATATTTAACGTTAACCATTATAGTACCTTTACGTATAGCGTATGACAATCTAGCTCACGGTATAAGGAAAGATGTATATCTGTAATAAGTACTGAATGAGACGTTTGAATTTAAAATGTCAGGATAAAACAAAATGTCACATTTGATTTTTTTATAGAAACCAAAGTGGATTATATTAGTGTCATAAAGGTTAGTACAAAATTCAAAGCACCAACATCACTGGGTTTTCGATTGAGTCATTTTCTAGGCACTCCTAGTATTGTCGCGCTTCTATTGGAAATGTTATCTAAAACGGAAATACCCACTTGTCATAATAAATATGCAATATATATTAAAATATTTAATAATAGAAACTTACTATCATTCGGTAATACACGAGTACGTATTTATTCATAATATGGGTTTTTAGTTTGAATAAATAAAATATATGTAGGATTAAAAACAATATTTTGTCAGGATTTTAATGATATTTTGGTCTTTTTCAGCCGATGTCAACCCGCTATCAGAATCAGTTATCACCAACGCCTTATACTTCAAAGGGTCTTGGCAGAAGGCATTTAATCCAAAACACACGAGACCGGCTTGCTTCCACGTCGATCAGGGCTGCTTGAAGGTAGCCATGATGGAACTGCATCACGACCTGAATTACGCGTTTGTGGAAAATTTAAGAGCTCATGCTCTGGAACTGCCTTATGAGGTAATTAATTGTGGATGGCCTGTTATCATAATATTTACTTTGAAGAGATCTTAACATTACTTTTTTATTAATGACCGCCATTGTATTCATAGGGTGGATTGGGATAGGGTTGATTCATTTTTACATCCATATCATTTTATAATTTACTAAGCTAGGTTAACTAACGTACTAATATCATATTTTGAAAAAGACGTCTTTGAGCTCTTGTTACCATCTCATTGGTAGAAACTTTCACTCCCTATTTATTGTGGTCAAATAGTGCGCTATTGATTGGATAGTGAAATGCATGCTCTGGCCCTTAATAAATAACAATTATCTCTTGCAGGGTAACCGTTACTCAATGTTTCTATTAGTTCCACAAGACAAGGCAGGACTAAGTACATTGATAAGAGACCTTCCGTACATGAGTCTACCACAGATAACACCACTCATGGAGAACACCAATGTTCGTCTTTTTATGCCAAAATTTAATATTGATTATAGTGAGAGTATGGTCAACGCATTACGTAACGTAAGTATATTCTATTATTGTAGTTAATAATGAATATAAATGAAGTAATTTACAAAAGTCTACAATGGAGAAAATAACCTACAATTAGGCTATATATATATATATATATATCAAAATACTTTTAAGTCACATATCCCTAAGTTGCTTTCAAGGTCCTAATCGTTTTATAATGAGAATACCAGTTGAAGTCCAAACCAGTTATCATTAGAAGTTTACAAGAATCCAAAGAGTTGAGATCTAAATCTAGTTTCTGTTATGACTAAAGACCTACTTAGTTCTATAATCTTAACTCATTTCAGATGCGAATTACGTCATTATTCTCGAAAAACGCTAGCTTACCAGGAATGTTCGAGAAACAAAAATCTGAAGTAAACAACATCATGCACAAAGTCCATATGTCTGTTGATGAGGTTAGTGTATATAAATGTCTTTTTACGTTGTTGGTACCAGGTTCTCTGCTGAAAAAAAAATCATATGGATTAATAGATTACATTTACTCTCACGTATTATAATATAAGCTATTCTATGAAACATAGGCCTTTGGTCTGCTAACAATTCCTAAATATTATTGAATAGTTTTAATATACGTTTTATATTGGTTTTTACCTTTTCACTTTATTCATTATCTTCAATTTTCTTTAGGTTGGTACTGTCGCTGCTGCGGTTTCTGCGGCGGTGGTGATACCACTCATAGAAGATGGCGTCCAAATTCAAGTGGACAGGCCATTTGTATTCTTCATCAGGGATAACGAATTAGAAATAGTGTTGTTTGAAGGGAAAATTGAGGAACCATCCATTTATGTTGAAGCTGGTAAGTGGTTTGTATTGAGATTTGCTAACCGAGATGATAAGATTAGGTACTTATTAGATTCTGTACTAAACTGCACTTGGATATTGTTTCTTGGACATTCAAGATGTCCAAAAAAACGTGATTTGCTGACATATTGAAAGGAACCGTTGAGAAATGATGTAAACAATTCTATTTAATAAGACTTTTCCTGGAATTATTTATTTCAAAACCACAACAATTCTAGGATAATATAAAACTAGAACAACCCATAACAATATAATACCTATACGGTTTGATTTATGTTTTATAAAATGATTTCTCCTATTTTCAGGTCCTGCTTATGATAACGAGACAGCAGACCGTCGTTACAGGCCCCAATACAGTTTTATGTCCCCATATCCTGCGAATGGCCGTAATTACTAGACTATAAGTAATTGACGTTGTGGGCACAACTGTGACGCCAATATTTAGACAGACGGACAAATTCAAATGTATCTTTAGAAACCAAGTTGAACATTCGTATACCATAATTATATAAAGAAATTCATACAGTAATCTTTTCACATATTACAATATTTTCCTTAATAATTTGTACACAAGTTGTGAGTCAAATGTCCATTTTGATTCGATTTTGTTTTCATTCTGTATATTTTTATAATGTGTTTTATATAATGTTTTTTAACAAATTTGTTTAAATTTGTATGAATATATATAGGTAGCGGCGGTCTCGTATTTAGTGATAATCACATAACGACGTTTGTTAGAATAAAACAATAAGACAATAAAAAGTGTTTTTTCTTTTAATTTCAACCTTTTCTATTTAATAACTAATTAATTGAAAGAGAGCATTGAGAAGAACGATTATTTAATGTATTGAGGTTTGTTTGCGTGTCTGTATCATAAATATAATATGTTATTTAATAAAAATCGGACTCATTATGTGTAAAAATGAGTAAAAAGCCGGTTAAGTCAGAGTCATTCCGTAGAAATCAGTACATTTATTTATAAAAATCGAGAATATTGAAAAAAAATGTCTTTTGTTGTTGAAGGCTGTTGTACCTTAAATATTTTTTTTTATATTTATTTTTAAAGTGAATATATAAATAAATATTCTGTTAATATTTCAAACCTCTTGCCGTTATCAATATCCAACAAAAATCATGCTATTATGTTTTTAGGATTTGTTGTTATAGCGGCAACAGAAATACACCACCTGAGAAAATTTCAACCGTCTAGCTATCATGAGATATCGCCTCGTGTCAGACATACCGATAGATTGACAGCGGAGTTTTAGGGACAGGGCACCGTTTTTACCATTTGGGCCCGGAACCTTAAAAAAAATATCAGTCACTTTGAAGATTGACTTTTCGTAGTAGTAAAAAATATTTTTTTACGTCGTATACTTTAAAGTTATAAGTTTTATTATACGATCAAAAATATCTTATTTCATAAGGTTTTTAGTTTACAAATGAAGTACATCTTTTAAAACAAATTGGTAATCAAATTGTTTAAAAAGCAGACTACCGAAATCTGCTAAAGACATACCTAAATTAGTTTTTCAAACTACCTATAAACTTAAAATTAGAACGTTAGTTTCTATATAACACTATACGGACCCATGTGTGGCCCAGCAGTGAGCGCGTTTCTTATGTTACTGCTATATCATGGAGCCATTTCCGGTAGCCAGCGTAACTTCCGTAACAAGATTTTACTGGGTAGAACCAGCGTAAAGAAATATGCATGTCAAAAAAATATTCTAAATGAACGATAAGAATAGTGATCGAAATAAATATCTATGTACTCAATGTATATGTCGGTTATAAGCACTAATAACTCAGAACTTATCATAATTTCAATCTGTAGTTACAATATTTAGTTCAAGATCGTTTTTGTTTAAGATAATTTGTTAAACACTCGCAAAAAACAATAAAAGCATTAAGTTACATTAAGTTATAAATATTTGATCATCACAAAAAAAATAATTTTGACATTAGTAATTGTCATTATTGTTATAAAAATAAAATAAATACATTTTTGTAAATTAAAAACGAAATTAATTTGTGGATTATTATTAAAAGTATTTTTCAATTTAAATTTCATATCAGGTATATATAATACTGTTTTATTTCGCAATTGAAAATGAGAATATAGAAGTTGGCAATCATTATTACTAAATAAGTGTCTTTTGGTATGATTGAGCTTAACTTTTACCCCAGCTTTCTACAGCCTCGTTGTGCAGGACTAAATTAACATAAATATCAGATTACTAGATTATTATAGAATAAATCATAAATATATCCATATTAGTGTTTCAAATGCAACACCTATACTAGGATTACTTTAGTCTTGGTATTACGCTTTTAATCTTGATCTTGGTCTCAGTCTTGCAGGAAGATTTTTGCAAGTTCTGTTATCTGTAATCTGTAATCTTTTGCTATTTGTTTTGTAAATGATTGATACCAGCCAATATATTTGTACAAGTCGATTTGTCTGTCCGTTTATAACCATATTTTGTAACCGTATTATAACCAAATAATTTAGATAAAATTCGTTGTAGAATAATTTGTTTCTAGAGTGAACTTTGTAGTCCTCACTCAAATAAAATCGAATTATAAGTCGAAATACATAATAGACTATCAACCCATCAGTTTTGCTAGAAAGGACCCGCTTAGGCTGGATGTATACACATACTTATACTTCAAATATTAATATGAAACAAACATAAATACAAAATAACAATCTCCCCGTTTTTGATTTTTGATATATAGGTATGTCTAGATATATGTTTTCATCTCTATGAAGGGTTTTTCAGAAAACTCCTGAAGTCACTTTTAAAGATTCACAGATTATTGTACCAGGTTCTGTGAAAAAAGTGTTACTATGGTTCTTAATATGAATAAACATTTTAAAATTCATATGACGCATTTAACCGTGAATATAAAATGTTTAACTTGAACACGTTAATTATAAACTTTCGTAACTTTCTTAGCTAGATATAAATTTTATTTAATTTGTAGTTACACATGATAACACTTACTAACTTAATAAAACTAACAAATATATTTTATTTATGTATTCAGTAGATATCTAGGTTAACTTAAATGATATATATAACACTGAATGCGAAATCACAGTAATTTTGCAGTCGAACTAAAACGCCAATAAAAAATAAATACATTGATTATAGTGAAGCAACTTGTACATAAGGTAAACCCATGGATCTATTACAAAAGTCTTTGTGGGTATAAAAACATTTTAATATGAACAATGTGATTTGGTGAATCTTTTCTAAGAAGTTTATGGGAGGTAGAAAATGCGTTCAAAAAGAAGTGAATCTGGTCCGCTGTTTGGTTTTTGCTTACAAACTGGATTCGTTGATATTACAGACTAAAATTAGATACTGAGTTGGGATTTGATGTTACAAAATTATATGATTTTGATTTTAATTTTAAAATGTCTTCGAATATTCTTCTTTTTAAGGGACAAAGTGCCGGCACAATGTGTGAAAATTTAACAAAAAAAAATTATTTTTCATCAACAAAAAGATAAATATATGGTAACGATAATAATAGTCAAAACATTTCTATTATTGCATATTAATTAATTTAAAGAGACAAACTAATTAACCATTTAAAATTCTAAATCAAGAGTGTCCAAACTTGTTAATAACAGCGCTGCGCCGGCGCCCCGAATCCTCGACAACGTCTGATACTGGATAAATCATTTGTTATGTTTATTTATATTCTTACTTTTTACAAGCAATACTTGACCTAATAATCATTGTTATTCATTATTGTATAAAGAGTTGATTTTTTTTTATAACGCGGATTTGGGTATAGAAAGCGTTCTCATGTAGTTAGTGTATGTAGTATAGGTAGGTGTAGAATCTATATCTAATTAAGTAGTAGTAGTTAGTTAGTAGTAATGTACATCCTTAGAATAATATTATTCAAAAATATATATAATTATGTGTGGATGTTTCTAAATTTATATGTAAGGTAACAAAGTTAAATCTTATTTCTTTCAAAAGCGTTGTAGCATGAGTCCACTGGATTATGTACTTAAATTTGTTTATTTATTTACATATTTTTCATTTTTAATCAATATAAAGGTATTCCATGTACGTGAAGTGGAAGTGTCAACAGCGCATATTTTAATACCTTACTTACCGAAGTTCTGTAAAGACTTTCCAACTTAAAATTTAAGATACGAGGGTTCCAAACGTGCCCTGGTACGAGAACAACCATACAACAGACTCAGCGGGGTATTTTTTTATTGTGATCACTGTTCCACAAACATTCGTGTACAAAAAATATAGATGTTTTTGTTTAGTTAACTTTATCTTAATTGTTACGTTCTCTTCCTTTAGTGTTTTGCCAACGGGCTTCAATATTTACAATATATCTGTTTTGGTATACGAATAAATTATCCCCATTACAAGGTATTTTCAATGGTCTTACATTTTAATAATTTTTGTTTTTTTTAGAACAAAATATACCTTTTGGTGTTATTTTTATGTTTAATCACAGGTTTTGCTTATGTTCACCGTTCTGTTGTATTAGATTGTAGTTATTTATATATTATTCAGAATATTATGCTATAACATTATTTAGGCAGTATTTCAACCTAGTACCTAGTACATAGAGTTCATATTTGTTTGTGATAAATAATAAATACATCATCAGGACTTTGCTGAATTAAATCATACTCCTCATAGGAACAAAAGATATTATGTCCAGTATTAATTTATTCATCAATTTATTTTTTTTATTTATTTTTTAAATCCTTAGTCTAATAAAGAAAATAAATGCTCATTGAAAGATCCTTCTATTAAACTTAAAGTCTAAGGACAGCACACAACTCGGGGCTATCCATACTGTAAGTTCAAGACGGAAAAACTTGATAATTTTTAAAAGATGAAATCAGTTGGAATATTAAAAGTGTGTTATGTACTTTGTGCTGCATCTTTGCATGAATCTTGAGTCGCCATTTCTCCGTTTTCTTTTACACTTTATTCGATTTCGCGCACCGATATCAGGATAAATATGTAGAGTTATAAAGCATATAGATAGGTCAATCGTTATAAAAAAACATTTTAAGAACTTCAGCAACACAATTTATATATTTGCATTGGTAGTATTATATCCATTTCAATTCTATTTTTTAAAACACTTACTGGCTAAAGTACATCGTATATCTTAAAAATGAATCATTTGTCCTTATAAATAATAATAATAATAATAGACTGAGATTATTCATCTACAATAATTATAAGTTTAGCGTGGGAATTGTTTTGTTGTACTTTGTACGCCATTTATTAGTTATTTAATAGTTATTACGGCCCAATATAACTTTTTCTCGATAAGACTAATAAGGCTAAATTTCGTAAAACAGTATTGGAAATAAAATAATAATTGACAATAAATAATTTTCTCAAGCATCTGAAAACTGTTACCATAATTAATACAACAAACGAGATCGTAAAGTTAACCTTTTTATCTGACTTAATCGCTTTTTTACCTTTTCATAAAATCCAGTTAAAAGGTCAGTTCTATACACAGTATTGTTTATTCAAACATAACTGTTAAATGTAGATATAAAGCGTAGTGAGGCGGTTTCCGCGCACGTCACTCGCGTCTGAGACCGGCGCGCGCGCAGTGGCTTCCCGCGTTTGACATTACTAGTGTTTAACAATTTTAATTGCGATTCTCGTCCTACATGTAAGTATTTAGCATCTGTGCAATGTAGGTCAAAGTTATTATACAGTATATAAAAGTTAATTAACCAAATTATTATGTTTATTAATATTTATTCACTGTAAGTTGTTGAAACTTTTGTCAATTTAGAATTATTGATGACGATATCATCTTATCGACTTATTTGTCCCGAATGTTTGTTTTGAAGCCGGTTTTCAAATATTTTGAGGCTTAACCAGACATTGCTTATTAAAATTCCTCTTCAGATACGTGATGTCACTGGTTTATAAATATGTATTCATCTATAAGTCGTCGCTGTTAGCAATTATCGTCTTCTGTGTTTATTTAAATACTACATGACCTTTAAAAATGTTGAATTATTAAATTGAGGTAAAAAAATCTTTACTAGGTATTTAAAAAGTGAACGCACACATAATTTACCGCCTATGAAATTTTTATACAATATTGTATCACTTATAATCACAAATTCTTATCATAAGATATAATCCTTGCCTTATTTCTATCATTAACGTAAGACATTGAGACTGTCATAATATATTTTAAGGAAAAAGACTGCTTATAATTATTATCCGTGTTATAACCAAAGATTATAATGTATATATAAAGAAAATATATATAATACGAGTACATATACACATGAACATTGTATGGCTTGTTATGAAATAGAAATATATCTTTTGATAAATAAATTTCAATTATCATCGTTTAATAAAAAAAAATAAAATTATAAATTTTATTTACAGTAAGTAAACCGGAGTAAGCGTTCTATAGGATGAAGCCGTTATTCTTGGGTAAGTCTACATTAATTATTGACTGAGTATCGTATAGTTTAGTAGTTAATAAGAAACAGAGAAATATTGTAATAAAGCTTGTAAGAATAAAATTTGCATTTCTGTGCTAAAATGCGGACAAAGTAACGGGGGAAATAGCTAGTATTTTTATTGTAATACAGCGTTATAATGTTAATATTATTGTATATATAATTAAGAGTATAGCTTAGGTTCGTTTTATTAGTGATATTAATTCAAATTAATAAATGTATACTTCACTCACATAAGCATTTAAAGTTGTCCAATGGCATTATTGATTTATATTTGTTCAGTACTATTAAGATGCGACTGGATACTGATAATTTGTCGGTAGATTACGTGAAAATAATATAAAAAGTATTAAAAATACAAATACAATGGAGCTGCGTGTCTGTGAGTTCGTCACAATCTTCATAGGTTCCATGAAGTTCAGCCTTCATAGGTTTAACATACATATATTATTAATTATAAGTATGAAATTTATTTTGTATATAGTTTCTTTTATTAATTAAAAAAAATGAAATCTCAAACTCCAAATAAACGTTGTTCAATAATGGTTAAAAATTAAAATAAATTTTATTACCTTTAAAAGAGTTCAACGAGATATTAACATATACTTATATGTATAAACGACACAAATTAAAATAATTTCGTTTTGGGATTTTAACGTTTATCATATTAGATATCCAATAAATATTAAATATCTCAAAGTATATTGACATTTTTATATTATTTTTTTATATAATAATGTAAAAAAAAAGTACAAAACTATTTCTGATTAACATAATTTTATATATTTGTATGATATAAGTTGAAATAATCTATTACATAATATATTTACTCAAAGGAATTGTTTTGTTTGTAAATAATATAAGAGAAATAGTTTCAAAGCAGATGAACGCACACTGATTACTTTCCCAGGCGGTATGCGCTACATTGCTAAGTGCTAAAGTACCGTCAGCACATACATTATATTTAATTAATTTGTTTAAAACGTTAATAAATATTTATTGCTTTTGATAATCGCAATTTAACGATAATGAAATCATGGCTATTATAGTTTTTTTTTGGCTATTATAGTTGAGAACAATAGGTAAAGATAGGTTTAGGTTATAATTAAATATTTTTCTTATCTAGCAAACCTTTAACATTTAAAAAAAATATATTTTTTGTTTTATTTGCGATCAGTACATGCTTGTGAAAGTACAATAGCGTAGGGTCAGAGAAGTGCGTTCACCGCGCCGTGCCTTACTTGTTCCACTATGAGCTAGATTCTATTAGCAGTTTCTTCTAGACCTGGATTTATGACAGAGCACTTTACAACTTTACTTCTTAATAAAAGAAAAGATAAATATTTTGGTATCATTATAAATCTGTGGGCAAATATAATATACATAAAAGAATAAGGAAAGTGTGTTTTGGTCTAAATTATAATTTTTAAAATTTTCAGAGTTTCTTTATGCGACTAAACAAAGAGTACAAATATATATTCAAATCTTCAATCTTATAAAAATACATGTTTTAAGAGAAATGTCGGTTTCAACAGAGTTATTATACTTGCGTGTTGAGAACACTCCTCTTGCAAGAACTTCCTATAACTATAATATACTGAAATTACATAATTCCATACCGACACTGTTCCGGGCTTTGTCAGCATGCCAGCAATACTTTTCACTTGAAATACATATACATATACATATACATATACATATACATATACATATACATATACATATACATATACATATACATATACATATACATATACATATACATATACATATACATATACATATACATATACATATACATATACATATACATATACATATACATATACATATACATATACATATACATATACATATACATATACATATACATATATAATATATTCTTGTTTTGTCAGCAACTTCACGACAACCCTGCTGCTTTAATGTTACCACTGTTATATACTCCGAGCCTATTTATTTGCAAATCACATGTTTAAAATTGGTGTATAGTAAGTATACACCAATTTTATCATGAAGATCAAGACTGTCAAACTATTGATAAGTTATAAAAGGATATAAAGATGAACAGGCTCACAAAAAATATTTTTAAAAATGGTTCAGTGACTTTTGAAACGAGTATTTAACTTAAACATAACAAAAAATATAAATAAATAACTTGCAGTTTTATATAGTATGTGCTATAGTTATAAAATTGTAAATTTGATTGTTTTTTCTTTCGAACATTTTTTATTTAATAGAAAAACCTGTCAAAAAGTTATATTTTCTATATCATACATACTTACTGTGCTAAGTTTTATGCTTATATGTGTGCCATTGCCATTCGGCTTATTTTTTGTTAATAACCTTTAACCTAATCAGATAATCATGTAAAAATCATTTGTAAACATAAAATTCTAACATATCTTTATTATATTAGATATAAATAAGTTTAGAGTAATAAAAAAATATTAAGTTTAAAGGTCAAAGATACAAAAGGAAAAAGAAATAAAGATATTTTAAACACAATAAGCCGTAGCACACGCACATAACAAAAATGTTAAATATATTATTCTGTTTTTAGTTTTTGCTAGGTTGACTTATGTCATTCTCTGCCAGCATGTATGATGTTATAAAAAGTTTATATATATGGGAAATTGCATCGTGTGTACCGTGCTTTAAACCGCTAGATAGCGACCCAGTTAAAGCCGGTTGATATAACACAGTTATCAATATCGTCTATAATAAGGACATCTCAATCTGTGTTAATATCGTTAATAATACAAGTTGAATGCATATGAAAGACAGAAAACTTTGATGTTTCCGGTAAAACTAGTTAAATAACATTTTATATCATAATATAAACTTGTTTAAAATGGATATTATTTTAAAAGTTCACGTATTTTTTTTTCGCGTGTATCATGCACGTTACATATAAAAACTATTTATTTGTTTTATTGTTTATTTAGCGATTAATTATTAGAACGACTTTCTTTATATAAAATACTCTTTTCAGACTTTTTTAAGTAATAGTATTGGAGTAAATTAGTACTTTGTTATTGTAACAAGTAGGTATTTCACTTCAGTATAATATTTTACAAAACATAGAAAGTGAACATATAGATATAATGTTATAAATTAAAGCCTTTTTCACCTGTATCTCTTAAAAAGAGTCTGTTTCTGACAAAATAGAAAAAATCTTTAAAGTTCGAATCTGCGTGTCTAAAGTGAGTGAGTGAGTGAGTCTGAGTAACTTCCAGTCCAGATATTATATATATTATATAAAATAAGTTAAATGAAGGAAGAAGAAGAATTAACAGAACGAGACACGAGAAAGTACAAAAATTGAGAATGATTTTGTTTACCTACACAGCGTACCATTTTCAAATGCTAATATGTATATGAAATAAACATACATAATATTATTATTTTCAATGGTCACGAACAAAATACCACTTTAGTAATCTAACCCATTTAATAAGTCACGTAGATGTAATTTAAGTTAAACTGTCTTGGGATAATATGTTTGAATAAATATAAGTCTACACATTATACGAGTGTGTAAGATATTATATATATGTTCACATTTTTTAATATTACTAAGATATATTCGTAACAAATATTGTTTAAGTATTTATATTATTTATGTTTCTTCAGTTTTGGTGGTGGCGGTTGGCATCACAAGTGCTAGATGGATGCGTCGACAAAGATCAGATCAGCCAAAAGAAACCGCCTTTGTTGGTGAAGCAACAAATGACCTATCCACTATTATTCTTCAGGTAATTTAATACCTTTACACATATCAGTACTCAGTATATATTATTATTAACAATACTAATTTGATTTTATGTATTTCAGGGATACATAGACGATGACAAGAATATTGCTTTTTCACCTCTGGGCTACTCAGCAATCCTAGCGATTTTGGCAGAGGGTGCGACTGGTAAGACCAGAAAAGAATTAGTATTAGCCCTAAATCTACCCGAGGATCAAAATGTTACAAGAAAAACTTACCAATTTATCATGGAACGCCTCAAATATAGGAACGAATACAAAGATAATCAACCAGAACTGAAGAATTTCTTTTACATCTACAAAAACTATACAATAAATGAAGATTATAAGAAAATCTTAGAGGAATACTACTTAACTGATGTTAAATCGGTGGAGAGATATAGTGCTATAGATGATTTTGATAAAGAGGATGAAAAAGAAAAGGAAGTAATCGTACCAAAAACAGAAGAAATTCCAGATCTTCTCCCTCCTCAAGAATCTAATGAAAAATTGTTTTCATACGCTGTTGAAGATACTCCGGATAAACTGTATAAGCCGGCCAAAAACATAAAAGAACAGATAAAGCTAATAAAAACAACCCCAGATAAGAAGGAAGACTTTGGCGATGAAGAAGAAACAATGGTTGCTGTTGAAGCGAGAAATCACGCGAGAAGTCTTAAGGTTCTAAGCGTGAAAAATGACATTGCTTCAAGCATTTCTGTTAACAGTATGGGAAAAAAATCAAGTAAATGTAAGTAACTAATTACATTAAAAACTTCATTCTAATTCATATTTTACTTAAGTGACATTTATAATAATTTATTTTCTTTAAATTACATTACAGCCGCTAACTCTTTGATGCTCATCTTCAACGGTATGTACTTCCGAGGTTCTTGGAAAACGCCATTCGAGAAGGTTGAACCTGGATTATTCTACAAATCTAACACAGAGAAGAAACAAATTCCTATGATGAAGACTCGAGGCACATTCTTGACAACCTCGTTACCTGATTTGGACAGTGAAGCTGTCATGCTACCTTATGATGTAAGTTTTAAATGTTTATTGACAAGAAATCATATTTTGCAATATGGTATATGTTTTTGTACTTTTAGGGCGATCGATATGCACTAATGCTCTTAGTCCCCCGTTCCCGCGATGGTCTTTTACGTCTGATTGCTGACTTGACTGCAGCACCGTTGCGGGAAATAATAGAAAGTCTCAGCGAAGAGGAACTGCAGATCTCATTACCTACTTTTTATGTAGAGACTACCACTAAACCAGTTGCAACCCTTGCTAAGGTATGAGTTTGGTATACTGAATAATATAGTTAAGGGAAAAATACTATTGATTGATATCTATTATCTTTCTATTTATATTTGTACTGAATTGATTGCACATATTTTAAGCCACCTATGAGTTAAGTACTCATCGATGGTTTAACACTGTTAACTATAAGTTATTCTAATTTATTATAGTTCGGAGTAAGCAGTATCTTCGGACATGAGGCAGAATTAAATGGAATTTCCTCAAACGGAGGTCTTTTTGTTCAAGAGCTGGTACAAAATGTTGCCGTGCGTGTCGATAATACGGCTAGCTCTGTGAGCTTAGTTTCAGGTAATTAATATGTACATTATAATAATAATATCAGAACAGATTACACAAATTGATCTAACCTCTCAGTAAGCAAATTATTTGCTTGTATTAAGGGTGTTAGACAAAGATACAAATACATAAAAATACACATTATAAATACTGAGAATATATTTAATATATGACCAAATCCAGAAATACAAACATCTATGCTCATCACATACATTTATGTGATACATGCCTGTACCTGTCTGGAATCGAACCTGAGCCCTGTTGCGCCGCTATACTATAACAATAGTAGTCTATTTATTACTAGTTGTCAAATGTTATTTATCATTGAACCTAAATTACAGCAAATATTTATTGTTCTTACCAACAAAATATTGTTTTTACAGCCAGTAACACGGTAGCAGATAACAAAGTTTCAGAATTACTTAAGAACATACCACTGTACGAAACTAAAGAGGCTCGTCGTTTTTGCGTTGAACATCCCTTCGTCTTCTACATTGTTGATCGTCTGGACAGTCTTATTGTTGTCTCTGGAAAGGTCATTGACCCTCAAAGACCAACTGACATTTAAAACGCAAATTTAAACAACCTGAATGGCAGCACTTGTTTAAAATTTCCATTTTCAAAACTAATTATAATGTATAAATATTCAGGTAATACTTTTCAACCCCAATTAATTTAAATAATAATTTTGTTAATTCTAAGCCATTTGTCATTTCCTTTTGCTGTGGGGTTGTTTTGTTTGTTTAATAAAGAATTTGAAACCAGAAGCATTTGATATTGAAAAAGTACACAGCGTAGGTTAACTTAGTTTTTAGTTAAATTATTTTTAAGTCTTGTGATATCTTTAAGAATAAATTATTTATTATACCGAATTAGCTTTTATTTATTATGTAGTACTTTCTTATTATTGAAAGAGTATGTATTTATTATAACATTTAGTTACTAAAACGTATGTAAGCGATAAAGTTATATCGTCAATATTTAGTGAGAAGTTCATAAAATTGTATAAAAGGTTTTGGGAAAGGTATTAATAACTTTTTTTTTCTACGAAAAGCTGGAAATCCGGAAGCCCATACATTTTAATTCCCTGTACTGGGATAGGAATTTTGATCTTAGTTTCTTTTAACCCTTCTCATTCCTCAAGGGTGGAACCGCTTTTAAAAAATGCTTGTAAGTATCCATGGTCGCTGACCTCCATTTCCATCTACCATTTGCTCTTTTTTCTGCCTGACGTATAAGAATAATACTGAAAAGAATGTCTTAAAACAAGTTGTAGCTATAATCTTTAATAAAAAAAAATCTTTTATAATGTTAATAATTTTCATTTTTTTTATTTTCATTTCGGAATAATTAACGGCAATAAGTCAATTGTAATAAAATATTTCCTCATACCATAATTGGAACTACCTATCTAGTTCATCATGGTCATTAAACTAACAAGACTCCTTTAACAAGAAGAGGAAAATAACTTAACAATACACGTGATAGGTCAATTTAAATAAATTCCTAAGTAATTGAAATAAACTTAACTTTAAGTAACTCTAAATATTTATTTATTTATTTATTTATTTATTTATTTATTTACAAATAGTTTTCTAACTCTATTCTGTAAGTACCATTGTAGTAATCAGTTTGAAGAAACTCGAATCAGCTTAAAGAAGACGATGTATATTTTCTTGTTCAGTCCATTTAAAAGTTTGAACCAATGATATCAGTTTTATTATGAAAGATAAACGTTATTGCCGACAACAATTCCGCAGGAACCTCATTATAATTAGGAGGTAGGTGAATATATTAATAATTTTTTATTTTTTTTAATTATAAAAAAATACCTACACTTTTTTATATGTATACTTTTATAGTCATTACGTCTTTATTAACAAGTACCTATTACCAAAAAGGTAAACAAATTATTAAAATGAAAGTTCTTACTGACGATTGCGAACTTATACGAAGCATATGTATTGGATGCAGTAGCGATTTAATACTTTTAGTATAGATGTTTTTTTTGTAATTTCTATTTTCCGCCACTCCTGTATTCGCGACTAATAAAACGTAAAGAGGATTTTAACAGCTACCAAAAAGTAACTTATACCCATTTTTTGAAAAATGATTTTTATATATTATAATATATTTAAAATTTAAAATATATAGAAAAAAAGTATCGATACAGGCAGGATTTGTACCTGGAAGCTGTCCCATACCTTACCTTTGGGATGATTTTTTGTTCCCACACCTTAACTATAGAAACTAACTTAATATGATATTATTTGATTTATATAAAATAAATGTATGTCTATGTCAAATCTCTTTGAATGTATTTTATGACAGATAGCGCTTGATATATTATTGATAATGCTTGGGCCGTAGTAAACCTACAATATTTTTATGACATAGAACCTTCTAAATTCCTGTAAACAAACAAAAGAATTTAAATTTAGCAGATTTACATATCTACGCTTTCTCTTTTTTTTGTTTAAAAAAAAACTCATTTGTATGTAGATAACTGAAATAGTGGCCTTACTTTATATTATTATTCTTCGTGTTTATTAATACTTTATAATTCATACGAAGACAAATTAAAAGGCTCGAGAAACAATGTCACATAAGGGTTAGTTAAATTTAATAAACTTGGTATGTTGGTATTGTAATAATTTTGAATCAGGTGGGTATATCTATTACAAGATTATAAGTTTCATTATTGTGTCGCTAACGGTTACGCTGGCCGTGATCGTCTATGTGTTGAAATATTTATATTAAGTGTGCATTATGGAACTCGATAAAGAAAATATAAGAAGTAAAACAAGAATACCTCTGCCCCTATCTCCGCTACCCGCGGTACCACATACTTTACTAAAACGGCAGAATGAAGTTGAAAGACATCCATTAAAGACAATACATCGACAAGACATAAATGTGGCAGGGACCAGTAATAAGACAGAAATAAATAAAAAGAAAACAAAAATTCCAGTAACTATAGACACACGACATATTACAGTACGACAGAAAACTGAAAATTTAGACTGGGACTATAACGTTTTCAAAGATGATACTGTAAAGAACAATACTATTATACTTATAAGTGACGATGAAAAATCAAATGATGACATAAAAGAGACAGAAGTTCGTTACTTTATCCACAATCTTCAGAAGAATTGCCTTGGAGAAACTAAAAAAGCAGTAACTCCATTCCTGAAATCGCCATCTTTGGAATCAAATAGAGTAAGGAATCTAAAAAGAAGTCTCAAAAGACCGCACAGTCGGGAGTTGCAAGGTTTTTCTCCGAGAGTGGAACAGGGGCGAGGAGAAGAAAAATATAAAAGGCGGTTAGATTTTTACGATCACGTCGAAACTATTCTTCAACCTATAGATTTAGGTATGTTCTTTTTATTACAGTTTTAAGTTTTGTAATAATTAGATTTAATAGATATTGTAGAATTATAATTTTTAATAAACTATTGTATTCTCAGTAGAACAATCGTACATGACATGCTTAAACCGAGACTATACTAAGGATTTATTTGACTACCTAATGATTGTGGAAGATTCGGCAGTCGTTCCAAGAATAGACAGCAACACACGCGCAAGTATTATCAATTGGCTTATAAAACTAAATGTAAGTTAATATCCATTTTCCGTTCAATTATAAGACTAATTAATATATATTTTTTAATTACAATAATACTGTTCAGGGTTCTAATGGCAATCCTTCGACAATCCAATACGCTCAGTGGTACTTCGATGCCATGCTCGCTGTGACTCATATTGATGCCAAGGATCTACATTTGATTGCAGTCGCTTGCTTCTGGATAGCACAGAAGATACACGGTCCCTACACAGTAGCTAGAAAATTAATTAAGTGCTCTAACTATGCCTTTACTAATAGGAATTTATTAGCCGCTGAGAAAGCTGTGCTCTTTACTTTGGTAAGACGTGTCTGTAGGCATATAATCATTATTACATATTGAATCTTAATGTAGTACGGACACTTAAACACTGATACAATTTGTATGTTTATTTAATTTACAGAAATTCCCTCGCAAGCCCGTGATACCCCAGGAGTTTATAACCTATCTGTCATATTGCTGTGACAGTTCTTGTCCGCGTGAGATCGAAGAAGCTGCCACGTTTTTTCATATGGCGGGTGCTATGGTGGATAAATGTCTTTGTGATAAGCTACCTTCAGTTTTGGGAGCTGCAGCAGTGAGAAACGCAGTCCTAATGTTGAAGAAAAAGCAGGCGGTAGACAGACTTCAGATGAACTCAGTGTAAGATATTATATAGCATGAGCTCATGCTGTGTACCAGCAATATCGATATGATATACCAGTGTAAATGATGTGTACCAGCTCGTATATTAAGTATATATGATTCTTTTTAATTGGATAATTAATTAAGACTTTTTTACTTTTAAATGCATTTTTTTAAAGTGATATGTTGCTTTGCAAAATATTATGGTAATATTTTTTTATGTATTCTCAGATTTAAAGCAGTCGAGAGAAAAACGCCCAACTTGTCTCATATCTGTTCAATTCAGAGAAAAGCTGTTCGTCTAATTTCTTCTCCATTATACAAATTTAAAGCACCGCTAGTGCAATTTGGAGGACCTCCTTAAAATATACCTCAGTAAATAATTGGTTCTGTCAATGAACTTACCGCCTTATATAATAGAATGAGAGCAGAACCTACAGAACAGAGTTAATTAGAGATCCTTAAGAATTCATGATCATATTGTTATACATATTTTTACAACCCCATAATCTTATATATAACTTTTTTTATAATCATATTAATTATACGTATTAAAATCTCTTCTTCTTACAGCTTTTTTTAAAATACTGGCCAGGTTTATTTTAAAGTTTTCTTTTGGTTCAAACTGACATAGGACTTAACTTTTGTAACAATTTGTATTTATTATGTTTCAAAGTTTTGACGTCGTAATTATAACACATTTTTACCCAGACTTGAAAGTTTATTGCATGGACGGATTTTTGACTTGAATGTGACTTAATATTTTCTTTGATTTGAGTGCGTTTTGTGAAAATTATTTGACGTCATTAATAAATATTTGAGATTGACAAAAATATATTTATTTTATAATCCTATTTAACACTGGTACTATTATTTAAAATGGAGAATTACCATAATGTATAAATTTATATGATACAGTATTAATATCTTTACTATAGATACGATAGGAAAGTGCAAAATTTATAACTTTCTCGATTTTAAATTACAATACATTACATATCACACACAAACACACATAGGCACGCACACGCACTTGTGAGCACGCAGGGACGTGCGGTCGCACACACGCACACATTTTACACATACATTACCATTACTTACATCCATAAAATAATGTTTGGATTATCATACCAATTCTGAATTTACCCAATTGTAAAATAAAATTAGAACATTGGGAAATTTTATACTTAGTCATTTAATACAAATGTCTTCATAGGTTAAAAAAAATAATTAAGGAATTGGAAAGGGATACTCCATCCCTATTCAACAACTACACCTGGCAGATGGATTAGACGTCTTAAGCACCATGGAAGCTGAACCTAAATGTCACACCTTTAGTATTATTACTTATTCTATCTGTCTTCAAATGGACCTGCTTGCTTGAGACTCAACAAAAACAATTACAAACTTGGACTTATACGAGCCACGTGAAACCTATATATTTTTTGTTATTTATCCTTATAGCACGTGCCCTGCAAATACCACGACTTAAGTTATTTAAAAGAGTCAATCTCACTGAGCTAAACATTCGCATAGTAGGTATTAAGGAAACCGGCTGTGTTGGGAAAACCACTACTAGAATGAATCTTAGCAGATGTTGCAATAAGAGCCATATCAATCGCAAACGATTATATACCTTATCCCTCATACATAAAGTTAATTATTAAATAACGTTTTATAAAAGCAGAATATACGTATTGAAATACTTGATTATCTTGTTTATTCTGTAGACGTAGTAGTGAACGAAGTTTGTAGTTGTGCAAATGTTTTTGTTCTTAATTTTATTAAAGTGAAGAATTCTACTAATATCTGAAAAAAAAACGTGATAATAAATCTATAAATGAGTACCTCGAGATGTTTAAAATGAATTTAATATTCTGTAAGTATTTTAAATCATTTAATTAATACCTATTAAACATAATTATAGATGTATATAATACGTTGATTTCCAGTATATATGTACTTGCTTTAAATAATGCGAAATACAACGATAATATCTTCACAAAGCTGGCATGTATTGACCTTTTACCAGCTCCTGACCTTCTTTGTTTTATATTATGTATATAATTTTAACATTTTTATATCCTTAATCTTTTTGCAAAATAAAAAACCAAATGTGGTATTTAACTTTCCCACGTAACATTTTATTAGCATTTTAATAAAATTAATATTACGTTTCTTATTCAGTATTGTTAATAAAATGTAATAAGTAGCTACCCAATAACTTCACAATACATATCTGACATTTAAAAATATATATATATTTTATAATTTTTCAGCATTCTCAATAATATGTACGATTGCATTAAGTGCCCACGGACAGTTAAATCCATACAGTCCAGAATCACAAAACCAGTATAGACAAACACTGCAAAACCACTATAGACCAGAACCACAAAACCAGTATAGACCAGCACTGCAAAACCATTATAGACTAGAACCACAAAACCAGTATACACCTGCACTGCAAAACTATTATAGACCAGAACCACAAAACCAGTATAGACCAGCACTGCAAAACCAGTATAGACCAGCACCGCAAAACCATAATATAACAGGCACATTTGTGCCTCTCCTCACAGAACGTATTGACAACCCAAACCCAAATGAAGATAATAGTGAAGGGGATTCATACGACAAATATATAAATTCCTTATTAACTTCCGATGTTTGGCCACCCGCAAGTAATAATAAAAATAAAATTAACGACAATATAAATAAAGTGCAGCCATCGAGGGACGACGACGATGAATCTCCTGTTGTCTCAAAGCCAGTTAGATTTGTGGGAGTAGGGACAACTGATGTGGAACAGCTTAACAATGTCACTTATGCTCTCACGCATTTCGGAATCATTTTGATGAGGGTAATCAATGAGAAACTTTAATAATAAGAAAAATTTGAACGTCGAGTTTAATAGGTTTTGTATTATACAGGTTGTTCATGAGTTAAGTCATGGAAATATAATAGTATCACCGACGTCGATTGCGGTAGTTTTAGCCCTTCTGCAGCAAGGGACAATGGGGGAGGCTGAAAATCAAATGACCAGATCGCTACTGATGACACCTAACGTTACGGCACCCACTTATCAAAGGCTAACATATGATATGAAAGTCAGTCAGTTAATATTTTTTTTAAATTTAAATATCACTCGGTTTGTGTCAACCACGGAAAATCAATTTTATTTACATTTCATATTATATTTTTAGAAACGAAACTCAAGAAACATATTGACTGTATCAAATAACTTATTCTTAGGTGAAGGCTTCCAATTAGAGCCAGAGTTCAAAGATATAGCCATTCAATATTTTGGAAGTGAAATAACTAATGTTGATTTTAGTAAACCTGTTTTAGCTGTCAGACAAATTAATAAATGGATTTCTATTCAAACTCACAATAGAATTTCAGAATTTCTGCGAGATGGTAAGTATTGAATTTCATTTTTTATCAAAATAGTTGAAAAATTTCTGATATCATTATATCGAAAATTTCAGATGCAGTCAACTATGCAACTCAATTGTTGATAGCTAATGCAGTATATTTCAAGGGACTTTGGGAGACAAAATTCAAACCAGAGTCCACAAAACCATTATTATTCCATCTTAGTAACGGACAAAGTACATCAGTACCGTTTATGCGCATGCGACATTCATTTAGATACGGTACTGACGAAGAAAGTAACTCTCTTGTCGCAGTATTGCCTTTTGAAGTAAGTACTGTTAAATAAAACTGTTAAATACTTTAGTTTTAAATATCGGAAATTAAGTTATTCTGCAATAATCTGTAATAATTATAATCAAGTTTTGATTTTTCAGAGATACCAATATTCTCTAATACTAATACTTCCGCATGAGCAGTCGAATGTCGATAAAATCTTGAACACATTGACAAACGAAAAATTAGTAAATTACCTTAAGATGGATGAAGTTGAAATCCAACTTGAAATACCGAAGTTTACTATTAAATCACACACTAATATGATACCAGTTTTGAAAAAGGTAATTATTTCCTAGATTTCTAAACAAAAATATGTTTATGTAACTATCTGAAGCAGAAATTTAAAAAGTAAAGGTGAAGTCATGTTATATTTAATACTTTTCTGGAATTTATTGAATTCAATTTTTGACAAATCATATTATAGATATTTTATATACTTTAAGCAAACACCGAGAAGATAAAAACGAATTATTTCAATTAATATATATATATATATATATTATTATTTACAGATGGGTGTGACCGAAGTATTTTCACCGCATGTTGATCTTTCACGTATTGGAACTTACCGAACGTTTTCTCCAACAATATCCAGTGTTATACATACTGGATACTTATCAATTGACGAGCAGGGTCTCTCTGCATCAGCTGTTTCGGGTTTTGCAGCAATTGCCTTGTCATACGAAGAACCACCTGCAATTTTCCAGGCCAACAGACCATTTCTGGCTGTACTATGGGACACTCAATTTGCTATTCCTTTGTTTATATCTAGAATTGAAGACCCTTCCAAGTAATAATTTATATTACTAGTTTTCTTAACGTCGCTTATTGTCTTTATTATGTTTTATATTTTTGTATGATTTATTATGAAGGAGTAGGCTTACGTCGACTTTTATATTTATAGGGTTTCTTATTTATTTTCGTTCTGAGTAGAATAATTGGGAAACTTAGATGAATACTGAGATGTAAAGTAATGTGATAAGAGGATAAGTCAGAAATGGCGTGAGCCAGAGACCGATCTAGAGCTTATCTAATCTAGACTAGTCTTGCTGATATAGCCACTATATGTACTAATTTCTTCTTATTTATACAATTAATAACCTTATAACAACGAAGATACTTTAAAGTACACATATTGTTCAATTTTCTAGATAACTATGTGTCGGCTTTTCGGCAAAACGTCTCTTGTTACACCTTTCTAAACTTTGAAGCTGCACTCAATCTTATCTTTATGAATAGAATGGCTAAATAAAATGTTAAAAATTTATAAGATTTAAATAAATATAGTAAAATCATTGCACTTATTATTGCATGACCTTATAGATTATTATTGAGTTTTTTTTAATAAATTACAACAATCTTTATTAACTCTTAAGTCTTTTTACTTTATTAATAATAGGATCATCAGCAAATATTCTCAATCGTCCGCTATAGTAGCTCTCAATTTCTTGCAAAGATTTCCCCTCAGTTTCTGGTAAGAATAAATACAAATACAATGTTCCTACAAAACCGAACCCAGCATAAGTAGCGAATGTTCCCCATAATTGGACGCTGGTCTCCAGGTTAATGAAAGTTTTTGCTCCAAGGAATGAAAAAACGTAAAAGCTCGCAGCTGCTATACCCTGGGCTGTGGCACGGCTTCTGTTAAATTAAAAAAAAAGAAATACATTTACCAGACATTTATAATACTTAAAGGTATTAAAAGAGCTTTTTGATATGTACCTACTGACTGCCGAAACATTTTTTTAATGGTTTCTTTTTTTGCCTTGAATAAATTCTTATAACTATTTGTGGAACTATTTAAGAGTTTATTGTATTTAATAATCATATGTAATAATTTACCTAAATGAAAACAATTCTCCAAGCAACACCCAAGGTATACATAATCCAGTAAAAATGGTCAAGAAATAGAAGAATATCAACGGAACTGCGCTTGTTTCCTTCGGAAATGTTTCTGGCCTATAAGAAGACACGGAATCGTCCAAAGTTTTTCCTGCATAGATACTTAGCAGTAAACAGAAAACTGCACATCCGAGCATTGAAGATACTACTAATTTGCGTTTACCTAAGATTTTTATTAGACCAATGGTTAGGAAAGCGGTGAGAAAAGTTATTATTCCGACTGTCAACTGAAAAAAAAAATAGTTATACCATCCACACAATGTTTATCCTTAATTTAAACTTTTTGTTTATACAATTTTGTATTACCACAACTTGCTTGCTGTCCTGTGCCATCCCAAAGGCTCCGCATATATTTACCATGTTCGGTCTAATGGGAGTTAAGCCGCTCATCACGAAAAACAGGAAATACATCACAACCAGTGTTAAGGGTCTAATAGTTTCTTTGCACATTATTATGTATCGGAATTTTAAGATACGCCTGTAACAACAAACTACAATAAGTATAGTTTACTGCTTTGATAAATGTAAATTACAACGTACTGTGTTCCGACAACAACACAGTACGAGTTGGGGAAATGAATTCCTTAATTTAAAAAATAAGATAATTAAAGTACAAATTAGTTGTGTTTTTAGTTTTAACGGAAAGGAAACGCAAGTTTAAATAATGCTGTAGAATTAATTAAAATGAAGTGTATTTTTATCTAATAGATAAATATTAATCATCGAATATTTATTTCATATTGGACCGATGAACTATTTCGACCGATTAGACATTTAGGTAGGGTGGGAGTGCCAACAATGAACCACAAAAAGTTTGATGAGATATAACTCTTATCCTAAAGCGATTATTATAGATTAAATTATACCAAAAGTTAGAAAATTTACTAAAGTTTAATCGCTAATACTATAATTTTGCATATTTCCTACAAATTTTGTTTAATGATCAGATTAAAAAAAACATGGAAATGGTTCACTGTGTACACCCTATAGTGCACAATGAACCAGGGGGTAGTATTCAATGAACCATTGTAGTTTATAATCAACCACGGGCTGGATACCCTAAAATTTGGGAAATAAATTAATAATGATTATATGTGAAATGTGCTTATTAACACTATTATACTTTACAGAACTTGTTATGGCATAAGAATACAACCAAAACATTATTTATATATTTATTTGGCAATTTTTTTTCCATTGTATGTCGCCTGTCGCCTATTTGTTCCTTCTATTTTAGGAGAAGGAAGAATAAATTTTATTTCTTTCAAGCTAACTCCGGCAGTATCAGGTTCGAGTGGTTCAGAGAATGTTTGATTTCATTTGCTTTTTAATTTTAAATAAGAAACAATCAAGGTCTTCATCCTTCAACTCCTCAATAACTTTGTCAACATAGTAAATATTAGATTTTTTGAATTTAAACCTAATAATGACTTAATCATCTAAACGAGGTTTTCGTGATAGTGGAAGAAAGTTATCATCTAATATTGTTTCGTCCACAGTTTTCACAGTTTTCACAGTATCTACAACCTTTATCTTCTTTTGCTTGAGTTCGGCTAACGCATTTTTTTCTGGGGTGTCGGTCGCTAGCATACTTTTTCCAGCACGCCTTTGTCGGTTGTCTTTACGAGGACCTGCTTTCAAAGGCGGTCGAAAGACTTTGGGTGAAACGAATTGACTTGGAACTTGTCTTACCACGGAATTGGTACCTGCAGCAGCAGTTAGATCTTTACAAATAGACGTACTAGGCTGGCAATCTTCTAGTTTGCTATGCTCTGGAATACTATGTCTTATTTCTGGCAGGATTGGTAAGTCCTGGTGGTTAAAATAGAACAAGTCAAAATGGAAGGTAATTCACAACTATCACGTTCAACAATTTCGTTTGCCGTAATATCGGGAGTAGCTGGTGCTGGTCTATTAGTAACTTCGCTTGGCAAAAAGTCAACTTCAGAGAAAATGTTATTGTCTAAGGGAAATGTACCACATTTTCAAAGCACCATCGTTCATTGCTTTAAGGCACACAGTGAACCAAGGTTCATTGTGTACCTTCAGGTACTGGTTCAATGTGCACTACCTAAGCACTTTTTAATATAGGTTATGTTAGCCACGACTAGAAGTACGTAGAAGCATTAATATTCATGCTAAAAACGCGTAATAAGCCACTCCACCCTGAGATATAATTGAAAATGAGATACATGTAGTAGAAAAAAAGTAATAAAAGAAAATAAACTCACGTAATTTTCTTACTTTTGCCGCTCTGAAACACATAAAACGTGGGCGTACACAAACTTAAAATGGAGGCCCACCAGCGACTGAAGCAGTTGATCTGGTTAAGCGGGGGGGTTCTATCGTGCAAATTGCATAATCTAGCAACGTTTCGTTTTGTCGCTAACTATAGTGGTTCACTGTATCCACCTGGTTCATTGTTGACTACCCCACCCTACACACTAAGTAATCACATTCGGAGATTCAAATATTTTTTTTGAACGGGTGCCTTCATCAAGAATAATTTATTCTATCCTGCATTTATTTTATTATCGATTTTGAGTGAACATTTGTGTATTTGATTATCACGATATTGTTTATTATTAAATTTTTTTTATATAATCTAGGGCAATGCTTGACTACATTCCACCTGATGGTAAGTGAAATGTAGTCTTAGGTGGTAAAGCGCATTACCCTAGCAACCTATTCACTCTTCTCTTGAAGACACCTACATTGTATACAACCGCCCCGTTGGTCGAGTGGTTAGCGCAGACGCCTAACGTGTCACGGCACAATGGGGCTCGGGTTCGATTCCCGGCGGAGACAGGCATTTGTGTGATGAGCATAGATGTCTATGTTTCTGGGTTTGGTCGTTTATTAAATATATTCTCAGTATTTATGTGTGTTTCTATGTATTTGTATCGTTGTCTAACATCCTTAACACAAGCAAATAATTTGCTTACTTAGGGGTTAGATCAATGTGTGTAATTTGTCCTGATATATTATATATATTAAAATACAGCCAGAAATACCGACGCAGGCAAGCTGTTTCAATCCTTCGCTGTACGAAGTAAAAAAGACAAAGCAAAGCGCTTCGTTCGGACAGGTGGAATGTCCACAACAAAAGGATGGATACTTGCCGTGCGTCGGAACTTCTGGTGATGGAAGGTGGCCGGGGAATTAGGTCGTGTAGTTACTACGCACACTCACCAAAATGTATCCTATAGAATACTGAGAGGCTAGCAATTCTACCCCTGTGTTCAAGGCTGTGGAGGTCAGCGTCAGCCAATTCGGAATCGCCTATAAGCCTCTTCGCTTGCCTCTCAATTGAGTCCAGAACCGCAAGATGAGACTTTGCGGCACCAGCAAATATGTGACTACAGTACTCTATACACGACCGGATCTGTGCTTTGTATAAAACAAGAAGCTGTTCCGGCGTGAACCTTCGCAAAAACGGCAAGGTTTGCTGCTGCTGCTCTTGCTCTGGACTTCTCATACTTGCTTAATGAAGCGATCAAAGTTGAGGTTCGAGGAAATCTCTAAGCCTATCAACTAAAGCCGGTCACTGTATTCCAAGGATACATTCTGAAAAGTAGGAGCCAAGATGAAAGGGCTCCTTTTGGCGATAAACAGACACGTCTGCGTTTTGGCGTTGTACTTGACAATTGCCATTGCTCCATGCGGAGACTGCCTGAAGTTTGTCACTCAAACGTTGCACCATGGCTTCTCTTTGAGACTGTACTTGATCTCTACTAGCCCAAGTACTCGGCACATATCTTTCTACAACTGTGCTTTCGTCTACATATCCATAGGTACCGGGCTTATATTACTTATATTTATATATTTAGTGGATCTATTACATAGATCCAGTTGACAGCCATTAAAAGTCCATCAAGTAAATTCACATCATTATGAATAATTATTAATATAAATGTAATTGTCCGCTAACGACCTCGCTTACTCCAAATAACCTATTTTAACGGTACTGATTGCCTGGGTTTTTTCCTTCTATTATGACGCTTCTTTTATTTCTATTTTTCTTTCTATCACGATATTACATTTTTCTTATTTCGCAAATGGTAGATTTTTTTTTACATTATAGAATTTTTTTCACGACGTCAAAACTATTAACCATCGGTTGGTAAGAAGAAATTTAATTGAAAGAATATACAAAGAAATTACCTTTTAAACCAATTCATAGAGTTATGTGGACAATTATTATAGTCTTGATCCGTGCTCAAGCATATTACACACTGCTGTAATTTCTTGCTATATTCAGATAGTTCTATAAATTCATCTTTAACATTATCTGGCGTCGTCCATCCTCGGAGAGTACAAAGTGACTTTAGAGCCTCCTTTTCTCTATTTCTTGTCAGCAACCAAACTGGAGTTTCTGGTGACTATAATATATAGTATATTAATCAAATAATATTAATTCTCCCTAGTTATAGATATAAAAATGTTACCAGTTTCGAGACTTCTTGTGAAGTTTACAGAAGGTACTTGGAAAAAGATTTTCATTGATTTCGTATGATACAATGAAAAAGTCAGGTAATGAGTTGAACAGATATATTTTATGAAACTCCTTTAAAATATTGGTATAAAAAGTTTTGAGCAAAATGAATAAGTACATACGAATACAACAGTAATCATAGATGCGACTGGTGCTATCAGACAGAAGAGAGCAGCGTTCCACCACTCCATAACAGTTCCCAAGAAGTACATCACGAGAACTCCAAAAGCTGCGAAGAATTGTGTCATCGTACATAACGCCCCGCGGATTGATGGCTCACTGGAATTAAATTAAAGCATTTAGTAGAATAATGAAGTTCTGTAAAGTTTTTATAGCTTAGTTAGTTTTCTTGCGCCTGCGCACTACGTGATATCCGATAGGATACGATATGAAGAATTGTATTACGAACCTACGGCGAATTTTCTATGAATATTCAAAAAACATATTTAGACATATAAGTACTTATATTCTTATTGTACGTGTGTTCAATTAGTAGTAAAGTATCTATTCTAAACATTTTAAAGACATTACTTACCTTATTTCACTTACATAGGAGTTGATAGGAGCTTCCATGATTCCTGAACTGAGACCCAATAAAGCATTAGCAGTAAATAAAGTAGTACGGTTCCAAGCAAAGTACATCAGAAGCCAGGCTATTATCATTGGTATATTGACTATGAAGTTTGCTTTCTTGCGTCCTATAAAGTCTACGATTGGACCAGAAGCCAGGGCTCCAATTGGCTGAGCTAAGAATGATATGCTGCCTGAAAACGTGAGATATTTAATTTTCAAATGATTCTAATAAAATAACTGATTTTCACTTTAACTACTTTAATATTATATTTTGTTGTCTGAACATTTATCAATATTATTAACAAATTTAGGTCCAACGAATTCTTACCAAACCAAGAAGCCTGTGTTTCATCTAAAGACAATCGTCCTTTAGACCCAATTAGTGCCGGCATTATAATTGTAGAAAAGTTAATGGCCATCCCCAAGTCAAATAATAGTAAAAAAGATGAAGAACATGCTAAAATCTGGAAAAATATATAATTTTTATAGACCTATTGAATTTATTGAATTGATCACGTTATATATATATTTTTAGTTTCCAGTTGTAATAGAGACTCGAATGATTGAAACTACATGAGTCTAATTAATTAAAAATATGTATGTAAGGGTCAGGATGAAAAAGGTAATTCTGTGACCTCGTGTTCCGCATGGCCTAAATAATGATGAATTAAATTTCTTTTCCTTGACATAAGTTTCAGTTGAACGATTTAACCTTCGTACCAAAATAGTTCCTAAGTGAAATATAATGAATCTAAGATTGTTGTTATTTTACCATAAATTTAGGTATTTCTGTTTCGTGGTCAACACCGTAGTAATAGACAAATATTGACAAAATAATATGCAAAAAAGACAAATTTTGCTTGTAGACAAATTTTGCTTGTTTTTAAATTCAGATTATTTTAAAAAGTTCAGAAGGTTTTGATTTATATTATTATTAGTTTAATAAAATAACTCTCACAAATATTAAAAAATAAAAAAATTGTGAATGTACATTACGTACATTTGCGGAATATTATTTAAATTAAATACGTAGTTAACGAGTAACCAAACCAATAATTTAATTATTCTTTCATAGATGTGTAATGGACTAGCAGTTACTACATTCATACAGTTATTAGAATATATAGGTACTTAAGATGGAGGCCTATACCATCATCATCTTTTTATACAAAACACTCTACTTATTTCAAATGACGATAACGAGAAAAGGCTATAAAACCCTCAAGGTTTTATAGCCTTTTCTCATCACATTCATTGAAATTTTCAATTAAAACACTCTTATTTAGATATGGCTTTCTTCACGTACCTAACTTTTTGTTATTATAAACGAAAAGTAATAAATATTTTCTATTAATACTTTATTCTATTTAGGAATTGAATTAATAACCTAATAAGATTCTTTAAATTAATTTCTTGTTATGCAAATTAAAAAAATACTAAATAAAAAGTAAAAATAAACTCTTTATCTTAAGAAAAGTAGGTAATAAGTAATTGTATTAAGTCTAGTTTATTCCTATTTTAATGTTAAAGTAACTTTAAATGATAATAAAAATCTTTTAAATTTAATACACTTTCGTATTTAAATGCTACTTAAGTTAAAGTAACTTTAAATTGGAATTTAAATCTTTTAACCTTAATACACATAGCTGTAATAAAAACTGTACTTTTTAACAGTTTGATCTAAAAGCAAAAACAATATCTTATTGTTCAATACAATCCGTTTATTCAATATAACTTTTACACTATCTATTATTTTCTATTCTATTATTAATAGAGAAAGAATATTTTATATTTTATAGTAAATATAGAATAAAGAATTCAACATACCTGAGACATAACAGATCGCACCCGACTTACGGACGGATTTTCTTCCTTTATATTTAACTTTAGCACCATTTTGTATAACGTATCACATAATATTAAATAAAAACCACATTCAATTGTCACGACACTAATTTATTTTTAATTTAATTAGAAACACCCGCAGACAAGTGCTCTGTCCTGATAAGGACAATGTAATGTTAAGAAACTTAAACTCTAGTTTAACTGGGGTTTTACTCGACTGTTTTCATATAGTGTTATCGATGCTTTGTCATGTGTTATTTTGTGACAAATCTTGGAGGTATATTTGAATAATGTGTGCTCAACAATTTACTGGTCACACATTATTTTTTTGTATTGCTTAACAACTCCTGCATTTATGGAGTATTAATATTGTATTTTTTGATCTATTGAAGTAACTATATGTCATCTCAAGTCCTTATAGTTATTTACAAATGACATGATATGATTTTTTTTTTAATTGGATGTATATCTGTTTGTTTGTCTTTCTGTTTTTAGGGTAATTCTAAAAACAGCTCAACTGATTGTTCTTATTGGAAGAAAAACATACACATCTATTCATCTCATATCTATGAGTCAACTTGAAAAATAAAAAACCTAAAATTTAAGCACAATTCCAATGTATTCTGTTATCCGGAGGTTCGGACAACAGCTAGTTGCAAATAAAACCTCACAATTGTTCGTATATAATATATTATACGAAAAACGTGTTTCGAAATAGTAAATGGTAACTTCATTTTTATATTTATTACCTTCTAGAACCGATAAAGTTGTTACGTATCAGTTACTGCGTTAACGACCCAAAATCATGCAGCTCGCTGAAAAATGCTGGTAAACGTCTTATTGTTATGTAAGTTATTGACATTTACTTACAATATACATTATTATTCTTGAAGTGATAAAACCTTTGTTTCAGTTTTATGTGTTTTGGAGACGCGACAACATTTATCTTATGTATGCATATTTTTTTTAATTTAAATAAATTATTTTTATACTTTAAATAACAAATTTAAGTACTTCATCACACTTCAGTTGTTGCTAGACTTAATTTGAAAATTTAAATCATTTTCAAACCAATTGAATTCCATAGAAATATTTGCAGAAATTGAAAACATGGTCATAAGTAGGTCTATTGACGAAGTTGCTATATCGTTAGTGCTAATTGAACAGAACAACTAGTGGTTTGTATCAAAAACAACTTTACAAATGTTTTTAGTACGTGTGTTATGAGAATTGGTAGGTATTTCAATATCGACTTATAAATAAAATTTAAAATATTCCAAGAATTAAAATTAATTCTTAATTAACTTCGTTTCATAAATTTAAAAACTTGGGGCAATATATATGAAGATATGTGGTATACTCGTATTTATGTGATTTATGTGTATATATAAGTAGATTTTTTTTCTCAAATACAAAATTGTTAAAACAAATGAAAATCTAAATATAAATAATGCCAGTGTTAAAACAAATGAAAATCTTTGATATTATCGTGTTCAGAGAGAGAGAAGAGGAAACATTTATTTTATCCTATTTATTGATTTGGGTGGTAATGACGATGATTGGTTGAATATCCCCAGTGGATATCAAATTACTATTCTAATGAAGGCAGTTAAAGTAGTCTGAGTCAGTAAATATTAGACTTTATATATATAAACTAGAAAAAATAATAGTTCTTTATGTTGTATTCCAATAAATTGCTCATAATCTCGGCTCTAATATTCATAAATTTATAATCTCTCTTTGTTACTCTAACTATAATTGTATTCGTCATGTTTGTGAATGTTTACAAGATGGTTGTAAAATGATGATACTAAAATTGCTATAAAGAAATTAAAGGTATTAATGATTATATAATTATTGCTCCTTTATAGGAAATTAAATTTAATAATTGTTGCTCCTTTATAAGAATTTAAAAATGCAGATTATAAGAAATGAAAAAAGAATCGTTGCGTGAATAACTAAGGAATTGTCAAAGTACATTATGCCGTCATTTGCGTTTGATATTAGTCATTGTTTGTTGCAAATGTTTGTTCTTATTCTGTAGAAATCATAGTTTTAATAAATAGTGTAGCGTAATTTGAAGAATTTAGTTAAATCTTGTTTATGCTAATCTATGCAGTTAAATAATTTGAATGTAATTCGTCTTCTTCTTGAGATCAAAAAAAATATATACTACTGGCCGTTACAACCGGCCTCAGCAATTTAAAGAGAATATTTAAGAAAAAATATTTTTACTGTGAAGTATTAGTGGCCTCTTTTGAGAGAATTGAATAATAACCTTCTATTCAGAAAATGTTTATTCATCAATTCACTCTTTTAGGCTTCATTTTTGAAACCAAGTTTATTATAGGTAATACGTTTGGTCTTTGTTCATGGTAATTTCGTTCGTAGTTTATTCATAGTAATTATATTCTCTTAAGAGTTATTTATTTGGTCAACAAGAATGAAACCAAATAACATCGAGTTCGGTCCAAGCATTTATTCGGTATTTATTTATATAGGATTAATCTTTTGAGACATTTAGATATGATAATAATAATATGCTATATAAAAAATTCCAGCCAATTAATTTCTGCAACATGGCGTCGACTTGTGTTCATGATAGTCGCGTTGTGTGTGCTTCTTCACCGGACGGCTGCAGTCGCAAGAGCTTCCTGGACCAGTGCGATATGTATGAATATAACTGTGATTACGGCACTCGTAAGTATACTTTACAAACATTTTAGAATGTCACAAAATCCAATTAAGCCCACCTTTCGCTTAGGTTACGAAATTTGTTCAGTTTAATCCTAGATGACATCCTGATATATTTCTGAGTTAGCGATCCGTTTACCTTAGGAGCCTTACCGGCCCTTACCGTTGGGGGGGCCTACATTTACGTTAAATACTTTTCCTGGATTTTATACTGATATTGTTAATAGTGCTTGCAAAATAACAAATATTTCTTAATTTACTAATCTTTGCGTTCTTTGTTTGTCAATTGTACTAACTCTGTGACGTCATCAGGATATATTAAAAAATAATGTGAATTTTCTAGAATTCTAAACTTCTTTTATGCTTCGTTCCAAATTATATTTAATTATTTTATCAATATTAGGGATGTCACTAATTAGTTCATTTAAGGACTTCATTTATTTTTATTGGTGTTTAAATGTGTGTGTGTGTGTGATATTTAGTTGTTGGACGCAACAGTACTTTTTTCTTATCTCTAGCTTACAAAAGGCAAAAATAAAATGTTACAATATATTAATCCGTCTGTCACAACGGTGTCAAGGATAGAGACTAATCTAAAACTAACACAGGATAAGTATTTAGAGAATATTATCCAAAACATTGAAAAAAGGCTAGCGTTTGAAGGTTAATGATAAACATTATTTTGCTCTAATACGGTTTCATGTTTTAAATATCTAATATTAGTATTTTTTTAATTATTACATTTTGACCACTGGCTCTATCCAAGAGAGGGTCCAAAATCCAAATCCACCTTATTTATATATTTTTGTTGCATATCAATAAACGTATCATATATTTGCGAAACAATAAGAAAAATAATTAATTTTGGTTAATATTTTGCCGAAAAAAGAATTTTGTTTTATTAATGAAGTTTTATGACACAAAGTAAATAATAATATTAAAACTAAAATTTATCAAATTCAAATATATTTAAGAAATATCTTTATAAAAATAGTAATAATTTTAATTTGAACATATGTTGTTGTGTTGGAGTAAAACTAGTAACGTGTGATAAGATTAATTGTAAAATCAATAAATTTATAATTTTGTTATCTTTCAGAATACATGACGAAAGTAACTAGCTCCTGTACAAGCGGTCAACCCGACTTTATGTGTTGAAAATATAAATACCCTAATAAAATGTTGATTGATTTGAACTAGTTTTACTTCAGACAATGCTCTAAATACATTAAACTTCTAATTATTCTAAACGGTGTTGTGACCTTGATAATTAAAATATCAATTAACATAGTTATATCAATGAACTTGACAATAAGTTTTTTTTTACTTAAAATTAAAAATTCCAGGTTATCAAGAAACATATATTTTATTTTGTTGGTCTCTTTTGACATCTACACAATTCACTGAAATTCACTCTATCATCACTAAGGATTCAACAAGCAATGGTAGTTGAAAAATATTATATAGCAATTTATTGTTATAGTGTCGCTTAATTATCATATCTCTATCGTCAATATTTTTTCAGGAATAAGCACAAGTAGTATAAACCCTAGTACTGTCCCTTTAACTGTATCGACAAGTACACCAGTAACATCTAGTAAAGTACAAAATACAACGAAAAATTACACAACCAAAAATGATAATCACACAATAGTTAACCAAACTACATCAGTATATTGTTGTAATAGACCGTTAACTTGGGAGACAACGACAGAAATAACACACATTTTTGAGTATATAACAACCGAAAATAATAATTCAGAGGAAAATCAAATCGATGACACAGTTAATGGGAAAGATGAAAATAAACAAATAATAGAAACATCAATAGCATATAATATTACAGACAATTTATATGATAAAACTACAAATAGAAATGAAAATGAAAACGATATAACATTCACAACATTAAATCAACAAGTCTCCGACACTGTTATCTTAGATGATTCAACAACATTTGAAAATACTGAAACCGATGAGGCTCTGGACAAGAAGCTGTCAGAAATGGAAATAGTGACTCAATATTCACATGTATTTTGCTGTAATAGACCTTTAACTTGGGAAACGACAACAGAATTAACACACACTTTTGTGGATATAACAACAGAAAATAATGATTCAGAGGAAAATCGAATCAATAAGACTGTTAATGAACAAGTTGAAACTAAACAAATAAAAGAAACGTCAATAGCATACAATATTACTGACAATTTATATGATCAAACTACAAATATAGATGAGAATGATAACGATATTACATTAACAACAATAACTCAACAAGTCTCTGACACTGTTACATTACATGATACCACGCTATTTGAAAATACTATAACTGATGAGGATATCGACAAGAAACTTTCAGTTACGGAAATAGTTCCCCAAAATTCACCAGTATATTGCTGTAACAGACCTTTAACCTGGGAAACGACAACAGAAGTTACAACAATTTCCGAGATAACAACCGAAAATAATAGTTCAGAAGATAACAAAATAAATAAGACAGATCAAGACCAAGATACAACTATTGATGGGCCTACTAATATATTTGTTACCGTAACTGATACTACTGTCAGTAAAAATAAGATCACTGGAAAATATTCTACCTCTTCTTCTAAACTAACGATGAATCCATTTCCCAAAAAATTAACTTTGTTTAGCAAACTATCCACATGCAAGAATAGATGCCAAAGACCTTTAACTTGGCTAACTACATTAAGACGAAGAAAACGTTTTTGAAAAAGAATATATATGTATGGTATTTTTGTTTACGGATTTCAATTTCAGTAGCTAATTAATTGGATTACAAATTTAACTACCACACAACGTTGAAGTGATTTCTAATAATCTTGTTCATGGAAGACGAGACGTAGAGATCTCTCAATTTGTGAATTCACTTGTTATCTACAGTTTCTTAGATTAATGGTATAGTTCAAGATATACAAGTAGTATAATTAGTCAGTATATTTATTAAAATATTTGTTATAATATCCATAAAATCATAAGCGATATACATTTTAATCTTCCTTAGATGCTCGTTTCTATTTAGAGCTTTGGCACTTTTTATAGGAAGATTTAATATTTCAAAATGTAGGTACATTCATCAGAATATGTATATATTTTGAAGAGATTTAGATTGATTCTTTTTTAGACTACGAATTATAACTTAGGAATGGAGTAGTTACTTTTCGATTAACTATAGTTTTTGCGGGATGCATGAACAGACAAACCGATAAACATACAACGTTTTATGTGTGTTGCTTGTGTTTGTGTGTGTGTTTGTATGTGTGTGTGTGTTTGTGTGTGCGCGCATATGTGAGTGTGTGTGTGTATGTGTGTGCGCGCATATGTGTGTGTGTGTGTGTACGTTGTATATATGAACACGTACCTTGCATAAAATGTTAACGTTAATAACGTGAAAATGTTATTTTCATAAACCATTCCTAATATTATTTTTGTTATCTATGAGCAAAAACTTCTAGCCAAAACTTTTTTTGCAGAGTTTTCTCATATTAACTGCGACGAAAAGTGCCTTGGCTGTCAAAGTAATTGCGACCTCACTGAAGGGACTACAATAACTGAAAAAAAAGAAAAAACTACGCCTAATGGGCGACAAAAATTATATCTAACAGTTACAGTTCCTCCTACAGAAAAATCCTCCGTCAAAAATCGCAATGGTTGTGGGAGACCTGTTACTTGGGAAACTACAGCAAAGGGAGAAACTAGGGATTTTTTCAGAGTTTTAAATGTATGATTTGTTAATCTTATTTATTTTTGTGTAAATATGAAAAAAATATATATATTTTATTTTGATTATGAAATTCATAAAATATGTAATACTCATATGTTCAATATGTTGTTGAGATATATTGGATCAAATGAGATCTAGTATGTATGCCAAAATATTTATGACCTAAAAAGTAAGACAGTATTATTGTTTGTTAGATCGATATAAGAATTTTATTGTCTTATAAATCTTTTAATTCCGTTAATAATAGGATCATCAGCAAATATTCTCAATCGTCCGCTATAGTAACTCTCAATTTCTTGCAAAGATTTGCCTTCAGTTTCTGGTAAGAATAAATACAAATACAATGTTCCTACAAAACCGAACCCAGCATAAGTAGCGAATGTTCCCCATAATTGGACGCTGGTCTCCAGGTTAATGAAAGTTTTTGCTCCAAGGAATGAAAAAACGTAGAAGCTCGCAGCTGCTATGCCCTGGGCCGTGGCGCGGCTTCTGTTAAATAGTTATAATATATTAAATTATTCAAATAATAATAAATTAAATTTTAACACCAAAACTGTTAACCAAATTAATGCGGAAAAAAAAAATAATTGAAGCAAGAATATCATTAAGAATAAAGTGTTTAATAATGATCTACTTAATTAAAATACCAATTGAAATTAAAATAATGACTTTCAAACAAGTAAAAACCTAAACAAGTGTAATTAGTGTGTTCGTAGGTTCATTTATTACAACATAGAAAAAATAAAATAATTTTAAATAACAGAATAAAAACCCCGATTCAAAATACGTCTAAAAAGGATTAAAATAACATTATTATATACTTAGTCTGGCCATAAATACTGCAACAATTAAAAATAAAAAAATATTACATTTGTTGTTATTTTTATTTTACCACCCGTAAAATAAAAACAACTACTGAAGCGGTACGCAAAGGGAGGTCACAGAAAACTTTTGGTTTACGGATGAGCAATATTTTAACAAACAAAATGACCGTCTCTATGTGCAAAGCTCTAAGGAAGCTTCCCAATTAGTCGACAGAGTGCAACGTGAGCATTAGACTTCAGCGACGGTTTGGTGGGGTGTTAGCTATGAAGGAGTGACTGACCCATATTTTTGTGAAAAAGGTATCAAAACATCGGCATAAGTGTATCAAGATACCATTCATGAGAAGGTAGTTAAGCCCCTTAATAACAGTATGATTGAACATACCATAACCAAGTATGGTCCTTCAAGCAAAACTCGACGCCGGGTCATAAACCTCGGTTCACGCAGTCTTGGTTGGAAACGAACGTCTCGGACTTCATCAGAGCTGAAGACTGGCCGTCGTCTAGTCCCAATCTTAATCCGCTGGATTATGATTTATGGTCAGTTTTAAAGAGTACAGCTTGCTCTAAATGCCATGATAATTTGGATTTCCTAAAACAATCCATACGATTGGCAGTGAAGAATTTCCCCACGAAAAGTGTGCGTGCTTCTGTTGATAACTGGCCTCAACGTTTAAAGCAGCCAATGGACACCACTTCGAATAAGCTTTTTATATTTTTAATTGTTTTATATTTATGTATTAAACTAGCACACTGTAAAGTAATAAATGTTTTTTGTGATTAAAAAACTTTTTTTTTCCTATGTTACAATATTTATGGCAAGACTAGGTACCTATTGAAGTCATTGCGTCGGGAGACCGCTCAATAAAGGAAGAAATTAAAATGCAAGTAAGTTATAACAATTAGTAGATATTAAATACTTACCTTAAAGAAAACAACTCGCCAAGCAACACAAATGGTATGCCCAAGCCACTAAAAATCGTCACGCTGTAGATTAATATCAATGGAATTACACTAGTCTCCTTAGGAAATGTTTCTGGATGATAGGAAGACACCGAATAGTCCAGACTGTTTTCCGCGTAGATACTTAACAGTAAATAAGAAACTGCATTTCCAAACATAGAAGATAGTACCAATTTGCGTTTACCCAAGACTTTTATCAGACCAATAGTTAGGAAGCATACGAGGAGAGTTATTACTCCGACCATCAACTAAAAGAAATTAAATCGTTGATTGTTATAACAATTTTAGTTTTCAATTAGAACCTGAGGTTATAAATAAATTGATTATTTTTTTTTAATATCAGCTTAATATATCATATTTATCAGTGCAAAGATGTTAATATTCTTATCAATAAATATTTAACAATAATTTACCAGAACTTGCTTGCTGTCTTGCGCCATTCCAAAAGCCCCACATATATTTACTAAGTTCGGTTTGATAGGCATTAGGTCGCTCATTATAAAAAATAGGAAGTATATCACCACCAGAGTTATTGGTCTAAGAGTCTCTTTTCTAATCACTGTGTGTTTGAATTTTAATGTAGACCTGTAACCATAAAATGTAAATAGTTATAAAGCCAGTTCTTGGTCTACAAGGTCCCGTCATAATCGATTTCTGATTGTTTATGAAAAAGAGCCGATCTAAAGAACATAATTAATAAAAAAAACGGCATTATGCGATTCGTTACAAATTTTAAATATACGAGTTTGTCCAAGGTAAGCTTATTTAAATTTTAAATAAATAATGTTTTGTGTTATGTACTTGATTCTTAATGTTTTCAGTTTTAATCTATGCTCCCATGTTAGAAACACTGGTTAGAATTTCCGAAAGAAAATTAATAGATGACGCGTTCGATAAAGATTTAAAATATGTAGAATTCTAAATTCAAATGCTATTTAACCTATTTAGGATATAAAATGTTAAATTTTGTAATACAAGCTTGCTGTGCGTTGATAGAACATTCAGACAAAAATCTTTTTATAAATGGTTAAAATAATTACCTCATAGAACAATTCATAGTCTCATGCGGGCAATTTTTATAGTCTTCGTCTGTATTGGAGCAAATTACACATTGCTTTAATTTTTGGCAATAATAAGATAGCTCACTAAATTCTTTTTTGACATTATCTGAAGTAGTCCATCCTCTAAGAATACAAAGTGACTCTAGAGCCTCTTTTTCTTTATTACTTTTAAGTAACCAAACTGGAGTTTCTGGTACCTATAAGTGTCGAGAAGAATAGCATGATTTTCGTTAAACACTACCTACTATTCAAGGATTTCCTTGTTATTTTTATATTGATTTACTTTAAGTGGTTTGATTTTCTATATTTGTTAGGGCCATCTTTATTACTAAAATATATAGGTATATATATTTTTTACGATTTTTATCAAATATTATTACAAACAAGCTTTTCTTGTATATAAGAGATTACAATTGTTATAATAGTGCATACAAATATGACTGTGATCATGGAAATGACAGGCGCTAGAACGCATATAAGAGCAGCGTTCCACCAATCCATAACAGTACCCAAGAAGTAAATGGCGGGTACACCGAGAGCTGTGAAGAACTGCGTCAATGTTGCCAGCGTCCCGCGAATAGATGGTTCGCTGGAATTATAATTAATTAAAGCAACCTTTATAATCTAAAGTAGTTGGAATATAAATTTAAAAATATAAAGTAGTTAGGGTGTGGCACGATTACGTACTTCGTCAGTAATTATACTGTAATTATTCAACAGGAACTATGTATGAGAACGTACTACATTTTACACTATCCAATATAATTAATTATTAAAGCAACCTTAATTATAATTAATTAAAGCAACCTTTATAATCTAAAGTAGTTGGAATATAAATTTAAAAATATAAAGTAGTTAGGGTGTGGCACGATTACGTACTTCGTCAGTAATTATACTGTAATTATTCAACAGGAACTATGTATGAGAACGTACTACATTTTACACTATCCATAGTTCAATATCATGGAATATAATATTCATTGATTTACGAAACACAACTTTTGAGCAGTGGCGTAGCGTGAGTGTCGGCTGCCCGGGGCGGAAGACAATTTTGCCGCCCTCTTATTTAGGTATTTTATTTTAATGTATACTATGCATTACATACATTAATTATAGAGAACTTTTCGGAGAGAACAGTCATCATTATTTTGTATTATACAGGCTAGATTTTAAATAAAAAACAGTTTATCTAAGTTTTACAATCACGTTTATTAATACAAAAATTCTTTTACTTTAACCAATTAGATACATTGATTTAACTTAGGTACCTATCACTTAAGATTAGGTACACCTTGAGGATCGACAAGATTAAATAAAATCAATTTTTATTTAGAACTAGAACGATACTATTATATAACATTTTTATTTTTATTGAAAAGTAATATGAGTATTTCTTAAAAAAACATAACAAAACTTCCGTCTTTAATTAAAAATTTATACGTCTACTTTTTTTAAGAGCAAAGTCTTTTATTGCACCGTCAATGTCTATCGCATCACACACCTCTTGCTCAATAGACAAAATAGACAAAATAGCCAAATTAGTTAGTCTTAGAGTACTCATTGTCGATCTTAAATAATTTTTAATCAATTTCAATTTTGAAAAACTTCTCTCACAGCTGGCATTGCTTATAGCAACTGTGAAAAATATTCGGAACATTATTAAAATATTGGGCAGAGTATCTTCCAGCTTGGATTTAACAATAAATTTAAATAACTCAAGTGAGTCTGCATTAATCAATTCATTTTCGTTGCCTGTAGCAACAACGAAAGTCCGCAGTCGAAGTCTTTCCAGCTTGAAATCCTGCTCGTCAATTTCGTCAGATGCGTAGTCTAGATTACATTCAGTGTTGTCTGGATCTAATAATATAGCCGGTGTTAGATAAGCAAACTTATCCGTTAAATTCTGTAGCTGTTGAAAACGCTCACGAATTTCTGCAATAACTCTATCTAACGAAGAAAACAGCTTTCGTCTCAACTCATTTTCACAAGTCAAGTTAGCATCTCTAGTTCCGTCATCAAAAATATGCTTTCTTGTTATGCGCCTCCGAGGTTTTATGGAAATTCCAAGTTCTTCACACATATTTTTTGCATAACCTACAGCGCCATTTGCCCATTCCTCTCTTTTCTCTGTCAATATCATCTGCAAAGCATTTACTCTCTGAGCGCACAATCTTATGTCAAGTCCCCTTGTTTGTAAATATTTTTGTGCATCATTCACTTCATGTAGCACCGGTTGCCACAGGCCCAAAAAACAAAGAAAGGAAAATGACTGCATCGAAACTAGTAAAGTACCTGCATCTGTCCTAGTGTTTAAGCTTTCACCTGCCTCCTTCAGTTCTTCCAAAGTGACGAGAATATCTTTGTAATGATGCCATGTCACATTTACGGCATCGCCTCTTGCACTCCACCGCGTGTCTTGAACCCTTTTTAAGCTTTTGCCTGTAGCTGTTATCAGAACTTCCCAACGATGTGTCGATGAGGAAAAAAAAGAATAGCAACGTTCTAAAGTGCCGAAAAAAGTTAGTGAATCCACCTCAACTGAGGCAGCGTGTAAACAAACTAGGTTTAACGAATGATTTGAGCAAGGTACGAATTCAGCTTTAGGGTTTATTTCTTGAATTCTTTGCTGAACTCCTGAATACTTTCCAGCCATAACAGCAGCATTATCATATGCTTGGCCTCTACAGTTGCTTATATCTAGGCCATCAGCTTGAATTTTGTCCACAATCATCTTTGAAATTCCTTCAGCAGTTTTGTCTTTAGTTTCAATGAAATCTATAAAAGATTCCATTACTTTTACTTCCTGATTTTCAATTACTACGTATCTTAATACCTGACTTGTTTGATCTTTATGAGAAAGATCTGGAGTGCTGTCGAATATAATTGAATAATACTTAGCCTTTTTTATTTGTCCGATGATATGTTGGCGAACTTTATTTCCCAAAATGGCAATAAATTCGTTTTGTATTTGTGGTGACATGTAAGTGATTGAAATTTTGCCAGATATTTTAGACCTTACAAGATGTTCACGAAGTACAGGATCGTATTTTGCAATTAAATTAACCAATTCTAAAAAGTTTCCTCTATTGGTACCGGTGTCGTTTTCTATATGTCCACGTAAAGCCAAATTTTGTTTGGCAAGGAATCTTATAATATCAAACATTCTGATAAGAATTTCCTGCCATTTCTTTATTTCTTTTGCCACTATGTCTTGCTCTTTTTTGTCAATAGTCTGTAATTTTTGAAGTCTGCTCTCCAACTCCTTCCATTTGCAATAATTTTGGATGTGTAGTGCACTTGATTCTTGACTTGAAACCTTAGGATTTAATTTCCACCAAGTATTAAATCCATCAGATGAGCAAAATTTAGATCCATTCGGTGTACTTACGTTCTCAAATAAACGACAACAAAAGCAAAATAATGATGCTTTAGCTGGAGAATAAGCCATCCAAGTACGTAAAACTTTTTCGCCGTTAGTCAATGTACGATAAAACCAATCCTTAGTAAGCCTTCTTGTCTCTCCTTTTGATTTTAAAGAGCACGAATCTGAGCGTGTTACTGTTGACATTTCAGCGAAATTAGTATCAATATGCTGAACAATTTCCTGTCCTTGCTGAATGAGATGCAATCGAATATTGTCGTCTATGTGTTCAGGCCATTTTCCAATATCGTCGAAATTTTCCTTTCGTCTTTAGTACTGAATAGCAGACAATGATGATGTTGTATCAATCTCTGTTTCGGAACTATACATGTCCATGTCTGAACATACAGATGGAGACACTAATGCAGTGGATGTTGTTGGAATTTGATCTTTAGGAACAATGTCAAGTTCTTGTATTTTTTCAGCTTGTTCTGGGTTTAAAGGCCCAGTTGTCTGTGATGAATTTAAGCCTAACGAGGAATCTGACGTGTCAGGAACAACACTTTTCACATATTTAAGTAAAGCTCCTTCATTTGCTCTAATATTTTCCAACTTAGCTCTTCTCTTATTACGATAAGAAGCCCCACTTTCTTTTACTCTTTTCATTTTTGATGCTAAAATCAAAAAAATATTAAATGAGAAAAGTACAAGTTAGTGTTGTAAACAAAATTATCGAACATTTCAAAAGAAGTACCTAGGATATTAAAAAAAAACCTTGCTTTACTGAAATTTTCCGTTTTTAGGGTTTTGTACCCAAAAGGAAAAAAATTGAGCCTTTATCTATCTTTACTTTTATTAAATCATTTCATTGACCGTCTGTCTGTCAAGACCTTTTTTCATAGGAACGAGTACTTACTTACACATATTAAATTGAAATTTATATCACAGTTTCCGATCAAGATCCCTTTGAAATGTAAAAATACTTTTATGCACTTCGGCGTTTCTTTTTTATTTTAATAAATTAAAGTTTGAAGTTTGAACAACATATCAGATAGTCCAACATACAATTAGATAAATATAATATTTAATACTCACTCAGTTGAAAGTTGTTCAATAATTTCACAACCACTACACGCACTTATTTGCACAAAAATCACAATTTGGAAAGCGTAACATAATTAAAATACGAGATAATGTGAATTGGACAACTGACGATCCATCAATAAAACTTTCTTTGAATTGTCAAACTTTGTCAAAGCACGTAATTCCCCGTACCTTAAAGGGGCTTTCTCGTACGTGTGATAAACTATATTGAACTTAATATATATGTAATAGAAGTCATTCTCGCTGATTGTTAGTCATAAACGGGGAATTCCCACAAGTCAGTATAGACGTTGTTGCCAGTCGCTACAAAATATCATTCAAAGAAACGGAATTCCCCGAATTCGTCACAAAATAAGTAATGAAAAATTCCGTGCTCCTTTCAATCGGTCCAAATTTGTAGTTACGATAAAAATATATATTTTTTATTTATTGTTAAATTTTGCCGCCCCCTATAAAGTGCCGCCCGGGGCGGGCCGCCCCCGCCGCCCTCACTACGCTACGCCACTGCTTTTGAGCCACAACCCTTTTGCAAGACGTTTTATTAAAATAAATCTACCAGTGAATGACGATCTATTGAAATGTTTTCTTAAACTAAAAAACCATTCTAGTTGTCGTTTTTACGAAAATAAATGAATTTAAAAAAATAACAAATGAACAATAAGAACTCTATAGTTACCTTATTTCACTTACATAAGCATTGCAAGGTGCTTCAATGAATCCTGAACAGAGACCCAATAAAGCATTAGCAGTAAATAGAGAAGCAAGATTCCACGCGAAGTACATGAGAAGCCAGGCTATTATCATTGGTATATTGACTAAAAAGTTTGTTTTCTTGCGTCCTATAAAGTCTACGATTGGACCAGAAATTAATGCTCCAATAAGCTGCGCTAGAAACGATATGCTGCCTGAAAATGTGAAGAAACATTGTTCTACCATTTACAGTGCAACAACTTATTAGGCTTTATTAAGATATATTTGTTGAAGTAACTAACCAAACCAAGAAGCCTGTGTTTCATCCAGGGATAAGCCGCCCTTGGAACCAATAAGTTCTGGAATTATTATTGTAGCAACGTTCGTTGCCATTCCCAAGTCGAATAATAATAAGAACGATGAAGAACATGCTACGATCTGGAAAACTGTTGCTTGGTTTACATTCATACTGTCAAATGATTTTGTTTTGATGAAAATGTGTTAAGATTTATTCTTATGGCAATATGGTGTGAAAAAATTTAAACTTATTTATTAAGTGTTGACTTGACTAAATTCATCTGATATATTCATATAAAAATTATCAAAAGTTGATTGATTGACCAGTTTTTATCGCGTAAAACGGAAATAATATAAATTAAATAGTAAAATCTTTGTAAAAATTTAAATAGGTTAAGAAACATACTTGTCGGTTCTTTTCCTATAGATAGGTCCTTTGTAACCGTGCAACTATAATCTAATATTATAGTTGCTCGGTTGATTTTGCAATGCCTATTTGAAATTTAAATAAAAACCTAATTTGACTCTGTTTTAAAGTAAATATCAACAAATTTACATGACTTGAATATAATGTAAATGATGATCTCAAAAGGCCTTGATATAATTGTTTTTCCCAATTTGAAACATCACAAGACGTTATTGAGCTATGTTTTCCCTTCTTCCTAGCGTTTCTCATTTTATGTTATGAAGGTCAAACTAAAGTTTTTAGAACTAGGCACTTGTAAATAAAAAAATATATAATTTAAAATTGGAACCCTTTGCCAATATTATTGAGTATTTAGGTATTTCATACATTTGTTATTTGTTTTCCGATTTGCCGACAAATTGAAAATTGCCTGTGTCACGCCACCAATAATTAAATGTGAGCAAATTTTCAATCAATGATTGATTATGACTTTCAATTTCATTTAAGCTTACAGTTATGATAGATTTCGATTGACCTTTCACGATGAAGTCCTATGTTGTGTCATTGTTTATAACTTGTTTAATAAGTTGAATCATGATCGTATTAATCACCGATAATCTACGTTAGGGATGGTCTTCCAAAGCGACGATTGAAGATAACATAATTGTTGTGAGGCGTATGATAGACACTAACAAAAGAGTGATTTATGAGCTAATTCGGACAGGCTTAGGCATCGGTATGAGTCAAGTGCACAAGATCTTCCATGAACATTGATCGATAAGAAAGTTTTGTGCCCGGTCGATACCTCACAATTTAACCGAAGCGCAAGGATCCCGTCGTGTCGATTGGTGCCGTAAAATGCTTCGAAGATATAACTGAGGTAAGTCAAATGCTGTGTTCCACATACTGACAGGTGGCGAAAGCTGGTTTTACTGTTATGATCTGGCAACCAAAAGACAGTTAACTCAGTGATTGCTTCCTTCCAAGGAGTTGGCAACCGAAGTGAGAAGAGGTCAATGTGTCAGAAAATAGATAGTGGCTGTTCTTCGCGACAATTGTTTTAGGGGATCAAAAACCAATTACTGCTCAGTGGTATACTAACTACTGTTTGGCGCTTGTCTTGGAAAAGGTTTGGGAAAAAGGACCTCGCAGTAAAATTCCTTCACCAAGACAACGCCCCGTCGCACCGTCGAAAATTATTATTTAAAAAATGTCTTTTGCAGTAATTAGCCATATTAAGCTTATTTGAAATTCAAATAAGTATAGAATGAAAATTATATATTCAACAACAGGATTCTTTGTCTTTTATTTAAAATAATATTTACAGTTAGAACGCTACATATGAAAGAAGGGTCATTGAACGTGGAATGTATAAACACGTCACGACGACGACGTAGTTCTTTATATTTTATATTCAGTACATAGAGAAGTAACAAAATATGTATATTAAATTAAATTTTAAATATATACCTAGTCTAGCCGTAAGTTCTGTTACAAAGAAAATGTCCAATAATTAAAAAAAAAAAAAAAAAAAATATTGAAGAAGACATGTTAACGTATTAAACTAGTTATTCAAAGTTTTCGTTTTCATTATCACCATTATCTTTTAACGCACGCCTTTCTTCCAAACTTTTGTCAATGGATTTACAAAAGGTTTTTTTTTTTAGTTTATTTTTAGGAACATTATCTGTCCATTCCGATTAATATTTACAGTTGGTACGTTTAATGTTTTTTTTAGTTAAGAATTCTTATAATTATTTGTACTTGATTGCTTTTGCTCACTTTTAAATTTATTGGTGTTTTTTTTTGTTTTTTCATTATTGTCACATATAGTGTTACTCATTGTTGTACTCTCCTTTCACAGGTCTACTCGAAGAAATTTCAATTTGAAATAAGCAGTGCCTTTGTACGATTGTACATTTTTATAAGTATGTCTGAAATGTACTCTGTGTGTACATAGATATTAAATAAATAATGGTTTCCAATGAAAACTTAGTTACTGCTGAGTCCAAAGATTTCTTGAGCGACCCAATATTTTGGTGACGCTTAGACTCCATGTCCTCTAGCACGAACCACAATTAATAGTCCAAGGGGTGGATGAAGGGATGAAGGGCTAGCCGTACCCACGACTCCGCCAATAAGGCGAGGAAGGAGCGCCGCGGGGTTTTTAGTGGGTACACCGTTTTCGGGAGTCCCACACACGCCCCTCGCTTCCCCCGCGAGGGGTACGGTGCGCAAAGCATTTTCCCCGCGGAAACAAAAAAAAAAAAAAAAAAAAATAGTCCAAGGGGTTAAAGTCCGGACTAGCCGAAGGCCAATCATCAGCCTTTATGGAGTCTGGAAAATTTTGCTCAAGTTTTCACTCTCATTTGCAAAAATGAAGTATTGTAACCCCTTGGTAGGAGACACACCACCAAACCATGATGTATGCTGGATGATGGCCTGGTTGAACTTTGGCCTCTACTTCGGATGCTTTTTAAGAGCTGTGTGCATACACTCGATCATTTTATTTGATGTATTGCTCCTCGATTGTTATTTTTTTTTATCGGTAAAGAGAATTTTTCTGTGTTTTCTTCAAGCAATAGCTGTTTTGAACTATCGAATCTCTTTTGCCTCATTTAATGAATGTCCTGTGTATCTCCGGTAAGGTGCTAGACCTAAGTCTTGTATGATAATCTGAGAAAGTGTCCTCGGTGGGAGACTTATTTCTCTCGAAAGGTTTTCTGCTTTCTTATGGAATTTCAACGAATTCATTGCTTTGGCTGCATTAACGGCCTGGTTTGTTCGAATAGATCGCGGTCGGCCGGTCATCAACAGACATTAACAGATTTTAGTGTACCTTTGGATGATATGATACACAAACATTCGGCTAATCGCTTTTTCAATTTCTCAAATATCGGCTGGTTACTGACCTACTTTGTACAGTATAATTACTGCAATCCTATTATCTTCAGTGCCCCACACCATTTTCAAAAAAAAAATCTATACAAAAACATACTATAATGGTGGGAAAGAAGTCTATTTTTTATCGTAGTAGCTAATATTCGAAATTCAAATTTATTTATTTTTTAATGCATGTAAGCACCCAATAACAGAATTTATGGCTAGACTAGTTATATTGTTTAAAAATCCATCAACGTGGACAGTACTCAAACCAGCTGCGTTCTGGGATACCATCCATTACCATTTTGTTAACATAAATATGTACTAAGTAATTACAATAATAAAACCCTTTAGAATTGTTCACTTATTGGCTTCCACATAACATCCACTTTGTGAATGGAATGAACTACTAAAAAAACCTGAAAGTACTTAAATTTAATAAAGTGTATAAATTGTTCATTGTTGTACATATATAATAACGATAATCAAGCGACAATAATATACTCAATTGATTGTATCGTTGTAATGGTAGGGAGAACTTGACGTCACAAGTCAAATAATTGAAACCTATGCGTGACTTGATAGTCAAATAAAGTACGACAGAGATTTTGTTTTTAAATTAAACTTTTTTATTGCAATAAACCTCTACAGAACGTAGATTTTACTTTTTGGTTTGGACCCTTTTATAGACATCTAATGAGACAGAAAACTGGGTCATTTTACTTCAAGCACTAAACGTTTTGATTGGCATCAAAACTGACACTGTATCGAATGACTTAATTTTCATCACTAAGACTATTTCTAAAATGTCTATCACTTAGATATTAACAGTTTTTAGCGCCAATATTATCTTTTGGTCATATAAAATGAATATTCCCAATTAAACATCTTTCGAGAAGATATACATATACATAGCTCACGCTATTGTCTCACAAGAGGGGGTAGGCAGAGACCATGGTGCGCAACTTCTCTGTGTCCTGACACAAGTTTTTCATATTTAACATATCCACAATAATTTTCATACAACTTCTTTTATTCTTGACACTTCGAACTTCAGATATTTTGACAACATCGCAAATTTGATTAATGTATGTCAGTCTGGGAAATCCTCTTTTGGTTCTTAGATCCACATTCGCGTAATAAATACCTTTTGTTATTCTTCTTTCATCCATCCGCTCCATATGCCCAAATCATCCATTCCTTTTTCAATTTTGATCAATACATCCACTTTCACGCCACATCTGTCACCAACAACTGTATTCCTCACTCTGTCGCTCAGTTTCACCTCACACATGCTCCTCAAAGATCTCATCTCCACTGCATTAATTCTACTTTTAGGCTTCTTCTGCAACACCCAACTTTCGCTACCATCCGTCAGTAGCAGTACCACAGTCATACGTGTAGGACACAAAACGGCATAGTGAATAGCCGAAAAGCGCGTTTTTGGCGCAGAGTTTTATTGCTAATAAACCTGCTCACTGTTCCATTAACTGTGTTTCTCTTCCATACACTATTCTTAATCTCCTCACCAAACTTTCCATCTCTTGTAAAACACTAACTAGGTACTGAAACTCATCTACTTGCTAGCTTGCAACATTCACACTTTATATAAGAAAGGCAAGGTGTATTTTAGGACTTCATTATATAGAAAGAAATGCTCCACATACCTGAGATGAAACACATCGCAGACGACTTACAGTTGGTTTAGCATTTATTTGTATATTTATCATGCTTATTTCTTAAATTTAATTTAAAAACGTTATATAATTTATTATACAATAATTTAGTATACACAATTTGTTGATTAATTTTCAATAATGCAAGTCAAGATATATATTTATACCGATACCGATATATATTTTACTGAGCTATTTCAATATAAATACTGTTATCAATGCATAAAATGCACTCTGAATAATGTTTACTAAAGAATTATAAATAAATGATAGTAGAAGAAGTTCCTTTCTATATTTATTAAGAAACCTTCTATATTTTCCATAATTAGAAAAAAATATAAATCTCACTTTACTAATCTTACCTTACTTAAAACGTATTGGAATAAACTTTTATATTGTATTAGGTAACAGAGCCAAAAAAATTATCTTTCCATTGTTAAATAATTTTTCATACTTAACATAAATTTAAATAATAAAGACGGTGGTAATAACACTTAGTAAAGGTGTTTGACATCTTATGGTTCTATTAGTGAATGATATTTGTTTATTAATTAAATTGTTGATTTTGAAATTATACAATCTTTTGTTTTAAAGCTAGGTATTTGTTTTTTAATCTCTGCAGCATTTATCTAAATAGATAATATATACCTGGTCTTGCTATAAATATTGTAACAAAGAAAAAATATTTTTCTTTGTTACAATATTTATATTTTATATTTACAATTTTATATTATAGTGGTGTGCATTGGCTGCATTACAGTCCTTTAAACGTTGAGTTATCAATAGAAGCACGCGCTCTTTCCATGGGGAAATTCTTCACTGCCAATGGTATGGATTGTTTCAAGGAGTCCAAATTATCATGGCGGTTAGAGCAAGCTGTACTCTCTAAAACTGTCCATAAATCATAACCCAGCGGATTAAGATCTGAACTAGACGACTAGTCTTCAGCTCTGATGAAGTCCGAGACGCTCGCTTCCAACCAAGATTGCGTGGACCGAGCTTTATGACTCGGCGCCGAGTCTTGCTGGAGGGACTATACTTGGTTATTGAACATGCTATCATTAAGGGGCTTAACTACCTTCTCAAGAATGGCATCTTGATACACTTGAGCCGATATTTTGATACCTTTATCACATACATCTAATATGGCTCAGTCACTCCTTAATAGCTGACACCCCACCAAACCGTCACTGAAGTCGGATAATGCCTACGTTGCACTCTGTCGACTAATTGGGAAGCTTCCTTGGAGCTTTGATCATAAATACGGTCATTTTGTTTGTTAAAATGTTGATCAATTGTAAAAAAAATCTCATCCGTTAACAAAATTTTTCTGTGATCTTCCTTTGCGTACCGCTTCAGTAGTTGTATCGATTTTACTACCCCATTCATCTTTAATTTATCAGTTAACAATTGACCAGTGCGTCGTTTATAGGCTGCCAGTCCTAAGTTATCTCCTAAGTTATGCGACATGGTTCTAGGTGCTATCTTCATTTCCCGAGATAAAATCTTTTGCTTTCGGAAAGGATCCCCGAAATTGCTAATTCTTTCCTTTACTGCTTTGAACACTTTTTCGTACGAACACTACATGGACGACCAGATCTTTTTCTGTCACAAACAGAGGAAGTCTCATTGTACCTATTAATAGCTCGGTACATAAACATTTGACTAATACCAAGTGTATGGAGAGTTTTAAATATTGCATTTAGCTCCATACCTACTTTGTGTAATGCAATCACAGCGATTCAGTTCTCTTTATCACCCCACACCATTTTAAAATCGCAAAATATTGTACAATGAATTGGCGCCAAATTGAGAAAACACAATGAACAATTGATAAAAATGACAGATTCCAAATTCAAATGTAATCTTTTTTTATTGTTGATATGATATTTATTTAACAGAATTTATATTTATTTTTATTATGTTTTATTTATTCACAGTTGAGCTATTCCAATTGGAACTCGTAATTTAGTCGTCATATCCCATGTTTAAGCCAACAAAAAACATTTTCTGTAGTTTATTAAAACTACCAGATGTTTCTAGCGGATTTGTTTGTTCAGGGTGTCATATAAATAATAATAGATTACTTGGCTATACTTACATAAACTTTTTATTTTATTGCAATTATAGACTTTTTTGGGTAGTCTAGGAAGAATGAGAGATTTTTTCATTGAACTAAACTAAACATTGACTCCGATTCTTATTTTATAAGAAATAGAAAAACGCCATCATCAAATGTCATAAAAATATTTTTCTATTTTTGATACAATAATAGTATATATATAATATTCATAATTTTTTTTAGTTTAGTTTAGTCTTTTGTTGTAATTTTAGATCGTTTTTAATCTTGTCGCTTTTTTTTTTTATTTTTTTTATTTCTCTATTGTGTTCTCTCATTTGCGTTTTTCTGTTAATTTAATCGGTTCACTGGTAGAGAGTGCTGTAGCATTAGGTCCGCCAATGGTCAATAAATTTATTTGTAAAATAAAGATTTTATAAATAAATATATATGTTATAGCAGAAATAATTCTTATTAGGGTTTTAGTAAAAAAGTATGAATTGCTATGACACAGCGACATCTAGAAACGCCTTTACGAACTAACTCTACCCTAAGAATATGTTACTCTATATTATTTATACATAACAAAGTTTGAAAAATTTATTTCTTTATACTCTGTATGTATATTTTGTAGGTATAATAACATTCATATTTAAGTGGATATTTTACAAATATAATTATACATTGGTTAGATATGCTACAGTGGTAATAATAGTGATAAATACATATTTAAGTACGTGTGCTAATAATTCTCTGTATAATAAATAATAACTAATAACATATTAAATAAATAATAACATATTAAATTAAATATAAAACACTATATTCAGTAATTATATACGATTCATGGACGGATTCTATAAAATTATATGGTATATTATAAAAAAAAGTGTATTCTAAAAGGATTTTTATTATCTATCTATCTTATATTTATCTTATATATCCATATATACAAATATTGCTACTACTCGTATATAGTGTATTTAGGTGATTTGATATTTTTAAAATGAATAGCATATCAAAATCCTATTTTTCATATGTACTGTATGTAGATTTGTTTATATCACAATTAAATAATAAAATTTGTTTTCTAAATTTATTTTGTGCACTTTCACTATAACTTTAAACATAAAATAACGAACACAATGTCTTATAATAACAACATGTTGAATACCTGCTTATAAGCAAATATTAAAAATACTTAAAATAATCTCAAGAACAGCCCTGAGATAAATATTATCTCTATAGGTGCATAAATTTAAATAACTTATTTTTGTAGTATTTCTGTATAGACGCCCCTGAGAAACAAAAACGATGGCTGCACTTTTTCAAACATATACTTTTTAAATATATTTTCATTAAAGTATCATAATACATAATATACTATATAAAATGATAATTTACTTTATTTATTATTAGTTATTTACGTTTTTGTTCCTTAAAGGCGTTGTTAATTCGATAGAAAGGCTGTAACATCAATTCATTTAAAAAGTATACTATATCTAATTTACAACAATTGTCAACATTCCAACATAGGTTTGTCTGCCCCATTTGTTTCAATTTTATTTTTTCTAAACGCGTTTATAACAAAATCGTTAGCAAATATTTTAGATTTTCCTTTATAGAATGCTTCTATTTCGACTAAAGTTTTATTCTCCGTTTCTGGAAGGAAGAAGTACAAGTATATTGTACCTATGAAACCAATTATGGCATATGTCATGAAAGAACCCCTTATATGTAAACTGGCTTCAATGTTATAGTTGGATTTTGCAGCCATAAAGAAGAAGAGGTAACTTATTGCAGCAGCCAATCCTGTAGCCATACCGCGACTCCTAAAAAAATACATTGAATTAATTACAATTACATAAAGAATAACTTAGAACCTCAGAGCATTTTATAGCAGCTTACTCATTTACCTGAACGGGAATACTTCGGACAGCAGAATCCAAGGTATGCCTAAACTGGTAAAACTGACCAGCAAAAGAAAAAGAATAACTGGGAGTACTTCTTTTTCCGTCGGAAATGTACTTGTTTCATAGGAAAAAACACTAATTGGCAGTTTGACGCCTGCGTAAATACTTAGAGCAAGACTGCTAATGGCAGTGGCAAAGAGTGAAGTTAAAATCAATTTCCGTTTACCAAAAATCTTGACAATAATAGCTGATACCACATTCATTACAATGTACACCATTGCCACACTAACCTAAAAATTAAAATAGATAGTTTTATATACTTTCTAAAGATTACATTATTTTACTGAGTATGTTACTTACCACAATTACTTTTGGATCGAATTTCATTCCCAACGCTTTACAAACATTCACCATATTGGGTCGCACGGCTAAGAGACCACTCATTGTGTGGAAAAAGAAATATGCCATCACTAAACAAAACGGTCTCATCGTTTCTTTCACAAAGAATATGTGCTTGAATTTAAGGAAATATCTTTTGAGGAAATTGTAAGAAGCATGCTTGCAAGGATATTTATCTAATTCTTGTTCTTTGGTACATAACACACATTTACTTATACTATTGCTATATTTTATCAAATCCTCAAACTCTTCTTTGACGCTTTCTGGTTTAACCCAGCCACGAAGTTGACAAAGCGAAGCGAGTGCGTCCTTCTGTCTTCCTTTTGATAACAACCAAATTGGTGTTTCAGGAACCTGGAAACCAATCATAATTATGAAATATCAAATTTATACAATGTTTTGTATATAGTTAAAAAATAGTAGCTTTAGTTAAAAAATACCATGATGTTGTGAAATAATAAATACTTACGAAAGCTACCAAAACCATGGTGGCAATTGGAACAGAGACTGATACAAGTGCTGCTTGCCGCCATGTTACAACTGCTCCCAATAAATATGCAATAAACATCCCAGCTGATGTGAAACCATTTGTCAGGGTTGTAAGGGTTCCACGCAATGAAGCATCACTAGAATAAAAAAAATTCTTTTTAAAAATAATTCAGCTTCTCCTAACAAATGTATACTACAAAGGTATACATAATATGAATATTTGAAACATTAGACAAGTTTAAATGTTTTTAATGCTATTAAGGATGGTAAAACCTAACTGTATATATCTTACTGCGTTTCGAATATGGAATGCCTTGTGAGTCCATATTAGAACCAGGTGAAAAGCGAAAAGCGTGTAGAAGAATTAACACAATGTATCTATTTTAGCTAAGTTTCGCCCGATGAGTGGAGCTTGAGAAAGAGGAGCTCATTCCTTAAACTTGGCAACAGATTTGAACGAATCTGGATTGTCTGGACTGGACGACTGGAGTGTCCATGGGCGACGTAACCTGAACTCGTTATTGGCTTGCCACTACATTCCATAAATGCCTTACAATAAATGAACTGTTCGTGTAGTAGTTAGTGATTCTGAGTTATAAAAAAAGGTCATGGTTTCATTCCCAATAGTTTTTGTGATTCACAGATTGTTGATATCGAATATGATTATATTTTCTGTGTTAATTATAAATATTTGTCGAGTTGCGTTTGAATGAATTAAGAAGCAATGGTACGAAAATAAGAGATTATTTACTTCTTTATTTGTTAACCGATTGTTAAAAAGAACAAAATGTAAAGTGCATTCAAATCGATTAATCTGTTTCTGAGATTAGCGTGCACAAACATATAGACGAACAGACAAAATGAAAAAAACATTGTATTGAGTTCTCTTGCTTATATGAAGGCTTAATGAATTTTTGAAATTATTTTACATGTACAGACAGCGTTTAGTTCCAGATTTATGATATGTATAATAAAGATAGATTTCTGGAGCACTTTAAATACATACATACATTTTTTGGTACAGTGAAGAGTGTGTAATGAAACTTAAAAACTAAATGTTACTCAGAGTGACGTTAAATTTCTAAGTACAAAAGTTTACATTAGCAATTTTTTTTTTCGTGATGCGTGCACAACTAAAAGACAAATGGATTCTGTTATTACTTCACATCCTGATATATATTTTTTTGTATTTTCAATGTACAAAGACTACACATATAGATTTATTACGTGTATAGAAGAATAAGATTTACATGGTACCTATTACGTGATTGAAGTAACTTTTTTATTTTTTAACCGATTTAGAAGAAATAAACACTAAATGTTAAGTAAAGAATATTACAATATATTCCTGAAAACTGCATTCAATTTGGTTGAACCCTTTTATACAAAACATACAGACAAACAGACAACATGAAAAACCATTGTTTATGGTTCTCTTGCTCTTATAAAGGCCCTCATCATGTTTCTTTTTAATATTTTTCATGTACAGTTTTCTATCAATGACAAATTGATTATATGTATAGAATAACCTTATGGCTCCAACCTCTAGCAATAGTTATTTGATAATTGATTATTTTATACTCGTTGCTTCAGATGAAACATATACTAGATGCCTCTCAGGGTTTTAAGCTAAAGCTTACCTTGGACTTAGCTCGTAATCAACGACATACCAAAATGTGGACTCCAGCGAGCCTGATTTTCAAATAACTTTTTTATTACTATAATTTGCAATCTTTTTTTAAATAATCTTAATGTAAATTTAATGGTTGTAATTAATTATTTATTTAATTCTTTATTGCACAATATACAATACATTGTACAAAAGGCGGGCTTAATGCCACAAAGACAATCTCTACCAGCCCACCTTAGAATGTTCAGGAGAGAATATTGGTACTTGGTAGGCGTGGAACTAGTATAAAAAAAAAACAAAAAAAAAATAATATTATTATAAGACTATAACAATACATAAATAAGTATACAGATAATAATGCAAAGAATAATACGATATATGTATAGTATATATTACATACAATACATGTGATAAATATAAAGAATTTACTTTTTAATATTGTTTTGAATCGAATTAAAAATGTTTTGATAATTATTTTTTTATAAAATATTTTTGTTCCTTTTTAATGGGCGATCTGACTTAATTATATTTAGTATCATAGGAACTATCCTATGATTCTAGCATTTTTTTTATAAAACATAGAAAAATATATACGTATCTATTTATATGTTAATACAGTCTTAAATTTTGTTCACGTATATTTTTTATTTAGACCTACAAAGAAGATCATTTACATAATATATTGATATATATAAAACATTTCTTATTATATACATATATAATTTATCAATTAGTTCGTCATTGAAATATATCCTGCCACTATTAAAAACTAAATATATATGCCTTAGAATGTAAAGCAAAGGGTAAGCACACAGTCTCAAAATGTGAATGTGTATAGTTACAAGAGAACTGACAGGACAACAGAGCTACCTGAGAAGACGTGGTCGGAGCTTGTGAAGTGAAATGACATGGCACATAAACCTCCGCTGACATGACGTATGAACTACGAAGGACGTGGAAGTGGCATATAGCGCCGAAAATATTTGGATTTAAAGACATTTTATAATAAATATTTCTAGACTTTTGCTCTATGAGATATGTATAGTATTAGTAAATTATTTTGATTTTTTTTTCTTATGATGATGGACCAATGTATGTTGTTTTCTTTTATTTTTATTTGTATTAAAATATTTATTTGTCATGTCTTTTTAATTCATATATTTTAATATTGTTATCTAAGGGGGAGAGTTATTTCGAAAGGGGCAGCCACAGATTACCACCGCTTCTAATCTGATACTTTTATTACTATTATATTTTTATTTTTTCAAATTTGTTTGGTATTATTTTTATGTTGCTCAATAACAGTTCTTTGCAATGATTGATTAATTGATTTGATTAGTTATAGTAAAGTTTATCTTATTTTATTTATTGTACCTCATCAGGTCCTAATTAATGTGTTTCCCAATATCATTCTTTATATACTGAATACTAAAACAAGCATTGTATCTATGTTCATATATGATTGTTAATATAATACGTATACATCTATAGCATTTCTATAATTATTAACTGTTAGTCAAGAACTTGAGAAAGTCCAGTTCCCAGTTGATTGGTCTACCTTCTAGACCTCTTTTTCATGGTGGAGACATCATAACCACATGCATTTTCAGAAACTCATTATCTACATACAATAACATACATCCATACTTAACTTATTACATATATTTAATCTTACCTGATTTCACCAACATATGTAACAGAAGGAGCTTCCATTATCCCTGTGCCGATTCCCAAAAGCGCGTTGGCAAAGAACAGGCTAGGGACATCCCACGCAAAATACATTAACAGCCACGCAAATACATGCGGTATGTTTACTAAGAATAAGGCCTTCCTTCGTCCAAAGTAGTCCAGCAGAGGGCCTGAGAATATGCTCCCAAAGGGCTGACATAGGAAAGCCATGCTCCCTAAAAAAAAAAAACGTTTTCAACATATAAATTTCAATTTTATAATACAAATGTATATACAAATGTTCAGCTTATTTGAATGATAAATATATATAAAATCTTCTATTAGAAAAAAAAAACAAATCATATATAAATTGGATTTGATTTTCATAAAAAGATTTTTATATATTGTTGTAGTAAAGTTAACATAAATAATTACGTACAGGTTATTAAGTAATAACTTATACATAACTTTGAAATATTGATCATGCATTATCATTTTTAAACCAAAAATTAATTAACTCTGTTTAATGTTTTATTTTAAAATGAGACAAATGTAAAAAAAAAACATTGGACCATTAGAGAACATCAATAGAGTGATTATGGTTAATAACTATATCGTTAAAATTCTTATTTTTAAACATATAAGAAACTACACGTGATTGTACACATGTAATTACAATATACCTAGTACGTAGTTAATAATAATTTACATAAATGCAATCTATTATAATCTTTATATATTATTAACGGATTGTCCAAATAACGAATATTAATATGTCTAATAATATGTAATAAGGAAATATAACTATGACTAATATTAGGCTAAAAATAGTAGCCACGATTATTTATTACGTCTTAATAAATCCACAGAAAAACATGCATAGCAAAATATTCTAGTATCTATCAATTAATATAAAAATGTATGTTTATGCCTCATGCGAGACTAATTGATTAACCAGAATGCGATGAAATTTTTGTAAGTTTTAGTTAGACCTAGGACCATTTCAATTATTGTTTTTTTTCTATAAGGAAGCAAGCGGATGGTCATCCTGATTATAGTATTTTGGGAGCGTTTTAATAAAACGACATGTGAATAAGGACTGGTATATTCCTTACAAAGCCATGCACACATACCCTCATATATTATACTAATACCCACTACACTGATGATAGATAAATGGATACCATCATCCATGGATCCATGGACATCCACAACATAAGAAGTTCTGCGAATGAATTGTAGGTCTTGCAGGAACTTTTACATTACACTACTACGCTATTATGTATACAGGGTTTTTGAAATGTCGGAAAAATCCTTTTTGTAGTTTTTAAGAACAACAGAAGAAGGATCATTCCCTATTTTGTGAGTGCATATACTTATGGATATCCAAAAGTCTTTGGATGAAAAACATCTAAGTGACACGACTAATACTAATTTTATTTAGTAATTAAAAAAAAAATGCTTTACGCCAAGCTCCATTGAAGGCTTTTACGATCACTAATCACCGAAGTTAATTTTAAATAGTTTGAACTTGAAGTTAGTGCTTATCCTTCGTCGTTTATAATTGAATTTAAAGTAAAAGTGAGTACAGAGTTTTGCGGAATGTGCTAGCGTATTATTATCTCTGTGCACGGGTTTACCAAAGTTGCCTTCTATTTTTTGATGAGACGGGTTCCTAAAGGTAAGTTTTTCTATTTCTCGCCAATTTTCTGGATATGTTTATAAAGGCTGTATCATGTTTCTTTTGCCAATTCTGCACTGCACTGCACTGAACTGAACTTTCTTAAACTTGGATCCAGACGTCATATCTCCGCATCGGGGTGAGAGGTTTCGCTGTAGACCTAATTTAGTGTCACTACCTTCCTAGGCGTGTTCATAAAGAAAAGTCAACAGGTCTAACGATGTTATCACCGTAAACCACACGCACAAAATTTACGGGTTGTCTATACCTTGACCACGAATATCTCCCTTGACAAACATATAAACCCAACCTGGATAACTAATATATGATTAGGTCTGTATCCTGGGTAGAGTAGGTACATTATGTCAATAGAATTAGACAGGTGCGTCTCAATAAGAAAGAGCAGATGAAAAACTCCGACTTTGTCTTCTCAAGATGGTAAGTGATAAGCGTTTAAATTTAAATAAAGTTCCTCTATATGGAAATATATCTCTTTTGGGAAAAAGGAATAAGGAATACTTTGAAACGCATAGCTTGCTATATATCCTGAATGCCGAGATAAGTTCATCGCTGGCGTGAAGGACGTTAGAAGTGTATCCTAATATATATATAGTATACATAATAGTTGAAATATTCTATTCTGTACTAGATACTAGAAACTCAAAAACCAAAAAACTTTTATAACTTCAAAACGACTGTTCAGAGTTCAACACAGAGTTCGAAACTTTTACTTAAAATACACAACCCCTATAACTTAAATTAATAATTTCGTTTCGGTCCTCAGTAACTTTAAGAAATATTTCTATCTCTATAACACTTATGTTATAGAGATAGAGCTGTCATTTGGAATACAATGTGGAAAATAAATTGTTTGTTAGAATCTATTGCTTGCACGTGGATACTGGTTAAACTTTACACGTTAACAACAAGTTCACCTATTGTTTCTTTGAAATCCCATAAACACATTGCAATTAAACAATATAATAAGTAAACATTATTATAATATATAAATATTTATATTAAAATATTCCATTGAATCATTATAACATTATTATGTACTAGCTGTCGCAGACCGACTTTATGTCCTATATTTTACCAGGTTAATAGTCTACGTTTTTATATATTCATACATCATTCGTAATCATTCATTTATCATACACTCTTTCATTCAAGTGACAATTTCAAATATAACATGGTAAAGTTACAAATTAATTAACTTAATAAAATTAAGTGTCCCTACCCATTAATTAAGTAAGACAAATAAGATCATTTATAATCATTATTTCATTAAACATTAATTATATTCATTATAATATGTTTTTTAACCGTGAGAATATATAATACGTGAAGGTAATCTCAAGCCACTTAAGGTACTGAGGTTAAATTAAAAATCCATTTCGGATATTTTTATTCTTTAGACGGGTATTTGTAATAATATATATTGTTATATAATATATATTATTACTATTGTTATAAAGTGAAGATTACTAAATATTGGCTTAGCGATAAAAGAAAAACATGAAGTCTGAACTCGACAAGGAGAGGGTTGAGAACAAAATTACTAAAATTAAATACATTTTTATTACTAGAGAACCCTTAAACTTTTTTGACACCTCTTTGACATAACACTTCAAATGGTGTTAACCTTGATTTATTCCAACATATAAAATTTTATGTATAAAAGATAAGAAAGGAATTTTAATTTTGCTTCTGAAGGAATACTTAAGTCATGTTATTATTAAGCAGTTTTCTTTCAAACATGTTATGAAAACAGTTGAAAATTTAACATACAATGTATTTTAAAGCATAAACTCCTTTATTTATTAGGTGTCCATATATTTATATTATTTATTAGAAAAACACACAATAAATAACATTAACGAGTTTTTTTTTAAGTTTTTTTTTCTACAAAACGAAGGTTTCAGAGGAAATACTGATTCAAATTATGTTTTTTATTTGTAAGGATCACATAATAAGTTGTAATTTAATATCTAACTCTAGACGAAAACAACTATTATTATTAAACGTACTAATTGTTAAAAACGTTTTTTCTAGTCAAATGAATTCAACATGTTTTATTACGAAATTTATATCGTATTTTAATTTAAAATAGTACTATTCAATTCATACACTACCAATTCTGTTTTAATACACACATATATTTATATAAAGACATATTTTTCTCCAATAGTTTAGAAACATTATGCATATTTAGAAAACAATCCAATAAAAGTAAATTGATTACTAATGTCTGTTTGTGTTTAATAACTTTTGTTTAAACAATAAATATTTATCTGATTGGTCTATTTACATTTCTAATCTTTGTTTGTTTTGGTACATCTAACTAATAAACCGATTTACCGTAATCTTGTGTGTTATCAATTCGTAACAAACAGTTAATCAAATATTAATAGCAGTTGGAGAGTTTATTTGTTACAACTTTTTAAACTCTAAAACTGTCAGTTTTAAACAGTCCCGTATGAAAACAATTTAAGCATTTTTACGATCACGTATATAACCTATAATGTATATACTGCGACCTACAATAATAGCAATAGGCTGAAGCTAGAAGTGGAGGTAAAATAACAAAACTAATTATATCATTCTTAACCGCTCCGTTGCATTGGTCGAGTGGTTAGCGCAGACGCCTAACGTGTCAGGGCGCAATGGGGCTCGGGTTCGATTCCCGGCGGGAGACAGGCATTTATGTGATGAGCATAGATGTCTGTGTTTCTGGGTTTGGTCGTTTATTAAATATATTCTCAGTATTTATATATGTATTTCTATGTATTTGTATCGTTGTTTAACATCCTTAACACAAGCAAATAACTTGCTTATTTAGGGGTTAGATCAATGTGTGTCATTTGTCCTGATATTATTATTATTATTATTATTATTATTATTATTCTTCGTTTCATAGGATCCATCACTAGTTCAAAATAGGTTCCTTGCGGCCTTCGCAAGTCCCTAGAGCCAACTATTAAAATGTTATTATTAGTCACCATGTTCTAAGAATTCTTGAATAATTTTCCATGTAAAGTTTATATAATTATATTTATATAATAATAACTTTTGCAAGCGGATACGTCTGTATAAGTAAAAATCAACCATATGTTGGATAGTCACGTTAAGAATATTTTGACATTTCTGGGGAAAGCCTTTTTTGAAATTAAAGAAAAAAGAAACAAACGTCTTAAGCATATTAATTTCTATTTGATAATAGATACCTATATATAAACATCATATGTTTATTTAATTCATTCATTCATCCGAAATAGCATTCCGCCAATCCTACCCGTCGTTGAAATAGTTAAAAAAAAAAGTTGGAAAGTATGTTTTTACCGACAATTTTTTCTAATAAACGGTTAAGTAGTTAAAATGGCAAACAAATATTATATATATATATATATATATATATATATATATATATATATATATATATATATATATATATATATATATATATATATATATATATATAATAAACGATTTTAATAACTAAAGTACAGTGCCATTTGTCATATCAGATTATATGATTTACATAATTAGTATTCTATGATCTATTCTCTTAGTTTGTTGGTTTGTTGGGGTCCTTAGTTCTTAGTTCTTAATTCGAAATTATCCTATTATATTATTACTAAAGTTCTGAAAGACAAAATCCTTTAAGCTCTTATATTAAATTATTTCTAATAAATTAAAACTTGCAGATATATTTATTAAAGAGTTATTTAACATAATACGTTATAACAAAAAAGACGTTGCAAAGTTATTGCAGGGTATACAAATAAATATATTCAGGACAGATTATTATTAATTATGTTCTGTACGTAACTGTTTGTACACATACAATAAATTGGCAGAGTTAGGTATGAAAAGATTACACACCGCGAGTGCTGTTTTTACACTGATTTATTAAATATAACATGTACGAATTTATACATTGTACATAATCCACTGTCCACTCTAAAAGAAGAAAAGATACAAATTAAAGAAAAGATACAGATTAATTTTAATTAAAAGTTTCAGCACACTATACACATTTTCACTTATTCACTATGACTCACGTTTGGAATTTCGAGCCTAACTGATCACACAGTGAGGTACGTACCTCACTGTGGGCGTCACGTGAAGTTTTCTGTTGAGCGTGCGGCGCCGCGTCAGACCTGAATACCACCGGAGCGGTTGCTGCCACCGCAGTGACGCGCCAGACGCATCTTATTTTTGCCAGCACTGCACGAGGTAGTAACAAGCCAATAGACCTAGTTTCGACATTATACCATACAACACCGAGTATTGGTGTATGTCATCCACGCTTAGTTGACGATTAGACTGCGACTTTATATCTTCTATCTGTCTATGTAGATCTTTCCAGATTTCGTCGTGGTTCTCGGAGATGAAAGACTCTGCTAAGGTAGAACTCACAAAATTGTTTAGTACCAATGTACTCTGATTTACTAATAAACTACTTCCAACCTCTATCTGACTGAAGAAGTTCTGGTATCCGTACAGTGAAAAGGGTTCTCCTTTAATCACATAACCTTGACCTATATCAATCAGTCCATTACCGGTCAAGGTACCAGCTGTACGCTACCGGAACAAAATATGCGAAGAGAGCATTTCTCGCAACAAGAAAATAGGCACCTGTTACCAGTAATGTGTAATTTGATCCACCGCTCGTCGCACCGGGTTTGTTTTGAACTGCATATTGTTTTATTATTTACGCGTATGTCGCATATTTGCTGTATTATTTGAACATTGTACATTGGTCTATCATAGGAGCAGACCATTTTCCTAAAGATACGTGTATTCAAGATTCTATTTCGTTGTCTGTCAATAAGAGAAGTAAATCTTTCTGTAAGTTAAAAGCCAAAAATGGAGTCAGGGTTTTTATCACACAGTTATTTACAGGTAAACTGTATACCTGATTAACCTCATACAGGTCTTTTTTAACTGATGGTATTCTTACTTCTATATTGAGAAACCTTGTCCCTACCTTACCATTAATTTTAAGTAATTTATACAATATCACTCTTATCAACAGGTAAATATCGCTAGAAATGTAACCTGATATCTTGTTAACATTTTCTTCGAATTACTTAGACGGTAAAATATATGGGTCCATATGACCTTGCCAAATATCGGTTACAGTATGAATTAAATTTTGTTGAACACTCTTAATATTTGATATTATTATTTGAGCAGATAAAAACGAAGACAAAATATACAATTCATTGCTATTATGAAACTTAATACTGTTTAATGTTAATGACATATTTCTAATAGGTATAATCCTGAATAACACTAAACTGCTTGTTCATAACGTATTCATTTCTTTGTAAAATATTAGACTGCGCCTCTATGACACTACTCTGGTTTTTAAACCAAAGTTTTAAATTATTTTCATTGAATTGGATTTTTTCAATATCTTTTTCGTATTGTTTCAAAAATCTATCATCGACTAGGTACACCAAATAAGCTGTTTGCTAAATAACCAAGTCCGTTAACCAACCCTCTTTTTAAACTACGGTTTTTATTATGTATCATAAGAATATCATTGTAATGTTTTATTTCTGACAGTTCATGTTCCAATTGGAATTGAATACCTTTGCACTGTGGTAATAACTCTAAATTGTTTTTTTATATTACGTATATGATTCACAAACTTGTTTACACTCTCTAGACCTATCCAATATGAAGACATATTAAAAAAAATAGAACTAATTTCCATTCGTCATGAATGAGACTCATATCTTTTATTTTATGAAAGTAAATGCTTTGATTATTATCAAAAGTTAAGACAAGCCTCTACCTGGTGAAGGACAGTGTTGAACTCCTCATACGTGAGTTTTGCTCACCGACTACTCTTTTCAGGTGGAACTTCATGCGTCTAACAGCTCCTTCCCATAAACCTCCGGCTTCTGGATTTCCTAGAGCGTTGAATACCTACTCAATGTTGTAGTTATTAATATGTATTACGAAAAAAATCCTGGTTTTAAGTTTTTATATCTGCTCTTATTCCCTTTTAAGGAGCCTGTTAGAGCCCACAAAGTTAGTTCCGTTGTCACTGTGAATTCGGCGGAGACTACCGCGCCGAGCACAGAACTTTCTAAACGCAGCTAAGAATTCCGGAGTACTGAGATCAGATACCAGGCATACAAAAACTGCTACGTAACCCTTTGAGGTTTCAACCCCGCGTCCTGTATTTATTTTGCAACGACATCATGTAACGTGATATCCAACCGAGGTTAATAACCGCGCGCCCTAATCGAATTACATTCGTTTACTATTTTGAATATAATTGCATTATTCACATTTAAGGCTGTGTACACACTGAAGTTTGAAGAATTGAATTGAATATCGGGGCAGGGTACAATTTGCTTTCTATTTTTTTATAATTATACTCTTGAAGCCATTCCCGGCCCTCCCACCTCAAGGTATGCCCTTTTATTTATGCAACGGTCATCCCTCTTGTTGCACAATCTGCTGAATTATGCTTTGACTCTATATGACGCCAACATGAAGGTGGAATTACGTCACTAATCTTTTTGATCCTGGTAGCTACGAATTGCTTCCACCTGTTAGTTTCTCCGTGGATCCAGCCATATTTTATTTATTTTATGTTGTAGTGATTGTTAAACTTTTGTTAAAAGACGTGATCATAATAAAGCACTACAAAGTTCGATCCTTGGTAGCGTTAATTTATTAATTATTGTTAACTTAACGTTAATTTTGTTTTTGCAGTGAGTAGCATTGTTGTGTACTCACCCTTACTATTTTTAGTGCTTACATAAATTGCACAAGCGTATGCTTTTTTCTGAGCTGACACAAATCGCATATATATTTAATTTTTCGTTGTCACCAAAATGCCTTGGCGTCAAAAACTTTTGAAATGTTTAATAACAGTTGACGTTTAGTAAGATGTGTGTCATCATTAAGATTGTGAAATATATTTTTAAATGAAAATGTATCTGTTTGAGGATTCCATCGTAACCCTAGCGTTTTTCTAGATTTCGTGCATCGGAAATTTAAGGAGGAGCTCAAGTCCTCCTATGATAAATTTTGAAACAGAGCAGGTTCGTTACTACTCCACTTCCGTATATTCATACCGGCTCCCTTTAAAATATTGATCAGCTGTCGCTGAAGTTCCTTAGCCTGTTCAAGACTGTTACATTCTTCTCAAAGATCATCCATATAAAATGAGTTTTTTAATGCGGCTGCAGCTAAAATGTATTTTTACGCATCATCGTCTGCGAGTTGCCTTAATGAGATATGGAGCGGCCTTTGTACCGTATGTGACAGTAGTAAGTTGATACTCTGTCAATAGGTCCCCTCGGGATTCTCTCCACACAATACGCTGTAGATGTTGAGCTGACTCATTTACAAGGATCTGACGAAACATCTTCTCAATATTTGCAGTAGTAACATATTTATGCTGACGCCAAATTAAAATAAGGCTATGCAAATCATTTCACCAATTTGGTCCCGTTCCATCAAATCATTTAAGCTGTTAGCAGATGATGTTCTTGATGAAGCGTTAAAAACCGTTCTTAACCTAGTCGTAGATGAGTCAGCTTTTATTACTCCGTGATGAGGAAGGTAACATGAAGGCCCTTGTTGACTGTTATCAACAAGTTTCATATGACCAAGGCTGGAATACTCGTTCATAAATTGTTTTTAGCCTTGAGAAAACTGCTTATTACTAGCCAATTTCTTTTCTAAAGTTATAAATTGTGCGATGGCCTTGTTTTTTGATTGGCCTAAATTTTGTTCAAACTGTCCGGCTTCGAAGGAAGCGCGACTTCATACCTACCGCTCTCTAATCGTTTAGTTGTATTTTTATAAAACTGTTCGCAATATTTTTCGCCTTCCGTCATGTCAGTGGCCATTCATTATAATATCGTAATAAACACTAGCATCTAATAATAAATCTCTGCCAGATGTATATGCTGGAGATGCTCCCAGGTCTTTTTAGCGTAGGATAAATTAGGTAAGTCATTTATGACATGATTTAAAACTAGGGCCTGTGTTTCAAAAACACAATCCTCGTATATTGACTGACAAAAGAGATTTACTAGATTTACTAGATTTACTACTTTGTTTTGCTACTGTAAGGAACTGTTTGTACAAATAAATTGGCAGAGTTAGGTAAGAAAAGACTACACACCGCGAGTGCTGTTTTTACACTGATTTATTAAATATAGCATGTACGAATTTATACACTGTACAAATTCATAAATTGACATTTTAAAGTAACATTAAGTTATTTATAGAAAAACTTACCAAACCAAGAAGCTTGATTCTTATTTATGGATAATCCTTCTTTAGCGTCCAGGACTTCAGGAAGCACCATCGTCACGAAACTAATGGACATGCCCAGTCCTACGAGTAGGACATTTAGAGCTAGACATGCCAACACCTGGAAAAGAAACATGTAATTTAAATTCTAATAACAGATATTTCTTTTTAAAAGAAAACATTCGATAGTGTAATCAAATTTATAATTATAAATAGAAATAAGTAGTCAACAACACAGTTCTATAAAATGTTTGAAAATATCTTTAAACAAGTATAGCCATATTAAGCTTATTTAAATAAATATAGAATAAAAAATAAACCGATACTAGCAGGAATTCGAACCCGCGACTTTTAGGAAACCGTCCCGTCGTTCTACAAATTGAGCTACCATCATACCGTTACCCGTCTCGGTGAATTTAGCATTCTATGCATGATGGTCTGTATCAAGACGATGGTTACATCTTTTAGCCTATTTGATTACGAATAAGTAATATTTATGAATGCGATTTAAAAAATAGAAAACGTAGTAATTATAGGTGATTAATGATTATAGCTTATTATAAGAAAATTAATTAATTAGATTTATTAATGGTTTTTTAATTTCGACTATTCAATCTACATTACAAATAGATATTCGATATGTAAATAGATCGGAAAAATAAAATAGGTTACAATAAAAATTAATCGCGCATCTGTGATACGGAGCTTTCATACTGTATATAAAATAAGCAGTCTGTATATCACCTCGTATCACACCTCGTTTTGACTACAAGCTATATGTGATGCAAGTATTATGATTAAGGACACATTTATATAACAGTAGATACCTACAGATATACTATGTACCTAGTCTATGTACGACGCTAATTTGAGGTACTCAGCGTCCTAATAAAAAAATGCTATAGTTTCCTTATCAAGAACTTTTTAAAAAAAAATGTTTAGATTATGTTCCAAGTGATTAAAAGAAAATCGAACTTTGGCCTACAGAACCCGTATGTATTTCATAAGTATGTATGTATGTAAATATTATAAGGTATGTATGTATGTAAATATTAGGAGGCTAATTCGGAATTCAGCTGATTATAATTCTCAATATATTAAAATGCTTTTAATATTGTTACGAAACTCAATCATAAAATTGCTAAATACGAACACGTAACGAATATCTCTCAGATCAAGATTAGTATTATTGTGAAGTTTTACAATATGTTAATTTGTAATTTAATATATTTGGGGCATGTAAAAAATATCATTAAAATCAACCGTTCTAGAGTTACAGATATTATAAATGATTTACGACCTTATTTTATATATAAATAAGATATTTCTTTACTGTCATGCGTTAAAATATCCACAGTAGGATGCGCTCTAGGAGATGGGATATAAGTCCCAGTTATACATATATGTACTTGATATATATGTATTACATTATATCTGCATTCAGAATAAAATTTTTAATTGAATTTAAACTATACTGCGACCATACGAGTGAATGAATGAATATACTAACTTTCTTTTCTGTATGTGAATTATATTAAATATTATATACGAAAAGAATGCTGAAACAAAATAATACATAATTTAATTTAATTATAATATCTATTTGTATTTATAATATCACAGGATAAATTACGTACATTGATCTAAACCCTAAGTAAGCAAACTATTTGCGTGTTTTAAGGGTGTTAGATAACGATACAAATACATAGAAATACACATTATAAATACAGTAAATAATTTTAATAAACGATCAAACCTAGAAATACAGACATCGTCACATACATGTCGGGAATCGAATTCGGGTCTCATTCATATCCACTTGACTAATCATGATATATTTTTTTGTCTCTTATTAACATAAATATTATAGCGAATCTGGTAATATATCTAATAAAAGAAGGTTTATTGACTCGCTAATATACTTATTTTCAATGGAATTCCTAATAAATACATAACATTAAGATAAAAACAAGAGGAATCTATTCAGGTTCCTATAATAGCGAACCGGTTTAATGGTATGTAGGTATGCAGTAATATTCAATTTTCTTATATAATATTAATATTTACAATTCGATACGTATTTTAATATTACTTATATTAAATATTAACTTGAAGAAATATTAAAGGGGGAACACGTCAGTAGTATTTTGAGATATTATTGAAATTTTATGAATTTTATAACATTTGTTAGTTATTAGTGAAGTATCTAATATAAATACTATTATAGTAAGTTTATACCTATACGATTAACAGAAATATTTATTCATTATGTAACAATATATGCATGTATTAATTTATTAACATATGTACTATGCTAATTAATTTTACGTATGTACGTTTATATGAATTCACTAATTACTTTATTTACACTAAAAATAGCTTTTTTTAAATATTATTCGTTACTAATAATATAAAATCTAAGTTTGAAAACAATAATATTTTTAATATTTGATTTTATTACTAATATAAGGTTTTAGTTATTTTTATGTTGTGTTTGTTACATAGAATAAGGAATTCGTAAAAGTTATTTTTTGTGTCTTTTGTTTTTCAAATGTTAAATGCTTGAAAATAACAGTTTAAAATGTAGTTGTCACTCTTAATTGTACTTAGAATATAACTACAATAATTGCAAATATTTTTTTTTTATTTAAAATTGTTTTTCTAATTTAAACGTCATAATAATTGAAAAAGGTTTATTTTAAGTACATGCTTGTTAATGTACCTGTATTGTTACACGCTCAAAACAAAGCCAAGTATTTACAACACTAAATAAATTAATTGCAATAAATTTGCAAACTATTTTGAACTTATTCAAATAATTTATTTTCATTTATATATATAATTTTCATTCCATTTCATTTTATAAGAATAAAACTTAATTATATTTCGGATAATTTCGACTAAAAGTATTTTATTTAATAAATTAAATTACATTATACTTTCGTTATTTTTTATATTATATTTAACATTCTAGATATTTTAATGTAAAGTTTCTGAATGCCCTATAACCTAATTTAGTAATTAAAATATAAAATATACATACCTGTGATAGCACAACCCTTGATCGACTGACGGGTTCTTTATCTTTCGTCATTATTTCAGCACCAGAAGCTATCTTCAATTCACCATATTGTTTACAACACAGAACAGTCTTGTTAGGTTATTTTATACCTTCGAGTGTTTATAGACTTTGATTAGAATTACTTGATTAATTATCTAAGCTATCACTAAATAAATAACCTTATTATACATTTATATTATTTATTAGTTCTTCCTTATTTATGAACAAACGTCAGTACTGCTCTGTAGATTTATAGAAAATAAATTATAATTTGATGCGATTATCTTTTTAATGAATTATTATTAAAACATGGTTTTTATAATCAATTATATTTTATTATGGTCTTTTACGTGATTATTTGCACAAGGGTTTTTTTATATATTTTAAAACGTTTATTTTGGTATATAAAATGTGTTATTTTTTTATTTCTTGGTAATTAATTTTTCTAATGAGGATAAATGAATACCTATAGCACTTTTTACCTTAAAATTAACGTCACAAGATGAATTTGCGTTTTTTATAAGACAATGGAAATTGCAGTTGATCATTTTCCCATATCATCTGACAATGATCCATATACTCCTGGATTCTGAATATCACTAAAGAAATTATAATGAGAAAAGATTTTAAAAAATAAATAATTTATTCCCAACATTAGAAATATAATATTAATTATGTTCTAGAATCTAGATGTATAAACAATTTAACACTTTTTTTAACACTTTTGATAAAATCTAATTGGTTCGATTTTGGTCTTCTATTATATATCTACGTCTATTTAATTTACCCACTTCTGATTCATATCCTTTTCGGTTTTTGTTTTTTTAGTTGGAAAGTACTGAAGGTACTGTAATACCTATACTAAGTACTGTCTTCACGGTTACGTGGTACCATCATAGCAGATAGATGCTGCTATGTTCTCCCATCTATCTATATAAATAAAACTCTTCCGCTACTGATTGCCTGATTGACTGACTTACAGACAGCACATGAAGCTGAAATTTAGCACTTGTCTTTGTTGGGAAGTGTAGGGAAGCACAGACAGGATTTTTAGAAATTCCTGTAATAAACAGAAACTTTTATTTCTTTAATAGATTCTCTTGAAACTTTGTATGTACCTCCAGTAAAGCAAGTCAGCACTTAAAAAGGATTTGTGGATTTGACTCCACTTCTTCCTTAGGTGGTAAAAAGGTGGGTTCGATTTTATACGACCACTATCAGACGTGATCCCGTGTCACCTCCCCCTCTTATCTCCGTAACATACATAATAACATAAGTACACATACATGTACATATACATATTACATACATGCATTACATAAGCAGAGGTGCACATATTAAATGCAATGTAGTTATGAGTCCGAAAATTAACAAAAACGAAGACCCCAATACTTAAAACATTTCCCCATCCGAGAATTGAATCGAGACCTCTGGCACGGTTTTCACCTTTATGACCACTAGACCAACGAGGTCGAGTTCCGAGGAGAGGACGAGGCAGGTCTAGTCATTACTGCTGCAATAAATACTGATCGTCGTACCGTAAGGGGTGAGCGATATGCTATTAACATTACAAGATCGTATCTTTATGCCTTATTTTAATTGTTGAATCCAGTTAATATGTTTTTAATCAGACTTCAAAAACCAAAAACGGAAAAGTAAAAAACAACTTTTATTCATATTGTAACCGTTGGATGCCAGAAATCCTAAGCAAACTTATTCATTTAGGTGTTTCATTAAACCTAAGTACATTCATTAGGCTGTTTACAATTATCGTTGCGTTATATTTTGTTATGGACTTGCAACCTATGTTCTTTGTTTTTTTTAATTTTAGGAAAAGGAAGAAACACCAACTATTTTGTGTTAACGCTAGCCGTCAAAGGGAAACGAACGAAGATATAATGGAATAATAAGCTATCGAAATTTACGTGGGTAATTCATTTTTCTTTTTTTCAATTAAAATTCCGAACGCTAATGAGATTTACCTTTTATTATCAGGTCAACCTAACAGCCATATGCATGTACAACTTCGAAAGAGTTTCCTTCAACTCCAGTTGTAACATACATCATCAGCTCATCCACATGAAATGGTGAATATCAGAAGCAAATAACAGCTTTATGAAATTGTCAGAAATGTATTGTAAATCGGTGGCAGTAAATTTGAGGGTTGCCCTCGACTTCTGATGTAGTAAGATTCAACCTGTAAAAGAATAAGCCCTGGCGAGTTCAATTAATAAAACGCTATCTAACCGAATAACACGTGGCCGACGCCGCGGGCGGAAAGCTAGTTTATTTATCTAGTAGACTTCTTTTAGACTATGATGACATGAATTAATATCCTAACAGTATGAGATTAATTATAATTATAGATTTAAACAAAAAAAATAAAAGTTCTGTTTAAGTATACATATATGAAAAAAAGGAAATGTGTTATTTATTAAAATTAGATATTCTAGTTTGGTATTAATAGAATACCTTGTCAATTTGCGATATTATTAAGAGTACGACTGAGTAACTCATTATAATAGAAGCCTTTGGTTAAAGTATTGGATTGTTACACATTACACACCCACACATGTACATTACACACACACGTACATACAAACACACACACGCATATTCAAATTACAGACACAAACAGGGCCAAAGATACCGGTCATTTTTATTACGTAAGATTTATTAGTAATTAATTATGTATACATGTAAAAAGCATAGGTACAGGCTAAAGTTAGAACAGGAATTAGAAATATCTCGTTGTAAATTATCACTCAACGTATTTATACAAAAATATCATTAACTTGTTTGAAAATAAATAAAAACATTTCCATGTTTAGACTTTGCACTAAAAAGAGAACACATTCTGTCCGTTGACGGTATTATCTAAATAAAACAGTTTTAAATTTAAGATAACATAACTAAATTATTACGTTAACACCGTCAAAACTTTCCTATAGCGTCTTCTCATTGAAACTGAATGTCTATATGTCCCTTAAAATTTGTATGTTTTGATGGCTGTTGCATAGAATACCGAACATTACTACAAGTATTATGTTCTTGGAATATAAGTTAAATAATAAGTAGTCATCAACTTCAAAACTCAGCTCTAACAATCTTTTTGTTTCAGTTAGTTGACCCATACGACTTTGTATTAATTTCTTCTCGGCAGTAAAACAATCTTTTGTTGTAGTGGTTAGTTACCCTGACTGCTGAAGCAACGGTTTTGGGTTCGATTCTCAAACGGAACCACTCTTTGTGTAATCCACAGATTTTAGTAGAACATACAAACAAAATAAATACAACGTTCATAGTTCATACAAAATCCCATAGAACAAAGAAAGCAAGAAATTTTCCTTTCCAACTATTTTCTCCCCTTGATTCTTACTTAAGCCTCATCAAATCCAGCCAGTTATAGATAGTCAGTTATTTTATTAGCATTTAAATTCGTATGAATCTTAGTCTGAGAATAGTCTGAGAAGCTTTACTGTACTTAATAGATAAAAACTGCAACCAGTTATAAAAACCTGATCTTAGTATTAATTATTCATTCACGGATCAAATTTCAAAATACCTTAGGTCATTTGTAAAAAAAATATATTTTAGAAATAATTATGCAACAATTTTGTTCCAAAAAACTGACGTGTATTAATTATCTTGATTTATTTTTTTTATTTACAAAATTTTCATAACTTATAAATTATTATCAACAAAATCTATGTATAAAATATATATATATAATTGTTAGTAATTGTTATATTTAATTGTTTTGTTAAAAATCTTGTTGGATGTAGTTCATAAGAGGTTAAATGTATTATTTATTGATAGCTGGTTGTCATGGTAACCATATGTATACAGAATAAACTTATTTTCATTTTTTATATATAATGTTTCTTATATGCAGTATATATATATATATATATATATATATATGAAGATTGAGGTCATTTACTTGTTGTGTTATCTTTAGATGTCAATCAGTTTAATTGATAACAATAAAAGTTGTCGTTGAACATCGCCACTTCAAACACACTTTATATTCAAGTTTTTGATTTTGAATTCATAAAACTTGTATGTGTCAGTGATGCATATTTTAAAAATATATGTAACGTGAGAAGTTATTTATGACATGGCTAACATGTTAATAATAAATTATAAGAACTTCTCAATATCAAAGTATCTATATTAAAAATATAAATCCGTTCAGTTCAAACAATAATGTGTATATATATATATATATATATGATATAATATGTATTTATATAACCAAACACCTTATCCGGAAAGGCATAAAATTACAGAGGTTACGAGATTTTATATGAGAGTTGATTTTAGAATATAATTTTGAGATAGGATTTATAAAGGTTTTTTTACCACTTGTGCGAGTTTGACCACTTTAGATGTAGGAAACTAGATATTTATATTTAGACTGCTAAGAGACTTATCACAAAAAATATATTAATCAGGCTGTCATTAGCGTAAATTTTTAGACAAGCGGACAGACATGCTGGCAAATTAATAGTACAAAAAAACCGGCCATGTTTGATCATAACTCGCGCAGGAATGGTTCCGTACTGTTATATATATAAATATTTGTGGTAAGGAACCCTAAAAATCGACGCAAGAAGTGTTAGTGCCTATAATCAATCGGAATGCCGAAATATGGCATGAGTAACAATCGAAACCAATAAAAATAAATTAATAATAACTAAAAAAAATAGATGCCTTATTAAAGAATTCATATGATGGTCTATATCTATAATTTTTTCCATTTGTGTACTTAAATTTAATTAATACCCAAGTATTCAGGTACGAAGGTTTTGTAGCACCAAATTTTATTAATTATAATTTATAATTATTGAAATAATCAAAATAATAATGATAAGTATTTTAAATTTGATGGTTAAAAAAAGGACAGCTGATGCTTTATTATGCAACTAGTTGTTGCCCGCAACTTCTTCCACGTGTTTATTGAATATTGACAAACAATGTTTTTATCTTATACATCATCAAAAATCATCAAAAAATACAGAAATATCCAGAATGAAATTTTGCAAAAAAATATATTATTTGCATGTTTTGCTAACAAGGAAACAGCATAAAAGATAAATGTTAAATATATCAGTTTATCTTTAGTATATAAGGTTATGGATATTTAGAACATATATATATATATATATATATATAGAATTACCTATATATATATATATATATATATAGGTAATTCTCTTAGAATACAAAGAAGCGTCTGTGCCCGGTCTATAAGCCCATCAATGAAACCTTATTTAATATAAGTATTGTAAAACTAAGCCAATTTGGATGCGATCTTCACTAACTAAATTTAAAAATATTACAGAAATGTCTATGTTTTATTATCAATTGTATTGTGTTTTGTCTATTCGAGGAAATCATAAGATTTCAGTTTCAGGGAATTGTAGGCCTTAATAAGATTACAGGAAAGTATGAAAAACTTATTACAAGGTCGGTGTCAATCATTATTATTAACCTTAAATTATTTAAAATTGCTTTGTTTTATAATTAAATTTTAAATTACTATGCAAATAACTTGTATATTTCTTTATATTCTGCCAATATTTAGAATTACTATTTAGTTCAGGCATGGGCTGAGTATTTTCTCGTTAAAAAGCAAAAAAACGTAAAAAAATGTATGTATTTATAAGGATGAGGCAACTGTTTAAGTATTATAAATGAATTAGATAATTCTTTAACCGAAATAATATTAGAAAATGGCTGTCATTATTCATACCTTGATCTACAAAATAAGATATCTGATTACTTCTTTAATATATTTTATAAATGAATATTCATTGTATAACAGTCACAAGGCAAATTGGTTATCTTTGTGCAACAGATTATACAGAATAAAGAAAAGCTGTTTAAAACTTTTATCAAAGGGTTTCTGTTTCAATTTATCACATTTTTATAATTATTAGTAAAAATGATAACCCTCTCATTTGTAGGACACAGTAATGTTATTTATGTAATGGCTCATATTTTTATTTATCTATACTACAATATAAAAACATAAGTTTGTAAGTTGGTATGTGATGTTTATATCCAAAACACCCGACTTTAAAAGGTATTTATCTTTTTATATTTAGAATAGATTTTTATTTCTGGGTAGGTATAAGATGTTTATTTTTCCGTTTAAAAAAAAAAAGACAAAAATAATAATAAAATTGTAATAACAAAGAGTAAGTGTAACTTTACATACAAAAATAATATCTTATTTTTTGTATTTCTCTATTCAGGTACTTCCGTAGAGAATATATTTTATTAATAAGAAAGTCTTCATAAATATTTATAACAGCGTCTTTAATTCAATCAAAACGTAGTAAAATCGTTCCGATTTCTAATACATATGACTTAATTACTATTTTTTTTAAATTAGAATATTTTATTTTGGAAATGGCCACTGTATTTATTTTGCACTTTTTACTAAACTGGATGTTAATTTAAAAATGAATGTGTTTATTAATATTAATAATTGATGTATATCATTATTTTATGTTAATAAATATTCTAATATTTAATCAAAACTTAACATTATAATTGCACCGAACTACACAATAAATTTATCAAAATTGCGTGTTCATTTATCACGGCGTAAGAAAACTAATATAAATTATAGAAAAATGCAGTATTTTTTATATAATTAGGTATTCTTGTTCTAAAAACTTAATAATAAATCTAATTATTAAAACAAATCATTAACATATATCGCTGTTTCGCCTTATCTTAATGTGTTTTTTTAGAGTATGTTTTTTTAAGTATACTGTTCACCGGTTTCTAGGTTAGAGATATGGAGGTTAGAGGCAAGAAGAACCATCTTGTTTAGGAAGTCAAAAATTATCCCGTTGTATGCATAAAATAAAGCATATAAACTATAACAAAACGATAGACTATGATAGGAAATGAAGCTTTTCTATAAAAGAAGTGTACTGTCTGCCAAGTACAAAAATCATTTAGACACGGGGTAGCGTGTAAAGCCAAGTTCAAATTAACAGAACCAACGAATAGCAACGCGTGTAATTTAAGACGAATTATTTGAAGCTACTTTTGACTCCCTTATAACTCAAACTATTTCACATAAATAATTTACATGGCTTGTGCTTTGAGACTGACAAGATACATATATAAGATGTTTCAGAAACACACCTCAAACGACTACTTAGATTCTCCTAAAAGTCGTAATTTTTATAACTGACTGAACTGTGAATCAAAATTCTAACCCAGTTCCAAATGACCTAGAAAATTCAAATTGAACATCGACCTTGATGTTTGGGTAAATACAAATGAATTGATCAGAAACTAGTACATTTTTACAATTTTATTAAAAAAATAATATTGTTGATTATAATATTAGAAACACTTACTTTTATTGCATGTAATGTCAGAATCACACAAAAAAATATATATTTGTGTGGATCTCCAGTCTTTATGCGTATTTTAAGGTCTTTACTTGAATATACAAAGTGTAGACAACCAGCCCAATTTTTTTTAACTAAACATTTCAGTTTTAGTATTTACCTGTGCTTAACTAAGAGTATGGTATTTCGTATTTACTTATTAAGTAGAATTTAGTGTAATTTATAATGTAATAATAATAATAAATAATAATAATAATAATTTTTATTTGAAACAAAATAACAGACATGTATTACATAAACAACATACAAGTTGACAACTGCAAAAGTTATAAACTGTAGCGCAGCGTCAAGTAATAATAAACGTTAACACTTGATTTGATTTGTATTCTTTTAAACAGCCTTTAAGAAACTGGCTAATGGCTGAATTTTCACATTATCATATAAAAGAAAGGAAAAAAACCGTTATATTGAAAGATTCCATTGCTCGAGACCATTGTACCTCTTATTAGGTAGATTGAACTACAAAAGACTTATTCTGATAACAGCAGCAGCAATTTCCTTTATAAGAAGATTTGTTTGTTATATAAAGAGCTTTATAGTTACTAGTATATATATATATGTACTAGCAGACTCGGCCACGCGTTGCTGTGGTTGCTAAGGTTTTGGATATACCTATTACATTGTAGTAAACTATTTTAGAAGTCACGGTAATAAAAAAAAAAATAAAAAAAAAAATTAAAAAATCCCCGACCGCTAAGTAAAGGAAAAAAATTAAAATGCAAGTATATTTATCAAGGCCAATAACGAAATAACAATATTTTGATATAAAATAATATTGCGACTTAAAATTAAGATGTAAGTTATCCTATGTTTCAAGTTGGATCAAACTACACACGGTGTGCAAATTTGATTAAAATCGGTTAAGTAGTTTAGGAGTCCATCGCGGACAAACAACGTGACACGTAATTTATATATATTAAGATATATATATGTATATATATATGTATATATATATATATATATATATGATCTACCAAACTGCATTGGAATGCGTGAAAGCTTTGCCCTATTTCCCTACTTGGAAAGAATATGTGCCCAACAGTGGGACTAGTGGTGACCACCACTGTAACCTAGGTAATAGGTATAAGTACTGTATATATATGTTTTATATCAACTTAAGATGAATACTAGTTAATAACCTAAGATATCTTCATCTTAAGTTATTATGTACTTCCAAAAAATATATAAAATCTAAAGATCGTCAAATTGCTTGTCAATATTAAATTTTTTATTATAATTTTTTTAATATATAATTTTTAAAAGTAAATCTTAGTAGCTGATTTATATAACATAAGTTTTGATTATGAATTCATACAATAAATGTGATTCTTATTTATTTGCAGAGATATTCGCAATTTAAAATATAATGTTTGTAGCATTTAGAACTATCTTAACCGGCTTCGAGACCTCGCTCGAGGTTCTCAGTTGTGATTTTTTAGAAACATGAGCATTTTTAAAAATACTAATTAGATGTTAAGTGATTTAAGGAAATACCTTTAAAAGGTCTCTGCTACAATCTAAGCAGATTAAGGGATTTTGACGTATGAGCTATCGGCAGATAGTCAAATAAAATCGAAAATAATATTTTTATGGCTTATGTTCCTACGTTTCTTACGTGGCAACAGCTGGTGTTTAAATATTTTTTTACATTTATTTGATTATTATTACTATTTACTACTCATTATTATTAATATTCTATTATTTTAATATTATTATTAGACTGACTAATTATTACAACATATTTCAAACAAAACATTTTTAAAATTTGAAACCTAAATGGTTTGGTTTTATGTTACATTTCTAATGCGGAATAACAGCTTATCTTTCAAATAATAAGATATCATCAGAAAGAATCATATTAATGTGACTAATTTATATAAATTATTTGTTCTTTTTTTATCGGAATTAATTTATTTGCAGTTAAAAAACATTATATAATAGATAATAATTGAAAAGTTAGATACATAGATAGATGTCTATAAAAATATATAAAGTGACTTAACAAGTATCGTAAAAATTTAGAGCTTAACCCACCACTTTAATAAGGGTCGGTTGTTATTAAATTTTCTCTAAGATATATAACGCAGAGATTTGTTTTTTGATAATATTCATTAATATTTAATACATAAGTAGCAACAAATAAACTTTTGACAGATGTCATTCAATCATAGAGTATATTTTGTTGTATTTTTCAGATACAGACGACTTTTATTAAATAATAATATTATTGTAAAGAGGGATTTACTTATGTTTGTAGTTTTATGGTTTCTAGCCTCACTTGTCAAGATTTCACAAGAGTGTGTTGCCGATTATATACAGATAAATTTAGATTTTTAAGGAAATTTCATGACATTTAAGTTTCTTTTAACTTGCATAAATCCCACATAAATATACCTAACTATAGAGAAGTTTAAATAAATATGTAGTGTTCAGATAATTATATATTATCTGTTAAATAATAATAAAACTTAATAGAACTATTATTGTAATGTACCAAAACAATTATTTTTATGTTTTAATATAACGAAATACTAAAGTATAAAGTATATATCACATTAAAAATGGTACCTATTTGTATCAAATCACAATATGCAAAATTCAATCTACGGCAATAAAAAATAAATAACGATATATTATAAAAATCCAATGAATGATAATTGAATGAAAGAACGATGAATGAACGAATCGTAAAAAAATCAGAAATCGAACACAATTGATAAACTGAAACTCACGAATTTATGTCTCGGCACGATCGCCTGACACTAACGAACGAACGTAACTGATGCTATATCACTTAAAAACTATACAAAAAATCTCAAATTATAATTTATTAATTTATTGTGTTCTTCTATTTATAATTACATTTTTTTAAATATCGCAGTGTTTTTCAAGTATTAAGGTTTCGATTTATGTGAAATTAATTTACTGTAGGATACAAAAAAACTACAAACCCTATGTAAATTTCAAGAAAGAATATATAATATCCTATTTATCTAATAAATAGGTAAGTTAGAAGTTACTTTTAAAAAGGAAAAGTTTTTGTTTTTCTTATACTTAGTTAAGGACGTGTTTCTAATAGAGATACATATAATATGAAATATCACATCACTACATTGACAAAGCTTGTCTACGCACACACGTACCTATGCTTGTATAGAGCGGAAATGATTTGTAAAAAAAATAATTTTTATAGGTATAAATATTTCTATTTTCATATTTCATTCTTTTATTTACCTCAATTCTTTTAATATTATTTTTGTATAATTATACTCGTACATAATATATGATACACGTAATTATTATTTTATTATTATATGATGTTAGACGTATTATTTATACTGTGAAAACGCATAGTTCAATAGCTGCTACTTGGTCTCACAAACGAAAAGTGCAAGGTCATCCGAGTGGTAATGGCGGATTCAACACGTTGGACTTCCCTAAAGTTACAATTCTTGATGCTGGATCTCTTGGACGCTCAGAGCTGGGTGCGTCGAGATCATGCTGGTTTTGTTAGTTTTGATAAATATTACCGTCCGACCTGATGCAACGACCTGAAGGAATACTGATGGATGTATAATATGATACTGGATCTTCTGAACGAATGGAACTGGTATCATCTGTTACTAATTTATTATTTAAGTTCTGTGTACTATGTATTATTGGAAACAAAACTACTTGTAAATATCTTTCAATTCCACCCTTCGAAAATCCGTAGTACTCGTGAAAACCTTAGAAAATACAATATGATACTCAGCTTGACACTTCAACCACATAACCACACTTGCGTGAGAAAAAGATTATATGTAATAATGTAGTAGCATAATAATAATTATTATTATTAATATTGATTATATTAATAATATACAGTCTATCGATTCCTTGGTAATGATGTTGTTATAACTTTTGCTGTTGCTGTTGCTCTTGAGGGTGCTGTTATTATTGATGCTGCTATTACTTTATCTCTAAAAAAGTTAGTTATTTTTAAAAAGGTAAAATATAAACAATATTCATTAATTATACTTTTAACGAAAAAAACCTTATGTATTATTAAATGTTAGAGTCATAAGGGGTATCTTGCCTGGATCATTACTCTCGCTACTTTCAGTTGCGTCTCTTTACAGGAGGCCTTACAAGGTCATATCGATAGAACAGATTAGCTGATACTCTACCTACTGAACTGACCGCAATTTATATGCTATATCTGATTACGTCTGTGGTTTTTAATGGACCCTAGTGTTGAAAATAAATATTAATATTTTTAATATATTGAGAAAAGCAGACACAACGAGTATGGTCTTGAGGGTCGTATCTCAAATTTCTTCAAAAGATTTCCCTCACCCTTGCCAGCCAGATTCGACAGAAAAACCTGATGTACTTTATTGTTAAGGGTCTTTTTTATCTATAAATAAATTATTGGAATCAGTTGCGTAGAACGATTTTGAGAGTTGTGTAAGGACTCCCCCGTTCGCTCTGAGTCCAGTACACTGTACACAGCACGTTACTGTGCTGTACTAGTTACTGTTCTACACAGTGAAGCATTTGTGTTTAATAATAATTGGAATATAATTCAAATTTTTACAAATAGTAACATTAATTTTATTTCATTATAGTTTTGCATTTTCTTTAATAAAAATATCATTTGAATCTACATGTGACACGATGTAAATTTATTTGCTTATAGCAAATATTAATACTACATTGGACCAAAAAATAAAAGTCTTACCCCTGAATACCCCTGCAAGACTACTTAATACCTCCTTACTACTTACTTTAAATAAACCTGCATGTACCTATTTATTTTGTATATACAAACTAATTGATATCGTGATTTGTGGTTAGAAATATAAATTTTGAATGTACATGTCAACTCCCTGAAAAGATTATTGATATAGATCAAAAAATATGATCTTATATTCATTTATAACTGTAGATGCTAAATAATGATACCTAGGTACTGTAGATAATAAATAATGATAATTATGAATAATGTACTTAAGAAGTCGAGGGATCTCTTGCATAATTGAATCGATATGGCTCAATAATAACCTAAATAAAATACTTCGTTTATTTTCTGTTTATGTTTTTGCAACGTGCTTTTTAGCAAGCCTTGACTATTTGTACTAAGTACTGAGATAACAGATGTTACTTTGTGAGTCTGATCAGAAGATGGACACACATACATTCTATAGAATATTACTACGTATATACCTAAATAGTTTGTTATTAGACTGTGTTAAATTAAACCTTGAACACACACTAAAAATTTTAGATGGCTCATACGTTTAAGACTCACATACCTATAAGCCGCATGATATTTGTCGTTTATTAAATATATTCTCAGTATTTATAATGTTCATTTCTATGTATTTGTATCTTTGTCTAACACCCTGAACACAAGTAAATAATTTGCTTACTTAGGGGTTAGATCAATTTGTGTAATTTGTCCTGTATTATTATTTATTTATTATTAAACACCCTTGAATACGAAAAAAGCATAAGTTACTTATGAAGTAGTTCAAAGACCAACAGTTTTTTACAAATTAACAAAAAATGTGTAGGGTTAAAAATCAATCTTCAAGTTGTTCGTTAGATATATTTAGTTCCTTCGAATTATTCTTGACAACATTTAAGTAATTAGTTATAAATAAAATTAGTAGTAATTTAAATGTAATAGGTAAATAATAGTTATTTATATTTGACAACAGTTTTATACAATAATTCCAGTAAAAGTAAACCTTATAAATGAATCCTTCATTAACCTTACAAAATAATGTTTTTTTTTATAATTCTAGGTTACATAGGTATGCCTTGGATTATTATTTGGCATAAAATTACTTGATCCTACTTACTTTCTGTTTTTTGCTTATATTTTATTTCTATCTATCAGCATTATTTAAAAAATACATTTTTTAACACGCTTTTAATAGCTTCGGATGTATCTATCTATCTATGTAACGAATTCTTTGAACGTGATTTTGACCTACTTTGAAATGTCGTATTAATTTGAATTCTGGCATACTTGTCAAGGACCGATGACAATGCAATAATTTAATCAATTCGTCCCGTTATCCTTGCCAGGATCCTCAGGATAAGCGAATTTCAAGTAAAAAGAGACAAACATATCCGTAGCGTGCGCCTTGCACATGCGAAAGAATGAGATAGAATATATGAAGCAGCATATTGTATTCTCGGAGTCTCCTTTTTGTGCGATGATACTATATACACAAACCTTAAAACTTAGTTTTAACTTATAAACTGAAAAAATTAACATTTTAATAAAACTTCAATTTGTATAAATTAATGAATTTAAATGTGTAAAAAATATACACTTTTAACAATACAAAATCCAACTTAAATACTAAATATATAGGTAGTTAGGATATAGGTATAAAACAGCAGCTCTTATCTTTCAATTCAAATTGGGTGATAAATGAATATTTCATTTGATGTTTTATATCGCCATCTTTTGTCGTCTTGGGATAACCAGTATAGAAATAATTCCTATTCTAGCGCACTGATACATTCCATGATGTAGCGATAGATGGAGTTGTTTAAAATTACATTTTTCTGATTGTATTTTGTAATTAAATTTAATTAAATATATATTATTGCAGTATGTAAAAAAATAGTTTTTTTTGTTAAGTAATACAAAATCTTTAGTTTTTTTTTTATCAATTAAAAATCAATTCAGTTTTGTCAATATCCAACTTTAATTTATACATATATATTTTCCCTATTCATTGTAGTCGGTACAAGGTCGCTCCCCCTCAGTGTCATTCAGGTGCGCGTGCGCAAGTCACGTGGCGGACGCACGTGCCCCTAATTGTGTAGGCTGAATGCCAGTTTGTCAGAGACTCAAGGTCTGGATGACGTTGTAATAAATAAGAATTTGATTTCGTTAATAATAAGAGTTGTTTTTGTTTCCTTAAGGTTTTTCAGACGGTCTGATAAAAAAATATAAAGAACTCAATATTTTTTTTTTGAAATATGAATGTAAAGTTGTAACATAAAAATACTTATTATATTTAATATATTAAAAGAAAAAGTCTTACATTCTTTGGTAATTTTTACATTGATTACCTATAACATCCGTGTTTGAAGTGCAAAAAATATTGATGTATATATTGTATTGATTTAAATTATTTGATAACCCTAGAGTACCAACTTACAGACACACGTACACACAAACGCACACAGAGACTTGAATAATTTAAAAGTTGCTAAAGGTCATTACATAGAGAAACTTGAGTTATTTCTTGATTTTATTTTATACACGTTATTTACATTAAAATTGTTAACAAATTTAAAATTATCATAATTCCATTGAATAGACAGTTTATAAAATATCTTGAAAAAAACAAATAATATGTACTATAATTCATACCCAAATTAATAACAACATTTATATAACAGTTGATTTGCAAAAAAAGACAATAATTTACCATACTATTGAACTTGCAGACAGGATGCATCCATTACGTATCGTGAAGAGAAACGTGTCAGAATAATCTTTACTTAGGTACTTATCGAATAGGAACACTTTTAAAGTGCTTAACTGTGTGTTGAAGAAAGGGTAAATTACCCTTATTTTGTTATTTATCTGAAATCATAATACCTACGTACTGAAATTTTGTTCCAATTTTAAAAATAACTACTAAGATCTAGGGCTTGTTTGTTAATTTATTTTAAGTAAAACAGTATTCGATTATAAATGATTATAAACTTTGACATTAAAGTTTAAAAATAGATCTACTTAATATATATCATAGTTTTATTGAACTCCGTCACCAAGACTACATCAGCACAATGACCTTAATAAACCATTAATTCACCAAATGTTTGCGAAACAAACAGTCTTACTTTTATTGTAATTTTAGCTGAAACTGAAAGCAGTTTATTTCATGGTTCCCCGTGTATATGGCAAAAAATTTCAACAGTATAATGTTTATAAGTCACCTCAGACAATGTTTTAAAAACATCAACTTGCAAAACTAACGTTAAAAAGTTAGAAAGAAATACGAAAAGACACTTTGAATGTGTTTAACCATGAAGTTACAGACTTCAATATAATTAATGGATGTTTATGTATGAATAATTTAACTGTCACGTTTGCATAAATGTGTTTTAGCTGCAGTTAATCGTTTACGTTACACGTTGCGATACTTGCATTATAATAATTAATATTGATAATTATTATATTCGTGTCAGGGTTCGCTCTAAAGGAGTGGGGGGGAGGGGGTTCTGCTCCAAGTTAGGGGAAAATTCCAGTAAAAGTTATTCTACAGAATAATTTAAAATAGAGTAATTTAAAATATAAATCTACTTTAATCTTATACAATATTATTGTATGATTTGTATTTTTAATTTATGTTATAATTAAGAAAATAAAATAAGGTTTTCCAAAATTTCGTGTCCATTATTTATTTGATATGTAATATATTATTAACTGTAATTCCTTGAAATAGTATGTAAATAAGACAATTTTAATAGTTTATATTTACTGTTTTGTTTATATACTTCTTTTTTAAATTGAAATGATTTTTGTATGTACATATTATATGCCAATTATATAATACATATTATTATTGAATATTGTTTAATATACCTAAGTATTATTCATACTGTGACCTGAAAATGCATACTTCAGTGACCACTAGGTCCTTTATTTTATAGACGAAATAATCTAGGTCATCCGTGTATAGACCGTTGTGTAAGTATAGTAAAATATTGCCTCCGAACATAACTTTTAAAGTGTCCTTAAAACACAAATTTGATTATTTTAGTCATAATATATATATAATTATTAAAATTTGAGTTGAAAAATCATGAAGTTTTTATAAGTTTATTAAATATTAACTTATTATAATTCAGATATATCTACAGTGTATTTTGTGTTTGCTCAAGAACATACTACAAGAACTCTATAAATGTATCAATTTGATTTATTATATACAACGTGATTCTTATACAGGGTTATTTGTAATTAGTTGATTTAATTTGTTCTTTTTTTAATTTAGTTTTTAAAATTTAAGTTTTCCCAAAACAAAAAAATATTTGTTGCCTCTGAACTGGCATTAACTCTGAGATTAGGTATGGCGTCCGTCTGAACTTTTAAGTACATCTTGTATAATACAGAGCAATAAGTAATAGAGGGAGCAAAAATTTTTTGTTTTGTGATTTTTGTGTTGTTTATCAAGATTCGTAAAAACTCGTAGAACAAATGTTAATGGGATTAATGTAAAAAGGCTGCCTGCAAGAGGTGGCCAGTTAATTAGAAATAACCCTGGATATACCTAGTATTAATTCCTCTTATAATAATAAAATTATTAAAACTAACAGTCACCTCAGTTTCGTAAATTATATATATATTTATTAAATTCATATTAATAATAACGAAATAGGAAAGCAATTTACAATATTAAAAACTATTTTTCTCGTCAGAGTGCGGACGATTCGCGTGTCCGTGTAAATATCACAAACACGTGAGTGCTGGGTCGTGAGATTACTCCATACATAAATAATACATAAATACATTTCCCAAAACAAAGAATTTTATTTTAGGTATGCTTAGTTTGTATCCTTACATTGTTTCCTCTTTCGTATTAATTTCCTTACATTATATGTTTATGAGTTCAATATTCTTAAAAAAATCTTTAGTTTTAGAGTTTTTGAATCATACGAATATATTATTGGGTTTGATCAGGGTGGTACGATCCTATGACAAAAGAAACAAATATTCAAAATTCATTTCCCACAACAACTGGGACCCTCATTTCCTTTCTCTTTTGTCCTACATAGCTTAATCCTTCCTTATTCCTCTTTAATTTTAGCGTTGCATCTGTAAGTCCTTTTTGTATAAGATGTGGGCAACGGAGGCTACTTGAGGAGGATTCTAAACTTGTTAACACAAAAAAGGTAATACGATAAAAAAAAATCGATATTTAAATTTGTTGTTTGCATACAAATTGAAAGCCAATCATTATTGTATTGACAACCCTGAATGGTATACCATACCGTACCATAATTACCGTAGGTACCACAATTTACAACCCTAATTTAAACCCAACCACACACGTGATTCGAGGTCAACGCCTCCGTGAGATAGATATCGAGACCGGTTCCCCTTAAATGTAGTCAGCCTTTCACGTGCTTAGTTTTAAGTTTACTCCATCAAGGTTTGTCAAATTTGGTTACCTTTGTATTTACACAAAATTTTTGAAGTGCTTCGATTGCGTTGTATTCATAAAAAAAACATTACCTACCATTAACCTAATGTTTCGAGGGTCCTTAAGTTTTTATTCTATCGGGAACAGTATCTTTTTTCAGGATGAAAAGTATGTATGTTCTTTTTTGGCAATGTAATATGTGTACTCGTTTTGTAATGATCGGTAGTCTTTAGTTAAGATGTAACAACGAAACAAAATTAACATTCCCCTTACACTATTAATATAATATTATTAAGGATACTATACAAAATATGCTTATACATAGTACAACATACAACTTGTGGACAATCAGGATCTCGTTATCATCTCTATTTCAATGTCTCCACGTGACTGGTACTGTGCTAACCATGTGACTTCTCAACATAGTTTTGTTTTAAATGTATTGAGGTTGGATTGCAATCCACTAAAACACTGACTTTGGACAATGTTTATAAATAGAACTAGGGATTTGTTATAGGGAAATCATATTTTGTAACATTTTTTTTTATTATAAAATTTACTATACATTTGAAAATATATTGAGAGTATATGCATTCATGTAGGTACATATATGCACAGTACAAGATTAGTGATGTAGCCAAGTCACGCGTACTTTATCGTGTCTCGGAGATCGACGGAGGCCAGACTGTAATATTCCAAAACTATTTGCGTCATCCAACAGACAGGCATCACAATAATATAATAATTCACACTCACACATTTGTGTCTCACTTTAGTGTTCTCTTTTGGTATCTACTTGTCCATCATAATAGTTGAAATACTTTATATGGAGTCTTTAAGCACAGACTGCACAGGTTCAATTTTCTCTAGCTGTTGTTACAGGCATGGAATAAATAAGACAGCGTTCATAGGAAACGCAGTCTGGGCAATCAACTTTATTAATCTTGTTTGTCAAAAAAAAAAGTTTCAGGCTTCCAAAAAAAACTATTATGAATAATATAGTCTATGACCAACTTCAAAGTTAGTTTTTAACGTTGTTGGAATAACTTTTGAAACCAGTTAAACAATTTTGATGAGCAAACATACAAGCCCACAAGTTAACAAACTTTACTTACTTATATATTAGTATAGATGATTTTCACAATGTACAGCAACAATTCCAATAGTTCATTCACCCGACACAGTTTTCATTAGACCTTGTATGTCAGGAAAAGAATAGGAGATTTCAAAATGGCTTACAACAATGAATGAAAAGTTTGAATGAATGTTTACAATAGAATAATATTTGAATAGATAATTTTTAGTATTTATATATTTATTATTCATACAAATTAAAGAAAAAAATAGAAACATCTACCTAAATAGATCAAGTAAGTTATTAATTAAAGAAGAAAAGATAATACCGGGTTTTTGCTTCATTGTTACAACTAAAGTAATGCATACTCTACAGTCTACACCTATCAACTGTTTTCCTTGTAACAATGTGAGCGTAATTGGAGTTCATTCACCCCAGAGTAATTGTAGACGTGTGAGTGAATGCTGTAATAACCAGTTTAAACTAATATTGGTATTTGTAACCATGTATATAACATAGCTATAGTCTATAGATTAAATATACACTCGTAATATCTTGCTTAGATGATTCATGATAACAATGTTGTAGGTAATATATGGTTAAATTTTAATGTCTAATTTCAATTTTGTTCTTCTATTTTTTTTTAATGATAAATAGCAATATTTTTTGCAATAATGCATACAAGTAGTACAGTATCGGGGTCAGTAAGGTACCGTGTCATTTTTGAAGCTTGTGCAACAACTACAAACCTATTTTGTTATTTGAATATTGAGCTAGTTCACTTATCTCTACCGAACACGTGAATTACGCACGTGGTGTGTATTATTTGTCGGTGTAAATAAAAATAAACTTTATTTCTAAGACAATACTTTCCGTTTACAAATCGATTATGCATTTTGTGTCAGAATTAAGCCTTCGCTATTATTTATTACTCATTTCTAAATAAAGGTTATGAAATCAATTTGGTTATTTACTCGGTTTAAATATAACTTAGCTAATAATAACATTCTTGTTCAACCTTTGTTAGCGCGCTGAATAATTCCTTAAAACAGATGATAAATTGTCGTTCTGTCGACTATTCTGTCGCCTACGGGCAAAAATTTACTTTTTTTTTTACTATTATTATAGGAGAGACCTTAATTAAAAGTCTATTTTGCTGGACATCGCCAATAGTTTGAACAGCTAGCCGTTCGGAACATTAGTGAAGACCGTGTGCGTCCTTGTCTCTGGAGGCTGCTGGCGCTTGTCTGCACCAGACTGCCGTTGCTCGACAGCGTGTATTGGCATCGGATAATAACCAACTCCGATCTGGTGACATTGGTGGTAGTCATTTAACGTGCAAGCATGATATTTTTCATAAATTTGACAGAATAAGTCAATTACAATAAATATGAACTTGCAAATACTTCACCAATATTCTGTTTAAAATTCAAAATTCGACAATTTTGTATCGATAGAAACTTACAAAACAATTTGCATTGTCAAAATTATCATTCTGAACGAATATTTACAAAGACCTGAGAATGACGTGACCTGTCTATGTATGCTTTATGATTATTAATATTACTTAATTACTAACACATATAAACAATATAAATTGAAGTGGCAGCGAGCATTTACTACGATGCCCGTACATCCCTTGCTTACAAACTTGTTCATGAAAACAAATACAAAATCTACAATAAAAAGTAAAACTTCTTTCAAAAACACAAATTGAATTTAAAAATCTAAAAGTGAAATTAAAAATCTGCGATCAAAAATGGAAAACTAAAGGAAAATCGAATATTTATTTTGTTTATACTTCAAAAAAGTTTTTACGCAATCTTTGACCCTGGCTATCAACATAAATAAATGGTTGTTATGCGGAAAAACTATTCTCAAATGAAAGTCTTCAAATTACATTCTATTCGATTATTTTTCGGGTAATTTTTCCAATTTGTCTCTTCACAAGAAACACTATATGCATGTTATTTTTGTAATTCAACTTTCGTTAACCATAATGACTAGTAAATATATATTTACCCGGGTATATTCCCGTAAATACAGTGTAGTGAACTACCACGAGTCCGCAAGGCTTCGAGCTCATTTTTTTTTTTTTTTTTTTTTTTTTTTTGTCTGTCTATGCTGTTAGCCCTGTTGGCTATTACAGCGTCACCGGGGGAATGGGATACTTCGAGCTCAAAGCTTGAAAAGGAACCCCGAATAGGTTCAAAAATTGTCTGCAAGATTCCGATTAATTTAAGTGGATATAATTGCCGCATACATAAATATACATACATATATATATATATATATGTATGTATATATATATGTATATATATATATGTATATAATATATATATATATATATATATATATATATATATATATATATATATATATATATATATATATATATTTATGCATTATCTCAACTCAATTTTATCATGAATGGCAAAAATAGTACTGTGTTTGAACAAACGTTAATATCATTGAGTGATGTAAAGTTTATTGATAGAAACACGAAGTGACTGACTTTGAATTTTATTAGATATACATATTATTCGGATTCAAAAGAGAAAAGTGATGTTAATATTGGCTATTACTGGCGACTTCCTCTTCACGACTTCTTACTCTTGGGGCTCGTTCTTATCATGTAGAACTTTGTTAATTTCACCAGCTACACCTTGGGAGATTTCATCCTCGGTTTCAAAGTAACAAAATAAAAACTGTTTGTTTTGTACACATTTCAATTATTTTTGTTTTATTGTAATTATAGCTCAAACAATTTTTTACGTAACCCATGAAAATTAAAGATTTTTCCGGAGTAAAAAACATTATATTTCATTTAAATAAAATAAGCCAATAAGCCAACGCTTCACGAAATTTCATAAAAATACTTCGTCTTTATAAAGATGATAAATAGAATGCTATATTTATTAAGGCGGATTACCTTCCTGCAGTCATCTAAATATTGCCAAAACCCTTTGTATGATTTTTACGTTAGGTACAAACAAACAAACACAAAATGTATAGACAAAAGTTTTATAAATTATGTTTAAGGATAGGTTCCCTCACCAAATTTAACATACTTCGTTTCACCAACATTTTTCAACAATACACTGAAAATGGCGTACTATTGGCTGTAAATTTTACGATCAAATTTTTTTTTCATTCATCATCACTCTCTATCTGTTCAACCATCTCGCCCAGTCCTCCTCTACTATAGTCTAAGACAGATATGTTAATAGGACTCATTAAAATGAAAAGATAGTCGTCAAAGACTCGTGACTTCGTAAATATTCGTAGTATTATTGGTTGCTGTTTTTAGATTCCCATTGAGAAGAGATATTGAATTTTAAAATACATCAGTGTTTAAGGCAAAAAGTACCTAGTAGGAAACAGAGAATTAAAAAAACAGCCTGAGTGCCAGTAGAATTCACACACGTAGGGTTCAAAAAACGGCAAATAAAACATTTGTTATATGGGAATACTTATTTTCTTTAACTTTTCTTATTTTCTTTAATACTTATTTTCTTTATTATTTATTTTTAAAGTGAATATATAAATAAATATTGCGTGAAATCCGTTTTAAGCGCCTATCCGTTGCCGTTATTAATATCGAGCAGTCATCATGTTTGTGGTATGGTATATCAATCTCAAATTAAAAAAAAAATTGTTTTTAGTATTTGCTGCTATAGCGCCAACAGTTTTTAGAATCCCGTACCCTTTGGGTATCTAAAAACTTTTATTTTTTGAAAAATAGATTTTTAGAGATAGATGTAACGAAAACCTTTGTGCACTTACTTGCTTGGGATCTGCATTTCTTCTATATATAAATAAATTAACATATGTATATGTATATTTGTTATCAATGCTTAGAATTTGTTATGCGCGTGCGCAGTCCTACTATTTCGGTACTGCCACGTGCGTGTAATCTCCAGACATCAACACATCAACAGTATTATAGTTTGTAATAATAATAACACGTGTATTTAAACCTGCTTATCATAAAAAATATTACTTTATCTATAAATAATTATTTTTCCTTGTTTTATATAAATAGAGTAATATTTACAAATATCGTATTTAAACTTGGCATAACAGTAAAACATTATTATAACATAAATAATTATTAATATCTAATAAACATTATACTTATAAAAAAATATATAATACTAAGATACCTCCACACGCGACGTTTAAAAAAAAGTGGTCCATTTAATTGCCGATTTAAATGAAATTTTCATAACAGGTCGTTTTTATTGAAATATTATTACGTCTCAAATTTTAATAGTTCTAAGTAGTAATATAAAATATGTTGTAATTATAAAAAGCTTTACAATTACTTATGTTTATTAATATAATTATTAGCTCATCTTATTTTGAAACCTATTTAGTTTAGAACAGGCTATAAATTTAAATTAATAACCCATTGTGTTATAAAAGCAAAGCAATAATTCTTAAGAAACAAGCACCTTTTAAAGATGACTTCTGAATTGTTAAATATCATTTATTTAAGATTATATATCATTTAATTTCAATTACAAATATAGAATGAAAAGATAAACCGATACGGGCACGGATTCGAACCCGCGACCTCTGGGAAACCGTCCCGTCGCTCTACCAATTGAGATACCGTATCGCTGTCCGCCTCGGTGAATTAATATTACCGATATGATATTTTCAAACATCATTTATTTATATTAAAAAACTGGTAAATATTTTTAATCTTTATTCGTACCTATATTTTTTTTATCTTTTCAAAACTAAGCAACTAACATGTTAGTTTCTTAGTTAAAAACTTAAACCTATTAAAAGACAACAGAACATTATTTGCTCTATTTTTTTGTAAACTACAAACATTAAAACAGATAAATGTATAATTCCAACATAATTATATTCAACGCCCTTTGCCAGTTTAAAAAAAAAGAGACACGTTTCTTGACAGGCGGGAAAACAAGCAGCTGGTTATAAATGTGACTGTAAAATATTAAGAGTCGTGTGTAATCACGAGCTAAAGTAAGAAAACGTATTTCTTCGTGAATATTTTTTAATAACTAAAGTAAATATCAACGACATAGAAATTTTGTAATTCATAATCATTGACATATTTTTTAAATGTTATTAAATCATTCGGAATGTTATTTTGTTTTGTTATTATGCTGTTACATCTTGTGTTGTATGATTTTTTTTTATTTCATATTATTATTATTTTAAAAATGTAAATAGTAGTAAATATATACAAAAATATTACTATGGCGTTAAGAATTTAATCTAATTGGCTAATCTAGAAGCATGCGTTTCAGAGCACGTGGTTTACTGTTACACAACCCTGACATAGATAGTGTTCACGTGTGCGCGCGTACTTGTGTATGTGTACATATTATGCATATGTGTGCTTCTAACATAAAAGATTTTGTTTATCTAAAACCTTTTTAGATAAGTTATTCAAAATAATCGTATTTCTTTTGAATAAGTTACTTATTTTAGGTTGCTAATACGGTTTTAACTGAAGTACTAAAATATTTATTATAAATAATAATTTAAATAACGTTAATAATATAATATGTATTTTTAAAACATTCGAACTCTATATATATATACACTTGGTTTGTTATACCCATTACCCGTCTTTGTTTGAAGAGGCCCAACCTTGTTGATGTAATAATTATGTTCGCTGACTTAACAGAAATTTTATATAAGCACGACTACGGAATAAAAATTTGTACGTAAATTTTTTTGTGGTTTTGTTTTTTTTTCACCATTTTATGTTGTACAAAAATTTAACAAGACTATCGTCTTCTGATACTGAAAAATACCAATAAACTAAAGGTTTGATATCGATATCGGTAACATAACTGGTAGAAAATTGAACACTACTAATTTTCAAACTATGCGTTCTTCTATCTCCAATGCTAAGTTAGTAGACACATGATGATCGAGAGAAGGCTTCCAAAGTGTGTGTATGTGTGTGAGCGCGTGTATGCGCGTGTGTGTGTGTGGAAGAAACAGCAACATTGCGCTAATTGAAGAGGCAAGTAAGTCCCCGTATCTGTGGTTTTTCTGACATTATTTCCCGGCAACCAGGCCCCGAAGTTTGAACAATTTTGAACATGTCTTCAATTATGTAGAGCAAGAATATAAGAAAAAATAAGTTAAATAAAGTTATAAACGCGACTGTTGTCTGATCGTATACCCAACATTCGAGCGCACAATAATACTATAAAGGATTCGCTTCTAAAACTGAATGGAACGCAATATGAATAGGAAATTTCAATGAACTAGCACTTCCTATTCACGTGTTTCCCGACCCATTTAACAGCTAGACTGACAGACTATATTTAGACTGTCTGATTAAATACATATCTTCGTGGACAGACACGCAGAAAAATTAAACATGTAAAAATTTTGGTATCTCCTTTTTTTTAATTGACATGCCACGTCATATTGCAAAATAAAAAATCCCCTGAAACTGTACCAATTATAGGGTTTTAACCTTTAACTGGTGACTTGTAGTCTCGCAAGCCGATATACGTTATGTCATTTTATCTATTTTAAGTAGTTATATGTGTGTTTGTGTTGACTCGAATTTAGGACTGAATTGAGGACAAGTGGCTCGATCATGCTTAACTTACAAATAAAATGGACACTTATGCAAATCTCTCTCATAAGTCAGACACTATGTCATCACTTTAATATATATTTATGCATTGGTAATTTATATTCTTTGCAGTTCCTTCCCCCAATATATAATTTTTGATTCCAAAAAAAGAGAGTCAAGAGACAAAACTAATACTAATTAATAAATAGAAGATCACGAATGGAATCCAAAAAAGATATAACCCGAACTATTCTAACGGTGATTGATAGTTTTGTCAAAGATAGCTTCTTGTTTGTCAATTGCCAGGTTCGAGAAATTAACTTTGGAGTTTAGTTGGATATAGGTAAGTACTTTTTAAATAATATGTTCATTTTTATATTTTAAGTTCTGATTGTTGGTCTTATGTTTAGTTTTGTTTATGTTATAGCATACGTGTCTTTATTATTAAGAGTACACAGTGCAGTTTTAATTTAATCTTTCATATATTATAAGCAGTCAATAAAACCATACAACCTACAAAACCTCACCTCACCTCAATAAGAATATGATCACGGTCTGTGCCGCTGGCCGCTCGTCACCAAAAATGATATAGGTATAAAAATCATGTCACCATTCAAAGGTCAATCAATGTGTTTGTCAAGTGTCAAAGACACAATCAGTAGAAACCACATCTATCCCATTTAGCTCACCTCACCTCAATAAGAACAATCATGGTATATGTAGTTGTGTGGTTGTAAATAAAAATATTTCTAGATTACCAAAAACTAAGTAGTTATATAGGTAATTCCGCACCTTACGTAACAAAAGAAAAATACGTTTCCAATAAACAATATATCCATCTTTAATGCATTGGCAAGTTGGCATTATTCATTGCAACGTGGTTTCAAGACCGTCTCAAGGCCAGCCTTGTCCTAATTGCAAAACAACTGACAGACATTTTGACAGGTCGTACTCATCAATTTATTAAAACAAATAAATCAAAATAATAAGCAAATTCAAGAATTAGTTGATTTGTCAAAATCGTTTTCCAAGTCTGTTTTTTTAAATTATATATGTGAATGATTATTATGATATTATAAATTCTAACCTACTTAATCTTAAAACTTTAATATTTTTTTTTACAACATATCCATTTATACCAATGTAACGTTTAACATGAGTAAATATGTTTTGACACTATCAAACACCGTAAATTCTTATCGTGAAGCAAAATGCTGTTAAGTGCCTCATAAAACCATAAAATAAAAAAAACAAAGTAAATATTACGTTATTTACGGCGCCATACATCCACGTGTTTTCGGCCAGTTCTTTTCCATCAAACGTTCATTATAATATTGATATTGTCACAGGATATAGTGTAGCGATATGTCAGCATCGGCGGCAACGTGAGGCGTGGTCTGCCATGTGCAACACCAAATGGTGGCCACAACGTGACCCAGGGCTGCCAACATGACAGAAACGTTAGTGTCCATCCTTATAAATATATCATAACTGTTTCTATAAAAATCTGTTTAAATTATAAATATATATCTACATTATTAAAAATTGTTATAATATGGATATCTTGTGCATTTTTATTATTTTTATAGGTAATTTTCTCTTTGTGGTATATAATATAATATAATTTCACTTAATATTTTTTATATAAAAAAATACTATATATTTTTGATTAGTGACATACTTTTGAAATATAAATATATACGATTTACAACTTGATCAATGCCAAGTACTAAAAATGAATGTCGCATTGTTTGTTACCACATGATCGGTACGAGGCCGTCTACAATTACATATCACGAATATATATGTATGAATAATTCCACAAAAACAACATTTACGCAATACCTTTATTATAGGGCAGGAGGAGTTTATTTGATGCTATATATTATTTTATAATTTATTTAATACATAAAAAGAAATGGTCATTACTTTGATATTTCTATATATTTTGTAAATAATACAGAAATCGTTTTTTATTATTCTTTTCATCGATGTTTGAAATATTGAACCAAGAAAAAATGTTATTAAGTTACTTTATTAAATAAGGTACAATATTTTTATATATTGAAAAATAATACAACAATGTTGATTTTTTTTACCAGTCCGGTTTCAAATAAAAAATATGATTGAAATAATTTATTTACTACATAATAAATAACTTAAAGAGCTACTGCTCTTTAAGTTATTTATTATGTAGTAAATAAATTATATTATATATATATATAAATTATATTATACTTAATATATAAAGATGTACCGAGATTCTCAAACTTTAGAAATAATTGAAAGGCCAATTAAAATAAAAAACAATAAATATAAAAAGCTCAAAATATCGCCATCCTTAAATTTATGACGCAATATGTATGTTTGTTTGGATGTTCTTAAGCTGCATGTTTTTATTCGCATCATGAGAACATCAACGTGACTAAAACCTAAAAAAAATATTTATCTACGATTTATTTTTGTTATCATTATATTTATGATATTATTACAAATAAATATTAGATAAATTATCAAGATTATAATAAATTAAACATGGTGCGCCAGATAAATTACAAAAGTAATATTGACTATAAACAATGATTTATTATAAAATAATTGCTGTCTGCGGTACCTAGGCATACCCTTCGTATTTAAAAAAATATAAATTAATAATTATTTATTTAAATATTAAATTAAGTTATCTAAGTTATTTAGGACGATTTATAATAAATATAATAACGTCATAGATTTTGATTCGACGATTTCGAAAACTGTCATAGTTTTCGTTACGTCAAAAATCATACTGAGGGTACAGTAGATATATGTAATAAAACTCCTAAACAGTAGTTTTATTAAATTTTGTTTGTGTTTGTTTTTGCCTACACTTCGGAAAAGCTATAAAGGAGATATTTATCATGCGCGTTGTGTACCCCATCAACATATAGAATACTTTTTTCTCCAGACAATTATTTAATTTCACGAGAAAACAAAAAACTGAGTTAGGCTCGGTATAATCACAATATAGTGTGATGTGAACAATTTAGTGTTATTATCTAATACAACATATAGGTTTTGTGAGTATTGCAATTGAGGTAGCAATATGTTTTTTTATATACATTTTAAGACAATATAGATGGCTTATTACCTATGTACGCTAGACTAAGGGAGGAGAGGATAGACGAAGTAAGGCAATGTCTATTCTTGAATAGTTAATACAAAAATATCTTATAATAAAAAAAAATGATATATTTATAATATAAATAAGGACAGAACAAACATAACCCAACAACAGTAGTTACCGATGAACGACCTTTACATTATTATTCTGATATCCATAGCAAGTTGCTATTGTTTTGAAGTAGTTTATTTTTGCTTAAATGCGTTTTAATTCGATAGATCTTATTACATTAATTACAATAACAAATGAAAAGTCATATCTTTCGTTGATGTCCATAACATATTTAAAACTATAAATTGGTATGTACTAAAAAATCACACAAGCTTCTATGTATTTGTGACTAGAAATTAAAAAACTAGTTCTCAATATTGTTTTATATACACTTGTAAGCAAGCCATACTATATAATTAAGAAGAGGAGAGTTAGGTCACTTAGAGTTCACGCGTTGTATGTCTAAGCAATGTTGGTATTACACTATGGTACTATGGTAGCGTGTGCAAACATTTTACGTTTTGTGTAATGTACTGGCTTTTAAACAAGGATTCTTCATTGGATTTTAGGAAATTATACTTCTATGGAGGTTTGATGAAGGAAGATGGATTCTTATATAACGAGTTATAGCTATGTACATTACTAGCCTGCTTTCGGTAAAAATTGAGGATGTTTCCAAAAATAATTTAATAGGGGACGGAAGTTTGTGTGAAACTCCGATATATTTTATATATATCTGGGAATTCAGCAAAACTAATAAATAATACCAATTGCGTTTTAGGATAACGACTTGAGTGGAAAAGATTTAGCTACCATAAATACACAAGTACAATAGAAAATTTAAAGACTCATGTTACTTATCAGAAAAATAATAATACCTATAATCCAATTGATATAAATATATTTTTATGATATTCAACAACATTTATTATCTGTATCATAATACAATAACGTTGTAAATACTGTTTATCATAGCATTATTCTAATCACAACAGTAATTGATTAGTCACCTGCAATGATAATACCAACGTAATCAATACTAATACGAAAACAAATGCTATAAGTACCTACTGACTCTGACCTGACCTACATTCCTGTACCAACTCCTAGGACGATTTTTGACATTACGAAAACTATGATAGTTTACCAAATCGTAAAATCAAAACATAGAATTATTATACACTCTATGAATCAAAATATATTGACACTTAAAACTGTTAAATATTATATTATTAATTTATAATGATTTATAGAATGATACAGATTAATTTTTGGTAAACTATCATAGTTTCGTAATATCAAAACGTTCCAGGGATAAGTACTGATTATAAGACCAATTCAGTTCTTTTATACTCCTATATAGCGGAAATTAATAAACGATCCTGATCTAAATTATGCTAATATAAAATTACGTCTCTTTTTTAAGTTATCAAGATAAGATTCAAAATAAGAGTAACTGATTATTATGTACATAGAACCATAATTCAAAGAACAGTACTCTTCCTAGACTGTATTTCTAGGTTTTCATTTCATTTTTTTTCATTTTTTCATTTCATAGATGTCGGTATTTCTAGGTTTGGTCGCTTAGTAAATATATTCAAAGTATTTATAATGTGTATTTCTATGTATTTGTATCGTTGACTAACCAAGCAAATATTTTGCTTACTTAGGGGTTACGTCAATTTGTTAATTTGTTTGTGTTATTATTATTATAGAGAACAGTACTCTTCCTTGAGTACAATTGTCTGTCCCTGTCTATTAATTATGACGTGGATCTGGACAATGCACTGCTGCACCAGTCTTAATAACCGTTGTCCGAAACGTGACTACGTGTACGGTAGGCAACACGTGTTAGTACGAGTGAGAAAAACGATTCCGTGACGTTTGAGGAAGGTGAAACTGTAGCAGTATCCTGGCATTCTTAGACAGAGAGTCACAGACAGTTTTTAACTGCCTCGTTAGTCGAGTGGTTAGCGCAAACGCCTTACTTATAGCTACGCAAAAGGATTCGATTTCGGGCAGGGACCTATGATAAGCATAGATGTCTGTATTTCGGGGTTTGGTCGTTTATTTAATATATTCTCAGTATATATGTATATAAAACTGAGATTAAATATACAGTCAGTTAGACAACGATACAATATATGAATTAATTGTATCGTTGTCTAACCTCCTTAACACAAGCAAATAATTTAGTTACTTAGGGGTAAATTACACTTGTTCTAATTTGTGTAATTTGTCGACAGATATTTTATTAGTATTATATGTTTGATATCTATAAACATGAATAGCCACCTGAAGCTTATTTAAATTTATAAAAATAAAAAATAAACCAATACGGACATAGATTCGAGCGGGACGGTTTTCCAGATGTTGCGGGTTCGAATCCCTGCCCGTATCGGTTTATTTTTCATATTATATCAATTTATTACTATATGTGAATTACCCCCTCCTTCGTCTCCAAAAACCTGAAATATTTTTTTGAACATAATGTGATTCTCACTTAAAACCTAAATTGTAACCAGACATAACTTTGATGTCTATCCTCATTATACTCAAACGAATCTTTGATCCTTAAACGATAAGAAACGATAAATAAATACGGTATTTTTAAGAATACAGTAAACTGAAACTTAGCATTAAGTATTTATTATGTCTTGACACTAGACATCATTCTTAAATGACTTTTACTTACAGGATAGTGTACATAAAATTTAAAATAAAATTAATAGTTAAGGTTTACGATGTTTCGGAGATACTGTACAAGTTTAGTCCTATACACACTTGGTTTGTATAAAAATGTATTTATGTCTTAAATATGTGCAAATAAAAATATTTTTTCAACAAGAACCAAATCGATAACAAACGCCAATAACAATAGTAAAAACAATAATATGACTATTGTTTGAAAATATCTTTAAAGATTTTAATCTTATTTAAATTTTATTGAGACGGTTTCCCGGTCGCGGGTTCGAGTTCCTGTCCGTTTCGGGTTATTTTTCATTCTAGATTTATTTAAAAAAAAGTATGTGTATTATCATTTTAATTTGAATAAACGGAACTATCTATTCTCATTAATTGGGACTTAGTTATCTAAAACCCACTTAGATCTAGACCTAGATATATCTAGTAAGTCGGGTTACTAACTATTGAGTTATAATCAGTTAGTCACGTTGTCGCCGCATGGGGACACACGTGATTCTTTGATACTTTTAAAGACGTATTAACATCGTTTTGTTGTTTAAATTATTCTTAAATTATGTAAAATCATACTGTTATGTGGCCTTTACTAACATTTTGTTTTATTTGCTTAGGTGTTTAAGTAACCCAATTATAGGTCATAGTTTACAATACATTCATTCATTTTTTTTCTTCATATGTAGGTACGTATATCTATAGATATAAAAAAAATTGATGTGTATGTTTTTAATTCCAAATACAGTTTTTTACTAAATGCATATGAAAGTATATACCTACATAACAAAAAAAACAAAAAAAAATGTGTGTCTGTCTTTTTGTCTCTCTGTCTATTTGTTCCGACTAATCTCTGAATCGACTAGACCGATTTTAACAAGACTTCCACTGGCCGATAGCTGAATTTCTATGGAGTAACTTGGGTTGCTCTTATTTTAGAAAACTAAATATACTGAGACTTTGCAAAACCAAAATTAAAATCGAAGAAAAAGTATAAAATATATATAAAAATGATACGCAGATAAATGTAGAGTTATCAGCCAATATTATAAGAAAAACAAAGGAATTTGATATCTGACGTAACGTTCTTATGCTCACACGCATATACACGCCTGAGCAGTCCATGTTGTAAAACGTGATAGAAAATTCGTAATTGATTCATCGCTGAGTTATATTATTATACCGAATCACCATCACTTTAAACAACATGCAGACTAGAATGGTTAAGTATCATTTGATATCATTGATATTTTTTTAAAGTATTTATAGCATACTTATCCTTATTAAGGTTTGTACAATATATCAATTTTGACAATCTTTACAAAAATTAGGGAAGGTCCTATTATCCAACTTCTCGAATTGTCCTATTCATCGCCGCTACCGCAAAGCCATTTATATTTATTTCTATTAAGTTATTAAGTAATATATATATTTAGATTTGTTCTAATCTAAACCACCATGGTTAATTTTTTAATTCTTATATATTTTCTGGGATTCCAGCATTCGTAATAACGTGGCCAACTCGTGACACGGTCACATTGTTTGTCACACTCACACCAATGCAATGGTCCAATACTGGGGAAAAGCGTGGCTAAAAACTGGTATACCAATTATTCAAATGGTGCAGTACTTTAAAATATATATATCTTTAAAAGATATCTGTTAAAAGATATGATAATTTATTAATGCACTCCTAAACGTACAGCAATTCTAGACTGTTCTATGCATTCACATATTATATGTAAATCGTAAACTGCCGACCTGCCTCAACCTCGTGTTGATACACGCACTGATAGAGAAAATATGATTTTTTTACACGTTTGTTGGAAAGTATGTATATACTTTTGTCTTATTAATGCATATGAGTTTGAGATTGTTTTTTGAGAAGGTATATGAAAATCATGTTTTTTTTTCTAGTCTATTTCTACAATTTACATGGGTGTTGCCACAAAATAAAGAAAAAAATTCTCATAATCCGATTGTAATATAAAAAAGCCTAATACTATTGCGACGTATTTTTATTTAAAAAAAAACGTCTTGGCGACGTATTTTTATTTAAAAAAAAAACGTCTTGTGTTAATTAAATGTATTTTTCATACAAATCTCAAACACCAAAGAATTAAATCTAAGTTCAAAATATATTATAATACTACACGTATTGAATATTAATAAAATGTAATTTTCCAATGCTTTTTTAGCTAATTATCTATAAGTAAATATCTGTGACGTATACGGATTTCCTGAATTGTTTACTTTAGTACGACTTCATTATTTATTTAAAAAACCTAAATATTCAATTATATAGCATTAATTATTTTATAACTCCAATGTTTTTGTTTTTTGTCTATAAATATAAAAGTTTCGAAATATAAGAATCTCGAATATATATAAGAATAGGTATGCTGATGTTTTTATTCATAACTTTTTTTAAAGAGTAATGAATGTTATTTAGTTATTTTATTTGTATATATAATGTTAAATTTCATTTATTCTAAAGTTTTCTATCTCTCACATACTCATAAAACACTCTCAATATTCAAAATGTTCAATATATTCCCAGTAATAAAAAATAAATATTTCAAAATCTTTACGTATTTTTAATTCTCAGAAAGGTTTTGCATTGAAAGTTAAGGTTCCTTTTTTAAACATTTATTTTTTATAAAGTATATTAAAATAATTCATTACTCCACAAAGACATCTTGGAACGGGTGTGGCGAGACAACCATGAGTCAGTCTATGAAGTGGGTATCTGTCGTCATCACTACGTAGATCTATATTACAAGTATTTGTGTGTCATACTGGTAACGTAGTTTGAAGAATAATTAAATTTGTTAAGGCAATATATACAACAGTTATTATTTTAATAACTATTACACATTACTTCAGTTTACTTCTTCATTTCAAAAATGTTTCCTTACTTTACTACCTCCCAATCACCTAAACTCTATGACCTAGACGCTTCGAACTTTTCACCTAGCCAGAATAAGAGATGGAAAATAATGAACAAATATGAATTATTGATACTCGTGTTGGAGCTGTAATTTATCAGCTACGCCACGATAAAAAGATACCATATCCATTTATGAATACTCAATGACAGTCTGATAGTTCTCGTAATTTGTCTCTGTACACGTGTTGCTGCATGCGTACAGCACAGCGTCATATTCTCCAAGAAAAGAAAACTATTAAATACTCAAGCAAAATTGGCTGCTCATTCTATTTTTAAAATAACGTCTTGGTTTTGGTACCAAATTTTTTTTTTCTTTGTATAGTATTGTCCAGTATTGACGATTATTATTTTTGAAAGTCGAATTCCATAGTTCTATATTATGTTTATAAAGACGTCTATAGAAATTAGCCTGCACACGTGTTGGAGCATGCGAGGCGCTTCCTATCCGCCCATACTAGGTTACAAGTAGGAAAAATTACCCTATTTTAGGGTATTTGTTATTCCCTTTAGATTTAGGGTATTTGTTATTCCCTTTATTTGTTATTATACAAAGAATGTTATCTAGTATTAGCTTTTTAAGACATTAAAGACACATGTTGTTTAAAATAAAAAAAATGAAGATGATATATGATATCATAACATTTTGAACAAATCAATTATTTTCCTTTTGGTATAGGCCACATCCAACATTTGCCAACCAGTTTCGTTTTTTAGTATGATCCTTTTTTGGTTGTATGTGGAAATTAATGATCTCATTCGCCCTGAATTACGAATTGACATTCATATTTTTAGCTTTGTTTTGACGACTGCTATTTATTTTTATTTGTTAATATATCAAAGAACAATTACGTAATAAAAATGCTAAATAAAAAAAAAACATTTTTACTATATCAAGCATCCACATCGGAATCGAACTATCACATTTGTTAACAAAAATATTATGCACCGATTGTAGCATATTAAAGGAAACAAATTATCATAAATTTAAAAGGAAACGTGAATTTTCACACGACAATACCACTTTCCATCTCGCTCTACGCGTCAACAAGCCACCCGGCGTTCGATTTTCAAACCCAACCCGCAGCCCGGTCTCACGATAACTTTACATTCGGATCTCTAGCGGTCCGCACGCGTTACTCGTGGTCGATTTACAAATTGAATTTATTTATATTGTGTCTGTATTACCAGCAAGCTGTGTTATTCAAACATGTGTGAAAAGAGAATCAGGAAGATAAAAAAAGGTTGGTTTGTTTTTAAATATTATTTATATTTGCAGCTTTAAATAAAACCCTTAAATCGATGCACTGACCTACCACACGATATGAAATATGCCTTCCCACGTAATATTATGTTAGACTTTAGAGCAATGTTTTTTTATTGTAAACTTCATTCATTTTGATTAATGGTATCGCTTTTTTGGAAAAGTTTAAATTTTAATGATATAATTAAAATATTTCGAGTGTTTAAACATTTATGTATCATGAAAAATAAAATGCCTTAACAAATGCTTTAGACTCTAATATTCATAGTAAGTGATGTAAAGAGTTACCACTGTTTATAAGCTAAACTAAATATTTTTCTAACATTGGCAATGTTGCTTCAAGTATGTTTTTTTTTAATTATTGTAAATCTTATGAAACGCTCTTTTTTTAAAATAAAAAAATATATTTATTTATTATGGAATCATAGAAATCGTTGAACCATTTAAAAGATAAGATAATGTTCATTGAAATATCACTGATTCAATATTTGGAGTTTCAATAAACTAAACAATTATGATTTTATCTTAATAAATAAAGGAATTCCTCAGAGCCTTGTTAAAATTAAGTTGTATATACCTAAAAAGAAATGGCGACACTTGAATGGTATTTATATAGACATCTTTTAAAAAATTTCGATTGTCGAATTTTTTTTTTTAGATGTAGAGCTCCAAAAAGAGTTATTTTATAGAATACAATACATAAGTTAGTTGACATTATTTAAAGACCTATAAATACAATAACAATAATAAATAATATAAAAACAATATAAAAACATAATAATATCGTAATATAGTAAAAACATATCTATATCTTACATTAAATTCATTACCATACATTTTGTTAAATAAAATACTTGTCTTATTTTTATACAGTAAATGTTTTATACTCAGTCCGTTATCAAGAAGTCATTGACTCCAAAGAGGGTGTATACAGTTGTCAGTTGTGTATTTCGCGCATGCGTATTAATTATCAATACTGTTATGACAATGATAATAATATAAATGATTAGATAACAAATGAAATTGGGTTATTTATTAACCTTTTTCTTTTTTTATATGTTTAAGAATGAATGTATTGAATGAATTGTCCAAGACTTAAACTTACATGGTTCCCTACTTAGAACTATATTTTTTGTTTGTCTTTGGTTATTTAAAAAAAAATAATAATATGATATTACCAATTACTTAGTCCTTGTATAAATGAATTGAATGTTATTAATATAGCTTATTTATTTAGCTATATACATTTTATCAAATAGACACTATAGATATGTTTACTATGATAGATATTTCTGTGAGTGAATGAAAGTTTTGTTTACTTTACATGCTGTCACATACACCGACATATGCATCATTCTTATTCATGCCATACTTGTTCATGTCTCAATTTAAATTGGTCAATAAAGTGCATTATATATAAGATAAAAAAACCGCTGCACGTGGCTACAGCACGTTATTAGTTGGACGACATCTTGAACGAATGCCATTTTATCGTGACCGAAGTTTGTGGCTACACTTATGTAATATTATACTATTTGTATTTATTATTATTATTAGCTTTTTTTATTGTAAACTTTTTGATTTTAGAAAATTTAACAAAACATCTTTTTAATCTAATTTAACTTCGAAGTTTCATTTTGTCAATTCATTTTAATTACAATATTTTTCAATTGTTATAGGTTCTCATATAACCCGTCTGCGTGAAGCGAGACGGCAGCAGAGGTTGCAATGGATACCAGCCCCAGTGCCTCACGAAGAGGCGCCCCCTCCTCCTGGCCCGCAACCAACTACCGACAAAACAGCCCAAAGCCGGGTGATTCTTGAACTCGCCTGGAAAACCATCGCCCTGATGCAAAAGAACCGCCTCATACAACAAAAAATCGTGGCTCTACAAAAGGAAACCTCTGATTTCGTAGCAGCTGTAATGAGCAATCCAGAGAACAAGCGGCGGTACTTGGAACACGTCCGCTTGTACACCGCGGGTCACATTACACTGGTCCCGGCTCTGGACAGGAACATTCCGCTCAAAATAGAGCCGAAAGACTAAATCGGTGAATTGAATGAAGGAGTGAATGGTTTTAATTTTATAAGTTTATTTGTCGTTATAGGTAATACTATTGGTGAGAATGATTATGACTTAATTTATTTAAATACTTATAAACGTTGGAATGGTAATTTTCTTTTCTGTAAACCTTCCAGCAATAATTAAAGAATGCAGTGTCTTTATAACGTTGTGGCTAATATAAGAAACCTTCTTGTTGTAAACTTATTGAGGTTGTTATAAGAGGCTGTTAATGTTTCTAGATTTATCTTCGTATCAATTGTATTATTATATTATTATTGTAAATGTGCATATATTACATAACCGTTGAAAATTTTAATATTGCTTGCAAAAGATTTAAATCAATTTTCAGTTACAAGTTTCGTGAAAAATCACAGTTAACACTATAAAATCAGTTTTGCGATTCCAAATTTACTTTAAATTCATTTAAAGTGTTGACATAAACTACTTATGTTTTAATTCAATTATATATATTTTAGTCTTATTAAATTATATCAAAATATTTTTGTGATCTGTGTTATGTGACGTTTTGTATACGAAGGGAAGTTTAAAATACTCCTAGTCTTAGAAATGGCTTTAACTGTCTCTGATTTATAGAAAATATAAAATCGTGAAGGATCCTTTCAAAACATTTAGTAATAAATGTTGAAACAGTCCTCTACTTGGAAGGCATTTAAATTATTAGATATTAAGGATGCACAGATCTACCATACCTGTGTTCATTTTGTGTACATTACTTTTGTATTCATGTCATTACTGGTTTTAGGTTTGATTAACATTACTCTGTGTAATCTGTCATAGATACAGTACTCGTTTGCTTGTCACATTTTGAAAATGGAACTTAGTTACTGATATGTCAACAGTTTTTTTTTCAATTATATCGGCAGCAGATGCAGTAAAAGACTTTTCATAGTACCTTGCCATACCATCTGTAACTTTCAGGTCTAAAACAAAATGCAAACATGTAAACAAATTAAACAATATTTATCATTTAAAACTGCCTTGCATTATTAAGTTTGTATGTTAAGTTATTTTGTTTACTTTTGCAATTTGGATTAAAACAGGGTACCTATGAAAAAAGATTAGGTATTTAAAAAATAGTTTAACTATATAAAAAGTATTATATTATAAATAAGCACAACTCCCTGCCTATTTCTAAGATATGCTTAATGTTTCTACGCTTAAATGTTGGATTATATTATTTAATATGGTTAATAACTTTTAGTTATTTCAAAAATAAACTAGTCTGAATGAATACACAACTTTTTAATTTTTTATATGCCTTTTATAATCCAACCTAATTGGAAACCAACTTTCGAGAATCTATAATTACCTATTTAATATAATTATTATTATTACGAGAATATATCATTATTAAAATAAAACCGGATTAAATGCGTTATGAAATAGTCTGCCTGTGGTCAGTGAAACCTATAGAGATTTCAGGCAATTGAAAAGGTATATAACATGGTTGCCTACGCGTAAATTGACCTGTTTTAAAAAAAAAAATTTTAGATTGATTTGAAGATCATTGTCTGCAATCAACAAACGATAAAAGCAGATTATTTTGTAAATTATTCAATAATAGAAAACGTGTAGCATAACTATCTGTGTGTGGACTAAACAGCGCAGAAGTCAAAATTAAGATTTCTGAGAGGACTGCGACAGATGAAGGACGGGAATACGTAGCGCTCTTTCCAGCAGCGTTACGAATTTCTTCTATTTATTTATTTTTTATTTTACATCTTTAAAATACAGTTTAAATATTATTGTAGACGGTAGGTGATGTCTATTATTATATTAAATAATTATCAACAAGGTATCAACTTACTAACTAACAAATAATTCTGGTCTATTCGTGAGAAAAACCCAATACAGAAATTATTAGCTAACACATCTTATAGTTATTGTCTTTTTCCCGGTGACCCAGCCATAGTCAATAGGATTAACAGAAAAAAATACTACTGTCACTGGCCAAACGTTATAAACTCGGCGTCACAAAAATCGCACCTCTATGTTTTTTTCAGTAAATCGCTCCTAGAATCTAGCACATAAGTACTACGTATGAAAAAAATATATCATTCTAAAGTGCACTTCAATACCTTTATATTAATTACCTGTATCATTAAAAAAACAATTACCATTTCTAACCAGGGACCAATCAAAAAAATGTTTAAAAAAATGCTCACTTAAGGAGCACTACTTGTGCTACCTTATAAGGGTATAAAAGCTCATGTAAAGGTATGTAAGGAATATAAAATTGTCAACACTGTATACTTGTTACCTTATTCAATGCAAATAAAGATTATTATTATTATTATTATTATTAAAAATGGGTCAGCCGCTACTCAGACTTCAGAGTGAACACACCGGAACAACATACGCAAGAGAACAGTACCTGAAGATGGATACAACCCCTGATAAAGCCGCGCAAATCATTGCGCTATTGCAATCAGGACTGCGACAGGTTGACGTTGCTCGACAGTTGAACCTTAGCCGATTCTCAGTTCGACGAATATACCAACGGTTCCTTGAGACTGGTGGCTATACTCGAAGACGTGGATCCGGAAGAAAACGCTGCACGTCAGAAAGAGACGACCGCTTCGTTGTTTCCACATCCTTGCGGCACCGCTTCAGCAATGCTGTTGAGTTGCAACAAGAGCTTCGATCAGCTTGCAGAACGTCTGTGAGTGTTTCCACGATTAGAAGAAGACTGAAAGAAAAGGAATTGAGAGCTCACAGACCTGCTAGGGGCCCAAAATTGACCGTGCAGCATCGAAGAGAGCGGTTACGATTTGCCCCGGAGCATGTCAACTGGACGAGTGAACAGTGGAAAGCCGTTCTCTTCACCGATGAGACACGAGTATGTCTTTTCTGCAACGACAGACGCAGAAGAGTATACCGAAGACGAGGAGAGCGATTTGCCCAGGCTTGCATAGAGGAATCCGTCGAATACCGAGGTGGTTCCTGTATGTTCTGGGGTGGCATATCCGTCGAAGGGAAAACGGAGCTTGTGTGCGTCTCTCGGACTGGTGGTGGTCGCGGGCAAGGGTCGCTGAATGCTCGGCGGTACATAACGGAGATCTTACAAGACCATGTGGTTCCGTATGCTGGTTTTGTTGGCGATGGGTTCATGTTAATGCATGATAACGCCCGTTGCCACACTGCGTTTGCTGTGCGGGACTATTTGGAAGAGGTTGAGATCCCTGTTATGCAGTGGCCAGCACGAAGTCCAGACCTGAACCCGATCGAGCATCTCTGGGACGATGTAAAGAGGCACGTACGAGCACGAGATCCTGCTCCCACCACTCTACAAGAGCTCCAGGATGCCGTGAAAGACGAATGGGACAACATACCCCAAGCAAGGGTGGTGACCCTCGTGAGCTCCACGAAGGATCGGCTGGAAGCTACCATCACAGCAAGGGGTGGAAACACTAGATTTTAAGGCCTTATTTGTAATTTTTTATGATGTTATTAATTTTATTTTTTGTCACTTTGTCATGTTTTAAGTTTTTTGTTATTAAAGAATTAAAATGCATACACATGTTTTTTTATTTTCTAATAGGCAATTGAATTACCTTTCCAATGATATCCTACAATCATATCCTTACAATTCACAAAGTTTGAGTAAAATTATTTTGAAGTTGCTTTTTTAAAAGGTGCGATTTTTGTGACGCCGAGTGTATTATTATATAGGTATATTATTGGTAGTATCTACTACAATAAGTATTGTACAGGGGAAATCCTTTAAAATTGTATTGGGTGAGAACGCTACTTGACCTAACGCTTAGTTAATTGGATTATGAAATAACTGCTAATTTAGTCGTCTCAAAAGCGGTTGTGCGATTCTACAAAAATTACATGAGTTTATTTTCTTTTCTTAATAAAATAAGTTGTACCTATACAATTTCCTTTTACTTGGAGACAAAAAAATATATATACAAAGTTATTTGTAGACATGGTATAGTGGTTTCACCCATTAACCGAATACTATTCGGTTTAACCTTTACCGAACCGGATATTCGGCCGAATTATTAGGTTTACTATTTTAATGTTTGTTTGTCATAAACAGGGTTCTAGCATGTACGTCACGTGTGGCTGCCGACTAAATAAATAAATATGTTCATTTGAGGTTTAAAATATTGTTTTAAAGTTAAAAAATAAATTCCAACTTAGGGTTCGAAATAAATACTGACTAAGTACTAATTGTAGGTTAGGAACAATAAAATAAATATGTTGACTTGATATTATTAATTATATAACACATTATTGATAGGATTTCTTTGACTTATATTATGAGTTATGACATAAATCCTAGTTTTGTTTATATTATGAAAACTTGCTGAATATTCGGTACATCTCTAGTTATTTGTTATTAATGGGCAAACTTTTGTAGGCAGCCATTTGTTCAAGGGTTATTTACAAAACTTAATAAACAACACAAAAAATGAAACAAATAAAGGTTTGCACCTTCGTTTATTTATTACTCTGTATTTATTTATTTATTTATATGTCTGCAATTCTTGTAGTATACAATGGTCTTAATAAGTAATATAACAATTATTTAGATCTAACAAGAACCCTGCAAGGGCACTGCATAACTTTACATCTCAATACAATTACATTTATATAATCACACATTCATATTTTAACATAAGACAACTAACATAAACTAGGGCTCATCAAACGCCTTTTTAAGAAGTACCTAAAATGGCAACGCCCGGGAACCAAACCTACGCGCAGATCGCAGAGTTAATGCCATTTCAGATGCAACAAATAAATTTTGTATGGGAAAACTTAAGTTTTAAAAACTAGGTATTTTAGTCTTCGTACTCGTTGTATGGAAAAATATCTCCGTTTAAAATAGTATCCTTAGCCAATTTATCTGGCTTGCAGTTGTCATAAAATTAGATTATATTAAAAATATAATTTATATATTTAATAATATATAAATTATGAACAATAATTTGTTTATTAATCTATAAATTATGTTATTCAAGATGAAATATAGAGTGCTCCTAAATAACTAAGGATAAAAATAATTTTTATATTACTAAGGATATATATATCATAATTCTGTTTTGATTTTGCGATTTGGTAAACTGTCTTAGTTTTCGTAAGACCCAATCCCGCACTAGAGCTGCTGAACTAGCTGCTAACTATGAGTATCTAGACCAGATACATCAGATTCCATTTTACAGCAAGCGACATCAAGTTTACAGCAGGGGCGACTGTGCCGCCAGGAACCGGCGGTTCATTCATATTAAAAAATAAATAAATTGCTTACCAACTTGAGGAAACATTATTTATAAGAAAAATAAAATAAAAATAAACCTTTTTAAATAATTATACTGAAATTTATTGAATCAAAATAAATAAAAAACAACCGCGAATTTTGGAAGGTTCCTGCCATTTTTTTTATTCATAGAGTATTTTTTTTTACATGATCTAGGCCAATGCTTGACTACATTCCACCTGATAGTAAGTGGAATTTAGTCTTAGGTGGTAAGGCGCATTGCCCTAGCAACATATTCACTCTTCTCTTGAAGACATTCACATTGTATTCAGCCGGAAATACCGACGCAGGCAAGCTGTTCCAATCCTTCGCTGTACGAAGTAAAAATGACGAAGCAAAGCGCTTCGTTCGGACAGGTGGAATGTCCACAACAAAAGGATGGATACCTGCCGTGCGTCGGGACGTCCGATGATGGAAGGGGGACGGAGGAATTAGGTCGTGTAATTCCTGCGCACACTCACCAAAATGTATCCTATAGAATACTGAGAGGCTAGCCATTCTACGCCTTTGTTTAAGGCTTTGGAGGTCGGCTTCGACCAATTCGGGATCGCCTATAAGCCTCTTTGCTCGCCTCTCAATATTAATTCTGTTTTAATTTCACGATTTGGTAAACTGTAGTTTTTGTAGGGTACACTAGGGTACTTCAAAAAAAAACAACCACGCATTTTGAAGTTTTCCGCTGTTTTTTGTTAAAATAATTTTAGTATGATGTTTGTTGATGATTGTTGTGTTTCTGCAGCATCTATTGGTTTTAAAAATTTTCCTGACTACATGTTTTATACTAAAATTTAAATTTTAGTGTTTTATTTTCCAATCCAAACCTCTGACTGGCCGATTTATTGACGCATAGGCTACATTGGTCAGAAACTTATGATTAACAATGTAGGTTCCATGTACGATGTAGGTAAACACTCAGATACAGAAACGTTGTAGGGCGGTAGTGTTAGTAATGTTTATACATTACTACTACTGTAAGAAATATTGGTAGAATGGGAACGCAACCGGAATAGTCCCAATTATTGCCGCTTCACGGCGACACTACTACTCTCGTGTGTAATGTCAGTTAGGTTTCGTAATTTATTTCTTGTACAATTATTATTTTCAATACAGTAACTTAAGTACTAATACGGTGCCTTATTTCCAAAACCTCCTACATGGTAGCAGAGCGTGGTTCGGAAATAAAGTAATATCTGAAAGTACGAAGTTTCTCCGGAAGAAAACGTGTTAAATATTGTGAGGTTAAGTTGAACAGAAAACGTGGTCATGATGAATTCACATTCGCACATGTTCAATCTGGAAAAATTGAACGGCCGCGACAATTTTGCCACCTGGAAGTTCACCGCAAGAACGTATCTCGAACACGAGGGCTTATGGAATTGTGTAGAACCCAAGGAAGGGCAAGTAGTTGAGCCGGCAAAGGATATCTTGGCCAAGTCCAAACTGATCCTATTAGTAAATTCTCAAAATTACGTACACATACAGGATTGTAAGACCGCGAAAGAGGTATGGACCAATCTACACAAAGCATTCGATGATAACGGACTCACCAGAAAAGTGGGTTTACTCAAAGAACTAATCAACACATCGCTAGAGTCTAGCAGTGGCATCGAGGAATATGTGAGTAAAATCATGAACGCAGCACATAAATTACGTAACATTGACTTTGACGTTAATGACGAGTGGCTGGGTACTTTAATGTTGGCTGGTCTACCTGATCAGTACAAACCTATGATCATGGGACTCGAAAATTCAGGAGTCACAATCAGCGCAGACCTTATTAAGACCAAGCTTTTACAAGAGATAGTTTCGTCAGATACAAATAATGCACTTTACTCACATACTAAGAAGGGAAAGTTTAATGCACATAAGTCGAAGCCAACCAAGGGTCCCCGGTGTTACAACTGCAATGGCTATGGGCATTTAGCAAAATACTGTACAGGAAAAGGAAAAAGAGAGTCACATAAGCAAGAGAATTCCAGTTTTGCTGCGGCATTTTCAGCAACTGCCGGCGAAATTAAGAAACAATGGTATGTAGATTCCGGAGCATCCATGCATATGTGTGGCAATAAAGAATGGATGTACAATCTAAGAACGCCATCTGTCAAGAGTATAACAGTTGCTAACAGTGAGCCGCTGTCCGCAGAAGGTACCGGTGAAATAAATCTGAACATTTTACAAGGAGGTACAATACAGCTGAAAAATGTGTTATATGTACCTGGACTTGCAGCCAATTTGATGTCAGTGAGCACTATTACAAAGAGTGGGTGCAGAGTGATCTTCAGTGAAAAAGGTTGCAATGTCAATGATGCAAATGGAAAGTTCATATGCTCAGCTACATTGAATAATAAACTTTATGTTTTGGATATGCAGTCAAAGGAGGAAACTGTTCATTTGGCTTCCAGTCTTGTAAGTTCTAATAATATAAGACTGTGGCATCTTCGGATGGCACATTTAAATGTTTCAGATCTACAAAAGTTACCAAATTATGCTGACGGGGTGGCGCTAGATCAAAATAAACAAGTAAGGTTGCAATGTTCAAGCTGCTGTGAGGGTAAGCAGGCAAGGTTGCCTTTTAAGCAAGTTGGCACCAGAGCGACAAAACCATTGGAATTAATACACTCGGACCTGTGTGGACCAATGGAGAATGCATCGTATGGAGGTATGCGATACTTTATTAATTTCATAGATGATTATACCAGGATGGTGCATGTATATTTTACAAAAGATAAGCTAAGTATTTTAGAAATATTTAAAGATTATAAAAGATGTGTAGAGAACCAGCTTGACTCAAAAATTAAAATCTTAAGGACAGACAATGGAAAAGAATACTGCAACGGCAATTTCGAGAGATACTTAGCTAATTGTGGAATTATACATCAGACATCAGCACCATACACCCCGCAGCAGAACGGATTGTCAGAAAGAATGAACAGGACACTTGTGGAAAAGGCTAGATGTATGATATCTAGCGCAAATTTAGAGAAACCTGTTTGGGCTGAAGCCGTTGCCACAGCTGCATATATCATAAATCGGTCCCCCACCAAAGCACTTGACAATACCACTCCGTACCAAATGTGGACAGGTCGCAAACCAGAATTATCTCATATAAGAATATTTGGTTCCGAAACAATGGTGCATGTACCTAAGGAGAGAAGACAAAAGTGGGACAAGAAATCGGAAAAAATGATATTTGTAGGTTATTGTGAGAGAACAAAGGGATACCGTGTCATGCATCCTAAAACACATCAGATAATGAAGAGGAGAGATGTTATATTTTTTGAAAAACCTGGTCTGTGTGATGAATTTCTGATTTCAGCTCGTTCAACTGAAGAAGACAGGTTGGGATTGTCAGAGGGGTCAAAGCCTGATAACCAGTCAAAGGAGTTAGAAGCTGCTTCTTCCTCTCAACCTGTGGACTGTAAGCATAGCTTAGAAGAAGCTGAGAACGACAGTGGTAGTGAATATGAGACTGACACAGCTGATGATCCTGATCCTGATGAGACATATTACCCACCGAAGCATGTTACAGTCCAGGGACAAGGAACTCGTAACATCACACTGAGACCACGTAACAAAGATAAGAAAGGCATGCTCTGTTTATATACTGGTTTATCTGATCCTCAGACAGTAGAAGAGGCATTGTCTTCCACAGAAGTTAATGAATGGAAACAAGCCATGGACGCTGACATGAATTCTTTAATGGAGAATGAGACCTGGAATCTGGTGAAACTGCCCCCTGGGAAAATTGCTTTACCCAACAAGTGGGTGTTCAAAAGGAAAAACAACCAACAAGGTGAAGTTATGCAGTATAAAGCCAGACTAGTCATAAAGGGTTATGCACAAAAGAAGGGTGTGGACTTCCAAGAGGTATACTCTCCTGTGGTAAGATGGACATCCATTAGATATGTGTTTGCTCTAGCTGCACAGCAAGACCTGTATATATATCAGATGGACGCAGTTTCTGCATTCCTACAAGGATCTATAGACACAGATATTTACATGGTACAGCCTGAAATGTATAAAAAGGGTGATGAGGTATGTCATTTAAATAAATCAATATATGGTTTGAAACAGGCAAGTAGATTGTGGAATACAAAGTTAAGCACAGTCTTAAAGGAAATGGGCGTTCAACAATCTAAAACTGACCCTTGTATTTACTTTAACATCAACATTGGAGTTTACATTGCCATCTGGGTTGATGATATTTTATTATTCTGTTCACAAAGAAGTATGATTAATAATATAAAGGAAAAACTACAGCAGAAATTAAATATGAAGGATCTAGGAGAGGTGAGCCAATGTTTGGGTCTCAATATTACCCGATCAAAGGATTCCATAATGCTGGATCAAGAAAAATATATCAAAGAAATATTAATAAAATTTAATATGTCTGAATGCAAATCTATCAAGACACCTGTAGAAGTTGGACAAAAATTTAATGAAAACACTGAAGTTGAAACGGACTGCCCGTATCAACAGGCTATTGGAAGTCTTCTTTACGTTGCTCAAGGAACCAGACCTGACATATCATATGTTGTCAATACTCTAAGCAGATTCAATAAAGAACCGAGGTCTGAGCACTGGAGTGCAATAAAAAGAGTCATGAGGTACCTGCAAGGGACTAAAGACTACAAACTTACATATACCAAGAGTGGTAACAGAAAAATCACGGGCTACTGTGATTCAGACTGGGCAAGTGATGCTCGAGACCGGAAATCGTGCACCGGTTATATTTTTCTGTTTCAGGGAAGCGCTATATCGTGGTGTTCCCGCAAACAGCAGACTACCGCCTTGTCCACGGCAGAAGCGGAATACATGGCCATGGGGAGCGCGGCGCAGGAAGCTCTCTGGCTACGGTAGCTGCAGGCTGAAGTTGGTCGCGGCTCCGACACCCTGCTCATATACTGCGACAACCAGAGCGCTATCAAGTTATCGACGAATGATTGTTACTTACCTCGCTCAAAGCATATAGATATTCGATACCACTTTATCAAAGATCATGTAATAAATAATAACTTAAAGTTTTGTTATGTTAAGGGTTGTGAAAATGTATCAGATATCTTAACCAAGGGAACTACTGTAGAAAAGCATATATATTGTGTCACTAATATGGGATTGCGTTCCGGGGAGGATGTAAGAAATATTGGTAGAATGGGAACGCAACCGGAATAGTCCCAATTATTGCCGCTTCACGGCGACACTACTACTCTCGTGTGTAATGTCAGTTAGGTTTCGTAATTTATTTCTTGTACAATTATTATTTTCAATACAGTAACTTAAGTACTAATACGGTGCCTTATTTCCAAAACCTCCTACAACTACTACTACTAAATGCAATCATATATTATATGTTTATTATATGTTTTGATCTTCCATTAAAATGTCTGTTTTAGATTTTTTTATTTCAAAGGTCAAAGGTTTCAAACACCTTTATCAACAACTCTTTGTGCATTACTCTGTCTCCTAATTTAATGGCCAAAGCTGTCATCAGTCATCTGTCAATTGTCATAACTCATGTCTCATAATTGATTATATTATTTATTGACTTTTGAAATCCGCAAATGTGAAACTATAGTCGGACTTAAAACCCGTGTTCCGAAATACATACCAGTATACCGGCCAGGGCTAATGACGTCATGACACTGACACCATATTGCACTGGTATCGGCCATATTGTACTGGTGAGGTAACTTTATAGTTATCTGTGATGATATAGGCAAATGCAGAGTATAATAATAATAATAAAGCCTGCTTATTGCATTTTTCTAAGATTTACATTTCCATCATTTGTAAAAAAGTTGTTAGTAGTTTCCTTAGTTTAAAGTTAGTATGGTTAGTCTACTTCTGAAATATGAACCCCTTCCTGGGTAAAGGCCTCCTCCAGCATCTTCCATTTGTCTTTGTTTTTTTCAGCTATTAGTCAGTTCTCTCCTATTACCTGTACTATATCATCAGCCCACCTTCGTATTGGTCTACCAATGTTTCTCTTCCCCCCTGAACTTTTCCATCTTGTGGTCTCTATGGGCCATCTTTTATCATTATATCGTGAGATGTGTCCAGCCCACTTCCATTTTAGTGTAATTGCATGCTTAAGAGCGTCTGAGGTTTTTGTTTTTTATCTGATATTTTCATTTCTTACTTTATGAGCTTTCCTGATCTTAAGTATACTACTTTCCCAATGGACATCAATATGTCTGAGTGCATTTGATTTTATGTTTTGCTTTGTTTGTGTATACCCAAGATTGACAAGCATATAGTAAGCACGGTAAGAGACATGTATCAAACAAATTTTTTTTTAAGTGCAATGGGTAATTTCCCTTTAGAAATTCTTTTTGAGACCAAAATTTTTTCCAGGTTGTGTTGATTCTTCTTGTTATTTCTTCCTCGTTATTTGATTTATTAAATGATATTTGTTTTCCTGAATATATATAGTTTTCGAGATATTCTATATTGTTTCCTTTGAGTATAATGGTACGTTTGTGGCTGTTAGTCATTATCTTGGTTTTGTTAAGGTTCATTTCAAAACCAATTTTGGAACTTTCATAATCTAGTGAAATCATTTCTTCTATGTCCTTTGGAGTACCCGCCATTATAGCTATGACATCCGCGAACCTTAAGTTATTTAAGTATTTCCTGTTTACCGACAGTCCTTTGACCAGTCTAGCTTCTGGAATATATTTTCAAATATTGCGAAAACAATTTCGGTGACAGAGGGTCATCCTGTCTTACTCTTCTTCCTATTCGTGTTTCTTCACCTCTGGTTTCCAGTTTTATTCTACTTGTGTTTTTTGAATATATATGTTTAAATGCAGAGTACCTACTTTAAATGCAGAGTAATATTACAAAAGTAACTACAGGCCACCTTTTTGCTTATGAAACAATACATGTTATAGTGGTCAAGTAAATAAAGGACAATTTAATTTTCGTAATTCTCACATTTGAAAAATATTATTTCATTATATTTGTAAGTTTTATAAATTACTACCATAGTTATACTTACATAAATGCACAGTATCTTTACACAAAATTTTATTTAAAGTAAAAAGATAATTCTTTTTTCAATTTCGTTCTTATTAGGATTTAAGATATTTTATTTCTTTCGTCTCACCATTTACTATTAATTAATTATAATCATAGTCTTACTAAATATTTGTAGCACTTTTTTTAGAATTAAATATCTGAATAACACCACTTTTTGTTGTTATTACTTTGTAACTCCATTCTCTTTTGAAGTTTATTATTTTATGTAATAAAATGTATAACTATATAAAACAGACACATTATAAATAAATAATAAATATGTAGTCACAGACTAAAACGTAATTTGTAATGCTAGGTTCATGTAGTAATGTCTGTCAATAGTGTAAAACTTATGCTGTCAAAGTATTTAACGCTGGCCATCATATTTCGGAACGTTTCTCAATCATGGCTTCGATTTTTGATGTCATCAGCACTGGCCAGTATACTGGTATGTATTTCGGAACACGACCTAAATTAGATTCCAGATTTGACATTAGCTACTGACACTTCGTAAAATAATGATACCATACATAACCTACTAGTGATAGACACAACAATCGATAAACAATCGCGATTTTATGTTTATATAATTATAATGTTGGTTTGCCAATTAGATAATAAATGATATATTTTTATTAAAATTAATACATTATTATTCATAATAACTAGTAAGTAATTAGTGACGGCCACTTATTTTATTAAAAACTAATATTTTCTTTTAATAATATTAAAAACAAAACTTATAATAAAAGAGTCATAACTAAAGTAATCGATTCAGAAATATTTAAATTCCCAATTTACTTAGTTTCGATTAAGGTAGTAGTTGTTTAAATACTACTATAAACAAAATGAATCGATTCAGAAATATATCATTTCCGTACCGATAAATTAGTAGCGTCACTATTTAGTAATTGTCATCACGTGGTAACACTGAAATTGTCAAATCTGGAATCTAAAAGTCCGATAGCCGACTACTTTACTGGCACAACTGAAAGCTATTAAATCAATCTATCTATCTAAAAGTCCGACTATAGTCTTTAGCGAAGCAACAGAGTACTATAAAGCTAAAATAGTCTGTACGGATAAATTTAATAAGTCTATTAAATTGAATAAGGAATGGAATAATGGTACATATTATCGAGATACGGATACCTATGCTATGTCAAAATACTAAATAATATAAACACTGATTTGTATAGGTACTTTCATTTTAAAAAAAGATCAAAGCTAGTGAAAAGTATCCAAAAATAATTTTTAAAAATGAAAGCAATTATACAACGTTGTATGAATGCTCAAGTTAGTGGTAAGATAAGTTAAAAAAATATACATACTAAATAACAATTTGTGAACCAACTTAAACTAACCTCTAGATTGTTTCAGTTAATGGTGAAGTGGTTAGTAAAATTGGACAAGGAGCTTGCATTTTCATTGGAATTAGCAGCAAAGATAATGTTAAAGATATGGAATTTATGTAAGTTAAAAAAAAAATTAAAGCACCTCAAAGTTAAAACACCCTTAAGTTTATTATGTTAATATTTCAAGTTGTTACACTTATATTACATTAACTATTAAATCCTGTATATCTCTGTTGATAATGTTGTAAGATAAATTGTATGTGTTTTTTTTAATTTCAGGGCTAAAAAAATTCTAAGTATTAAACTATTTGATGATGAAAATGGAAAGAAATGGAAAAAAAGTATTACGGATAATGAGTTTGAAGTACTGTGTGTTAGTCAATTCACCTTATATAATACTTGGAAGGTACATAAAATTATTAATAAGTTATTTTATATTAACATAATATAAATATTGAGGTTATTAATATTTTTTAAATTTATTTTTCAAAATATATCATAAAATGTATTGCAGGGTAATAAACCTGATTTCCATAATGCAATGTCTTCAGATAATTCTAAGGAATTTTATGAGAAGTTTATACAAATGTTAAAAAATAAATACAGTCCCGATAAAGTAAAAGGTAAGACATTATTTATGTATTTATTATATGAAGTAAGTAGCAATAAAAATATTCACTAGTACACTAGCTATACTGGTATTTTTTGTTGAAGAATGCAAAAATGGATTGAAATTTATTGTATTTTGTTAATACCCTTCCAATATAATCGGAGTATAGTATTATTTTTTTTAATTTAGTTTATTCATTGCTGTACAGTACATGTTGCATTTAATATACTTATAACTTTAAAGACAATTTTGAAGTTTTTTCTGACATATTGTTTATTTGTCAAAAAAGTGATAAAATTTTAGGTTATTTGTAATTTATTTATTTACTTATTTTTTAAAATGGGAAACCAATGTGACATACAATATTACCCTAAATATAAATTCTACACAAGTTTTAATATTGTATATTAAAATTTAAAGGCTAACTCATCAAGTGTAATTTAAATTGACATAAAGATAAAAATAGTAAACAAACACTAAGAATCTCTGAATAACAATATCTTATTTAATTCTAGCATGCACTTCCATAACACTAAGAAACAACAAAAAAATATTAAACTATTCTATAGAGATAAAAGAAGATAGAATCTTTTAACATATGAAAAACAAAAAAGAGTTATAAAATAAATCAATATCTATTTCTTTCACAATGTATAAATCATTTTTTTTTCAGATGGTGTGTTTGGTGCGTACATGCAAGTTTCCTTACAAAATGATGGGCCAGTTACTTTAGAACTAGAATCACCTCCTCAAGTGGAAAAAACCTCAAAAAAAAATCAGTCAGTTCAACAAAATATTGAAAATGCAGAAAGTGTAGATAATAAATTATTAAACTTGTAAGGTTTTATATACCTACTTAAGTACAAATAAACACAGTTAATATTTCATATTTCGTTTATTTATGACCTTTTGTATTGAAATATGCTTCACAAATACTGCATGGCTTGGTGTCTGTTACATAGTTATAGTATTATATTATGACTTTAAATTACAGGCAATTCTATTGATGTTACATTTGTTATTGTCAACAAAAATATTTTATTTTGAACTGATAAATGGTTGGAGCAAATAATTTGATAGTGTATAGTCTAGGAAAAAAAATTGCTGTCAAAATCGTGGTCGGGGGTTTATACTAAAACGTTATTTGTTACATTTCTTAAGCTATCTGTTGGTTTTTGATTTCGTGAAAAAACGTCTTAGTATATTATGTAGAAGTAAATAATAAAGTTGCACGTTGTTTGTAATTTAATATTAAACATTATATTCTTACTAAATATACATAAAACTGCTAGGGGAACAAAATCCTAATCTATTAATCATTAGTTTTATTTATTTTATACAATAAAACATCTCACTGAATAATGAATATTATGGTTACTGAATACTGCCTACTGGTCGGACAACTATAGACATAATTTACAAAGACAAAGAGCGATTGCCTGTCTGACAAACATTATCGCTTTTATTCTTATTTCAACTCGTAGAAAAATGAGAGATATTTTTTTTACTTAACTAACTTTTGTGATCCCTGATTGAAAAGCAAGGCTGTTTCATTCAAATTATGTTCTATTATATAAAGTAAGTGTGACACATTCATTTTTTTAGATGAAGTGATTATTTAAAGGTATACGAGATGTTAAAGAAATGAAATTATTATTATTTTTTATTATATAATAATTGATAAATTTAAAGGAATAGAAAAAGCACCTATAGATATTTAAGCAGCAGATTTTTTAAGTAATAAAAAAAGTATATTTTTACTAGAAATAGGATTTGTTATTTTAATTCGTTTAAATGCCAATCGTCACTGTAAGTAGCCTAAGTATGCAATTAAACTTTTACTCGAACTTTCATTAATTTATCAATCATGGTTACGCATAAGAATTTCAGATGCCATGTGTATGAAATGCTAATAAACATATTTCTCCATTGTCAAAAGAAAATTGGTTGAAAGCTTTATTCCTTAGTCCGTCTGCCGTCATTTGTAGAAAATAGGTAGTGAATACTGAATTGTCAGTTGTCAAAATATTGGAGTTTTAAGGTGCTGCAAGTTTTTAAAATTTAAAAGTATTTAGAATAAAATACCTACTTATTTATAATTAAATTATTTAAATCGTTAATAGATTGTCTATAAATACAAATAAGAGTTCAGTATCGAGTACCTTTAATATGAAAGCAGTTATACAACGTGTAACAAACGCCAAAGTAATTTGTATGTTTTCTTTTATAATTAGTCTGTAACTTCGTAAAAAGAATATTACATGTAGTTTATTAGAATTTTACGATTAATATAAGAGTCGTTACATTCTATATTAATATATTTATTTCATCTTTCTTATAGTAAACGAAGAAGTTCCTGTAAGCATAGATCACGGTATTTGTGTGCTGGTTGGTTTTCATAAAGACGACACTTTAAAGGACTTAGAATACATGTTAGTTACTCAATAAACATTTACTTAATATTTTCTTTAATTTGTAAGTACTTATCATGTTTGCTTATCTTGCAGAGTTAAAAAGATATTAAGTGTAAAGGTATTTGATGATGAAAACAAGAATAAGTGGAAAAAAAGTGTCATAGACAAAGAACTTGAGGTTCTTATAATCAGTCAGTACACTATTTACAATGGTTGGAAGGTTTGTTAAATAAAACAATGGATTGCTTGAAATAATATTTTTTTCTTGTATGTTATGGATTGTTATTTTTAGGGCAACACACCAGATTTTCATAAAACTATGGGTGGAGATAAATCTCAAGAATTTTACACAAGGCTTATAGAATTAGCTAGAGAGCTTTATGTACCTGAAAAAGTAAAGGGTTGGTAACTTTCTATTTTTATTTAGGTTTAAAATAAAGTTTTTGAATGATTTAGGTTTTATAAATATATTTTTTAGATGGATACCAATAGACCAAAATGGTTAGATTTAACAAAACTTTTTAGTAAATGTAATGTAATATCTCTTTAAATTTGGAAATAGGTTTTATTTGCTGCAGGCCAGATTACCACCAACCTGTTAACACACAGAAACATTTTACTTTATTAAATTAACTTGAAAGTATGGCCTTAGCTATATCATTTATTTTTACGATTGACTGGATTACTCAACTTTTACTCAAAAGGAATCAGTATGAAGAATAATTTACTACATTATGTTACAAACAACCCATATTCTTTAATTTTAGTTTGTTTTGTCCAAATATAAGAACATTATTGTCTGTTTTGAATAAAGGTGAGGGAATTATTACAATGGCTTGACAATTATAAATAGAATTTGTATGTGACTCCTCAGATTTCAACAATAAAAAACATTATAAGTTTAAAGAGGCTTTAGTTGTTATTGATGTTGATAATGTTTTATTAATTACAGATGGTGTCTTTGGGATATACAGGCAGATATACATTGAGAATGATGGTCCAGTGACTTTTGAAATAGATTCACCCCCTTCTTGTCAAGAGGAAGTGGCTACAGTGTAATAGAACAATTGGTAGTATTAATTTAATTGATTGTATTTATTAAGTGATAAAATATTTTTAAAAATATTCCCATCAATAGCGTAAGAGTCTAGTTTTTTGTTTATTTTAGTAATAAAAATAGTTTTGCTCAATATAATCCATTTGTTTCTATTATCTAAGAGGTGCACCCATTTGTATGTTGTCTCGAAACTCCTATTTCTAACTTTCATATAGTAGCAGAAAACGGCATAATGGGAGAAGCTTTGATCACAATCCCTTATAAAGTCTTAAACAAAATAACAGATAGTACCACCTTGTTTTTTCTCACCTCAAACTATAAGGCTTTTCTGTAGCAGGGGTCGTTCATAAAATACGTCAAGCTTGAATAAGCTTTTTTGACTCCCTCCCCCCCCTGTTGTCACGCTGTGTCACACTTTCTATGACCCCCCTAGAAATATGTCGTCACAAATACTAAGAAAGCCCGTATAGCTCGTTTTTGCAAAACAATTATAGAATTAATTTCGGAAGCACTGCCCGAAAGTAAAATACCGTAAGACAAAATACTATCTATGTAAATAACTAAAACGAGTCGGCCCGTATTGCCATCTTTTATTTATCTTACTTTTTTAATTGTAAAAACGGCTGAGCTGATTTTGCCTGCGAGTGTGAGTGAAATGAACAGAATCTTAAATAGATTACTGCGGGATACAACGAGTCACCTGTCTCGGCCTCTCTCTCGGACTTTCGACGGCCAGGTTAGAATAACAAGACAAGTTTTTCATCCCTATGGAATGGGGTAATAAGATGTTATATTTTTACCACTTATACCATTAATCCCTCGGCATTTTTCACACCTTTGGATTGTTGGAATCTTTTTTCATTAGCATCTGGTGAAGTGATAGTATGAGAAACCAGAGAGCCAAAACTCAATGGTTTTACTTTGCCTTTTAAAATTAAATTTACGCTATTTAAATAGCGAATCTTCGCCTTTTTAAATTAAATCTTCGTCGAAATTTAACCTTCCTAGTATGTAAAGAAAAAATAAAACAAACCTTGTCTACAGAATAGAAAAGAAATTCTTGAACTGCAAAGAGTAAAACAATATAATATGTATGAGAAAGAATTATTCGAATCGCTTATCAATTGTAGTTATCTATATATTTTAAATTTTATGGAATTCTTTTATTTGTGTCTTAATATTAAACAAAGTTAGTCCATGCTGTAGTTAATTTGTCTACGTGTATAGTTGTCATATACAATACAAGGTATAGCTATTTTGCTATTTTGAACGATGTTTGATCCTTTGATATTAATGACTAAAGAAAAGTGGGGAGAACTAAAGTCGATATTATCATTAGAATTACCAAGGAATATTGTGGGATATATCTATTTGCGGACTTTAGAAAGAAATATAGAACTGGGCTTTGATAATGGGCACGAAGTGTTTTGTCCGTTTGGAAATATTTTAAATGGAATTGTCTTCGTACATCGAAGAGTAGATTTAAAGGTTTGTGTTCAAATGATTACTAATTAGCGTTATATCCGCTTAAACAAATAAATAAAAACATATTTTTTGCAATATATTTAAACTTACTTAATATGTAATATTTATTTTTCTTTTTTCTAGAACATACACTACGAACTGAATATTCAATGTCCAAAAGACGATACTATATCACTTGACAAAGCCTTAAGAGAGACCAAAATAATAGACTGGTCACAGCAACTGACCATAACTTCCTGTCCTAAAAACTTGATGAATTGTGTTAAAACAATATTAGACTATAAAAACTCAAGAATTGTGCAACTGACACCGGTAGAGACAATCTATCTTGATGTAAATACTCCTCCCTTCGAAGTTAGGTAAATTATTTTGATAAAAATACACACATGTTAGATTCAATGTGTGTAGGATTCTTCAGTAATTGCGTTTCTTTTATTCCTCATCAGTAATTATTTAAATACTTTTAGTACAGAAATAAATTGTTACCTTAGTATAAAACAGACTCATACTATAACAGCAGACTATAACAGACATAACAGCTCATAATAGCTTACAAACCACTACTCAGTTCTTAATATATTTTGTTTGAATGTTGCAGTCTACCCCAAGACTTAAAATTTGAGCTGTTAACTGTGCAGAATGCAGAAAAAAGTATAATAAACGCCGTTTGGCCTTATAAATACCTTGGTTCCGAATACCACTTCGAAGAACTGATAATGGCGAAATTAGGATATGGCCTGTTTAAGGGACAAGAGCTGGTAGCATGGGTATTCATACAAGAAAGTGGTACCCTTCGACATTTGTACACATTAAAGCAACACAGAGGAAATGGTTTTGGTGAATTACTTTTAAAACTTACGTCTAATGTGCTTTTAAAAAGTTATAGGTATGTGCTTGCATCCTTTGTTAAGAGCGAAATAAATGCAAGTGATTCGTATAAAAAGTTAGGTTTTTTATCTGCATTTGACGACGGATGTCATTTTATATCTTCTAGAAATGAATAAAAAAAGTTATTATACCACTTGCTTTTACCTAATTAAATTCGAAATTCTCACGTAGGTACTAACATATTTTATTATTTTTCAAGTTTACTGATAATAAAATAATAACATATATCTGAATAATTATTTTTCACATACTACCTATATTACATATATTTTATTATAGTATTTTTTTCCTCTTTTTTGATTTTTTTATTTTTTTTAAAATTTTGAATTAAAATGAAGAGTCGCAGTAGGTACCCAGGCATAAAAAACCATCGATAAATTATTTATTCAGTACCTACCTACGCCTCGATGCATACGTATCTTTAATTAACATGATATCAATATAGAGTTCCATGTTAACAATAAATTGCAATTGAAAACGAATTATAAAGAGTTGATAACAAATATTTATATATATAACTAAACTAATTTAAAATCCAAAATCAAAACTGTTTTTCAAAACAATATATTGCTCAGTCTGTGAAATTTCGTGCTCGAATACGATTTACGAATCAGTAGTAGGTACCTAATAGAGCGCTTTTTATCAAATCGATTTTAATATAATTTTCTCTGACTGTGTGGAAAAGTAGGTACGTATTAGCCATATTTATGTGTATTTATTATGGAAACAACCGGTACTATAACACTAAAAAAAATGTAAAATATATCTTTCACTAAATATATCTTTAACCAGCTATATTCACCTATCTTAATCGGAATTTATATAATTTTTTATTGCTTCAAAACTATAATAACTATATATGTAAGTTATAACATTAGATTTTGGTAAAAAATATTCCAAAAATTTAAAAACGGACATTACGCGCTTTTATTTTATTATTTTATTTATTTGTCTCTTGATTGTCTTTTTATTTTCAGTGTCTCATTTTTCTTGTACATTTCTTGATGCTTGATTGAAAAAAAATTAGAAGAATTGTTTGTCGACTTTGATGCTCCTTTCTTTTTGATGCCCGGTGCAACTGTAGGTATGGCGCCCGGGCGATAACCTTTTAGGTACTTCTTACAAAATACAGAGTAATACGTAACAGAGGGAACAAATTTTTTTGTAACCTGTTTTCTGTGTTGTTTATCCAGATTTGTGAAAAGTCGTAAAACCAATGTTCTTGGGATTGATGAAGAGAGGTTGCCTGCAAGAGGTGACCAATTAATTACAAATAACCTAAAATAATGTGTAAGTGTGTATCAAAACTATACGGTTTCAAATCCTAATTCAGAATACATAATATACCTACCTAATTTATATTCGATACGCGACAAGTGAGACATTATCCACTTCTACAATTGACTGCATTCCTCCTGATCCGCAACCCGCCCACAACAATTGTTTCTGTGCTACCAGGTGGTGATATCCTAACCTAATTATTCCCCTCCATGTTTCCATTAATTGCATACGAACCAGGCTACATAGACATGGTTTATTTTTTTTGGTGGGAATTAAGCTGGATTTTTAAATTTGGAGAAACACACCTAATCTGTCTCTTTTACAGCTTGAAAATCACCGAAGTCACAGCCCGCATACCTATGCGGGCTGTGACTGAGACTTCTGCCCCTGTAGTAGAAACGATTCTAGTTGTCGCACTGTAGTAAAGACGGAGTTACTGTGAATGTCATATTTTCTATTTCTGTAAAATATTTGTTTAGGAATTTTGACTGCAAGTCCAAAGGTCATCGCAGATGATTCTTCTAAGTCAGGCTGAAAACTGTGCTCATTAAATATATATATAATAGAAATGTTGGGAAGGTAATAATAAATATCAAATAAACTCTCCAATAATAATTAAAAAAACTTTATTTTGAAATAGTGGTTATTACCTATTAACATCGTTAAAGTTAGGCCTAAGTGCCGGCGACATTGAGTTAATAAACGTACCTATAGACATGATATGCTAGGTCTAACAAAATTATATATCCTAGACTGCACTTGTTCTAGAAATTTCAGATAACATTAATATTAAACCGCAAATGGGATAAGTTAATAAAATGTATTGAATGATTTTAGATCATTACAGCTGTATACTATCCACAGATAGTATACAGCTCTATTCATTAAATTGTTAACAGATAATCGACCAAGATTCAAATCCATATACATTAAACTCTAAAAGAGTAGAAAATAAACTAAAAAAATGTATAAACAGATAAAATAAATGCATTCTATAAACATTCTGTTTAAATTAAGATGAAGTTAACAAATGAGATAAGATCCTTAAATAAGTGTCGAATAATACAAGTTATATTAATTTAATATTTTCAATTAGCCCGAGTGCCTCATGATTACTATTTCTATACTGTGATATATAGATAATATAATCACTGTCTTGTCTATATCTACTCAATCGTACTCTGATTCTAGAATTTTCAATTCATCACCAACCAAGGCACTTTTCATTTTGGTATATTGCTGATACGTATCCTCACTCCCAATTCACAATATCAATGCACTTAAAACTTGATAGATTATACTTTTCATGCCATAGGTTAGAAAGCGCGGGATTATGTTTTTTATTTTACAAACTGTCACTTGCGCTTTAACATTTGAGCGCGAAAATTATTAATTTGAACTAAAAAAAAATAAAATTCCTGCACGGAAAATTTATGATTTTAAATCTATCGAAATGTTACTATTATAAAAATATCTATAATCTATTCTAAATTATTCCAAAGTGTTACTGGGACAGGCTAAGGATTTTAAGAACAACAAATACCTTTCCAATTTTAGTTGACGATTTAAATGTGCAATTATTTAACATTTCAATTTCTACTTTAATTTAGTTAATTTAAGGAATAACAGTAATGTCATGTAGTCAATGAAAAAAATGCGTTTTGTTTTGCATCGCATCCATCTATTTTTAATTTCGATAAAAAATGCAATTCTAATTTAATATATAAACCATTCAAATTTAAACTTAAAAAAAATACTCAAGAACAAATTACAGTTCTCATACACACTACGCACTATAAGACAGACAAAAAAGTTAAATCCAAATAGTTTCTATTCCAAATTAGAATGGCATTTCAAAATATCAACGGCCAGTATGTGATGCGGCAGTTGATATTGTTTGGCCGCTGTGATAAGTTCAGTTGGTGGTCTACCAGAGACCGGAGGAGTATCCGCCGGGGGGGACGCGGTTATGTAAGATATTGCTGTTGCCGTTTATCGACGTTACCGTGTTGATCTGACCGTTAAGAGACTTGTAGCCGTCGCCAGTGATCGGGTTGCCTTCTGTAATTATAAATTTTATTATAAAAAGGTAAAATATAATTTAGATTTACTAGTAAGAAGTAGGTATATAGAGTATAAAATTGGATATTCTAAAATATTTTTTTGTTTCTGCTATAGATTTACTAAAGAAAAAGTTAAAAGTTAAAAGAAAAAGTTAAAAGTTCTCGTTCGTTATGTTTATACAGTGAAAAGGATTTTCTACCAGTACCTACTGTTGTTGTTGTTTATGGGAACAATTTAAAAAAAATACGCCATAGGTTTTTGTATAATACAGTTTATAAATTATTAACTTCAATAGTAAGAATCGTCCTTTGGTATCTCAAAGATTTGATATAACTTGATAACAGTTAGAAGGTCTCTGAAAACACAATAAGAAAATATTTCCAAATCCACTACTTTTATAAAAATACCATTAACATAACGAACGAGAACATAAAAACAAAATCGATTTTAAAATACTTATGTCAAAATTTCTAATTATATGGAATCATATAGGTATATAGTTTATTCTAAAAACGTAGGTAAAATAATAATGATAACATGCTACCAACAACTAAGTTGCTGTTTTAATGTTTACAAAATCTATTTAAAGTTACACAGAGTAACTACAGTAACCACTACAAGTAGATACAACAATAAATTTAGATATAACAGAGAGTACACAATATAGGTTATATTGTAGTTGTACAAAGTTTATTGAAAAAAATCTACAAAATCCAAGGAAATATTACTAAATTAATGAACAGAAAATTCTTAATACAAGTAAAAAGAGTAAAGCGTGCAGTTTTAATAAAAAGTTTACCTACAATATTATTTATAAAAATCTAGAACTAGATACAGCTTAAATTAAAATCTAATAATTATAACAAAAACAGTACGTACTATTAAACTAAACTAAAAACTATTTTAAGAAACTAATTTAATTAAAATGTACCATAAATCTATTTTGCTCACAGAAAAAGCAAATAATAATAAAGTTGAGTGCTTAATTGAAGACTCGAAAGAATCGTCTCATAGTTCTTTAAATTCAAATAAAGCATATAAAAAGGTGCTAACTGGCCGAAAAAAATATCCTGGATGAGGATATTTCTACAGAAATTTCGTGTCTTCCGTCTAAATTAAGCACCCACCCATTTCTCTTCGGCGAGCATAGTCTACATAGTACGTCTTATGATTGAAGTCTTCTGCATGCCGGTTCACATTAAATAGGTATCCGGGGACATATTTGTGGAATATTGGAGGGAAACCAGATAGGGTACTCGGCCCTGGACCCGGAGATGTCTGTAAGAGAGTCATATCAGGAATAGGACCATCGCGGTCGTATTTGAAAAGGGTCGGCGGAGGATCGCATTTAGCAATAATGAACGGGTCTATTGGACCATCTAATGTCGGAATTGGATTACATTTGTAATCTGGCTGTGGACGTTCTCCTAAAGCTGAAGTCATACCCACAAACGCATGTGGGGGTAATGGATGGTGCGGAACATGATACTCCCGGGGTTCTAAGTAGTGTTGTGCTGGAAACGGAGGCCAGTGTCTATCGAGAACTAACTGAGGAGATAGGGAATCTGGATCAATAAATGGATGAGATTTTTCGGGATCGTCAGTCTCGAGGCCGAGCAAAGAATAGGGAGTTTGCGGAATGTTCATGGTGGGTTTAGTTGTGGATTCGACATAATATCGAGCAGGCCGTGGGGGCCATTCTCGGGAGTAATATCGATGGGTCGGTTGTGGTTCGAGGGGGTACTCTATGGGATAGGTGTGGTGAGGTGAGGCACCTCGCAGGCTGGCGGCAGGGTGGCGTCGTCGCGGCGGCGGCACGAGCACGCCGTCACCCGTCACCGGGTTCCTCTTCGGGGGCGAGTACGATACTGACCATTTAGAACAAACGGTTTACATTCCTAATACGAATTAAGATCAACTATTTAATATTAACGATAACATGATTGCGTTTAATAAGTTAATGTTTTATTCGGATCTTTGATTTACTGTTAATATTATGTTGACCCTATTCATATACAAACTTTTGTGTTTTGAATATTACTTAAATTTACTATACATAAAAATATTCCCTTCGGGTAATCTTAATTTATTATAATAATTTCATCTTATAAAATAAGATAATATTTGTGAACCATTAGTGGTTTATTTATTAAGTATTATTAATAATTAAAGTGCTGAAGGATATGTCTAACTTTATACAGTATCTGGTATGATCTGTGACATCGTGATGATGGGTATCTCAACGAGGACCAATCTTAAGATAAGCGTTTTTGTGTCGATTTATTGTACTTTTATTTCTGTGCGTAGTTTGTTAAATATAGTTAAGAAGCATGATCTTTATAGCATGTGCAAGTGCTAGATAATGTGTGCTGGACACGCAACACCCCTATGACCGTGTAGTGAAGTCACAAGGTCTATATTTATTAAGCAAAACCCTAACATGCTCTGTGTATTTCCAATTGACCGAAAGTGGAATGGAATTATAATACTTTGAAATATACTTGGAATAACGTCTTCAACTATTTGATTATAGAATACCTCTGCTTTTTATTACACTACAAATTGTTTTGTTGGTGTTCGGACATTCTAATTTCTACACTTTGATATTCAAATATATATACAATATAGATATACAATAATTAAAAAAACAATGTGATTTAACTATTACATAGAATCCCATACTTTTATATTAACATATTTGTAATTTTACTGGACATAGACAATTTAACTTCAAACCCGACCCCTAAGCGACACCTAAAAAAAATATAAGACTTCGAAGTCTTTTTATAATGAAATCGCCTCTAATCAAAGAATCCAAACATGAGCCGAACCGGTATCATTTGGTAGACCATGAACATGAAAGAGTGAGATAGAAGAAGCCATAGCATTCTATTCCAAATTCGTCCCAGCATAGCGTGCCTATATCTGGTTCGACTCACAGTGTTCAGCGCTGTCCGTCTCACCTCGGCTGGGCGTGGAGGACAGGCTCCCGTTCATCTTGGGTGAGTGAGCGGGACTGCCGTTCATCTCGCTGTCACCAAACTGGATGTTGCTTCGAATGTTGTCCGTGATCATTGGTGCGACTGATGAGTTGCCAGACTGGAAGGGTTCAAGTAACTTTCATTGTAAAACCAAAATAAATATATATCAAATATCAACGGTTCTAAAGTAATTTTTGTAGAGTGACTACAATTCGCAAAAAAATTTTGCTTAGACCAAATAGCCCAGGAACCGTCAATTTTGTCTTAGTGTGTATACAAGTTAATGAGAGTAGTAAACATACCTGTCCAAATAGACGCGAGTGTGTGTCGCGAGGACGCGTCGGTGTGTCGCGGGGCGCGCGCGGCCGGCTGGAGCCGTTCTTCACGGGACTACCACCGTCGGTGGTGTCCCCGTTGAAAATCTCAGCAATGCAGCTCTTCGGGGCATTGGGAACTCTGAAATTATCCTTTTTATTAGTATTTGTGATTCCCGTTCATTTACTTGGCAAGTCGTTTTTAATTCTATGTCAATCTTAACTTGAGTAGGAAAGATTATCCAAAACAGAAAATATTTTTCATGGATTAGTTAATGTTATTATAACTGTTTCCATTTAATGGGATGTATGCATGCACTCAACAGATTAAAAATTAAACCATCGATTCGACCCTATATCCTCTATCCGGTTACCGAAATTCGATAGTCCATTCATTGCTGGTCAATCATGGTCACCCCACACCCAGTGGACACGCAGACCTATTACCTGTGGGGACTCTACTACTTCCGTAGGGGAAACTTATATACTTAACAAATCAAGTTCAAAAACCATAAAAGTTATTTTACGGATATTTAGTTCATTGACCTATTACGGGTCCGTGAAATGCTTTACGAATTAACAAGCAATATAGAGAAATTGTATTGTATATTTATAGATATGTGGCTAATTATTATCTATACTAATAAGTATTTTAAGAAAGAAGGTAGTTTGTAAGTTTTTTATGTAACTATCTATCCATCCATCCATCCATCCATCCATACTTTAAAACTATCCAACACTAGTTATAGGTATCGGAGTTTATATATGTGTATGTATATGTGCACATATATCCCGTTTGCAAAGTTAGTCTAAAAAACAAACAGTTTCGTACGATTTTTGTTTTCTGTAGTCTACGAGAACAGTGCCTGTGGCAACAGCAGGTAAACTATAAAAAATAAGAATTTTGTCTTATTAAAACTTTGTCATATTTTTAAATAAATACATAATATTAGACTTTAAAACTAGTGTCATCAAACAAAAACATAATACAAGCGTTACAAACTCGATTTTAAAAGCAGACGCCATTTAATGCGCCAACGATCGCAAGATAATAGAAATTGCAGTCGAGTCAACATTTACACATCAAACAAACGAATGTAAAACAAATTACAATAGTATTGTGTATTATTTTCAATATCGAGGTAAAAGTATTAATATAGTCATAGAATTTAATAATTATTAATTGTTTCGATTGATATTCTAATGTATTGTATGTAGGTATTTGAAACAAAGCTCATCAATTATTTAAAATGAACTCAGTGCCCAACTAACACTTCTCCCGTAAACAAAATCAATAATTAAAACAGAAATATAATATTAATATATCTATAAAAACTTTATGAAGTTAATAAATCGTTTTGACAGGAAAGCTAGTACATATGTAAAAATACATAACATATAAACATTTTTCTATCAACAATAGCAAATATTTTGTTCCAAAACGTTCTATAATGCCACAGTAATAAAAAAATATTGTCTTATTCAGCCAATGACAAGATATTTCTTTCTTTAGAGCAAAATTGCCAAGTAAATACTATTTATTCGGTGTTTGTTGTTAAAAAATATTAATATTGAATGCACTAATTAGCACATCAACTATGACAAGAGTGAAGTGGAGATAGCAGAATCAATACCACAGCAGTGCGGCGTCGAGCGCATTTACACTACACCATAGATAATATAGAATCTTAACAGTAACATATAGATATGTTTCTTTAAAATGTTTTTTAATAAATTAATATTCTTATTGTTAAAATGTAGTTTTAGTAATCAAATAAAATTTCATTGGTTTTAACAAAAAATAATTATGTATACTTTTGATTTTGCTGTTTATTTTATGCCCACCAAAAATAAATAAAAACAATCAACTTCTTTTTAGAAAGCCATTTTTTAAATATTAAAGCTAGAGTTATTAGGTACAAACGTGACGAGAGTTGGCAACTTGTGTTTTTAAAAACTTAATTAGTCTTATAATAAATTTTGAAGTAGCCTAGCAGCGATCTCTTCCCAGGGTGCATCATCTTCAAATATTCGAAAATACTGCAGTATCCATTATTTTTTAAATTTCTAACAATCCATTTTTTTTTTAAATTTGCTTAATGTTAGTAGTTGAACGTTTGCTGGTAGCTTGTTGGAAAACTGTAAACATTGACTAATATAAAGGTAACTTTTGTGAGACGTAAGGCGAGCTTGTGTTTGTTCCTATATATATATATATATATATATATATATATATATATATATATATATATATATATATATATATATATACATATATATATATATATTATGATTATAACTCTTCCTAATAAAATTATGAATATTTCTAAAAAAGAATAAATCTAATGTTAAGTTACTACAAAGTAACTAAGTCTAATAAATTAGCCATTCATCTTTACAATAAACTTAGGCAATAATTAAGTCATTAACAACTAATTTAACTATCCCACGAAAGAAATAAATATGAACACAATGGAAATTGATTAATAAAAATCAAATAAACATAAACGAAATTATTAATTGTTTTCTAATAATAGTTAAAATAAATAAAAAGTAACAAAGCCTACCTACGATAAACCAACAAATAACATTTTGTATATGTCATAGATAGTTCAACTCATCCAATCCAATAATTATTTTCATTACCAGAAAAGGGACTCGCTTCATCGAAGCTCCACAGTACTTTGTAGGTTGTATCGTAGGCGTATTATTGAGTACCCCCTGCGTCGGCATCATAAATAAAAGCAAATTCACCTTCAATATTCCAAAGAGCAGCATTCACTATAGAGCAATACATAGACAACAGATGTGCATTTGTAAAGCCTAATACCCACGCATTAGAGCGCCTCTGGAAATTGAAAATCGACGATGAGTTGTTTTCAGACGATTTTGCGGTTGGCTATGAATACAAACTATACACTTTGTTATAACAGCATCTGTACCAGACCTTCTAACCATTTTTTCTATTGACTATGAATCTAAAAGAGGTTAGTTCTGGTGGGTACATGCAGATTATGCCAAGTATTCGAGATTAGCATAGATAAGCAAAATCAACGTAAGGTTTTTAAAGCCGTTGTTGCACAGGACTTAAACAACATATATATTTTTAACAATTTAAAAGTAATGTAAAACAATAAGTAATATCAGAAACTGTTAGCGCGTGCGGTGGCAGTAGAACGTTCTAGATTACACGTCGACGCCTCACCGTGCAATCTACTCTGATTGATATAATGGCTTCCGATTGAAAATAGAACCTTCTTCTAACGCAACAGATTGAAAATTGAACATTCCTATAAGTAATTGGATCCAGAGATACAAGAACTTACTTAATATAAAAAGTATTACTTCTTAAAGATTGATAAGAATACTCATCTTGTAAGTTTTGACTATCTTACAACATATACAATAAAATCAAAGCTATAAAACTGTAATCACGAATCTAAATAACTATTAACAAACAGGACTGGTATAATTATACTAAGAAAGTGCGTGAGAGTAAATATTATAGTTTTGTTATACAAATAACAGTGCAAACGCACGCAAGGAAGAAACATGGCGCCCGCAGAGGGCGCTGGTACTGAAATAGACGGCTGTCAGATGTCAGACACCGGAAGACCATCACAAAACAATGTTTTATTTTATAATCAAATATGAAAAACGAGAACGTTTACTTCATCCTTTAGTACCTAACTAATGCATATGTTACTAATGGTTACATAAATAACTAGCTTCTGATTATTTTGCTAAATTTATTTTTATATCATAATTATATATAATCATGGCAAGTTTTGTTCACAGCATCTTTTATTTATATTGCAAATAAAATGTAATTTATTCCATCGATTAATTTGTCTGGGGAGTAAAAGTCGTCCGTAAATGTCTGCATCGATCCCAGAGGAGATAACGTATTATGTTTAGATTCACGACATCCAGCAGATACTTCGCAATATATGTAATGAATCCTAAGATAACACGCTCGAAAATAACCATAACATCTGATGTTTTTAATACACGTTTCTTTGAAATTAACCCGTCTATAAAAACTTCTTTTCTAATAAAATAGTTTAGTAAAGACAAGCTTCAGAATTACCATACAAGTTTCCATTAAAGTGTAATATAAAAAGTAAAATCTTGAAGTAATATCAATTTCTTTGGAATGCCCAATTACTTCCTGATGTTCCTGTTGTCACGACAACTGACAATCGAGAGAAACAAATCTTCTTTTCATTTTGACACAACTCCTGACAGCTGTCAAATAACATAACGCCATCTTGTCTCTATAAAAAGGCAATGTAACAGTACTCAGACATCAACAATTAATACCAGCGATAAGAATATTAATAGTAATACACTAAACTAACCTAACACAATTAGAATTGCTAACAAAACGCTTTTAGGAGCAGTTGTCCAACATAAATAATAATATTAAAACATTCAATGGCCAGTGTGATATAATCGAGGGGAAAGCTACAAAATAATCTGTAATGATTTTAACGGTTTAGATAATGTTTAATTTCAATAAAATTCAATTATAACAGTAATGAGAGTGCCGTGGGGTTTATCATATGTGAAACGGTAGAAAATGCCATACTTTTCGAAAGGCTATGCATTACTGAGCACAAAATGTACACTTTCACGGCAATTTTATTCAAATTAAATTTATATAAGTTATTTATATGATCTGGTTGATAATTATCTCCTTTTTTGTCGGCGGCACTGATACTTTCTTTAACAATGTTTAATCATTCTTTGAACGAAACTAAATACTTATATATTAGATATAAAATAAAAAATAGAGTAAAAACGTCAGCAAAAAAATTATTGCTATCTTTAATACATACAACGTGTATTAGAATCCGTATAAAATAATCAATAATGATTTAATCTCATAAATCCAATATACGAACAAGAGAAACTTGTTGACTTTTTAACCTGTAATAAATGATATCTTGTCCTGCTGTCTGTACTGATAATAGAACGTGAGTTGTAAATAATAAACAAGTCAATTTGCATCGGCTATTTGTTGGACGCGACGCGCTCATGTAATGTTCAACCTCACCCAGCTGATTGGCTTTTTAGATTGATTTTATCGAATAATAAATCTTCTTCAATACATTATTATATAAGTGAAATATAATATGAGATTTATCTAACATGAACTTAACTAAGAACCCTTCAGAAAATAGGAATAAAGGATTAGAAGGGAAAAGAAAATACTTTTTTAGAATGGATTTGGATTTTTATTTTGTGCGGTGAAAATAGTTAAGTTAGTTACACTATTTATGTCTGATTAAATTATTTTCAACTACTACTACTTCTAAAACAATATTGGGTGATAAGAACGTTGCACCCTCCACCGGTGTTCTATTCTTTTCTTTTCGTTTTATCCTTTTTGTGTGGAGTACAAAGTATAAAAGAAGTATATTATACATAAGTATAATAAGTATAAAAGTAAAAGTTGTTCATCTCGCGGTAATCATTTTTCATCATAAGTTTTTTGATTCCATAATTACCATCTTGATACTTAGTAATCAACCCGGTAATGATACTCCGTAATTTTATAATTGAGCAATCCCGTGTGAGGAAACATTCAAATAACACGGCGTTAGATATAAAAAAAAACAAATTAGATGAAATTACAAGTAGGAAGAGAGCGGACGGTTGAGGTTCAAACTACTTACTGACATTTCACAATTAACTTCTACATTAATTTCTTTATATAAAATAATTATATTCGTACTTATCATTTTTCTTATAGTAAAAGACTTGTCAGATTAATTGAATTCTAATTTATAAAATAATCTATTGGGAAATGTGCAGTTTAAAGAAAGCATTGTCTTAATACACCTACCTACATCACATCTAGGGTTGCCACCTTTTATTTTTTAAATTCAAGTACATTCGTTATTCGTAAGAAAAAGTACATAGTATAAAAATAAAGTACAATATTTCTCTTTATTGTCATATTTAAAAACCATATTTTTTATTGCTTTTTGAAGTTTGCATCAAATTAGTATCTCGACTAAACAATTTCACAGCATCATCACAACATCAACGTGTGTCTGACGTGCAGAAATAGACAATTATGTAATTGTTCAAACATTTCTGTTTGGAAAAAATATTTATTAAGTAGGGTTTATGCAAAATAAAATACTCTTAAGCAAATAAAAATATTAAAAAAAAACCACTTCGTACATCGATATTTCATTCCCTAGTCTAGCGAAGTAAGAAGCACTTTTTTGTAATTTTTTATTGTGTTTTAAGTATTTTATGAACGTAGCTTCCATTTACTTTGCGAGTGTAACAAGGATATCACCAGTAACACCACCACTAGAATTTTCTATTGTATGTATTGTACTTGTATAAGAGAGAAAAGAGTTAAAGATATTAAAAAATATAAGAAGTCTACTTATTTCTGGTTCGTCCAAAATAAAGTAGTTTGGTGTACTTTATTGTTCTCATAAAGTATAGAGCAAAATGTAATAAATTCCTTTTTTATTTTTAATATCGTAATTCGTATCGCGACGGTTGAGCTTCTATAAGGTTATAGGTAAAATTATGTACCTACTATAGAATCATATTTAAAATCAAGATATATTATGTAAAATCACTTAAATGTTATTTGAATCAAATACCTATTTTATTTTATTTATTTATATTCTGAAATATAAAGGAGTTCTATTACATTTAAAAATATATTTAAGTGAATGAATACTGTATTTAATTTGTGGTCAGTGGTTTGCTTTTGGTTTTAAAGGTATGGAATAAACATTCTATTTTTGAAATCAATTCTTTCAATTTAGATTTATTGTTCCAAATTTGAAATTCAGAATAATTAACAATAATGTGTAAATTCCATTTCATATCATTAGATTCGATTGATACATAAGTATTATTACTATAATAATAATAATAATAAGGCTTTGCATGTTTTAACTGTGTTTTACTGTGTTATTTAGAGGTACAGAAAACCCAATTAGCCTTCTGACTCGAATCATTAGCAGCTAACCAGTAGCCAAGGTTAAGAAAAGTTCACTCCATTAGGGCTTCAACATTTTCATACAATTATAGACCTAGGAGCAATGCATTAAGATTCTATATTGTATGTGTGTCATATATTATACTTAGCTCAATAGTACGTTCCACTCATGTTCCATTAACACAGTACAAGGTCAGAAAAAGTGAAATTATGAACATCATAATACCTATATTATAACATTATTTCCTTTTTTTTCTTTATTATGAAAAAAAAATACACGGAATAAAATCTTAAATAACAAAACTGATTTAACTGTGCATATTAATTAAAATATGTTTGAATTAACATTCTTACTACATATTAAAAAGTAAACAGATTAAACGAATTCAAAGACAAAGTTTCACTACCAAGGGGATTCTAAAACGGTTTAACCATTTCATTGTAATATTTACAAGGCAACCTTTGTTCGTTCACATTCCATACATTTACGAGGTTTACGTTATTTATTAGCGTCACTTAGTGGCAACATGTGAAATTTTAATCAGACTAGTTCTGTGTTTGAAAATTCTTACATGCAGTTTTGTATTTATTTATAGTAGCTTTTGACATTTCCTCATAAACCACATGCTTCCTAAGAAACTACAGTGACAGTTAATTTTTTTATAGAATATGGCCAGTCTAGACTAAAAGACCATGGTTGAGAACATGACAGCCAAATGTAAGTAGGATAGTTTTTTATATATTTGATCTATTACGGAAGATACAGGTTAAGAAAGAAGTTAGCACACTGTATAGACTCTAAATACAATACAAGCACAATTTTCCATTTATATATTTTTTGTATCTAAGATCAAAGTTGTCCCAAGAGTTTTACCCTACTTAGTAAAACATGTAAGCTCTGTATTTTATAAATGTAGAAAACGGTGTTTGGTATTTTAAATATTACAATAAATAATGTCTATTTGTTTCAGAGTTTGTCATATTCACGTACCTATATATAAAACAGTAGAATCGCTGTTTCATTATGAGACAGGTAATCGGCATTTTACAGCAAAGAGGTAACATGAAAGGAGTTTAAGCTTCAGTTTTAAATGCACGAGAATGTTTTTAATTTTAACAACAAAGTCGTGACTACTTCAAAAGCACTTTTTAAAATATAAAGCCTTAAAGGTACGTTTGTATAAATATATCACTTGATTGTTGCTTTGTAAAATACACCTTACCGTTTTAAGTGTTTGCTTGTTTATATCTTTATACTTTGATAAAATGAATAATTACAAATTAAAAAAAAAGAATAAATAAATTTGAAAGATTTTTTTAAATCAAACCTTTTAATATTTATATATAAATAAAATAAACATATATTATAAGTCAATGATTTTAAAAATAATCCGTCGAAAGGTATTCTGTCGTTATTTGTAGTTTGTAGGCACGAAACACGGTCATTACCCCCTGTCTACCGAGCGTCTACGACCTTCCGCTACCAAACAATACTACCAACATTACAAAACAAACATCCAGCCCATCCATTGAATATTAGAAACGTATAATCCACACCTGCTACCATGTATAAGACGGTAATGTATTCACAATGCGATACAATCAAACTACATCACCCACTGCGTTCTAGTTCATGACTGAAATGAATTGATAAAATCTAAGGAAGGCAATCGAGTCGTTACTCGTTCCATTCTGTGACGAGATCGAAGAGAAATCGATATCTCGCGAATTATATTCGAATCGGAGATTAGATCGTGATTTCGCGCTCGGTACAGATAATAAAATTTATAAGCATAGCGTACACGATGTGGTCTAATTGATACTTTTTAGTTCCGGATATCTATCAGAATTGAGAGTTATATAATCATTCAATTTCCTAACCAATATTATGAAAAAGCTCGCAAATATTTTATCGATGTATTGTGTAAATATTCTTAAGAGTAAAAAATAATTATTTATTGAAATACCTATATAGAAAAATTGGAAAGTCACTTTTAAATAAGAAAAATTTCGTAGTATTTTGATATTACGTCTGAAAAAATATTTGTACTTAAATGTGATTTCGCATTCATTGCGTTTTGTACAGCGTTTTTTTTTATTTTAGTTTAAAATCTAAACAAGCGTATAAAAATATACATGTATCTGAAATTACCGGCAAATAAAATTTCATACATCAATAAGTTTTTAATTTCTGTTTCCCATTATTTAAGAAATTTTTTACTCCTAAAACTTAACACAAGAGAAAATACCAAAACCATAAGTCAGAATGATTTGACTTTTCGTAAAAAAAACGTTGAAAAAGCTTGTAGGTACATTATTATATTTATGGATTAGTTAGTTTGAAACGAACCTTAAACTAATAACTACTAGTACATATCAAGGGTCAAGTACATTGACCTATCTTAACAAACAGTTTAAATTTCGACAAAGTAGCTATAATCGATAACTCGGTTTACTGGCGGTCGTCCAACAAGATATTGGTACACCATTTTGTGTAAGCGCTTTTGTATTAGTTTTGCTATTTTTGATCGAGAGACATTTTCTTTCTACCAAAGAAGTTTATAAAAGAGATTTATGTATACTCAATAATATTTGTAGTCGGTTACGAATAAAAAAATCCATCCATCCTTTAAAAATAAATCATACATACATGGGCTTGGGTTATGTAACCATTCGAGGTTTTAATCAATAAATTTAATAAATATGAAATCAAAATAAAAAAGAAACTGGCCACTTACAAAAAACAATATGCGACCCAAATTATAAAAAAAAAACAACCCAATTTATTTAAAAAACAAACCCAATTTGTAAAACAATAAAAAACAACACTAATTAAATACCGTTTAACACATATAAATAAAACAACCATAAATAACCAGTGTTATAGTCAATAACTTGATTTAACGATCGCGTAGGCTTACAAGCAGACAGTAAGTATATTCATAATTAGACTAGAGGTACATCCTAGTTTTAGTGCCTTCAAATTAGTAGGTAGGTAAAATTGTTCATGTAATAACATTTAAAATGAAATTTAATATACAAATAATTTCAGTAAGACAATTACTTTTACCTGCGATTTTAATAACCGATCTTCAGTACAAGGTTGAAATCAATATTTTTATTTGCATTGATAAGTGATAACTAGGAACCGGATAGTCATTTTAATCTTTAGTAATTGGATCGTTTATCAATTTCGATAGTTAAACTGCACGGGGAGTTGCTATTTCCTCAAAGTCGTCCACACACGTTGCTTATGCAATAATTTAATTCTTATTAAACATGACTCCCCTACAAATATAGATATTCCATGATGATGCACATACGTGCATGACAAAACATTAATACACTATCTTCTCGAACACCTTAAATGGTAAAAACCACGTATGGCGTGTAAGACTTCTTCGTCCTATGGTACTGTCGTAAATAAACACGCTAATACATGTTGCAATAAATTATAATCACATTAAGAATATTAAAACTATTTTCTACTTTCATATAACAATAAAAGAATTATCAATCATGTAATAAATGTACTTTATAATTAATAAAAATAAACCTATTATTGAATCGTTGATTTCTTTTTACGTCTTAATTACAAATGATACAGTAATCGTAATCAATTACGTCGCTGGCACCCGCAGTGCGTCAAAAACTGAATTCAACTCTAGCGAGATAATAATCTAATGGAAAGGTATTTTATTCGTGTTTGTATTCTAGTATTCTTTAGAAGCTCAATTAAAATTAGAATTGTATTACAAAATATAACAACACAATAATATTATTTAGCGATATCTTAATAAACTGTAATTAATAAATATATAAAATAAATTTAAACTTTCCTTTTCTCGCTGTAAACCATTATTGAAAATGTTAAAGATAATACTAAGTAATTTATTAAATAGCTTGTTATAATTTATAATATAAATTATCACACAGATATCTTCCAAGTTACTTTCGTTCTGAAAGTAGGTACACTTGATCAAGATTGTACTAATGAGATGAACAGAGACAATGATTGAGAATGACATGATATACTCGTAGTCTAATTAAGCAGCAACAGCAGCAGCAACTCTGTTTTACGAGAACAGCACATACATTAAAAGGATATTAAAAATTGATTTATTTTGTGAAGGAGAAACGTCAATTGGTAGGTACTATGGTATACAGAAGTGCTAACTAACAATAAATTATATATTGAGGGGGGGTAAGTTTTGAAACATCAATAAGCACTATCACATACACAAGTGTTAACTTTAAATAATAATAAATAGTATAAGGTAAAAATGATGTGTTCATAAATAAACATGTGTTAGAAAGCTGACAGCGGTTAGATGTTAGAATATCCAATTTTCCCTAAAACGGATACAGCCCGTGAGTCTTGGACGGATGAGAATTTCTTGGTAATTCAATAGCACTGGCAATAATTCTTGTAAGTACAAGCACGTCGTTGTACACCTCTGGCCCGATTTGTGATTAGAACTGCGGTTACAACGTGAGAATTGCATAGACTTGGTGGCAAAATTACCTGCAAATTGTGGGATTACGTACACTTCTGTGGAGTCGTCTGAAGAAACTCATTAATTTATTACCTTCACATGTTACCAGATCTGCCTTTTACCTCACCATAATGATATGGTTATTTACTATATACCTTTTCCATACTTTGGGATACTTTCTCTAAATTATTTTAATATTTAAGTATGTATACTTAAAATGAAATATATATTTCTTAATTAAAACCTATAAAAATATTTGTATTTATACATAAATATCAAAATAATGCTTGATATAAAAAAAATATAGGGTAGTGTGTCAAATGAAGCCTTTTCGCGATCAGTACACGCATTACACACACATACTAACAGTTTTAATGATCAGTCGCTATCTAGGTGACTAGCTGGTTATTTTAAGATTTTGAGGAAGTTAACCTGAATTGAGAAACGTAAAACGCATGACATTAATTTTGAAACTTACGACTGACTATGGACTATTTTTAAACTATTGCAATAGTATAACAATTAATATCTTATAATAAATGTAAAAAAAATATTTTAAAACAATACACATACATTTTTGTATTATTATTTATTTTTATATTATTTTATGTAAATGATACCAACTTAGCAACAAGTAAAAAAAGAACTATTAAATTTTTTTTTACACTTTTAAGTGAAGTATAATTATTTTAAACTCTTGTTAATCCTAACCATACATCACTCCTACTGTAACACCATAACATAAACCCACGCAGTAATATAAATTAATCTAGGACAATGGACCAATTTGCTTCTAAATAACATTCATTCATTCATTAAATGTAATGACACTGTCATCTCTTTTGGTATTAAAATGGCCGACAGTGGGAGGTTTGCGCAGACAGTGTACATTCTATTTAAAGAAATCTAAGAGATCAATTATTATTTCACTGTTTGTTTGTTTTCGTTATAAGATAATCACAGTAATATATTATAAAATACATTTTAAAATAAAAATAAAAATAAAAAAGTAGAAGCTATAAGTAGTTTTTGCTTCCGTCAGTAGGAAGGTACAATGCTTTAATTTATTTAAAATAAATTGTTACCATACCAATATTGTAATACTTCAGATAGACAAAAATTGTTGTTATTACGTACCTGAAAACAAATGAAATAAATATTAAACAAATGCGACAAAAAAATTATAATATCGTAACACACTACAATAAATTAAATAAATCAGATTAATTACGAATAAAAGTGAATATGTATAAGGCCTAGTCATGATATAGAAATGCGAGAATTATGCAAATCTTAAGAAGTTTTTTTTTATTATAAAAAATAAATAATAAAAGCACAAAATGAAGAACTCATTACCCTGTTCCGGTCATTTGGAGCCGGACGGTAAGAAACGGTACTGAACCGGTCTCGCTCTGAATAGTTTAAGGTAAAAAGAAATTGATATAACTGTGAAATTATGCGAATTAAAAAATAAAAATACAGTTTTATTAACCCATAATTAGAGATCGGTTATTTTCGATAAATGTCATTTAAATAAATACAGTTCAATTATTTTGGAGATTTCGAGTCAATAAACTAACGGTCGGTTTCTGGGTGGATGATTAAAGTGATGATGGTTTGACAGCACTGTCAAGAGTTGTGATTGGCTTACTGTCAGGGCATCAACCACTCAGAAAGGTTAACACACCTTTCATCAGGAAATCAGTTTCGTTTTTAAATCTCATCTAAAGCTTGACATTGGCTAAATATTTCAAGACTAAGTGTAAATAAAGCCGAAACAAAAAAAAACCCATTCAGCCTTAGAAAGGTCGGGTCTGAACATTTGTTTTCAATCATTATAATTAATTGATATTATATTATAAGTTTGAGTAATAATTAGAACGTAAAGAATGTGATATTTTAATAACACTTAATATTTTTATAGCAATCTGTATAACAGTCATAACTTGTAGGGCATAGCTTGAGCCTTGATGGTACTTAATGATTTTATGTTTATGTATATAATATATGTATATTTAATTGCGTAATTCGAAACACTGCACAATGGCGTCTTTTAAATTCACAGTTAAATAATAAACATACACTCGTAATTTACAATAGATACATGCGGAAATTAAAATTCATGAATAAATTATGTAAACAAGATGGATCTATCGTATAGAGGCAACATCGGAACGAATCGACACGAAATCAAACGGAAGCCACGACAATCGACGATCAGGTGATTTCATTCTATAATATAGGAGTGAAATAATTGGCGGTAAATAATTTTACAATCGCCATTTTTTTTTTACATAACACGTTTCGTACATAGATTCCGCCCCAGACATTTTACACGTTTACTTCAAAGGTATAGTTTTTGTATGTTTACTTTTGTATTTTTGTGATGCATTTTTTAAGGCATCGGCATATGATTACGTTGATAATTGTCAAACTTCAAACTATCTAATTTGTTTTGTATTTATTTAATATTTTTTTTTATTACAACATTTTCAGACTACCTACTACCTAACTTCAGAATTCATATAAAACGTCCGTTTCATTTGTAACACAAGATTTTTTAATTTTATAGTGAAATATCTTATGACTGTATGTACATAAATTTCCATTATTTCAAGATTAAATACTTTACATTATGACAAACTAAACTGAGTCATTATGTACGGAAAAAGAAATATATGGACCATGCGCTTGCACAGCACCTGACGTCTCATCAATATTCATTAAGCTATCTTTCATTTGCGTGATGAGGTGTACAAATTAGCAGCATTGATACAAATACAAATTAAACTAAAACTTGATTTTTTTTCTCTTAATAAATTAATTTCCTTACAAATAGGTTGATATATACATTTGCTTAAAAATATTCAACTTTTTTAAATTTCTTTATATATAAATAAATGTCTTTCCACTGTTATATAATATACAAAATTGACATTAAAATAAGCAAAAGTCAGGTTTTTTTTTTATAAATTATAAAAACCGTAAAAAGGTACATAATACATAAACAGCAAATCTATAACTATCTAACGCTACGCATAAATTATAAAAATAGAATTATACTCACTTTATTTTAATATTAAAATTAATATTACAATATAACCTAAATAACAATAAAAAGATAAAAATAGTACTATCTACCCTATCGTGTTATTTATTTGAATAAAACACTTGTATATCTAGAAGTGTCCTCTATCTTTGTAATATGTTATAACGCGGCGATGTTTTCAAAGGCTTGCAGCGCGTTCCACGTGTGGTCGCATATTGTGTGTGATTCCATCTTTGCACCTTTAGCTAGTCACATTTTGTTATGAAGATGAAATGTTATCGGTGTATCCGCGTCATTGGTGACTGGGGCCGTCTAGTATAGATATATATCGTTTGATATTACAAGATTACAGAATATTTTATTATCCAATCTACAGCGCACTATTTGATCAAAAAAATTACGAATAATAAATTCCATAAATCAGATGGCACCACTATATCAACGCCAACAGTGCACTAGTAGACCTAGCGCTATATATATTCAACATAAATGTTTTATACAAATAATTGGATAGGTTAAATAACATTTCAAGAAATCAATATAACCCAACCTAACCCCCCAATTTCCTCTCCAAAGCGTGCCACAGAGCGGCATTATCAAAGGGATCCGTATCACCGTCGTTTCACTCTCATTTAAACGTCCAATTAGATGCCAGACACGTGCCCTCAATGCGATCATCTTGTTCACATCCTCTTTTATACTAATGATTCTAATTAAAGTGAATAATACTTTAAAAAACTTTATCAACTGCACTTTTTTCATCTTTGAGTCATGATTCTGTAACGGCTTGACAAAATATAGTTAATGTAACAGCTTAAATGGTAAACGAAGTTCAATATACTCTGGGCAATGATAACAAGGATGTACCCCTATCATAAATCAATTCCTACCTTAGCGAAGACCAATCTGTTTATAAATTCGCAACACCAAGTACTACATTCGAACGTTTACAAGCACCGACTCAATTATCGTAAGTAGGTCCTCTCAGAGTACTAATGGATATTTGCCTATTTTAAACAGCTTCCAGTACAAATGACACTTGTATGCATCTGTTTTATATCAGAAAATAGCGTTGGAAGGACGTTCAGCATTCTACCTATATAACTGTCACAGGTGAATGCTGTGACCTTGTTGGAACGTCTGTTTTATTTCAATAGAAGTGCTAGTTAGATGTATAAGAATACCTATATAAAGGTTTTATTTATGATCCAATTGAGTCCATCTAATAACGGTGTAATAAAATGTCCAGAGACATTCTAATAGAAATATTTTATAAAACCAATTAACTTGAACTATTACAGTATATTAGTCAGCGAGCAGAAAGGTACAATCATGTAGAGCGATAACATTCTTAGTTCTTAGTACTAAAACATCAAGCAGACTTCTTACTTACGCCGGTATGCGAAAGTTTAACGCCCATTGAAGAGAACCTCATTACCTCGCAGTTTACAAGATACCAAACATTTGTAATTTTCTTACGCTGCTTTAATAACATGAGGCAAGGAGAGAAGATATTAACATTTTATACTAAGAGTACAAGTATTTAAATATCGCATTACTAATTATAAGAATTAAGAGTTAACATTTTGACAAATAGCTTGATAATAAAATCTCTATCATTTAAAAAAATAATAATAATCTTAATAAAGATACCATAACACATGACATTGACATACCATAAAATAACTATACGTACTAAAATAAAAAAAATAAAAATATTATAAAATGGTATCGACGTGAATAAAACCCATGTCAACCAAAGTACTTGTAACGTAAGAACGCGAGGACACGAAGAGCATATTGATAAAACGATGCAGGGTTGGTGCCTGATACTGTTATCACCAACTTAAATACTTTAAAACCTACCCAGGTATGTAAAACTATATACCGAAATAGATACACTTAACCCTTCTGACTCATATATATACTTAAATCTTTCAACAGAAATCATTATATATACATAAGTAAATAACTTAGATGTTATAATATTCGAGATGATGGATGGAATAATCGATTAAAAGTACTTCACCGTCTTGTGCATTATTAATATATTAAAATTCTGCAATATTATGCATATTATGTAAATACAAAATCGATTTTCCATATTTAAATCGTAATGGTGGTTACATGACAGCCAGCTGTCATTGCTTTCATGAAACGATCACGACTGCTTTTGTGGAGTCTTCAATAGTTTTTTATTTTTAAAGAAACTGGAAAGTGCTTACATAACTTACAGAAATCAGCATTTTCTTAATGTTATTGTATTGACATCAAATGACACTAAGGAAATGTCGATTCAATGTTTAGGTATATGTTTGTGTTCAAAATATATGATATCTATATGTAATACAGAAATTAAGTTTTCCTCATCAAAATTTATGACGGTAGAAGTTTTTTTTTAACAAGTTAGTAAATCCTTTTAATAGTTATATAATTATATTATTGGATGTTTCTAGATAACCTATATTATACCTATGATATGCAAAAATGATAAATATCCCAAAACTCATTTATTCTACGAATGCTTGGTTTTTTTGTCTCATTTAAATCTGTCTTACATCCATGGATCTGTAGTGTACAGACTACAGTCGTATTTAACATTAATTTACTTCTGTAATATTTCCTCGTTTCCAGTAGGTAGATAGGTATATTGTTACTAAAATACTTATTTCCTATTACAACAAATATTTATACAATGTGTAATACAGCTTATACCATGTAACGCAACATGTGGTGGTTGCTAGTAAAACTATAATTGGAAGTTTCAAAGCTAATAACGCTTGTCTGCTTAAATCTATTTTCGTCGTGTTGTCGACCCCTCAGCGGTGTAGTTCCGCCTTTATCTACAACCCTATAACCATCCAACTTTAACTCTAATATACAAAAGATCAATAAATATATATGAATATATTATATACCATTTCTGTGAATTCTTAATTTTTAGCCCCTAAAACTAAATATTATGTATGTATTAAAAAATCAAACAAATAAAACCTTCATGCATAGCCAAGAGATTTTTTTTAATTTTTAAATGTATTATATAAAAAACGTTTGTAAAAGAAACGGCCGAATCATGATTTATAAAAAAAAACTTTCAAGAAAGTAGCTAAAATTGGATGGAAAAAATCTAAAGCATTTGACGTGTACCTTGACCTCGACTTTCACATCATCGTGGATAAGAAGCCATACTTTTTGAAATAACTTTATTATTATTCTATTAATTTAAGTATTCTGATGATGTCAATCAAACTCATAGCATTACTGATTTCATCGTCTCTATAAAAAGTCTTTATGTAATATAAATTAAAAAGTTCATTCATTCAGTCATTCACTTAAAAAGTCTTTTTATATACATTTAAAATAAATTCATTCATTTTTAAAATCTTTATATACATTTCTTTGAGTTGAACCAAAATAGTATTATTTAACTTTCTTTCCTTATATAGAACGTAGGTACATTTTATTTGATATTTTGATGGATGATAATTAGCACCTTTATGACATTTATTGCAGTAAACTTCGTGCTACTCGTATTATAACAACTTCTAAAGTTTTCAAAGTGTTTATTAGAAAATTTCACATAACATTGATAGTTTAAATACTTTAAAGTTATTCCTAGTTACATTGTATTTCTTACTATAAACGTGCACATTGTTTCCTAGTTCTATTTAACCATAAATATTTAATGGTAAGACGATGAGCTTTGGATACAATATTATTGATGGCGTCGTGTCAGTCGTTCGACCTCATAGCAGTGAACTTTATCCGTTCATCTTTCAGTGCCTCTGACTAATTGATGGCTCTTATTTTTTACTGTTTTATTCTAATTGGTAAATAGAATGGAAAAAAATATATAAATATGTATATTTGTATATCAAATAAATGATAAATATATTGATATATGAAACCGAATGCAATAGAATTTAAAACGTCAATACTCGATGTTTTTTTAATCTATATAGTTATTACACGACATTTAAATTCAAATTACAACAAATGCACTTTAATTTAGGCCAAGGTTAGTTATAAAAAAGCAGTTTTATTAAGCTATTAGTACAAAGGTATCAGATTTATAAGTTAAGCGAGCTGCAGACCATCAATCAAGCGAACTTAAATTGAGTTGTCAAGTTTATCGCGACGGCCCTTTCACTTCCTATCTAGTGCAGGCTTAACTTATGCTTAAAAAAGTAATACTTAAATCAAATTTATGTATTCTGTCATCACATGTATATAATTGATTTTATAACCATTATTTATATTAAAATTACAAGCAAATCCTTATCTCATTTCCCTGAAGTTTGAGCAATCTTAACAGGCTCTGACGAACAACTTTCTTCGTGAATATTAATTATTTGATAGTGTATTAAACGCGGTAAGTGTTTTAAAATTATTATATTATAATTGGTAGATATTTTTGATTATTTTTATATAAATTCAAAAAGCTGCAAATTGTTTTAATTATTAAGAAAGTTGGTGACGGTATTAAAAAACAGTTAAATTTTATGCGAAATGAAATGTGATATAAAACTTTTTAATGAAGCCTGACTCTTGCGTTCTAAATGTAAATTTTATTTACTATTTCTAGAGTGTGACAATCAGCCATCAAATAAGAGGTTAGCATTAATCGATAGCTTGCGGTAGGTAGCGTCCAATTTAACTCCATTCTCAGATACGGAAGTGCATTAGCGGCGATAACTGTCGCCTCTTCCGTTAGTCCTATCTATACAATGAACGGTTGTTGCGCGGCCGCCGTGATGCGCCTGCGCAGCCACAAAATGGACGCAATTCTCACGACGCGTCATTCCGTGACCAGTGTCCATCATAGCGGGTCTTTAAGGCGGCATTTGCTAAATATATTTTACCAAATATTATTCATACTTTGTTTATATAAAAAGTGAAAACCGCTTGGTGTTGTTTGAACAAAAAAAAAAAACTCTGATACCTCATTGCGTAAGAGTACTATTAAATAAATTGTAGTATTTTCACCATTGTCTTGATATACAGGTGCAGGTGAAATAACAAAGGTGAAAGGAACGGTCCGGAGGTTTGCATAATCAAGGAATTTACTTTACAATTAATTGTTCTCCACGATCGAGATGGAACTTGACCATTACGAATAGATTGCGAACAGGTCTGATAAACGATTCAGACCCGAAATGAAAGTCATTTTGTTATTTATATTTTATTCTGGTTCACAATGATAGTAGAATTATTTTGGTTTCTTAAATTTAAAATATTTTTCGACGTACTAATTTTTTTTGTTAACTAAAAACCATCGTTCCAATTAACGTGATTATATTACTCTTAATAAACATTGGCTAAGGGGTGGCATGATTGGCAATAACAGCAGATCACGAAAACTGTCCATCTCACTCTTTTGGACCAGAATTCTATGATAGTGGCGAACTATTTATCTCGCTCTCTCCAAGCTGTCACGTTGCTGTCACGCTGGCTGTCAGTGAAACATGATACCGACTATCCTTCATTACTCCAGCTAGCTCCGATTAATCGCTTCAGCTTTTAGCTGCAACAGTGATTTATTTTAACGACGTTAAATATAAAATTGCTACATTGATAATAATATATAGTTCAATATCATCTTACACTTCTATTCTGATCTTTTTCATTAACCAACTGATATTATCTTTTCTATTACATTCACTTCCCGTAACTTTTTATTTAATATACTCTTAGAGTAATAGAAATATTATATCTTATCGTTATTTTCCATTAATTTCATCTAATTAATGTTAGATGAAATTCGTTATTTGTAAAGTTTGGTACAAAAATATATAACTAGATAGCTTCTATATATTTTTAACTTCTCTTGTGTGCGACATCAAACTTATCTCGAAAAGCTCGAATTAATCACTTGACATTTTCCCTGTGATCCCGTCCCCTCCCCCTCTCCCCACCACCTCTCACTTAGTCGTGCAATGGATGTGCGATAATTATCATCTCATCTAATTGGAGACCCCCTTAGTAAAGGGGGTCCAGAGCTTTAGAGAAAACAAAAATCTTTCTATTAATACCTGCATCGTGCTTTAATTAAAGTAGGATTTATGATTAATTAAACGCGTATAATTTTTAATAATGTAAAAAAATAAGTCATTTACAGACATTGTACAGATAAGCGCAGTTAAAAAAAGCACGTTTTTATAACAACGTTTGTTTTTGTATAATATAATAAGGCAAGAAGTTATTATTCCTTTGTAATCACAATTTTAAATGTGGTGAGAAAATTAAATTAAATGGGATTTGGCTTTTATATCCGTATTTGGATAAACATGAACCTAAATAAATATAGTTTTGATTAGTCATATAATTTTTCTCAATTATGGTGGCAGGGGTAGTGGTTGCCCGGTTCACGCTTCTTAAAATTAAGAGAAGAATATATAAAACAGCCCTATGGCAAGTCTTGTGACCTGTCGTGATGTATAGTTTTTAGTGTTGATATATTCATATGTTGGTGACAAGAATGAATAAGATGCGTAATAATTATATCAGAAGAAGTTCGAAGGTGGCGTAAGAAAATGAGGAGTAAAGGTATAGGCATGTAATAAGATGAATGCCATGTTAGAAAAAGAATCTAGATATCAATGTGGAAGGATATATGGGTCACGGTAGACTAAAAAAGAGAGTAAACGAGGAGTGACTGTTGATAGTAAAGAATGGAAGAGAAGAATATGTTGTTCATCATCCAATGGGAATAGGACATATATGATCAAAAAATACATATTCCATCATGCCCACTACCCCGTTATTAGCGGGAAGATCTATTGCATTAATATATAAGAATCTCTGTGTCTGTGTGAGGGAAAACACATGATTTGTAATGAAAAACCTGTACAACGTTTTAGGCGACATTAAAATCAAACCTAATAATTCATACGGAATAGACTCAGTAACAGAAAAACGTAAATCAAATAAGATGGATGCTAATTTAGCATTATGAAAAGGCTGTTAGTGAGCTAGTGACACTATTTAGTGCAAAGCTATGGACACTATAAAGCTAGCTAATTAGTGCGACAGATTGCATTGCAAAATGAGCTTTTATATGATAAATATAAATAAATAACAATTTAACATAATAACTCATTACAATGAGGTCCAAAGACCCCGTGAGAACTTAATTCAAAACAAATATGTATATTATTTTATATCAGTCGACCTTGGCAGTGACTGGCTTAATGTTTTATATAGACACAAGGAAAACTAATTTGTATATAAATTGTAATACGGATTTACCTTATAAATATTTTGTTTAAATAAATGAATCATTTTAATTATAAAGTGAGGTTTGCCTCAATCTAAATATATATTTTATATATTTTGGTTTACATTAATTTATTTACTTAATAACATGACATCTATGAGTTAAAAAGATCATTAAAATTTTAATGAATATACGAATATTTTCGTTTCATTCTTTCTCATTTTATAATCTATTCTATTTTTACTCCTGTCTCCTAAAAAGATATTACGACAATTACATTTATCAAATCATAGAAAATGTATAACATTGATGTCATTTAAATTTTGTTTAAGAAATATATTATATAATATATAAAAATCCCTTAAAGTATCCCTTAAATATTTTACAATAGTACAGGCCAAGGGTACTTTTTTATCTACAGGTTATATCATCGATTATAATTTGTTTTACAAAAGGATCTCGCCACAGGTATCATGTTTAAACATATAATTTACTCATTTAGATACTAGTACGATATATTACAGGAAGATAACATTAACATAAATAGAACAATTACTAATTTGTCACCGAAATTAATAAGTCACTGAAAACTATATCTCTGTCAAAAGTCACGGAAAACTTAACACTAAGTATTATTACTTTATATTATTATTTATACATAATATTTGAATCCTAAAATAATACATAGACTGAAATATTTATATACATTGGACAATTAATTGACCACAATATTTGTTTTGCTTAAAATGTTTTAAATGACAAGGAAACAAACAGAAATATGTAATATATAATAGATTTAATTAAAATTAATAATTTATAGAAATACATAGTAGTTAGTATATTAAGGAAAAAAATGTTTATAACAGCTGTTATATTGTACGAGTACTATAAATATTACGAATAAAAAATAATACTTACAGTGTGAAGTTTATTTAATTAATTCTTTTGAGCACAAGTTATTTATAATAAAATTTTATTAGGTAATTTTTATGACATGAGTTGAAAGGATGTTCAAATTAGTGAAAGGTAAATATTATCAACATTACCACCCATTAAGTAGTTATTGCCGTTTTATTAACATTTAAAACTAATTAACCTGACATTCATGATCTAACATCCGTCTTATAATTGAATAAAAAATACCTAATATTATTCTAGTTCACCGGAAATCACGTTAAAATGTCACTTTTAAAGTATTTATCAACATTAGAAAGGATTTCGTAGCAAAATAATCTAAAATCTAGATCAAAATAACCATAAAAAAGTATGTACCTACATATATGCAACCAAAAACTAAATTGACCCATCATAAAGTGAAAGTACATCAAAACTGACCCAAACCTAAATAACTATAATGACCCATAAAACATCCCGTTAAGTCCAAAGGATGTCAGTACGCGTGATTGAAATATATAAATTTAATGTCAATTCATATTAAAAACGCAAGATTACTATTCATAGGTTTTATATTCCCTAAAGATTCCTATTAAACCGTTAGAAAGTGCATCTAGAACGTGGTATAGAATATCATAAGAGCTAGCATATTGAATATAAAGAGGGAATAATAAAATGCGTAGGTTGTGTGCGGACGGTACCTGCACATGAATATCCTCGTGATAGAATTACGATTATCTCTTGTTGTCTCATAACAAATGTGAACATATCTTTTGATGTTTGAACTTGTCTATAAACATGTAAGCCATGTTAAGCTTGCTTAAATCTTTAAATAATATAGAATGAAAAATTAGCGGAATATATAACTGCGATCTTCTTATACGATATCCTAAGGTCTGAGAACGGTCAGTCGCGGATTTTTCTATAAAGACTATCGCAAACATGACAATCGAGTAATTTTAAACTTAGATTTTTCATATTCCAATCATTTATATGGACTTTATTGAATTACAAGATTATATCCTTACTAATAGTATTTCAATGGGCACACATAGGTATATGATAAACGTTAACAGAAGCTTAATTAAAATTTGCATATCTATATTTTTATACATTCAATCTACAATCGTAATGATAGGATCATAGAAAAGAATTGTATACAATATACACATCAAACTGTTATCTGATTGTCCGTCAGTCTGTACTAACATATGACAAACACTATTATCTATGCATTAAACTTTTCTCTAAAGATATTGATACTGTTGGAACAAGTTTAAGAGATGAAATCGGATTACAGATGAAGAGTATCATTATAATTATTATAAATAAACAGATTTAAGTCTTAATAATTTTATCTTATAACTATTATTCTTTTTTATTTCTCTTCCTTTTTCTATCTCTTTCTCACTCTAACCGGATTTCAAATGAAAAGCATCGTTAAAAATGTAAATTAAATCATCAAGGGCATGACATTTCCAAAACTAAAAACTATTATTTATCTGTCTGCCTCCTTTTATGTCTTCCACTCTCTTTTTCTCCCTGCCCATCTTTATATCTTCGTAAGGAGTGGTAAAACTCATTTGGTATTAGTAAGCTCAGCTCAGGTTAAGCCTCTAGCAACAGCTGGTGCTGTTATCATTAATTATCACTATCCCATCTCTGTAACAGCAGCCATTTCCTTTTACAAGACGCTTGTCTTGCTATATTTATAACTAATTGTCCAACGTTTCTCGGGTGTTTGTTTATCTTGATAAGAAATTAAAATATTGCACTATTTTGTTTTTTTTTTGTAATTGTATGATAAATGATAATAGATCATTTATATGAAAAATGTGAGAGAAAACTTACCTAACTTAAGTATTACTTTATGTTGTATTCATTTTTTACTGGAGAGTGATAAAACGACTTACCTGTAACAAAAAAAAATATACACATTAGTTTTAAATTCAAAAAAGATGTAGTGGTGAATTATACTAAAAAGAAATAACAAATATAATTAAGGTGATTTTAATAACATTAAATACCAAAGAATTATTACATGATTCAGAGATAATCTTAGCAGAAATATAATTATTCACATATTATTCTTATTATCTTTTTGAAAAAAATATAACAAAGAGAAGATTATTATCTTTAAATTTATGAAACTGGTAACACCAGCACTGTAATGACAATTTCAATGCTTTACACCTCCAACTACCGGTCAGTTCATAAGACGAGAAACACATTCGTATTGCCATCTACCAAACTAGCTTATTCTAGAGAATAACTATAACAAACATTGCTTATCATTTTTATTCTAGAATAATTTTATTTATAATTTAGCAAATTAAAAGAAAGATCTAATCTCGCTTATCAATTCTGTAGTTTAAGTTGACATATATTATTATGCATAAGTATAAGCAGATAAAATTGTACTATTGTACTTCGTTGGAGTAGGATTGACCCGCTTATAACGATTTAAATACCACGTCAGGCTTTGGTTAAACATTAAATATAAATGCTGAATTAAGATCTAGTCAGACCTATTTCATCTTGGTGAAATCAGTTTTTGTACAAATAACTAAACAACTACACATGAGGACTTTCCCTCCTAAATATACAAATAAAATTAAAATACAGATTATAAAATATAAAAAACATCATATAATCAAATTTCGCTTGCGCGTTATTTGTAAACAATGGTCTTACAGATAAACAATAACCGGAAAAGGCATGTTTTGATTTAATGTTTAAAGATACAGAACCGATTGATCTGAGACGATATTTGTTAATATAATAGAGCTCTTCCGGGGAGATATGATCAGGGATTGTCAGATGAACGTCCTGAACTAACAGCGCAGTTCCACAGAGCGTATCCATCTGAGATTTATGATCACTTTGCACAGACTAAAAATGTGATGGGATGTTTATTTGCGAAAATTGCTGTTCGACAGTACTGTTTAGTATTAGTTAATGTTTTTTTATTAATTAACCGTAAAAAAACCGTAACATTATTTATTTATCGATTTTATATTACCGTATATTAATTTAAAATATAATAAAAACTGTAACATAATTTATTTACCGATTTTATATTACCCTATTTGTCTTAGAATTCTTTTTACGCATGACATATGTAAAATGGTGTTATAATAGCCCAAAATATTTGTAAATATATCAAGAAATAAATAAACAGAAAGCTTCCTAATGACGACAATTGACAAATTACGAAACGTTAAAAAGCATGAGCAAGAAAATATGGCATACTTCATACAGCCTTTAAATTTTGTTTTATTGCTTTTCTTCATAATTGAAAGTCAGCCGTCAACTACACACCAGCTTATACAATTGACGGATAAACAAACTGTCAATTTTGTCTAAACATTATAAACAAATAGTTTCCAACAGCAAATAAATTATTACGTACTTTGACAAGTTAAGTGAAATTAACTAGAACTTCTATGAACATAGAGAAACGCAAAGATGTGAGCAAAAATAAATAAAAAATAATATTGAAATAAAACTACTTTTAGGGATTTAACTCGGGTATAATTAACAAACATTTTATATTTACATTTTAAATTTAACCCGAAGTTTCAAAAAAAAATATTTAAACAAATAAATAATGACAACATCTATACTTTATTTTTACTAGAATTAATTAATAAGTGCTATTCTATTTTTTTATTGCAATGATAATACCTATTTTATCTAAAAGCCCAAACATATTTTTACCATGAATTATTTTAATTATTTTACCATGAATTATCACTTTAAAAACAAAACACGTTTGTAAAATCAACAAAATCCAACCATTCATGGATAGTTCAGTACAATGTGGTATTGTCAGCGTGGGCCTTACACCATTTGGTGGATAAACAATAGACCTCTCAGGTTTAATAATATAATTGAAAATTTGGTAAAACAATACCAGTAGTATTGTTAGCACGCTTCCATTGTGCATTAACAGCGGGACGGGAATTGTGCAGTTTTCATTTTTTTTTTGGTGCCAAATGTTAGATCCCAAATCGAGTACACTCAATTCAAGTATAGGCTGTGTTTTTGACAAAATGCTTTGTTTTTTCTTAAATTTAATACATATATGCATAGATGAAAAATATGCAGCTTAATTTTATACAGTTTCTATTTTTATTTATAAACTGTGTTTATTTTTGAACGTAGTAATTTGTGTTTCTTATGTCATATAGTTGCGCCATAATAGGACCGGTCAACGGAAGTACTTGCAATTGCATCTCATAAGCCGTTGCGAGCTCGGATCATCTTCATTTAATCACAAAATTACGGTCAATAAACCTGCATTAAGTTTCCTTAAGTATTGTCTGCTTTTAGCATATCTTTGATTCTCGAGTCCATCTTAATGTAGTGCCGGTTACTGTAATGATGTTGGTTTTTTTATCACAATTTCTTCATTCAGTACTACATTATCATTATGGGAATGATTTTTGTATTTCATATTTATAATATGTTTGTTTACTTGTTTTGCAGCAGGGTTTTTTCAATGTTAAAATAAACAATATTCGTAACAAAAAATCCAAACCTATAACATAACTGTCATTATTTTAATAAAGAACTGTAAGTAATAATTAAAAAATAGAAATGACAAATCATAAAAAAAATGTTTTTAAGATATCAATAAACTCCTTTCTGGCCACAAATTACTTTATAAATAAAAAAAGTGAAATCTGAAATAATATTATCTACATTTCAATTGTCAATGAATGACAAGGCACAAATGATTCCATTACGCCACTCATATAAATAATTTTATTCAAATTACAATGTGCCACTACCCTCTTACTTTTTAAGTATAGCCATTTGAGTTAGAAAGTTTCAATTTGGCTTCTCTGTAATTCATATTGTGTACTGTCAATTGTAGGTATGAGTGAAAATTATTGTATTCAAAATGTATATATAATTAGGTATTATTTGGTGTTAATTTCTTTATTCATTATTATTTTTGTAACTGATAGTGATATTGCATTTAAAATTATGAAAAACAACAATTACAGTAATCAGATTCCTCATTTAAATACATACGCACATTCCAAAATAATTAACTACGTGCGTACGCGCAGCGTTCCGGCATAGAGCGTGCGTTTTCACAAAAAAAACAAACCAAAGAGCTGCAATGCGTTAGAAATTTCAAGAAAGTAGTGCATTATAACAGTTATTATAATATACATATTTATGTACGCAATGTTATACTCTCTTAGGACAGTGAAGTAGATTATCGCTGTATAAGTGATAATAACGGATTAAGTACGAGCTTACGTTTCATTTTTATACGCCCACACTTACATACATGCTTACGATTACTTTTTATATTAAATGTTTCATTGTGTACGTGCTGTCAAAATGTATTAATTGTTATTTATAAGTATAGATTTATATTATAATACAATTTCCATGTCAACATATTTAAGTTCCTAAAAACAAATATAAATTAGGTCTCTGTTAGTATAGATTGTTTATTTGAAATTGTTTGTATAGAAAGTTTTATAAATCTTCATTCAAAGTTTGCGTAGTATTATATGTCAAAAGTAATATCAACATTTATTTTAACACAAAGAAGGAATTGATTTAAGCAAGAAGAAAAAATGAGTGGCACGTTTAAATTAAGTAAATACATCGTATTAAATTACAGATAATATATTTGCGTAGTAAAAAGAACTGGTATAACAAGTTAATTAATCCAAAATGATATTTTATCAGAACCTTTCAATCACGCTGTGTTTAAAAGAATTCACACACACTAATTACTTACTTATGAATAATACAGACTAATTATAAATACTTAGCGGCCACATTTGTTATAATACCATTATTAAAAAATATAATAATATAATATACAATTCATATTAAAGTTACAACACAAATATCTATATATAAAGGAAGTGAGACAATGACAATAATAATTGAAAACAATTATGCAATTGAAAAAAAGACATCTTTTATTCTGATAATCGCTTAGATCGGTTTGGGTGATGCAATTACAAAACGTTTTAAAGAAATTATTCGAAATTACGTAATAAAATCGAATTGGTTTTGCTGTCTCTCGTCACGGACGTTTTTACTCAATCTATTCGTTTTTACGCCTAACTCAAGTTGTTTTATTGTTATGACATTAAAAAATAATTTTGTTATAACCATTCTGTGAATAATATTTGTTACAAAATACATCAACGTACAAAATAACGCAATACGGAAAAGTAATTCAATTTTAAGGTATTTTAGTAACAAAATATGACCACGTGAACCAAGCCTTATATTCGTCGTCAATGACATAAATTTCGCACTGCATATATTTGTTATTAGTATTTATGATTTGAGTTTAACAATCCAACTGTAATTTTTTTGTGACAGGTATACTTGTCAAACTTATTTTTAACAGTGTCAACTTTTGTATTTTTTTAAAATTATATAAAGAGTTTGAAAACCAATCAATTGCAATAAGGTATGTTACAAATTTCGTGAATCATACATAAAATTATCTTTCATCTCATCTCAGGAGCTTGCATCGTTCTGTTGGGTCGCAATAACTCAACGGTGTAATAAAGTCGGTTATCTCCGGACTGATCAGAGTACTTTTCGTGCGCTGGCGCACCTGTAAATTTAGATGTAGCATGCGCACGCGTCCGTCACGACGTCTGTTCCGTTATTCCTATTTACACGAGACCACTTTCGCTGATGTCAAAAAATATTTCCAATCGAAAAATCGATTTCTTTTAATATTATTGTCGTTAGTCTTAGTAAAATATTATATCTTTAGTTATAACTTCTAGTTCAAAATGTAAGAGAACAGAAAACTATACTTTATAAGTAAAATTTACTAATTATTTAATAATAAACTTTCTCCTTTTTATTAAAGGTTGTTAATTAACAAAAGTATTATTTTACGCCCACATTATTTATGGTAAGGTGTAATTGTGTGAAAATTATTTATAACATACTTAGAGTCGACAACAAAATTATCCTTTGCGGTGAACACTATATTTATTCTTATTACTAATTATTATTTAGACTTAAAAACACAATCACCAGCAAACCTTTATGCTTACATCTCAACAGATTTACTTACACTCGGGTCAGTTAACACTCGACAGCAAAATGCGTACGCAATAAATATAAACTATAACAAACAAACATAAACATATAAAGTTATGTATGAGGTGTTGGATTACAACGAAAATTAATACAAGTACTAAAATAAATATATAGATATAAATGGAAAATCATGTTTGACATCGAAATGTAAATTTAGTGACGTTTTTGTTTTTATCCATAAAATAAAAACACAGCAAGAAAGTACGAACTTATAAAAAAATACCAAAAAATGCTAGGTTTCTGGGTAATTTTTTTAAGTGTTTAGAACATTTTGACATAAAACTTTCTTTAGCGATTCAAATTACATATACCTACATATTTAAATTATTAGAAGATTAGACGCCTGTCTGTCAGCCTATAGCGCTTGTAGGGAAATATTAACATATCTCACTAAGGAGAGGCACTGACCATATTTCGTCTAAGCTATGACGGTTACCTCACTATGTTTTCCATTACTAGAAATGGTTATAAACTGATTCACCAAATAAATATTTTTGTCTTACAATTGAACCCAGGTTAAGACCCGTCAATTCCTGACAAGCATTGATAACTCTACGTTCGTCAAATGTAATAAGTCATCGAGTCAAACAGTAAATCACTTTCCAATGAGTCTTATTTATTTTTATACAACTGATAATAAAAGGCTTTTTAAACTATCATCCACCCAAATCCTTTTTTTAAATACCATACACATTTTCATTATTTTTTTTTATGGTGCATTAAAAATTTGGAATATTGACAATAAAATTGATAAATAATATCTACACAGTTAAATAGATATAAAAGATATATTGAGATAACATTCTTAACAGTGTACAAGATTAAAAAACCGCAATTAACCTTTAAACCACAACCATAACTCGAAGTCCAAAGATGTTAAAGTAATTACTAATTGTGGTTGAAAGAGGTTTTAATTTCCTCACTACATTATATCTATTTCCATAATGGAGAAAGACATTTACAAAGGTTAGTGATTAGATAAATATTGTGTACACAAAAGAAAATTTGCAATGAAATTTTAATGTTACTAGAAACTTTTATTGGTCCTTTTCAGTAATGGTTATTCAAATAACCATTACTGAAAAGGACCAATAAAAGTTCCAGAAGCAATTTTAATAAATTTCTCATAAATAAATGAAACTCTCTTGTTGTTTATTACGAATATGATTTATGTTTATATAATTTATTATAAATGGACCATCTAAGAAGTAATAAGGTCTACACATATAATTCTCAACACTACGTACAGTGCAATGCATCTCAGATGTATGCTATCCATCAATCGTAACTGATTACCGCGTCCCCCCCACCGTTCACCCCCACTGGAACCAGCGTAACTATCTTTTTGCATTTCTCATGACCGGCCGACCATGACACTATTCATACTCTGCACAAGAAATTAGAAAATTGAGAAAGGAAATATGTTTTAGTTTTTAATTCTCTAAATATACATAGAACATATAGTTTAGAAGGATTATGTAGAAAGAATTCCTGTAATGTACGGTACATTTATGATAAAAGTACGATAAGGAAGTAATTTGCAATTCATAATTACAACGTGGCTCCTGTGGGTATGGTGGAACATTTGTTTTGAATTTTGTACTATATTAATTGTACAAAAGCAAAACAAATTTACATTTTCTTTCTTTAGTAACGTTTATAATAGTTAAACTGTATTTCACACATACTAAGTGTCAATTAAACATTGTAATAACTAGTAATAGTCTTCTAGGTTGTCAGTTGCAGCTAAACGCGTGCGGTGTAACGGCGCGCGATAATCGCACAGATAAAAACAGTACAGCTTAAAAAAACATGGCGCATAGATAAAAAGTGCATAACGGACCTCGATGCGCTCCGCTCGCTATTATGTTGGTTACTGGCAACTTCTTTTCTTTTACGTTACCTAATGGACAACCATTTGATAACTTATTGATAATTTGATTTAAAAAAAAAATATTATTCGAAACGTAACCTAATTTTTAACATCAAATATAATGTGATCTATGTATTACAGTCATAAAAGTAACAAGAAAACATCCACGCAGTATTACGATAAGGGAAGAATTAAAATTATATTTCATATTGAATATATAGCCTCTTATCATCAACCAATTTTTTTTAAATTTTATGGAATGTAATAAAAAACATTATTTAATTAGTTATTTTACAAGCTAAAATTACGACCAAAAAGCTAGTAATAAAACTCATTTACCATCAAGGTTTTAAGTATCGATAAAATATTATTTATTTAATGCAATTATAATTTAATTAAATATCAAGAGATTCACGACATATAATTAGACAATCACTACACAAGTGATATATATTTTAATAAAGGCTCTGAGGGCTAAACTAATCTATTTTATGACCAGCATTAAACTGTTTAGTTTTTTTTTAATGGAAAGGCAAAGCCATTAAGCGTACCTTTGTATAAACAGCGGCGCTTGATGGATGCAATGAAAGCGCTTTGTGGCCATCAGACATTAGCGTGAGAAATTTGGTCATGTTGTGAGTAAAGTGCGCTTTTTGTGTCTTAATGATTAATAAGATTTGTGATTCAGATTTTTAAAGCACTTCGTAATTGTCATGTCACTTATAATAAATAGTATTAAAGTTCTTCTTGTTTATTTGAGTTACCTTCTTAATTTTTGAATTAAATGATTTTTGTAGTGAATAAAAAAAAGTCCAAATGTTTTATATTGTATCGTGATTTATTAATATTTTGATGATTTTTATACTAAATAAAAAAGGCCAAACGTTTAATATTGTATACAAAATTGTGATTTTGATTATTTTTATAATTCGAAGACAAAAAAATCTTATATTTTTTTCATACAAATAATATAAACATAATAAACTTATTACTTATGTCATGAAATTATTAAACTTTGAAACTTACATAGAAACTTTCATATTCCCTTAGATATAACATTTGTACTTGTCTTCAGGAAAAGATAAAGTAATTTAATTAAAACTTTTACTTTAATCCTTAACAGAAAGTTTACAAGATATTTAATCACATATAAGTAAACTCCACCTTTTGAAACGTGTTTGAATTTAACATACAAAATGTATTCAATGTTACCACTATTACTAAATTTCACGGAAAGTAATAAAAACTAGTTATAACAAACCTCTTTTCGTCAAAGTAATAAATAGAAATTTGAATACTTTTATGTAATCCTGCAGATACCTGCTCACGAATTGTCATGAATTTACGTACTGCGCCACGAAACAATCAGATATTTGTATCGCAAAGACACGCAAGTACTGACCTTGTGTTTAGGGCACAAGAGCTCCCCTTAATAATAATATATCAAGGTTTATGTCTTGGTAAAAATACATCTATATGATTAATAACATTTTTCAAGCAAATAACTTAGTTTATTTCATACATGACTTCATTGAAAATTAGTCGACATGATGAAAAAAGTCAGGAAATAGCACAAAAGTTTATTAAGTTTTATGAAAACAAAACGAATTATTTATATAATCATAACTGTTACATAACTGAGAGAAATGTGTTAAGGTTAATACCTGTTAATCTTAGATATAGGTATATAGAATGTGAATAAAAAAATATAAATCTTACAAAATTACCAAGAAACGAACCGCTTAAAGCCTACATCGATATTCGCTGATAATTAAGTGTTGACAAGAAACATGCGTAGAGCGTAAGTACTGAAAATGATATATGTTCTTACAACATCCATCATCACGATGAGACGGGACTTATACACTTTTTGTTAGATCATTGCATAGGAATTAAGTATTTACGGTAAATATATTGAGAATAACAAACAAAATACGAGGTGAAGTGGTAGTGAACAGGTGCTGCTTGGGATGGTATTTTAAATCGTTAGGTCTATCGAATGTTAAATAAATATAGAATGAAAAATAAACCTTTACGTTCAGGGATTCGAACCCGCGACCTCTGCGAAAACGTCCCGTCGCTCTACCAATTGAGCTACAATAGCTTATTCGTATCGTATTTATTTAAAATTTAAATTTGCTAACATAACATGGCTATACATGTTTATTGGCGTCTCAAACCCATAAAATTTATTGCTGTTTCTATTGTTGTTCGCAAATAACTCATAAAATATTGACATTTCTAATACCGAGATTCCAATAAAAACACAAGTCACTGTTATTGTTTTAAAGTTGATAATTAAAAAATATTTTAATGTATTTATTTATATTTTAATTCCAGGCTTTAAAAAAAAACCGCTGATTTTCTATCGCCAGCTCTTTTCAGATCCGTGGCAATTGAAAGAATGTTTTGAATAAAACTTATTTTAAATAAAGATATAAAGTGTGATGTAAATAAGAAAACTATGAACTTGAATTTAAAAGGCAGTACGTTAAGTAGAGACATTCCTTAACAAAGTATATTTATTTAGTATTTTTAGTAAATAATTGTCAACAAGTTAACACAGTACTAGTATGATTAACTGATTATATATTTAAAGTATCGACTCTACAAATAGAGAAAACTACGTACAAATACTTTATAACTATTTGTCAGTCGTAAGTCGAAAACGTTTTCGCTTAAAAGAAACATTACGTGAAAGGTAAACACTTTAAACATTTTTAACAACACTTCTAGTCGTTAAGAGCGAGACACTCGACATACCACGCGTGTTAACAAAACTTAAAAAAAAAACATACATTTTAGTTAAAAAAATAAATAAACCAAGCATTATCGCAAAAATGCACAACTAAATCACGTTCAATGTAATAAGAAAATTAAATAAACTAAGAATTTTTAGAACAAATATATACATAATATGGCAGTACCTGTTATGTTCCTGGTTAAAATATTTTTAAATTTTGCTGCGACCTCAAAATGCCTATCACTTATATTGGTGTCCATATTTATGGGTAATTTAGTTAGTAATCGTGAATAAAACCTCAGCGTCATAATCAGCACCGATAAAGATTGACATCTGCATTTGATAGAAACGTCAACTATAAAATAATTAAATTTCCCCACGAGGCCATAAAACAGATCGACATGGCAACACTGTCGCCATAAAATGTCTTGCTCCCGCTATTTACGATGTTTTTAAAGACATTCATAGTATTGAACTTACGTAATTACTCTTTCTCCTAAATAAAAAAGTATTTTAATATCAATACTCTACACTATCATTCTATAATAAAAAACCTAATTTAATTTAAAAGTCAAACACACCACTTTACTATACATACTATCAAATAATTAAAAGAAGAATATTTTTATTTTGTTATATTAAATAACAAAGTATATTTGTCTTTCTATCTGTCTTTAGGTTTCGTATCATAGGTTTCTTCGTATATTATATCTAAATCTAGAACCATAGTCCAGACGTCCTTAGCGTGAGACCTTTAGGCTCCATCGTACTATATATTTACCTATCTAAACTTCAATCGGTCTTATAAATGGCCTACTTGTATAAGCGAGACCTATTTTACAAAGCCATATATCTAACTTACCAAGGACATTTTTTGACCTACATCAAATACTACTGAAATATAAACCTGTTACAAAAAGTTTAATGAGCTTGAACAATATTTGAGAATTATATAATATCTTATAGTTTTAATTCTAAAATTAAAGATATTATATCTCCTCGAATAACTATATACAATGCTAAATAGGTAACTGTTCTATACTTGTAATGTGTCTACTCATTTGTAACAGACACAGAGTCTTGCAGCCTCATTATCTTGAGGTTGCATTAAAAGTGGGATAAAGGACAAAATTAAAAACACTATCCTACACTACTTAGCCTAAACATAGCGGAAATCCGACACTCACGCATTGCCAAGAATCTTTGACGTTAGGACGATTTCTAAAAACTTTCGCTAAATCTCTTACAATGTTATACGAAATATATATAACATAAAACTTTCTAATATTAACCCTGTCTGTGCATACGTTAGGGGCGTTTTACGTTTGTCTGCTCGCCCCAGGCAATCGCGTCACTTCCTTTATGCTAATGTCTGCGCCGACACGCGACCAAATATATGCGACGTTTTGGCAATGTGGGCCAAACATCTACATGATGATATATGTTTTGCGTTATTTTGTAAAATATACATTTACTATGGGTTTTAGTTATATTATTAGAATATTATATTTAGAAAAATAAAACTTATTAGAAAGAATGCAAAAAAAAAAAAAAAATCCAAGATAAGTACTGGAAACAAAACTATAAAAATAAATAAACGCTTAATATCATGACAGAATCGCGTTATATTATTTATAAAACATAAATTATCAACTGAAGATTAATAAAAAGACTAATACATCTTGTATTATAAATGCGTGAATATATATGAAAAAGATATTTTTTTGCAGAAAATATTGCGTGTTCTAGCGCTGTCCTGAAAAAAACTGCGTGATTTGCTCTTTTGCTATCAAATATTATTTCGCATGTGGTTTTCATCGAATCGTTAAATTACAGTAAAAGTTTAGTCATGCTTTTGGCTACCATTTAACTGCATCCCTCGCGTAACTAACTGTTAGAAAATATTATGAGTAGCGAATTTATACCGTTAATTCTAATAAAGTTAAAATTTTTCTATCAATAAAATAAATTACCTTTTTTATATTAAAGTCTTTTAAATATAATGAAGTTAGGGATTTTTTTCTGAAACAAAAATGTAGGTAGTAGTCGTATTTTTTTTAATAAATTATTAGTTTTTGCTATTTATGAAAGACAAAAAAGTTATTTTGGTAACTTATTTTGTTCTATATAATAACATAAACTGGACATAATTATTCCGCCATTAAATCTTTAAAGAAAATGAAATAGATATTTTATTTTTTGTTTACGTAATATTTTTTAATGTAAATTTCAAATGTCTGTATAATGTTTTACTAGAAATAAAAGATGTTAATTTTATTCTAGAACATTTATAGGATTTACGTCTGAAACTGAAATCACAACACAGCAACGTCTGACCTCCGCATTACATTGACCTACACAGTTCACAGTTCAATACACTTTTATAGCCCTTTTTTATTTCCGTTACAACAAATCATATTTTACTGAAATTAAGCAAAATACAATTTCTCAAGTATGAATAAGTTGCGGTAACATATTTTTTTTGCTATTAAAAACCAATTAAGGAAAAATAAAAACGCATTTTTCCTTTCATGCAAAATCTAAAAATAAAACCAGCAATTACTAAAGAATTCATCATTAAAAATTAAACCCTACGGCTCCATTCAAACAACAAAAGATCTCACTGAAAATTTGCACAGCATCCGCGCAACTCTGAAACATCGACATCTTACCTGTTCTTTCCGTGACCGATCTTGTAGAGCTCGACGTGCTTGAATTGGGCGTATGTGGCCATTGCGGATAATGTATAATAAAACACGAGGGATTAAAACACAGTGCGTTCACAGAGACGTTATGTACTGTAATGTACGTGTGGACGCGGCGGCTATCGTCAGCTGACTGAGCGCGCGCCGGCAGTACCCTTGCTTAAGTCGATGCTGCCACCCTCCGCCCGCGCGTGAAAAGTGATCCGCGCATGCGCTTCCGCACCTCTTGTTTTCCTTTTTTCTAACCAACCAGCACCTGGGCTGCCCGTGACATATGGCCGGCACAGATGATGTGTCAACAAATACAGGTTACAGGATGACGTTAAACATCCGCTGACGGATAATACACAACAGATGTGTATTTTTTGTATAAGTTTGAAGTGGTTGGATCTAAGCTGTCAAGTGATTGGGGTGTTGCGGATTTGTTTGCTGTTATGACATAAAATGTAAACTTCGGTCGATACGTTCCACATTGATGAATAAAATGGGGAACCTCAATAAAAAGGACAATAGCAATGAAACGTGAATGAAATAATGAATTTTCTAATTTTATCATAGTAAAAATACTTTAAAAAAAAACAACATAGACAAACAAAATAGACATGCGATAATATAAAATATATTTTTAAGTCAACATTGATTAATCAATCACTAAACCAGTATCGATTGATAACTTCAATCAGCATTTCTTAAATAATCATGCATGCTAATCTGCTCTTGGGCTTGACTAGTATAATTGACTACTGTTTAATGAATGGTCGCTGAAATCCGATACGGTGTTGCCATTTCGAGTCGTGCCTCCATCAGACATTGATTAATGTTGTTAGGTATCTTCTAACGCTCCTAATATTTTCTGAGATTTTACTAGAAGATAACATTAAATACTGTTGACTCTTACATAGTTTTTAAGATAAAATTTTATAAAAAAAGCTTCATAATAAAAATCGCTTCCCCTGTTATTTATGATAATAAAAATCACTAATGGCTCCTTTGTAAAAAAAAGCTATACATTTAAATTTAAAGTTAATCCCAAACACAATGCCAGTGACCTCACCATAGAATCCGCCAGGAATGTTGCTACGCAACCCTTATTTCAGTCAAGTTTTCAGATAAAAGGTAATTGTATCTACTGGTTACACTAATTGACATGGTAGACAATTTATAGCGCGACATCAGAGTGACGACTAGACTGTCTAATCAATAATCTACTTAATAATAGGAAATGTACGAAAATAGAAACATTTTATAAGTAGATTAAAAGTAATATCCGTACCTTTAAAATATTTTATATTATTATATTTTAAGAATTCAAACATCCTTTTTGACAAACATATATTGTTCATAAAAAAAGGAAAAAATATTGAGAGGATTAGGTCACACAAGTAAAATTTTTAATTAACAATTAGTTAATTAAAAACTCATCATCGCAATTGAGATACCATGTTGCTTATTAGACCAAGCAACGGGACGGTGTCCAGGAGGTCACAGCTTAGAGTGTTGCCCGAGTTATTTTCAATTCTAAATTTATTTAAAATTAATAAGCATAACAGGACTTAAACACTATACATGTTTATAGATTATTACCAAATTAGTTAATATTTACAACTTAGTAAGAAATGGACTCAACTCCACTCAACAGACCCAACTCACTTATCGTTTAGTATTTCAAAACGTGAGCTCATTACTTTTTTTTTAAAGATTTACAATAGAATTGCCTCGTATATAGATACTTTTTAACTTAAATCACCGCTCCATTAGGTACACCGTAAACATCTACAACTTATGACATCATACGGAACCATTTCACGTTATAATCCGCAGCAATGATCCCTTTAAATTACTTTTATGACTCGCTATATACAGACAATAAAATAAGAAAATAAAAATGATGTATAATAAAAAGTTAATATTAAATAATAAATTATCTTGTATTATTTAGACATGTTTATGTAATCTAAAGCTTATAATGTCACTATACTAGCTTCTTACTATTTTCGAATAACTTAATTTGGCACTTTCATTTTAAAAACTGCGGCAAAAAGTTAAATTGCCATATCAATAGATTGATTTCTTTTTTATTTTAAAACAAATATTACAAGTTAGTAACTTATATGAAAAAAAAATTGTTGTAGTTGTTACGTGATATATAAACCGAAAAATAGACTTTAGATCTGCTTATTTATTATATAATATAAAATTAAAGTTAAATTAAAACAACAAAGTCATTAGTATAATTTGTCATAGCTTTTCTAATCATAAACATCATCTTCATCTATTAAATTACAAAACAAGAAACGATTAATCAACAAAATCAATAAATGGATGTAATCAGTTAATTGATACTTTTACAACAACAATCATATAATTAAAAAAACAAACAAACAAGACATTAGTAACTCGCATAAATAACAAACATGGCTAATCAAATTGATTTCCCAAGCAATACCAAATTGCATAATACATATACATTAAAACGCAGGCATTCAAAATCAATCAATCTTCTCCCGTATGTTTTCATCTCATCCATCTTCGAAGCGGCGCACGTCAAACAAGGCAGGGCTTCCCTGTTTCAACACTAGCCCATTACAACACATACAATTTGTACAACTATTTCACGCTCAAAAACAATATAGATGCAGTTGAAAGTCAACCTTATAATATTATAATGAAGTCATAAAATCGATTACTCTCCCCCTATTAAGGCCCTACACGCACTGAACTTAATAGCGTTTACAAATAACTGAAAACGCAACTACAACATCAGTTGCTTTCACGGAAATCAATGTTTACATCTAACTTCCTGCGCCTGCAGATATAGTATATAGGTTCATTGTAATCAAAACAGTTCATTCAATTAATATTTCTATTAAAAGAAATTATAGTAACCAATTCCTGATAATAACCATAAAAATCTTACAATCATTGCATGTATTAAAAAACGCTTTCTAGTAGTAATATGACGGCCTGTTGGCCTGTTGGTTAGTGAACCTGATTGTTTGAGCCAAAGGTCATGGCTTCGATTCCCATACGGGATAAATCAAACACCAATCATCAAAATCTTTATTCAAAGGCAGTCAACAAACAGATAAAATCTTTGTGTGTTTTACAAATTGTTGTTTTGAGTCCGGGTCTAATTTTTATTATATAAACCCACAAAATATTTATATCTGTAACTTAGATATTTTTTGAATATACATACGTATAATAAAATAAAAAAATATCTACTAAATGTTAACAAAACTCTAATGAATAATACACATATACTATAATAACGCCACAAAATCTCAAAACACCCGGACAGACAGTTAATAATAGTTTCTAAATCCGTTGTTTTGTATATTACAATGACTTTTGTAATTAAATTGCGTGACAAAATATAGATACGCATATTCATAGCATGTAAAGTTATAGTTCGGCCTACATTGTTACAGCTGAGTGCGCAATTTATCAACATATATATGGAAATATACACGTGTATAAATTATCTATATAAATATAATTAATTTGAGCGTCTATCTGTTTCAAGTAACTTTTCATATGCTGACATTGGTTAATCTTACCGAAAACGTAACATTTCTATTTAAAACTAATGCAAAAAGCAAAACAGCGACTATAAGAAAAACTTTAGCTTCATTCCATTTACCAAACTTTTCATTCATTCCGGCAGTATATAATAATATTGATAATCCTTTGACAAAAATGGAATATTTAATTTATTTAATACGTGGGTGTGAAGTCGCAGGAAATATCTAATTAGAAAATACATCAACACGTTGTGAAATAAATTATGTTATAATGTAAATTACGTATTGGAAAAGTGGGCCTTGAAAACAAGCGGTAAGAGAAATTCAAACACGATATCTTGAATCATCTCTAGTTATGAATTTAATAATTATTAAACTGTATTAATATGAAATAGCATCGGCCTTTTGATAAATATTGAATTTTCAATGTAGCTACGAAACTATAAATTATGTCAAATGAAATAAGTACGAACTGTATGTTAATTCTTTATATATATATTATATATTTTAATTTTTTTAATTTTTTATTATATATTTTAATATTATTTTTTAAGATATAAAAGGTCTCTTATGCTTTTGACATATGCTGGTTCATAGAACCAGACCATACAAAGATGTCCTTGTAGGTCCTACGATACGTTCTTCCTAAGACCACCATTACATGGATAAAAGATATGTATATAGAAAACTTGAAAGAACGATTGTGTGACACCACCTTATAAAAGATTGTCGCAACGTTAGACGGTTTCTAATTTCTATATTGTAACAAATAATAACATATTTTAAGTAAACCGTCATATACTCTCTGTCAGTACTTTCGTGCAGACAATGCTGTACATGCTCGCCATTTTTTCTTAACTTTTACATTAACATGGAATATTTATATAAAAACAATGCATACCATGTTTAAATAGTTTTTATAAATCCTCCAACCGTGTAAAATGTACAACTATAATTACATATCGAGTACAAGTTGAGAATTGCTTTTTTAAATAAATTAAAAAAATATATCAATTCAATTATGCATTTAAAATTTATAAGCATAACTTAGAGACCTTGTTTGTCTTAGGTGTAGGTCTTTATGTTAATATTACTGCATACTTAATTTATTTAATTATTGTTCGTACAAAAGAGTTTTCTTTCTATTTATCCGTAATAAAACATAACTAAATGGATATTTCTATTAAAATTGAATAATGCGACAGTTATAAATGTGTATTTAAATGATAAAAAGACTAATATGTTTATAGACATTTTGTTAGTAAATTCTTAACTGTATATAAAAAAATCAATTAATAAAAAAATAAAGTTTACTGTTACATGTGAGGAAAATACATAGCTTTTGAACTCTAATGTGCAATGTTGCACTTAAAATGAACATCAAACTGCTGGAGTTGGTTCCCACGCACTGGTCTAGGGAACCATTGAGTGGTTACCAACATTACGTAAAGATGACTACTCTAGCTGTCTCTCAAAGGTCAAACTTGGTAGATGCAAGCTACTCTAGCTATTTCACAAAGGTCAATGGTAGATCTAAGAATAGAGCTAACGTCAAAAGTATACATTTGAATATTTATAATGGGTATGACTATAACATCAATACTATTTCAGCTTGACAAAAACTTATAAATATTATGAAAAAAAGACAACAATTTTATTAATATTTGAAACGATTCAACTGTTCAAGATATTTCTAGACAGTAACAATTTAACTAAAATAATACATAGTTAAAACTTCATTTTTTTTTAAACAATTTCATATCGTACATTTTATAATAGCGGAATTAATGTATAAATCTCAGCGTGTATTATACAATCGGCAACCTTTTTAAAACCCACGGGTTCACGATTACGTTTACGATAAGTGTGTTATCAATAAAATCGCATTATCCCAAATGCGTGCGCACGCGGCGTGATAACCATCTACGTCTGTGAACGCAGTAAGTGCCCGAGAAGACCTATCAGTCAAGTTACTTTTACTTTAAAGTGTTTAACTTCACTTGTTATTTTTCCGCAATTAAATTTATTCTACAAAAAAATTAATGTATATGTCAAAGTCTTTTGATAAAATTTAAAATAAATTGCAGTAAAAATGAACTTTGAAACTTGCGACTATAATTGACAAGTTCCTTAGGGCAGGCCTATGGAAAAAAACCCGCAAGTCGTCATTATTTTTTAAAAGTTTAGATCGAAACTTCAATCGGTTTCTTAATTTAACAGAACAAAGAAGCAACTTGTGGTTTGAATTGGAAGCCATGTAAGATTGATTACAATCTACTATTGTAGATCAATTTTGAAGGTTATATGTAGATGAAAATTTTTAAATATACTCTTAAAAATACTCTTAACCCAATTTATCTATCCTTTAAATTTGGTAAATAAATTTGAATATAATTTTACTTAGTATATACGTCTTATAGATATAAGATCTTCATTATATCGCTCTGTCAGCGCCTTCGCTTACCTATGTTAATATGCATAATATTTTTAGTTGAGCGCTCGTACTTTGTAGGGCTGTCAATTGAAAATATTTATTCATATTCATAAATATTTTATCACATAAAATACTAATAAATATGAATAAATATAAGTTATGAAATGTATACAAAAATATATTTCAATGATTTTGCTCTCTGCATCGGAGAAATTATCAATTTTGTCGGTATAAATACAATTATCTGATTTGGTATCTAATGGTTTGTTTCAAATTGCGTGCGAAGTTCAAAATTAATAATATTTTAAGTTATATAACATTGACCGACACAAGTAAATACAAACATGAAACAAAAATGAAATCAAACCGTATCCTTCACATCCCTAAACAAGAATCAACAAGCTTAATCAGATACTATAAATAAATATTAATAATAACAACAGAACAAATTTGAAAACAATCAACGTTATACTAATAAATCAGATAAATATCAAAACTATTCAAATAAACTTCTCATATTAGCCTTCATAGCCAGCATATAGTATTAATTTCTTGCTTTGAACACTGCATCTTGAAAGGAGTTTCGTTTTTGAACATCAAAGAAACAATAGCCATATTTGAATAGGGACTGTCTGTATGGATTCAATCAACAATGCCTTGTTAAGAAATTACCCTTAAAAATACATTTTAAACCTTAATACCCTATGATTAAAGTTAATTATTTAATGTAATCACATAATCACCGACGTTCCGTTTCCTTAGAGTCGAATGTAAAGACAGTTTAATAGTCGAGGCTAAATTAAAAGTCGGGGAAAGCTATTCAAATGTCCTCACGTCTCTTTGACGCCTAATGTTCTTTTAAGTATTAAAAAACAATAGATTTAGTAAGTCTTTTTAATCCCATGGGTTATAGTCATCAAGTTTTATTATATCTTTTATAACCTCACTAGCTGTCACCGCTTTCTGATGCTTAATTTTACAGGCAATTACTAATAGTCAGTCAACTTTGAATTAGTTGACAATATTATGGTAAATAGAAGAGAAACGTTCTTGAATGTATGAACAAACCTCTTCATTAATGCACAAAAGCACATAATAAAACGAAAGATAGCCTTATAGATAAATTCATAAAATAATTGTCTATACATATAGTTTGAAATAGAATGTGTGTGTGTGTGTGTGTGTTTGTGTGTGTGTGTGTGTCACATATTACACGTTAAGTAAACGAAGAGATTTTTTAGGACCGGAAATAAAAACTTGTACCAATTAATTAAACGCATAAAGTTGTCTCGTTTTATGTTTTTGGCTTTTGTCTATGCCCTTATTGACTTTGACAGCGTCAATGGCGGTATCCCAGTCAAAAGTGATCGTTAAGGATAATAAAATAGTTTTATAGTAAAAGTAGTGCAAGAAGAAGAAATAAACGTTGGCAAGATTATATTAACATATTAAGGTATACAGTAAAAAAGTCCAAATATAAATTCAACTCATTTTGTATAATGAGTATTAACTTAATGAAATAACTAAAATAAAAAATATTATATATTAATGAGATATAAATATAAGAAAAACCTCTTTTTTCCGTTAATTAAACGTTATAAAAAAATTAAAAAAAAATATATTTTTTTAAACTAGAACCTTCTAGAACTTATATTTGTACTAAAACGAATATAGGATAAGCTCTGTTTAATTAATATCCCCCACAATCTCATAGTAATTGCGTGCAAGTACTCCAGCATCTGAAATTACAGAGGTACCATGTTATCCGTCGATTAATTCCTTCCCGGTCTCCATTCCGCACCTGCTGATAATTGGACCAGTAAAATTAAACTCATAACAAGCTTATAATAAAACAAATCTTTCTGGATATATGATACCTACATATACGTCATTTTAAAATCATATTAAAGTCACTATTTTTAATAAAAGAAGTTTATTTATTGTGATTAGGTTATTTTGCTGTAACTTTACAAAAAGATTTTAATAAAGAAATGGCTGATAAATAAAATAAATATTTTTAAAATAACAAAATCTTTAATAAACATTAAACTAAAATATCATCTGCACGAGTGGGCTCTACTAACCTGCAACCTCTTGGAGGTGCAACGGATTTTACGTAAAAAATAAATAGACCGAACTTGACTATTGCGTATAACTAACTTTGGTCCACGTTTTCTCTCACATTAAAGAGATAAACATAGAAAAGAACTATCTCATAATTAAGTACTAAAGCACTTAGAGGCCAGTGTCGCATTATAACGTCGACTTATCTGAAACATATATTTTATTTTTATTTGATAAGATACCTCCATATTTACATCAACCTACTCTGAAAAAACTATCTTTATGAAATACTTACCCATTATTTTAACTGGACAAATACAAACTACAAACTCTGAAAGTTAATTCGAAATATTGATGCTAGTATTTTTTTTACCGAAAATTAGATTCATACATTGAAACTACAAACTAGGAGGTTATCCTTGAAATCATATTTTATTATAAATATTATTCCATAGTACAAAATATTAGAAACGAGTAAATCATTTGCATTACATATTGCCTGCTATCTGAACATTTCAACAGCAAATTGTCTGCTCTAAAGAGAACTCGTAAAGATTTACAGATAGCTCGTATACTACGTTAACGCATTTAGCGAATGTATATAGCATTCTGATATGCTCTCTTTAGTACGACCTATTTCATGAGACCATTTTGTTTTCTAAAAAACTCTTAAGTATGCAATGTTAATACCTCTTTAAAGTAGTTATTAATCGGTAAGGTCACATTACATTCATAGATGTCAAATGCCAAAAATTCAGATACATAAGTGTAGCTTATTTCGATGTTTTTCATAATGCAAAGAATATTTTATATACCATAATATTTTTATAACAGACAAAAACATAATTCTGACGTTAATGATATTTGACATATTGTTAATTATCCATAGATAATACAGTTTGAGTTTTAAAAAAATACGTTAGAGAAACGTCATTTTTATCATAGACAATAAAAAAGAGAGACCTCAATACAACCTTATGTTTAGGTAACATACTACGTTTATGCAACAAGCATGTTTAACTCAATCTTGTTTCTTGTAATTGTTATCTAATAATCGCTTTGTTTTCCTAATCTGGATTGAATGCCTTATTAAAAGTCAAAACATTTCAGTAAGTTATATAACATACATACTGATTGAAAACATTTACTATTACTAGGCAATTATTATTTAGAGATAAATAATATACTTAAATAAGTCATATAACCAATTCATACATACTTTATTCATAATCAATTATAAGATCTTTACTAAATAAATAACCCCAAAATAAGATTATTGCCTAAATAAATAACCTATAAATAATATTTTAAAATTTATAATGCATATAAATACAGCATTTAGTTATAATATTTACTAGAACACAATAAATTTTGAGTTGTAAAATATGAAAGGATAAGTAATGTAGGTAATATCATCAAACTAGTAATATTGGAAAATTATTGTCGATAACGGGCACAACAAATTTACAACAATAATCGCGCTAAATACGCTACTGCATTAATTACATGAAAGTGTTGTACGAGGTACAGTGGCGCACATAAATGTTAACAATAACAATGATATAATATAGTTATTTATTTGTAAATAAAAAAAATACTTTTAGTGCAGAGGGAATCTCAATGTAAAAGTTTTAAAAAGGTAAATATTTTTGTAGAGGCAGAGAGATATAAATTTTAATAATATAATATTCATTTTACATTATTATAATAATAATATTTGTTCCAGTTTGTCTGTTCGTTGAGAAAACATGTTATGTGTTGTATTATGATAGCAGTTTCAATCCTAAAATATTCTATTCTCAGTTTAGATTTTCCTGACGATGCAATGATGGAGCTTTGGTAATATTTTTTCCCGTCTTTTTAGGTTTCTGTTTTTTAACATTACATACATAAATTCGGATATTCTATTATAATTGATCATTATATAGTCTTTATCTTCAACTGTTAAATATTACAAGGATCAATAAGGTAAAGTTCCGCAAACTTGACAACAATTTATTCTAAGCTTCCAACCAAATACAGTGTCTGTAACTGCGATATGCTGGAGATAATTGTTGACAAAAAGACAAAATCATCAGTAGATGTTACGATAATTGTTGACAATAAATGGTCGTTACACACGCGACCACATATCTAGATTTGAGTACATATATAGAGTTAGTACTTAACAATTTTGCTCCCGGCTGTACACTTAGATATATACTAAACAATGTAGCCTGTGCTATCCAGTACTATCTAGTTGTAGATAGGATTTCTCTATCGACCTTCTTTACTGTGAGAATTGTAATGGTAATTATTTATAAAGTCGCCGATTTATAACGTCTAGCTAGAGCTTTAGCTTTCATTGTAGAGATAGGCATTATAATAGAGACCGTAGAGTAACTCGTTACAATGATAGAATTTAATAGTGAATTGCGATTTATAAGACTGTGGTCATCTAAAAATGAGCTACCGTCCAAACAGTTCTAATAGATAATAAACAAAATTTGTATACTAAATTATTTAACTCTATAAGCTGATATCTTGTAACAAATAAATATGCTTATTGATATTGAACATATACAAAAATTTTATATCAAATACATATAGAGTAGTTTTACCTGTCTGTACGTAAATATTTTTTTATTATTTACATCTAATAAAACACTCTACTACATTACGATTTTATTGACTCTTACTCTTATTGAGTTTAATTTTCAGACTAATTTTATTACACAAAGATGAACATGTCAGATATAAAACAGTAATTCTAAGATACATTCTTCAGGCAACTTGTTTCGGTAAAAAAAAAACTTGTTATAATTGATTTAAAAGAATAATACATAACCATGTAGCCTAAATAATTTATAAAATAATTTGTTAGTAGTATTATTAATGTTTAAAACTACATACATTTTATACACTTGAAAATATTAACTATCATTGTAGGTAATTCTTCTTTTATATAAAATATGAATGAAATCTTTACACTTATATGAAATTGGCTATAACATTATGTTTTTTTATTTTAAATAGATATAGAATGACGTACTACTTGCAAATGCATCCTGTGGGATACTGGGATTGGTAAATTGATAGGAAGGTACCGTTGCTATCCCGGACATCGCAATTTCAAGTCCTATCCGTGTTGATGACTGTTTTATTATATATATTCTCACAATTTTTGCCACAAAATAATTCTGCAATTAAAATAAAATCGTCTCATCGTAATTTTGGGAAACAATTAGCCCCGCTTTCTACAGTCTTAGCTAGTGTTTACAGCTCAGTTCACAGTCTATTTAACCTCTCGGGCGAGCTCATCTAAAAGAAAGTTACATGCTGCGTTAAACAGTGGAATTTGCCTAAATTACGGTTTAGGAACGTTTTACTCTGATTGCTCATCTGCTGATTCATCACAAAACGACAGTAACACTGACGACTGAACCGCTGCGAGACAATGACAATTTGACGAAATTTAAAAGAGAATAATGATGATGATAATAATGTGCAACAAAAGTGACCTCTTGGAAATGAAAATCGTCTTAATTATTCTAATGTTTAGTTAAATATAGAACAAAACAACAGTTAGAATATTTCAAGTACATAAGTTAACTAAACCATAAACCAATAACAATAGTGATCAAATATATAAAAAAACCGGCCAAGTGCGAGTCGGACTCGCGCACGAAGGGTTCCGTACTATTATTATCTATTTAAAAAAATCAATCGGATACTTGTTGCCGTTATTAATATCGACCAAAAAAAAGTAACGTTTGTTGTATGGGAGCCCCCCTTAATATTTATATTATTTACGTTTTTAGTATCAGATTTTATTGCGGCAGCAGAAATACATCATCTGTGAAGATTTCAACTATCTAGCTATAAAAGTTCATGACATATAGACAAACAAAAAAAAATCACGTTTGTTGTATGGGAGCCCCCTTAAATAATTATATTATTCTAGTTTTTAGTATTTGTTGTTATAGCGGCAACAGAAATACATCATCTGTGAAAATTTCAACTCTCTAGCTATAACGGTTCATGAGATACAGCCTCGTGACAGACAGACGGACGGACATCGGAGTCTTAGTAATAGGGTTCCGTTTTTTACCCTTTGGGTACGGAACCCTAAAAAGAAACAAAATATATATACTTTTAAAACTAAAAAGCCAATGATTCAACACTTGAGGATCTAACGGTTCGTGAAATGTGAAAATGTAGCAAAAAAATAATAATAATAGCTACTGACTGTAATGACGATTGTCGTGATCTATTGTGATGCATCAAACGACATGCCATAAAGTCATATTTAAAAAAAAGTCGCATTTCATAAACGGTAAAATAATAATACTGTATAGTGACCCACTATAACGAAATTGCCGCCAATTTAAAACGCTTTTGTGTCAGATCTAATTACGTCTGCTTATCCGTTTTATGTCCATAATTCCGTGAACTACAACTGCCTGTATCAGTTAGAGTGAAATTTATATGATGTGAATTGATATTTAATCGACTATTATATAAAATTATTTATATCTGGCAACAATGACAATATTTTAATCATCAACTTTCCATGAACTGGTTTTATGCTCAATGACTTCCACAAAGAGAGGCTGTCACATTCATATCATAAACAAAATGAAATGAGTTATGAGTGAGTGATTCTTTAGTTATCATATCAAGTAGAAAAATATTTATTTAGATCTTAAAATTTATACTAATAAATCCTAATTTAAATTGTAAGTAAAATATGAAAGTAAAGTTAGATTGAACATCAAACAAAAGCTAGCGATAAGAAACTACTTTCACCCCTTTCTTCATTAATCAAAGCAAATCCATCTAAATGAGAATAAAGTTTAATTTAACGGCATATTTTTAAAATCAGATTTTTTCGCACAAAACTGAACCAATAATAATTTAAAATATTAAATAATTGCATTTTAGTAAATCAATTATTTGAACTTCGAGAATAGTTTTAAGAAATTATTAGGAAATTAGAGAAATTACTCTTTTAGTCATCCATAATGTATGGTTTTCTATTGTGTAAATATATAATAATATAACTCTTTTATGTCCTTTTGAAATACAACTATGTTTACATTTTATATTGTCTATGCTCTTCACGTCTTGCACACAAACACACACACGCACGCATATATACATAAGTAAAGTAACAATTTTGTCCTATTTTCGTACCTATACTATAATGGGATCTTTGATATTATGCTTCGTTTGCTATTTCCTAGTAACAGTAGCAATGGGACGAGGTCACAAGCGAAGGTATGCCAAGTGGAACTTGACCGTTTGAGCACGCCGGGACAAAGGTACGGCCACGTAACAGAAGCAAGTGTGAAATTTATAGACATTGTGATTAGAAACTCTTTCGTAGTGTTGTACATCGTTTGAATATTTGATATTTAATTACGATATTATTTAAAATTGTCTATTAACACGTTCCCTCGACATCATAATTAAAAAACTTTCAGCTGGTGCGTTAGGGATCTAAAAGATCTCGAAACTAATTTATCCCCGGGTGCGTTGGGGACCTAATCAGTCCCCTAAATGTACAATTCTGAAAATAATTTATATCTTCAACAAAAACAATGACATATACTTAAAATTTTCGTGGGTCAAAGATAGTCTACTGTTCTATATTTTGCTAGGTTCGCACGCAGTTATGACATAAGAATAAGCCACAAATACAAATCAAAAATTAGACATCGATTGTATCTCGTTCCGCAACCAGAGATAGACCAATATGTGAAGTGACTAGTGATGGGAATAAAATAAAATGTCATTTGTCGATAGAAAAAGTTTAATTTACGAAGTAGTTATTTATTATAAACTATGGAAAATGTTTGTCATTAAAGCAAGCACATCGACTTTTCGCATTGTAAACAAATCGTTATGATTTTTTTTATTTTATTTTTTATATATTTATATTTTTTATTTTTTATATATACACACTTAACAGTTTGCGGCCAATATGGTATAAGATATTCTGCACAATAATAAAGACCTAGCTGCTCGCCACAAAATATTTTTTTAGAAGCTTCAGAGCTGTTTACCGTGCGTCGTAATTTTTCATAACAACCCACGCAACATCTTTTTTTTGTTTCCTCGTTGGAAAACATGATCAACACATCTTCCTTCAGGGTTTTTTTTTATTTTACTGGATAATGACGCGGTATTAACCGGCGATAATTTTTTCTTTCTTAGAATGCTCACCAAAATTAATTGACTTTTTACACTTTTTTTTTTCAAAGTAACTTTTTTTAACAACAATTAAAACAATTTAAAATTACGCGAGTGCTATTTTTGAAACGTGTGCGCGTCCCCTCACATCGATACTTGAACAACACTAAAACGAGACACGCAGCGCCCGCACCGCCTACCTACGTATGATTCCACGAGTAATAAAATATCCCCTAACGCAAGTAATGAAAAAAAATATAGTACTGTGCGTTAGGGACCTAATATATCCCTAATTTTTTTTATTATGTCTATGAACTCACCTTCAAGTAGGATACAAATGTGTATATTTGTCTTGCTCATACATAAAGAACTTTACAAGTTAGAGCCCCCCGCAAGGAGTGAAACAACAGCATTTCAGTCCACGCACAATACGAAAGTCCCGCAAGAGATCTAATAGACCTCGTAACGCAGCGAACGTGTTAACATGTAAAGCTTATTTAAGCTGGGATACTAGAGTTTTATGATTTGGTCCCTGTCCGTGTATAGTTATTAATTGTATATTTATTTAAAAATAAAAATAATATTTTTATTGTTTATCCGTTTCTTGCGCTTTCAAGCTTAATTATTCAACCGATTGTCGTGAAAATTTGCACACATTCTCCAGACTCCATTTATTCTGTTATTGTACCTGATCGGGCCAGAGACTAAAGAATCATAAAGCATTTTATTAAAAAAAAATATGTATAATATCTGTATTTATTACTAGACTGACAGAGCGAAGCCGCCCCAAAAGTTAGTATTCAACTGATGGGGAGTAACGTACTAAATACAATGACAGACTTAAAGACGACTCTTTAAAAAGTTTACAAGAAAAGAAGGATTAATTAAATTCTGATTATTATATCCGCATCGATCTCATCTTGTATTACGTATATCTCAGTTAATAACTTTACAAAGTTGCAATTCAGATAATGCCACTAACTGTCTTAACGAAGTAATTAATCCTTTTGATATATATCTTGATACGGTATATTAGATATATAGTTAGTATAACTCAATTAATTACTAAGAGAATATTGATAAACAATTTTTAATTAATTTGTTTTTTAAATACATTTAAAAAACGAATAAAAAAATAACAACCAATAGATTATATTAACTTATTATAAGTTTAAAATTCATTTGAAATCAAATTAATTTAAATAATAAAAAACCAATTGTATTTTTAACTCCCAACTCAAAACGAGGGGTGTTATAGGTTTGACCTGTCGATCTGTGTATCTGTGTATCTGTGGATCCGTCTATCTGTGGCAATGTAGCAGCCAAACGGGTGGTCCGAGTTGATTCTGTTTTTTTAATCGAAATCCTGGTTCGTCAAAATGGTATCAGTAACATAACCTTAAAAAGCACAAAAAAAATAATTTAAAAGTGTAAAAAACCCCCGATACAAAAAAACCTCTAAAAAGAATAAAAATATACAAAATAATAGAAGAATAAAAATAAAGCAATTACGATATCGAATCGTATAGTCTAAGTCCTCGTAAATTCGTAAAATAGACTCCATCGTCAATGTACGTACAACAGTCCCTCGGCGAACGACTTCAATAAATACATAATAATAATAAGTACATAATAATTTATTCATTTTAGAGGTCTTTTTGTACCGGGGGTTTTTTAAAAAAGATATATATTTTTTAATACAGCAATCGAATGCAATTTTCGAATGTACTCTAAAAAGATATTGAATGGGTTTTTTGTAACAATCACTTAAAGGTAGATCAAAGTTTCGTTGATTAATTTCCTAATAACTACTAATTAATTATTTTATATTGTTATTAATAACAGACCAGACGCTAATTCTGTGTAACACATCATTGGTTTCGTGATTAATGCTCTACCATTTGCCTGGGGCTGAAATATGTAGCCAGCACTATTCTAAACTATACCCATATCTTACTATTAGACAAAAGTACATTACCATATCTAACATACCATATAGAAGGCATTTTAAATGGTGTCTTTAAAAGTATTTTTTTTTTTACGTTTTTAAGTGTTGCCCGTACTATGATAAAAAAAAATGGGTAAAAAAATATATAAATAAGGCTTTTAAAGCTTATGTTTTGATTTCAAATACTGGAAATACTAACTTCAATACCAATAAATAATTTCTAACCACTTCAACTAATTACCATTCAACAACGCAGTAAAATAATAACACAGAATTACAAAGTGCAATTTAATTGTGGCAACTATAGGGAAACTAGTAGTTATTATGAAACCATAAAATAAAGTAGAAAACACTAGATACTAAATAATTTATGGACATCTTATATTATTGAGATATTAAAAAAAATACGGTGAGTTCAGCCCATTTTTTTTAACTAATGTCAGAAACTGCCACAGTTCCTTGACAGCGTCATAGATTTGAAAAATGATGTAATAGGCCACCTCTAGTAAATATTTAAAAAGACTACGTTTATTTTTTGCTATTGCCCTAAATCTTTGATCAATTCAAGTCAGAAGAAGGAGTTCCAGAGCTTTCGTTGATAATTATTAAAAAATATGTGTCTTAAAAAATATATTTCAGTCACTTCTCAGATTTTTTATAGGTTTAGAGAAAAATTAAAACACTCTTTCCTAGTAAAAAATAAAGTAAATTTTTTGTATTATAATTATCAGTAACTGCCGTTAGGAATAGTGTTCGTTTAGGAATTAGAAAAATGGTAGGTACGTAAATTAATTAAACTACTAAATATATTTCATAAGAAACGTGATCAAATAGTATTAAAACCGGACGTAATTGTATCTATAATGAGGTACTAACATGAACTTTCAATTTAATTACCCCTCAAATTAATTATTAAACAATATAAACGTAATCAGAAATCATTATTATATGTGATTATATCTTTTATCAGACTATCTTTGATTCTGTAACATTATTTTTACAATTTTTTTCTTTCCAGAATTTTGTCAAAACATTTAAAATGTACACACTAAAAATATTCATATACCTACAAATAAATGCTTGTATGTAATAAATGTATATTAAAAAATTGCTTATAGTGGTCGGAAATCGTTTTTTATGTCTTATTATAAATATTTAGTAAACTTTATTTTTTAATTTACACTTACTGCTTTAAGTCAAAATTATGCGCTTATTAATAGTTAAGCTCAATCTAAATTACCGCACAAACTAGGTTACCATAAAAGCCAAACATCATGCTATAAAATAAAATTAAGGTCAAAATCTATTAACACTAGACTCCTACATAAATTACTATGACATATAATAAAAAAATCCGGAACACAAATATGAATATACATTATAAATATATGTATAGTATGAAACATTTTAATTCCATATTATCAACATGGACAGGACTCGTACTTGCGACATCTGGAATACCATTCCTTCATCCTGCAAATTGAGTTACTGTGTCACTTACCTTGACGAATTTATCATTCTATAAACTATTATAGAAACTTATCTTACTTACTTACTTATCGAAAAAAAGGTGATATCTAAGGTTTCTTTAAAAAATCCTTGTTTTTTTTTACTTTTTAGTAGGTGTAGTGAAACATTAAAAAGACGCTACAGACGACGTCAATTATTTTAAATGTGATGTTGTTACTTTTTTACATTAGCTACTCAACTAATCACCATGAAAAAAGCTGTTTCTGACGTAAGGCTGCTGCTAGTATTCAATAAAATCAGCAAACCATAAAACGAGAATTGCTCGGTTCTTATTAACTTTCGCATTCGAAATAATAACGATAACAAGGAACATTGGTAACCTTTAGGTTGCCTTCTGATAAACAACTAACAACTTAGATACATTAGTATTTGTCTTGTATTCCATTGTTGTGATATCTTTACACCGCGGATTCTGTTTTATCTTAACCATAAATACATTTATGAATCAATAGAACACTTTGTTCGGTGTTAATAGATAACAATACGGCTAAAATACAATAATTCTGTGTGAAAGGAAAGGTAGCAAAAGTATCGAGGAAAAGCTATAAATAAGGCAGTATCTATAGCTTTTCCTACATAAAGCATTTAGTGAGGTTAGTTATGTACTTATGTAGACGTGATAGAAATTCAACTGATTGTGGGATACAAATGACTATCGCTTCTATAACTTAATTTTAATGCTGGTAAAGACACTAACCATTTAATAACCAGTTTTTTTCGTTTTATTTAAAAAATCAGTTGCAGCATTAGAAAAATATCATTAGTTGCGAGCTTTTTTAAAAACTTTTGAGTAACAAACACAAATTACCGAAAGACTCGAAACAACCACCTTTGGATAACATCAAGAATTTTGTATTGCTTGCGTTAGATTCTTGATTTGATTCAAAGAAATAAAATATTTTAAATTTAATGTAATTCATTGATAAATACAAATATAATGACTTTATCTAAGTGCTCAGTCCTCAATCTATAGCTTACATTAATTACCTACCGCGTAGCAAAAGCTATCTGAGAATTATTTAATGAAGTCAAACTTGATTAGTTCTGCTTCGAGGAACTTGTACAGAACTACAGATAACTACTATCAGATATGAAGCGTTTTATATGGAAAATTTATCATTCACTTCATTTATCATTTCACTAAGAAACGTCATGTTACGTTGCATTCCAGTGTTTTAGAAAGCAAATTACATTATTATAGCATATATATAAGCCCTAGATTATTAACATTTTATAGGAATTGAAGATAATTGTACACTAGACTTGAACTAAAGTACTACATTTCGAATCTGACTTATTAATCTATGTTTAATTATTGAAATAATAATTGAATAAATGAAATTATAATTATATCGTATAATGTACAAACTTTCATACACAATCTTCTTAAAGCTAAAAGTAATATTTCTAATCATTCAACCTACTATTACATTTATCGTATATACATAATTGCTTTGATATCAACACTTTTATAATTTTCATTTTTCCATACAAAAGTGAAAGTTAAGGTAATCAAGTGGTGGCCATTGACTTGGTCTTACGTGGTTAACTACCCAAAATCCTGACTTGATACATTTTCTCAAAAGGACAATACATCAAAATGTAGTAAGTACATCCTGTAATAATTAAACAAAATTTTAATTACATCTTTAAATTTGTATTTTTATAATATCTATATCTAATTTATTAAATTTATTACAAACAAGTAGAGCTTTTATTATTATTTTAATGTTCACTACAATTCCTTTAACCCTTTATATTTTTATCTGTTAAAAAGTTTAAAACTGACTAACTTGACTAAAACTTGCTTCCGGCATATTCATGAATATGAAACTCTTCAATTTATAATTATTATTTTGCCAATTAACCCACTTTTAAATAAAGACTTTAAAAAAAATCAATGTAGGTACAGATTTTTAATAAAAATAATACAAATTCAAAATTGCAGCGCCATATATGCACAAGACATTTCATAAATTCGGAATCAAATGTCTATTGGTGATGAGTTTTTGTTCAGAAATCCTCACTAGTAAAATGCTAAACTAAAACTTTATAAAATTAACTAAAAATGGGTAATATTTTTGCGAATTTGTAAAATTTCTGAAAATTATTTAAAAACCAAGCAACAGGAAAGGATTAAGAAATATATCTTAAGTACCACGAGCTAATAGACAAGATATTAGGGCTAATAGAAGTTGGAAAAATATATTTATTTTGTCACACACTGTCACAGACCAATGAATGCATACAAACGAACAACTGACAGATGACCTTCTAACTCGTGAGTGACAGCTGACGTGCCAGAGTCCAGTACTCACTACTATAGAATACGAACACCGTGAGACTAAAATTAAATATGAGTATATTAACGAAATGTTCATTGTTCGATTTTATTATACGCTGTGAATAATATTACCTAATTTGAAATGCCTTTCTTTTTTTGAACTTTCTAACAATATTCGAATGAAAAGATTAGAATCGAACAATCTAATAAGCCGTTAATAAAATGAGATATCGATTATTAAAAAATAATTTTAATAATCGATTTTGTTTTCATGACTTCTGCGATTTAATACTTAATAAATATTAACATTCCAATTGAGTAAACACATCGCAATTATACCAAATAGTGTTTTTAATAGCATTCTTAGCGGAGGCGATAGCTTTCGAATCGGGCGCAGGCGTGAAATGGAACACAATAGAGTTCGTGAGCTGGGCTCGCGCAGCGCCCGTCCAAATGTTTACGATGAGATGCTATCGATTGGAGATAACTGTGTATTAATCAGAACTTAAACTATAAAAACAATTGAGTCTTGTGAGGAAGGATTGTAAATTATTTTTATATAAAAACCTTCTAACAGAAAATTGAAACCGCCTCCAAAAAATTTAAAATAAATTGATAAGGGTAAATGTTTAGTAAGTAGGTGCCATTTTCTTTACATTTGCATCTAGACCAATGGCACCAACTTCCTAAACAGTTTTAATAGTTAATAATTCGTTTAGTCCATTTAGGACTGTTTAGGACTGAGGTTTTAGCTAATATATGTATTAAAAGAAATATATATTAACATTACCACAATTTTATTGAAACCAATATATTATATAAAAACATTTTAATAATTATATAAAAAAACAGTTTACACCCTATTAATCTAAAAGAAAAAAGTAAGAGACACTAGATAAATTACTTGCATAGTTCATTTATTGCCTGTAGGATCCTTAGACACGTATATATTATTACATACACCTAGATAAAGTTAAGTTATTACAGGTAGACGCCGCTTATTGTGATCACTTTTAGCCCGTTTATGATAACAATAACCGAATGATAACATTATGCGAATGGTACTTTTTCATGCTTTTTGGGGGATTTAAGTACATATTAAGATTCATAATAAGAAATCCTGTTGTTTGCTTAAATTGTCTATTTATTTACACTATTAAAAATATTCAAACATAAGATTCATTTGAAATATCGATCTATTGTTGTTTGACACTTGTTTTCATTCATAATCATTTGAATATAATTCTCAAAATAGTATAATTTCGAAGTTTGTTGCTCGGTGTCATATCGAATCGTCGTATCGTCTTCTAAATCGATAACAATAAGCGACTTTTGAACACAATAAGCGGCTTTTTTTCCAATGTATTGCTAAGGAGAAATTTGGGACCGACCATTTTCGATAACAATAGCCGGCTGATAACATTAACCGTGATCACAATAAGCGGCGTCCACGTATATATAATTTACCAGTAGTATATATCAGTGGGCCTTATTTAATATTAGATATTATCTATAAACATGTATAACCATGTTCAGCTTATTTAAATATTAATATAGAAATATATATTTTCAAATCATTAATTTCGATGGTGACATCTTTCAGTATTAATTTATATTGCCAAATTAGAAACATTGCTTATGATTTTATATAGAAGCCTAATAGATGTCTGATAAGGAATATTATGTATACTTATTTTAAATGGGAATAATAATTATAAATGATGAACTATATATTTTTTAATCTAGATATAGAATTTGGACAATTTCATAATGATGCATATAATACAACATATATTTGCAAATACAAATAGTTAAAAGCGTAACAAACAAACAAACGCAAACTTATATAACATAAATTAGCATAACACTAAGAGATTATGTCAAAAATACAACATACATCGTTGTTAGATAAAATGAAATGGCCAACGATTATTGAACTAAATCCTAACGAACCCAACATGCTCATAATACAAAAATTACAAGGTACTGGAACACGTTTGAAGATGACTGGTCCACACTGCTGTAGGTAAACGGCAATAAAGTTTAACATACCAGCAAAATGGAGATTATACATTGGAAGAACGCATATTTTGAATATTATATATACTTACAATTATAAACAGACATTAAAAAGTTTTAAAATAAGAACTAAATTTAAATCCGAGATAATAAAACACCTCAAATAACACACAATATATAACATATCTTATCCACAGTGTAAACACACCTTTATAACAAATGGAGCGGAGAACAGATAAGCCATCTGGTCCGCCCTCCCAACGACTACAATTAGTAAATATTTAGAAGAAAGTGTACAATACTGTAGTAGAATTTCGACAATAATTTATCGAATCTGTGCTTGCTACAACGCCCGACGAGATTTAGAACGATAACGCCGAAATAGTTGGACGAATTAGTAACAAAAATACCAACTTGAGATAAAAAACTTTAAAAGATGTTTGAAAATATCTATAAACAGGAATAGCCGTGTTAAGCTTATTTAATTTTTAAATAAATAACCGTATACGATACAGTTTATCTTTCATACCATATTTATTTAAAATATAAAAAGATGCAAGAAAAAACGCATTTAGATTTTACCTACAATGCAGTTAATAATGGTATGGTCCTGTTCATATTAGATGACTATTAATTATATCTAGTATTTTCCCATAGAAGCCCTAGCTATTAATTAAATATAAGTTTTATTCGCGGCGGTGGCACCTGACCTCCGCAAATCATTAAGGGCGAACTAGGCATTAGATAAATTACTTTCTATACTCCTATATTTACTGTGTTAATCTCACACGAGATATATGAAGAAACTGTAAACTAATTTTAAATGAAAATAATAATTATAAATAATAAAATTAATTTTCAGTACGACAACGATACAGTATGTTTATTGGTAGAGCGACGGGATGGTTTTCCAGAGGTCGCAGGTTCGAATCCCTGCCAATGTCGATTTATTATTTTGCATTCTATATTTATTTAAACTTAAATAAGCTGAACATGGCTATACATTTTTATAGGTATTTTCAAACATGGAATAAATTTTCTCTATTATTGAATATTATTCTTAATTGAAACCTAATATGTACTAATGTAGAAGTAGTTTTTTATCATGTACTTTAAAAATAAATAAATACCTATATTTATAGATCGAGACATCTATAAATTTAAAAATTGGGCTAAAAATACAATACGAGAAAACCACTGGAAGGAACTTGTGAAATTTGGTCTCTAAGTCATTATTCCGGAAAATATTCTTATTTTTAGATAAAATTATTAAATGTAACAAATAAACAAATTATATTTGCAGAAATATCTTCATTAATTAAGAAATCTTTATTATATAAAATTAATGCTATAAAATATTACCAAAAGAATATGACACAATATGTCATTTAAATCTGAAGCTAAATTTAACTAGATACTCGACCTAGACGACCTAGTTTATAGCTGAACGAGCTACAACCCTACGAGTGCTAAAAACATACCAGTACATTTATAGCAATATATCATCATATAATATTTAATGTACATAATAATCTCCTTTGACACACATGAGACGGAAGTCGCAACAAAAATATAAATAAATACCTGTAACTAATTTGTACGACCATAATTCTAAAGCTCTTAAAGTAAAGCCCATATAAAATCCCCGCAAACTGATTATAATCAGAGATACCGCGTTACTCACGTCTTATTGACTTCAAAGTCGATTTACATTTTCCGCCAAGTCGCATTAAATGAGCGAGGAGAGTTAAAGGAAATAATTTCTCAATCCGCCACGTGGTATGATTGCTATTCTCGTATAACTGTACATGAAATAGTTTGTGGATGCCAGCGTAAGAGCCTTCCACTGTAAGACGATTTAAATACGTCCAAACTTCAATAAAAAATATAAGAAAAAATAGAAAAACATTTTAAATACTTTCCAAATCTTATACCGTAACAGCGTCTTTAACGAAACATCAGAACATCTTGATATTCCCGAACTAATGAGATTACGCAAAAAAATTAAATTATTTTTTAACCAAACAAATCAACATTATGACATCGTGACCCAGATCACTATGAATGTATATTTATCTCCGGCCATCATTAAAAGTTATAAGTTTTCCTCTCGAGACGTAATAATAATAAATTACTTATAATCAAAGTACAGCAATCACTGGACTTTCAATCATAAAATTAAATTGCTGATCTATATTGATTCCGTTCTTTATTTCGCTTCATTACGAAAGAGATAGCATTAACATTAGGGCAGTCTCTCACTGCATCCGTTGTTATAATAGAACGGTATTTTTTTGCAGATTTAATCTCAAGTGCTCGATATTAAGTGTATTTAGAAAGAGAAATCAATGCTTTTTAATTTAAAAGTATATTATTATTTAGTTTTAGCCTCAATTCCTTTATAAGTTTAATAATTCTAAAGCTTATATTAGTTTCCATTTTCTTAAAAACAAATGTTTAATTCTAATGATATTTTATCATGGTTTTCATTTCAACGCTTTATAGATCAAAAAGTATTCAAAGGTACGTCTTAATAAAACCATTTTCCTTGAAATAAAAACTGTTATACAGTACAATATTTAGTTATAATAGTTCCAGGCAAAGCCACTGACAAAACCGGTATGATATTTACGTAATTGCAGTCTTTACATAACCGTCAAAACAAAAAGTATCAACACTTAACTTGGGGGATTAGCACCGAAATTATCTATGACCGGAAGAACGTATATTACATTATGTTATAAGAAGTTTTTATTACAAATGTCATATCAATTTGATTTTAAAAAAATCTTAAGATGTTTTAATAAATGACGGGTTTTAACAAAACAGTGTCAACACATAAATATCATTTTGAAACGTACCTACTTAAGATTTAAAGAACTATAACTAGTTAATCTTAAAATATATGTAAACATAAGATTCATTCATTTAATTCACGTGGATTTATTAATATAAACAAAATACAAACACAATTATTTTGCTTGATCAATTTACAAAGAAATTTAAAGGATAAAAACATTACACTCTTTTTATCTGTATTAGTCGGTAATTTAACTCTTTTTCTCAGTCAAAATTAAAGCTATTAATTTTACAATATGCGCATCTCCTAAAATATCATTAGGCGTTGCGCCGGCGCAGATAGCTTTCTATCGTATGCCTCTGAATTAAATGTGGGAAAGGGGCATAGGTCGGTAATTCGCTCGTGTGCAATGTTAACTAATGTATCACCAATCAGTGCTATCTCATCGCAAGGGAACGTTTAACATAACTCCTTAGTTTAATAGCAAAGTCAAGATTAAATTAATCTATTAACATTGTGGACTATGCTCTTGAAGGAGGGTACTTTCGCTAAAATTTACCCATTAATATTTTCTATGTAAAATATTTTGTCTTTTACTTATACTCCAATATTTTTTTTATTACTGAACTGTTTAACGCAACTTTGTAATAATTTGTAACTTTTCAATTTATCAAAAACACCTTGTAAATAAGTTAATTTAACATGTTTTTAATTTCTTTTTAACCTAGTGATAATAAGACCAGAATTTAGTTTTACAAAAAAAAACACCCTGTTTCTGTAAACTTCTAAATATATAAATATAATTAGTAGGTATAACAGTAGGTACTTGTAATACTCGAAAATCTGCACTATTAATACATTACTACTTGGCATGTGCAAACCAATATAAAATTTATTTTTAACGCCATTTTACTACATTGATAATTAAAGCGTGATTTAGGTAGAAATATAATATACTGTGGTTATGTTAAGCAGCAGAGCAGCACCTCGCGGTAGTCGTAATACTCTATGTTTGCATCAGAGCAGCGGACTCGTAAACTTACGAAACGTGGAAACAGAAATATACCGAAGCAACAAAGGGCTAAATAGGACGCTTCCTAGTGAATCTGAGCGTTGACTAAAATAAACTGCGGAACCCATGCCGTTTAGACGCGCGTTGGCTTCCGCGAACATCTTGCAATATGAACTCATTAGCAAAACCATGTCATCTTTGAATGATTTTTAAACTGCCTTTGATTATTTCTATGATACGTTTCGATCTACTCTTCTTTTAATGATGAAAGGAAATTACTAGAATATTGCCAATTATTTACGATTGCATTCGATTTAAATAAACTAAAATATAGCTATGCAACAGTATACTTTTTTATTATTTATTTTATACAACTTTATTGATTTTATTTACTAAATTTAACCGTCAATCTTTCTCTATTTAAATGACGTAACTCTACTAAAATGATATAAACCATACTAAATACTAACATATATCTACTATAAGTGTCATCAAAAACGCAACGTCAAACGTCAAAAACGTAAAGCATTCAGGTCACATAGATATATAGATATAGGTACTAGATAGATCATAGAGGATGTCGATACATTGTACTTAATAAATCTATTCACTTCGATACCGAAGAACCACAAGTATATTCCCATACAATGCACAGAGAGTTATAATCGTAGGCGGTATTCTGCTAGCGTGTTTCAACCACTTGTGTTGTAATATTCTAATTTATTAATATAGACGTCTAATTGCTTTGATCTTATTGACCCTAATATCTATATATTATATTAATAACATTTAGAAGCGTCTTTATAAATTTTAATTTAGTAATATCAATGACTTTATGGTGTTTAATATATTTAGTATTTAAACTGCGAGGTTTAATATGTCTTAATTAATGTTTGAATATTAACCTGTTAAGCTTATTTAAATTTTAAATAAATATAGAATGCAAAATAAGTACGGGCAGGGATTCGAATCCGCGACCTCTGGGAAACCGCTCTACCGATGCTCCCGTATCGCTACCCATTTCAGTGAATTAAACATTCTATATATGATCGTCTTTTATATTTGATTGTCTTCATTATAAACTATCCTAAAAATAACCAGTTATTATTTAAGAAGTCAATTCTAAAATTATTTATAATTTAAAAATATAAAATACTAATGTTATAAACGATAATAAGATTCACATAACTTTTATATTTAACTTTTATGTTTCCATAATTACCGGCTCTGCTTGCTCTGTATCTACATGAAATACAGAGCAAAAAACGGGGCATCTATCAATTTGTGCCGTCTTTACACAATACCTCTTAAACATGTATAATTATAATTTGTAGTAGCTCTCCCACTGTTTAATTGTTTATTTATGGATCATGAATGTAGCTCATAAAACTGTAGGTTATAATTATAAGACGTAGGAAGGAATAATAATACTTAAACATAAATTATCAATCAATTAGTAGGTAGAAATACATTTTTTTAAATTAAACTCGGACCCGCTGGCAGAAGAAGTATTCAGATAAACATATTGGTATTATTCTTGAAGATCTGAATATATATATATATATATATATATATATATATATATATATAATATTTAAATAAGTAATATTTGCATACAAACGAGTAATTTATATCCGCATAATATAAGATCTTATTGTGGCTTAATTCCTGTTTACTAAGCGATGAAAGATATGTAATGAAACGAGAGAAATAATCCGAAAATGTCTTATAAGAAAACTTAACTTCAGATATATTTATATTGTTATTTTTCTTATTACAACTCAAGTTCTTATAGAAGTGTCAAAAGTGACATCTATTCCGTCTGACATATTATTAGAGAACCGACAACTATATTTATTGTAATTGTTACTTGTGATCTCAATTTCCATAATAACATACTTTCAAAACAATTTGAAAGTAACATATAAATTATATGATTAAAAATAAAACGTTACAATTGTTTTAATAATATGTATATAGTGTCGTGTTTGTAAATTATTAAATAGTTTTAATAAAAATAATCATCCGAAAAATTATAAAGAATACATTGATTATTCTATTCATCGATACAATTAGTGAAGAGAATATCTCGTAACAAGGAATTATAGAAATCAATCAATTTACCAAGCAATCAACCATGCAATTGGAAGAATAATACCAAGTTTATTGCCTCTACTATCACGATCAGACCGAGACTATCGGTCCTATAAAGTGGATTTAGTGATACTACATAAAGTTACAAGCCGATTTATATAAAACCTTCGTAGTCCATTTAAATAATCTTTCAGTGACTCCCATAAATACATCTCCTAGAAATAAATGAACGTCCGTTGACTTCAATTACAAACTCTCCGGCTAATAAATTAGCTTAATACATATAACTGTCAAATGAGGGTAGATAAATAAGGTTTTATAACGAATAAAGGTCAATATTTAAAATTATCTCCATATAACATTAAAATGATTTGAGTCAACAATTAGGCTTTAAAGAAGAAATAAAAGAGAAAAGGCATCACAGGTAACTCAGATTATAATACGCAGAAATATTATTGTCTTATAAGTAACAATTGAGTCTCAATAAGTGTTAGTAACAAGATAACTTTAAGAAGCTTAGTTATAGCTACCAGTAGTATTCAAAAGCTATAATAATTCAGACAGCGTAAACTTTTCTTCGATTTTTAATTATTATTATTTTATATTACTATTTTAAGTTTTTTTTATTAGCTAATGAGTATTATTGGATTTACATTTGGAACTTTATAAATTATAAGCTGTCAAATTTGGCTTTTCCGTGAACTCGAAGTAAACCTTTTTTTCCTAAGTTTATTTAACTAAGATAAAAATAACCCCGCAGTAAAGTCATACAAGTGCGTTTCAATAAAAGCCAATACACATGATCAAATCATCAACTTTCATCCATAGTGATAGTGATACTCGATACCTCATTCGATACACTATCGCATCACAATCGAAAGCTTCACGCGTCCGACCGTAAACATCACTTCTACTTACACAATACATTTATACTTTTCATTATATTCAAAGCAGTCGATGCTACGGAATTTAAAAAAAAATGATTTGACATTTTAGATAGAAATCAAAATTCGAAATGGGCGCCATTATGTTTGACATTTTGAATACGCAAGAATATATTCTTTATATTATATAAATACATTAAGTATAAAAACAGTCATAATACTTAAGTAGGTACTGGCATTATTCAAATACTTAATATATACAAGAGAATTTAACGCCCACAACATAGTTATTCATGTGACCTAGAGCAAACAAGACATTATTGATAGTAACACAAAAGATGGAGATGTATAAACGTATTGTTTTATATTTGAAAACTATCACAAGTGATCTTTGAAGTCTTATTTACAAGAACATTCCGTTAGGCAATAAAAAAGTGACTTAACATGATAAATGATGACAAGACGAGGCGGAAACAATGTAACTATATACCTTGAGCATTTTATACGTGAATGTAAATCATCTTAGTTTATTGAACCATCAAGAAATATATCAATAATACTGGAGAGTTACGAGAGAGAGAAAAAGATAAAAAAGAAATTCATGCTAATAAAAATAACAATAATGTCTCCTAATTTAGTATCTAACCACAAAGTGGCCTAACCGCATATCTACAATAACTCATTGTTTCTAATAGAAAACACAGACAGACCTTAATATATAAGAGAAATTGATAATATATTTATGTAATTGGGCTTAAAGCAAGTTAGACGATCTAACTAATGGTAAGTGGTGCCGTCGCCAATGAATATTTTCCAAACTTAGAAGGATGTAAATGCGTTGTTACCCTTCAAAAACGTTTCAGAGGCAGAAGAGTAGGACACACCGATTGGAAGGGAGGCGATCTAGGTCCAATTCCCTCATCCAACGAGAACTATTTATAAAGCTACTACCTCCCCTTCCCACCCCTTTCCGAGCTGCAGTCAAATGATTTCAGTACCCCTAGTATGTATGTAGTTTTATGTTTTGATTTTACGATTTGGTAAACTTTCATAGTTTTTGTAACGCAAAAACTCGTTCAAGGGGTAGCTCTAGACGAGTCTAGAGCTACCTTATTACTAAAAATAAGACTTATACAAAACAGACTATTTTCTCTTCCGTGACTTCGGTATTAAGACAGTCTTATAAAACATAATGCTTACATAATCCTCAATCTGAATATGCAAATGATATTTATTGAACATTTTGATAAAAGCGATATACATACAGACATGAATGGTTTCACAAACGAAGGCATTCATCGTATTGCATCGTCACTTCAGGAAATAAAATTATAAAGGTCATTGACATTAAGAATATACCAGCATGAATACAATATTACAAAACAATCCATAGAAAAGTCTCTAAAACAATACAAAATTTTAAGTATCATTATTTTTTTAAAGACTACACTTTCCATTTTTTATACAACATTTCTATAAATAATAATAAGTACCCGTCAACTATTCTTCAAAGACTATTTCGCAAATCGTGACGTCACGCACAAGAAACTGCGTCGGACACTCCTGAACTCGATAAAATATCCTGAAGCCCTTTCCCCGCAATTTATGTTCACATAAACACCGATAATTTACTTCTGTAACATATACAATGCGTGCGCGCTTCAAATTGCATATTATGTAAATGAAGAGATATTCATTGCACGTCGTGCGAAATATTATACACGTTTGTGTTACATTTTAGGTAGAAGTTGCTTCGTATTTCGCTTAAGGCTATGATATATTTCGTGCGGCAAGTGTTCCGGTCACGATTGACAATATTACTGGTGTTTGTAATGCGAGTCCGTTATTGCCACCACAACTCAAACCCACTTTGTATCTCAGACGACATTTATTAATGTTTCTATCATCATAGACTAAATGCATAAATGGATAAACCAAAACATTATCGCAAGGAGGATTTAATCTTTAAAATAAGTTATATGTATAGTTACAAAATCGTTTATCATGTTTGTCAATTCACGGCCAAAACTATTGATATTAGAATACTGAAGTTTGAAAAGGCTAATTTTATAAAGTAAGCATTCGTTTTTTAAACTTTGGGAAGGAAAATTAAGGGAGTAATTTTGTATAAAAGAATATTACTAAAAGCATGCTTTGCTTTAAGTCACAATTTAAACATAGGTTCATTTTATAACGTAATTATCTTTTTTTAACCTAAAGGTGGGAAATGGGAAGAATAATTTTGTATAAAAACTTATTTTTCGCAAAGTTTTTTTCGTCTACATATACTGATATAAAAGGAACTAATAAATAAAAGGAATAAGATACTTAGCAAACATAAAATGTAAAGCTACTAAGCTATGTACACAACGAATTAACGAACAAGATATAAAAGTAACTTCCTGGTTATAATCGCCTTAGCACATATCGTTACCGCGTAATGGACAGCAAACGTCAGATACCACGGCCAATTGACTTTTACTCTTAATTAACGACTTTTAATCCAGGAAGGGCTAATTCAATCAATGGATACCCGGTTGATGAACTGATAGTCAGTTTATTGCGGATAACAACCTTGTATTTATTTATAAAATAAAAAAAATCGGACCTAATTGAACTCTATGATTATAAGAGTCAAACCTACATATAATAATTAGTGCTAAATCATTGTTTGTTATTCGTATTGGGTCAGATTTCAAACATACTTTTCACATTTGTTGGCTTATTTATTACGGAATGTTATATGTTACACCACATTTCTACATAAATATAGCAAATCCGGTGAATGCTGTTTCTTACCGCATTAGATTGATACCTACCTACCTAATTCTTCATAAATTTTTTAGACGTACAGTCTTTCTCCCCAAAGACAGAGTCCAAGAGTCGTCAGAAACTAAATTTGTCCAAATTATTGAATTTATAAGCTGTCCTCTCATGTGTCCTAAATGCATATCAAAAACCAGGTCGCAATAGCAATTGTTAACAATGTATATCAACGGATCATCAATCACGCTATTATTTATATATCGATCGCAATAAATTGGGACGTGCCAGCCTGAGACGGGGCGGTTTTGCAGTTCGTGTTTTGAATTCAGCCCATTCTTATATTGGAATACTTAATAAGGTTAATTTTTTACGTTAAGAAAATATTATTTTTTGGATTTCGAATTCCGTTAATAAGAAATTAATACACTTCTGACAATTGATATCTTTACCTAGTCTTACCGTAAGTATTGTAACAAAAAAAAATATATTATTTTAATTAAAAATATAAAAAGCTTATTCGAAGTGGTGTCCATTGGCTGCAATACAGTCCTTTAAACGTTGAGACCAATTATAATATCGGCACGTGCTCTTTCCATGGGGAAATTATTTATTGCCGATTGTATGGATTGTTTTAGGGACTCCAAATTATCATAGGGTTTAGAGCAAGCTGTATCTAGCTTTAAAGCAATCCAGCGGAATAAGGTCGGGACTAGACGACGGCCAGTCTTCAGTTCTGATGAAGTCCGAGACGTTCGCTTCCAACCAAGACTACGTGGACCGACCTTTATGACTCGGCGCCGAGTCTTGCTGGAAGGACCATACTTGGTTATTGAACATGGTGTTATTAAGACATTTAACTACCTTCTCGAGAACGGTATCTTGATACACTTGTGCCGATGTTTTGATACCTCTTTTACAAAAATATGACTCAGTCACTCCTTCATAGCTAACACCCCACTAAACCATCACTGAATCGGATAACGCCCACGTTGCACTTTGTCGACTGATTGGGAAGCTTCCTTAGAGCTTTGAGCATAAATACGGTCATTTTGTTTGTTGAAATGTTGCTCAATTGTAAACATTTTCTCATCCGTAAACGATTTCTTTCTGTGAACTCCCTTGGCCTACGGCTTCACTAGTTGTTTCGATTTTACCACCCTATTTATCTTTAATTTTTCTGTTAAGAAATGACCAGTTGGTATTTTATAGGCTGAAAGTCCTAAGTCATCTCTTAAAATACGTGACATGGTTCTAGGTACTATCTTCATCTCCCGAGATAAAATCTTTTGCTTTCGGAGAGGATTTCTTCGAATTCTTTCCCTTACTGCTTTGACCACCTTTTTCGTACGAACACTACGTGGATGACCAGATCTTTCTCTGTCACAAACAGAGGAAGTCTCTTTGTATCTAATAATAGCTCGGTACATAAACATTTGACTAATACCAAGTGTATGGAGAGTTTTAAATATTGCATTTGGCTCCATACCTACTTTGTGTAATGCAATCACAGCGATTCTCTTCTATTTATCACCCCACTCCATTTTAATATCGCAAAATATTGTACAATATATTGGCGCCAAAATGAGAAAACACAATGAGAAAACACACACAACAATCGTCTAAAAAATGACCGACTCCAAATTCAAATGTAATATTTTTTTATTTTTAATTGTAACAGTATTTATGGCCAGACTAGGTATATCCAATATTTAATGTAAGCTAAAAAATATATAATATCGAAAAAACTAGTAAAAATTTATATTTTCCTAAAAAAAATATGATACAAAAAAAATATCAAAAATAATAATAAAGCACCGACAAATTATAACGTTTCAGTATTGTTTATGAAACCTCGTATTTTTTAAACAGTCACTCTCTACTTTAATGTTTCTCTTCTCTTAATGTAGCCTCTACTTTAATGTTTCTTAACATTCAACATGTTCTCTCATCTACATTAACAACACAAAGACAATCACAATATCCTGAAAACGGTTCGAAAACTTGCGTTCCTCACTATTTGTACCACTAAATATTCATAACTGAAACTAATAGAATGTAACACAAAAGTGTTCTTAATACTACTGATATTTAAAATGTTGCTATAATATTCATTAATCTACCGCAGTAAAACTAACCCTCTCTGTTTCACCGAGCCGCAAGTATTGCAAGCAGAATTTTCAAGATCCACAGACGACAACAGATGATCGATGCTTTCCAACTTCGGCGAAGATAACTGCCTGGAGGAAGAATCATACGGATAAAGAAATAATGAAATATATGTAGTATATTTTGTATTTATGTCATTTATTTATATATTTATTAAAAAAAAAAGGTTAAATAACACTTATAAATACAACAAATACACACTGAAATCAATAAAATCAGTATTTAAAATTCATAAATTACCTACATTAAAATAAATAATATACATTAATACTGTATATCAATATTCAGAAACAGCAATTACAAAGAAGATAGTAATCGCAATCCCATCATTACAAACCACAAACCCTTCCAAATAATAATTGAAATGTCATCGCTTGTAACATAAAACAAGAAATTGAAAAGTCGCTTGACCAGAACGAACAAACTAGAGGGTGCGAATCAATTACCCGCAATCATTTACTAATGGTTCCAGCGTCAGCGGCTACAGGCTGTAGTCACGGTAGCGTGGAGCCAAGGAGGTCTTAAGGACCCTACACTTTTGCATTTAAACTTATACTATTTTTATATTCCATTTATAAAAATAACATAAGAAAGAAAGATAATAATAATACAGCCATGTTCAGTTTATTTGAAATTCCTTGTAAAAATATATTATTTTTAATAATTAATCTATTAAAATATTTTAACAGTCACATTCTATACATTGTTGGTATTATATATGTATATAAAATATAACATTATGTTTAGGTTTATCGTGTGTTAGAGCTGTAACAAATATTATAGATCATTAGCGTTGGTGAAACTTAGACACTAACCGCCGTAGCTACCGGCAGCCAACCGAGACCTATGAAAATCATTCCATTCTCTACAGTACACCTTTTTTAAAACAAGGTATACATTATATAATGTTATGGAATATTTATCAATTCACATCACGAGCGGAGCTGCTGTTAAAAGATAGCAATAATAGTTTTGTAAGTCTCCTTACATCGCCTCGGGGAGAAATAATATAATAAAATCGTTTCTATAGAAACAGAAGCGTCTTAAGATATAGGCAAGATATATCTAAGAAATTGCAATGAATTACGATTATGTAACTTCTTTTTCAATTAATTTCGCATTGCCTTCTGTAAAAAAATATTTCAAACGATCATTCTAATATCGATATCATATCAACTAATCGATATTTCAGATACATTCGTGACAAATTAAGAATTAAATCGATAAATTGAATTCAGTTGCGATGATCAGCACAATTTTACTTACAATCATGAGTAACAGGCATTATTACTTAGGAGAATTCGAAAGTGTATTCCACCTTTATGTTAGATAGTAAGTTATTATACAAGTTACACTGACGTGTGTTTCTCCGAAGTTCGATCGCCTCCGGGATTGCACTCTATCTTATTAGCGGTAAAAGCAATCCAATGTACGTAAATTCTTTAGCTATATATTGTTACTATATTAAGGCTACTTTCGTATCTTGTAAACACAGTTTTTGCAAGACCTAGACCAGTTGCGTTAGTATTTACCTTAACAAAGCAATTGATACATATACCTACCTACTCAATTGTGTTTTTAATGGTACCTAGAATGCAAACTAGCAAAGGTTTACATGATGGTATCGTTATCAAATGCGAAAAGCTTTAGATGCATAGCCTCCTTGGAAGACACGGGAGGAAGAGTCAGACTTTATTACTTAAACTACAAAACTGCTACAGTGACATGAGGTTGACCTCTTCTAAGATGATCGAACTAGCTGTAATCCCTATCACTCTTATCATTATCCCAGACAAGAGAGTCATAAGGTCATGACATGGTCAGTCATGACATAAGATGACTCCCTGATGACGTCAGAGATATAAATATAAAATAATTATGTAATGAACAGTTCCTCCAATAATTTAAGTTCATGTTATAAAAAGTGTCATAACAGGCACTTAAGGAAGTTATAAAGCTGTGAATGACACTAGACTGTGACAGCTATTACAATCTCTCGATGGATAGACTACTATTACTTTCCTTATTAGTAATCGAACGAGTTAGCAGCAATAAGGTCGCAATAAAATAATTATATCGTTAACATTGTTCATGATAAACCAATTAACCTACAACTTTGGACCAATATGAAAAAAGATGTTAGGCTCACTTTTATATCATTAATTTGTATATATATCTTCAAATTGCTTCATTATTATATTCATTTCTATTGTTACCTTGTTCCTGTTACGTTTGTACCTATATATTTTTAAGGTTCAATGTTGTCAGTATGTATGTATGTATTAAAAAATATAATGTTTAAGATAAAACCAATATCAATGAACGGCAACTAACTGCAATAGAAGATTACCAATAAAAACTTACCTCAATTTATAAACCATTTCTCTAATTTAGATGCCGAAATAAATAGAAAACCTATTATTAAAGCCATTCTTTAATTGACACTATCTGTTATTATAGCAGTCTATCGAAACCACTAATTAACAGAGATCTTAAGCGAGATGGGGCGAATCGGTCCACGGTCGGACATAATATAACCATAGTAGGAAATGAACTGAACAATGCAATCAAGTGAGCCATCAAATCGATAGATATACTGTTAAAACAACTGACAACACTACTTATTTGGACAGCTTAATTAAACTGGTTGTGTATTCTATAAATCTATAACAAACTTTTATTTTTATTTATGTATTTAAAAAGTTTCAAGTTATTATTTCTTCGGTTAATAAAGCATTAATCACAAAATGGAATACCTACGTTTAATAGATGGAATTATTTAAAGAGATTTATTCACATCCATAATGGCGATCAATAAAATCGCTTACGATTTCTAAACGTAAGAAAGTTTACAAATGATGATAGTGACATATTGACTCCACGGTTTCATAAAATATTACTTCCTCCGGTGCTCATTTCAAGTAAAAAACTATAGAATAAAATGAAGTCGCAGTCACTAAATGGATTGACCGAGATGTGTCACAGCGAGAAGTATTCAGGCCACAACTCCATATACGAGTGATATGTCAGTAGAACATCACACCTGTGTCAAAACCTGGTTTCTAATTTATGAGCGTAAAAAGTAGTAGAAATTTATTTTGCCTAAAATTATTTGATTTATTATACAATATAAATTATTTTAAGCGATAAATAACCTCAAAGAGGAAATACCATACAAATCACAATGCCATAAAATGAACCACAATAATCCATAATATCCTAACCAAATACCGGGAGAGCTGACGAGTAGCGAAGCATGTAATGGCGCACCTTCCGCGGGGAGCGGCGCTATTGTCTATGACGACTGACGGTGTGCGTTACGCATGACTGTCATCAGATTTCAATCATACCAGCTTAATATCAGAATGTATAGACGTTAATGAGTCTTTATGACCAATGAATGAAACATTATTACTAAACTGTTATTTTAATTGTCATAACTAAGCTTATAAATGGTTATTTAGTAATACCTATTAGGTACAATGATAAAATAAAACAAAGCTCGCAATCTTACAGTACGGGTGAATGATTTCTTTTTATTATTATGATATCAACGCTGACTTTTGGCAAAATCCTCTTCAGCCATTCCGGTTCATAATCATCAATTATGTAGCACAATCTGTGGTGATATTAAAATAAAACAATGATCAGTAAAACAATAGCGGTCGTCGTCAGCTCGTAAAGCTCGTCTAGTTATCTTTTTACGAGAGGCGCCGCCACATCTGCATTGTTCCGCCTCAGCCCGCGACCGAGTAGTAGATGCAAGGCTTCCCGGAAAACTATTCAGTTACACCGACACGTCTGAGCTCCTAGTAATCCTGTGACGTAATCCATCGTCAAGAAATCCGTGCTCTTATTTTGGTATTTTAAACGTTATATTTATTCTATATAATTTTTATACTCTATATAACTTTATAAGAATTATGAGTTAGCTTGAAATATCTACAATGTTCAGGCGGATTAGATTACTGTAGTTGAGATAATGAATGCTCGGAAACGTTGAATGGCATGTCGAAAATATCAAGCTGAATAGGAAATCTAAAACAATATAGCTGGAACTCTAATTTCGCGCGAACCAAAGGATACAATTCTATTGTTTGACTATTTCGCTATTCCAATTGTACGCAAATGGTTGAGTCGAATAATTATCAAAGTGAACGTGCCAATTGCCGCGTTTATTACGTAAACAATCGAATGTATGTATGTTTGAATCCTATAAAGCAACCATTGACTAGAGATTATTATAATAAAAGTTTTAATGTTCTTTGCTAGATATATATGTTTTATAACAACATAATTCGTCAAGTGACTACAAAAATTGCGTGATTTCAAACCAAGTTACTTGCAAAAATAGTTTGATTGTCATTTCACATGACAGTGAGACATTTGTATAATAGAGAAAATGTAGTAATGTAACCGAATAAAATTATTTTACCTTAAATTACTTCGACTCCTGCCTTCTTTCATATTTTGCATTTTAACGATAGAATATTTGTGGAGTAATACAATCAATTCATAAACATAATTTCATTGACATTCCATCATAAATGTAAGATAAATAGATAACTATCTAACCCCTACTTGCAGTAACATTGAAATCAGCCATAAATAAACAATGCCTTTTAAACAAAACCTGGATGCTTCCTTAATCTGGAGGCTCAAGGTAATGAGCGCAGACAACCGCCTACAGACAAAAGTATAAATCTGAGCCACCCACTCCTTCAATTATAACCAACATCTATTCACTGAAGCTACAGTGGCGCCAGACCTAATAGAAGCAGAACAATTATATATAAATCCTTACCTATACCTATATTAGGTAATCAATAGTTTGGATTATATTTAGTCTTAATTCCGCTTGATTTGGATTAGAATATACTTATTAGTTACCTTGAACACGTAATCTCCTTTAAAAAAAAACTTAAAAAATTATGTAGATATTGAAAGCTCTAATTCTTCTTATTATATTTAGACAATGAAAAAATTATAATATTTCCAGTATTATTATACTTATTGAAAAATAATTAATCACAGCTTTCTCAATGAAATCATATTGGGGGATAAGAAATATTAATATTTCAACTCAGCCTATTATATTGGAACCGATATTAGAACCTCATTTAGAAAGACGAAATCTAAATATTTTATGTTGTGTTTAGAAGATCACTTAAACAAAATAAATAGTATAATTCTTCATCTAAATTCATGAGAGCTTTAACTTAGTTCATGTTAAAACTTTATTAAATTCAGTAAGCAGTTTAAACTTAGGCGTTCTTAACCCAGCTTTTAGTAAATTGATCACTTATTGTTTACAGTTACTTACTTTGTTATGCTACTCTTGGAGTCCTCCGGCAAACCCACAAAAATAAGTGTAGATGACATTTGCGTTTGACAAAACACAAAATTAACTAAAAATTTTGCACAATAAACAATACCTAAGTACGCCTAATTAAAAACTGTCACGCAGATTTTTCACATATATGTCAAATTAAAAGAAAATAATTATTTTTCTCGCGTGCCAGTGTGGTTGAGTTTTAGGGCGAACTGTCGCCGTTCATTTTATGTTTATGACAAAGACAATGTGGGCGAATCCAATGTAGGTGTAGAAGCTGCCACAAATGGTACTTGTTATGATTTAGAATTATGATTTCCTTTTGTTCTTAAATCTAGCCTTCATTGGTTTATTTTGCACTACTGTAGAGACTATTAAGATTAAAGAAAAAACTGCACACTAAAAAACATTTATGTTAAGCTTCTTACATAGGGTGCTTCTCTTTGAAACCTTACCGTCTTTTACGATGCATTACGTACATTATATGACAAATTCAATGTTTCAAGAGTATAAAATCAAAATTTAAATATTTTTGCTTTACGAACTATAAGATAAAAAGTGTAATGTCAATAGATGCGCATCTAAGTCTTGTAACAGAACTCACCCCGTTTACGCTATTCAAAAAGAGTAACGGTTACGATGATAGACGTCAAAAGTTCAAGCCCGTGCCGAATTTCTGTATACAAAACTAAACAAAAAAATAATTACTTTCCCAAGGAATAAAGGACTTTTAAAAAAGATTTAAACTAAATAAAGATCTAAATTATATTCCAATAACAATCTACAAGACTCCGGTTTTGCAACAGGATCTATCGTTGTGAATTAACTTAGCATTATTTATTTAATAAATGACCAGAATTTTAATAATGACTTACATTGTTACTAATTACCTACTCTTATATACAATTGTTCTCATCAGATATATATAGATTTAAGTATATATCTATAAAACTAAACCGACACTTAACCCCAAAACAGAATGTAATCTGGTTAGTCATATCAAATTTAAGTATAAAATGGCTAATATGTTTATAAACAATTTTAAGTGGAGATAGGGTTGCCAACCATACTTTATAATAAAGTAATATACTTTATTTTTGGTAATTATACTTTATAAAATAAAGTATGTGAAATAAGTAAAGTATTTTCACATACTTTATAAAATAAAGTAAGTGAAAATACTTTATTTTCAACCTTCACTACGATTCATAGAACAAAACACTCATTATAGGATTTATGGGTAAATACTTAACTATTGAACGATGGAAACGATTTATTACTACTGAACGAAATGTATCTAACATTTCTTCAGTCAGTAACATGTTAATGTGAATGTGTCATCACCCGAAATATTTAATAAAATTATCAGTATTTTTTCACTTTTTATTGATAGGATCTTAAATTGTATGACAAAATGGTTTGATTTTTAAACGAACTGGCTTTGGCGAACTTCCTAACATGTCTTTGAGATTAATTTAAACTTTTTAAAACGGCAATACATTTAATTAGAAACGAATTGTTTATTTATTTAAATTTCAATATTGATTGTCAAACAAGCTTTGAAAAATTCAAAAATAGTAGATAAGAAATGGTAAATTCAAAAATAGTAAGAAATGGTAACACACAAAATACGTTTTAAGTTCAATATAAGTATAAAATTTAAAAAATACTTTTTTTCTTACAAATACTTTTTTTTCCCTATTCAAACAGTTTTATACTTTTTTTTTTTCAATAATAGTTGGCAACCCTAAGTGGAGATGTTAAAGTCTAGAAGGTACGAACTACGAAATAACAAAGGAATGGCGCCTAGCGGGCTAACTTCTCCGCATGCCTGGAGGCGACATCTAACAACCGGCCTCTTATAATGGATAATGATGGTACAAGCAATCATTATTTAATATTATCTATTTTTAATTACCTGATATAATTGTTTAATTATATATGACTCCTGACTTCGTGGTGATTATTATATAATAATAATAGGTTGTGAACATGTTTTCCGTTCGCGCCATCTATGCAATCGAGTTGGAATGACAAGAGTGAATGATAATGCTAAGTACTGCTCTCTGGTGATCATTTAGAGTCAAATGACAGACAGTTGAATTCATTATGAGTTTTTAAAAAAATCTTTTATTGTAACATTTCTTAAGCGTTACTTAAAACCATAGTAACATAAAATTTAAAATATACATAACTTATTCAAAATGATTTACATTATCTTTAGTAGGTACACCACTTTAAAAGTAAAGGAGGTAAAGACTAGTAATCGAAGCAAACACACACTACCATAAGAAAAATCTTCACAGCTAATCTTATGGATTGTTTTAGGTACTACAAATTATCATGGCCTTTGGAGCATGCCAACAATTATCTATAAATCATAATCCACTTAATTAGGACCAGACTAGATGAGTAGATGAGATGAGGCCATTCACAGTTCTGATGAAGTTCTCAAGAATCGTCTCTTCATACACTTGAGCTGTTTGTTTTTACCGCTTCTTCAGAAAAGTTTCTGTATATATTGAGATATAGTGGCTGTGGCCACTTCGTAAAATCTAACACCCCTCTAAACCATAAGTAGGATAATTTCCACGTTTTTTAGGCTGAGTAATTTGAAAGCTTCCATAGAGCTTTGAACATAAACTCGGTCATTCTGTTTGTTTAAACATTGCTCATCAACATTTTTTTCATGTCAGTAAATAGATCTTTTAAAAATGCGACATGGCTCTAGATGCTATATTCATTTCCTATGATAAAATCTTTAGCTTTCTGATATGGTTTTTTTTATTTACTGCTTTGATCATCTTATTAAAACAAACTACTTGGACGGCCGCATCTTTGTTAGTCACAAACAGAGTAATTTTGTTTGTACAGATCAATAGCACGGTAATTACATTATATCTTTATATCTTTAATCATAATCATACGGATAGACAATTTCAAAAATGCTTTTGGCTCTATATCACATTGTGTAATACTATCACAGCAGGTCGATTTTCTTTATCACTAATCTCTTGCTCCATAGAAGGGGTCCAACATAGTATTACAAAAATACTTAAATCCAAATGCCACGAAAATGGGAAAACACAAAAAAAAATAGTATTATAATAATTGGGGGTCATCCATAAATTATGTCCCACCTTAAAGGGGGGCAGGATATTACCCAAATGTGACATTATGTGACGAGGGTTAGGGGGGGTCACAAGCTTTATGACGTCACATGTTAAAATTTAAAATGTTTAAACGCGAAACTTTGATGCAGAGCAGCTTATGCTGATAAAAAAAAAACAAATTATACAAGAGGAGGTTAACATCCTATGGAAAAATTAAAAAAGTAAATCACTACTTTTTCATTCAAGATGAGACGGAAACAAAAATTAAAGAGTCGCAAATAAAATGAAAAGAGCTGATTCTTTTTAATTATTTTTAAATATATGCATAAAATTGAAAAATGTGTGACGCTACATGAAGGGGGTTCTGAGAATGTTACAATCTGTGACAAGGACGGAGAGAGGGGTTAAAATGTCCTGAAAATGGTGTGACGTAATTTATAGATGGCGCCTAGGTTCCAAATTAAGTGCGATATAGTTTTCATAAATTATTTCAATTTTTATGGCCTAACTGAGTGTGTAAGATATTAATTGAAAGATTAGAAAGTAATATATAGGTACTATATAATAGTAATATATAATACTAGGTACAAGAGTTTGTTACGTAGGTAACATTTATATTGTTATATGTATTTATATAGTATTTATATTGTTATATGTATTTTTTACATATTTCAGTATAATAAGATAACAGGACTATTGTCTCATATCCCGATTTCTTCAGGTTTTGACAGATTGCCGGTTTAATTACAGCTATGAAGGATAAAATAAACAAAAGTTTTGAAAAACTTAATTTCAATTTCGAAAATATATACGTTGCTCGAAGTTTCATACAAGTAAATTAAAAAATTTAAAGTATGCAATAATGATGCAAGTACAAGCAAGGTTCAAATTATTTATTATATAATAATAAAGACATACCAGCAGTCTTTTAGTATGCTGTTATAGAAAATCTTAAGGAAGTTGAAGCATTTAATTTGACTACTGTTTAACAACCAATTGCCGCCAAATAATTTGAAAATACTAGCTAAGCTATCATTAACTTATGAAGCGTTTTTATTTTTCTGATCTACTTTGAAAATAATAGTAGGCTCACCATAACTATTAAATTGATTGATCATCCACTAGGAAAAATACTTGATGAGAGTTTTAAAAAGGACAGGAATATACCCTTGAAAAATAAATATACTCTTTTACCACAGGTCCTAAATAAACTGTAGAGTTTACTTACTTTCTGAAGTCTTTTTGATAAATACGAGGGTACAATATCTAAGTATTCCGTAAGATATTACACAGTACTCTATGCACCTGTTCGTCGCAATGTGACTATAACTTACTTCAAAAATGCATTCAATAGTCCTAAAATAATTTTAAGTAGTATACATTTTAAAATTTTGAAAGTCTTAGTTCGTAGAAAAAAATAATAATTAAAAGATAAGGAATAAGTAAGGTACACAATATAAATATATATATAAAAATTATCTTTTTTTTTTTAATGTATAAAGTTACACATACTGAAGGTTAAGGAATTGTCTTATTAACTTTCATGCTTACCCATTGCTTATAGAAAAGTATTTTTGGGAAGAAAACAGGAGATATGTGTATAACTTTTTTTTTTTTTTTTGTGATATTATAATTTTATTTATCTTGAACTGTTAGTATCATTTAATAAAACAAGATTTCTAAACTGACTGAACTTGTCTAAACTTGTCTAATTGTCTATGGTTTCACAGTTTACGTTTGACGGCTTGATCGCAATAACTTGTTATTCGCTTTGAAAGTTAATTATATTTCGTTTCTCATTATAACATAAAATGAAAACTGTGTAAATTTTAAGCAATGTTAAATCAAACATCTACGGAAGCGCTGCTTTCGGCGACTTACGTTGAAAATTATTTAGATTGCGTTGAAAATTTACCTAATGACCTGCAACGACATTTATCGCGTATGCGAGAATTAGATGTGACTTACAGAGGTAATAACAGATTTTCTTTGGGTTTCTTCTTGTTTCAACGATTGCTTATACTGTGTCATATAATATTTAATCCATAGAAGGGATGGAAGAGGTTGAATATTATGTTTCAACTACGTTTTTGATTGCGATGTCGACTTGCTTACTTTTATACAATTTGTGTCTGATTAACGATTAAGATTACCTACACTAACATTAAGTTCTAATTTTGTGCTGAAATTACAGAGATTTTAATTTATCAATTCAGTTTTTTTATATATTCCAATTATTTTATTCCATTTAATAACTTTTTGTTTTTCTGTCTTAACATATAATACACTTGACTGTGAAAAGATTTGGAAAATGGTTTCAAATAAATTAAAATATGACTTTACATTAATACAGAATGTCTCAGAGATGCTGAATCTTACTTGGCAATTTGTATTGGATCTAACACAGAAGAAAGACGTCGTGGTAGGGCAGCTAATCGTCTCCAAGCAGCTTTAGTAGCTGCTCAAGAAATAGGAGATGAAAAACTTCAAGTTGTGCAATTACTTCAAGATTTAATTGACAATAAACAAAGGTCACTTGATGCTGATCATAAAAAATTGAGTGAGTAGAGTATTGTTATAGTAATTATTTTTGAGTTCAGATATATATTTGGATATGATACATTAATATAAAAATGTTCAGTTTCCTGTCTAGAAGTGACTACAAATGGTACAAGTAAAGAGGAACCTACGCCAGCATCAGAGTCTCGATCAATTGAAAAAGAATCAACCACACAACAAGTGCAACAACGGCATGCAACCCCTCCAGCACCTCCTGAAAGAACTACCGAGAAGGAGAAAGAGAAAACAGAAAAAGATAAATCTGGAGGTTCAAAACACATATTTTTATTCAGTTATAATTGTCATTTGAAAAAACACTATATGTTTTTATATTATTTTCAGGTGAACGCTGGTCCAAACGTGCGAGGCGTGTAAGAACCACAGCAGGGGTGGCTACAGATGGAGCAGACTCAAGTGAGCGTGACAGTGAGCGCCACACGCACAATACAACCCACAAGAAGGGTATGTGTTATAAAATGTGCTCCATAATTTACTTATGGAGTATATTCCGTATTTATTATGATTGTTTATTGTTCATAAATCGTATTTATTATGCCTGTTTATTGTTTAGGTATAGGTAAAAAGAAAAAGCGTAAATCACGGCAAGTGGCTCAACGTTCAGAAACACCCCCAGAAGAAACAGATGCAATTGACCCTGATGAGCCACGTTATTGTCTGTGTGATCAAATATCCTTTGGTGAGATGATTCTTTGTGACAATGATCTTTGCCCAATAGAATGGTTTCACTTTTCCTGTGTATCACTAACAACAAAACCAAAAGGTAAATGGTTCTGTCCTAAGTGCCGTGGCGATCGTCCCAATCTTATGAAACCTAAGGGACAATTTCTAAAAGAATTAGAACGGTATAACAAAGAAAAAGAAGAAAAAGCATAGTGATTACTACAACAAAAGTGAGGTGACAAATGACTAAATCATATCTGATGTGATTTCATAAATAATGTAATGTGTCAAAGTAGCTAACTAAAATATATATTTTTGTTCCTATGGATGGATTTAATTACGTTGTGTAACTTACATAACTGGAAAATAATGTTTTTAGTTATAAAATTTAAACATGTCTATAGTCACTTATTTTATTTAGTACAATGTACCCACATTACTTCAACAGGTGTTAAATGTCATCTCACTAAGGTGCCTCAGAACAGACTGTTGTCTTACTGACATAGTATTTATTATGTGATGATTATTAAAATATTGTTCAGATTTTATAATGTAATTAACTTTATCGCCAGAATAAAGTGATTGAAACTCAACTTGTCTTTATTTGATATTATTTACTGGCAAACTTGTAAATATAATTCTAATGCATTTTCTGTTGTGAGAATTGACATAATATTACTTAGGTGCAGCATTTATAACAATTCTGTACAGAAAATACTTTTCTAATGCAGTTGGAACTAACAGATTTAATTTCGTCAATTAAAATATAAGGTTGTAAATAATTGTTGTTTTATTTTGTTCTCTTCATAAAATAAAAGAAATACCCCATATTCTTTCTAAATTCAGTATATTTTGTATATGAATACACAAATTGTCTATTAAGTAACCATGCAGAGTACAAAGAGTAATACAATTTATAAATATAAATACAGAACACAAGCTTAAACAATGTTATGTTAGGCCATGCTTTTCTGAAATCTATAAAGTATTACAATGGCTTATATATTCGACTAGATAATTATTATTAATACATTATTTCTATATTGCAAAATTATAATTCAGTATAGTTTTATTATATTTTGTAGAATTTTATTATTTTCAAATTGTTCAATACACTCATGGCACATTTATATATATAAAAAAGTCCAAACATGTTAAAACAAAAAAAAAATCTTGATTAAAATTTTACAAACTCGTTATATTCAAACTGATTCAAAATGCATGTTGTTTTATGTTAACAATAGTTAGTACTTAAATCCCAAACAAAATAAATATTAAATGCTTTGATTTTTAAAGGATTAAGTACAAATCAAAATAAATCTATAGCTTTGTTCCCTTAAAATTACTTTTGCCACAAAACTGATAAGTAAAAGGCAAGAATACAATAATACTTAAAATATATAAATTCAATTAATTATTTTGTGACAAAGATTAAATATGACACTAATTTGAACACAAATCTAATAATTTAAACAACTAAATAATAACTTATAATATATATGAAAGTTAATAACATAACATTCACACAAAAATCTATGGCAGTTAAATACATCTCATTTGTATACTAGAAAGCTCTAAATACATTTATTTTATCAATAAGTAAAGATTAAAAGTTCTTATGTATGATGAAAAGTTTTGCACTATGTATTTATAATATATTAAAAATAATAGTAAAATGTTTATATAAACACCCTTGAATATTGATTATAAATGTGATAAGATTGTCTAACTGCAACAATTTGTATAAAAATTTAAACCCAAACTCCGTGAGGGTTTTTATTAGTTGGAGCCGCATTTTCTAACTGTCTAGGGGAACCTATTATTCTCCGTGCACTTCCCGACTTACATAATCCTGTAACAAGTAATAAAAAAATAAAATTATCTTTAATATTGTTGCAATGCACTAAAGAATTAAATAGTTTGGTTTTAATTTATCCATTCCTACACCATGGAGAATAGGATACAAGCAACAAATAATAAATAACATACCATCCAATGGATGTCTTAATTCATCCACACTTCCTGTCAGGCTCTGCAGATTGGCCTCCTTCATCTCCTGCACTAATCTCTCCACCTGACGCTTTTTCTCCATTATAGCGTTTTCTAGTACACCTACCTGAATAATTAGTGATTAATTATGTCTTTTAATTTATTTTTGTTTTTATTGCAGTTCTAACTATGTATATTAATATGATAGATATATTTAATATGAATATTTTTTTATGTTGTTCTACCTACCTCTCTCTTTAAATTTTCAGCAGTTAGATGATTAATTTCTGTTGCATGTTTTGCCTGTTGTATTTGTGTTTGTAAGTTCTCCATTTCTGCTAGCATTGAGCGCTCTAAGGCTTGTCTGTAATTATATAAGTAAAAAAGCAACATGAAACAAAACTTTAAAATACCATATTCTATTTGGAAAAATGTATGGATGTTTGAATATAAAATTATAATTACAAAAAATTACCTGTTCTCATGCTGGCGACTATTTATAACACGTTGTTCACTATGTATCTCTTCCATAATCTTTCTTATTTTATTTTTACATTGCAATAACTCAGTCTCACAATTAGCAAGCTTAGATCTTACTAGGACTATCTCTGATTTGAGAGTCTTTTCATTTTGTTTCACAATTTCACTCTCTTCTTCTACATAATTCAATACTTGCACCTGTTTTAAATATTGCAAACATAATAAACAATAAATATTGCAGAAAAAACATAAACAAAAAACGATTTATAGAAAGTAAAGATAGATTAATTAGAATTTTAATAGTTTTATTATTGATTATTAAATGGATTAGTAATTCTTTATATTTATAACTTAATAATAGTGTTAGAAAGACATGTTACCTGTTCAGTACTTATTCTTAGTTGGTTATCAGCTGAACTAATTTGCTGCTGCAGCAATTCTACTTGTCGGTCTTGTTCCCGCCCTTTATTCTCCCAGAAACCTATTTCTGCATCATACTATAAGCAAATATGTACTGTTTTGAATACCAATGATAACATTATTAACAAATTCGGAATAAACTTAACTACATCTGTTTAATAGATAGAGGCTTTACAAGAGTATGTTAGGAATTAAACAAATAATAATTAACCAAAATACCTTAATCAAATCACCCTGTTGGGTGGACAGCTTTTCTCTTTGATAATTAACAAGAGACACTAATTCCCTGTACTGGCTGTTATAGCTAACTGCTTCGGGACTCCTTTCCTCTTCATTATTGACTGGTGACATGTGGCGTGTGTTAGGGGACTTCCGTAGGGCGGAGGGCGGTGGGGGAGACCGATATGGCGGTGGTGGGTCTCTTTAACAGTTATGTGGTTGTTATATTTGTCTATTATTGTTATGTATAAATTAAAAGGAAAATTAATAAGCCAATTATACTATTACAAATAGGAATATTATTTATATGTGAAACAAAATGAATGGCTTGAGACTTTCATTAAATTTATTTAATTATATTATTGCTTACCGATAGGGTGGGACATCCTTAAGAACAGGACTATTAGAGTCGGGAGACTTTTGTTGCACACCCTTCACCACACCCACAGGGTTGCTGGGACTATTTACATTGTTAACGGGGGTGGTTGCTACTCGGTTTGGTGAGCTTTGTTTATCTGTGTTATTCCTGGTGATAATTAAATATTTTAGATTGGGCCTAATGTTTCTTGGTGGTCAGGTTGTTTTAGTCATAGATGGGTTGGTAACTATATTAAACATTGGGGGATAAAGTTAATTATAATCAATGAAACTATTACTAAAATGTTCCTACATTCACTCAATTTTTTTGCACATTGATTAGGATGTTAAAACTCTACATCTTGGTTTACTATTCAAATGTCAGGATTTTTTGGCATAATCTTAAACATTCCAATAATTGCATTAATTTAAATTATTGGTATGACTATTCTACACAACAATGGCCACATGTATGTATATTTAAATGCAGTTCTTAAGAGGAAGCCACAATAAGAGGTAAATTAAATAAATCTGTGTATTGCAGCTAAAATTAGAATAAAACTTAGTATAACATCTAAATGTTCATATTTTATATTATTTGAATTTCTCTATAGCATTCAAATAGGTTTAAAAGAGTCTGTTGTAATGTGTTAGAGAATTAATGTTAGAAAAGGTATGTACAAACCCATTTCCAATGGGAGACCTAGAATTAGAGGTGGGTTGTAAAGGTTTTTGGTTGCTGCTGCTATCAGATCTTCTTAATATAAATTGTATATCATTTGAGTATTCACCCCATTTCATCAGGATCTAAAGACATTTTAAAAGTATGTACATATTTCAAGCATAGATTAATGTTATTTTAATAAAATAATTATGTTTAATCTTTACCTTTAGTGGATATTCCTGTGGGGCTAGTAGTCTTTCATTATTCCTCCATCTCTCTATTAATGTGAATCTGCCAACTTTGCCAGTGGCGTGTGCCAAAGCAAACACTACATCCTATTGTAAATATATCACTTTAAACACATTCAATCAGGTTTTAGTCATATTTTACTATTTAATGAATATAATACAAAAAAATTGTAAACAAAACGGTTTGCAATAAACGGTACTTATTAAGTTGCCCCTTAATTCTAATATATATATGTAGACGTGTGACATGGTAGGGTAAAAAACTATTCATTCATAATAATTAGTCATGATATATTATTCTACTGACCTGACAAGTGGTAGTCTCCGTCACCCCACAAACTATCCTTTGTATCCCCTCGACCCAGACCTTCAACTCCATTAATTTTAAAACAACAATTTAACTTACAACGCACGTATGTCTATGACACCATTATATATCAAATTAACTTTGAACTTAGCTTTTTTTAAACAAAAAAACGAATTGAAATACTATACAAACATAATATTTTATATTTCACAAAACATAGAGGCCAAAACCTCAAAGTGGGTTATGAGAAGAAGCGTTCGGAAATGACTATAAATTAAAATGTCTATTGTTATTGTGGGTGTTTAGATTGTAGCATGTGTATAACTTAATATTTTAAATTCATGAATCAAATAAAATTTATTAATTTTATTTGATTCATATATTGAGTTATTAATCTTATTAATCTTAGAACCTTAGAATATAAGATAAATATTAAAAATTAATAATATTTGTATTAATATGCTCAGACACCTACGGCATAAAAAAAATCCACGGAAAAAAAAGAATTCTATGTGATCGTCTTTTGTGATGCTTAATTCACCGAGGCGGACAGCGATACGGTAGCTCAATTGATAGAGCGACAGGACGGTTTCTCAGAGGACGCGGGTTCGAATCCCTGCCTGTTTTGGTTTATTTTTCATTGTATATTTATATAAATTTAAATAAGCTTAACATGGCTATACATGTTTATAGATATTTTCAAACAAGAACTATTGCTATCAATAGGACAATACCAATATTTAAGGACAATATCAATATTTAAGGAAATAAACAGCACCATTCGTATTTGGTATTTTTTTATTTGTAGAAGGCTACTTTAAACATCCGCTTGATTAAAAAATATATAGTTTGAAAAAAATAGTTAGAAGGTACCTGGTACGGTATTATAAAATATATAATTAATGTCGATAATTGGGCTATCATATAAAAGAAGAACTGCGTACAGCGTAAAGCGTAAAGAAGAACTGGCGTACGTACTGCATTGGCGTGCAGAATCCTAATTTAAGTTCACTTTACACTTCAAAGCTAGTTCATTGTTTAATTTGAGCTGATGTCGGTCTGGCGTTTGGACAAATTAAAAATGCCACTTAATTCCAGGCTTCTATTCTTTTGCTAAATGTCGTTTCCTACTTTTCGGAACATATTCCCCCCAAACCATTCCCCGTATCTGACATCCGCAACTAGAATTTGAGATTTCCTTAACACTTGCTGGCACACAGTCCTAACTCCTATCTTAAAGATTGTTACTAGTTTGGAGGACTCCTCTACAAACGATTAGAACGGAAAAGGACAAAGAGTTTTTGTCCAATTAAATTTGCCGATAAGTATCATCTAAAGGGATGTCGTAAGCTGAGCAGCTGTCTACTAGGAAAACCTGATGCATCTTCCAGTTTGAACACATCACCCACCAATAGATGAAATAGTGGTCAAACACTACGTTTTATTTCTTAAAATAGGTAAGATAAGCACAAAATAAATAATATAAGTAGATATATTCATTTATATTTGAATCGCGAGCCCCCAAATGTTAACAATGCAATACATATATTTATTTTCCCACCGCACTGTACAAGTTCCGTCCGTGGATGTGTCCCAGAAATACGCGGCTGCTGTGTGTAAAGCGGATCCGTTTTTCTGTGTTACCGTCATTCTCACTAAAAAAAATTGTTAGGTATATGTTAATGGATTTATCTGTAACAATTTTTCATACCTATTGTTAAAAACACTCATTGAATTTAATAAAACTATTATAAGGAAATCCGTGTCGCACTATTAAAAAAAAGGCCGTAGGTATAATGAAAGAATTACCTGTATAGAATCAAAGATTGAATTGGTAAGGCCTTGAACCGATATCAAACAAAAAAAGTGATACGATTTTAAATAATACGATAGGTATGTACCGCCAATATTCTAGTCCAGAATCATCGGTTTTTACTTTATTTTTGTACTCACTAATATATTTAAATGGCTTGTTTAGTTTGCTCAGTCTGGCAAGCGTTTTTTCAGTTATAACGGCAATCCATTGCGGGCAACGCGAATGGCTGTAGACATTTCCACCTAAACAGAATTCGATGTTGTCTCTGACGATCGTCTGCACTTCTTCAACATTAAATGTTAAATCCTGAAAACCAGGAAAAATGGTTTAATAAAGTAAATGAAAATGGCCATGTACCTATTTGTAGATACATAAATTTACCTCCTCCTCATCTTCCTGTGCCATTATATTAAAGCGATGAAAACTGAAAACAATGTAACGATTTCGTTTACCTGTCTTTTAGGAAATTTTATATTTTGAAAATGTCTTATTTGTTAATTAGGTATTGTCATTTCTTATTTGCCAGTTGCAAAGGTTTTACAGTTGCAGTATAAATCGTTACCGGAAACAATCATTACAATAATAGTACAAGACTCGATGTTTTTTATAGATTTTCTCAACATTATCCAATAATAACTAAAGCTAACTTTACAGAACCTGCATGCTTTTTTAAACCATTCCCAGATAAAATGAGTGTTATACAAGTATAACAAACCTTTCGGCAAGGATTTATTTTTATTATAGACAGAGAGATAACCGTGGTTTTCTATAATTGGCCAAAGTAAAACTACTTCAGAGCTTCTCGTAATAACTCACAACCAATTTCAGTATCTGGAAACCTAATATCCAAACAAGGCAATAAGTAGACCGTAAGACGAATGACTGCAAATATATTAAAACACTAGCCTTTCGAAATGCCAATGGTAGCTGAAAGCTTTTCTTCATTTCTCAGTGATAATACTCCAGATAACTGTAACATTCAAATTAAGATAGAACGATTTTAAAAACTGTTCGGTCGAAGTTGTCGGATGCTGGATACTTGTTACTTCCTTCGCCGGTTTCCTAGGAGTCTATTATTCATTACACTTCCAGACTTACAAAGTGTAGATGTGAGTCACTTTATATGACCTAGATACAAGAGGACTAGCCCGACTACCCTCAAATGTTGGATATATGTATAAGGCTGTAAAATTAATTGTAAAAATAAAACAAGAAACTAAAGCACATTTTAGTATTTTTATTTTTGGTAAAATTTACCACAATACAAAATAATGATAGAAATAAATAAAGTAATAAAATGTATAGACAGGTCATAGAACTATGCATTGTAAAATTGGTGCTTTTAAAGCAATATAATATAATTTATAATAATATTAGGCAAAATGGCATGTGTACATTAAAAATAAAAGCATTATTTTTAACACAAATAATATCAAGAGCAGACATTTTCACTTAACATAATCAACAAAATCAATTCATCATCACTTTGTGATTTGGTCTTTTTAATTAATTTATTTTTGTATACAGGACTAAATAAAATGCACATGCTCTTAAATTAAATACGAGTCAACATATAACACAATCCGTTTCATCAGACACCGATTACAAACATAAATCATTTACTGTCAAGGCGTAAAACGTGAGAAGGTAGAAAAGGGAAAAATTAATTCACATTAATATTATTTGAATAAAAAACTTATATTAAAAATAGATGTTAATAATAATTCATATTGATTAAAATTACCTGTACTTTATTTATTATCGTTACTCGATGTACAACTTCTACTGTATCAATCAAAATGATTAAGAATATTTCACATTTAATGAAATACACTTGATGTTATATGGCTATAAAAATTTAATTCCTAAAGACTAGTCCACATTTTTTTTTTGTTTCAAAGGTAAGTGCATCAGAAACGTTTAAAAACAATGTGTAAATTCCAACATTTGAAAACTAATGATTCGCTAACAATATTGTTTTAAGATAAAGCTAGTTCAGACGGAAATTTTGATTTAACAGAGAAGATATATGAAAGCATTTATTTCGGGTTTTCAAGTTAAAAGACACTTAAGTTTTTTAAGTTGAAAGTCATGTACTATAAGAAACTTTTAAAAAAGTTGAAACTTAACATTGCTCGTAATCTGCAGAGAAGTGCTTAAATTGCTGTACAATGTTTGTATAATGACTAAATCTATTGATTATTTCACGTTATTGGCTCTATTAAATACGTTAATACTGCTTGAAAGATGCAGTAAGTTTCTGTACTAAAACTAGTTTATAATTAAACCACTGGTACTTTTATGAATAAATGTGATGAAATTGTGATGTGTATATATCTATAGTTCTTTTGTTAAAACACACAAAACTAACTAAAATAAATGGTATTTCAAATAAAAAATGGTTTTTAACTCAAGCTGTGCTGAAAAGTTTTAAAGCTAAAAATGTGCATTCTCATGTAAACCAATATTGGCCAGGAGTTTATGAACCTCGCTACGGAGGTCCCCCGACCGTCGACCTCCGAGCCGACACATACACCAAATAACTTATTATATACAGTACATAATGCTCTAAAGTACATCCTACCACTATGACTACAATAAAACGATTTGTCGCTTAAACTCATTATTATGACAGATAATTTCTCTTATGTACACATTTTCTATACAATAAAAAAAAAGTAACATTGTACTCGTAACTTTGCTACCCTTCATTCAAATGTACTTAATATTACAAATAAAATTCCATCAAATATGTACACGTACGCCGCTATGTTAGTCGAGACTTAACTGATCACAAGTGAAGAAATTAGAACAAAATGAGGAACAAATACACTATGCACTAACCATTCACTTACCCCTCTCGGGTTAACACATATCACATCTGAATAAATGCACACGTGTGTACAAAAGTGTACAGTGTGTACACAAGTGTACACGCGTGTACACTCGCCTTCGAAAATTACCGACCTAAGAACAAATACAACTTAAAAATATTTACACAATGTATAAAAACTTATCACAAAATAAGAAATATTTATTTATATAAAACCAATATAATATACAATCCAACAATTCTAAACACTGGGTAGATTCAAATAGAGATCATAACAAGATTCATGATAACCGCGTCCATGTTCTAAAGTGGCACAATGTAAACATTACAGGTGGGAACGGCGCGATATGTTTTTTGGACTTATTGTCTTACCTATGTACATATAAAATTGTGCTCGACCCAGTATTTTCATTCCGCACCTTAACAACCTACATCCTAAACAATATTCAGAATTAATATATCATTTTTTCCATATGGAATAACAAAATCGTTCCAAAAATGTATTAATGTCACTTATGTTTTCTAAAGTTATGTCTAACTCAGTAATGTACTTAATAATTATGCTATGAAAGAAAAACAATACTGCAATGTTAGAAAAAAAACACCACAATAATGTTTATTTAACATGATTCCAAGATTGGTGTTTATTTTATAGCCGCTTCAGCGAAATAGGTACATTATACTCCCGCAGAGATCAATATAATTGACACAATCAGTTCACTCACTGGTATAGTAGGATAGGTTAGTTCAGATACTTGCGACACTTCTTGGCGCCGCACGTGCAGGGTATCTTGACCTCTTCGAATGGAAATTTGTAATCATAAGTGAGTTCCTCTCCGACGGTGATGCGACGGAGAGCGAATATCAGGATGTGTTTGTGGCCGTGGATGTCGACGACCCGGGAGTAGCAGTTCGGCTAAAATAATTAATGACTTTATTATTAGGACATAATATAGGAATAATGAGCTCAGTAGATACTTTTTTGGTTAACTATTTAAGGATTATATAATAGAACTTGTGAGTAAAAATATAACACAATAACTCGTTTTAAGATTGTTCTATTGTAAATATTGCACTATAAGCTATGGAAGATACTAATGAGATAAGCATGCTGAAATCGAAAAATCTGTCCTACCAAAAAAAATACAATTAATGATGATTAATGAAAACGACGTTTCGGCGATAATAGTAAAATTAAGAAACGAACTTGACGGTGATGATAGTAAAACTCTAAACCACAATGGTGATGAAAGTAAAAGATAAAAATGAGAAGGACGATGATGATAACAAAACTCACATCACAGGAGTGGTTGATGAACCTCGCGGCGTTGCCCTTGAGCGTGGCGTCGACCACGAGGTTGTCGTCGATGCGGAACATGTAGCAGCCGCCGACGCCGCGCCGCCCGCTCATGGCCTCGTACTTCTTCTCTCGCTGGTCGGCCAGCACGGCGCGGATCACCTCGCCCGCGTACTCGATCACCATGTCTCCTGGAAATTTCAGAGTTGCTAATGAACCTTTTCTTTATTTAAAAATGTATAATATGTGAAATCGTCTAGAAATATGTTAGCCGTATTATGCTTACATAATTAAGAACGATTATAAAATGAAAAATTGATTAACCCGGCGGGGTCGAACCCGCAGCCTCGTGTTATACATTTTTCATTTTATATATTATTATTAAACTTATTACAAAATGTGTTTTTATGCCCACAGTCTAATATCAAGTGCCTCCAACTCCCTAATTTATCTATCCATATTTCTTAAAGGTGGCACCTGCAACTAACATATTTACAAATATCCATGCACGGCAGTTACCGCTTACCATCAACAGGGTGACGGCCCGCTCGTTATATCCGATACTAATATAAAAAAAAAACCTATCAAATTTCACGATAATGACGTACCTTCTTCAATATCTCGTTTGCAGAAAAGTCCACGTCCGTGAATATGCGATCTGTAAACTCCGACAGATGCCTTTGATGTTTCCTTCAATTGTCTGAATCTCATTGCTGGTGGAAGAGTTGCTAAACGTCTAAAATAAAATATAAGTAAGTAGTTGTAGATTTTGTTTCATAAAGATATTGCAAAAATAAGTATATAGAAATAAATATCAATTTATATTTACCTTGAGATCGAACTTTCCCCTTCTTGACCACCAAATGGAGGCGGTTCTTCTCTAAAGGGTGAAGCCATCCAGCTGAACATATCATGATTTTGTTTTCTAGCGATGGGTCCCGTGCGTGCGCTACCCCAAGGGCTCTCTTTGAAACCTTCACTGAGGTCTAGGTCATTATCCCAGCTGTTAAGAGGACGACCTTGGCGTATTTTGTACTTCGAACAACGATTTGCCTGTGGAAATTTAAACATAGTCATTAACAATCTGAACAGTGGATAAATGAGACGTTTAGATAAGAATATGAATACTTACTCCAGGCAGTTGTTCAATGAGGTATCTCAAAGCATTATTGTTTAATCCGAGTAAATGAGCTCCAGATAAAGTAGAAGATAAGTTGTACTGAACGAGTGGCATGCCGGATTGCTTTCTGGCATTTTGCACAGCCTCTATTACTTTTCCCCATAAATCTGTTAGTGAAGACGACGAGTAGTTAAATCCATCTTCCGAAGAAACTTCGTATATCAGTTTTGGACCATCATCTTTTGGTGGAGTAGGCACCGGCTTTGGTTGAGAAAACTTATTTTCTTGACCTTTTAGAATCTTATTTTGCTTTTTGGTTATAGCTATTTCTGTTTCGGACTTTTTGTCAAGTAATGGTCGTTTTAATACTTTATTTGAAGAACTAGTTAATTTTGTTGGGATAACAGTTTTGTTTGTATCCTTCTCTGTTAATATTTTAGGTGGTTCTTGTTCTATGTCTTCATCTAAACTAGGCAATGACGTCATTTTTGGCACATTAACAATTGTATCGATTCGACTAACCAGAGCAGCGGATGATGTGGAACTTGTGTTTGCTTGTTGTATTTCTGTAGACAATTGTATAGCTCGAGCTGCATCTCTTTCTTCCTTTTCTTTATGTACCTTCTCCAGTTCCATCAATTTCTTAGATTCTTCTATAGCTTTCTCGAGATCGGTATCCATATTCTCATCTTTTATATTTAGATCTGGCATATCATGACTTACAGGCCTTTGCTTTGGAATAGCGGGTGTTTTAGTTCCTGAAGTCTTTGCAGACTTACTTTGTCCGTCTCTGTGAAGGGGTAAAACTCTATTCATTGGCCGCATTGACATAGGGTTTACCACATTAGTTGGTATACCAGATTGCTGAGTCGGTGGCGCTTTTGGTAATGTTATACTGGAACTGTTTTGGGTTGGCAAGCTTATTGTGCTATTTTGGACAGGTATGCAAATCATACTATCAGTGGCTTGTAGCGGGAAATTTAAATCTGCTGCAGCTTTAGATGCAATCTTCGGATCTACCAAATTGTTTTGAACTGTTATATTTACAGTATTATTACTTGAATTGACGTTAATGTTCATTGGAGCACTATTTGGTATGGTTTGAAATGGCACGTTTATCATAGTGCTGCTTTCACTCTTTTGTTGGTATGTCATTGGGTCACTTGTAATTCCAGCGATGTTATTGGAGTTATTATTGGTCACAACGCGAATGTTATGTTGTTGTGGTACGTGTTGGCTAACATTAGTTTCTAGGTTTGCGTTACTTAATCTGTTTCTTTCTGGCAAATTGATAATTCTATTACCATTTGGAGGATTCATTTGCATATAACCGAGTTGATTACCAACTGATATTGTATGGTTCTGTTTATCGTTGTTACCCACCATATTTACTTTAGCGCAGTCATTATTCGAAATATTTGGTATTGGAATACTTGAAGGTGGACCCATTATGTTCTTTCCTCTAACTGGCTCCTGGACAAACTTAGATTGATCGTTTAAAGTCATATTAGGCCTATTTACTTGGTTGTCGATATTGGGTATTGGAGGTTGAGTGACATTGTTGGTATTCATACTGCAACTATTGATGTTCATTTGAGAATTATTTGAAACTTGACTGCTCATAATCTGGTTCTGGTTGTTCGTATTATGAGATTGAGTACTGTTGAGCATCATGTGATTGGTATTACCAGACATGAGATTTGTTACATTGTGTTCTGTAGAATTATTGCAACTCATTAACATATCATGTCCAGACATATTATTTTGATTATTGGCGCCATACGGGTTATTGTTATTGTTGTTCATTATCATATTATTTGACATATTTGTGCTGTTTATATTCATACCATGCATCATATTTCCAGTGTTGGTCATATTCATGTTGTTTGAGTTCATGTTTGTGCACATTTCGAAAGATGACTGGTTGTTATTAGAAAACTGTGAGCTAGTGTTTGCACAGCTTCCACTGCATGAATTCTGAATTTCATTTTTTATATCTGGTATATTGGGCATATGCATAATCGGATTATTTATAGACTGGTGATTAGTGTTAGTCATTTGCATAGAATTATTTATGTTGTTATGCATATTTATATTATTTATTGGGCCAATATTGTTAATCTGATGTTGCATGAGATTATGTTCCATTGAATTTCTGTTTTGCATTTGATTCATAGTATTTATATTCTGCATTGACATAGAATTGCTATCGTGTCTATTGCCATGCATATTTGCCATAACCCCGGTGTTATCTAACTGGTTGGTCAGGCCCATGTTTACATTATTGTGATGCATATGCATATTATTGTCAATCTGTTGTCTATTATGTATTTGATTAGATACATGTTGATGAATGCCCATTAGATTGTTATCTATGTTATGTTGACGATTGTTCTGTAACTGCATCATATTGGACATTTGATGTTGATGGTGGTGACTAACATTGTCTATTTGCCTATTCTGTTGCATCGACATTTGTTGGTTCATGTGCATATTATTGTCCATCTGCGACCTACTGTTATTACTATTTAAATGGTGGTTCATTTGTTGCATTGAGTGCATTTGCTGATTATGCAAGGAATCCATAGATCTATTATTCGAGTGCATCTGGTGGTTAACATTGTTCATAACATGGGATTGCATGTTATCCATCATCATTCTGTTGTTCTGTATATTGCTCATATTAGGTAATGACTGATTTACGTGCATATGATTTAATTCTCCGAGATCATTACGGCTCATTGTGTGATTATTTCCCATATTATGCATATTCATATTCTGGTTCATTAAATTATTAGTGTCTGGTGTGCTGCGGTTAGAAAGCATATTATTTTGGTTGTGGCCTTGTTGATTTCCAATAATATTATCATGGAACGATCTGTTTGAATTTCCTTGATTTAATTGTTGCATCTGGTTATTATTTTCCACTAGCCGATTATTTTGTATTTGTCCATTCATAATTTGAATTTGATTTGTAGATGTGAGCTGGTTGTTATCATGTGACATCATTTGTATATTACCGTGTGACATGTTTGAGGTAGTGATCGAGTTAGACATGTCGTGCTGTTGGTTGCTTTCTGTGGATACCGACATGTTCATTCTATTATTAACTATTTCTTGACATGACATATTAACATTTTGAATAGCTGAGGTGTTCACGGAATTCATGAGCTGAACTTGTCCGTGTGAGTTGTTAGAAATAGAGCACATTTGGTTTTGGTTATTGCCAACTGTTATTGAATTTTGATTATTTTGCATCTGTGGGCGAACCATATTTGGTGGTATTATACTAATCGATGGGGAATTGTTCATGTTTCCGGTTACTTGACAGCTGCTCAATTTATGTATATTTATTTGGCTATGCATATTATCGGAATTGTGTTTATCATTGGAACCCATATTTTGGAAATTTTTATCATTATGTGAATGTTGATGTGAATGGGAAGCCATTATTTCATGAGAGAAATTTAAATGACCTCCTTCCGCCTTTGAGAGAGCATTTATTTTGCTAAGCTTCATTGTAGTATCAGCATCAAAATTGCTATTCATTGATGAAGACGGCGGATAGATGTTTCCAGCTGTTATTTGTATCATATTATTGGACGTCGTATGAGCCGATGAATGATGAGATACATTTATGCTCGATTCAAATTGATGGTTGATTGAATTTGCGCCATTATTTACAGACAGCATACAGTTTTGGTTATCCTTACCAGAATCCGTATGTGACATTTGTCTTCCAGAAATCATGTTGTTTTGAATATTCATGTTTGAATTTTGAGATGTTTTTAGTCCCATATTGTGTAACTCCGATTTATTTTCCTGTTGCCTCCACGGAGTGGGTGATTTCATACTCTGGGTAACACTAATTGTAGGCAAGCTGGTACAATTTGAACTTTCATGTAAATTGCCGCTTATTTCGATAACATGCGAGTTTTCTATTTTCATTGTGTTATTTTTATTAGATGGCGCGATTGAGCTTGAAACAATAGGTTGCGCTAACGGTATCGATTGAATAGAAAATGAATTGATAGTATTAGGAATAGACTGCGAAATTGCCATAAGTGGTTGTCCTGTGGAAGACACGAGCGTCACGTTTGGTGACATGGACACATTATTATGTTTAGAAATATTCACTCTTTGCATGCTTTGCGAACTGTTAGATAACGTCATGCTATGTATTTGTGAAGTAATTGGATTTAAGCCTTGTTTTCCATTCATGATATTTCCTTGTTGTGAGCCAATGGTAATAGGAGAAGTTCCCATTTGAATTACTTTTTGTGTCTGCCGATTATTACACTGCTTATCGGGTAATGGTTGAAGTGTAATATTAGGTACTGAAGTTTTAACATTTTTCAGTGCCGGGGGTGATGATTGGACTGCTGTCACAACATTCGGAGCTGACGATACTGCTTGTGTTGCTACAGCATCGCCCACATTATTAACTACCACATATCCTGTAGGTACTTCCACTATCGGTTCTATTTTACTTGCTTGAAATACTTGAGTGGTTGTTGCTGAGAAACTACTATTTTGTGCTAAAACTCCTTGCATAGCCGTAGATACAAATTGTTGGGATGACATCACAGTGTTTTGCACAATTGTCTCTAATCCATAATACACTGGCTGTGTGGTTGTCAAATACATACATCCAGATGGATCGGTGACCATTTCCAGGGTAGGTGTAGATCCCAGGAGCACTTGGTCATTGCAAAATTGGGGCAAAATAGTTCCTTGTGGTAGTATTGTGGTACCAGGCGCTGAGGATATCAAAGTGTTGCCTTGCGATGATAGAGCATTCGGAATAATAGTGGTTTGCCCGTTACCAATACCACTCTGTGGAACAACTGTGGCTCCGGCAGTTTGTAATGTACTGTTTGGTATTAACGTCGCGGTTTGTGAAGAAATATTACCATTTGTCAGGCCTTGAATGGTTCCTTGCGGTATAATAGTCGTCCCATTCTGGGTATGTATCGCTTGTGGTAGAATTGTATGTCCATTAGGACCCTGGGATAAAATTCCTTGAGTTTGAATTGCTCCTTGGGGAAGAATAGTTCCTTGTTGTATTGTCTGTGGTAAAAGTCCCACATTGCCTTGCGGTAGTAATACCGGTATACCTCCACTAGGAACAGCAACCAAACCCCCAGATTCTGTTTGCTGTAATTGGAATGTTTGTGGCATTAATCCACCTTGAGAAATAAATTGAGTAGGTCCAGTCTTGAAATCTCCTTGCGGCGCAATCGTCGCTATATATTGCATATTTTGATTTTGTTGTTGAGACAAAGCTTCTACATAAGCCGACATAATGTTTTGGTTTGCAACAGGTTGTACAATAATAGATGGCTGGCCAGTTTGGTTGTTAGTTTGCAATTGTATGACGGTATTACCAGGTCCAAGGGGACTTTGATTGATTGTATATGTCTTTTCTAATTTAGTTTGTCTTTTTATAGTAGTTGGTTTAGGCATGGGCCTACCTCTTCCACGGTTTGCCTGAAATATTGGTTTTGGATGAACTTGGGTCGGCTGTTTCTTTGGAGACTTTTGAGGCACACCCGGCAGTAAAATCTGTTGTTTTTGAGTATTAGGCGAATTAAGCCTTTGAGTTGTCATAGCTGGTACTACAATAGTTTGATTTCCTTGTATTTGTGGTCGTATCATTGGTTGAATGTTTTGTATGATCGAACCATTAGGCATTCCTTGAATTGAATTTACAGGTAAGGTTATAGAAGAAGCACTTGCCATATTTGGGAAATTTGCGACTTGATTTTTACCTTGCATCATTCCTTGATTTGGTATCGTCAAAACTTGATTAGAGTTAGAGGTAAGTACTTGTATTCCTCCACCTCCTGCTAGTAATTGCGTCATATCTGTACCTTGTATCTGCTGTATATTTGCATTACCGGTTCCTGGCTTCACACAAATGTTATATGGAAGAAGGCCTTGTTGGGTAATTATTTGTGGAGCCATCATCTTTTGGCCAGCAGATGTGCTTGTTTTAGGTGGAAGTAACATTTGTGGCGTTACAACTATCTGTGGCGAGGACAATACTTGTTGATTGGCAGACACTTGAACATTTGTTGTCTTGCTTTGATCAAATATAACCGTTCCTGATTTCATTTGTTCGGTAATCGTCATTGTCATCTCGTTTGATGGACCGGGTGATGGTGTTTCTACTATCGTCCCATTAATTGTAATTTGACGAGTGTTAATACTTGTTCTTCTTGCCGAAATCCCTTCTGCCTTCACCGTATTTTCAGTGTTACTAACAACACCCGCGTGAATAATCATAGGTTGTGCAAAAGCTCCTTGGAAAGCATTCTGCAAAGTGGTCAACGTTCTGTTCTCAGGAGACTTAGGATTTTCGCTTTCACTCTCGCTTGTTGACATCATATCACATGACGGAATATGTCTGTCATATGATTCTTTATTTCTGTATGTACATTGACATCTATCACACCTCACTAACTGCTCTAAGTGTCCTGAGTTTCCGGAAGTGTCATCAAGTGGACGCATAACTAGTTCCGGTTGTCCACTTATTGAGTTACCGGCGATGGTAACAGTGTAAGTACTTTCAGTGCCACTAGCCCTATACAAAAACTGATTAGTTTGGTTTTTGGGCACATTGTCGCAAGGATGATGGTCTTCAGCACCATCCAACTGCTGTATATTTGTAAAGTCATCTTGCGGGCTATTCGGTCGTGAACTACAGTTGCTCTCAGATCCTGACCAATCAGCAGCACCGTCCAATTGTGATATCGGACTGCATTGAATTTTGGTGTAAAAATCGATCACATCAGTATAATATCCTTCCGTTTTATCGCTCTTATTATCTGAACTAGCTTCCTCCTTTTGCTTGGGGGACGTCGTGCGATAGTTAAGACCAGACGAATGCGCTGTCTCGGTACAGATGTTAGTACTAGTTTCTGGTTTAGCTTTCTTATCTATATTATTCCTGTCAATTTCCTTAATTGTTTCTAATGGATTTTCCATTATTCGTTGAATAGGACTTAGTTTTCCAGTCACAGTAGAAGTTTTTCCCATTTTGCATCTCTTTATGGTCGAAGATAATAAACTTGTATCAAATTTATTATTCCAGGTCAAACTAGAAGATCTTTGCTGTCCGCGGCCCGTTGTTAAGGATTTCAGATTGTGATTTTGTAATAACATTTCAGATTTACTTCTTTTTAACTCCTTATTGTTGGATTCCAAGCGAGCGTTTAGTAATTCGTCAATAAAATCGCTAGAGCGAGAATCCGACTTGTCATCTGATTGACTTATCGCACCGTAGAACTCACTCTTCAAATCTATCGCTGCGAGATCTTCATACGACATTAGTTTCGGGAATATATCCTGCATGGATATTCCATCAAGCAGATCATGATTCAGATCCTCGAATATAGCGTCTTTAACTTCCGGTGGTAAAAGATCCGCCGTATTTTGTGGCTCTTCTTCGTCTTGTTGTTCTTGCTTGCAGAGGTTGTCTAGTAAGTATTCCACGACTTGTTTGACAGCCAGATCTTCTAACGTAACTGTTTTACCAAATTTGATGGGAGATTTATCACTCTTTAACATCAGAACCGATTTGCTGGAACCAGTTTCTATGCTTTCATGCCATGCGCCTATTTCGGCCATGACACGATCTACGACTTGAACATCCATAGTGTGATCAACTGTGATGTTAACACCAAAGTCAAACCCAGGCATTGGTTCGGCCAGAATGAGTTTAGTTTTTATAGTGTAACGCACAATTTTGGAGGGCTTCTTACAGGACCAAAATAGTCGACTGCACGAAAAGTCCACCGGCATCAGAAAGTCTTCATAGTCAGATACAGATGGTACAATCTTCCCAAGACTGTGTACAGTTAAGGAGCCCATTAGAAATTGTACTTTGTTGATCTCCGTGTACCTCTTCTTCTTTTTGTCCAGCTCTACATAAACTGGCCTGGTCAATTCAAAGTCTGCATTTTTTTGTAAACACTTTTTTGGTATATCTTTTCCATGAGTAGGACAGAACACTCTTTTGTCATCCATAAAAGCACAAATTGCTTTTCTAGCACACGCGTAATGATATGTTTCACTGCAGTTTTTAGCACAGCAACCAACACTAGCTCCTTTTACTTCGCACGCCGCACATTTTATCATTTTCCCCCTAGATATTGCAGAGTGAACATTTTGAAGGGAGCCGTCAATTTCTTCAAATACTTCGGCTGACCATAAAGCACAATTTGCATGAATCCAATCATTCTGGCCGCAATACAACAGTCTTCCTTCCATAGATGGAGATCCATCGCCACTACTTTTGCACAACACGCATATCCTAGAGTCAACCATTGGGTAAAACTCTAGTAATTCTTCTTCTTCCTTCTGCCCATCAGATTCAAGTTTCGGCACTATTTGGTCAAGAGGTTTCTCCACATGGATGGTAGTTTTGGTACCTTTTGTGTCTGTCACCTCTATATCTTTAACAGAATCAGTATCTTCCTGTTCGCCATCAACTTCTAAATTGGGCTGAAGGCAATTATTTTCGCAATCAAACCATGGGAATGTCTCAAAGAACAGATCTTTGTATATTGATGTCAGATCTATGCTAGATGTCCTTTCAATAACTTCTTTCATATCATGGTTGAAGTCTTTTAATGAGATGTATTCATCACTATTTACTCGCTTTTTGATATCCAGTAGAGATGGGGAGACTAACCTGCTTATGTCTTCATGATCACTATCCTCAATATTTGATTGCCTTATAATAGCAGGACTCAGATCTTGTTCACTTCTAGCCTGGAAGCTTTTAGTAGGTTCTTCATCATCAGATATTGGTTCATATTTGTCATCCAAAGTTGGTAACATAGTTGTTGCTTTCTCTGTCTTCTGTAGAGGGTAGTTCTCATGCACTTCCACACAAGGGGTGTTGAATTCTGCCTTGTTGCTAAACAGTCCAGCTGAGAAACATATCTCTTTATTTTGCATCAATGGCTCTTGAAGATTCACAACTTTGTGTGTTGTGTGTGGAATTTCCTCTTTTTCCATATCAACATCAGTTAACAGCGAAGAACAATGCCATATTTGTGATGAATTATTATCATCAAATTTGTTTTGTGTATTACGTCGTCCTCTGGACGTATTTCTATAAACTTTTGTCTCTGAAGTATTCTTCATAGATTCATCTACACTATCAAAATGTAATTTTCTTATAGCCTGGGGAGACATAAGTCGGTATGGCTTGTTTGGTACTGGAGTATTCTTATGAGGCGTCAATTTTAATAGAGCACACGCTTTCTTGTTTTTAGCGAGTAATTTAAGGAGATGTAATAGTCTGCCCTTCAGATGTTCTGTTAACATTTTCCTCCACGGAGGGTCATTAGGCATACATTTGCAACAGATATATTCAATTGATGGTGGTAATGCAGATAGAATCTGATATTCCTCGCCAGATAAACCTTCACAACTCGCATGAACCCATCTGGCGCACCAGCCGCATTCCATCATCTGAAATAAGTTATTATTTGTATTACATTTTTTTTTTGCATTTAAACTATTACTGCATTTCGATAATTGAAATTTATATTGAAAGAAAACTTTTTTACATACCTTGCTATCAAAATCATTGTCTCTGTAACAGGCTTGACAGAGTGGGCAATAATTTCCTTTTTGTCGTAATTTGAAGCAAGGCCTGCAGAAAGGCAAGCTACCCACAAACTTGTTCACTCGGCTGCTGTCACAGCTTTTGCACTTAAGACATGAACTGCATATCTGAAAGACAAATTTCATAGTATGGAAATTATTGATGAACATCGAAATCCCTTAAAAAGAAAAAAAAATAAAATCGCACAAAATACCATTTACACATGAACCAAAATTTACATACACCTTTGTATTACCATCTGAGTACTTAGATAGCAAAACATGTCTTATGCGGGGGATTGACAGGTGTCACTTCCTCCCAACGGAAAAAAAACCACCACCACTGTAAATCTACCATTAACAGTAATACACACCTGCGGCCAGTCGCTCCGGTGATCGGGCGGCGCAGACGGCAGACACGCCGCATGGTACGGTCTGGCGCAGGACCGACAACGTAACCTTGCGGCGGGACGTGCGCACGCGGCGCACCACACACAGCGCGCACACGTCCACGATCCACCGCCGCCCGCCTCCTCGGCGCACCATACGTGGTACCACTCGCAGCAGCTGCTGCAGACTAGCATCTGGAGGGATTTGTTTTTTTGGTTGATATAATCTCAAAATTTATATTTATTTTGTAGCTGTTGTTATGTATTTTTATTTTCTCAATGTATGTGTGCAATACTTAAAGATACTTAATATGGTTAAGTAAACAAAAAAATATTTATAATTATAAAGTGCTATTCTCATATGAAATAAATGATAATAATTCAATTTATTTGTAGTTTTCTGGGTGTTGGTTTTCATAATGCCTTCTGCTTCGCTAATATATTTTTGTTTTGTTAATGTACATAAATAACTTAGTTTTTTTTTCAAAAGTAGTCATTTTATCAATTTTAGATTTAGCATAAATTTTCACATACCTTCTCACGTCCTGCACTGCCACACAAGAAGCACAGTTTGGCTAGAGTGAAAGGCATAGTGCCAATCAAACCAAAGCCAGAATTGCAGACTTCATCAGGATCATAACTCTCCCAGAAGTCAACACAAATCAGTTCTGGCCTATTCTGACCGCATTTCTGGGCGCGACCTCGAACCTTAAAATAACAAGTAAATAAGTAAAAAAAATAATTTTAGCAATTTCTTATCAACTTAACATTTGAATGCAAATATTAACATACATTCGTAATATTACTGAGTGGTTTCAAAGCTTGTTTTCTTGGAACCAGATCCATAATAGTCTCATCTTCACTGGACTCATTTTTGGTGTGTAATTTTGGAGCAGTCTCAAGCTTTTTCTTTTTAGGTTCTTGAATTTCTTGATCACCATCTTTTCTAACAGACTCTGGCACCACTTGCACTGGTTTGTTTTCAATATCGTGTTCTGAATCACAAGACAAGTCAGGTGTGACTCTATCCTTGTCATCAATGGACATGGAATTATCCTCATCTGATGGTACATTCTTATCCTTATCCTTCTCTTCTTGAGTAGGGAATGTTGCTATTGGTTGACCAAGAACTATGGATGCACTCCTGCAAACGTGCTTTACTCTAGGTCCCTTAAGTTCCATTTTTTGTCGTTTGGTATCTTCGGTCTGTTTAGATTCGCCTTTATCTTTCTTTCGTACCTTAGTCCTGGTTATGCGACGCTTTCTACTGGCATTGATATCTTCCTTAGATTCATCATTAACTGAAAGACCCTTTGAGGCTTTAGATTCCTAAAAAAACATAATTATATAAATTTGTATAACAAAATTAAAATTATGATAATTATTTTTTTATTATGTACCTCCGTTTTCTCAACATCCTCTGCTGGTTTTTTAGTTGGTTTCACAGCGAAAATAGTATTTTCACCTTCAGAAGCTAAAGCACTGAAGGTCGTCTGAGTTGGCGACGTACTGGATGCTATTCTTAGTGGGTGAGGCTGAACCAAAGGCCCAGTAGCTTTTGATCCACTTCTCATATAAGAAGGTAACATAGCTGTTAAAGTTGCTCTAATATGTGGTGGCACTTGGAAAGCCTTGAGGCACAATTTGAGCCAACAAGCTGGGCACCGCGATTTATTAGTGCACTTTAATAACTTCCAATGTTGTGACCGTACTACAGGAGGAACGTGACAGTTGCCTGATGTAAAAAAAATAAAATAAAATTTCTATCCAATTCCAAAAATTAAAAACAATAAGTAAAGTATTTACCTTCACCCCTTACACAATGTGTAACAACAGGTGATGTCCGTAGAACCATTTTATCTTTCTTGAGTAATTTCGAAATAAATTTACGACATGATTCACAAGAATATATTCCAAATTTTCTTGCTTGTCTCACAAATTTGTAGAATCTTACTGCCCCACAAACTCCACATGTAACTGTTGCAGGTTGGTTATTAGCTGTAAGAAATGATCAAGTTCCTATTTAAAATAGCATTGTTTATGTTAACAGATTTAATTAAATATAAGTATCTAATTAGTCAATTATGCACATTTAAGGCTATAAAGTTAGTTTAAAGTTTAGTTTAGTAAAGGCTATTAAATTGAACTTACATGAAACTGCTGTAAGAGCTGAGAATGGTCCATCAAGTCCGGTAGTTGATGTTGCTGGCGATGTTAGTTGTAATCTCGCTTCTCTTATTATAACTTTTCCGCTTAGCAACTGGGAGGCTGAAGATTTATCTTTCTCAGGACTTGCTGGAGGCTGCTTTTCACCTTCTTCCCCACTACCTGCTGCGCTATCACTCTCCCAACTCTCTTCTGACTCTGAGGCACTGCTGCTAGTTGAGCTACTTGCATCAGAAATATCCATGAGCTTTCTCATAGCATGCCCTGATCTTTCCTCTTTGTTACTATCTGGTGACTTTATCCTTTCCAGACTTTCCACATTTGAATTTTCATCCTGAGGACACTCTTGTTCTTTTTCATACGTAAAGAAGTCTCGAATTGCTTTTCTATTGCTGGTATTGCTGAGATTGGAAAATGAGTTTGTGGTTTTATCTTTAAACAAGCTTGAAGTAAGAATAGGTTTAGCTTTTTCACTTTCATTTGTTTTTTCTGATTCTTCCTCTTCAGGACTGTCCTCATCATCATGTAAGTTGTTAAATACTAGCCGCTTCAGTTTTGGTTTTTTGAGGACTTTACCAGAAGTTAAACTTGGAACTGAAGTATGTTCATCACCATCAATAAATCTTTTGTTGGGTTTAATCACTCTTGAAGAGTGGCTACTTCTCACTGGTAGCTCAAATTTATTTGAGCTGCTATTCTTTTTTTCAATAGGTGATGTGATTCTTGGTGGTGGAGAAGTACTGCGAGTATCACTAAATTGTGAAAATTTATTTGTAGGCTTTGATAAGGGATTTAGATTTCTTCTTAAATATCCTTCTTGGTGTTCTGATGATGATTTAGAGCTTAGGTCAGTTAATTTAGCAGGTTTGAGAATACTGTTAAAAGTGGAATACTCAGTTTGTTTAAAGGATGATTTCTTCTTAATAATTGGTACAAGTGGTGCATGATGTTTTATTGGTACCTTCTTTAGTGGCAAAAATATATCTTCACAGCTCTCAACTGTACCAAATGTCACTGTTTTTTTCACTGGTTTTGGTTTATCATTTCTTGGACCCTCCATTTTATTTTGGGACCTTGTGCGAACAGGAGACTTTGATGATTCAGAGTTATCTTGATTATCTGGTTTATCCTCGTCTAAATTATTGTTAGCTTTATTTTCACTGTTTGTATTTGCATCATTTTCACTGTTATTTTCCTTCTTCTCTTCTTCCTGAAAAGGTAAACAATGTTTTAAATTTTCATTTATACTAACATTAAACCACAATATAGTTCATGATTATTTTAAACTAAAATGTAGTACAACATACATACAAATATAGCACAAGATAAATAAATTTTACATATTTTATTATTTTATCCTTAAAACCAGTCTTTGATATTCATAATGTAACAGCAAGATAAGAACATGTCAGAATTAATTTTATATTTGAATTAAATTTACATATTAATAAAACTTAAGTAAATTAGCAATGAAAACTAACACTTCCCAAATCTCAGTTATCTTTTTGTTACAGTCTTAACATTGTGTAATACTAATTTGATGTTAGTCTATAGTTAACAAATGTTAACATATGTAGAGATATGTTAACATGTCTATTACTTTTAATAATCTTTATCTACTATATTTAAGAAAAGACAAACAATTGAATTAACATTTTAAAATTATATAGTAAAACCTTCAAATGATTTTTTGAGTATTCATATTTAATAAGTGTTAGTTAAATATTCAAAAATTCAAGGTTATTTACTGAAAAAAAAACCTTTTATATTAGGATATTTTTATTAGTAGATTCTTGACTACTGTCTTGTACACATATCTTCTAATTCAAGGACTCTATCATTCTGACTGTCCTATATAATTAACAAAAGTTAGGTTATAATTAAATATTTAATTTGAATTCTTTCACAGTATTCGTTTATTATATCATAAACATCATTCTTATTGCGTTAGTATATATTTAATATGGTTTAAAACTAAAAGTCCTTTGTTGACATTACATAGTCCCTATAGAAACCTGAATGTCAAAATACGATGTTGTATTGCGTTTACAATTCGTTTGGCGCTTCGATTGTGCTTGTTATTACGTAAACACAACATATCCCTTAGAATTTCACTCATTTTATATAACACACTGCTATTAACTAAACTTATGAATTGCGCTTTACCTCTTTCTCCCCAGAAAAGTCGTTGTTAGCCGAGCCTCGGCTGGCTGAACAATTCTCTGGAGCAGTCTCATGGTAAACAGTGCCTGATAAGACGCTGATGCGCTTTCTATTGTGAAATTTTAATGGTTTACCCGGGAACCTAGACCTTCCCATTTTGATATGCACATAAACGAAGGACACTCAGTGCGTTCCCAGTGACTCTGAGAAAACTGGCGCGCATGCTCCGGCCCGCGCAGTCCGCAACGCCATTCCACTCATTTATGCAATGTGTACGACAAATTACGACGCAGTTTTCATCACATGCACAGTCAAACATAAACACAAATAGCACCCTTCACATTATTTATTAAAACGAACACTTAACACAGTTTTTGCAAAAGACGACATCATCCATCATTATAATGTTAGACTGATCGTTAACGCCGTAAGCCGTCGTAACGCTTCCATTCAGTGTAGCGTCAGCGATAAAACAAAAGAGAATGTTGTAAAGTACTCGATTTTGTCACAGAACACATCGGAAACAGTATCTACGTTTTGTTCCATTTGTTAACACAACCGAATTATTGAAATGAATCTCTTGTAATTTGACAAAGATGGCTGTACGACGCGCTATAACAATAGCGAACACGAGTGATTAACGAGACGAGGCGCGCGAGGCCGCGGTGTGAACGACACCTGGCTCTCAGAGGCCAGTTATGGATTTTGAACCAATCGCGACGTTAATTCGGACCGGTATGAAAACAAACATGTCCGATGTCGTTCGCTACGTCTTGCTCTATATGGTATCTATCTGCATAGACGCGTCACTTCACTCACTCTTTGCTGTTTTTTATCAATAAAATGTTATGTTTCCATCCATCTGCGCGATTGCTCTTCGGTCATTTTTTACGACAGCTATGATTGTTGTGAAATTTAATCCGTTTATTAAACGGTAGATTGATTTTGATATTGTAGAGCTACTTTAAATGATATTAGTTAAATTATCTCTACAATTGTGTGTTAGGTTCTTATTGTAATTAGACGCAACTTAGGTAAAGTATAAGATTTTCATCTCGCGCCTTTGTTACGGGTCTTAATTGTTATATATTTAACAATAAATAATAACAGTTACTTAATATTACGATAATTATCATGTTTATTAATTTGTATACAATTAAAATATACTCACACGAAATAATATTAAAAAAGAATAATAATCTAATTTAAATCGTTAAATTGTTGTTTAGAAATAAAAAAACTTTAGAAGTATCTGTTAAATAGATGTAGAGCCGTGTATAGTACCACAATAGGACATAATACATGCCTACTACTAAATATGTATAGACTCTACCCGCACCCTACTTACAATATACCCCTAAACTCTACCGGTCGATCATGCGTATAGGGCGGAGAAGGGATGCAAAGGGAAGAGCATCGGTACGTTAACCCTAACAACCCATAGCTATATGAATACAATCTAAAGAATCGCAAACCATATCTATAAACTTTAAATTATATTACATTTGAAAGAGCGCTAAATTTAATACTGACCTCTAGCGTGAATAATGAGAACGAAAAGTTCCTTACTGAAACACTTCCTGAAACACATAGAATGTCCTTAGTAAGATTTGATCCGATCGAAGCGAAACTGTTCACAATCACTTATTCAACACATTTTCACATAGAGTTCACAACATTTCCACTTAATACAATTCAACACATAGAAAACTTATGTTGTCTTTATTAGTAAACAACAAATTGGGTACAAATATTGTAGTATGAGTAATATTTACATCACTTTCGTTGCACTGGTGTTCGTGCGTGAAACTGTAGTAACGCGACTGGCGAAGAGACGGCGCGCATGCCGCAAGGGACACGATGTAAATATAAAAATGGACAAACTCCCCTTCTGGGGGCTCACCCAGATGAATCACAGTAATTCACAAGTCTCTTGTACTATGTGGCGACTTTTATTTGAATTTGTTGCAGCGCCGCGTAAATAAAAGTTTGTTATCGTACGCGCAAAGGAGTTTTGAATTTAAGCGGTAGGGAATTACAATGTTAACTTCCTTGTTCTTGACAAAATATTGATCGATGCGTCTCTCGCCTTCTGTGGACATTTTTCACTGAGACCAATTTTAGGAAGCTGGATTATCGCTGTGGATCAGCCGCTCACAAGACGTATTGTGTCCAAATGTAAGACAGACCCTCGCAGAGCAGGTAGATTTTTTTGTGTTATTTGGGATGGTTCGCTAGGTAAAAAATAATGATTCATACCTAATTCCTGAGTCATAATATAATTTAGCAACTAATTTAAATGTTAAAGGTAAAGATGTAGCGAAACTTCATAATAATATATAATTCTTATTTCTTAGAACCAATATTTTTTTTTTTTGAGTGAAATAAAAATTTACGACATAATAATAAAATTTTTAATTAATTTTTTGTCCGTTTTTAATAAATTTAAATATAAATAATAAAGAAACATATAGCGCCTAAAAAAGATATACATATCTAAATATAGTGTTGAAATCTCCATATCATTAAATATTTGTTTTTGTATAATTATTTTTTGTTTTTTAATAACTAGTGTATGTATTTGTAAAAGACTTAATATACTCATTTTAAATATATATTATTTAATAATTAACTTCTCTCTACCTTCTCTACCTACCTAAAGGTAATATTAATTTAAAAAAAGGAGAAAACTATACCTTGCACGTAGAGTCACACGTTTAATTAAGCCAAAATTATTAATAAGTCTAATATAACTTTGTTTTTCGGTTATTTACCTCATATACCAACCACGAAACCTATAAAATATTTAGTATTTTTATGATCCTGTCCCCACCTAATTTGAATATTAAATTGCGTCGGTAAGTAACCACAAACACCTACAGACAAACAGGCTATATAGTAACAATAGAATAAAAAAGCTGATACTTATGAATCTGGTTTCACATTATGAAAATAATGTTTTTTTTTCTGAGCCTAAGCGAAGTTCTTGCATACATTTGAAGTATTAGTTTATTATTACAATGTTTTTAGTACATTATTAAAATGTTTTACCTAAGCAATTTATTACTAAAACGTGTAGGTAGTTAATGCCTAGCCTTTGTAGCCTCTATGTATGTATGTGGCCCTTATGTATGTATGTAGCCTTTATGTATGTATGTAGCCTTTATGTATGTATGTAGCCTTTATGTATGTAAAAGCCAAAAGCAAGAAAGGAGGGAACGTGCGGGCGGGCAGGCAGGCAAAAATCGGCGATGACAATGACGAACTCTATCAAGTAAACAAGGAGTTGTTAACTTTTTATACAGATGTTTACAGTTTATCATCAAGAAATTACTTAAAAATACGTGCCAAATCTAGAGACTAAGTACACTCTGTACAATTGCAAAAACTTGCAGTTTTCGGGGATAGATCTACCGTCTAGGGCATATCAAATGTAGTTGCAGAAAATACAACAATACTAATAAGTGTTCTTGTCTTAAAAGGAATAATTTGGCGACTTCTAAATTTAATAAAAGTTCGTCATATAAACCAAAATTTGTATTTACAGCAGTAATAGTAGCAGGCAGAAGACCTACTATTTATTTTTAAAGAATTGTTTGTTTCTCAAGTTTTTATACTTATGACGTACTTGAATAGTTGTGAAACAATTACATAATGTTACTTACAGCCAGAAGAATTTTACCTTTCACAATAATTTTATTGTTATTTTACTGTTCCTCAAGATTATTAAGGAACACCGTAATTGATAATATTAAGAAATAAAACATGTTTGTCTGTCAAATTAATTATATTAGGCCAAATACAGACCAGTGTTAAAAATAGATCTCTATTTATAACACTGCTCTTCGAACAACAAGTAGTACTTTACACAATCCCTAGGAATTGTATTAATTACCTACCTAGATAAAGTACCTATGTAATAGACTATAATATTCCATACATTACCTGTGGATGCCCCAGGTATTTTATAGATTACCTAGGCATTTTATAAAATATGGAATATCTGAATTATATAATATGCCGTAATTTATTATTTACAAAGATTGCAATAAGCAGTGACTATTTAGTAATAACACTTATGATGTTAAGTAGTTTAATTAAGGATTCTTATATACCTAAACGTAACGTACAACGCAACAAAATATGGTTATCTCATTAGCCATTAGATTTTATATAGATAATTATAATAAGTGATAGTTACTCATAAGAATATTGGGTTTACAGTTTTTGCCAAACCTATAAAGTTTTCGATACATAATGCTACAAAATCGAAATTAATGTAATGAAACCAATAATTGCGAAGCATAGAATGTTTCTTTACCTTCAGTTTCGGCAGAGAATAAAAGTGTAACTCGTAGTTTTTAATATTAAAAAAAAAGATTTTCCGTCACTTTACCTATGTTTCAAGAAATCTAAAGTAGTTTTGGTACATTTTTTCGTATTTTTTATATATTATAAACCTATTTAATAATAAAAAGACAACCTAATCAAGTCGTAAACGTATAGATAAAATCTTAAATAACTTACATAATATATCGGAAAATAAAACAAAATGTTTTTAATTTTTTTCAATAAGGTTTATTTAACGTTCTGTTGTAGTTGATCCTTTCCATTGAATATTTCTAAAATCCAATTTTCACCTCCGTCGGTACTCCGTGTGAGGCTATTGTCTGAGCGGTCACTGTATTGCACGTAAGTTAACTTATATTTTCCATTAAAAAAAAATGTGTGAAATATGAATTTTATGAAAGTTTTTCACACAAAATATTTGATCAAACTTAACTTAATACTTTATACAATACATATTTAGTTTTGTCAATTTGGCAAAGTATTTTTTTTGCATTTAGTTTTGCTTAAAGTGCCTACAGATTATTACCAATTCGTCTTGACTTGATGGAGTGACCCAAGGATACCATGATAGATAGATGCTAGTAGATCTAGACAAATAGAGCTGGATGGATGCGCCGAGTATGGACTTGTTTTACACTAAATTTTATTTGAAGCTCTATGCCTTTCTATATTACGTTTACATCTGATATTTTAGATAGACTAAGTCTTAACAAAGAGTAACAGAAAGTCAGTATTGAAATTGGAAACATTGTTAAGGCGCATCATACATATCGTTACGATTTTTTTTTGGAAAAAATTTTGGTACTCTAGTTTCTTTCATATTTATATAGATGAACGTTAAAATATCTATTTAAATATTATTACCGGGTTTTTTTTAAATTTTATAAAAGTAAATATACAACTTTTATACTGTAGTTTCAAGTTATATACCTTCCATTAAAAATAAAAAAATGTATGATATCATGAATTTTATGAATGTTTTTTTTACTTTCCTGGGTTTTTTATTGTAACATTTCTTTTAAGACATGCAGGTTTTCTCTCTCTCTGTTAATGAGTTAGTGTCTACATTTAGATTCAATATGCCATATTGTCATCATTAAAACTATAGTTCTAATTATAATAATTTATTTGCACGTAATATCGGTGTGGCGGGAAACTTGTCGTTAAGAGAGAATAATATTAAACAAAATAAAAAAGCGAGTAATTTTGTTACATTTTTAGTTAATTGTATACATATATAATTAACGACTAAAAATATTATTATAATTTGATAAACATAATAAAAAATCAATATCCAAAAAATTAAAAGCAGTTTAAATAGGTGTGTCCTCATAAATCTATTAAGTTGATAAAAATAATATGTAAAAATTTTTTTAGAAGAAAAAAATATATTAAATATTAAAATTTTATAAAATCCCCGATACATAAAGATCTCAAAAAATTATATTATTATGTACTTATTGAAGTCGTTGCGTCGGGGGACCTTTGTACGTACGTTGATGGTAGTGTCTATTTTACGAAGTTACTAAGATATCGTATTTTTTTTATTTGCCTTGGTAACTTACTTGCATTTTAATTTCTTCCTTTACTAAGAGGTCCCCTGACGCTACGACTTTAATAAGTACCTATATAATAATATTATTTTTATTCTTTATAGAGGTCTTTTTGTATGAGGGGTTTTTTTAATTTAATTTTATATTAATATGTTTGTCATCTGATGAGCAAACAGAAAATACATATTATAATATATAGACTTCTATGTAATTCTGTGTAGTCATCATTTATTATTTACATTTCAAGTCAATGAATAAAATATTGTTAATTATAGAGATTATTCCTTTCACTGTGAAATATGGAATTATCATACGAATGATGTGGAAATGTATAATATTACTTTAAAATGCTATTCTTGAATTAACTTAACTCTTCTTAAATTCATACCTACCCTCCATATTGAACCTTATAAATTAATGACCATAAAATAAATTACTATACCAAATGCCCTTAATCACCCACCGGTTACAGATATGAAATTAACGATTTAAGAAAAAGTTACTTAAGTTACAAGCAAATAAAATCCGAACTAATTATAAACTTATTTTTTGTCTCTTATTGCCAGTATATTTAAAGAAGCATAGCAAGCTTACATATTAACAGAAAATTTTAAATGTAATACTGAGGCTTTTTATAATACGTAATTGTGCGTTATTATGATAATTATCATATTAACATTAAAAAAGCACGCTTTAGTCAATTGTCTAAATAATTTGAGCATAAAGATGCAACTTAGCCTTGCTACCAGCACAGAAGCTATCAAAAGCTTGTCATCGTTCCACAATATGGAAAATTTATAAATACAACGACTAAATATTAAAAATAAAAAACGACGACGATCGAGTAAATATTAAAAATACGAACACGATTTTCATATAATGAACAGTTATTGTACATTATTAGGTAGGTAGGTACTACGTTATTGTTATTAGATAACTATCTTTTATAAATAACATATTTTTATAAGATATGTATAACATTATATCAATCCTTATTAAAATGGTTTAATAATAATTATTATTTCATTTAGATATTGTAAAAAACGGATAAAACAATTTATTTTTGCATTGTTTTGCATTGACAAATAAACAATATTCTAATATTTAATCTATTTCAACACACGTTCTAATATTGAAATCTAAAGAATAATTGCTTTTGAAATTATTTTAATTTTAAATTTCCAATAATGCTTTCTTTTCGGATTCCTACTTTATAAGTAGAGATACAGATTTAAAAATAATAAAAAATACAAAATCATAATTTATTCACCTATCATGGACATTGAAAAATCTGTAATTATGTTGTAAAAAAATGTTTTACTAATGTTTACCAATTCAGAAAGCTTGGAGAGGGATGCGGGAGACTAATGTATAAAAGTCGCAGCATATACGTTTAGCACTAAGCGAAATTTGGAGGGGATAGCTGCACATCAGTACTGTCACGCACTCAATACTATTATAACTTAAATATTATAATTTTTTATTTAGAATAGTATTGTGTTTTATAAGGTTTTCACGAGTAGTGCACATTGAAATAAAACTATTTTTACGGATTTGACTCGCTTATATTAAATTAAATTTTAAATTTACATTTTAAATCTTACCCGACGTTAGGAATGCTTTGCAGCAATCGTGTTCACGGTAAAACGACATGGAGATCAGTCCCATCGGGTTAGATTTAAAATTTAATTCAATATAGGTACGCGAGTTAAACCCGTAGAAATAGTTTTATTTCAATAGAATAGTATTGTTATAATTACTAGATCGTCATTGTGTATTAAATTTTTAAAATGATGTGTCGCTTCGGTGCCTTAGACGTAACGCGATTGGAAAGCTAATTAGCACTACCTACCCTTCATTCCTCTCAGCCCCCTCAGATACCCTAATTTAAACTTATGCGCATTAAAGTCCCTCAGAGATGATTCGGTTCCGCTAGTGATAGCTCATTAACACAAAGAGAGAGAGGCCTGAGAAAACCTGAGAAATTAAAAAACATTCATAAATGTTTTTTTAACAGAAGGGAAGCCCATGTAAAATAAATTAACTTAGGACTACAGTCTAAAAGTAAATTGCTTTATTAAATAGAAAACGTCTTAAAATAATAAATATTTATTTTAACGGTCATTTGTATAAATATCAGGGCAACTAGAATGCCTACATTTTTGCAAAAAAAATGTAACAATATGTATGGTGCGCCTTCACAATTTCAATAGTGACTTTAATTTACTCTTTGCTAAGATTTGGCTGCTTAAAATATCATGTGTAAACGTAATATAGAAACACTATTGAAAATCAATATTAGTTCATTAAATTATAATCTCATAACTGTTCGTTTCTTAATGACGTGATTATGTAAGATAATGATGATAGTTGGATTTATTTTTTAGGGTTTTATTGCTTAAATTTTAGGGTCGGCTTATTTTAATCTTCTGTGAATGTACCATGTATGGTACATATTGTATGGTATATCATACAAGCACTATATTGTTACATGATAAATAATACACAAAATAAGGAAAACTGTGTATTTTTTAAAATTTGTGATAATCAAAATAATGAATCTCATTAAAATAAACAATTTAGGTTGTCTACAGATCCGACATTAGTATGCGATCCTCTCCTTTTCGACACCATAACCAAGTAATGTTCTCTTAGTTATCTATTACGATTTAAAATAATCAATAGACAAGTGTCATTTGTCATTTTTCCCTTGGCGCCAAATTATAAGTCAAAAACACTACAAACTACAAGTATTATGTATACATTTTGACTTTAACGCGCTTGTTTAACGGTTAGCCAGCTGCTTCTGCCTGTGTGAAGTCAGTCAGTCCTGATATCAGCCATTGTTAATTCTAAACATTGAGTTCTTCGTGAATATTATTCAATTTATATAGTTTGTTCCTGTACTTACTACATAACCGTGTAATATCGAAATGTTATTAGAATTCCAATTTTTGTCTTAGCAGTATTTAAAATGTAAGTTGTTTATCTTAACCTACTATTTCCAGGTGGTCGATTTTGAGGAATCTAATAAAAAACAAAATGCCTGCGGAAGTGAATAGTGTCCTAAAATATACACGCATCAGTGAACATGCATTTCCTCCGGTGAAGGGTTCTGATAAAGCTGCCGGATTTGATTTGAAAAGGTATTTTTCCATTGGGTCCGTTAAGAATTTCTAAACATTAGGTTTTTGAATAAAGAACTCTATATCAAAACACTTCATTTGTATATTGGTGTGAAACAGACATCTGACTAATTAGTTTAATATTTAAGTGCTTATGACTTCACTGTACCGGCTCGTGGGAAGCAACTGATAAAGACAGACTTACAAATTGAATTGCCATCTGGGTGCTATGGTCGTGTGGCCCCTAGATCTGGACTAGCTGTAAAAAATTTCATAGATGTTGGTGGTGAGTCTTATTTTACTTTTTTGTTATTATCTTATAAAATTGTTAAGTGTTTTTCTACATTTATTCATTTTTCACATCATTACATAAATACAACAAGAAAAATATTGTTTTTACCTATTAAGATCACTAATAATCACCTTAAGATAACCAAAAATCACCTTAGATTAGATTTTCTATAACCACATCAGTATAGAGCCACTTTAATGTATATGTAATCATTATTGTCAACATACAACAGCAAAATAAAATCATTTCCACTGATTGAAACCTGTTTTTTTGCACATTGATTTCCATAAGGCACTTCCACTTTGATATTATTTGATGTTTTTTAAGTCCCCTTAAAAAACATCAAATAATATCAAAGTTTTCAAATCAAGGTTTTTCAAACGAATCATGCAAATTCTTAAACTATATTGTATTGTAACCATTATTGATGAATATATATTTTGAATTTTGATTGGTTACTGATATGATACAGCCAGTGCCATCACAAATGGTGGTCACAGTCATTATAATTATTGCAGCTGGCGTAATTGATGAAGATTATCGTGGGAATGTTGGCATAGTATTATTTAATCATTCCAATGAGGACTTTAAAGTAAACAAGGGAGACAGAATTGCACAGCTCATATGTGAACAAATCTACTATCCAAAATTGGAAGAAGTTGCAGCTTTAAGTGACACAAAGAGGGCTGATGGAGGTTTCGGATCTACAGGAACTCAATAAAGTGATTATATGTAATAATAAAGTTAAGTTTAGGAATAATAAACAATTTTAATAAAATATATCTTTTATTTCAGTAAAAATATATTAATTGGACATACATCTTGTATGGATAACTTTTTGGAATGATCCATGATATATATTAAATTCATAAAGGTTAAACATATATATATATAACAATGTTTGATTGACAGTTGAACTAAAATACACATTAAACGCAGATATGTATTTATGACTTACATACAATTTTGATAACATTTTATTATTTGAATATCATTAATGTATGTAATTCTGTAACACTAATATGTACTTAAGATATTTTAGTTTCAAAATGGTCTAACACACTAGGAAGTATAATTTTTTCAAGTGCAGAAGGTGGACCATTATTTGCAAATGTAACATCTTTTCTTTTTAAAAATGGCATCAAAAAATTTTTAATTTTATTATCAGTTTGCACTCCAAAATCTGATTCAGCTTTCTCTACCCGTTTTTCAAGAACTTCTATATTTGTTTGTAATTTATAAACCACTTCACTTAGTGTCACAATTTTTTTGGATAACATGGTTACTTCATTTCGGTTTCGGCATATATCGTCGCATACAGACGTATTGCAATGATCATTTTTTAACTTAATCATTTGAACGACGCTATTTAATTCCTCGAGCCTGGTTATCATATTATCGATTACGTCTTGTACAGTCTGAAAATTACTAGACAAATCGAACTTGAAGTATTCCGCGTAATCCTTAACGGTTTCTGTTAACATTTTTCATTAATCAATTACACCAAAATCGGGATACAAATATTGAAAAACACTTGCTATCTTATCAATCACATCTGTCACAAGTTTTGACAATCCGTTAAGAGTAAATGGACAAAAACGTAAAAGTTTTAAAAATAAATCCATATTTGAGAAAAGATTTCAACGTACATAACGTTGGTAATAAAATGTTCCATCGCTATTAGGAAATGCAAATTTTGTAACAAATATAGCCATGACATAGTTTGCATCCATGTGGCATCGTAAATATCGCAGAGCCTCCAACGAAAGATTGTAACATTTATGATTTATCTGGAGTAATAGATATACTCTGTTCATGATACGATTCGATTTTATTTATAATTTACCTAAAAATTATTTCGATATATACGTATATTATATTCTAAACAAATTAAGCCGTAAGGGCCTACAATTTAATAATACAAACCTTTAATACATGATTTTAATTAAAAGAATCTACTAGAATAATTATGTATTGGTTTCTTCGACCTTTCTTCCATTCTAAACAAAAGTAAAGAAGGACATTTGTAATAATATTTATTGATTAATGTTAGAAAATATCTATATATACGTTTAGACATGCTAAGCTAATTTAAATTATTTATAAATATACAATGAAAAGTAAATCTACACGGATTAGGATTCGAAAACGCTACCTATGAGAAACCGACCTATCGTTATACCAATTGAGCTACGGCATTGCTACCCGTCTCGGTGAATAAAGCATTTTATATAATTAATATAATCATCTTTATCGGGACGGTAGTGACATCTATTAGAGTTCTTTTGTTAACTAATGTTTCTAACTAGCACAGAGAAATGTCTAAAATGTATTTACTCTGTGGATTACGGGCTGAGAGTTGAGAGATGACCACAGAGTACTATAAAGACATGACATCTCCGGCAATCAAAACTCAAAAGTTAATATATATCAGCCAATGGTTGCAAATCGCAATGCATTTGGAAATCGGAGTTTGTCGTTTGGTGTTGGTAGAACAATCAGACTAAAATTTATGTATGTTTTTAGTTTTGGTTATTTTCTTTGCGATATTTTTTTTATAACTTAAGGTATTATTTACCTAAATAATGCTACCTTCAACGGGGTATTTTAAAGGAATTAATTGTCCATTTTACGACAGTGGTCTTTGTGAACGAGCGTATTGTCATTTTCGTCATGTTAAAAGAGAACCCGTTTCTGGTGATGGGATTGAAAGTGGAAATGCTCTTTTAAAACTTGTATCTGCTGCAGTGCAAAAGGTTCTCCAACAAACAGATACTGGAGGTGTAACGGTGTTGCCGACCTGTCCGACTGATACCGATAGTACTACATGTTTACAAGTGTCATCCAAAGTTACTTACAATCCTACTCCGATAGCAGAACTCAACAAAATTAATAATTCTGAACTTGAACCTAATGAAGAAGCCAGTGAACAAAAAAAAAGACACATACCAGTGCCATACACCCCACGAAAACCGGCCAGTTTATCAATCAAAAGACCTATAGACACTAACGGGTCTAAACTGACCTATGTAGCACCAGTGACATACACTCCTGGCTCAGAAACAACTTTTGTTGATCCTTACAAGCCCAAAGGTTCAACGGAATCAATTGAAAAATATTTACCTGGGTCTGAAATTGCTGTGCAGGAGTATGCCCCAAAGGATAGCCAAAACTCAAACTCCAAAGTTAATTATATCCCCTCTGATAAAAATGGAAACAAAAAGAAATTTCTAGAATATAAACCAACCAAAGTTAAAAGTCAACCTTCATCTGTGTCATACCAACCAACACCCAGATCATTAGTTCCATGTTTTTCTAGTGATGAAGAGGAACCTGAAACGAAAAAGAGGAAATTTTCAAGTGACCTTAATGGATTAGATGACTTAGGGCCAGAGTTTGATATATTAGATCAGATTTTGGATGAAGAAAAATCAGAAAAGCATCCTAATAATACTAAAAAGGAGTCCTCAGTAGAATGTAAGGAGAATAAAAAGAATTTAGAAACTAATAATAGAATTAAGGAAAAAGATAGCAAAAACCATTGTAAGAAAATTGATAAAGATATAGTGGATCAAAAATCAGACAAAAGAGATACAACTAAGAAGAAAGATAGACAACACAGAAGTGAAAGATCAGATAGGAAAGAAAAAGACTGTGACATCAGGAGGTCAAGCACCGATAAAAAAAGTAGCCATAAAAATTCTAATAAAGATAAAATAAGGCATAGCAGTAGTGACAGATCTGAAAAGAAAACACATTCAAAAAGTTCCATTAGCAGTTCTAAGCATTCAAAAAGTAGTTCTTCTAAGCATTCTAAACATAGTTCAAATGATAAAAAGGACAGTAAGAAAAATGAGAACAGTCACCGTAAGTCACATAGTCGTTCTAAGGAATTAAAAGAAAAGAAAGATAAACATAAGAAAAAGCAAAGTTCTAATGTGTCCGATGATGATAACCATAATCATGACTATCTTATTGAAGATGAGATCAATGAATTATCTGAACCAGATGAAGATGCTATTGCTTTGGAATGCAAAAGAATTTTTGAAGAATATATTCCAACTGAAAAACCAGAAACAAAAGATGAACATCCCAGCAATTTAGATACAGAAAATGAAGAATATGTATCATCTAAAAAAAGAGTATCAAGAACTATTGAAAAAAATATAAAAATAATACCCAAACCTTCCATCAAACCCGATTTTAAAGTTAATGCAGCACAAGCTATGACAGAACGATTAGCTAAGGTAAGAGAATTTCATAATGCCAAAAGTGCATTAGAGACATCTAATCCTGCAACTGTTTTGAAACCAGATTCAAAATCATCATTTATAGCACCTATAAGTAGCCATTCTAAAATTCGTATAGCCCATGTCCCCTATGCATCGACAATGTTGACTGCAAAGAAGTCTATTGCCCCAAAAACTTATACTAAAACAAATAATGACCCCTCAACAAGTTACACAACAACACAAACAGTGAAGAAAGGATCTCAAAGAGTTGCTCACCTACCCAGTGAAAAGTTTATTGACAGACCTGGTGTTTTGGAACCACTTGGTTCAAAAATCCCTGCTAATATCAGATTAACATATTTAAATATGATGATCGACCATTGTCTAAAAATTTATTTATTGCCCACCGATGCCTATGCAAGGGCACAAAATGAAGAATTAATTACAAGCAAGAAGTGTTCCACTGTACCAATTTATAAAAATTCAGCAGTTCTTGCTATAAGTAGACTAAAGAAAGAAGTTCTTGAATGTAATGGTGTGAAGAAATCTAGCATTGATGTTTCAGAACAAAAACCCGTAGCACAAGGTACTGTTACAAACCCAGCCACTGCTGGTTCTTGGAGTATAGAAAATAAAAATAAAAGAAATTTCGAAGATTCCAAACAGTTTATAGGCCCTCAGTTGTATAAGAATATACAAAAATGGATATTGACCGATGAACAGTTAAAAGAGAATGGTTTTCCACGGCTCCATAGTAATGGTGAAAAAGGCAGAGCTATTATATATGGACAAAATAAACAAAAGCCTCCAAAAGGTTTTATTAGAACTTGTTGTAGGTGTAAAAAAGAATACACTGTGGATAAGAAAGGATTCCCAGTAATCAGACAAGATTGTATTTATCATCCCAATAACAAGTACAGGGTCCGTGGAGAAGTCAAATATCAGTGTTGTAGTCAAGAAGGGTCTTCTGATGGATGTTGCGTTGCTTCAAGTCATGTATACGAATATGTAGACTTTGAAAATTTAAAAGGTTACGTCAAAACATTACCTCCAGACCGAATTTTGGATGATTACGGAGTTTATTCACTGGATTGCGAAATGTGTTATACAACACAAGGTCTAGACTTAACGAGAGTAACGGTTATTAATTCATCTTGTAAAGTAGTGTACGAGACACTCATTAAGCCTCTTCATACAATTATTGACTACAATACAAGGTATTCTGGAATTACAGAGGAACAAATGGCGCAAGTTAAAACTACTCTTCTTGAAGTGCAAGCAACACTACTTACAATGTTCAATAGTAAAACTATCTTAATAGGTCATAGTTTAGAATCAGATTTTAAAGCTCTTAAATTAATCCATGATACAGTGATTGATACTAGCGTTTTATTTCCTCATAAAATGGGGCCGCCATATAAAAGAGCGTTGAGAAATTTATCATCAGAACATTTGAAAAAAATCATCCAAAACTCTGTTGATGGTCACGACAGTGCGGAAGATGCTACTGTGTGTATGGAACTGTTAATGTACAAAGTTAGAGAAGACTTAAAGACAAGGTGATAATAACATGTGAATATTAGTTTGAGCACAATGGCCTATACTTGGCAATTGATTTTTTAAAGTAAACATGTCTAAAAACTCAAACTGTCGTTAGGCATACGTACTTTAAATATGTGGTCCTAAAATTTATTTAATTGGTAAAAAAAACTATTAAATAGGCTCTTGTACGCCTAAAATATAATGTGTAATTTAGATTTCAATAATTTATTTTGTAGAAATAATTCACTAATTGTTTATATTCTAATAAACCAAGGTGCATGAGCTCTTTTATATAAAGTATTTTTTATACATGTTTATTTTATTTCAGTAACCTATTTTGGTTAAGTGAAGACAATAACACTAATAAGATTTATGGATTTTTATGCTAATTCAATTTTGAATATTACAGTTTTATATTATGTATCAATATGTACGTTTTTTTGGAGTGTTTATATGTATTAAATAAATATTTTTTGATTGTTTTCCATATGTAACACTATAACTGACTGACATTATATTATAACTGAGGAATGTTAATATTACATGAAAGAAGGATTACAAATGAACATAGATCTCACTATTATTTTTTGAATTCAAAAGTATTACAGAAAGTCGCTTTAACTATGGTTTCCTGCAATATTTAAATGTATAAATTATTGAATATTTATAATACTAACATCACTAACATGTTACTTTATTCAAGTTCAAATTTGCATACTTTTATGATAGTCCTAAAATGTGAAAAGATAAAACAATGGTTATATCAGTATTTATTTACGTTTTTGAAAAAAAAAATGATTATAAGGTAAAGGATTGATAAGATGTATAAATATATACATATAGTATATTAATATAATATTTCTAATTAAAACACAAATCAAACCAAAAATAATATTTACTAGAAGACAAACAGTATACACACTCCTACTTCAAAATGTTGAACCTGTTCAAATCAGCTTTTCATTAACCATTATTTAATGACCATGGCAGTATCCATATGCATTGCAATAAAATAAGCTCTCTAGCTTCAAACTTTAATCAAATATGTTTTGTATAAGTAACAAACTGTAACTTTTATATTCACATTAATTTAGTTCAAATAAATTATACATTACTCCAAAACAAGTTTATTAATTTAAATTACAGATATTAATAAAAACAATTTTATTGTTTGTTAACAGTCATTATTGCATTAAACAAAAAGTAATGAGGATAATTCTGAAGATGCAGTAGCTATATGATGAAAGCAATGTTTATGTAAAAGATTAATACTTTTTTATAATATACTAGTAGAAAGAATTTGATAATAAAATAAATGTTATGTAAGAAAACAAATGATCAAGTAATTTTGGGAATAATATCCAATCGAAATAAAGGCAAACTCAACAAAAAAATAATGTTCAAAAACCTTGGTGTTATTAAACCCACTACAACTCTATTGTTAATGGTATGCAATGCACACTTCTAAATTGTTTATAGTTAATGTTTTTACACTACCAGTGACAAGTACTTTGCATTAAAGTTATATTAAATTAAATATTAACTAACTGCCTGATGCTTTACTTGGTGATGCACTTTGAGGTTAAATAGTAATAATAATTTTACACACACATCCCAATGACTTTGTATGGAGTTATAAGCCAGATTTAGTGTGTCCCAAACAACGTGGTTGGTACAGTAACTCCTCTGCTAATCAATAAATGACTGTTCCACACATGCTTTCACCCGTTTTTCATATTCTCGTCGGTTTTCTTTATACAGTTGTGCGGCCATTGAATTTGCTGGTGAGTTTGGGTTGGGGTCACTGAGCAAAGACTGGAACAAAATATTGTGTATAAGCTAACAATATATGAGTCACAATAGTTAAAATAAGTATTATAACAAAAGAAAGTCTTGTATTAATCACAATGGATGTATAAGGAAATCATTTATTTGTGATGCAACTTTGTTCAACAGTGGAAGTAGGAAACTTAAGTTTTCACATAATTGAGGTCATTGGCATTTATTCTGACTAAAATATATCAACTTGTTAAGTGTCAATGGTTTTAATTATACATTTAATATAGACAGAGAATCAGTCTTATCATATTTTTTAACCCAAGGTTACCTGTATAGATGTTAAAATAGCTGACACATCATAAGTAGGACTCCATCTATTTTGTAAAATGTCTAAGCAAATGCCACCATCTGCATATACATTAGGATGAAACATTTTAGAAACAAATCGAACTGTTGGTGGCTTATTGGGATATTCCTCGGTGAACTCTATGGTTAGTTTAAAGGTACCATCTTCAAATGGAGTGTCATGCGGACCAAATATCACAGCATTCCAGATCATAATATTATTATCAGTGGGTGCCCCCGACACACCAGTTGGTGGATCCTCTTGAAGGCTGCAATGTAAATAATAACAACAATGGTTATTACCAGAGTCAATGATCTTGCAATATTAACAAAAACTATTTAATTAAAAGCATATGCACTTTTTACGTTGCGTTAAGGCATTGTTCATTTGTTGAGCATTGTTCTTAAATAATGTAGAACATCGTAAAAATCGATGAAGGTGACAGTAATGTCATAAAATGAATCAGCCCTGCAATATAAACCTATTTCTTGAAAATATTTAAGCTACATTCGAAAAGTAGGCCAATTATAGGTACCGTTTAAAGTCTCTCATCAGACGTCTTCTGGCAGGAGTTGACATCTTGTTTCACACACTGAGTCACTGCACAAGGTAAAATGTTATTTTGATTCTGACGGGTATACTCATGTGATTGTTTTATTATAATATAGTCATGTAAACTAGATGTTAGCTTAATTCTTTGTTTGCTAAATAAGACTTCGTCACTACCAATGAAAGGGTTGTCAGGCTGACCATGAAATTAGCAAAAAAACGACCAGTGATTACTACGATGCGATGTCAGTCTACGAAATCTGACATTATTTTTTATTGTATAGTTGGCAGACATGTTAAGTTATCGATGTTCTATTTTATGGTGTAATAAATTAAATACATATATTACTAATAAACATTTACTTATTTGTATTATCTATTGATTATTAGTCTACACTTTTGGGATATATTCGAGAACTTACTAATTAAAAACTATACGATTTTTAATGATGCGTGCCTCAGAGGCCAAAACAACAAAAAAAAAATACAAACGAAGGGTAACCAGAATAATATCTATTTATGAAAATCATTTTTAAAATCATTAGCAAGACTGGAGGCAGTTAACAACCCTAGCTGATTTTGCGATCACTGAACATTGGCAACAATCTGATTTATTTCTGAATTCTGAACATACCTTACCTTACCTTATACTTATAATACTTATACTCTATGACAGTTCACACTTCACAGTACTGTAGAGTGTAGACACTTGACAGTTTACGTTCTTATATTACTAATTACAAATATTTTGAAAAAGATTGATACTGTTTATAATAACTTGTTGATGATCTTAAGATAAGATTTAGATGTGGTTGTAATACTTTATAATTATACAATTTATATCCTTCAATGTACTACAATTTATATCCTTCAAAAACAATAACCAATGTTTCCTGTAAAATCTTTGTTTGTATAAAGGTAGTTATAGATATCATATGTTATTTACTAACGAAGAATATATTTTACAATTTAATCGCCATTTTTGGTGATCCATTTACTACGTAGATCATACAGTTGTATAAAATATTTTTGGTCTGAAGAAAAGAATAAACACAGTAAAAGTTAAAAACGCAAAATGAAGTACTCAAATGTAATACAATCGATAAAAAATATTAAAGTTGTAATCAAACTTAATTGTAACACATTTAAAAAAATATGTTTTATAAATAATATAATTAAAGAGTATTTTTTAGGCTTGCTGTTAAAATGAATTCCCAAAGTTCTAAGGAGATTTTTTTTGACAAGTCTATTGTAAGTATTTAAAGAAAACAAAATGTTGATTATACTTTTATTTTTATTAATAACTTCTATTATATTTTAGTTATTAAGTTTGAAGGCAGAATTATTAAAAAAAAAAGAAGAAGCCCAAGAAAGGAAACATCTGCCACAACATAATGTACAGAACTACAAGCCACCTAGGCATAACAATGATAAGAAAAGTAAAAGTAATGAAAACAAAATTACTTTTAAGGACAAGTTAAAAGCTGTTGATACTGAAGAACTGGAAGCCTGCCGGAAGTCAAAGTATGTATATAACTTATAGTTGAAAAGCACTGTAAACAAAAAATGGTGTGTGAAAAATTCAATTAAATGTATTAGTTTTTTATCAAATTTTGTGAAGTTTAATCTTTATATTTAAATATCTTGCAGCTATGTGTGTTTTTTTTTGTTGATAAAATTAATATGTTGTCTGGATTCAACTGGGTTCGGTCTGGCTGTAATATATTTTTTTAATGTTTTAGGCTTGCTTTAGAAAAAAAAGCTGAACTTTACAAACATTTATCAGATGGCATTGGAGAGTCCAAATTGGCTAGTCAGTTCTTAGTGGATTTTAAAGGGAAAAAACAAGAGGACCCCATACCACTACCAGAGCCCGTACAGCAAGAGAAAGAAGTGTGGTGTGAAGAAGATGATAGTGAATGGTAATATTTGTTTTGTTTAAAGACCTGATTAGTAATTGATATATATAATAAAATAAAAATAAAATAGCCTTTATTGCTAAACTTATTTTTACAATGATTTTTTTCTTACAAATATGTTTACTTTATAATAGTTTCATTTCTTTTGCATTATTTAGGTATCGGTAAACGGTCATTTCTATGTTGCAGCTTGTCTTTCGACATAGGCCTCCTCCAAAGATTTCCACTCTATTCTATCTTTCGCTATGCGAGTCCATATTGGACCTGCTATTTTTCTGACGTCGTCTTCCCATCTTCTGGTTTGTCTGCCAATATTTCTTTTGCTATCTCGTGGTTGTCATTCAGTTATTAGTCTCCTCCATTTTTCCCTCTTTTCCCTCATCATATGCCCAGTCCATCTCCACTTTAGGCACCTGTATGTTGTGTATGCATTATTAAATTTTGTTTTGCTTTTGATACATTTTAGTTTAACTCGGTCTTTTCTTTTAACTCCTACTGTGCTTCTCTCCATTCCATTCTGACAAATTTTTATTTTCCCCGCTAATTCTTCTGTCAATGCCCAAGTTTGGCACCCATATAGTAAGCATGGTAGGATACACATATTATATACTCTCCTCTTGTTCCTCATAGTCATATCTTTGTTCTTCATGATTTCACTGAGTGACCAATATCTCTTCCAAGCAGTAGCTATCCTTCTTTCTATTTCTTTTTGCATACATTCCTCAGTAGATATTAACTGTCCCAAATAGACATATTCCCTTACATACTCTATTTCTTCATTATTTATTGTTATGGGCTCGGTTTGTGAAGAGTTTGACATTACTTTTGTTTTTGTTAAGTTCATTGACAGGCCTGCTTTCTCGCTCTCTTTCGCTAACTGTTGCAACATTGTCTCTAGGGTTTTAGGGTTTTCTGAAAATAAGACTAAGTCGTCTGCAAAGCGCAGGTGACTCTGATTATATTTACTCACCATTTATATTTAGTCCTTTATTCGTCCAATCCAGATTTCTGAATATCATTTCCAGGACAGCTGAAAATATTTTTGGTGAGATTGGGTCTCCCTGGCGTACCCCTCTCTCCACTGGAAATTCCTCACCTATAGATTCCAGCTTTACTTGTGCGGTACTTTTTGTGAATACGTTTTTCAGTATTCGTATGTATTTTGCATGTACGCCTTGCCTTTTTAGTGCATCCCAGATAAATCTATGTTCAAGTGTGTCGAATGCCTTGTTGAAATCCACGAACCCTATAAAGTAAGTTTTATTATATTCTTTAGATTTTTGGAGTATTTGTCTAAGGGCGTGGATGTGGTCTATTGTTGAAAAATTTCTACGGAATCCAGCTTGTTCCTTGGGTTGATTTTCTTCGAGTGTGTTTGTGATTCTAGATAATATTATTTTTGAGAACACTTTGTACATATTGGACATTAAACTGATCGGTCTGTAATTTGATATATCTCCTTTATCACCCTTTTTATGAAGGAGTATAATTGTAGACTTTGTCCAATCATCTGGGATCCTTTCCGTATTGATAATTTCATTAAAAATATCTTTAAGTTTTGGAGCGATTACAGGTAACGTTACTTTTAACAGTTCGTTTGTAATAAGATCAGATCCTGGAGATTTATCGAGTTTTTGTGTCTTTATTGCTTTTATGATTTCTTCCTTCATTATTATATTATTAATAATTGATATATAGAGTGTATTTAATTTTTAATTAATATGGATATGTTTGTTTCGTTGGTTATTATTGTTATTTGTTAACAAACTTTAGCCTCAATTTACTCAATAAGCATCTTCTCTCAATTAATTAAATTGGAATAAACCATTAATTTGTTAATTGAAAACTGTTATAAAACAATGATTTCTAAGTACAAGTAATAAAACTTATATTTCTTTTTTTAAAACCTTTACTTTTGACTCCAATGACATATTTTTACCTTATGATGTATTTTTTTTATTTATAAAAATAATTTTCTCTATCAAAACATCAGAATATAAGGTTTCCCAACATTATTTTCTAAAGTATACAACAATTTGTTTTCAGGATTGAATTTACTGATTTCTTAGGTAGAACCCGTAAGTGTCTTAAATCAGATTTGGACTATTACAAAAAGAGAGATCAAGAACTTAAGAAAATGGTCATTAATGAGCCTGATATTGAAAAACCTAATGAGGATGTAAGCTGTTTTTATTTATTTTTATACTTATTGTATTAAATTTTGATTGACATATTGATATGACTAAGTATTACTTAAAAGCAGACTATCGTGGTTGTAAACCCATTAAATATCTATATTTGCAACTACTAAATTCTTGTCAACAAAATGGATCTATTAGTTTTATATATTCTGTATCTATTTATGTTTCAGGTAACACCAGAACCAGAGAAACCATTATTGGTTCAAAAAACAAATGACTATCTTCAATCCCTCCGTGACAAGTGGGAGGAGAAAGAGAGAGAACTTCTTGCTAAGGATAAAGATGTACACTATCAAGACTTGCTTTTTGATGGTATGTATTTTTTATGTATATTTTGCCTGCAATAATTTAAACAAATAATAGGTATAGACCTATAAAATTGTTTTTCCTGACTGACAATGAATAGACAAAATTTAAACAAACTTAACTAATTCACTTAAAGTCTGCACAAATTCAGTATATTCGTACAGTTCCTAAGACCATCATCACCATCATTAAATCATAAATACACCATCATCATCATCATCTTTAAATTAACTTAGTTGTTGTTAGTATTGTCATAGAACTACATATAAGTGTTTTTTTTTATTTATTAGGTAAATGTTTAGAAATAAAAAAATTAAATAAATTTAGTACATTTGTCACAAAAACAGATTTAAGATATGCTACAGAAAAAACTATTAGATCTCTTCCATTTGTTGTTATTATATTGACCTCTCATCCCTCTAGCTAAGAATAGATCTTCTATCCTTTTTTTCCTCGCCAATATAATTATATATACATCAAATGTATTCACTGACAGAGGCGAGAATCCACGGCGTGAGTTACTTCTCCTTCAGCACAGACGAAACTGAACGTAAGAAACAAATGGAGGAATTAACAAAACAGAGAAAAGAAACATTGAAAGCTCAGGAACAGGCTGAGAAACTTAGGAAAGAGAGGGATGATATGATAGCAGCTAGAGTTGCTGCGGCTAAAGCAAGACAGAGGATGCGGGCTGGGCTGCCGCCCGAAGATCCTGAGGGTATGTTTAAATTGTGGATGTGTACAAGAATTTTAGTTTACATATGAAACTTTTTGTCGTCAACATATATTTTTTTAAATGTACATGAAGCTTATATATAACCATCCTGTTGGTCAAGTGGTTAGCGCAGACGCCTAACGTATAGCGGCGCAATGGGGCTCGGGTTCGATTCCCGGCAGGGACACGATGAGCATAGATGTCTGTATTTCTGGGTTTGGTTGTTTATTAAATATATTTCCAGTATTTATAGTGTTTATTTCTTTGTTTTTGTATTGTTTCTAACAACCTTAACACAATCAAATAATTTACTTACTTAGGGGTTAGATCAATGTGTGTTATTTGTCCTGTTATCATTATTATTACTATATTTTTATTTAATTTTATCAATGTGATTTAATCAAAACAACAAATTACATAAGAAACATTGTTTCTACTGAATAAAAATACAATCTCTATTTATTTATATGTATTTGTGTTTATTTAAGAGACTTTCGCTTTGTTTTGTTTTTTATGAGAATTCGTATTTGATATAACAAAAAACGAACTGATCACACTTTAGACAAGGAAAAAATAAATGGTAATCAGTAAAAATATAATGTGAGAGTCTTTTTTAGTATTTAAATGATGTTTTTAGTTGTACAATTTGATGTTTTTAGTTGTACTATTATATCTGATATGACAGAATTACTCAAATTTATTATATATTTATAATTTTTCGCATTACAGAAAAGAAAAAAGACTTCACAACATGTTTATTACAATTCCTTACACAACAAAAGGATGAAGCTGATAAGCAGGCAAAAGAAGAAGAGGAAAAAGCTAAGAAAATAAAAGAAGAAGAAAGAAAGAAGCTACGAGAGACTTACATACGAGAATGGGATCTAGGCAAGGATGGAATTGAGGGCAAAGTGAAGAAATTCAGAGAAATGTCTCAAGAAGAATACGTAGAACAGCAGAGAGCTAAAAGAATTAACGAATTCGCACCTCCTCAGACCTCTAGTTTTGACAAATTTAACTTTTCATACAATAGCGACGGCAAAAAAAATCCATCTGATAACATAAGTAAATCTTGGTCTGACGTGCGACCAGTTACAACACCCCCAGGGCTCAATATAGGAGACATTGGTGAAGAAGGGCAGAAGGGGTTATATTTTTCGACGAAAACGACGGAAACCGTTGTCAAATACAAAAACTTTGTAAAGGCACAGACACACACACCCATTGTTAATGAAATAGATGATGAACAAGAATCTAGTGAAAGAGTATCCGAGCCTAATGTTAATTCTGATCATGCAGAAATAGCCCCTCCTCCTACTTATGAGTATTATGGCCCTCAACATAAGTACAGAAAAACTAATCAACCTTTCACTTCAGATTTGCGAGAAGCGATGGAACAAGGCACAAAAAGTCTGGAAACAAAAGAGAGTAACAGAATGTTGCCAAAACAATACGATTTTACCTTCGACTGAGTTGTTAATATTCAGTGTATATTATTGTATAATAAAAGTTGAACCTTAAGACCACAATTTTATTTTCTTAATAAAACATTGACAAAGTCCATACAGTATAACTACGAATAAAAATAAAATAAAATTATAATTTAATATCACGTGAATATCACATTTAAATAATTAATCATGCATCAAAAGTATATAACTAAATAAGAGATCATATTACTTAACATAATCACGTAATCTAATTAAAGAAAACTAAATAATAAATAATTATAAATACATGAAAATATAACATATAACTTCTGTATACTGTACCGGCGGAATTCTTCTTTTTTGTGTTTATCTCTGTTGTTATTTCTATATCGTCTGTTGAGGTAATGTCTGTTATGTCCTCAATAGAAGACATAGTAGATCTATCACCATTTGCCTTTGGACTAGTATTTTGCTGGAGGGCCTCGGCAGTAGGTAATTCTTCACTTGGGCGTAATCGGTTATGTACATTTGGAATTTTATTTTCCGGAACAGTTAAAAGAAACTCATCTGTAGTTTCTGGTGGGGATAATTTATTTACTAGGCCTGCATCGTCACTTTCTTCACTATTAATAATCAAGTCATTTTCAATTATTGGCGTTTTAGATCCTTTTATATTATTCTCTTCAATTATTATTTCAGAAATGGCTGTGAGGTATTCACTTACTGGTGCTGGGGATGTTAGATAATTTAATATGTTTGCATCCTTTGATTCGTTACTATCTACAGTAATTTCGTTTGCGATTATTATTTGCGTCTTATGTCCATCATCTTTCCCGCCGAAATTCCTTTCATTAAGAATGTTATTTAAAGCAGATACGTTGTTCACAATCTGAGTCTTTTCAGTTCCGGATGGAATGAATTGTACTGGATTAATTCCCGTTCTTTTTTTAATTCGAGACGTCTTTGTCTTCGCAACTAGGCTATCAAGGATGCTAAAAGCTTCGTTCTCTCGTTCAGAATTCGCTCCGTTGCACAAATCGTCGCGACATGGACACGTCATTCTCCAAGTTTTAGTCGAATTGCAGAATAATGGATAGCATTCGTCTTGGTAGAGTTTCACACATAATCTTGATTCTACGTATGCTGAAACAACAAAAATACAACATTTATTATTGTTTTGAGGAAATATTCTACAAATATAATTATTTTCTAATATAAGTTTAACATATTGATCGTCTTATCCTATGTACACCTAACGAAATTTGTATATTAAATATTAATTTCCATGAATTGAGGCGGAAGTAAGGAGTGTCTAATCTTTTTTTTTATAAAACTAAAGGACTTCGACGAATAATAGAATTTTAAAAATCAAAGTTTTATTACATTAAGTAACCCATTGGGTAACCAACACAAAATGAATTAAACCTCGTTCAAGAAAGTTACCTTATTTTAACCCCAACCGATAATAATTATATAATATTGAACCATAAAATAGTATCTATATGCAATAGGATTTATTAAACGTTTGCCTTGATGTCAATCAAAATCCACTTAGTCTGACAATTGGATAAATGTTGGTCAGTGGGTCGCATAGGAACGAATTGTTTATTTTGATTAGCGGATATTCACACTTTATGTACATTTTATTAGTCGCAGTTGGTTTATATATTTTTCATATTAGGTTTATGAATACCCCATAAAGGCATGATTTCATACAATTAACTCCATTTTTATGGCATTGGTTAATATTTAGGCTATTAAACCGACAAATTGGCAATTTTAAAATGGTACAGGTTATACCTAACTATATATACTTAATTCAGTAATTGGTATTTTATGAATCGTAGCCAGGATGAAATTAAAATTAATAACTTCCAAAATGATCCAAAATATGAATTGAGTACCTATTATCTATTTATTAGCTCTCAATTATTTTCAAATCGATTAAAAATAAATCTCATTTAGAAAATGACTAACGCGGAGATGTAGCCATAACAGCGCAGTATGGAAACTCTGGGTCGCATTTCGTGATGATGGGTTCCCCGATCGCATCACAAGGCAGCGCTCGCGACGATCGATGTACTTGCTCAGCCAGCGGCCCGCACCAATAACATAGTCGTTTCACTGCCGCTGCCTCTGGAACAGTTATATTAATTTTCTGGTAGAAATATGTTTGATAATTTGTTAGAGAATGTAATTGCCTTGATTTTTATTGCATTTATATATTTTATTGTATTTTTTTTTGTAGTGGTAGGAAAAAGCAGTGTTAGATAATTAGATGAAACTGTCCCTTGCCATACCATGTTAAATTCTAAAGGAAACGTCACTCAGCAAAAAACTAATTTTCTTTTTCGTAAAACTTATAAATTGTATATGTTCTGTAAGTTGTCCTAAATAAATAAATATTTTTTTGTGCTCAATAGTTTTCTGTCTGTCGGTCAGTCACCGAGTAACAATAGAGTTATTTACATAATATATATATATGTTTTATTTTGAACCTAAACAATTTTAGGTTAAAAATAAAACTGGTTTGTTCCGTCTTTGACATGGACCAATAGCAGAAAAGCGGATTACGAATTGGGCGACTAAAAGGTGGTTTGTCACATTGTGTATACGCCAATGTAATAAATTTGAGGGTATTCAAGGGGAAGGAAGCATTCATGTTCTATACAAAATGATATAGTTATGATTAGTGTTTTCTAAAGATAGTTACCATGACGTAGCTTTAATATCATTATTGTAATGAGGGCTTCAATGCCACATAATACTGACTTGATAAAACAAGTACCAATGCATTTGAATATTATATAGCACTTACATAACATTAAGTTTAATACTACGAGTATCTATTGCACATGTAATTTTTTTTATATCAGTGCCAAGAACATTTACATAAAAGTATTGTATCCTGTATACAATCTATGTTAGATGTCAAATTAAGGTCATAAGTTTATTGCTACAATTCGGTACATAGTTGACAGACGGTTGGTTAGAAGTTTTATATTAACCTTTTTATTTCCATTCCACCCCAATATTTCTAAAAACAGCGTTTCCCGTGGGATTACAGGCGGCGCACTTGAAACCGGACACTTATATCAGTAAAAATTTTGTTTATGTTTAAAGAAACACTTGAGTTACAATTCCTAAGAGCTACTGAGATTAGCTATCTGGATAACAAGAAACCAAAACATTTAAATGTTTATTTATTTTTGTGTAAGCATTTATTTCAAGTGTATGTATATACATACGCATATGCGTATAACATAATATAACACTGGCTTTTTTTAAATAGAGCCTCTTTCATGAATAAAAACATTTGAACAATGTTCAAAAGTTTTATTTCCTACCTTCCTTATAATATAATTTTATTAAAACAAATAGAAAATATTTAAGTATTTCTCATAAAAAATATACTTTTTCATATCAAACCTATGTTAAAAACTCGCCGATAAAGTGATTTCGCGCGCGGTGTAAGTTTATTTTCGATTTTTTTTGTGAGTGTATTACAGCGTATTACTCTTATTTTTTTATTTATATAGATACAACATTCAAAAGTAGGAAAAGTAATAGATTTTTTATAAATCGGGTAAATATCTCAAAGGGTACGAAAACCTATATAAGTTATAAGGCCTTGGTTTTGATTAAGTTTGTGTACTATTACTAAATTGTTTTGGACAACTAATACTTTTCTGATTTAGGAGATGAAATTATAAATTCACTAATTATACTATTAATATAACATTATACAAAAACTTATCTCATAACGGTTACAAAGTATTTGTTTATTTAAAGTGCGACGTCACTCACTCAACGGAAACTTGATTCAAATATAAATACTGGTAAAAATAGTAGCGACTTTATTTTTGAAAATAATAACTAGTAAATTTAAGTTTAACAATTTATTTTATTTAAGATTTTTTTTTACGTCTACAAACAAATGTTTGTTTACCGATAAATTATCAATCACCATCAATTATACTAAATGTGCTTTATCTTTTCTGAATTTTTACCCATTTCCCCTGTTATTTGCCATTTTAACAATAAATTCTACAAAGATAAATCGTTATGATGGCATTTAGCCAATAGGAGATTGACAGTTTAAACTAAATTTAATGATTCAATATATAAATCTCAATTCTAACATTAGTTGCCAAAAATTCTTCAACATTCACCCAAAGGTACATTTATCACCAAAATACATCCAGTGTGGCGAATTTATTTTAGCTGGCAACGTTCAAGATGAAGAAATATTTTTATCATAGTGATGACATAAAATGCAATAGAACACAGGTAAAATTTTATCGATAAATAAACCGACTATGGCAAACACTACTGTCTACGACAAATAATTTTCCGTTGTGTGTGTGATTGTGTGTTAATTTGGACACTAATATAGGTAGCATTGAGATTTATGAGTGGTAGTTGTGTGCGAATAGTAATCATAGGTTTTGTCAACAATTTGGAGTCAATTCAATTATGAAGTAAAGGGAAATTTGATTAAGTTTCAACCAAACGCTATATTCTACCTACGCACGTTTCAGACCATGTTTAATTAGGTTACTTCTAGTTTATTAAGTTTCCGTTGATTACTGAATAAATAATATGAACATAGTAATTTTTCTTATAAATTACTTGTCATGAATGCATTTCTCTTCCAAAGATGTAGAAGAATAAAAATTATACTTTTTAATTAATAGCCGATGCTTATTAAAATATGTTGTAATACAATCATTTAAGAATTTATGATATTATATGAAGGGATATTTCAGGCAACGTGATTTTAAACCTCGTTATATAAAAGAGCACTCGCGATTGAAACGCTGAGTAAACAGTGAATTGTAAAACTAGGTTAACTCCAACATTTATTTGAAGTGTATCGAGGGTAGGAACTAGGAATGTTATTTATTCAAGTAACAATGAACGGCGCTGTGAGATCATTTATTCAGGCCAATGGAAGGACTCTGTTGATTACTTTTCATACACCTACCGCACTAGCGAAATATTGCGCTATGAAAATGTATTTGTACGGACATTTCTACAAATAATAAACATCTCAGGGATCCATGATCATATCTGTGTGAAACAAATTAAACATTAAAAGGTAATTGAAAATAGTTACAAACGTATGTTACTACATAAATTAGATGGATTTGAAAATAAAAATGAAATAAATCCATTTTTAAATTTTATAATATTTCAATATAATATTATTAAAAAGAAGACCGTAAGCTACATTGATAAAAAGAGTTACCTTATAAATAAGGTATTATCAAAATAAAGATATACCTACGTAAAGAAATCGTAATTAATAACAAAGCAGGATTTATATTTAATATTCTAGTCACAGAAAGAATATTAGTTTATTATACAATATGAGTTCATTAGTTGATAAGTTAATATATTGTGCGGAACTTATTTGACCCGAGTTTATGCGCTCGAGATCCATATAGAGTTTTATATTCTTTTTAGTTCCATATATTGCGGCCGCACGTATGAGCTATAAATTTTGTCGCTATGGCTTTTATGTTGAATAAAATATGAACTAAAGTGCACTAGTTATTCATATTGTATTGAATCTGTTAGTTTGTTTGGTTTAATTAAAAAGTATTTTCATTGAATGTCCTTTATAAAATTCTAAGTTAAGTTTCTGCTTTTCTAGAAATGTTTTAATAAAACTTGGAAATGTATAAAAGTGAAAGATGTTTATTCATGTTTAAATAAGTCAAGTTTTTTAAATTACAATATCGTGTCAAAGAACGTAACCAAGTGGGGCTCGAGAGACACTGCAAGCTCTTGACATCGCGAGTGGTGAAGCGGCCGGATCAAGCAAATTTAGCACTTGCTGAGTGAATTGAACAAACTTGTTCTATTTCGTACAGGCCCTTTTTATATTTGTTTGAAGTTTCTCTTTTTTTTTAGTTTAGATTGCAGCTTATATTATGGCTAACCTTAAATACAGGACTTATTTAAGGTTGGAAGCCTATCATTGAATTTTAAAATAAAATTTTATTTTAAAAGAGTTATTTAGTTAGAGTTTATATTTTTATTTTATACACAATTGCTATAAATATTTAAACAAAATTTTGCGATATTTGTATTCATTAAATACAAATACAAAACGCAAAATAAGATTAAACTTTGAAAATTACACTATAAAACATTTGTTATTGTATTAATTATTAACTTTGTAAAATAATTATAATGGTCTTTAAGGAATATACATTTAATATATTATTACTCTCTGTAATTAGGTTTAATTTGGTATGTATAATAAATAATACGTGCTTATGCACATTTCCCACAATTTGCATTAAAATAACGAGGTAAAAGAATTTTAAATATTAATTTCTTTACAAATCAATACATTGTTATTGAGTATAGTTCCACTCATATTACTAGTTTATATTTTATTTATAAGAAAAAAATCGACACGCACACACAAATCTATACAAGGTTAGAATAAAATGATATTATGTCTTATCTTTAATAAATAATATGTTTATAAACTAGAAATACACTCAAAAACTCAACATCCTTAATTTTTGTAATATGGTATTTTATTACAACTTATTTAAAAATACAAAAAACAATAAATTTATTGATATGATAATGATTCAGGAACTAGATATTGTAGAGTTCTTTAATGAGGTGCAATAATGTCTTTTTATTTTTACTTTGTGGGAGCAAACATGTGCTTGAAAGGCCAGACTGAAAACAAATTGAATAAAATATCAACGCGGCTTTCATTTTGCTCAAATATATGAATATTATGTGTAAGTGAATTTAGTTTTTTTTTTAATCTTTTTACGTGATGGCTTAATGTCTCTTCGAATAATTAAATTAAATAATTTACCTGTTTGTTAGCAGTAATGAGTTTGAAGAGGATATAAAATTGAAGATAATAAGAGAAAAAAATATTTTTATACTACACATTATTACTATTATTGTTGTTTTTTACCAAAAAAATAATAGAGAACTATTTGTTTTTGATTGAGACTTTTATGATAGGACCATTTAGAATTGAAAATATATTATTTGCAATTTGTAGAAAAAGTTCCGGGGAAAGTTATAGGCGATGGTTATAGTTATAGGATGTAGTTATAATTACGCTACAACTTCTATAACAAGAATTAAAAAGTATTTTTTAGATATAATAATAGTTGGATAAGTATGATAGTATCCAAAAAGCCATCAATAAAATATTGTTTCAAATGTATCGCTCTTTTTTAGCCCACCCAAATGGAGTCACGGGTAGAAATTAGTCATTAAAAACCACACGTTATTATATATAATTATGAGGTATTTTTACAATGTATCACAAGACGTTATTATGTAGTGGCCTATATTTGTTATTTCTATTATAAAGTAATAACTAAATCGATTGGTAATGATTAAGGTTTTACAAAAATAGACTTATAAGTATGTCAAATTATTTATATATAGTTACCGAGTTAGTTGAGTAATCAATTTTATAAAAAAACTTAAATATGACCATGTTGAGATAAATTTCTAACTCAACATATACTTAATCTTTATAAATTATATAACTTATAGCAATTCCCGGTGTTAATGTACATGATATACTAATACATTTAGACGTACATTACTATCTTTTTAAGAATCCTTCATGTAAAGTTATCTGAATATCTTTAATATATTAAAAGTTACATGACGCACACATAGACAAAATATAATACGTTTATCATTGGCTAGAATATAATATCTCCTATTATAATTAGAATTTAAATGCCATTATATTTACAACTTTCTTCAGGTACATGTATGTATAATAAAAGTTTTAATAGACACTTCAAGTATATTAAAATTTATTAATTGAAAAATGTGATATTTTTCTATTACAAAATCCAATTATATTTACTGTTTTATAAATTGTCAACGTGAAGTGCATATTAGAGTAAAGTTTTATGTCTATAGGAATTATTAATTGATAGACTCACCGCCCAGAACAAAAATACTGGATATACTCAGCAATAGTAGACTCGACGTCCCAAAGAACTTCATCCTTCTCATCTGATACCAAGAAAAACAATATAAGTACATGTGATAATTATTAACAAAATAAATTTAATTAAATATCAACAAATATTTAATAAATAAATAAAATATTAATAATAATATTTAGAGTATTTTTTACCTGTAATAGATTTTAATGAAACTTTGTCGAGCTATTTTATGAATTGGACGTAGGTTCACACGTCGACCTACGATCGCACTGTTCCGCACTCGCTTCGTAGCCGTCGTAGAGGTGACGTAGCATTGGATATGTGACGTTTACGATGTTAATAGCTTGGGCCGTCTGTTACGTGGTTACATAATCTTGTATGTACCAAGTATTACATGACGTATTTCTAGTATGAATCCATGCATCTATTAAAAAATATTTATTTATATAATCGAGACGCAAACACAATAAAAGATTAATAAATCATAATCTAAAATCTGGATTTTTTTCATTCTTTAAATTAAGATAATATAACTACGTAACGAATTCTTGGAATTATAAAAATAATATTTAAAAACATGTTTTTTAATAATTATTTTTCGATAAAGCTAACTTTGTATAATTTGCCTTTCTGTTAAAAAATAATTGTTAACTTGAAAACTCTGTTCCAAATATAACATATGTGATAGTTTTTGGTTCATTTACATCTGTTTGTACTCGGAAATTGTTTTTTTATGTTAACATAAGTAGGAGTACTTATGTTAATATTACTTCTCGTAAAAAAGCTGCAAACTACTAACTAATAAGGTTGAACTAAAATATATGAAGAAATAATAATCTGACATAATACAGATAAGCAATTTGCAGCCGTTGGCGGAGTGGTAAGCGCAGACGCTCAACGTATAGCGGCGCAACGGGGCTCGGGTTCGATTCCCGGCAGGGACAGGCATGTATGTGATGAGTGTAGATGTCTGTATTTTTGAGTTTGGCCGTTTATTAAATATATTCTCAGCATTTATAATGTGTATTTCTATGTATTTGTATCGTTGTCTAACATCCTTAACACAAGCAAATAATTTGCTTCCTTAGGGGTCAGACCAATTTGTGTAATTTGTCCTGATTTATTATTATTATTATTAGTTTTGAACATCAAGCTATTGACTAGGATTATAAATAGTCCGCTTTATTTAGTACAAAACCAACCCCGAACAATGCTAGAGAATAACAAAAGAGCTCGTTAGTTGAACTTTGAATACTCATTGTCATTAGGCGTTGACATTTATGAAGGAAGGAAGGTGTCATGTTTGTTTTATAGGATCGCTTAATCAGTGGTTGATTTCTATAATAAAGAAAATCTATGTTTGAAAATATCTACAAACATGTATAGGCATGTTAAGTTTTTTTATTTTTTTTTCAATCAAATAGACTGAAAAATAAACCGCTACGGATAGGTATTCGAACCCGCGACCTCTGGGAAACCATCCCATCGCTTTAACAATTGAGCTACCCTATCGCTACCCGTCCGAGAAAGACAATCCTATATAAAATGCCTAATTCTCCGACACGGGTATGTTTATTTAAAAAAAAAAACTAATTTAAGTCTTTGATATAACAGGAGTACCTTAATTAAAGTATTTTGAAAGTTAGGAAATTTTGTTGCTTTAAAGTTACATTGTTTGAATTTTGAGATCTAGATTCTAGGTCATCGACGCATCAATCTGCATTGCGACGCTTTCAACTCGTGGCATCATTTATACCATAATGAGATGCCTAAGTGCACCTTGAGGCAGCATTGCGAACCTTTAATTAAATTAACATTGTAATAATAACCATGTATTAGAGAAAATAATATTATTAGTCTCTATGTAAGCGAGGTAGTTACAAAAATAGCTTTATTGATGTTATCAAAAGATTTATACTGTTTATTTGCAATATTGAGTATTTATCATCATGTCTGTTATTTCTATAGCTTTTATCTTTATTTTTCACGTAAATATACAAAGAAAAGTATTATATAAAATGAAATATCGCTTTGATCTATTGATTTTCTATGGATATAAATACTTTAACTTATTATGATGGTTATAAATAAAGCAAACAAGCTACTTAAGTAATTTACTTAAGTCTCTTACGATAATTATATTCATAAGGTTTCTTATCCTTGAATATAATTGAAAGTAAATTAAAAAGTCTTTAAATAAATCATTCAAAACTAATAGTTTATAATATACAAAATAAACAATATACAACGATGAACTATATTAATTATATTGAAACATAGCTCTCATTTTTTCAAAGTCGTTAAGGGTTCGCAAAGGGTATCACGATAAGTTTAGGGTAACGTAAAGATTTATTTAAAGGTTACAGAAGCTTCATCTTCATTCCCCTTCCCCCTTCATTCCCCTTCCCCCGTGACACGAAGAGACCGAACCCAAATCATATATATAAATAGCTCAATTTGTACAGATTTGTTATATCAGGGATTCTTTCAGGTGTCTGAGAAAATTGTTCTTTTAAATATTTAAGAGATAAAGTATATATTTGTAACATCAATAAATGACGATAAAGTTATAATGATAACATATAACATTCCATTCCATTCCAGCAACATTGACTGTAGTTTAATACGAGATGTAAAATGTAAATCATATTTGCATAGATTATTTAATTTGGTCAGTAAAAACTATGGTTATTGGAGGAGAGATATTTTGACAGTTAACCCCAAAAACGGTAATGTTTCTAAACGTTTAATATTAAACAATACTAGCAACGTCGACTTCGAGTGATATTGAGTTTATACTACAGGATATCTTTGTATACAATATTAACGTTGTGCCTCCACTTTATTAATCTCTGGTATCTTCTAAGATATCTATTTCAATGAAATGCTGTTTAAGACAGTACGGATTTACATGAAATGTACTACATATGGATTTAATTGGTTACTAAAATATATATGTATCATACCTTCCTCTTGAATCATTCTATCTATTTAAATAAAACCGCATCTCAATGCGTAGGTTAGTTTTAAAGATTTAAGCATACATAGGGATAGACAGCGGGAAGCGAATGCTTTATACTACCTATGTGTATAGAAGATACCATACGAATACATTGTTGTTTAAAATTCTAGTTTTGACAGCCTTTAATTTATCGAAATTATTTCCTTCATCTCTGAAATTTTATAATGTAAGGGTTTTTTTCTTACCAATGCTAATTTACGTAATATCAACGAAATAACAACAAAAATATATATTTGTAATTGGTCTACTGTTTTTAAATTACATACGTAGTTTATACCTAATAAACAATAACTTTCATGATTTAACACATTTCAAACTAATAGGCACATCCGCAGCAAGCCATATAATTATTCAATAACATTTGTTCGATTGAGTTGAGTTTGAATTTATGATTAGCGATGGCCGTGAGCGGCACAGTTACATTATAACAAGTGACCCCGATCTCCCCTCGTTTCACTGTTGTTATGCCAAGAATAAACTAGCTCTCATCTAGTTTCGAATTTCTGCCCTCAGGCTTGCCAAGTTTTTCATTTCAACAACGTCTATTTTTCTTGCTTCAAATTGACAGAAATAAAGAAGGTTGAGACGTGCTTCATTTAAACAACCTGTACATTGGACGTTATTTGTTTTCCATAATTGAATACTCCGAAAATGATTGTAAATTATTTTGTTGGAAATGTTATGGAAGTAATTAAAACAAATTGCCTTCCTTTGTCAGTGTATCAAATATGCTACATGCAGAGACAGCTACTCGCTGTGAATAATGTTGTCATATTCACGTCCACGAAGACCTAACATTAGTTAGAAATACATTTATAGTGCGTGAGTCAAAAAGGTTCTATAATGATGCAGCAATTATTCAGAACAATGAGATCCGCTGATATGATTAGGGTTGTTTTATCTGTATGTCCGGCAAATGTCCCACCAAATTACAATAGTGTTTTGTTTCCAAATTATTGTATAAAATTCGATAACTATTTTGCACAATTCATATATAACAGTGTAAAATATTAAATTCCTTTGGGATATAAACGGGTAAACTTTGATAATAAATAAGAAAGACGCGTGAAGTTTATAAGTATGCAAGGGCCTCGGGATATTTTGTTTTTCTTATCTCAAAAACGCTTTCAAAGAAATTGTAGTTTCAATATACGAAGTAACTTTAAGAGGATTTTTCAACTTTCTTGGTAGTAAAGTATTATCCAACTTTTATTTTTATGCGCAATAATTTTGTTTATTTCGGACAAGAGTTTTTATATGCAGGAAGTTGTATACAAGAAGGGGGACATCCGAATTGTACTCGGCCTTGCCAGTTGTCTCTTCTCTAATAATAGGTCTAATGCACGTCACTACCTTAGAGATGAATCAACGAGTCTCGTTTATCGAAATCTCAGTCTAGATTAATCTATTGTTCGTAAAATAAAAGTTGTAGTTTCAAATCATAAAATCACGAGCAGTTCTATGTTCTATGAGTATTTTGTTAAATGTGTTCCTCATGAAAAAGTTTACCAATTAATTAAAAGTAGTTACAAATGAATAAAATTACTATTTAGACTGAATTACTGATTTTATGCATTGTCAATATATATCAATTGCATATTGGATAAGAAGTGTAAGATAAACAACAATTATAATCGTATATATTACAATGAGATTGGATATTATAATATACGTATAGATATATATTATTAAATAGTTGTAAATATTTTGCTGTTTGTATTGTAAAAGTTACGGTTTGAAAAATTACGGATTTTGTTACTACAAACAACGCGTTAGATTGATTTCTAATCAGAAATATGTATTTATTTGTCGGTTTAATTATCGATCTAACAACAAATTGGTTATTGGTATTGATAATTAATTCAAGGAATGGATTCTAATTTTAAATTGTAGTAACGAAATGGGATTTAGCCACTAATAAAGCGAGTTTATTCCACAACTCGACAGTCCCATGACAACTGGCTCTATTTCGTCATACTAGTCCTAGGGGACAAACCCTATACATATTTTAGACAACCCACCAATCTTGTCCTTGCTTACATAATGGCAAAATAAATCAAACACGATTGTTTCTCACTTTTCCATCTAAACTTTATAAGGAAGGTCCTTTTTTAGCTTTGTTTTATTGTTGTTTGTTGTCATATTGTAAATGTTTTCAATTTAATAAAATAATTACGTTAAAAAAAACCGACTTCAAAACTAAATAGTAAAAAATAATTAAGGTTTAATATTAATTATATAGTACCTATCATATGTTTGTCCTATTTAATAATAGGTTTGAAGGCGCTGTCAAGCCTTAAACAAATAATCATATTTGATTACTTAAATGAATACGAGCAAATTAATACAATGGAATGCCTACTTTAATGATTAAGATACGTATATGAATATTAAACATAAAAAAGAGCAATTAAATCTAAATCATTCATTAAAAATCCAACTGTAAATTAAGATACTTTTCTTAAGTTGCACAAATTATAAATACATACATAATAGAAACAGAATAGAACAGAACATAAAAGCTACAAATAAAACAAATAAACGTTGAACAGTCAAGTTGCGAAGTATCTTAATTTTTTTTCTAAAGAGAAAGAGAATGAAAATGCAGAAAAAATCTGGACATACTATGTTTAAGAAAAATATAAGATTATCATTTCTGTTGGTATCACGACACTAAGTATTCCAGAGGGCGTACTATATTCAGTGAAGCCATAACAGTTAATTAACAGTGTAACTTAGTGTTAGTACAAACAATTTGCCTTATTGTCTGTATTTTAATCAAAGCTTGAACAGCTAATGCATGTTCGAGGAGAGGTTCAGATAGATAAATTGCATAGAAAAGTGTTATTTGTAATTGAAAATTAATTAAATTATCAACAAAAACTCTTCACAAATAAAATGACAGAAAGAAAAGCATTAGAAATAAAACGAAAACCACATCAATGTCTACATAATAAAAAATTAGACTACTAGTACATATAGCAACAATGAATACAAAAATTTTCATACAAATAACAGAGTTCCTCTTATGCCTTAAAATATTTGAAGCCAACAATCAGGAATTTTGATTGGATTTAGTGGATGTACATAGTAATTTAATTTGCAATTTGAAATTGAACGTAGTAGGGGAGCATGTCATCGTAATATATAAGAATAGTATTTAACTAATTTAAAAAAATAGATGTTGACACAACCCCTAAGTATTTATATTGAGGCTTAACTTAATCAATATCGTAACAAATCCTCTCAAAGTTAAGAAACGTGAAGGTTACAAATTTAGGATGGCATCCATTACATTTTTTTTTACTTTTCTACGTAAATTTTCTACTCAGATATAAAAGTGGACTTGAATTAGAAATAATAAATTAATTTTCTTCATGTATCTAATATTTTTTTTATAATTATGTTCACAAATATTTTATATTTCTTTTATCTCTAAAACGAATTACAAATAACATTAAGATTGTAGATATTATTATTATTATTATTGCCATCATCTACGAGTATATTGTTACTGGCCAAACAACCAACTACCATTATATTCAGCTTGTGAATGTTTTAGTTTATTTATTTTAGTAAATGTAGGTTCATATCACGTTTACTTTACAAAAATAAAGTGGTGAGATTTAATTATTTTTTTAATTTTCTAACATTGTCTCAAATTGATCTTGTCATACATTTTTAAGAACTTTAATGTGTACATTGCGTTTAAATTGTTGGGATGAATACTTTTTATCATTGAATTGAATTTATAAAAACACTGTTGATATATAAACATTTATAAAGTGAGAGCCTTTTAACTTTTACCGCAGGTCATCGCTGTACGTGACTTTTATAGCGAGATAATATTTACATGCGGGGAGGACAAAATATTATACTCCGAGGAAATAACTTTTAGGGACATATTTAATTCCAAGTTATTTTTATTGTTTGATATTTCGTTTATGCAAAAAAGTTATATAAATAAGGTAATTGTACAATTAATGTAATGCAATGTATAATAAAATATATGTATGTATGAATTAAAAATATTTAAAATATAACTCCGGTGACTCCATACAGTCTCATTGCTAAGACGTTACATTCATGAAAATTAAGAACACACTGTATCTCCCTTTATCATAAACATATTAGGGATACAAATTGACCTAAATATTACTCACATTTGCATTTTTGAATGTGGCATTTGTGTTACTGGTAATTTGTGTAATCCGGTATTTTACACAATATATTTTTTTTTTTTTTTGTCTGTCTATGCTGTTAGCCCTGTTGGCTATTACAGCGTCACCGGGGGAAACACACAATATATAGATAATGTGTAAAGTACCTAAAACGTGTAGCTAAGGTATAAAATATTATTTATTTTGTACTTTTCCTAGGTATTCTATAGGAACATTCTATAGGAACAGGTAGGAAGGCTTGACGAACTTTATTAACTAGTTTCAAGGTAAGGCGGTGTTAAGACATTCATAGATAATTAACAGTTTGTCATTAAATATTATTTAAAAAAATCGTATTCCAAAAAGTTAGTTCCAAGCAAACAAACAAACAAACGTACACGTGAAATTAATAAAAGCGTGTTAAAAAGATAACGTTCCTAATCTAGAATTGACACTCCGTACTATGAAAAATATTACAGCAAGAATATGTCAAATGTAATTGCTAAAAATACTAATAAGTGTTCCTCGTGTAAGAATAAATATGTTTTTCCTTACTTAATATTTGTCCAGAATTGTTTTGTTTCTTAAGTTTTATACTTGTTACGTACCTGAATACTTGTAAGTAAATTACATCGCTACTTTTAGCCAAAAGAATATTTAGTATCACGAATGTTTGACTCACATTTGATCTTCAAAACAATGAGACATAAATAAAATACAAATTTTCAATAAATTAGAGGATGAAGAATTTATTAATTCTGATACTTTGAAAAGAAGTTTTATTTTTTGTCAGTATTTCTTTGGCTCTATATGTCATACTTTATTATTACGACTGGATTTCCTTCATATTATGTCTATATTTTTTCTGCTTCATTAACTATGGTGTTTTAAGTAACTTTCTTAATGTTGATATACTGTTTATTTATACAGGTTTGTAAAACGTTCCTATTTAATTTTTTTGTATTTATATTATCCTCGTCATTGAGCCTTTTCTTTATTTTGTTGCGACCCTTTTGAATACTTAATGTAATGTTCATAAATTTCTGTCGTCTCGAGAACGGACGCCTCGTAGTGACATCAAAAATGGCGTGAATAAATTTCAATGAAGTTTTTTTATTAAAATACGAAGGTATAAGAATGTGCTACCTATTAATTAAAATAATAAAAAGTATTTCATACGCATTGAATATGTTTTGGATAGGTCAAAAAATATATATAAATAACCCCCGATACGAAAAGACCTCTATAAAAAACAAAAATAATATTATTATGTATAATTGAAGTCGTTGCGTTGGGGGACCGTTGTACGTACGTTGATGATGGTGTCTATTTTACGAAGTTAATCATTGAGAACTTAGATTATACGATTCGATATCGTAATTTCTTTATTTGCCTTGTTAACTTGCATTTTAATTTATTTCTATATTAAACGGTCCCCCGACGCAACGAATTCAATAAGTACATAATAATGTCATTTTAGTTCTTTTTAGAGGTCTTTTTGTATAGGTTTTTTTTTAATTTTTAATTTAATTTTTAATCAATTTGTGATAAATATAATCTTAACATATTTTAAGTCTGAAAATGTAGATTCTGTACATATATTATGTATAGTCATGTTTTAAATTTTAATACTTAGAATATTAAAAAAAATGGTTTTTAGCATAATCTGCTCAAAGTCGTTATCTATTGCACAGATAACTGCACTTTGTGCAGATAACGCCTTTGAGCAATAAAGCATTATTAAGAAGGTACAAAATCTTTATTAGGATGTCACATTTAGTATAAGACAAACAGAATATAAGAAAAGATAAAAGTAAAAAAATATAATATTAAAATACAAATATTTAATAAAAAACTGATGATAGTAACAATTATAAAAACATATCTTTTGGGGAAGAGGATAGTGCATGTTTTAAGATATATATTTTTCTTAGTTCTTGTTTTTAATTTTAATTTATTGTAATGTACTTTTTTAACCTCTATAATGTTTTTTTTTAATTATTTTTGTTTGTCTATCTTATACTTCATTTTGGGTTTATTTTAGTTGAGTTTACAATCTCCGAATAAAAGTTCTATCTTTCATTTGCAAGAGTTTGTTACTTCTGACGTGCCATGACGCAATGAATATCAACAACGGCTTTAATTCCGCTAAAAATAAGTTGTAATAAAAGACATGTAGTTAATCAGTAATATAGTAAGACAAGCTTAAGAAAACAAAATTTAGTAAACTAACATTAACTAAATTGACATACTAACATAATAACATTACAAACACATTGACCTTGTTACCTATTATTTATTAAGTAATCGAATCATTGATGTCAGCTTAGAAATAGATTAAGGTCAGACTGTGTAATATAATGCTGGAATTTACAAAAAGCTAAGTAAATAATAAATTATTTCGATATCTATCTATACATATAATAAAATTGTCACAGATGATAAATGATATGGTGATAAAAAAAACATAAGAGCAAGAGAACCTAAAACAATTGTCTTTCATTTTGTCTGTTTGTCTGTATATCTGAAGGTCTGTATAATCTCAGAAACGGCTAAACTAATTTGAATGCGGTTTTCAAGAATATATTGTAACAGTCTTCACTTAACATTTAGTGTTTATTTCATTTGAATCAGTTAAGAAATAAATAAGTTATGTCAATTTATGTCAACCAAGTAATAAATACGATGCAAATCTTCTTATACACATGTAATAAATCTTTAGAGGAGTAGTCTCTGTACATTAAAATTATTAAAAAATATATAGGCAGGATGTAAAGGGATAACTAACAGAATCCATTTCTATTACATATTGATGGTACATATTGATAGTACATATTGATGGTACGTATTGATGGTACCTTCATATTTATAGTCCATACTAGCTGTGCCTGCGACTTTACACGCGTAGATTTCGAAATCTATAATTATCTACAGTTTATACATGGGTATACTGGGTACTAATACATACCTTTTGTTCTTGGTTTATTTTTATATTTTTTTTGTATGTAACAGAGTAGGTAGTCTGATTTCGTATTTATTTTATTGGAAAGGGTAGCATTATTCCCTAAGGGGAGGACTACTTTTTCAATGTAGAAAAAAAGTTTTACCGAAATGGTACGAAAATAAGAGATTATTTACTTCTTTATTTGTTTTTATGAAAAAACACTAAATGAAAAATGAAGCCCATGACATTATATTTCCTAAAACTGCAATAAAACCGGTTAAACCGTTTCTGATATTAGTGTTCAAAAACATGTATACAGATGTACAGACATACAAACATACAGACGAACAGACAAAATGAAAAACCATTGTTTTTGCTTGCTTATATAAAGGTCCCAGCATTATGAATTTTTAAAATATTTTCCATGTACAGACAGCGATCAGTTACAGTTTCATTATATGTATAGATATGCATAAATTTCTTAAACGATTTAAATACCTATATCTTTTGATAGAGTGAGGAGTGTGCAATGAAAGTGAAAAACTAGATGTTAATCAGAATGACGCTCAAATTTTGACGTATAACACTTATTTACATTGGCCACATATTTTTTCGTGTTGCCTGCTCAACTAAAAGATAAATAGATAAACAGACTAAATCTTTTTTAAATGTTAGAAAATGATTGTGTTAATTATCCGTTCACATCCTGGTTATATATTTGGTTTATATTTCCAATGACTCTACAGATTTGTTGCATGTATAAAAGAAGATTTGCATTACGTGCTTGGGATAAATTGAAATAACTTTTTTATTTCTAAACCGATTTTTATGAAATAAACACTAAATGTTAACTGAAGACTACTACAATATGTTACTAAAAACTGTATCTAATTTGGTTAAGCCGTTTCTGAGATTAGCGTGCACAAATGTACAGACATACAGACTAACAGACAAAATAAAAAACCATTGTTTTGAGTTCTTTTGCTTATATAAAGGCCTCCTTTTATGGTTTTTTTTTAATATATTCCAAGTACAGTAATCGATCAGTTACAATTTTATTATATGTATACTAGCAGACTCGGCCACGCGTTGCTGTGGTTGATATGGTTTTGGATATACCTATTACATTGTAGTAAACTATTTAAGAAGTCACGGTATTAGAAAAAATAAAATTAAAATTAACAAAAACCTCCGACCGCTAAGTAAAGGAAAAAATTTAAAATGCAAGTAAATTTATCAAGGCCAATAACGAAATAACAATATTTTGATATAAAACAATATTGTGACTTAAAATTAAGATGTAAGTTATTCTATGTTTCAAGTTGGATCAAACTACACACGGTGTGCAAATTTGATTAAAATCGGTTAAGTAGTTTAGGAGTCCATCGCGGACAAACAACGTGACACGTAATTTATATATATTAAGATATTGATAGTTCGTATTGATAGTACGTATTAATGGTACATATTGATAGTATGTATTGATAGTTAGTATTGATGGTACATATTGATGGTATAAGTCGGTAGTACGTATTGATAGAACATATTGATAGTAAATATTTATAGTACGTATTGATAGTAAATGATCATAGTACGAATTGATAGTTAATATTGATAGTACGTATTGATAGTACATATTGATAGTTTATATTGATAGTATATATTGATAGTACATATTGATAGTATATATTGATAATATATATTGATAGTAGGTATTGATAGTGCATTTTGATAGTATATATTGATAGTACATATTGATAGTGCATTTGGATAGTATATATTGATAGTACATATTGATAGTGCATATTGATAGTATATATTGATAGTGCATATTGATAGTATATATTGATAGTGCATATTGATAGTATATATTGATCGTGCATATTGATAGTATATATTGATAGTATATATTGATAGTGCATATTGATAGTATATATTGATAGTGCATATTGATAGTTTATATTGATAGTACATATTGATAGTATATATTGATAGTACATTTTGATAGTATATATTGATAGTACGTATTGATAGTATACATTGATAGTACATATCGATAGTATATATTAATAGTACATATTGATAGTATACATTGATAGTATATATTGATAGTATATATTGATAGTACATTTTGATAGTATATATTGATAGTACGTATTGATAGTATACATTGATAGTACATATCGATAGTATATATTAATAGTACATATTGATAGTATACATTGATAGTATATATTGATAGTACATTTTGATAGTATATATTGATAGTACGTATTGATAGTATACATTGATAGTACATATCGATAGTATATATTAATGGTACATATTGAGAGTATACATTGATAGTATATATTGATAGTATATATTGATAGTACATTTTGATAGTATATATTGATAGTACGTATTGATAGTATACATTGATAGTACATATCGATAGTATATATTAATAGTACATATTGATAGTATACATTGATAGTATATATTGATAGTACATTTTGATAGTATATATTGATAGTACGTATTGATAGTACATATTGATAGTGCATATTGATAGTATATATTGATAGTACATATTGATAGTATATATTGATAGTGCATATTGATAGTATATATTGATAGTACGTATTGATAGTGCATATTGATAGTATATATTGATAGTGCATATTGATAGTATATATTGATAGTATATATTGATAGTATATATTGATAGTGCATATTGATAGTTTATATTGATAGTTTATATTGATAGTATATATTGATAGTACATATCGATAGTATATATTAGTAGTACGTATTGATAGTATACATTGATAGTATATATTGATAGTACATTTTGATAGTATATATTGATAGTACGTATTGATAGTGCATTTTGATAGTATATATTGATAGTACATATTGATAGTGCATATTGATAGTATATATTGATAGTGCATATTGATAGTTTATATTGATAGTATATATTGATAGTGCATTTTGATAGTATATATTGATAGTATATATTGATAGTGCATATTGATAGTAAATATTGATAGTGTATATTGATAGTTTATATTGATAGTATATATTGATAGTATATATTGATAGTACATTTTGATAGTATATATTAATAGTACGTATTGATAGTATACATTGATAGTACATATCGATAGTATATATTAATAGTACATATTGATAGTATATATTGATAGTACATATCGATAGTATATATTAATTGTGATAGTATATGTAGTGATAGTATATATATTATTATGTGCTAATAATAAAAAAAAAATAAAGGTGAGACATTTAAAAAATATATAAGCTTGTAAAGTCATCTATTTTCCCTTAAATTGAGTCTGCTGTATCTTATCCTGCTGATTCTGTATCTTACAATAAACCAAAGGTGTACCTTTAGACATAGAATTTTACAAAGTCCTGTCCTAAAAGGAACTCTTATGCCAAATTCGAGATTCCTAATACTTGTAGTTTCTGAGACTTCGTGATGAATCAATGAGTAACCTTTTGCTTTTATAAATATATATGATTTTTGTTTTTATATTAACTTAAAATTCTATTATTCTTCCTTATAAATTGTATAAAAATATAGTTTTATGGAAACGCTTACCTCAAAATATACGGATGTCCAATGTTTAATTTTGTGCTTTTTAATTTATCTTGGCAATTACATAAACGTTTAAATCATAGCCTATCATATATTGTGATATTTTATTAAAAAAATATATAACTAAGATAAGTAAATACATTATCTGTTGTTAAAATAAGTAAATAAGTACATATTATTAACAAGCGCTTCGTGTAGTGAATGACCCTGATTATTTCATAGTTTTTATGTTTTTGAGGTTAGTAGAATATCCATAATTTCCTTTAAGTTACAGATGTCTGTCTGGAACGGTATTCTATAAAGATATATTTAGAAGGTATAGTAAAAAAAGGAGTTTATATTAGACTATCTTTTACACACATATTTTCAAGAGTTTTCTATACCTCACTTAATAGACAAATATAGATTCCGTTTAGCTGGCTTTAAGTTAAATAAAGAGTAAAGAAAATAAATAACGATAAAAGAGAGAGAAAAAGATTAAGAAAAAAATAAATAAAAGTATTTCTAAGCCTATCTGCTATAATTATTAAGGGTCAAAATAATGTAGCCTGAATTGTTATGCTAAAATTGATACGGTATAAGTTTAACAGACTACTTTCATTTATATATAGGCTCTAATGGATACTGCTACGCAACATCGCGACAGTAATAAACGAGAAGTGATTTGTTCAATTTTGGTATGCTTTTTGTTTCTGAATAAGGGTCCCAAAATACGATCTCTCTTTTATTTAGTAAACAAATTATTACTATGATAGCTGTATAGACAAACTCTTTAGAACTAAGTTGTTACATGTTCAAATAAGTGTTAATTTGATCTTTCACTCAAGCGACAGCCATTTCTTGAAAAATATTATAATTCATTTATTACTTAAAAGTTGTTATTTTATAATAACTGCATATAATTTAGCTAGTTGTCGTTTGTACATTCGTTGAAGATTGAATCTTAATTGTGTCTTTACATGACTCTAATTATTATATCGACATTAGTACAGAGAGACGGATCTAATCCGCTGACGACTGGCAGCGAGATAAAGTAATTACCACGATAATTACAACGAAATACAAACATTTGGCATGTTCCAGTAACGGGTGATAATCTCTTTATAAAATATGAATACTTACATAATTATAAATACCTTAAGCATGCATCAGCCCATCATTATTATTTATTATCTAATACGAGAAAGTGACAATTTGTTTCTGTTAAATTAAAAAAGAACTTGCGGTCATGTTGAGACTCCATGATACATTACTGCTACTATTGGTTGAATTTCTAGTTAATCCATTATACATTTAATAAATCAGAAAACTATAACTAATTAAATAAATGAATTAAAATGCATTAAAATATGTACATTAAATCCTTGAAATTATCAGAACTGTTTTTTGTTTAATTAAATACAATGAAGAGTTTACATTATATACTAAGAGCCCGTGAACCCCAGACCTTCCTTATTTTATAAAAGCTGAAAGTTTGTCAGCGCACACTACCAATACAGGTAAGAACGATGGCGCATTATGAAGTTCAGACTATAGTGGCTTCAGCAGGTAATCAGTGCTGAAGGTGAAAAAATTACTACTTTACTTTCGTCATATTATAAAGGCTGATTTTTTGGTAATACCTTAAGAATATTATTAAAAATCACGTCATTCATTGCCAGACACTTTACACAGTGGCAACCCCTTGCCAGACACCCTTAAAGTTATGAAAATTTTAACCTTACTTACGTTATAGTATAAAAGCTGATTTTTAAATATAATAATTACATGATAATTAGATGATGTTTTCTCATCAGCCAGACACTTTTCATAGTTCTAACCAAGGGGTTATACTATACCCTACCCTACCCTACTACTACTACTACACCCTACTACTACTACTATACCCTATTACTACTATACTACCCTACTACTACTATACCCTATTTTATTGTCTGGCAAGGGCCAGACAATAAAATAGGGTAGCTGTAAGAAGGAGCGCGAGGTACTGCACACGTATAGGTGCGAGTGAGATGGCGAGTTAGGCCTATTGTCATCCCCACTGCGCAATTGTTATTTGTACTGCGCATATTGATAGTTAGTACATATTTACAACGGCTAAAATAATTGTTTATGCTATCTCTAATTGTAATTTATTTTATATTCGATATTAAGTAAATATTAATTATTAACGAATAACATGACATATTTTAAATCTGTGCAGACTGTAAAGTACATTCATTATCATTAGTGGATTATAAATACATACATAGTATAAAGCAAAGTCGCTTCCCGCGTCTGTCCCTATGTTTTTATGTATGCTTAGATCTTCAAAACTACACAACGGATTTTGATGCAGTTATTTTAATAGATAGAGTGATGCAAGAAAAAGGTTTGTATGTATAATAACATACTTAATACATTGATTTGCGCTTACATTGCAAACGCTGGCTGATCTCTACGAGATAGATCAGAATAAGGTGGTAATTATTGTATACCTTAAAAAGTTCTACAAGAAAATCCGCGATGGTATATGTTTATCTCTAAGAGAAGAAAATCTATAAGTGTGATATATGGTTAGAATGGTTATTAAGTACTCTGTTTAAAAAGTATTTTATTGGTTGTTTAGGTAAAAACTAGAGAGGTATAAAAAAATACAGTACCTACCTAATATTGTATCCTTATTAAAAACTTTAAATAGATTTTTGGCAGTGAGCGAAGTCTGCCGATGTCGGAATTTTGATTGAATCACTTAAAACAAGTCATATAGAAGCCAATACAAAAAACAAGGAAAAAGGGAATCGTTTTACTACGAATTTAAGGCGTGCGAAGCCTCGGGCAAAGCTAGTATATAATAAGTTTACTATTATAGTTCGTGCATTATATGTGTGATATGTTTTGTCAATGTTGAGAGTTATCGGTACACACTAATTACCTATGAGTGCACACGCACACTACAATGAATAGACTAATCAGGAGAGAGCGTCATTGTCACAGTGAAAGATGCTCTTCTTCAATTTAATATTTTTTACCCGACTGAAAGGATAGGGCTATGTATTTTTTATTTTTTGGTGTGGATATTTTAAATGATTATTAGTTAATACACGATAATATTAGCATTGGGGGTAACATTTTTTGTTTTGTTTTGTTTGTCTATACTGTTAGCTCTGTTGCCTATTACAGCGTCACCGGGGGAGTAGGGGTAACAATAAACATAAATGAAATACGTGAAAAAGTTATATTCATCTATATTGAGAAAAGAAAATCGTTAATCACTCGTTTTAGAAATATCTGATTCCGAGTCTGATGTTTCACCGACATTTATAACAAAACTAAAATCAATGTCAAAATATCTCATGTATTCTTCTTCTTTTTTTCGACCTGCTGACAAATATTGAACCAGACATCTTGATTTTCTCAAAATATAAAGTAGAGCATATTTCGTGACGAGTTTGAATTTTCTTAAAAATTCGCGCGTCTTCGTGAATTGAACTATCTATATGGTATGATGGTAATAGACGTAACTCGTCATCTCACTCGCACCTATACGTGTGCAGTACCTCGCGCTCCTTCTTACAGCTACCCTATTTTATTGTCTGGCAAGGGGTTAGAACTATGAAAAGTGTCTGGCTAATGAGAAAACATCATCTAATTATTATATAATTATTATATTTAAAAATCAGCTTTTATACTATAACGTAAGTAAGGTTAAAATTTTCATAACTTTAAGGGTGTCTGGCAAGGGGTTGCCACTGTGTAAAGTGTCTGGCAATGAATGACGTGATTTTTAATAATATTCTTAAGGTATTACCAAAAAATCAGCCTTTATAATATGACGAAAGTAAAGTAGTAATTTTTTCACCTTCAGCACTGATTACCTGCTGAAGCCACTATAGTCTGAACTTCATAATGCGCCATCGTTCTTACCTGTATTGGTAGTGTGCGCTGACAAACTTTCAGCTTTTATAAAATAAGGAAGGTCTGGGGTTCACGGGCTCTTAGGCTATTATACAATGAACTGCTTCGTAGAAACAAGGAAGCAAGTATGACAGACTTAATAAAAAACAGAAGACGTTTCAAATAAATATCTTTATATTTTATTAGTTAGATTAATAATATCAGTATAGAAAATATTTCATATGTACTAAAGATTCCGTAACCGATATAAACTGTAATCGATAAAAAAAATCGATTACAAAATATTCGATAGGTTCCTATAAGAACAAAAATATTTTTTTACCGACAAAATATCATACAGGACTAATCTAATATTTTATGTCTGATGTTCGATGTGAGGAAACACGTAGTCCAATTAAACACAATTTGAAACCTTGTTTCCGAATATTGCATTTGACCAATTTTTGCTTTATTTTGCAGGTTTAAATAAAAATACTTTGTAGAAACAAACAGCATATTATGTTTGTTTAACAGCGTTGTAATGATCGTAGAATTTTTATAGTTTACTTAGTCTTTAAATTGATCGTTCATTAATTTAGAATAGTTGTCCATATAATATGAACAATCTTTGTAAGAGTAAGTTTTTAATTATTGAATTAGATTGTTTCATCTCAAATCTCAAATATCTAAAATATAAAATAAGACAGTAAAAATCGAGTGGCAGTACACAAAATATTTTTCCAAAAAACTTGTAGGGGGCGATTAAAGACGAGTATCAGAATCCAAAAAAAAAATTTTTTTTGAACTCTTTGTCTGTCTGTCTGGTACGTTATAACGTCGAAACTACTCAACGAATTTGAACGCGGTTCACAGGTGGATTATATGTAATCTGGAGCGTTGTCAAAACTTTGTTTTGTTAAAATCGGTTAAAGAAAAAAGAAGTTATGGTCAATTGAAAATTTACTTCAAGCACTGTTTCAAAACTTTTAAAAAGAATTGAATGCGGTTTATATAAACGTGTTTAATATAAATAAATCTACAATTTTTATTTTGTTCCATCTGAATTTTAATAAAATAACAAATTGAATATGAGCATTTTTAAATTTAGTTACATAAAATCTCAACAGATGGCGCTGACTTTTTTGAGATTGAGATTATAATTATGTTTTCGCATAATATATGGTATAGCAGTTTGAAATTCTACAAAGAAATTCTTTAATTTGAACATTACTCAAAAACATAATATTTGGTAAAAAATATTTCATATTCATATGCTTTATTACGTATATCTAAACAATGTCCTGACTGTGTGTGTGTGTGTGATGTCTATGTATGTTATTATTTTCATATCGTAGCAATGTAATGCCTATATGTATAGAATTGCCACGGGAATAGGATACTATAGAATTAACTATAAGTAAGTCTATTATAGGGCTGGATAATTGTAGTTTCCACAGATTACGCGAAAAGCGACCTAAACGCGAGCGGAGCCGCGGGCAACAGCTAGTTCTTCAATAAGATAGAACGTTAAAAGAAGTATTATGAATGAATTTTTGGACAGAGTACGCACTATTTATACACAATATGCGCTATGTTTGTTTATGCGACCTTTATGAACGAACAGAAACGAAAATAAATTCCTGCACATTTTCATTGACATAAAAAAAGCATATAAAATAAAAGGGTAAATTATTAGCGATTAAATAAATAACGTTTTGTGGATTCAAGCAATCTAGAGCGGAGAACAAATTTGCTTAGTCAACTTAGCAAACCTACTTTAGGCTCCAAAATAAACAGTTTGGATGTTTACAGAGTTACCATTACAGTAACAGAGTATTTCATGTTTTGGAAGCATGAGTTTTACATTACAATAAATGATAGATTTTTCTAAGAGTGTTTGATTCATTCATTAATTAAAAGTTAACGTTAACGTCGAATAAATAATTTAAAAAGAGATAAATCTTTGAAAGAATGAGGCTCTAAAAAAATATATTTTTTTTTATAATGGAATATATTAAAACGAAAACGAAAAAAATAAAAGAAATTATTTAGTAAATACTGTAATTACCAAGTATTTTAAGAGTTAAATATTCGAACATGTTATTTATTTTACAACAAAAAATATTATAATGTTTTACATATAATTTAGGATAGTATTTATGTATATAATAAGTAATGATGAAGCCAAAATTACATCTCCTAGATTAAACGAGAAGTAATTGGAGAGAGCAAAAAAGTTTCTGGCAGCAGTAAGTATAAATAATATTATTATATCATTTTGAATAAGTAAATTTTGGTTAAAAAAATACATGCTATAGTTTTAAGTAACTTGAAGTTATGTAAATAATAAATTGACTGTCGCCGGTGCTCAAGAAACTTGTCATAAGAACGACGTTCGTGAATTATCTATCTTACAACGAAGCATAAAGATTATCATATATACTTGTTTTAAATAATACATGTAAGTGTAAGGTTGAATTCAAAATTAAAGATTAAATACCGAAAACAAAATCGTAGAATGCGAATATTAAGTCTAACACATTTGTATTATTATTTCAAAAACAAAACACGTATGGTATCATCGTAAGCCGTTGACTCTTCACATAGAATTAAAATATTCTTATGTCGTAAAACATAAATTTTCACGACAGAGTATATTTATAAAAAAAAAGTTAGGAATTTAGTTTTCTAAGTCATTAGATAACTACAATAACTTAAATTACTGCACCTTCATCTCGTAGTACCGTGAACATGCTTGCTGCAAAGCATTCGAAATGTCGGGTTAAATTTAAAATGTAATTATACGCGAGTTTAAAAAAGTTTGACTTCAAATCTACAAATATTATTGCGACACTAAGAGGTCAACATCAAAAGCCCTGGATATGCTCTTTTAACTCTAAAAACGTCACTATTAGGGGCATATAAACTGAGAGACTGGAATATCGAAACAATATTTACCGCCCCGTTGGTAGAGTGGTTAGCGCAGACGCCTAACGTGTCACGGCGCAATGGGGCTCGGGTTCGATTCCCGGCGGAGACAGACATTTATGTGATGAGCATAGATGTCTGTGTTTCTGGGTTTGGTCGTTTATTAAACATATTCTCAGTATTTATATATGTATTTCTATGTATTTGTGTCGTTGTCTAACACCTTTAACACAAGCAAATAATTTGCTTACTTAGGGGTTAGATCAATGTGTGTAATTTGTCCTACTATTATTAAAAAATATATATATATTACTTACGTACGAGTATCATGTACTATAATATGTCAATGTTTCATTGCCATAAGTGAAGTCATTGTCGACAATAACAGTGTTATTGCAAGATTGTAGTAAGTCGAGTAAGTTATCAGCACAAAGATACAACCGTATAATGTAAAGTATAAAAAATAATTAACATTAAACTCTTATAACTTCTCAAGCTGTTTTTAAGGTCTGTTGTAATTTTATATCCGGACCGTTGGCTATTAATATTATTGATCAATAAATTTACTTAATAGTTTTAACAATATTTAATTAACAACATACTTGTATGTAGCAATTCTTATTTGGACTTGCTGATTTAAATACTTTAATAACAAAACAAAAAGTGCTTCGGTGTGTAAAATAACATCTTCATCCAGTCAAATATTATTAAGCTGTTTTATTAAAATATTGAAATAATTACATGTATATGGCAATCAATGAATTCACTGAGATATACATTATACCTACTGTAATTCTGTGATATTATGAAATAGCATTTGTGAAATATACGTCCAAATGCAGAAAAATAAATATTTTTAAAACGTTACACACACTACAATGCGAAGCATTACAGAAACTACTACATTACTAATACGTTATTTACGTTAATGTCTAGTATATATTAGTTTGAATTTTGATACCTCGACGTGTTGATCCAAACCCTATTAATTATTAAAACCTAAATTTACGGTTGAATTTTGGCCATCTGGCGACCGCTAGTACATAAAGTGATAAAATAACTTAGTGACAATTTCCTATTTTAATACTAAATAAAAGTGATTAAAAGTGAAGTTTTCGCTGTTTCCCCGCATTGGTATAAAAATGTAGTATTGACTACACAACTTTCTACTTTTGCGGATGTCTTTATGTCATCCAAAAGCATAAAAAGCAATACAATAATTTGACAATATTGATTGTTTTATCTATAATATATTATATTAAAAATACAGAATATAATAGACACGTTGTTACTGTCAGTGTTTTGTAACTACACACTACTGGCAAGTGTCACTGACTGTAGTGAGATTTGGAATATTAACCATTAAATGTTATATACAACTCATCCAGTTGTTGTTAGAGAATGTTCTTGACAAACTTCCATATACATATATATATAATTACTAATACATAAAATATAACACATGTACGATTAATAATACAATTCCTCAAAATAATTCTTTAATTTTACTCTATTATATGTTACAGTAATAGTAATGTGAAGATACAGTTATTAAATTTTCGCTTCGTTTCAGTTTTAGGTATATTGCTGAACTGAAATCGACTAAATGTATCAATTCTTGCAGTAAGTAGTAATATGTAGTAGTAGTAGTATTTGATATCTTTACATATATAATATATATATTCACAATACTGTCACAATCTTAATACTATTTGTAATAAGCGAACATATATTAAAAAAAATACATATTCCACGTAATTTTTTTATGTATTTGTACAATAAAGAATACCATATTATATCTCATTTAAAAGAACTATAATTATTATCGTGTTACGGAAGATTTTTAAGTATTTGCTTACTTACATTACAAAGTACACTCATAATAAATATTACTCAGATAGATAGACTTAAGGGTAACAGAGCTGAAATTAATAATAAGTCGATTTATTGAAGCCACAGTTGGGGCTGATAGTATTACTTAATGAAGTACATCCAGATTGCTCTTGATACATTTCAGAATAGCGCTGAAAGTATTGAAACTTAATTAAAAAGTTGAGTTGAGCCCTATATTTATGTGTTTTTTGTTATTACAGTATAATGTATAAAACTTAAAAAAAATATGTATAAATAAGTTCACTAGTACGCATTTTACGAAAAAATATTTATAATATGTATTAAAAGTAATAATTAAACTAACTTATAACTTCTATTTCAATTTAAATAACGTTGTGAAATACATTTGATGCCGCAGCTGAAGGTGTAATGGTCCTTTTACAGCACTTACCGGAAGAGACATAAAGTTTCAACTGCTACCGAATAGCTCCTAAAATTTTACAACTCTAGACAAATGGTATGTCCTTTATGAACACTTTATAAATTAAATGGTGAACAAAATTACCTGAATGTTTGAGTAAGTTTATTATGTGTGGTATACGTAACCAGGAATTGAACTTTTAATTTAATTAAAGGTTTTATTGCAATTTATTCATAAGATTTATTCAAATAACTGTGATAGTATTTTTTGATACTATTTTTAACTATATTGAAGTATTTTTATTTAGAAGCTAATAACTTTTTATTTAAAAATATTATAGTAGTCCGTGTAGCAAAAATACCTATCGTTAAGTAGTAACATAAAACCTATAAGTTATAAGTCCCTATTATACCAAAATATCTGCAAAACTTTCTGGTTTAGTTATTCGCTTCTCTCTATAGTAAGAAATAAAAAACGGAAGTTCCTGCATAATAAAGGATACTAGAAACAGCTGCAGACATCTCGCATAATTAAAGTCAGATAGTATTTCTGGATTTGGACTTGCTTTACACTTGTATAAGATTACTTAAGAAACAAAGCTATGAGTCTCAGAGCGTAATTAACAGTACTACAAACTTGAGTCTCTTGTGTATTTATAACGGTGATTGAAACGAGAGAGACAAAAATAATTGTTTGTTATTATAAATAATTACTTTTGTCTCTTCCTAACTCTTTTACTTTTGTTTATTTCTTAATTTTCACATGGTGCGCACATATACTGCCAGTAATTTTTTTTTTACTCTCATTTCACAGGGCTGCGATTTGATTTAAAAATTAACAGTGCCTTTGTAAAAATCGATGTTAAATTAAGTAAAGCTTATATTCATACCATGTGTACATAAACGTTAAATACATAAATAATACCTTGCAGAAAGCCTTGTAACTGGAGACTAAAGTTTCTGTCTTTGAATATATTAATTCGATAGTTGTCTGCGATCGGGTAACTTGCATGACTTCTAAGAAGGACTGCAACACAAACATTGCCATATATATGTATATTAAATACTATACTCAAAACTTCACATTAGAAGATTTAATAAAAGGAGTATGTTTAATACGTATTACATTTAATAAACGAAAGTCAATCTTTAGGAAGGAACGTTTCTGGATTACATTTTCTTTCGTTTTGTTTGTTCTTTCTTGTTGTAAATGTTATTCAATATATGTAGTAGTGACTTTTTAACAATGCTTTTCTTAAGAAAGAAGGTTAAGGTAACATTTATGCAGCACATGAAAGATTCAATAAGGTTCCAAAGCGTTTAGATAAGACGAGAAGGCCTTCATCATACAAATATAAGCACCATTTTATATTTGTTCTCAGTCGAGTGGTTACATATGTCATGTGATAGAACAATTATGACTGAACATGACGTTGTCAATAAATGAATGAATGGGACAATATTGGATGCTGATATTATGTTACAATATTACCACAATCTTAGGTCAATATCAATTGTTTATGGAAATAAACAAACATATACACACACACACACATAAACACATACATATACACACACACATGTGCACACACGCATACACACATATTACACTGTTTAAATTATTATACTGACATTTATAACCTTTAGTATTAAGTTCACTCGTATACTTTCTCTAATTGGAATGGTAATTCCTTTTAATATTAATTCGGTGTGTTATAAATATATACAAAATATGAAGAGGAAAATATTTTAACACACAAAAGCCAAAATTTTATTATCTTATTTAACATATCAAATCTTATACAGATATTTTTAAATGCAAATGTAATTTTTGTCGTGGTGGTGTTATAAAAAGTTATCATGAGACATTGAATATTCAAGCTCCTCGGTTCTACGAGTAGGGTAGTTAGTATATTGATTACGAGTAAGAAAACTCATTACCTCGACGTTGTTAAAAGTTTTTAATATATTTTACATTGTATGTTTTTAAAATTGAAACTGTGCAAAATAGATCGCATGTGTTGTTATCAACTTGGAATAACATATGGGTGATGCAATTTAAATAACTTCTGTTTTCTACAATCTATAATACCTACAACAAAAAATTGCAAATCAGAAAATATTGTTACTAAATTTTGTCTACCCGTCACAAATTGTTATTACGTGTTATTGCAATGTAATTTATCAATACAATTATTGAGTTTCCGCTCCACTTTTATAATATATCGCTGAACTATATTCGACAATTAGTATCATATTTGCCCGATAGTAAGTTAAAAATATTTCATTTTGTACTTGTTTTTCTAAAATATACATGTATTGGTAGTGATCAATACGTATCCTATTTAAGGATTTGCGTTACCGATAATTGTGTTCTTACGTATTTAACAGACTTAACGAACATTATAAAGTACGAAAAGCATTAATTAATCTATGAAAATATTTTGAAACTACTATAAGAACGTAATTTACTATCCGTTCAATAATACAATACAATGAGAATAAACGGTACTGAGATAAAGAAACTTGTCGGTAATAGAGTAGAAATTAGCAGAGAGTCGGCTTATTACAGCGATGCTGATGTTATCATGAGCTGATGATATCACTATAACGTTACACACATACGTTTCAGAATAACACTTGACGTATTAAGATTGAATTGCCGGAGTTGTTCTTGGTATGAAACATAACATGTAAACCTGAATATAGATTAGAATTACTAGCACGTATTGCATAATATACTTAAAATATTTATTGAAAATATTAAACTGTCATGTCACATAAAACCGTAACTTAGATTCAAATCACGTTGTGAAACCCATTATTCTGTATCAGGACAATGTCCTGTCCTGTACAATGGTCCTAGTACAGCAGTTACAGGAAGAAAACCAAATTTATACTTTACTAATCGGTATCTTGAAAGTCATTATAATAAAATGTTATTATATAAACAATTACAAAGTTATAAATCCATATTAGGTCCAGGTCTCTCAGACGCCCAGTTCGGCTTCAGGGCGGGTCGTTCAACGATCGACGCCCTGAGGGCTCTGAGGGACCTGACCGAAGAGGCTGTATCCGAGGGGGATGTCGTCCTGGCGGTTTCACTGGACGTCGCCAACGCCTTCAACAGCCTGCCGTTCGAGACTTTGGTTGAGGCGCTCCGGTTCCATGGAGTGCCTCCCTATCTCCGCAGGCTGTTGAGGGCGTACCTGCAGGATAGAGAGGTCCTGTGGGAGTGCGGCGACCGGCGGGTCTACCGACGTGGTGTGAGCCGAGGGGTTCCACAAGGGTCCGTTTTGGGACCGGTCTTGTGGAACCTGGGCTACGACTGGCTGCTTCGCTGTCCGCTCCTCCCCCGGACGAGGGTGCTGTGTTACGCAGATGATACCCTCGTCACGGCGCGCGGAGGGAGCTTTGCTGAGGCAGCCCGTCTTGCCACGGTCGGCGCTACGTTGGTAGCGGACCGCATAGGGCTGTTGGGACTGGAGGTCTCCGTTTCCAAGACGGAGGCCATCCTGTTCCACGGCCCTCGCCGGGGTCCCCCTCGTCGGGCGTACATCTCCGTCCAGGGTGCGCGGGTGGCGGTGAAGGCCCAGATGAAGTATCTGGGCCTCACCCTGGACGGTAGATGGAACTTCGGGGCCCATTTCTCTCTGCTGGCCCCGAAGTTACTCTCCACTGCAGTCGCCTTGAGTAGGCTTCTACCCAACGCCGGAGGGCCGCAGGCTCCTTGCCGCCGGTTATACGCCGGAGTGGTGAGGAGCATGGCCCTGTACGGTGCTCCCATATGGTCGGGAGCCCTCACCGCGAATTCCAGGGCCCTTTTGCGTCGCACGCAAAGGGTCCTAGCGGTGAGGGTGATCAGGGGGTACCGTACGGTGTCATACACTGCGGCCACACTCCTGGCGAGCGATCCGCCCTGGGAGCTACAGGCGCGGGTCCTCGCCGGAGTGTATTGGCACCGGGTAGAAGCCCGGGTCGGGCGGGTTAGGCTCGAGGCGGATCGGATCAGGGCTCTAGCTCACCGAGCCCTGATCCGACAGTGGAGTAGGGACTTAGAGTCCCCGTCGGCCGGTCTTGCGACGGTGGGGGCTATTTCCCCCCATCTCGATCGTTGGATCGGCCGGCGGCACGGGACTCTAACGTTCCGTCTTGTGCAGGTGCTCACGGGGCATGGGTGCTTCGGTGAGTACCTGCACAAGATCGCACGCAGAGAGGCGGCCCCCTCCTGCCACCACTGTGACGAGCCCGTGGACACGGCTCGTCACACCTTGGCGGAGTGCGCAGCCTGGGACCGTCAGCGTACTGAGCTGACGGCCGTGGTTGGCAGCGACCTCTCGTTGCCGAGCGTTGTTTCCGCGATGCTCGACGACGAGAGGTCCTGGGTCGCTATGGCCTCCTTCTGCGAGCAAGTCATTGCCGCGAAGGAGGCCGCGGAGCGGGACAGAGAGGCAGCCTCCTCTGAACCACTCCGCAGGGGTAGGCTGGGTCGAAGGAGGCGGGATTACGCCCGCAGCCTCCTTCCCCAGTTGTAGTGCCTGGACGGGAGAGGGGGGTGACCTCTCCCGCCCGCTATAGGCCTACGAGGTGAGGGTGTCCCTAAGTTGATCGGGGCCCCTCGCAGGGGGTTCCGCCGGGGCGTCACGGTGAGTGCGAAAGCGATCCCGTGGCGCCCCACTAAGGCGATGAGGTCAACCGTTGGTTTTTTAGTGGGTAGCCTTAAAAATGGCAGCGTCCTCTATGCTGCCGGGTAGTCCCACATACTCCCTCGGTCATCACCTTCCTGGCCGCAGGGATGATGCGTAACGCATTTTTCCAACGATAAAAAAAAAAAAAAAAAAAAAAAAAAAAAAAAGAGTTTAGAAACTCTAACTCTAGAAGTTACGTCTTTTGTAACCGCAACTGAAGCCAGTTGTAAAACAATTTTACTAAAAATTGAAGCGAAAGTGATTCCATAAAAAGTTTTGTATATTTACTATATTTTATAATATCTAAGCTACGGTTTACAATCGTGGTTTAGAAAAAAATGTAGATTTAACCTAATAAGTTGATAACCGTTTTTCTCAGATCTGTGCAATAAATTTAATATTAATAATTATAATATAATAATACAAATAAAAAATTTAAGATAATGGCAATTTTACCAGGAGTTGGTATCGCTCTTGAAGTATTTGTATCGTAACCAAGCTAATAATGTGAAGTTGGCGAATAAGCGTTCAAAGAACGTTGGATTGTAGCACGAGGCAAGAGGTCTTTAGCTCTCCCTTACTATTCAATTTATATGTAAATAAACTCCTGCAACTAAGTAGCATGCATTAGGTTGCTATATAGATGGAGTTTGTTGCAACAATCTCAATTATGCAGATGATATGAAGCTGATGCACAGCTCTCGGGCTACATTTTGTGTGTTTATCATTAGTCTTTTCACATGGAGTGGTGTATAATATTAATAAAATAGAAGATATTTTTCCAGTCAAGTCGGAGTTTATACATGTCGGAGATAGAGGTATATTGAACGATTTTGATCACGTGACTTATTAATCACAACTACTATCAATTGAGTTACTAATTATCGTGATCTGCGACATACATATATATATATATATATATATATATATATATATATATACAAATCTTATTCTATACATGTCATAAATTGCCTGATTGCCTCTACAGAGTAGAGAAGTCTTTGTACATGGAAATTATTAAAAAAAATATACCAAGATGTGAAGTGGTAACTAACAGAATATGTTTTCAGCATTTTTTAAATCTTTGTCTGTTTATCTGTTTAAATTTATATCAATATAGAATGAAAAATAAACCGATACGGGCAGGGATTCGAACCCGCGACTACTGGGAAACCGTCCCGTCGTTCTACCAACTGAGCTACCGTATCAGATACGGTAGCTCAGCTGGTAGAGCGATTAAATATGTATTGCAGGTAATTTTATTTGTAAAAAAAAAATATTGTCAGAACTATCTGAGAAAATTGCAAACTAACGTATTTAGTAATAGACCAGTTAGAATTTTTAAGTAAAGTACTGAAAACAAATATATATATATATATATATATATATATATATATATATATATATATATATATATATATATATATATATATATATATATGAAAATAATTGTGTATAAAATAACGTATAAATAACTTTGTATATTATAAAGCTGCCACCTATTTCAAGCTATATGTATTAAGTTCACTCATGTGTCCTTTTCATATATTTCCTGGTAGATGTGTATGCAAATTCCATTTAATACTTGGTTATGTGCAGAAGTTTACAAAATCATACGAAATATAGAGATCAGAATATTTTGAAATAAATAATACTACTAACAAATTTTAGTGTTATCTTACAAAACATGCGTCTCATATGTTTTGTCTGGACTGACTATTTTAAGCGTGCAACGGACTTTTCTATTTTGCAGATAAAATTTGGTCTTCCAAAACCATTAAAAAAACTCCTTAATAATTTAATAACGCTAACTGTTTTATTAAATATCTTTAAATCAAAATTACACTATAATACAGACACTTTGTTATTATTAGTGATTATTAGAGATGTGCCGAATAGTCGAATACTATTCGGTTTAATCTTTACCGAACCCAATAATAATCGGCCGAACTATTCGATTTACCATTTCATTGTTTGTTAGTCATAAACAGGTTCTAACATGTACGCTACTAGATGAATAAATATGTTGATTTGTGGTTTAAAAATATTGTTTTGAAGTGATTATTATCTATTAGTAACAGGTGTCATTCACTGTAGAGCTTTACCATTAAGTTTGATGTTTTGTTACATACATGATTTATAAATAAAAATAAAATGAAGAAAAGATATAAATTTATATAAATATAGAATGAAAATAAACCGATACGAGCAGGGATTCGAACCCGCGACCTCTGGGAAACTGTCCCACCGCTCTACCAATTGAGCTACCGTATCGCGGTCCATCTCGGTGAGTTAAGCATTATATATTTGATCGTCTTTAACGGGACGGTTTTCTTCATTTAAATTATATATTTATATAAATTTAAATAAGCTTAGCGTGGCTATACATGTTTAAAAATATTTCCAAAGAAAAGATATAGATAAATAAATAAATAACGAGAATTCGAATATTATATTTGTAAATTAAAGTTATAATAATCTATTTGGTTTTTGTGAAAATGTTATTTTTAGATTTTAGATATTTGTATTAAAAAAAATGTTTGAGTTACATTATTAGTTTTTTTGTAGTGGTGGTAGTAGTAGTAGTAAATTAAATTTCGAAATAACAGAAAAGTAGTAGCATTTAAAATCAAATAAATAAAAACATAAAAAACAGAAGTTCTTATTAAATGAAGACAAGTAGACGCAGCTGCAGACATCCTGCATTATTAAACTTAAACAATATTCCTCGAGTTGAACTCACGTTATGCTAGTACAAGACTACATGGACGACTAAAGTATGTATTGAAACCAAAACGAACCGTAAAGAGTCTCGGGGCGTAATTAGAGTACCATATTTAAGTCTATTTTATGTTTACATCCGTGATTGATATTATAAAAGAAAAAGAAATACCATGAAGTGGAAAATTACGGACTATTTTTTCTGTCTATGTATACAGTATATATTTTTTCTGTCTATATGTACAGTAATAGAAATATCGTCTGTGGTCGCCCGTCGGCAAACTTTCATGTGTTCTAAGAACGACGACAAGAAGCAAGACGAAGCGACAAAGTTTACTATCTTTCTATCTTTACTATATAAAGTAAATAAAATCTGCTTATAAGAGTGGCTTTTAAAATAATTAATATTAAATTCGTTAACTTTTAGGTATTTTTCTTCATACTGTGGTAATCTTATATTCGGACTACAAAAAAAGAAAAAAAGCTAAAGTTTTGAGGCATTGCCTTAAAAATAATGAATTAAAGTCCATATTTTTTTTTACTTTTCTTATATCAGGTAATTTTGTTTGCGAATTTTGGTGCCTTTGACTATTTAATTTCAATGAAGAATGTTAGTAGCGCTAATCCACACAAATTTATATACCTTCGATACGCTCTCAAAGAAGTAGTAAAAACGTAATGTATGACACGAAAACGTAATGGGAAAAAATGAGAACCATGCGTGTACCAACCTGGGAATCAAAGGCAGCTCCAGCAACATTACAAAAGTAAAGGAAAATCTTTTAAGAACACAGGTCAATGCAAATGATGTCAAGTAACACTCGTGATGAAGTTTTAGCACTACCACTTAATAGCGGGAGGCTATTACAATGTCTATTCATAAGCAATCCAAAGAAAGACGGAGGTGAAGACGAAACTGTAAGGCTGAGCCTTTTCCCGATGCTATCAGTGATATATTCATATTGCGAAGTCACATACACTTAAATCATTTACTATTGATTGACGACAGACAAGGTGGCTTTACCAAATGTAGATTTTGAATGGGTTAAATATATTGAACACCCTTCAACTTTTACAACTATTACAAGAATATACCTGGATGTAGCAGATTTATTTCGTAAGTTGCTGATTATTGTTGTATAATTTTTTTTTTTTTTTTTTTTTTGAGTAGTTCTGCAATCAGTAATAAACTATAAGCAGATTGTCTGCGTGCACGTGACTGGTCGAGTGCTTCCTCCAGCGAGGGCAGCTACCCATTGCATTTATTAAGTATTAGAATACGTCTTTTCTCTTGAGCCGTTTTTCGTAGCAACGTTTTGTTAGGCTAGCTGCAAGCATATTCGGATGTCCTTCCAGTCGTTTTTGATATTTTTTTCTGGATAACTGTATTTCCTCCCTAACTGTGTTCATGTTAAGGTATTTGTGAATCTCGGAGTTGGTAACAAACCATGGGACCTGTGATATTTTTCTCAGTATGGCATTTTGCATTCTCTGCAATATTTCAATGTTCGAGTTACTAGCACTACCCCAGAGTTGAATACCGTACATCCAAATTGGTTTCAGGATGCTTTTATATATGAAGAGTTTGTTATCTAGGGATATCTTGCTGTTTCTACCTAGTATCCAATATAGATTTTTATGTTTTAAGTTAAGTTGTTCTCTTTTACTTCTAATGTGCTGTTTCCATGTCAGGCGCCGATCCAAGTGCAATCCTAGATACTTAACACTGTCTTGGTGTGGTAATGCAGAATTTTCTAAATGCACAGGAGGACAGTTTTCCTTTCGAAGTGTGAAAGTAACTTGCACGGATTTCGTTGCACTAGCTTTTATTTTCCATTTTTTAAGCCACTTTGTTATGGCATCAAGACCTTGTTGCAGTTTCAGTGTTGCTATTTCTGGGTGTTTATTGCTGACCAATATTGCTGTGTCGTCTGCATAGGTAGCGATGATGGCACCATCAACCAGTGGTAGGTCTGAGGTAAATAAGGTGTACAAAATCGGTCCCAACACTGATCCCTGGGGCACTCTTGCCTTTATTTCATAGAATTTGGAGGTTGATTCAGATTCCTTTACTTGAAATAGTCGATCTGTGACGTAGGACTTCAGTAACAAGTAGTAACTGTGCGGAAGGTATGTTTTTATTTTACATAGAAGACCCTCGTGCCACACCCTGTCAAAAGCCTATTGGATATCCAGGAATGCGGAAGAACAGTATTCTCTTTCCTCCAGCGATTTTCTTATTTTTTCAACCACTCGGTGGACTTTTTCAACAGTAGAGTGTTGCTGCCTAAAGCCGTATTGGTGATTAGGGATGGAGTTATTTTTTTCTAATAGAGGCATGATTCGGTGAAGTAGCAATTTTTCGCAAACTTTCGACAGGATGGGCAGCAGGCTGATCGGTCTATATGAAGCGGTTTGGTTAGTTGGTTTCCCTGGTTTGTGTATCATAATAATTTGTGACACTTTCCAGAGGTCTGGAAAGTGTTGTACTCTCAGTATTCCATTATAGAGCATTGTAAGGAAGACAACAGCCTTTTTGGGCAGCTCTTTCAGCACTTCTTTTGTGATTAGGTCATATCCAGGCGCCCTTTTATCTTTGAGGTTGATTATTGTTCTACAGACCTCTTGTGTTGTTACTGGGGCAGGTGGTAGCGCCATTTGTAGAGTCTGTTGAAGAATAGATTCCACCTCTATTACAGAATCTGTGTTGTTGTCGTTGTTTGGGCAAAAGACATTTGCCAGGTGTTTTGCAAATGTATTTGCCTTTTCCTGTGACGTTCGGGCCCAACCGCCGTTGGTTCTAAGTGCCGGTTTCACCATTTGTGGTCTGTCGTACGTTTTTGTGAACTTCCACAAGGAGTAGTCGGTGGCTGCTGTAGCTGTAAGAGATTCAAGTTGGTCTTCGAGACTCTTATTTTGCCAGATCTTCAGCATTTCTTTTAGGCGTGAAGCTTGTCTATTAAACTTAGTTTTATCACAAGCTAATCTGCTCAGCTGCCACACTCGGCGCAGCCGCCTTCTTTCTAGAACTGCTTTTATTATTTCAATTGGATAGTTATATACCTCTTTTCTAGGGTTCAGTAAAGGTGTGCTTCTCCAGCTAGCATCCTGGATTAGGTTGGTGATGTATTTTGTTGCAGCTTCAATGTCATCAGAGGTTTTGAGAGCAACTTTTAGGTTGATGTTCTTGTCAATATAATCTTTGAACGAGTTCCATTCTGTTTTTTTATTGTATAGTTTTTCTGGACTTTCACATTCTATTACTTTTTCACTTGTTGTATAAATATGAAAAGCAAAAAGTTTTGACATATCAAAGTGAGGTTCAATACGCTAAGTGAAGTGGCAAGAATGGATGCATGATTGATATTATGACAGAGTATTATTTAAATGTTAAAAGCTAATGTTTTTATTAACTTTACTAGTTTTCCGCCCGCGGCTTCGCCCGCGTGGAATTCAGTTATATCACGCGACCTGGTTAGTCTTACATGATTTTATCTCATCTTACATGATTTTATGTTTGACAATAAGGAACTTCCATACAAACTTTCATCCTCTATTTTAACCCCTTTTACCATTTTTTTCGCAATGAAAAGTATCTTATGTCCTTTCCTAAATTCAGTTCTATCTTCACACCGAATTTCATCAAAATCGGTTCAGTGATTTAGGCGTGAAAGCGTAACAGACAGACAGAAAGACAGACAGACAGAGTTACTTTCGCATTTATAATATTAGTAGGGATGTAATACATATGATACATAAACTTTTAGTTCATAATATTTAGCCAATTATTCTTTGCAATACTAAATATAACTTAAACAAAGATACTTGCGACCAATAGAGAACAATATAACATGTTCTAGGACCATGTACTAATATAAAATAAATGTTAACTACGAACCAGAGTTACATACTGAGATTGGACTGTGTCATTAATCTTCGCTTTTAGTTGGCAATAAATTAAAAATCAGGGGAGACTTCGTAGATCCGCCTGACGTTCGGATTACAGAGATCTGCGATTGACGGCTAACTGAACATGACATTTTTTTTTTTTTTTTTTGTCTGTCTATGCTGTTAGCCCTGTTGGCTATTACAGTGTCACCGGGGGAGCGGGTGGGTCTGGAGACCCACCCTTGAAAAGGGGGGGCCAGATGGGCCCCCACGGGGAACGACGTCCCGAGGGCGTCTCAGATTGAGACACGGACCTCGGCTCGGGGCGTCGTTAGTCAGGAGGGAAGCTAAGGAAATTTGGACACTAGCGTCCTCCGACGGCAGAACGCCGGAGCAACGGAGCACTTACTCAGTTGGGACCTCGTCTATACCGGTATAGACGGTGTGTGTCTGTATGTTGTGAGGTGTCACTTATGCCTACGCGTACACGTTATTACCTACTGTGAACGCGTCGTCGGGGTCAACGAGTACCGACTTGGGTCTTCTTTTTCTGACTAAAGTAGTCTTACGTGGTCTATACTCTGCGGCGTCAGCCACCAGTGGGTTCGGGTGTCGCTCAGCACGTTCAAAGTACTTTTGGGAAAGCCCCTTGAAGTACTGAGCGATGGTCGGAAGGTTCAAGTCTCTATGGAGATCGATGTTGCATACGAACCACGGCGCCCCGGTTGCAATCCGTGTAAACCTGTTCTGAATCACCTGAAGGGGTTTCAGATTAGCGTGCGCAAAAGCGGGACTTGCATAGGACATGACGGAACGTATGCAAGCTTTGTAAAGTGTCACCTTATTGCGAAGGGACATTTTTCTCCGCTTGCCTAACAGCGGATATAAACGACCTAATATGTAGGCCGCTCTGCTACGAACGGTCCTAATATGCGCAGTGAAAACTAACTTTCTATCTAACGTTACTCCTAGGTATTTTGCCTCGTCTTTCCAAGGTATCGGTTTATCAAAGAGTTTGATTCGCGGGAGGATCCTTGGGGGGCCCCGTTCGAAGAGCACCGAAACGCTCTTCTCAGGGTTTACCTCGATCCGCCATTTCCGCAGCCAACTCTCAAGGGAGTCGACTGCGGATTGGAGACGTTGGTATATCTCCCAGTGATCCTTAGAGGACGTGTAAAGCGCGGTATCGTCCGCGTACATGGCAAGGTGCACTTTAGATCGCGGCCTAGGAATATCGCTAGCGTAGATGGAGTAGAGGATGGGCGAGAGAACTGAACCCTGGGGAACACCCGCCCTGATGGGGCGGGGAGTTGACAGAACGCCTTCCACTCTGTAGCGAAAGGAGCGATTCGACAGGTAGTCCCGTATGATGAGTACGAGTCTGTCCGACACCTTGAACTGGTATAGCTTGTACACCAGTCCATTGTGCCAGACCCTGTCGAACGCCTTAGCTACATCGAGGAAGAGCGCTCCTGTCCTATGCTTCTTGGCCCTCACAGTGGCCCCTATCAGTATGTGCTCCGTGAGGCGTTGCACCTGATGGGAACATGAATGGTTGGCTCTAAAGCCGAACTGCTCATTTGGGATGATTTTGAGTCTCTCGACTTCCGATCTAAGTCTACAGAGGATGATTCTCTCATATACTTTCCCTAAGGAACTAAGAAGACTAATGGGACGGTAACTACTAGGCAGATGCCGGGGTTTGCCCGGCTTATGGAACCCTATCACTATGGCCTCTTTCCACTGGGCCGGAAACGAGCAACCGGCCAGTAGAGCGTTAAAAATGGTAACCAATAGGTAAATTAAAGGAGGCGGAAGAAGCTTTATCACATTGTTAGTGATCCTATCGGGACCTGGCGATTTCTTGGCGTGAAGCGCCCTAACTATGGACGTCACCTCGTCTAGGTTCGTTTCCTTGATTGGCGGACCGACCGGTGGCTGAGAACACATTATATTGACCGATTTGTCGACTATTTCGACATGATCGCGATCAACCGATTGAGCAGACAGACGGCACTGGCTCTCTAGACTGTCGGCTAAGCACTCAGCTTCAACGCTCTCTGCAACCGCCAGAATGCCTGGTGTGTTGGAGAGAGCGTCGCAAGCGTCCTATCCCAGCCGCTATCTCTGAAGTCGTCGAGAGCTTGTCTCGACTCCCTCTGGAGACGGCGCAGCTTCCGTCGGTTGTCATCTGTCGGGTATCGGTCATGGGCTCTAATCGCGGCGTTTTTACGGGTGATTAGAAGTCTAATGTCCGGAGTGAGTGCTCGGTAACCCTCGAAGTTCACTCGGACCTCCCTCGAGGACTTTCCTATGCTATCTACCAAATGTTCTGTGAAGTTAGTCGCGGCTGAGACAGCGTCCTCGACCGATGTAAGCTGGTCAGGAATTTTGTCGAGGTGCGCTGATACGGGTGAACATGACATTTACTGCGATTTCAATATCAATTCTAAGCTCGTGTGATGATCATCATAATAAATGTATATAATAAATGAATGATGGTGTAAATATTCCCTATAAAAAACTGCAGTATTATAGTATGTATGTTGGATTTCAGAATGGTAGACATCAACATGTCTATCTGTTAACAAATTATTTAACCGGACTCTAATTATTAAAGTGTTACAGAAACTTAGATCGTAATGTATTAAATTAGTTAACATTCATTTCATTACAAAGTACGAACATACTGATTTGGGGAAAGTTTTTGGAAACTGCTACAGAAATATAATATATTATTCAATCAATGAACAGTCCAATAACAATAAACGTTACTGAAATTGAGAGATTTGAAGGTAATAGAGTTGAATTAATACGAGGTTGCTTTACTAAAGCTCTAGTTGGATAGTAGATACTATAGTAGAATGATATTACTTAATATGTAAAGTACGTTCCGATTTGACTTAATACATTTTAGAATGGCACCGGAAAAGCTGGAGTTGTTTTGGTATTAAATATGTTATGTAATGGTTAAGGAATATATAACATAAGACAAATAAATGTAAATAGCCCCTGAAATAGTAAAATTGTCACTGATCAAACTTGTACATGGATAATATTAAAAAAAAAAAACATGATGGGAGGCCTTTATATGAGCAAGAGAACCCAAAATAATGGTTTTTAATTTCGTCTGTTTGTCTGTATGTCTGTATGTTAACGCTAATCTCAGAAACGGATTAAAAGACTCGGCTGCAGTTTTCGGGAATATGTTGTCATGGGCTTCACTTAACGTAGTAATATTTTCGTAGCTACACTTACTGTTTTATTATGAATATACAATTAGGAGCATAATAACAATTTACAATAACACTAGTTTTTGGAGTTCCGTATTCTAAGATTAAAAAGGCACCCAATTACTAAGACTTCGCAGTCAGTTTGTCCGTCAGTTCGTCGGTCTGTCTTCAGCGTCTGTATGTCTCATGAACTGTGATAGCTAGACAGTTGAAATTTTTACATTTAATGTATGGTTCTGGTGGCGCTATAACTACAAAAACTAAAAACTAAATAAAATAAATATTTAAGGGCTTCCTACTAAAAACGTTTTTTTTTTTCCGTTTTTTATATATGATACGGAACCCTCCGTTCACGAGTCTGACTTAGCTGGTTTTTTTTCCATACATTACTTAATATCCGAAAAAAAAACTAAAATGTCATATTATACTCTTATAAACATTAAAATAGGTTTCTTTTTAATCAGAAAGCTAAATATCTAATTCTTAGGGAAGGACTAGGTACCGGTAAGTCAGTGAAAAAGATCAATTATGAGGCCTCTTTTACACAAAAAATAGTGAAATAGTTTATATTTTGTGGTAATATTCATATTTTTTTTGTTACACACAATTTAAACTTGTCTAAGTGAAATAAATTTACATAAATAACGACTTATCACACATTGGTTTACACTTTAATAACTCATAGTAATTATCTGCTTTAATTAGTAAATAGTTAGAATTCTAGCAGTTATAATAATCAAGCGACTACAATAAAGTCAACATATATCCATAGTCCATTGAAATGTTACATTTTTTAGGCCTTACCTTGCGTTTTTTAGAGGACGCAATTTTATTTTTTTAATGTGTAGGGGGTCAGTAGAAGCTTAAGTTCAAGTTTGTGGGGTCGTAACCCTTGTCCCACGGCCGCCATCTTGGAAAAACGGGTGCAAAGGGTTTTCACTCTGTATCTCGTAAACTAGTTACCCTACAGAAAATTTAATAAAAAATAAAATTTAGCAAATTAAATTTCCTAAAATTTTATTTCTATTACTTTTTATCGTCAAGTGACCAACAAAAAAGTTATAAGCAAAAATAAGTAAAAATTTTGTAACAAATTTCCTTTTGGAGGTTATAACTTTTTTTCAGTTCATTTTACAATAAAATGACATCATAGCAATTTTGTAGAGGGTTTTTTAACAAACAATTTTCTCTTTATACTTGTTTCATTTTAATTTATTTATCTAGGTTTTACAGCGCTCCAAACTTGAACGGATTCTCGAATGCTCATAGGGATGCAATAAAAACTAAAAATTAGACTTACTTTTCTATCTATATTTTTTTTATTCATACAATTTATTATGATCTTAACATTCCTATGCTATTATTAAATTATGTTTGATCCTTTTCCCCACTACAAAACTGATTTTACTGTCGACCAGGCTGAATCGGATGCAGATGCGGTCATCGTCCGTTGTGCGCTTGCTGCATCACAGTCATATGATGCGGTGACAATCATAGCAGAAGACATCGACATCCTTGTATTGCTGACGGCATATGGAAGGAATCAAACTAATGTATTTTTTTAAAAACCTTCAAAAGGGCGTACGTCCGAACAATTGTACTGTCTGTCTATCTGTTTTAAATATGACGACGTAATAGCTGAGAATTTTCTGTTTCTCCATGCCTTCTCAGGATGCGACACAACGTCAGCAGCGTATAACATAGGCAAAGTCAAATTTATAAAAAATTTTTGAAGCATCCAGAGTTGGCAAGTGGAACTAAATTATTTATGAGTGAAAAAGTCGAGTCATCGTTACTCAGTGTTGTTGGCGAACGTTTGTTCTTCTCTTTATCTGGCGGAAATAAAGACGATACTCTAGACACTCTGCGATACAAACGATTTGCTAAGACAGTGAATGAAAATGCATTTAATCTCTCTTCACTTCCTCCAATACAAGATGCAGCCCGTTTCCACAGTTTCCGAGTATATCAGATTCAGTTATGGTTTCGTAAATATTGTGATCCAGAAGAATGGGGCTGGAAAAAGCATGGAAAATTTTAAATGCCCATCCAAGCTTCCAAGCCTCCAGCACCCTCCGAACTTATGAAATTAATCTTTTGTAGATGCAAAGGAAATTGTGGAAGTGCGTGCGGTTGCCGAAAAGCAGGCCTTAAATGTTCATCAGTGTGCCTCCATTGTGGTGGTGAAAGCTGCAGCAACATCGTGAACATATCAACATTACTTGAAGAAAATGAATTAGAAAATGAGTTAAGGACAATGACGCCAATACCAACTCACATTATACTACAAAAATTCACGTCGGATACTGATTCAGATTTTTCTCGCAGCCTGGAACATCGAAGAGAATGAAAAAATAATATCTGATAGACATTTTTCAATATATAATAATAAATAACATTATTTTGTCTAGAAATTGCCCATGGATTAGGCCTCCTAAAACCACATAAAAATAACGAAAGAGTGCTGAAAAATAGTACTCACTTCAGAGCGCTGTAAAACCTTAGCTATTGACCTAATAAAAAAATGTTGCTTATAAAAGTTGTTCCTTAAAAAACGATCTACAAAAATGGTCTGATATCATTTTTTCGTAAAATGATCAAAAAAAAAAGTTATATCGAAAAATAGAAATTTTGTTCTCGAATTTCTTAACATTTTTGCTTATAACTTTTTTATTTATAGTTCTACGACAAAAAGTTACTAGACTAAAGTTGTAGATAATTTAATTTTTAATAAAAAATGTTTATAATTTTTTTTATCTGATAAATAGTTTAAGAGATATAACGTAAAAACCATTTCAACCCCTATTTTCAAGATGGTGGCCGTGGGACAAGGGTGGCGACCCCACAAATTTGAACTTAAGCTTCTACTTATACATTAAAAAAATAAAATTGCGTCCTCTAAAAAACGCAACCCCAAATGTAACTTTTCAATGGACTACCATAACAAGGTCGTACAATGAAATCCTACTAATATTATTAATGCTAATGTAAGTTTGTTTGTTACGCTTTCATACAAAAACTACTTAACCGATCATTATAAAATTTTGTAAACATGCTTTTTGAGGTATTAGAAGTAACACAGGATACTTTTTACTAGTTTTTTTTTAGTGGGAAGTTATAATAATTTAGAAAGATAACAGCATCGTTTGTAAATAAACACGTGGACAGATTGGAGGGCAACTACTAGTAAATTATAATTTATAAACTTTCCAACTTCGACAAAAACTAAAGATGATTTACAAAGCGTTATTAAAATGGTAGTATTCCGAATCTAACCTAATCTGCATAAATATCAAGTGGTATTTGATTTGTTTTTGTTGCACTGAAATAAATAATAATTAAAAAAAAATTGTATGTATAATTTAATAAAGATATTTTTTGTTAGATAGTAGTAAAATGTTTTTAGGATAAATTTTATATTGCAATATCAACAGCTCTTATTTTTTATTTTTCTTGTAATAAATTTTAGAATGAAAAATGTATAAATATACAAGGATCGAAACCCGAACCTTCTATTTTATTTTGTTATGAATAAATTTTATCAGAGGAAATTTTTAAATTGGAAACAATTGTATTAAAATTCATGAGATTCGAAACTTCCTCGATCTAACTTCGTTAGAGGTTGAGTCCACAAATGGGAAGTTAATATTTATACTTCAATTTATAGTATAATTTGATATATAATATTTATATATCAAATTTAGATAATACATGTTTGTTTATTTTAGTCAATCCGTACTATGAACTCTATTTAATAATTATAAAAATAAAGTTAATAAATTATAAAACTAAATTAAGTTGGATGTTATTAAGAATAAGTGCGATTCAGAATAACAAACCATATATTATTACAGAAGATACCTAAACGCAGGCGGTGTTCCAGAGACTTCTAATTAGGTAAATGCTTGGCGATATGAGTTATCTGTTAGCTGGTTTAGGATGCTGACTACATAGCAATTATACACTTTTGCTGAATCAATCTGTCATATGACTTATAAATTAGTATTATAAATTATCTAAGCTTGAAAGCTTTAAAAAACATTAAGATATATCGAAAAAATCCCACCAGTAACGAATAGATTTAGTTAGGATATCTTTTCTATCCCGCAAAACAGTGTATTAGTTGCAAACTCTTAACTATAAAAATCTTAACGTCTAACAATTAATCTAATTGAAATAACACTTTTTTTATCAGAAATCAAATTCTTCATAATTTTTCTAAAAATATTTAAGAAATAATTTAATATATTACATAAACTTTCAATTCATGTTCGAAGGGTAACATAATCTGAATGCTCCGTCGGAGCCTCATTCAATTAGTGCAGAAGGGTTGTAAAAACACATTACGTTCATAAAACCCGTCAGGTGGAAGGTTTCTATTATCACGGTGGTAATTTGTATATGGCTGCCCTTTGATAAAAACCTTCATAAATTGGTAATATTGAAACAGATTTTCATTGTTATCATTGAATGAACTCACTACTAACTAACCATTTAACTAATACTAATATAAATATATATCAGTAATATTTATAGGCGTTTAATAATGTAAACATAGTTTAGATCATAACTTAAGATAACTTGTTTTAGAGTGCCCTAATAATCAAGATACACTTTACAGTTTGACACAATTTTTTTGAGTGGAGTAGAATTTTGAATGTTAACTTTTAATTACGTCACGAAATTCTATTAAATATCCGACTAATGGACCGTCAACAATGAAAAGTAGTTATTCCCTATTTTCCTTTACTTTAGGACTTGCAGAAAATAAAACACAGCAAAAATATTATAAGATAGTCTTTGTTGCCTAATATACTTAGTAGTTCATATCGTAGAGAACGTTAAGTGGAAAAAGTTAATATGAAACATGAAAGAGCTCTTTACTAAGTTTTGAAGTACAGCATGCTAATATACAGGATGTTCAAATTCTGTTCATGTCTGGATTACATTTTGTAAATACGATTTTTAATAAAAAAATAACTAAGCAGTTTAATAAATTATTATTTATATTATGTGATGACCTGTCAACGGACCATCACTATTATAAGTATTGTAATACTAACAGTTAAGCTGCCACTGACAACAGTGCCAACGCCAGTAATGTAACTTTAATAACGTATCTACTACCTATCTATTACTCTATCTTGTTAAAACATTACTTCGTTGTCGGAAAACCTTTTGAATATCTAATCACTAATGTCGCTCATATTGCTGTCGCCCCGAGAGTGGACTCAGTGACTCGTTAAAAGGTGCTGAAAATTAATTTCATTTGACATAAAGGATGCATGAAGTAACTCCGCTTTATGTCAGCTTTTAGGAAACAAAATGTTTCTAATGAGAAATAGGAATCAAGAAAAAGCTTTATGGTTATGCTTTATTAAGATATATGTATTACATTCACCAATTTATTTTACATTTATGTTATATTAGGCAATTTTTATTTGTTTTTTAATAATTCATAAAAGAAATTGTTTATTAATATATTTAGCACTGTCAAGCTTATTTTAAGTTTAAATAAATATAAAACTAAAAAAATCGATACGCGAGAGATTCAAACTATAATATATATTTATTTAATATTTAAGTTAAAGAGCTTTAAATATAGTATTTTCAATGTCTTTCACGAATATTACATTGAAATAAAACTATTTTTACAGATTTAACTCGCGTATAATTAATTACATTTTAAATTTACATTTAAAATTTAACCCGACGTTTCGAATGCTTTGTAGCAATCGTGTTCACGGTAAGACGAGATGGAGGTGTCTGTCAGTAAGTCAGTTAATTAGTCATCTACCTCCAACGGTTTCTAAGTTTCCGGACGTACAGCTCAGGATTCACACAAAACGTACTAACAGTATCTTGAGGTCTTATAGTGTGGTCACAGACATGGGATTTTGTTTTTTTCAAGAGTGGATCCCAGGTGTTAGATAATCCGCAACCATCTTTTCTATTAAATTAATTTAATTTCAATAGTCTCACGAACCATTCTTGGAGTGTAGCGTTGTTCCTTATCGAGGATTTAAGGTTTTTTTTTTTTTTTTTTTATGTAAGAGGAGGGCAAACGAGCTGGCGGGTCACAGATGACATCACCGCCGCCCATGAACTCTTGCAACATCCGAGGATTTACAAGTGTTGCCGGCCATGTAGGTAGGAGTAGACGCCTAAGTTATCAAAGGTTTATCAAATCTTGTAAAATGATTGGTGTATTGTATGTTAACACACAGCTGACTTCGCTAATCTTTAAATATTATAATGAACTATAGTTTAAGATATATCTATGTCTTATTATTTATTATTATTAGTATATTTAAATTACCAATTATCAAACCCAAAATCAGTTGCAACAACAAACATTGCCTAATGTTATATATTTTTATTTTGCACTCATCAAAATTTAGTGGCAGCTAGCCGCTAATTTTAAGTAGGTAATTCTTGTTTTAATAAGAGTAGTTTTTGGAATGTATTGTGATATTTGTTAAATATTTTTTAATCAAATATTTCATATCTTAATTATGCACACATATTATTTTATTAATGATTTATAGTTTTAATACATTTACAACAAACAAAAAGGTTGTTAAAACACATTTGTAGAAAATACTCTGGACAGAAAACCACTTTATGTTTGTTACACATTTAAATTATGCAACTATAATTTCAGTTGTAAGTAATGCAATATTGATTTATAATGTTATTAAAAATGTTTATATTCTTTGTACCGACAAATAATATTCTGATTCTCGAATGAAGCGGAATTAATTTATTTCATATATATATTTTTTGAAATCTCTGAATTTTGTTAATATTTTTTTTTATATTCATAGACAAAATAGTACAATTTAAAGGTTTTGTATACGTACGTATACAAAATATTTTTAATGTACGTATATTGTATACGTACATTAAAAGAACATTTAAGTTCTTTTAATGTACGTTAAAAGAGCAGAATCGAAAGTATCTGAATTTGAACAATGACTTTTATTGGGAGATCAGTTATATGTGACAATTTTTTGAACCATTAAGTAAATGACTTTAATATTGCTTATATCGAATAGCCAAAAAACATAAATCGAAATATGTTTTAGACTTTAATAAATAAAAATTGAATTATTTTCCAATTAATTATTATTTCAAAATAATTACGAAATTTTATATAATCTCTCTTACTAAATTGAACTTCCTTAAGATTAGAATTGCAAATCAGTGTTTTGGGCTTAATGAGTGCTTAAAGTTATAAAATGAATTTACAATGAAAGTTGTGGCCAGATGTTTAGGCTATGCTTAAAAAGAGCAAGATAACGTATATATAAATAGAAAAGTGTATATAAATAGATTGATGTCCTAGGATAGTTATTCCCACATTGATATATAGCTAGATATGGGTATTTGTCACGTTTGAACATTAAACTCGGTTTAGAACGGCGCTTTGAAAATTCTATGCAGACCCAAGAGGAAATACCAACGATAGTTTCATAAAGGACGTTGTTAAACTGTCGTTAACAGGCAACATTTGTGTGTTTACGGTGCAATGGACTTCTGAAGTATAGTACAATGATATATAATATATTCAAATCATATAATGATAAGTATACTTATATCCTGTGTATAACTAGAGTTGTATCATTAATATAATATTACTATTACAACTTAAGAAATATGCTAAATGCAGAAAATCTTATAGTTTATGTAACATTATTTTAATGACAATTTTAATATCATATATATTTTATATCTTATGATAATAAATAAACACATTAACAGCAAACTTTATCGATATATTTCTGTCAACCTTCTATTCTCTCTTGGATGGCTATAAATTAAGAAGCGGAAGAGAACGCTACTCAGTGATACGTTAATGCCTGATGTAAAGATAAAGTAAAAGTGATAACCGGCGATTATTATCAACCAATAACAAAATTAAACCTGACACTTGACACGATTGTGTAAAACCTATTTATATTTAATATAAAAATTAAGATTTTGTCCATTATTGTCCACAATTATCCAAAATAAGAAAAAATATTTTATTCTTTTATGACAAATCCTTTTATACTTCCTTACTATATAAGTAAATAAAATAGTTGGAAAGATATATTTTTTTTTCCATTTAGAAGTATTGTGTTTTACGGGTTCATTACATTCGCTATATTTGCCTCAAACAGAAAAAAAATAATTCAAAGAATATATGTACGAACAAACATACAGATTTATTAACTTGTATATGCTTAATGTTCTGTAACACTTGCATGTAACGAGTTAGTTAACATGATAATGTGATAATCACGCCGCAACGACTATCAGCTAACTGACGCCACACTTCCTTAATTGCTTAGTTAACTAGATTAATCCCTGTTACACTATGTACAAACAATAATACTTAATGTACTTTTTTTTGTTTAAAATGTTACTAAAAATTAATAGTTATTACGAATTGGCATAAATAGAAAAAAAGTATAACAAACTAAACGGTCTCAAAAAATATAATACAATCTATCTTATAGGATTTTTTTAGGAAAGTCAAAGAACATTATAAGTATTAACATAAAAATGGTGTAAGGTTTGTCCTTTTTAAGTGAGCTACCTCTGGAACTATCAGTCAAAATTAAACAAAAATGTCTTCTATAGAATTCTGTTCCTATAAGAGTTTTAAAACAAATGGTCCAAATGCCATGTACCAAGAAAGTAGCCTAACACGATTACGATAATATAACGATATATTTTACTACCAGCAAACATTGAATATTGACACATTGTGATTTGATTGTATCATCAATCTCCGTTAATGGATGGCAATAAATTTAGAATCGAGGGAGACAAGGGACGTGATGCTGTTATCTTTCGACGCGCGAAGCTCGGATTACATTGATATTTATCTGCAAACTGATCCCGACAGTTGGATACAATTTTGCTTACCAACAATAGCTGTTTAATATCTCTTAGGTCCTTATATTTTCGCTAATATATGGAAGTCGATTATGCCATTGTTGTGAAAATATATGGGTAAGTCTATACTCATTAAATATTTTTTCATAACAGGTATGTGCGTTATAGGCAGTTCGTTGATGTGATGATTTAAATATTTTTGGTTACTTCTTTTTGTAACGTCACTAGGCTGTTGGTAATATAGTTTTTACATATTTTTATATAGTCAAATGTTTATGTTATATGCTTTAAATGGGTACCTAGCTCGATTATTTATATATTAGGACATATATAGGACCTACATTGTCATGAATGACAAATGGGTCGTTTTTATTACACACAATTTTAGATTCGAGTAAAATACATGTCTATGAATTTTTATTCTCTATTTATTTTAAATGAAAAGTATAATACTAAAAAACCTAATAAACATGAATTTATCATGTCAACTAGTAATAGTATATCAACGAAATAGTACAGTATGTACACGTTATCAAAAAAAATAAAATAAAATAATTAACAAAATTCAGTATCATATTGTTCTTAGTAACATATTAAACCTTCATATAGCGAAGTTTGTATGTCATATTTAATCTCTGGCGCTGCTACAGAGGTTTCTAATTAGGTCAATGTTCAGCAAAACCAGCATCTGTGAGCTGTAGGCAGATACGGAATATAATATACTGATCTACCAAAATCGGGCATTGTTACGTAAAAGCAATTATTGTTTTTAATAGCTGTAAATTATACATTTTTGAATAATAATCGGTAGGTACTGATTATATGCAGATGGAGAGTTAAAATTTTGTTTAAACCAATTACTCTTTGTAATTGCAAGCAGGATTAAAAAAAACATTTTTGGAAATTGAAATTAGAAAAGAGAAATTAATTGCTGTGATAGATTAGACGAAGTAGGAATGGAGCAAAATAAAATTTTTGAAACTTCATAAGCATGGTAATAGTCGAATATTTGTGTAATTAAAAACTTCTTTAATTGTGACAGAAAAAGATCAGGCCGTTCAAGCAGTAATTATTAGATAACGGAGATTAGAATACTGAAAAAAATAATTCGAAGAATTCTGTCCAAAAGCAAAAGATTTTATCTCGGTAAGTGAATAAAGTATGTCGCATATATTTAAATACAAAATAACATATTATTATGTATTTTATGGAACTAAAGCATACAAATATAAATATTTTTTTCTCGCTTACATTTATTTACTGTGGTTTAGGTAGGTATAGGAAGTTTCAAATTTTCGGTGTATAAATAAAATGCCACTGATCCTCATATATAGGTCACGTCGGTTAAAACTATTTGGCAATATGTACGTGACATGTCACATGACAAATGACATGAGTTGTCAATTCTACACTTTAAAAGTCTAGAAATATTATTTCTACAGAATAACAATATACATATTTCATGCAATTAGAAATTCAGAAGTTATTATTGCTAAACAAATCAATCATATCTAAAGCCAATAACAATCTTCACTTCCGGACTACTTAGTAAGACATTTATTATATTGTAAATCACACAATTTACAAAGTGGCATACAGAAATGAATTAAACACAAAAATATATTTTCACTCGATTCATACAGGTAGTATCCGAAAAAAGTAAATAACTTATCTTGTGCTTGTTAAGCAACTACTTAAGATGTATATAGCTCCGAATATTGCAAGCCAGTCTCCAAAGTGCAGGCGTCAATCTAGACAGATGTTGGTATATATATGACGGCGCATCCGTTAATGTCATACATCAGGTTGAATTTTAGCTGTCAACCTAGCGAAGCGTCATGGTCGATAGTAGTGAAGGCAGCCATCTTGACACATTGGTTTTCAAGACGGCTCTTGTGCTCCACGCTTGTGACGAATCGCTTTTGAATTGCAAATATCATACGATCTTGTATTCTAATTATTACACTACTCTATTATTTATTACTGCCTCTTTATCAGAAGTGGGATCGGATGGTGCTAGAATTGAGCGAAAGACAACTAAATCGGATACAAAGAAGTTATTGAATAACATGGAATTGTTCTTATCTCGTGTTCTCGCAGCTCAGCAACCGCCAAATGTAAGTAAGTACTAAAGGAGATTTCGTATTTATTAAAAATTGTGAACGAAATCAAACGAAATTAGATGGGAGGTTTAAAGGTCTATTTGTAATAGTAAAAGTTCTTAAAAATTACCGATGCGAACTTAAAAGTATAGGTGATTCTCATAGAACCTATTAATACCCTCACGAGAATTTGCGCGCAGTGCCTCAGGGACATATTGGATTGATCGAAATAGCAACTAATGTTTTGAACTGTGAAGAGGCCGAGACGGCATCGGAAGATGAAGATAGCATAAATAATTCAAATCATGATAATGGTAGTTCTGATAACTTGACCGCATGCTCAAATACTATTTCCGCTGATTCGAGGACGCTCACAGCAGGCTCAGTTACACTCGGTATATGCTTGGATCCTGAGACCTGTAAAATTTTACATGAAGCTGATATTAACACAGAACAGGACGATTCATAGTCGTAGGTAAGTGTAGCGACCCCGTAGAATACTTTTCCTTCAAATTTGTCAGACGAAAGATGTCGTCCGAGTCAGATATCAGACTGGCTTGTTCCTGTATTTTCTTGTTCTATTAGACGAAGTATGTCGTCCGAGTCAGAGCCATTTAAGTTGGCTGACTTGTTTTAGATGTTTTGCTGATTCTGTTAAGACGAATTATGTCGTCCAAGTCAGAGCCATTTAAGTTGGCTGACTTGTTTTCGATGTTTTGCTGATTCTGTTAAGACGAATTATGTCGTCCGAGTCAGAGCCATTTAAGTTGGCTGACTTGTTTTCGATGTTTTGCTGATTCTGTTAAGACGAATTTTGTCGTCCGGGTCACATCCAACAAAGGATTGACTTGTCTAATAGTAGCAATATGTGACTAGTTAATTGTTAAGCTGTTTAATTGGGAGGCTGTGTCGTCCGGCTTAGGTGTAGCGAGACACTCGTCTTATTTAAGTGTATAATTGCTGCGCATTGTCACAATTGAGATAATTAGTCCTTCGTCAGGATGCACGAACGGACTATGTGTGATTGTAACTCTTTACTTCAGAGAATCGCCCGAGGACGGTCGAATGTCAGTCCGGCCGTGACGGCGCATCCGTTAATGTCATACATCAGGTTGAATTTTAGCTGTCAACCTAGCGAAGCGTCATGGTCGATAGTAGTGAAGGCAGCCATCTTGACACATTGGTTTTCAAGACGGCTCTTGTGCTCCACGCTTGTGACGAATCGCTTTTGAATTGCAAATATCATACGATCTTGTATTCTAATTATTACACTACTCTATTATTTATTACTGCCTCTTTATATATATATATATAAAGATGAACATAAATCAATAGGCATTCAATATATGAATTTTATAATATAAAATAATTATTGTTAATACAATTTTCATAAATTTACTATATTAAAATAAGCAATTTAATTGACTTTGTACCATATGATTGTATTTTGCTAAAGTTATTGTTTTAGTATTACTTTAAATAATGGTCACGTTTATAAACTAAATTGGAAGTTCAAATGTTTTTACTATTCAGTCCTGCATTTATAATGCTAAGAGAACTATATGTTATTGAGTTATTTATAGGTTGGGAGGGATCTAGCGGATATAATGAGTTGATATTTGGAGCTTAACAATTTTTTCTCAAGAAACCGTATAGTCTGAATCTCTGAAAAAGTGTAACATGGCCAGTTGAATAAGCAGAGTCTTAATTTGTTGTGAAGTTCTACTTTGAACACCTAACAATGAACCACCATCACGACAACAATGACGGCAAGGCTGACGTCACACTGCCAATTGAACTACCACGTCAGCCCTGATGAATTATTATATAATATGTACTAAGGATATGTATTATAAAGTTGGCAGCCAAAATCAGTGTTTGAAATTACAATATTCAGCATATCTAGCCATGTTAACCGTATTTAATTTCAGAATTATTTGTCTATAGAGAAACTATTGAGAAAACAGTAGAGACGAATAAAATAATAATATGTCTAGAATTATTTTCTTTTTAAAATCTGCTTGTCTGTTTGTATCCCTAATATTTAAGAATACAAAATTTTTAAAATCAGTATCGGATGTCTCTTCTCTGACATATATACTAACAAATTTTAGAAAGGATAAATGTGGTGAAAAAATTTCAATAGCGGTTTGCAATTTTACCTAACATTTATATATTTATGTATGTTGAATAGTAAAGTTCTTAAAGTCTATTATATTTAATTAATACTATTATATTTATTTTATCTTTCACTTTCAGATGACAGAAACTATTCTATAGCACATTTTCTAATTTTTATCTTTATCTTTTTCTTTAACTTTTTTTTTAATACAATCTATTTCATGTCTTTGTCAAATTTGAACCGCATACGTTCTTATGTTCAAAGTAAACAAAAAAGAATTTATACTTTTATTTTATAAAAAGTTGTTTTGTTTACGTGGGAAAATTTCTTCGCGATATTTAAAATTAATTATAAATTGAAAAATATTAAATGTTTTTCGTAGATCGTAACCGTCTCTGCACCCCATATTCCAAAATGAAGCTTTCAAACATACACACACACAAAAAAACAGAAATAATATAGAAACATAGTTTGGAGTTCTCATATATTCACTCACATATTTAACGTAGAGCGCTCTTTAATTTGCAAAATTTTATTATTAATTTATTGAGTTTTATTCTCGAGAATAAAGACTTTAACTTGTGAGTAAATAATTATATATTAATTATGATTCATTCAAATGTCATGTCATTCTGTAATGTCATATGTAAATGAGAAAATCCATAAATTTGAAAACAAATAAAAGAAATATTTCTAATAAAAACCAAGCTACCGTGAAAATACATCGTTAAAAGTTGTATTAAAGAAACTTTAAATTATATCAAATATTCAAATATTGAACCCGTGAAAGTCTTAGAAAATATTATATCAAATATTAAAGCAGTAAGAGTATCATATTACCATTTTTATTCTTGTCATCTATCTATCGGTTTATTTTGTTGTCGTGAACCTTTTTGACTACCTAATGGAACGCATAATTTTGTCGCTGAAGAGTGACGATTCTCGTTAAAATGTACTGCAAATTTAATTCACTTGACGTATGGGATTTACAAAATACATATATATGAAAACAGCGTATGTTGAAAATAAAATGTGTATTCCTTTATTTAAAAAGTGGTTTCCATTCTCAAATTAATCTATGCACAGTTATTATACGTTATCTGAGTCTGCTATTATCTGATAATATTTCTTAATTATGTTCAACTTCAACTGGCACTTTTCTTAGTACCAGATATATAACTGCACTAAGTCTTCTAATGTAGTAGTAGAACAAAGTGTCAAACTTTTCAACTACCTACTGAAAAATTATTACTCATAGTTTGAATTACTCATTATAAGCTATGAAATAAGTTTTAAGCAATTTTTGTCTCGCCTTGTCTTTTCTTTTATATTTATATTGACCTAAAAATATTTAAAATTCATTCCTGATTTACAATTAAAGTAATTTAATATTATAATATGTTTTTTGGTAAATAATTATTTATATTTAATTAAATGAAGAATTTATCAATACAGGCAGGACTCGAAACTGCAACCTCTGGGATATCGTCTCGTCTCTCTGCCAATTGAACTACCACGTCAGCCCTGATGAATTATTATATAATATGTACTAAGGATATGTATTATAAAGTTGGCAGCCAAAATCAGTGTTTGAAATTACAATATTCAGCATATCTAGCCATGTTAACCGTATTTAATTTCAGAATTATTTGTCTATAGAGAAACTATTGAGAAAACAGTAGAGACGAATAAAATAATAATATGTCTAGAATTATTTTCTTTTTAAAATCTGCTTGTCTGTTTGTATCCCTAATATTTAAGAATACAAAACAGAACTTAAATATAAAACTTGATATTTAGGTACTTCATGATATTCGTACATTTCACATTCACATTTTAATTATAAAATGTTCCCCACTTTAGCAATTTGTTCATATTTGTAAAATACGAAAGAGTTTTAGACATGTTCTTTTTTCAGTATCAATCTAAGTGCAAGTTTATGAGAATGTTATTTTTAACAAACCGTTCCCACACCGTGCAGTTAAGAACTGAAATATACGTATAATGTATATTTACTTAATATTATCTTATTGCCTATATTCTTTTGAGCTAAGTTTAAGTTAAAAGACAGGGTGTGTGTGTGTGTGTGTGTGTGTGTGTTTATATATTATATTTTGCTCCTAACGCAAAACCAAATTGACTTATATCACCTACACTAGAATGTAGAAGAGGACATATAGCGCTACATCCGAAATCTGTCTAGATTCACAAATTCTTTGGAAACGAATATTAGCAAGTATAGGTCAAGGAATTTACTCGATTGTTACTTTGCAAATCCTAAATGAAGTTGGCTGCTCTCCAGGATGCTTCAGATAGATATATATTTCACAAATATTTTCCGATTCCCAACTTTTCGCTGAGCTTTAATATTTGTTTTATTCAATAATAGTAAGGAAACCAATTCTGTAGAAAATTCTTATATATTCTGTAGAAAAATTGTATATTTTTTTATATATTCAATGATTTGGACTTTCAATTTGGGGTTATAAATTTAAATTAATTGACTAATCCGAAAAGAAATATATATATATAAATGGTTTACAAAAACAATATTTCTAGACGTTGACATTGGGTCCATTGGGTCCATCACTAACGATTGGGTCCATTTATACCCTGTTAAATAAAAAACTGGTAAAAATGGTTAACCCAAGAAGAAAGTAAATTTATTTATCAAAATTTAATAATTATCCCATAATTGTATTTAAAACTACTTTAATATTCATCATAAAATATTTATTTAGTGTTATAATACAATAAATAATGTATGTCCTAATTTGAATTTAATGAATACTTAAAACAATTTGCTAACTATCATGAAGTGATAATAAACTATACAAGAATGTAATGGTTTAAGAGTAAAAATTTTGAAAAACTCGATATATAACGCCGCAAGAAAGAAAAATTTGAAAAAAATAAACGTTCCATATGCAAAAAACTCGTTTAAATTAGGAACGCCAAGGATATGCCAAGAACGTGAAACGCCAAGGATATAAAAATTAAATTGTGATGTTATCTATAATAGAGATTTCAACTCATTTTGTCTGTAAAACCGATTGTTCAAAACCTATCTATCTTTTTATTCTCGTCTTTGAGAATCAATTTGATTGAGAATCGATAGTATAACTTTTTTCATTAACGATAACGACACTTAATGTGAAAGTTATAAGATGAAAAGCATGAATGTGGTCAGTAGTTACTATTGAACTCTCAATTTCCAGTTTCAGTTTTCGAAATTGTATCAGTAATCGCAAATACTACCGCAATGTTTCTCCAAGCTCCGCAACCATTGCCACTGGAAACAAATAATAAACAAAACAAAATTCGTTTCTCTAAACAAACCAACTGGAACAAATGAATGTAAAGTTAAATATAAATATCTCTTCTCAATATTGTTAGGGGTATTTTGTTATACTAAATACATATTTATTTAAGTCATTATGTATTATTATGGTAGTTACGTACACATACTCCAGGAGGATTGCTGATATTCACATTCCCTCCGTGTGAATAAATGTGTATTGTGTCATCGCGACGGAATGCATAGTTGCAATTTAATTATAATATAAGCCTTAATTATTAATATAATTTTGTCATTATTATTTGTACTTACATCGAGTAGGTCAGATTATTGTGTTAGTTAATAAGTACGTAAATGTAATTCTTTTAATTAAAGTTAGTTTAAATCAGTTTTGGTTTTTTTTCAACTCTCCGTCTGTAGCTAACGTAATTGGCGCAGTCGGTAGGATACTAGAATAGGGACTGTTAGGTCATCGCTAGTATCCTGAATCTACGGACCAGCTGCAGCACCGGGAGACGAATCCAAACTTCGATTCACGGGAAGAAACCAGAAATGAAATTTATGTGAGTACATTTGAACCATTCTCGTGTTGCTCTTTTCCTAGTTATAATTCCTTTCCAAAATTTATTATCCTAGAGATTATAGTCATCGGGAATCTGCATCGCAGCAGGCCCGTAAGCGTAGTTTAGATATTAATAGGAATTTAGATAATAATCATATATTATCTAATTCAATTAGTAGTAATATATATTTAAATATGGCTCAAGATCCAGATAACATTTATAAAATTCTTAGGATCGTGCCCGAATTTGACGGGAACCCTAACGTACTTACTAGATTTATTAATATTTGTGATCAAATTGTAACGCAATATTTAAATAACTCGCCCGGTAGTGAATTATCTAATTTGTGTTTATTAAACGGCATTTTAAATAAAATAACTGGAACCGCCGCTGCTACCATCAACTCTAACGGTATTCCAGATAGTTGGTTAGGTATTAGAACATCTTTAATAAATAATTTTTCTGATCAACGTGACGAAACAGCCTTATACAACGACCTCTCATTAGCCGTGCAAGGAAATAAGACACCTCAGGAATTTTATAGCCATTGTCAAACGCTATTCAGTACGATAATTACTTATGTTACATTACATGAAACTTTATTAACTACAATTGAGGCTAAGCGCGATTTATATAAAAAAGTGACTAAGCAGGCATTTGTACGTGGCTTAAAGGAGCCCTTAGGCTCACGAATTCGGTGTATGCGCCCGGATACTATTGAAAAAGCCCTTGAATACGTTCAAGAGGAACTAAATGTTACATACTTACAGCAACGTACAGATGGACTGAAACAATCATTTTCTAACAAGGACATGGTACATCCCCTGACATTTACTAACCCTCGACCTCATAGTTTTCAATCTTCAACCCCTAATTGGCCAGCCCCTATAGCACAACGGCCAATACAACCATCACAGCCTTTTAAATTTAATTTTAACCATAATCAACCTTATTACAATACGCCCATGCATTCTAGAACAAGACAGATGTTTAGCGCACCCCCACCGAACTATAACCCGCGTAGTAATATTTTCCGCTTACCACCTAGGAATAATTTTAATCAAAATCCCTTACCAAAACCTATGAGTGGAATTCAAAGTTTTAATCCTAAACCCATGCCTCATACCTTAATGACTGGACATGACTGGCGTAAATCGGGTAATCCGCCACCAACAAATTACTTGAAAGCTCGCGAAATGAACATGAATGAATGTTCATCATATGACGATATGTACTATAGTTACCCAGAGTACTATTACGAACCAGACTACAATAATTATACCGAACAAGAGGACTATGACAGTAATTATAACTTTTGTAATAATAATACTATTACTTATTATGAAACGGACAATGACCAGTTAAGTAAGGAAAATGAACCTCAATCAGATTCTAGTTACCTAGTTCCAAACCAGGATTTTCGACTGGACCAGAAATCACCCAGACCAAAATAGAGTTAAATTTACAGACACAAAGACAACTCCCATATATTCAAATTAAAAATCCCCCACTTAAACTTTTAATAGATACCGGTGCAAACCAATCCTTTATTAGTCCTATCGCTGTTAGGAAATATTTCTCGAATTTTCCATTAAATTATGACCCCTTTGAAGTTACCAATGTATATACCACCAGTAGAAATGAATATTCTATTACCTTACCTTGCTTTGAGGAATTTACGGACCCAGAAAATATTAAATTTTTTATCTATAAGTTTCATGACTATTTTGACGGGTTAATAGGACTAGATTTATTAACGAAATGGGAAGCAAAAATAGACTTAAAAGACCGAAATTTAATTACTCGTACTGGCTCAAATCCTATTAGCATGTATAATTCTTGTAATGTTAATCTTTACGAGGATATCATACCATCAGGTACTTCAAAACTTATTCGTATCCCTATAAATTCCCAGGATGGACAAGTGTTTATAAAAGAACAATTAATTTGTAACTGTATTTTGCATGAGTGTGTGACTAACGTGACTAACAACCGAGGATACGTAGAAGTAGAGAACCCGACACCAAATGACATAATACTATCGTTAAATGAACTGACAAGTGCCGACTTATTTAATATTGAGTACGAGTGCACTCAATATAAGAACCGTGGACAAGACGTTATATCACGATTACGTACCGATCATTTAAATAATGAAGAAAAAGCTAATCTTACACGACTCTGCTCAAAATACTCAGACGTTTTTTATATTGAAGGTGAACATTTAACCTTTACTAACAAGATTAAACATCGTATCAAGACCACTGACGAGGTCCCTGTACATGGTAAAAATTATCGTTACCCCTTTATACATCGACAAGAGGTTAGGGACCAAATAACTAAAATGTTAGATCAGGGTATCATACGACCATCCGACTCTGCTTGGAGTTCACCCATCTGGGTTGTGCCGAAAAAGGGCGATGCTTCAGGTAAGCAAAAATGGCGTTTATTAGTCGATTATCGTAAATTAAACGAGAAAACTATAGATGATAAGTACCCAATTCCGAATATTAACGATGTACTTGACAAACTAGGGAAGTGTCAATATTTTACAACCCTGGACTTAGCGAGTGGGTTTTACCAGGTGGAAATGGAGCCACAGGACATATGTAAAACCGGATTTAATGTAGAACATGGTCATTTCGAATTTCTTCGTATGCCCATGGGTTTGAAAAATTCACCATCTACTTTTCAAAGAGTTATGGACAATGTCTTACGAGGCCTTCAAAATGAAATATGCTTAGTTTATTTAGATGACATAATCGTTTTTAGCACATCCCTACAAGAACATATGAACAATTTAGAAAAAGTTTTTCAACGACTTCGCGAGTCCAATTTTAAAATCCAATTAAATAAATCTGAATTTTTAAAACTTGAAACAGGCTATCTTGGACATATTATCAGTAGAGATGGTATAAAGCCAAACCCTGATAAAATTTCAGCTATTAAAGGCTATCCTATCCCAAAAAACGCTAAAGAAATAAAACAATTTTTAGGTCTTCTCGGTTACTACCGAAAGTTTATTCCAGACTTTGCCCGCATTACTAAACCGTTAACACAATGTTTAAAGAAGGGTAAAAAGATTTTATTCGATCAGGAATACACTAATTGTTTTGAGAAATGTAAAACGCTTTTAACAAACGACCCCATTTTACAATACCCCGACTTTACTAAAGAATTTAACCTGACAACTGACGCTTCTAACTTAGCTATTGGTGCCATTTTATCGAAGGTCCAATAGGATCCGACAGACCCGTGTGTTATGCATCTCGTACTTTAAATGACAGTGAAATTAATTACAGTACCATTGAGAAGGAGCTTTTAGCCATAGTTTGGGCTACAAAATACTTTAGACCTTACCTTTTTGGAAGAAAATTTAAAATACTGACTGACCATAAACCTTTACAGTGGTTGATGAATATGAAAGAACCAAGTTCTCGTCTTACTAGATGGCGACTGGGACTGAGTGAATATGACTACACAGTAATATACAAAAAGGGTAAAATGAACACTAACGCTGACGCTCTGTCTAGAGTTGAGATACATAACGACGAAACTAGGACCTTAATTGAAGAAATTGACGAATTAAATTCTTTACTGGGAAATCCTTCAGAACATGTACAAGCTTTAACAAACTCTTCGACTGACACCGTACATACTGACCAAGAAAACCCTATATTAAACATTCCAATTACCGACGACCCTCTTAACAATTTTTCTAGACAATTAATTTTTACAGTCGTAAATGACGTTAAAAAGAAACCTACAGTTACAAAGCCATTCGATAATCATACACGAACATCCATACAATTATTAGAATCCAATTTAGAGGAAGACGTGGTCAATGCTATAAAAGAATACGTAAACCCAAAAATTAAAACCGCTATTCTCATAAATCCACCCCTTGCAATGTATTCAATAATCCCCATAGTACAAGATAAATTTAAAAGTTCATCAATGAACCTCGTCTTATCAAAATCCGAAAATGAAAATATAAGGGAGTACTTACAACAACAAGAAATTATTTCTCATTACCACAATGGTAAAACAAACCACCGAGGAATAAATGAATGTTATTTAGCTTTATCCCGGAAATATTATTGGCCTAAAATGAGAGAACAAATAACAAAATTTATTAATGAATGTACCACTTGCGGTCAAGCCAAATACGACAGAAACCCAGTTAGACCCCAATTCAACATCGTTCCACCTGCCACTAAACCATTTGAAATAGTTCATATGGATTTGTTCACAGTTCAAAATGAAAAGTATGTAACTTTCATTGACGTTTTCACGAAGTATGGTCAAGCTTATCATCTTCGTGACGGCACAGCTTTAAGTGTATTACAATCTCTATTACAATACAGTACCCATCATGGTATACCTATGACTCTTATTACTGACAATGGAACCGAATTTACTAATCAGTTATTTATGGAATTTACCAGACTTCATAAAATTAACCACCATCGAATATTAGCTCATTCACCTAATGATAATGGTAACATAGAACGATTTCATTTAACCCTTTTAGAACACCTAAGACTTCTTAAACTGAAACATAAAGACGAACCAATAATAAACCTTGTGCCCTATGCTATAATAGCCTATAACAGCTCCATACATAGTTTCACAAGATGTCGCCCTTTTGATTTGTTGACTGGACATTTTGACCCTAGGGATTGGACGGATATAGATATAACGCAAAAGCTCTTGCAGCAATACACTCAAATTCATAAAGATAAAATGAAACAAGTATACGATATTATTAATTCATCATCACTTGAAAATCGGACCGCATTAATAGAAAAAAGAAATAAAGATCGCGAACCTGAAAAGGAATATGCACCCCAACAATCAGTTTTTATAAAAAATCCAACTGCTAGTCGACAAAAGACTGCTCCACGATACACTCATGACACTGTACTAGCCGACTTACCAATTCATATTTATACCTCTAAAAAACGTGGCCCCATAGCCAAATCACGACTAAAACGAGTCCCTAAAACAGCCAACTTGTTACAGGACAGTAATAGTTCTGCTGACAATCCACACGACGAACCCACTAGAAATAAAACTTGAAAGCTTGGACGACGGACCTGGACTATTACCATACAAACTTGGACTGATCAGACTTACCACTCATCACCATACCTTTCTACAATATATCAAACTAGACTGTGTAGAAGATAAAGTGGAACTTTTAATGACTCAAATAAATAGCCTTCAAAAACTTTTTAGTAATGAAACATATCTACTCTTTGAACTTCAAATAAATTATCTTACTGAAAAGCTTGTTAAAGTTTCAAATCAATTAAAATCTTTAGAACCAAATCGTGTAAGAAGAGGTCTTGTAGACGGTTTGGGTTCCGTTATCAAAAGTATAACAGGAAACTTAGATTATAAGGATGCATTAAAATATAATCATGCAATAAAAGTGTTAGAAAATAATGAAAATAAGATAGCTTCCGAATTTAATAACCATATAAGCTTAAGTAAAGAATGGATGTCAAAACAAAGTGAAGTAATTATTCACTTAGTTGAGAACCAAGTTAAAATTAATAATACTTTACAGATCATTTTAAATTCATATGCATACAAGGATAATATTTTATTAAAATACGTCAAATTTGCCCAACTTTTAGTGATAGTAGGAGAAAATATAGAAGATCTAATGGCCGAATTAATTAGGATAGAAAATATTTTAGCATTTATTCATACGTCAAGTACGCATCATTCCATGATAGAGATAAGTGTTTTAAAGTTAATGATAGATAAGTTAAGGAAAATATATAGTAAGGACCAAATTATAGATTTAGAATTGAGAGAATACTATGATATAATAAAGCCGGCATGCTACTATACAGAAAATCAAATAGTAATAATTTTTAAGTTTCCAATAGTCTCTGCAGATATCTACGATCTCTATAAGCTCTCTATTGTATATGTTCCTAATAAAATCCAAAACGTCCTTATACCCCCATATCCTTTCATAGCAATTAACGAGAAATCGTTCTTGTACATGGAGACAGAATGTCCGAAGCTCAAATACTGGTACCTTTGTGAAATGGAAGTGAATCAGCGTATTCGTACAGAACCTGACTGCGTGCAGCAACTTATTACTCATCAAGTCTTAAACGAAAACTGCAAATACACAGGAGTTACTTTAGCAAAAGAAGCAATGGAAAAGCTGGATGATCAACATTATGTCTTTTCCTTTCCTCACATCACTAAAATACAACTAGTTTGTGAAAGGGAAGAATTTACATCACTTCAGGGTAGCTTTTTAATTATCATCCCTGTCAAATGCTACATAAAAACCGCCGAATTCACTATTGTAAACGATAGTGATGAAACGAAGGGGCAGCCGCTGAAATTGATGCAAATACCATTCGGAGCAGCAAACCATACGGAGATTCCTACTCATCTCAATTTAAACTCAATAAATTTACAAGAACTCTACAGTATTCAAGACAAGATAATTAAAGAAAAACCTGTACAACTAGAGAAAATTAATGTAGATACACTTTACCACACTACGATACCTTTCTACATCTTTATGTTAAGTGCATGTGCATTTATTATTGTGCTTGGATATCATCGTTATAAATTACTGAACAAAAGAAAAATTAACAAAATTACTGCGTCACCGATCGCTTTATCCACTTCAAATGATAATATGGATGGAAAACCGGCAGAAGAAGGGACATCAGCACCCCGTAAGAAGATGCCAGCAACATTTTATCTCAATGTTCTAAAATAGTTGCTGATCTGAGGATGGAGGAGTTACGTACACATACTCCAGGAGGATTGCTGATATTCACATTCCCTCCGTGTGAATAAATGTGTATTGTGTCATCGCGACGGAATGCATAGTTGCAATTTAATTATAATATAAGCCTTAATTATTAATATAATTTTGTCATTATTATTTGTACTTACATCGAGTAGGTCAGATTATTGTGTTAGTTAATAAGTACGTAAATGTAATTCTTTTAATTAAAGTTAGTTTAAATCAGTTTTGGTTTTTTTTCAACTCTCCGTCTGTAGCTAACGTAATTTGGTGGTTATTAAAAACAACTGGCTATATATGGTGAAACATCTTTTAGCTTTATGTATTGCCATCCACGACGTGTGAATGCCATTGTGAAGTTAACTGATGCCATTATCTATTATTAATCAGCTTAAAAGGTCTGCTAAACGCCGACATATCCATAATCATTTAACGATTTTTATGAACTTTGGGTGTTTTACAATGTAAAAATATCCTGGTTCCCTCTCTCTCATTCTTACTCTTCAAATGAATTTAATTGGTCATTTATTTGCAACTTCTATTCTTGACTTAAGTCTAACAATTTTTTTTTATATTTTTCCTGACAACCCCGAACAATTGCTCATTCATTTTTTCTCTTGTCTCGGAGTAAAATATAAAGATTTGTATTGTTAATTTGATCGAATGCTATTAATGATGACATGTAAGCCATTACCAACAGCTTTTTACCATTCGAGTAAGATGTGTTAGAGAACAAGGAACCGGTGATTATTATTTAAACGTTTTTAGAGAACGTTAATTGGTGACGAATTTTCAAAACAATGATAAATCTTTATTATAATTAGCCCTTTTGTTATTATTTATAATATCTTTTTTATTTCTTGAGACACTAAAACCTTTTTTCAAATTATTTTTATACAAATATTAGAATATTTTTTCTCATCGTACATGAAATTACTTATTAACGTATTCGTACAATTTTACGAGTGTCTTATAAGTTCATGAATTTCATATTAGTTGATGATATATTTCTTTATACTATATATATATATATTTATATAAATTATATTAAATAGTACAAACTGAGACCCAGATAATATTAAATTTAACTGGGTCAATTAAATATAGGTTAAGACTATTGTTTAAGAGTAGAGATTTGTAAATAAGGCACTGACTTAAATATAATTTACAGGTCTGACTGTTACTTTTTTATTCAAAGTCAATAGAACCTTTAACTAGTGACCAAGTCCTCTTTTATTGATTTTTATTTTATTATCTATATGGCGGACTATCTCCCACATAATAAGAGTTTTTTTTTATCTAATTCTACTATTCTACTATTCCTTTATACTAGTTTCCGCAGGCCTTCATCTCGTACTTTTATTCTTCATTCCATATCTTTCTCATATTTTTCTATTTTTTAGGTATTTATTTGTTATTTTTCAACTTTACACATATTTCATATTGTACATATTTCGAGTATGTATAGTACAGGGTGTAATAAGTTATGCTAAGTTTGAGGTTTTTCTTTTTTTTACATGGTTTCTATATCTTTTACTTTCTTATTTTATTATATGTTTTTTTTTGTTTTTAGGGTTCTAACTATCTAACCTCGTATCTCTTACCTGCTAACCTAACATAATAACATCTTATATATCTGCTTATCCATATTTTACAGCTATTTCTTTACTGATTTGACTTACACAATTACTACTTATTTATACTCGTATAGTATGCTATGATTATTAACACTTTAATAAAAATGTATACCAAACATAATTTGCTATACAGTTCTATTTTTATTTGTGATATCCTTAATAATATTGAGTGATTATTTAAAACACTTTTTCTATTTATATCATCAGCTACTATGTCTTTTATATTTTCTGTAACTTCTGCAACTCGTTCCAAATACGGAATGTTCCAGAAAGACATACGTAACCATCTGGCCTTGTTTGGTTAGCATATGCAGGATGTGTTATCTTTGCACTTTACCTCCTCTTTTATAGTTTTGACTTCGGAACTTGGTAAAGCTTAAAGTTGTATTAACAACTTCATGTAGCATAACCTTTCGTTAGAGTTGACGGTAATTATTCAATAAATAATAAAAATATTTAAAAAAGAAACCTACACCCGTTCCAACGAAATTACTTTTCAATACATAGATCCTTATCTAGTTAAGTAAGTTTATTATTTCACTATTTAATGACAGAGAAGGCTCTTTTAATTAATTATCGTTGGAACGGGTGTAGGTTTCTTTTTTAAATATTTTTATTATTTATTGAATAATTACCGTCAACTCTAACGAAAGGTTATGCTACATGAAGTTGTTAATACAACTTTAAGCTTTACCAAGTTCCGAAGTCAAAACTATAAAAGAGGAGGTAAAGTGCAAAGATAACACATCCTGCATATGCTAACCAAACAAGGCCAGATGGTTACGTATGTCTTTCTGGAACATTCCGTATTTGGAACGAGTTGCAGAAGTTACAGAAAATATAAAAGACATAGTAGCTGATGATATAAATAGAAAAAGTGTTTTAAATAATCACTCAATATTATTAAGGATATCACAAATAAAAATAGAACTGTATAGCAAATTATGTTTGGTATACATTTTTATTAAAGTGTTAATAATCATAGCATACTATACGAGTATAAATAAGTAGTAATTGTGTAAGTCAAATCAGTAAAGAAATAGCTGTAAAATATGGATAAGCAGATATATAAGATGTTATTATGTTAGGTTAGCAGGTAAGAGATACGAGGTTAGATAGTTAGAACCCTAAAAACAAAAAAAAACATATAATAAAATAAGAAAGTAAAAGATATAGAAACCATGTAAAAAAAAGAAAAACCTCAAACTTAGCATAACTTATTACACCCTGTACTATACATACTCGAAATATGTACAATATGAAATATGTGTAAAGTTGAAAAATAACAAATAAATACCTAAAAAATAGAAAAATATGAGAAAGATATGGAATGAAGAATAAAAGTACGAGATGAAGGCCTGCGGAAACTAGTATAAAGGAATAGTAGAATAGTAGAATTAGATAAAAAAAAACTCTTATTATGTGGGAGATAGTCCGCCATATAGATAATAAAATAAAAATCAATAAAAGAGGACTTGGTCACTAGTTAAAGGTTCTATTGACTTTGAATAAAAAAGTAACAGTCAGACCTGTAAATTATATTTAAGTCAGTGCCTTATTTACAAATCTCTACTCTTAAACAATAGTCTTAACCTATATTTAATTGACCCAGTTAAATTTAATATTATCTGGGTCTCAGTTTGTACTATTTAATATAATTTATATAAATATATATATATATAGTATAAAGAAATATATCATCAACTAATATGAAATTCATGAACTTATAAGACACTCGTAAAATTGTACGAATACGTTAATAAGTAATTTCATGTACGATGAGAAAAAATATTCTAATATTTGTATAAAAATAATTTGAAAAAAGGTTTTAGTGTCTCAAGAAATAAAAAAGATATTATAAATAATAACAAAAGGGCTAATTATAATAAAGATTTATCATTGTTTTGAAAATTCGTCACCAATTAACGTTCTCTAAAAACGTTTAAATAATAATCACCGGTTCCTTGTTCTCTAACACATCTTACTCGAATGGTAAAAAGCTGTTGGTAATGGCTTACATGTCATCATTAATAGCATTCGATCAAATTAACAATACAAATCTTTATATTTTACTCCGAGACAAGAGAAAAAATGAATGAGCAATTGTTCGGGGTTGTCAGGAAAAATATAAAAAAAAATTGTTAGACTTAAGTCAAGAATAGAAGTTGCAAATAAATGACCAATTAAATTCATTTGAAGAGTAAGAATGAGAGAGAGGGAACCAGGATATTTTTACATTGTAAAACACCCAAAGTTCATAAAAATCGTTAAATGATCCTTATCTAGTTAAGTAAGTTTATTATTTCACTATTTAATGACAGAGCCTTCTCTGTCATTAAATAGTGAAATAATAAACTTATCACGGAGAAAGGTGGTTATGGCATTCATACTTACTGCGCTTACTCTAAGAAACGTAGGAGTACAAATTTATTACTAATAAAACTTCTACGCTACCATTTCAAGTTCAAGAGTCAAGCTATGCTTCGATTTTATGAATAGGAAACCCGTATGGGTACGAAACTAGTCTGCCAAAATTTCGATTAATTGACGTGAATACAGTACAATATTTGATGTTCATCCTGGTTCTCGAAAGTTTTGATTACATAAATTGTACGCTGATATTTTGTGAGCAAGAGCTGTTGTCTTCACTGTAACAACTTATATATAAGTTGCAATTAATTGTCTTAAATAATGATGGGGGTGGCTAAAATAATAAAAAGGTAAAATTGGTATTTATCGATACATTGTTATTTTTAATTGAAAGGTATATTTTATAATTTATTAAGACCAACTAGCTATATTTGAGCTCAGATGTTTATTATAATTAAAATGTCTAGTAAATGTAATTAATCACAATTCATATAATAAAACAAGAACAGTGAACGATCTGAGGAGTAAATCAATACGTCATTATTAAAGTTATCATTTACTTGTTATTTATTTTGTTACCCGTATAAAATATTATGTTTATTTAAAATATTGAAAAACAGAAAATTGTAAAACACTTTAAGCTCTTTTATATTGCTTCCTCATTATTTCGAATCACTTGGCATATTTATCTGGAATGCAATGTATTGTTAGGAATACTGTATGACGGCTAGAAGGATAACAGATTAGCAAATGTAAAATGTAAAATGATAGCAAAGAAGCAAATCCTTTACAAAATATGGTACGAGGTTTATCTTATCAGTTATTTCTACTTGTTTAACTTGGTTTGTACATTTATTTTAAGAATAAAAAAAATGTAAAACATCTATGTTTGATAATATTTATGAATTTGTGTAGCCATGATCAGAATATTTTAATTTTAAGCTATTTAACTCTTATTTATTTAAATCAATCAACTGATAAAGCCAAGGGATGGTTACCCAGAGGTCAAAGTTTTAAGAAATAATATTTTAGAAGGGGATTTCTTTTTTTGCCTCAGCTGTTTTAGGTAGAGCCTAGTTAAGTAAATTAATGTAGCTCGTATACGGGATGTCTCGACCAGGCCATGACTTTTCACTTATGATCAAAGTAAATAAAAAATAAATACCGCTTATGAGATCCTGATTCGAAACAACGCTTAGGTTAATTTAGCGATGGATATTTGTTGTCGGAATATCCTTTTCTGAATATTAACGTCTGCTTTATATTATAGTCAGAAAAGGATATTCCGAATATATCATAGTATTATACAACATTTTATATTTTTTCAGAGGCTCGTTCAATCAATGTCAAGGATTATTGCGTAAGTATAAAGAGAACTAATAGTAAGATGCTTAAACATTCAACTTTCAGCTTCTTAAAATAATATAAAAATACATATATATATATTATATAATTATACAAATTTACTAATAAATGTAAACATTACAAGTTATTCTGAATGGCTATTATGTTTATATTGAAATATATATTTTAAAATTTGTTTTCGAGATGTAATATGAATAATTTTAAAAAATCCAGATCGCAATTATTGTCTAAATGTAAATTGATTCTTGTACATTTTTGAAATAATGACCCTGCTAAGTACATTTTAATGTTTAGTATTTCAGGATAGATAATATTATAAGAAAAAGATTGAGCTGAAAACCACTGCAAGAAAGTGTAGAGCTTTTAAATTCCCTCAATCACTCTTCGTTAGCGCTCGACTCTACATATAGAAAGTATTTTTTTTTTTTAATCTAAGAATCTTACGTCTTATGTCGTATGAGTATTTGGAATACAAAAAACATACTTTGAATTTTGTTCTTTCCATTACATAGGTAATATAGATAAGCAAAAGGATATCCGTTTTTAAAGTAATTAAATTCATTACCCAAATTACATATCGAAAATGGTTTCAATATTATAAAAGAGGACGAGTCATTATCGTCAATGTATCTAGATATGATCTTAATCCGAAATTATGTTTTTTTCTGAAAAAAGTAAATCCTAGAAATGTACTGCAAAATGTAAAAAAAAAAGAATTCAAACAAAATTGTTTCAGCCTAGTCAGCCAGTATATCTGCATTGACCCGAAAATAGGTAAGAAAATATTGTGGTCTACATTTGAAGAGAATTATAAATCTGTTGTTTGAAGAAACAACAAAGTTTGAAGTAACAACTGCATTTCAAAGTTTAATATTAATAAGAAATAGGTACGAGTATGTGGTATCTTAAACTTACAGAATTGACTCAGGAACCGCAGTACCGTGACGTCACTCGTACGAGGTACATAATTATAGCGGCTGCAAAACATCAGTAATCATATCATGTGAAACTTTGCTCTAAAGGAAATCAGTCAATCTCTACTTTTATTTGCTAACTAAATTATAATAATAATAATAATAATATCAGGACAAATTACACACATTGATCTAACCCCTAAGTAAGCAAATTATTTGCTTGTGTTAAGGGTGTTAGACAACAATACATATACATAGAAATACACATATAAATACTGAAAATATATTTAATAAACGACCAAACCCAGAAACAGACATTTATGCTCATCACATAAAATGCCTGTCTCCGCCGGGAATCGAACCCGAGCCCCATTGCGCCGTGACACGTTAGGCGTCTGCGCTAACCACTCGACCAACGGGGCGGTAATTGTACATTTATTAGTGAAGTAGAGACACAGTATTCATCACATATAGTGATTCATCTGAAAACTAGACACTAGTTAACTTAATTAAGTCAGAACCAAATGTCCAGTTGCACAAAACGATATTTCATTCCCTTTTGATCTGTTCTGCCTAACGAAGTGCCTGAATGCCTGCCTCTACCAATTTCTGGTACAAACAAATAATTTGACCTGAATATTATGTTCTTGAGATAAATGAATAAGAGATTATCTAAATTTATTCACGATGTGCGCCTAGAAAAACTACTTTTCAATAGACCTTCAGATCAAGTTGTGCATAATCAATAAACCCAAGATAAATGTAGTAAAAAATTGTGTAGTATATATTTTATAGATTATTAAATAATAAATTGTAAAACCTGTACAGTAATACAAAATTAGTGCTTTCTTGCTTGAACTAAGTGATTTTGAGAAAAGCCTTCTAGATATATATGTACTATAATGTAAAAAAAAAAATATTTTTGTCGAAGTGAAAATCACTGTAAAAATTCAGATATATTTTTGAAATTTTGAAAAAACTGACTAAATTTTAACAATAATATTGTTATTATAAATATTTTCCGATGTCGTATAATATAATACTGTATGTATCTTATAGTCAACCACACAAAGTTATCTTATTTAGTATATATTTTGTGAGGATAAATTAACTTGAGTCATCTTTAAATGACACACTAGCACTGCTCTCAGGGCGATGGGAAATTATGCCAGCACCGAATATCCAATAAGGTCTCCTGCCAATAAAATAAAGTGACGGATCGATGTTGAGGACGAAATGAATAATCGTTCGAGCGACATTTTTTTTTTTAAGATAAGAAGGAAATATGATATTGTACATATCCAAATTATTTTTTTTATTAAGCGTCTAATGACTATATATACATATAGAAAATAAAGTTAGACAAAAGTTTCTTGTTACATAAAACAGAAATTACTTTTATAATTTATTGATGTATACAAAATCAAGTTAGAGAACAATATTTCTACACAAGGTATTGTTAAAAGTATCGTTAAACACAGTACTGTAAGTTTACAGTACTTATTTATTTATACAGTTGTATAAAACACTAATTATACATAAAACAATGCTTGAATACTCCTAGAATGAACAACGACACTCCTAACGATAGATATCTTTAAACAGCACGCAGTACACTCGTGTAGAACTGTCGTTGTCTAACTTGATTTTGTATACATATATACAAAGCTACCACTAACTTACCTATCAACTATTAGTTTAGTTGCGAGCTAAATTCATATAAAAAATATTCAGTAATATATAATAAGGGAGTAAAGTACATTATTAAATACTTAATTATATATATTTTACTTATGTTTTAGGATTTCCAATTTATCAAAATATTCTTTTTTAATATTTACTTCAAGTTCAATTATCATTGCATGAATTTTTATGTTTTCTTCCTAATAAAATTTCTATAAAATATTTATATACTTTTCAATATACTTAGACATTTCACGAGTAAATATAAAATATGTATATTTTTATTGCGGAATGACCTTAATTGCTTAAAAGGTAGTAAAGTATGTTGAGTGGAAAAAGTAGTTATGAAACATAAAAAGTAAAATACGTTGAGTTTTACATCATATTACTAAAATAAAGAAAGGCAACGCAAGTAAATAAAATTATTACATATAAAGCTATACGTTAACATAGTATGATTGTTCATAATATGATGACTATCGATATTAAGATTTACAAGCTACCATGAATAACGAAGTCTACATCAGTAGAAGAGAGGTGAATTATCGTCCTGCGGAATAAAATTACAATAAATAACAATCTAAGAACAATTTTGATATAATATATCAAGAATATTCTTGTCATTCAATAGAAGTATAAAATTGGAATAATGCGGTTTCTTAAATGTATTATCAAAGTTTGGCAACAATACTTTCTGGTTCTCTCAAAACGCACTCTCCATCTGAATCTAGAGCCTTATGAAGAAGAGTTTTAAATATAAGAGTAAATTAATAAATTATAAGAGTAAATTAATAAATTAGATAAAGTAAATTCATAAATTATAAGATTAAATTAATAAATTTATAGTTATAATTTTTTTTTAGAAATACATCGACTAAATTGTACGAGGTAAATTTTTAATTGTCATATTGCAAATACATTTTTTGGTATTTTGCTTTATTTTGTTTAAACTATAAGACTAATTTATTTTAAATCGGCAAATGTATTATTTTTTTAAATAAAAAGTTATAACTGTTACGTATTATAATTCTTTATAATATGTTATAATGAAATATAAATAATATATCTCATTGAAAGAGACATCGACGAATTACATTCTTTCATTGTGGTAATCATCGATGTATGAAGTTGGTAGAATTTAGACTTTCTCAATAGTAGTCATATTTATAATAATGCTGTGATGAATATAAATTTGTAGTTATTTTTAAATAGACGTAAGGACACGGTATATTACTTTACTCATTCATTCATTTATTCAGTAAGTGGTTTTATAACTGATTCATTTTTAGAGAGCAATTATTGTACATTACAATATAGTGTAAATACCATTCGTTAAATAAATCGTTCGTTTAATCATTCTCTTAATTCCATACCAATAAACGGAACCCAGGCTGAGAGCTTCAACCGTAATATAGTTAATTAGCATGCAGTCTGTTCAATGAAGCTACAGTCGGAACTAAAGTTACTCAATAATGTAATTCTGACTGCACTTACTTCAACAGATAATGCTACTGTATTACAAATTAAATAATTTCAGAACAGCGTAGTAATAAGTCTAGAAATATGTACGAGGTGTGTTCATAAAGTATCGTGAATATTGAATTTCGCGGGCTACGTATATTTAATTTTAGATTTTTTATTGTCTGTGTTGTTATATTTGTTGTGTTTTTGTATTTCAAAAAATGGATCAAGGAATCTATATCAATTTTTATGTGAAAAACAAAATATAGTGTGCGGACGCATTCCGAATGTTGACTGTGGCATATGTTGAAGCTACCTTGGACCAAAGCAACATTTATCGTTGGTACAAATGTTCTCAGATGACCGAAAAGAAGTGAATGACGAACAGTGTGCCGGACGCCCGAGCACGTAAACAACAAATGAAAACATTGATAAAGTGAAAAATCTAGTACTGACCAATCGAGTGAGAGATAACTATAAGAGAAGTGCCATTTGATTTTAACCAATGATTTGGGCACGAGTCAGGTCGAAACGAAATTCGAAATTCGTGACAAAATTGCTTAAGTTAAACCAAAAAAAGGCATCGCGTTAACATTGCTCAGGAGATGTTAAACTTGACGTTCCGCCTTGTGCAAATACTTTCGGGGCACGGATCCTTGGGGGGGTACCTGCACAAGGTGGCGAGGATAGAGGCGACTCCCTGCTGTCACCACTGTGACGTGCCGCAGGACGCGACTCCTCACATCCTGGAGGAGTGTGAGGCGTGGGATCGCCAACGAAAAGAGCTGGCGGTCGAAGTCAGCAGCAGTGTCCAGACACTGCTGCCAATAATAATACCAATAATAATATTATTTCACAGACAAATAAGATTTATCTTAGAGATCAAAATAATATCAGTTGAAATAAAATAATTATAATACTTATAAAATATAAAAATGTGTGTTGAATTTAATGAGATAATAATGTCCCTCTTCTTTCGTCTTTCGAGGTTACTTTATTCTAAATACAGTATAATATAGTTTAGTGAGTTCCTTCATTCATGATATTTAATTATTACTATTTATAATAACAGAGTATTATTTATTTAACCAATTTCAAATGCAATTTAATAGTATTCGTAATATTAACAATATCTAAATATCATGTTAACAGGTTAATTAACATGGGTTGTTTCAATGTACCCAGCATTGTTTAGTTTTAGATATTATTAGTTTTATATATTATATTAATCTAAAACTAAACAATGCTGGGTACATTGAAACAACGCAATAAGAGACGAATATGTTTATTCTCTATCGCATATAGCCTTTTCACGTAGCGTATATCATATCTAAGCACTGGCGCTTTTCCAGAAGTTTGTAATTAGGTCAATGTTCAGTAATTCGGGTCATATAATATAATACTGACCTTTCACATCTGGCCTCGTTACGTCAGCAAGCATTGTTATACAGTAAGTATTATTTCGTTGAATTGACATTATTTAATAATGAAATTTATACCCAGCACATCAAATTTAAACTATGATTATTTATTATTTTATTGTATTGTAACCGCTTCCCACCTTGTCATCTTTATAAACTGTCCATTTTTTTTGAAGATTTTGTTAATTTTATTGAAATTGGTAAATTTAAATGAAAATTCTAATACGAACAACTTAAGCTTAGATATGTCAAACAAATATAATCATACAGATATATTTTGTGTGGTTTAAACAACAAGTTTTCTTTTTTGGTTACTTCGGCTGAAACTATTAAACCGCTAGTTTTAGTCGTATGTATTTTGTATGCAAATGCTAATGTTATGCGTACACGTAAAAAAATGATTTTAAGCCCTTATTGTTCCTAAATGAATCTTATCCCAAGTCGATAAGAATCTTCGCTTTTGACCTATCTGATAAGAAATTGACTTTATTGCAAATCGAATTCTAACGATTTAAGAGGCATAAGGATATAAATTGAATACAAATTAAAAATGGAGATGGAAATTGTTAATTAAATTCAATAATCAATTAAAATATACATTCTATGTATATGGAATCGCTACAACTTTTCTAAGTATCCCAATAAATGACAAATACAAATTATATAGCTTAACATTACAAAATTAAAGATCAAATGGAAAATTAGCCCTGGATAAAAAATAGAATGGATAATTAACACATAAATTAATATTTATGTAACACGCGCCACTTGTTCTATTTATTTATCATCCTTTCCTATTCCAATACTAACGCTGAACGCTTATTTTAACTACTTTTTGGTTATTTTATATTTGTTAAAAAAAGCTTAATAAGAATGACAAAACTAACATTCTACATGTTCATCAACCATTTAAAATATCAATTTAGTTTGAGGCATCTTTTTAATATAATTATACAGCAAAGTTAAAAACATGGGTTTTAGAGAGAAGTCTAATATATGTTGCCTCTGTCCCGGTAAAAACAATTATATATGGATTTTGAGTGCTAATGCATGTTGTTAATTTTTATAAGGACTGTAACGACCTTTGTATACAAAACTATCAAACTATTCAAAACTCATCTTTGATATGGTTTTTTCTGTTCAGTATTATCTTGTGAAGTCCTTTTAAATCCTACAAAGCCGATGTCTCGTGGAACAGCTAGTAGACAATTTGAAGTTGGTAGTCTAAGTAACTCAGTCTAGTTAGTAGTTGCTTTCATTAGCAGACTAACAGTTAGGTAAGTTTCAGTTCTCGTAATTACAAAATCTATTACAAAGCTCCTAATACTACTCGGAACTTAAACAACAGTTAAACATATGTCCTCTCAACTACTTTATAGGTATGTATATTTAAATATATTTTATGTACCAATGTTGACTGGTATGCTGTAGGTTTTTTATTATTAAACAAAGAACGGAAGTTTATTTAAAAGTCAGTCATTTTCGAAGTTTAAAATGTATTTTTAAAAGTAATAAACCTTATTTATTATTTCACTTCGAATAATAATGGTCCTGCAATTACATAATATTATGGTCAGTCGGCCGCAATCAAAGGCTAATCCAAATGAGTATCACATAGCAAGTAACTTTAATAGGTTTGATTGTAAAATAGTACTTCACATAACAATTAATAAATTGTTTATAAAATATACATTAATAAAATGAGCCATTGTTTCAAAAAAGCGCATGACCTACTAAAAAACTTATCGTTTTAAATATAAGTTTCTTTTTAACTAAGTTTAAATCTATAACATATGGATTTTTTATAATCGATTAATCAAATTAAATCGATATTACAATAAATTTCCTGAAGTGTCAGTTAACTAAATAGCTTTTCCAACATAGTTTTCAATTGACGACAAAATAATCTTGTCATAATCGTTGTCATCATATCATAGAAAGCTGTATTGTATTACACTAGCACTAGACCATAAAACACTGGTTAGTGCACTTTTTTGCGGTCAAAAGTTTTGTTTGCGAAATGATTTTGCTGGTTTTCCTGGGTCCAAACACTTTGATAATCGTTTAAGATTGTACGGAAATGGATTATTTCATAACATTATATATGATTATAAATTCCCTTCTTATTGCAACGGCTCAATAGCTTAACGCCTTAGCCTTTGCTTTATTGGTTTCCGCTTTAACTATGCGAGATGCTTTAAGAACCCAGAGGCAACATTGCAGCTGACGTTCAATCAAATACTCAGGTCTATTATAACTATAAGTTATAACAAAATCAAACTTCTTTGTCTGTCTGTCACTTGGGCGAAATTTTTTATGAACTTAGCATGGTTATAGATTTTTGAGTTGAACCACGTATTTTACTACTATATGCAAAATACCACGGTATACCTTAGTTTAATCGCTTTGTTAGATATAATCCATCTAATCTGAGAGGTTTCTTTAACGTTTCATTTTTATCAAGTCAAAACAACTTTGTTTAGACGTAATTTCCCAAAATTTCAATAACATTTTTCGTGAAACCATGGAATAGCGTAACTATTTTATTTTTTTCACAAGATGTTACAGTCACTTAGTTGGCTCTTTTGCCGTGGTGTTGTGACTCAAACGCACTTGTATCATCTTTAATAATGCTGTTTTCAATCTTGTCATATATTTTTTATTAATACTCAACTTTCAGCCAATATTTTACTGTCAAGTTTTCATGTGCGCACTCTGTAATAGGTAATAGCATTATCTAATTATTTCTTATATGACCTTTAGGATAGGTATGAATATTTTTTATTTTATTAATTTGGAAACAGTTTTTAAAGATGGTAGTCTCAATTGAATAAACACTATCGTAAAAAGCAATGAATCGATTAGTAAATGCAAGGAAATGATATCGATATCTTTTAATAATCGGATATTATTTCGATCTACATGCCTTGCCAGTCATGCGGTAGTTCTTAGATTAGATGGACTGTAATAATATGATACTAATTTAAATAGAACGGTGTATTCCTAATGATAATTGAGATCACTTATTTATCCTATATCAGTCATAGTTACATTTATAATACATTTAGGAAAATGCTTGCAAAATAATATCTACAAAAATGTCCTTATTATCTATTATTTTATTCACGTGCAATGTTACGCTCATTATTTTAAAGAGGAAAATTGTAAAACACTTTAAGGTCGTGCAAATTCTTGTTATTTCAAAGTAAAACTTCGCAATTTCTCCAAAACGCAACGTAAGTATCGTTAGGAATACTGTATGATGGATGGAAGGATAACAGAAGTGCATGGAAAAAAAAAATATTTTTCCACTATTGTAAAAGGTTTATATTATTAGTTACATCAACTGGTCAATTATATTTCTTTCAATGTTAGGAAATACAATTTTTTTTATTATATTTTAAAACAGTTATTAAGGTTTGTAATGTCGTTAGTCGTTTCTTTGTTAGATTAGTTTAACGGTTTTACGGTTTTATGTTAAATTAGTTTAACGGCAATTATTTATTGCCGGAATATTGTTTTGAAAATACAAGCTACAGAAGATGCTTGTTAAATATTGTACTACATTTTAGATTCCTTCAGAACCTCGTTCAATCAGTGTTACGAATTGTTGCTTATGTACAAACTGACGCAGTTTGTTGACAATCCAAATTTTCACACGTATTTTCAATACAGTAGGTTCGTTGAAATAAGTTCTTTCCAGGGCTAAATTAAAAATCTTATAATTTGGTAAATTTAAGCGTACTCTTACCATTTCAAACAGTTTTTAGAACATTCTAATACGAAGTAGGTTCTTGAGTTGGTAAAGCTAGGTAGCTAGCTAAGGTAAAAATGAAGATTTACCGTCCATACTTTCCAAAAACGACACTATCGTGCCGTCATTACTAGTCAAATGACGTCACTGCGGTTGCTTAACTATTAAGTAAGCAATTGTTTAACTTTAATTAACATTATGTACGAAGAACTCGTATATGTAAAAACCCCTGCATATACATAATTTTTGAAACAGCAAAAAGTTTGCACAATTACGTAACAGAACATAATATAAATGTTTATCAGGAGTGCTTTGTAGGAAAGCTGCCGTACTACCGGATGTCGTTATTATGAAAATGAATTTCTGCGAACACTGTATGGAATGAATAAACATAAATAATAATGGAACTCCAAAGTGGAAGTTATGTCTATTACACATATAAGTATCCATTATATACTGAAACCACTTTTTTAAAAACAGCATTTGTTTTTTTTTTCTTAGTACTTCTTCGAGTTGTTTATTTTTTAAGCTATTTAAATTATGTTTTTTAAATAACTTGTATCATAATATTTCTTAAAATGCTCTGCAAATGGTCAGACAGATGCTGATTGTAATTTTAAATGAACCAGTCGAGTCGTTTTAGACTCACAGACAGAAGGTTCTATTCTGTTTCTGTTCTTGTTTCTTAGAAATAATCTGCAATTTACAACGTTTCCACTTTAGTATTATATGTTACATTACATATCACGGTAAAAAAAGACAAGTTTTATATTTAAACTATTTTAGAGCATGTTTAAAAACAGGTGGTGTAAATAGTTTATAATAACAGGGAGTTCGCAGCGCTTTTAAATAGTACAAAGAATGAGTTATGTTTTTTTTAATGTAAATATAAAACTAATACTAGTACAGTATATTGTATATAATAATATAAATAAATGTATGGTCGGGTATTCTAATTAGAATGTCAGTGATAAGAGGAACATATGAACAAAATAGCCTTTGAAAGATGAATGAATTTAGGAATGTCAGTGAATCAGTCAATTAAACGCAGGTATATTATTACTTGGGTTAATTATTTGAATTTTGAAGAACGTCACAACATCAACGGCTACAAGTATTTTGAATGCAAGTATTGTAGATAATATTTCTTGTGAAATCATGATGCGATACGTTATCTTATAAAATATGGAAAAGTATATTTATTATTTTCCCATCTTAATTAAGTTCTTTCTAATGAAAGAATATATATTTAAAGGGTACTCAAGACGCAAGTTTGTTCAATACCTGTCACTTTGACTAGCTTAAGAATTTTGAAAAAGTGAAAAGAACTAGCCGGAGCGCTTCAAGGTTCTTATAGTGCTTTTACGCCGCAAAGTTTGTGACGCTCACAGATGTTTGTCTACAATTGGTTTTTTCCAACGTGACAAAAAAAAATCAACTAGTTTGCTGTATAAGTAACTTACCTTTTTTGATTTTGTTATTATAGAGATTGGTGAGTGCTGTTGCAGCATCTTTCAAAATATCTTAGCGGTCGATGAGAATCTCTTAAAAATGATTATACCTGCCTGTACCAGGAGTGGTTATATTTTTACCTGAGACCACATGGGTAGGAATATGCCCACCCCTGGACACCACCAAACGGGATGTATACGGACAGATATAAAAAAAAATAGTTTACAAGTACTGTTTTTAAAAAAATAACTTTTTTGAGTTGAGTTTATTGGGGAATAATTAATTGTCATCATACAGTGTATATAAAAAAAATAATAAAACATTTTCAATTAAAATGTTTTGTTCCAAAGCAAAACGTTTGACCATTTAGTGAATCGGTACTTGAAATACGCTATCAGAGTTTCATTGTGATTTTTTTAGAATAATTTATAAAACTAAACTGTTTTGTTTTCAATATATTTCACATAGTTAAATTCAAATGTTTTCTATTACTTTCTGTTGCTCTGTTTGGTAATAAATAACACATAGGACTATGAAATAAACACATTTTACTACCTCTATATTAAAAACCTGTTATTCTTTGAAATATTTGACATAATTAATTGTTATAAAAATTTACAGAACAATATTCATTGAAAACTAAATACGAATGTGAAAAATATTATTTGAGGTAATTTGTATGATATAGGTGAACATTTCGTGATATATTTTTGTTTAAATTTAACCCAAATTATTCCACATTCATTTGGATGTCCACGTTGTTGGGGGCTTGTCAGGTTTTAAGGCGAAGGGTTGCTGTGATCTTTCGCTTCGAGGCTTGGAATATTGCTTAAGTTGACGTTGTTCTGGGAACCACTGCGGTTTTGAATAGCCCCAGCATAAATGTTAGATGGATGTGCTACCTACTATCCGATCAACCGATACTATTGTAGGGAAGGCCTGCGGCATAACCACCTCTTAAACAGCCAGTGCCAGCTAAAGCTTAGTATTTAAGCTCACTGATGTTTCTAGCGAGTGAGGTCGAAAGTGAAAGAAATAATACGGAAAAACAGCGTGTCATCAGCTCCATAACCTTTCTAGAGAAAAGGTAACAGGGTGGACACAATTGGACTTTTCTATGACAGATAGCATTGCGAGTTTACGAGTCTTATAGTACTTTTGTCAAAACGACTTCAGAGGTATGACCTGCCGTATGAGAGGTCTTGTGCCTGTGGTGAAGGAAGGGATTCGAACCCGCGTCCGTTCGGAAACCGTCCCGTTGCTTTACCAATTAAGCTACCGTATCGCCACCTACCTCAGTGAATTAATCTTTTTGTATATGGTTGTCTTTATCCGGACGGTAGTGACAAGTAGGTTTCTTTCAAAAATCCTAACAAATATTTCTAACTTTGCAGTAAAGATAATTCGTTTTGACTGATGATTAGATGCATTAAAAATATATATATATATATATATATATATATATATATATATATATTTATTTAAATTTTACTTCTATCCATGGACACGTCGCCCGTGCACTTTTCGCATTTAGTCTGTATTTGGCAGATTAATCCTTGAATTTTTAGATAACATACTCAAAAATGAGTCTATTAGTATAGGTATCTTAAAAACTATATCAGTAAGTTAAGTCCTTTGCACAGCAATTACATATACATTTTTTTTTCTTACAATACTTCATGTATTTAAGTATTTGATATATTACAAAAAAATAATATTAAAAGTTAGCATGCATAAATTTCTTATATATTCTCATTAACGCTTTCCTACTAAAATACTATTGTGGTGACCTACTGTTATTTTTATTTTTTTCACTCATCACGAGCAAGGTCTCCATGATAGCAAAGGGTCTGTCTTTTATAGCCATCTTGGTATTTTATTCTATGATGTTGTATGGTGTCGCCTTCATCGCTCGCCTGATGAATCTACCCGTCGCGTCGTCCTCGCTGTCGGTATATACCGATATTACAAACATATAAATGTGATTGGTTTCTAAATTTAATAAATAATGTAACTGTATGTTTATCAACAGTTGTTACTTGTGAGGATGATAACACAACTTTTAATCTTCCATAACATTGTTTTAAAATATCCATAAACATGTATAGCCATGTTAAGCTTATTTAAATTTATATTAATATAGAATGAAAAATAAACCTACACGGGCAGGGATTCGAACTCGCGGGTTTCCCAGAGGTCGCGGGTTCGGTTTATTTTTCATTCTATAATTATATAAATTTACCATAACATTTACTTAGATCCAGTAACAGGAACTAGATGGATTACAAGATATATTTTAAAATTACAAATTGCAATAAAATATTTTTTTATTTATACAATATATTAGACGAAGCTTCTTAGCAATCCATGGATTTACCGTGCGGGTGCCGGGCCCATCGCGTTGCAAGGAGAGGAGTGCAAGCAGTGCCTGGGACTTGCGACCCAGGAGTAGGTTTAAGGGGCCCCTTTATTATGCGCAAAAACGCTCACCTTCACCCTCCACACTCCTCTCCCTACCTAACCAAATTTGGAAAGAACCTACTAATGCCGCCTTCGAAGTACGTTCTAGAAATGAACCGATGCTTGTTCTAGAAAGGCCAAGATCTTTAAGTAGGCTATAGAGAGATTTTGCTGTTATACCTCTCGCTCCCACTTCTACCGCGTACAAACTAACTATAAATTTATTCCTGATCAGTTCGTTGGTTAGTTCGTAATACTTATTGAGCTTGAATGTGTGATCCCTTGGGATGTTTGTTTCCCAAGGAACAGTAAGCTCCACAAGTATCTCGCGCCTCAGTTGTTTCGAATACAGGAATAAGTCCGGTCTGGATGACGAAACACCAACATCCCCAGGGATTTTGTAATGCTTTTCATACGTGTCCATCATGAGAATCCAATCAGGAGCCGCGCCTAATATTGAATAAGGCTTCGCTTTTGATTTTTTGGAGGAGCCTTCTTTTACGAATTCTATAGATCGTTCGGTGGTTGTTATACCCTTCCGCGCTCTTGCTACTGAAAGACTAACCGCTTCCCGTATAATTTCTAATACCTTGTCGTGGCGACGCGAGTATTGACCTTTATCTAGAAGTACCCTACACCCTACTAATAGGTGTTTCGCGGTTCCTATTGCCTCCCCACAGATGTTGCAAGACTTTTCGGTGGCTTTGCCCCATCTTACTAAATTACTTTGATCTGGGAGAGTCATTTGGAATGCATTAAGATAGAATTTTAATAATGCTGGGGACCAATCATAAATTAAGGTGCGCCACTTCAGAGCTAGTGGAATACAAAAATCTCCTATGGTCACCCATTCGTTTTGAATTTCTAGGCTCATCGCGTGGAGTCGGTAATTATCGTTTTCGTCTTGTCGAATAAAAGATTTTGTTATGTCTATGTCTTGAACTTTCCTACTTGATCCTAGCCCTACTTTATTTGTTTGAGCACCTATCATAAACTTTTTATGGAATTGAAGTCGTGACTCGAGCTCTGAGGCAACTTTGTCTTTTGGGAGAGAAGTTACAGTATCATCTTTAGATTTTCCGATGATATGTCTTTTGGTAACTCTTAGATGTTTGTAGAGCTCCGATGGTTTCTTTAATTTTAATCCAAAGTTGTTACGGTCTCTAAATAAGGTTGAAGAGTCCGCTGAGTGCGCTAACCCGAGCCATAACTTCAATGTCTTTATGACGCTTGCGTCTAACTTTGACAAAAGGGTTTTATTTATATCATACACGAGGAAAGGCCAATTTAGACGTGATGTTAAATAATTATCGTAAATCCAAGCTTTTTTGACGTTACTTATTGGTTGGTTGTCTACCTTTTTGAGATCGTTTAAAAAGCTATCGACTATTACATCCAACGATGGAGTACGGCCTTGGTAATCGATTTTTTTACCTAAAAATTTAAACGGAGCTGCTTCCGTAACCGTACTAACGCACTGACCGCCTATTATAAGACCCGGATCGTAAGAGGTATATTTGGTATTCCGTCTACCCAGACACAGACTAAAACATTTACTTGGTTTTGTCCTCAATCCGCCCGTCCACGTACAGAAATCCTCAACTACATTTAAAAGTACCTGACATTGTTTCGGATTACGTGTCAGTATCGCGAGATCATCTGCAAAAGCTAGTATGGATTCTGTGTATTTGTTGTTGAACTTAAACCGATAGCCCCACTTTTTTTCATTTCTAATTAATTTGTCTATTAAAATATTAATAGCTATATTAAATATAATAGGAGAAATACAACAGCCCTGAAATAAACCAACGTTATAATTAAGTGGTTTTGAATGGTTTTCATTAAAAATTATTGAGAATTTTAATTTTGAATAATATGATGCAATAATGTCGCGAACTACCATAGGAAAGTTATACCATTTAAGCGCGAACATCATTAGTTCATGTCGTACCGACCCAAAGGCGTTTTCTAAGTCTATCCAACAAACCGTAATTTGTCTCTCGCTAGTTCTAGCATCTTTAAGACTTTCCGATATTAACGTATTATGTTCCAGGCATCCAGAAATTCCGGGCAAAAACCCTTTCTGGTGATTAGGCCTGAAATATCTATTGTTAATCATGAATTGCGTCATTTTAGTTTGTAAAAAAGAGAAAAATATTTTGGAAATTGTATTTGTTAGGGCTATCGGTCTAGTATCCTTGGGATTATTGACATTGTCGTTTTTCGGAATGAGGACAAAAAGGGCTTTTCCAAACGATACCGGTATTTGCTTTCTTGACCAGATTTTACCGAATATATTTAAAAGATGTTTATGGAGCGACGGACATTTTTTGTAAACTATATAAGGGATACCATCCGGACCTGGTGCTGACTTAGATGGTTTCATTTTAATTATTTTATTGATTTCCTCCAAAGTTGGTGGGTTGGCTTGAAAATCTTCAGTAGGAGTCTCAGGTTTGTGTTCGTTTGGATCCCCATATAGTCTTTGGTTTTCTGGCACTTCGTATGTGCTTTTATAATGGTCTTTTATAATATATTTTTTTAGTATAAGTATATTTTAAGCTAAGTATTTAAGATAATTATAAAATGATTGAACTACAAGCAATTGCATTAAAAGTCTAGAGCTTTTAACTCCCTCAATCACTCTTCGTTAGCGCTTGACTATTTATGAATATAATAGCGCTTGACTTTTTGTGAATTTATGGTACTTACATATACACAGCTTTAAGCGGCACCTAATTTAAGAAATACGTTTTAGTATTTTATCAACTGATCATAAATCAAAAACTTCAGATATAATAAATATTAATTTAGATATACACACAACATACATACACATACATAACAACTGCAATATTAAACTATAATGACATACAAATTAACATTGCCTTTATTCTAAACTATATATAGCTAGTTTACGAGCCTCAGCAACTCCTGAGGTTTTAATTAGGTCAATATAGTGTACAATATTATAATTAGAATTTTTTCTATTATTGTTATACTGGATATTTGAATGTGGATTTACCGATATATTACATCTAAATTTTTAATAATTATAAGTAAGGATTTAGTTTTAAATATAAACCATTCAACAGAAATATTCTACAAATTCCTTGAAATACTTTAGTTTGATCATCGAAAAAATAAACTACGTGTATTCTATTGTTTGACAGTACCAATATGACTTTGTTAATACAGTTGTCATGAATATATGTTAGATATAAATATGGAATGTTATATGGAAAATATTTACTTTTTACTATGACTTCTTATGCGTTTTACTAAGATTGAGATTTCTTTTGTTTGTTATTTAAAGTAAAGTTTTAAAAGCATTAAATAGGTTTTTGATTAAATATTATTCCGAAAAATGCAGTTTCAGTAAAACCAGAAAATATAAAGCACGTTAAAATAAAGAACCTTCATTTTAAGCATTTGTCAGTTTCTTCCGAGCGTATCGTTGCTGTATAGCGCTGAGATGCAGCATGATGGATGATATCTTATACTTATAAATTTGGTATATTGTAACAGACTTCAAAAATAGATATATTATAAAATAATATTGCAGAAAAGATATTAAAATGAAAAGAGGTATACAAAATAAGTATACCCTTGTTATTTGTCATATATTTTTATTAAGAGATATAAAAAACTAGGTTGATAGCCATTCTGAGTGGTTGTCAAGCAAATGAGGTATCACTTTTAACTGTCAAATTTATTTTATTATTAACTTTTAATATAGAGTTTAACTTCCGAATCGAGCCTACTGCTATAATGTGAACAAAAAGGGCACGCCAGCTAAATGCAAACCATTGAAAATATTTTTGGTTGATTATTCCTCGAGGGCATGACTTATCACCAATTTTTTGATGATAAATACTCACTGAAACCACAGCAATCTATAAAAAAAAAAATCAGCAAGCAGTAAAACTCTACTTTGAAAACTTCATCCCGCCTTTACTTTTATTAATTCACTGGATAACATTGGATTGTTTATGTAAAATAACTCGATAAAATATATTCATGATAACGACTTCTATACTATCACAGCATTTTCTACCAGTTTCTACACAAAATATACTTATAAATTCGATTCACTTCCATTTTCTTGATTAGGACGTTAAAAGCATATTATTTTTAAAAATGGCATTTAAATAAGTTTGAATTATTCTGGAAAATGGCTTGTCTCAAATGCACAAATACTCAAGTGGAACGATGGAAGTTCTGACGGAATACATAAAGTCACAAATACAGTCACAAATACAAATACAGACACACATAAACACAACATTTTTGTACAGTCAACAGTTCTTCCTTATTTGTAAAAAAATAATTAAACGTTGTACAACACAAAACATAAATAACTAACTAAAATGATATAATCTGTTTATTATATACAATATTGCGGTAGCTGAATAAATTTACAATACGTTCGCCCCCCCAGCCGTGACAAGTAGCTCGGAAAAATGCCCTCGGTCCTGCATATATCTGACCTTTATAGATTCCTTTCATGTGTAAACATCATATAATTAATTATTCATACTTTCATTGGCCTCATATTACAATTATAGAACAGTTTTATCTAAATTAATGAGAAATGCCATCTCTACTTGAGTACACAGATGTCCAAATACTAATTACAAAAGCTTTTTCGCCTAGTTTCGAAGTAATTGCCTTCGCTCACTCTGTCCATCAGACAACGGAAGAAAATGTGTAAATATGGTAGCACAAACAGCAGCATGGGGTTTCCATTGTTTGTTATTATAATAATTTATTTGAAACGGTCTATAAATATGTAAGACAAGTTATGCTTATTTCTTTTATAATTTCATAAATAATCAATACCACACAAAGTTCGATGAAGTAAAAACTGCAAAGTCAAAAAAAAGTAGTCTTGAAGTAAAAGTCGAATTCTGTACATAAAAAATAATAATAATATAATCTATGTATATATTCTAATCATTAACTAATACCAAGTGTATGGAGCGTTTTAAAAATTGCATTTGGCTCTATACCTACTTTGAGTAATGCAATCACAGACATTCTGTTGTCTTTATCACCCCACTGCATTTTAATATCGCAAAGTATTGTTCAATGTATTGGCGCAAAAATGAGAAAACACAATTTACAATCGTATAAAATTCCATATTCAAATGTAATATTTTTTTATTTTTAATTGTAACAGTATTTATGGCCAGACTAAATATTACACTAAAAATGAATTAATTTTATTAATTAACTTACACTAAAAATGAATTAAATAATAGGAACATTGTTCAATGTTTTGAAATCAATCTGAATCTTCGTATACTACTTTATATTTATTGCGATCTAAGAGAGGATACCATTGAAGTGAAGTCGAGTATCTGATATCGGTAGTGTAGTTTGAGAAGTTGTAGTTGAGTCTGAAGCTTTATGATGGCTCTTCTGAAAGTACATTAAGTTTAGTACCGTTATTAATTACCAATTTTATAAAATTACAAATTCTCATAAAAAAAGATCAAAAATAAAAAAGAACACATTTTAAATAAAAAATAAATTTATTTGTTTAGATAGACAGGTATTATTTGTTTGTCTGCGATGGACCATAACATTTTATTATAAAGAAGAAGAAATTATAAGAATAACAATTTAAAACATTTACGAGTATAAAATAACTTATACATGGGGAAAAAGAATAAATTAAAAAAAAAAATTGGGTAAGAATTAAAGTTAAAATTAAATACTCAACCATTAAACCACTTTATGCCTTCAATATTAATAAGTAATGTTGAATTAAAATGTATAACTTATTACCTAAAGTTTACTAAAGCTATAGGTATATTGAAGCTAAAATAAATTATACTTGACATAGTTATTTCATAGAAAATATTTGATACAAAACTTGATTCACATCTAAGTAAGTTAATCCATTATTACTTTTCAAAGAGTTTCGAAAAACTAACACCGTTTCGCCATTTTGTTTTTAATTTAACATAAGATGGCGGAAGCACCGAGATAAAAAGAAAAGCGCTATTGTTCTCAATTGAGTGATGGAGCATGATCGAGTAGATGAAAAATATGAATACTTGGCAATTTTTAAAAGATCTTTTTAATACTGTAAAATTATACTGTGATTTTATGAACATTTCTTAATAAATTGACTAATAAAAGCAACAATACTTCGTAACAAAACTCACTTGTAGGTAACTTTATAGATATCTTAATGAGTTTGGCTACTATGCTACTATTTTATTAAATCTAAATTCTAAAGTTTCTAGACGTTATAAATCATATAATGTAGAATCTAGTTACTACTTCTATATATTGTATTTAATCTAGTATTTAACATCATCACATTGCAATTTCGCTTAATTCATACCTACAGTTGATTTTGAATATTATTATGGAACTACAGGGTTTTTGTTATTGCTAGTTGGAATTATCATTTATGAAATTGCATAGAATATTGACATTTCAAATTTATCAAAACTCATATCATGAAAAAAATATATAAAACAATGGTTTTTAGGCTTACCCGTGAAAATACCACAATAAAAAATATAGTAATATAGCACTATATTTGATTCACATCTGTATTTTTATGGATTATGAAAATTATGTTACAATGTTGTTTTTATGTTTTTCCATGTAAATAAGAAAAATATTCAAAGTAAAAACTTGATAATAAATTAGAAAGATAAATTTTGGTTCTTTATTTATAATATTATGCAAAACTTGGAAAATCGTTTTTCTCCACAAAACTCGATACGAGGGTAGTAAAACTGATTTGAACACTCGAAGCGTCATCCAACCAAAATGATAACCAATCAGCGTTAAGGAGGGTTGCGTAAACAAATTACACACCGCAAGATGTATCTCTCGTTCAATAACTTCCTTCATTTCGTTGTGTATGTTCGTAATTTGTGAATCTTCATTAAATTTATAATTGTGTAGACACCCTAAATTCTTTTACGTTACTGTTTCTATTTTTCTTTTTAATGTAGAATATGCTGTTTTATGTCCTTTACTTCACATACTTTTTTTTTTACTCTGAATCTGATTTGGTAAAGTATAGTATATTGATTTTTACGATATTATAAACTTATACACGTAAGTATCATAGTTTGTCGTCATTTTATGTCATCTTATATAGAAACTTCCATAGAAACTTTCATCCCATTTTAAACCTTTCTACCATTTTTTCGCCATAAAAAGTATGATATGTCCTTTTGCAAGTTTAACTCCATCTTCATACCAAATTTCATCAAAATCGGTTTGACAATAACGAACTATCATACAAACTTTCATCAACTATTTCAAACTCTTCTACCTTTTTTTGCAATATAAAGTATTCTATGCCCTTTTCTAAGTTTAGTTCTATCTTTTTACCAAATTTCATCAAAATCATAGTTTAGTGGTTCATAGCGCGTCACAAGGCGTCATAGCGTAACAGACATACAGACAGACAGAGTTACTTTCGCATTTATAATATTAGTAGAGATATACTAGAAACAACATTTATTCAATATATTTTTTTAACGTATCTCTTATAATTTGTAGCAATCTATTTATTTGAATATTATGTACTTCGTCACAATGAAAATAGATTATTGAATTCTATTTTCAATCGACACGTTCTCTAGAAGGCTATTTTTTAAGAGATACCTTCAGTTCAAGTTGTACATCTGAAAGTTAGAACATATAAATATACATTATTTGAAAGATTTGAAAGACTGTTTGCAATTCATTTAATATAATTGCTACAAAAAATGTTTTTTTCAATAGGCGTTTAAGTTATTTTATTAGCTTGAACTTTTGTAAATAATACTAACTGATAATAATAATGTTTATCTTTAGTACAAAACGAATACTCTTGTAATTTTGTAATTACCTACATAAAAAAAATAATAATTATTCGTAACAGGTTAATTTTCCAGAGTGAAAGAGTATTTTTTATGATATTTTAAAAGTAAATAATGTGTAATGATTGAAAAGAAAAAGAAAATTTTCGTATTCAATTACGTAGTTCTAGAAAATAACATTACTAAGATTAGCATGACGTATTAGAAATTTCTTGTTTTTTTGTTGTTTTTATTCGTTGCCGGATTCCGCAATATTTTTAAACCTATAATTTTTGTAAAGATAAAAAAAGTTTTTCCAATAGATTTTACAATAAACCTCTTATTAAAATATAAAGTATGCAATTCTTGAATGACCCCTTTATTGATTAAAATTTGAAACAAAAATCAAATTACATCTATACAAACTCTTAAACTTTGCTTTGTCAGATTAAAAGAGAAAAATACAATTTTCTAAATAAAAATTAAACCCAAGCTTTGATAATTTAAGCTATATTTTACGAAACTATTAATATTAATGTTAATGATATTTAATAAACGTATGTATAAAAAAGATGTCAGACAATACAGGTAAATTAATTATTTTTCTTGCATTATTTTACAATTCCTTACTTATCAGAAGATATTATTAATACAAATTGGGATTAGTGTTAAGATTTTTTTCTTTAATTTTGAGTAAAAATCGTAAGCTACTGTGTTACAAACCCTTGTTAAATCAAATCTTACAATTTTTTCTAATTCTGTATAAAATAACATTAAAAAGATGCCACAAATTAAATTAATATTTAATTTTTTATAATCATGTTTAGTCATGTTTAGTTTATATAAATTTAATTTTAGATATCATAACTAGGTAATCGAGATTTTCATATACTCCATATAAAAAATATATATAGTTCCCCTTTTTCACGATCCACAGACGTACCAAAAGCAAATATAAAATATTTATATTTTGATGCCGAATGCACTTAGTATTTTAAAACGTAGAGTACATTGAGTGGAAAAAGCGAATATGACACATAAGAGAGCTCTTCACTAAGTTTCGAAGTGCAGTGTGTTAAAAATACAGGATGTTTAAATGCTGTTCATCTCTTTAAAACTTTTTAAATAATATTTAATGTAACTTCCATATTTGGTTATTTTCTCTAGATTCAATTATAAGCAACGGTTGATATAATCACTCATAATCTACGGATAATCAATATTAAGTTATTATCAGAAGCAACCATTAGTAACAATGTCATTAACAATAATTTATAATAAAGAAAATATATTATCGGTTATATATTAGGTATTGAAACATAAAAATACAATAAATCACAATCTGAGATCAATATTATAAATGATAATCTGATTTTTGTTGTTATAAAAATATGTAATTGCTAAGCGTAAGCGAAGCTCTTAACCGTTTGGGAATAAATTTTTTGAGACAACATCACAGGAAAACCACTTGACCAATTTTAACCAAAATTGGCACGCATGTTAAGGACGTGACTGGACGTCTACTCCAAAAAACAGAATAAAAAAATATTGATTCGTTTTAAAGATATGGCCAAAAAACTGAATCTTCCATAGACTTAAGCTAGTTAAGCTTCCATAGACTTAACTGTACCTGCACGCGCTCGCCAATCGTTACTTTCCGGTTTTTCCGATTCTACTATTTTTGGGAGTCGTGTAAAAATTTAATACAAGGTAAAAATATTTACGACGTTCACTTATTTCACACCATTTTATAATAAGAACTAAAATACAAAGTTAGCAACGATAAAACTAATTTAGTAATAAAACCGTGACACAAAAGGATAAATCTAACACAGTTATAAAAAGCAACATAAGGTACTCAAAGATCAATCTTTAATCAGACCTAAAGACCTTTCGCTTTCAAATGAAGAATGAACTGATGTAATGAATGAGTCTTATGGCTTGACTCTTCACTTGACTCTTGACTCTTGTTTTTCACTTGCCTCTTGTTTACCAATTTATAGTCATAGACCCGAACCAATTGCTTAGAAATACCCTTAACTCCTAGCAATATATTTTATATACACTTGATAAAGTGGGAAAGCACACCTTGTGTGAACATAAAGATTTAGTTTGAGATATATATCTTAGATCGATAAACCAGCGGAGGACAAAAATTAAAATGTATTTCAAATCAAAGATTTTATTACGTAGATTTTCTATTTACTATAGATATATAGCAATTGTTGAAGCACAAAAAACTGGTATGTTTAAAGTGATTTATTCATATACGTTTAATATTTTTGGATATTTTTCGTTATCTACACAAAATAGATTTATGGAGAGAATTAAACATAAAATTCAAATTTAGAACAACATCCGAAACTATTGTTCTTACAATGAAATGAAATTTAGCTATATATAGGTTTCATTTGTTATGTTAGTAACCTATTGATTAATGTTTTGTCTGCCTAAAATACATACATCGACATGAAGTAGATATGAAAGTGTCTGTGTGCGCTTAATTAATAATTATGTTAATCTATGTGACTCATCGTGCTCACAGAAGTTCATTATCATAATAATGACTTCTTGGCAACGAGACTGCAACTTAATTGAGTACTTCTGTTATATATTACTCTACAGAATATAAACACATATTTTGCTTTTTGCTTTGCACATAATAAATTCAATCATAGTTTTTTTACAGAATTTGAAATAAACTTGCGTATTCTATTTTTTTTAAATTACGATATTTATCTTAACTTATTCGGGCACCGATATTCCTAGAGGTCACGGGTGTGACCGTATGTCTGTCCGTATCGGTTAAATTTTCATTCTATATTTATTTCAATTTAAATAAGCTTAATATACTATTAATATGTAATAGATATTTTCAAACATTAATTTCGGTACATTTTTTCAATGTTTATCTATAGTGCAAAGTTAGAAATATTCGTTAGGATTTCCGAAAGAAGCCTAATAGATGTCACCACCGTCCCGATAAAGACGATCACATATAGAATAATAATAATAATAATATCATTGATTTAGCCCTTAAGTAAGCAAATTATTTGCTTGTGTTAAGGGTGTTAGACAACGATACTAATACATAGAAATACACATATAAATACTGAGAATATATTTAATAACGACCAAACCCAGAAACACAGACATCTATGCTCATCACATAAATGCCTGTGCTATGCCGGAAATCGAACCCGAGCCCCGTTGCGCCGTGACACGTTAGGCGTCTGCGCTAACCACTCGACCAACGGGGCGGTAAATACTTAATTCACAGAGACGAACAGCGATACGGTAGTTCAATCCCTGCCCATATCGGTTTATTTTTTATTCTATATTTATTTAAATATACTTGCCTTTTTTTTTATAATCAAATTGAAATTGTTTGGAGTACTTTGTATATACATAATTGCAAGCTTTAGGAGGCTTTGAGTTGCATTCATTAAAGAAAATATACGCCTAGGTAAAATTACAGGTAATTAATAAATTAAAAAAAAAAGGGTAAGGGTATAAAAGGATAAGGGTCTTTACTCTTTCTGTAACTCGCATCTATTACTAGTAATATAAATAAATTATATATTAAATAATTTCTTTAAATATTCTAAAATAATTTATAAAAATTAGATTTAAACTCGAACAAATAATTTTAAAACAATTATACATTTTAATGTTCCTTTAAATGTAACGTGTTTATGTTCGTGATAAATTATTATACGTTTATATTAACAGTAACGAGTTTGAAACTCAACTCTCATGAACTAACTTATACTTTGATCGGTTTGTTAGTTCAGTAAAGTTCACAATCCTACATAAATTGAGAGCCACAAGTTATATAAAGGTTTTGTTGTGGGTTAAATTAAGGTTTTTGGGTAATTTATGATGTGTGTGTATGTTAGTTTTATTATACACTTAAATTACCTAGCAACAAAATATATCACTATTTTCAAACCGACGAATTTGTGATTTTTAATAAAATTTATACATTTACATATTGTTTACAAGCGGACTGTCTATATCTTTACTATAGCGACAAGTATTTACAAGGAATTAGTCAAGGAACACCTTTGATTTTAATATATAAAAGGTTATGTTATGGCTATATTACCTTCAGTTTATTTATTTTTAGTGATTTGATTTGAATAAATAATTATAAACTTATAGAACCGGTTATTCTCAATATTTTATCTAACCATATGTAGTAAAATAACTTGAATTTATCTTTTAATATCATATCAGATCCCTATACAGAAATGCAATAGCAAATTATTGATTGAGCAAGAGTGGAATAGACTATTTTAAGAGTGAGGAAATCTGAACCTCGAAGATTTCTAAATACATAAATTAATTTCTGATTTTTGGCACATTAACTACAGGATGATCATTAAATGAGAGACAGTGGTCTATACAAACTCCTAGATATTTAATTTTAGTGGTACTATTAATTTATATAGTAGAAGCTATTACGTTGTGAAGTACTGACAGAACTCCGCCAAAATGCCTAGATTTCTGGCAGTTGCTCTAGCCTCAGATTGAATGAACCGCCCAAAGTTTAGGTTCGAAGAAACTTTTATCCCCAATAACCAAAGATGGTCGCTGTATTCTAAAGATATATTCTAAAAGAAGGAGCCAAGGTAAAAGAACTCCCTAAAAAGAACACGTCTGCGTTTTGGAGGCGTTGAATTTAACAAGATTAGCATTGTCCCATGCGAAGACTGTCTGAATTTCGATACTCAAAGCCCGAACAGACAGCAGATATCTTTCTACAACTGTGCTATAATCCGCCTACCCATAGACTCCGGGTGTGAGCAGATCATTGCGGTGTTGCAGGAAGAACGGCCCACCGAGGACCACTCCGGCATTTATTGTTAAGGACTCCGATGACCCATTAATAATTATTCGGAAAAATCTCTGGCTCAGAAAGTTCGTTACCCAGCCGAGTAGAGGAGGCGATATACCGTACGCTGAAATTTTGCTTAAAAGGCTTGCGTGCCAGACCCTGACAAATGCCTTCGAGACGTCTAGAGAGACGGCAAATTTTATTTAAAAAATATGTGATGTAACTAAAAATTTGAGGTTTTCGAAGTTTTTCTTTTATATGTGTTATAAAATATTGCCTTATGCCAAAATTTGCCTAAAAATAAATATTTTTGCTTTACAACACAGTTACGTCGTCCCAAACCACTGAGACAACACATTCTATTAGTCACCAGCCAGGTGGCTCCGCTGAGTTGGCGTTCACCATCAATCGGAAGCCAATATCCTGAGTAATCGATGCGAATAACTCTATTAGGTGGCCTGCCCCCAACCGTATTAAAAAAATAATATTAAGTTTAGTCTATTTAAGATAGCCTAAGTGGCAACTTATTAATTTAATGTTATCTTAATTAAAACAAAGTGTTTTTTAAAGTCATTCGCTGCGTAGAGAACTTGACTACATATTAGCATCGCTACGTAAAGATTGTAGAAAGGTTATAATTTAATAACCATATAGATATAAGACTTATTTATAAGCATAATATTGTGGAGGGCTGTTGAGTGAATGTATAGTCGCTGTGAGCTCTCGAGAGAATATTCCATCTGCAAGAACTAACTTCATCCAACTATCTGGTAATGAAAGCAGCTTCTAACTATGAGTAAGTAACTTAGAGTAACAGCCAACAAAGTGAAGTGATTATTTATATAATTGCTTATTATAAAACAAAGTGGGAGTGTTATTTTATATGAACTATTTCACATGGTAAAGATATTTATTTATATATAAAAGATGACTCCTGGCGGGCTTAATTCACTGATTTCGCAATGTTTGCACGAACTTTAACAGTTTTTCTAATCATTATCAAAGATAAAATAATTTTTGCATTGAACGACAAACCCTACATATGCGACAGAAATATCCCACCCCAGTGACGATCGTAAAGAGTAACAACATTTGTCATACGAAAGAAAGAAGGTTCGGCCATTCATGCTGGTACTGCTGAATAGTTTTTAATGCAACAACAACGAACGGAAGCAATTAAAGTATATATGTTATAAATGAACACAGCGTTGTTTTTTTTTTGCAATAATTAAGGAGGCAAAAGACAAAACTACTACTACAAATAAATGTTTTATGTACATTTTACAGCATTTCGTATATATCCCTTGTCAGGGAAAATGAACTGCCACTAAACATCTTTTAAAGAGTCATAACGAGCAACCGTGTTCCGCTATGTAAATATTTAACGTTGAAGTAAATTTTGCCTATAATTATTGAGTTTAATGATATTGGGTTTCAATTGCGGAAATGTTTGGCAAATAAAAGATAAGTATAACAAAAAACAGCTTAACAGCCTGCAGTCTTCACTGACTCTTATTTCACTTTTAGACATAAAAATTATTCTGACAAACTCTTAGCTTCCACTTACAGTTAAGCTTTGTTTTATAATAATAATTGTTATTGTTATAATAATTGTTATTGTTTTTAATATACAGTATGTACGCAATGAATTCTAATGCACTTCGTTACATTAAAACTTCTGATTTCAAAGCTGAAATTATCATTCATTGATTTATCGTGGTCGTTAAACTCAAATATATTATAATATCTGATAATAATTAAATATTGTGTGATGTCACAGAAAGACTTTTTCTGATTGACTAAACTATTCTAATATACTTCGCTGAAACTATTTTTTTGTTCTAAATCTTTTTGATACAAAAAAAAACCTTGTTCCGCACTCAAATTGTGTTACTTTTATGTCAAATAAATATTTTTATTATAGACGAGAAGACGAAGCTTCTTAGCAATCCATGGATTCACCGTGCGGGTGCCGGGCCCATCGCGTTGCAAGGAGAGGAGTGCAAGCAGTGCCTGGGACTTGCGACCCAGGAGTAGGTTTAAGGGGCCCCTTTATTATGCGCAAAAACGCTCACCTTCACCCTCCACACTCCTCTCCCTACCTAACCAAATTTGGAAAGAACCTACTAATGCCGCCTTTGAAGTACGTTCTAGAAATGAACCGATGCTTGTTCTAGAAAGGCCAAGATCTTTAAGTAGGCTATAGAGAGATTTTGCTGTTATACCTCTCGCTCCCACTTCTACCGCGTACAAACTAACTATAAATTTATTCCTGATCAGTTCGTTGGTTAGTTCGTAATACTTATTGAGCTTGAATGTGTGATCCCTTGGGATGTTTGTTTCCCAAGGAACAGTAAGCTCCACAAGTATCACGCGCCTCAGTTGTTTCGAATACAGGAATAAGTCCGGTCTGGATGACGAAACACCAACATCCCCAGGGATTTTGTAATGCTTTTCATACGTGTCCATCATGAGAATCCAATCAGGAGCCGCGCCTAATATTGAATAAGGCTTCGCTTTTGATTTTTTGGAGGAGCCTTCTTTTACGAATTCTATAGATCGTTCGGTGGTTGTTATACCCTTCCGCGCTCTTGCTACTGAAAGACTAACCGCTTCCCGTATAATTTCTAATACCTTGTCGTGGCGACGCGAGTATTGACCTTTATCTAGACCCTACACCCTACTAATAGGTGTTTCGCGGTTCCTATTGCCTCCCCACAGATGTTGCAAGACTTTTCGGTGGCTTTGCCCCATCTTACTAAATTACTTTGATCTGGGAGAGTCATTTGGAATGCATTAAGATAGAATTTTAATAATGCTGGGGACCAATCATAAATTAAGGTGCGCCACTTCGAAGCTAGTGGAATACAAAAATCTCCTATGGTCACCCATTCGTTTTGAATTTCTAGGCTCATCGCGTGGAGTCGGTAATTATCGTTTTCGTCTTGTCGAATAAAAGATTTTGTTATGTCTATGTCTTGAACTTTCCTACTTGATCCTAGTCCTACTTTATTTGTTTGAGCACCTATCATAAACTTTTTATGGAATTGAAGTCGTGACTCGAGCTCTGAAGCAACTTTGTCTTTTGGGAGAGAAGTTACAGTTTCATCTTTAGATTTTCCGATGATATGTCTTTTGGTAACTCTTAGATGTTTGTAGAGCTCCGATGGTTTCTTTAATTTTAATCCAAAGTTGTTACGGTCTCTAAATAAGGTTGAAGAGTCCGCTGAGTGCGCTAACCCGAGCCATAACTTCAATGTCTTTATGGCGCTTGCATCTAACTTTGACAAAAGGGTTTTATAAAAGATATAGAACTCTATGTTATGAAAATCTGTATTATATTAAAAACATAAATATATCTGTTTGTCGTATCCACCCACTTCCCATAAATAATGTTCTGTTCCGTGATGTGACGCGTAGTAAATATATTCCACATATTATTTTATGAAACCTGAAAATTATGTAAAGTGTTTGTGTGAACCCGAGCTTTGATATAAATTCAAACCCATCAATAAATAGGCTGTAATGGATTCCGTTATAATTGATTTTGAGATATCTTTGTAATTCGTCATTAATTACATGATCACATTACCTAATAGATTAGTTAATTAACATCTACATTATCCGATTTGCAGTATTTGTACTTATTGTAACAAAAAACTAAAGCTATGTAAACTAATTTTATATATATGGTTGTTAAGTGCCCTAATTTTAAGTAAATGAGTTTAATATTGCATACAATTAATTAATATCTGAAAAGATAGTACAAAGACACTAATATTGATACTAAATGTCATAATATTTATTTCAATATAAGCATTGTATTGCTAGGTTTATATTCTTGTAAGTCACAGAAATCCTAATCGCTATCCTCTTGTAGTATTGTCGTTACAATAATACGATAGCCTTACCATATTGCCACATATTTTTAAATAATAGTCAATGTTTTAATTTAAATTTATACATAACATATATAATATTAACTTTTTCTTATCCATAGACCCGGACAGTTTAATAATTACAGCAAAGTTATCCTCTTTGTGGCTTCTTATTAAAGTTCTTGTTACATATTAGGCGTTCTAGTTACGCTGCTCCACGAGATATTGTTACGATATTGCTGAAGGACGAGGAACCTCAATATAAACACCTTCAAATTGACTTGTAATAACAGCGACGCGGCTAGACATTGTAATAACAGCTATTAGCGTTAGGTTGGTAACTATGTTCATAAACTGACTAGCTTATTTTTATAGTTTCGAACCCCGACTCCACGTAGTTTTGTCTGTCATGTCATGTCTGTGATGTCTGTCCGTAGTACAGTCGCTGTATATGTTTACGTTATTAAGTGTTGGCAGTTTTAAGTGCCTTACAGTTGTGATTAAAACACATTTATGTTACTACCCCATCCCCCCTGCCAATCATTTCGAACCACATTATAAATCTGTAAGAAGTAAATTTAAGAAGAAATAAAGAGTTTCAACCCAAACTCAGTTACAGAATATTATTGACAAGACTGCTAAAAGATGATAGAAGATCTGAGTAGCGACCCTTAATATTTTGTGCATTTATTATTCTATATTAAAATATCAACCATTTTAAAATTAAATGTAACGGTGAGATAGATAGATGTGAGAAATAACGAGCAAGAAAAACATATGAATGTTTGTAATATTATTAAAAAAAAAAGACGTACGACGTAATACAATTATTTTGAATAGTAAAAAAAAAAACTTGTGTGGTTTTATGAAACCACCGTAAAAGTGAAACTTTTTTCACATTATAGACATTTAACTAAAAATTTTCGGAATAATATTCCATTAAGGGTATAAAAATTGCTTCATCAATCTTAATTTTATACTTAGAAAATGGGAATGATAATGGGAAATGATAAAAGTAGACTAGGTCTCCAACTAATATTTTTATTGAACTCTGTGTCTTAGAGTACGACATACATAATACTTAACAATTATTTAGATGATATACACATATTAAAACACTGAAAACAATATTTTATAATCGTTGAGTCATTTTGATCCGTTTTTCAATTATTTTCAATCATTCTATTATCAATTCCATCTTCATCATGAATTTCACAGTTTATAAATGTAACCAATATTTTATGGTAACTAAAATACGTGAACAGTGACTTACATTCGATTTTTTCAATGTATCTAGTAAAAACCGCATCGATACGAGCGCCTTTCACTTTATCCCTACTAGAGATGTTCATACAAAAAAAATATCGATATTTTTTTCGATATAATATATCGTAGTGTTCTATCGATACTTTGCGATATATTGTCCAACTATATCGATATTTTCGATATGTCGTAAGTAATTTGTTTTTATTTAACTATTCTTACAATATTAGATAGCTTTCAGGTTAATATAAGTAAAAACTGCTAGGATTAAGAAACGAATCAACTTTATTTATTAAAAATAAAACTCTATACTCAACTACATACTTTTTTACTTAACTTTATTTATAAATCCCAATATTTTTTCTCTAGACCTTGCAAAAACAAAATTTTGTTCACTCTTTTGGCTTGCAGTCTGCTTCTCTGTTGAGATAGGGGACCTGTGCGGCTTTTGAAAAAAGTCTTTCAGAGGGAACAGAGCTAGCCACCATAGTTAAATATTTAAATGCTATATTACATAATTTTGGGAACTGTATTTTGTAATCTGCCCACACTTCTAATGGATTTTCATTCAATCTACTAACTGGAGCCCTCAAATAAAGCGACAACTCATCTGATAGAGTTTCGTCTGTTTTATTCGTTTTCCAATTCCGCTGGACTAGTTTATGGTGATCACTCCAGAGGCTATAATCCGACAGGCTAATTTTATCGGAATTGTCCGAGTCCGATTCCGTTGCAGTACATAATTCATCCTGCTCTCACTCTTTACATGTTTTAGTGAGCATTTGTGCAATATATTCGGAAGTATGTCTTTCATCTAAGTGGTACACTCCTAAAGTTACAGAGTGAAATTCTATTTGGATGCCAAAATGAGCAGTTATTCCTAGGTAACTTCTCATTTGTAGGTCTGACCAAATGTCACTTGTTAAGGTAAGATTTTCTACATTGCATAATTTATTTTTCATGACTGTTGCTAATATATCATACTTCTCGTCTAACCAGCGTGTCACAGTGGTTCTGCTAGGAATCTTGTAATGAGGTGCTGTAACTTTCAAAAGATGCTTGAAACCTTCATTTTCGACTAATGAAAAAGGTTGATTGTCTTTACTGATCATGAACATTATTGCATTATTAATTCTTTTAGTTTTGTCACCAGTAGAGGTATACGCGTAAATTTCTCCAAAGCTACTTTCAATTGACCTCTGGCGTTTAAAAGGTAATTGCCTATCATAATCAATCTTGTGATCAGTTTGAGAATCGTTAGTACTTATCTCGTTAGTATCCATTGGCGAGGACGACAACATTGAAATTGAAGGCGACAGTTGATATTCGTTTACGGTAAGTTTCGATATCGTGGCATGATCTTGTTTTGAAGTACTAGGGAGAGGGTTTGACAAATCTGAATATGAATCTTTTGTAGCAGCAGCAGTATTGTTAGTATTTTGGAAAACTTCCAAGTAGACAGCTTTTTGAATATTTTTAATATGTGCCATTGCATTGGAGGTATTGCCAGCCGTTTTAACATTTTTTTGACATAGCTTGCATCTGGCAGTTTTGTCGTCATTTTTTTCGTAATAGTTCCAAACAACACTTTTTTTATTGGGAGCCATGTTGAATGAAATTCTAATTTCTGAAAAGAAAAAGAGAACAGCGTGAAAAAGCAGTGAAAGCACAAAGAAACAGTCAGTAAAAACTAATGACAACTTAAAATGAAATAAATAATCTATAAAAATAAATTTAATAGACTGTGTCCCATCCCTAATCTCTTAAAAACAAACTGGTCAATTGATAGCAAGTAAATTAAAGCTACATATTGGGGAATTTAACATAAATGCTAAGGCATTCAATTATTTATTATTTTATACTATTAAAGAGTTATCTTTGATAGCGCTTTTAAATCACGTTATTTATACTTACTGTATGAATCCGATGAATCGTAGACGGTTATAAATGAAACAGATAATAATAATTGTCACAACTTGCTTCTTCTATACAATTCAATAATAGCCTTTTCTATATTATATCGTTATACACACTAACTGTATTTACATTTTGTAAAACAAAACAAAACATACAAATGTTATTTATAGGTTATTTTGTATTAAGACCGAAGCGACAACATAGAGATATTATACATAGAGTAGGGAAGCCAGCCTAAAATGTGTCGTATCGTGCTTGGTCGGCGTCGTATCGTGCTTCGTCGGCGTCGTATCGTACTTCGTCGGCGTCGTATCGTGCTTCATCGTCCTCGTATCGTGCTTCGTCGGCGTCGTATCGTGCTTCATCGTTGTCGTATCGTGCTTCATCGTCCTCGTATCGTGCTTGGTCGGCGTCGTATCGTGCTTCGTCAGCGTCGTATCGTACTTCGTCGGCGTCGTATCGTGCTTCATCGTCCTCGTATCGTGCTTCGTCGGCGTCGTATCGTACTTCGTCGGCGTCGTATCGTGCTTCATCGTCCTCGTATCGTGCTTCGTCGGCGTCGTATCGTACTTCGTCGGCGTCGTATCGTGCTTCATCGTCCTCGTATCGTGCTTCGTCGTCGTCGTCTCGCGCGTAATTCGTAATCGTAAATTGACTAACCAATTGTCATTTTTACTGAAATGCTAATCTAATATTTCAACCTAAGATAAAATTGGATTACAAATTATACAAAATTATATACTGTTTAATTTAAAGTATATTTTTTGAGTCAATAAAATGACAAAAACGTGTATTCTGTGTAAAAAAGAACCTATTCCTTTCGACAATAGTCGAAGTTTTCATAAGTAAGAAATTTATATTTATAAAATTATACTGTTTTTATAATTGTTATATACATATAAAAAATATGTTGGTAATATATAATGTGTAAAAAAAAAATATTATTATAATAAAGAAGTATTTCATTCTACTTATAAGAAATCGGCCGACCGTCACGCGACATGCAACACACAGACGAAAAAGTTTGAGACGATGTAATAAAAGTTTCACTTTAAAATATAAAACCTATTGTTATATGTACTTACGTTCATTATAAAAAAAAATAATTAGAACAAGAACTAACCATAAATAAAATTACATAATTGAAGTGAATGGTGTAAGTGTAACTCTTATTATTATTTTCTTATAATATCCAGTATATATATAATTGTATATAATATAATTATAAAAGTATTATTTCGTATATTAAATGAACCAATTTAAAAATAAGAGAACGTGTTATTTTAGAAGTTAAATAATATACTTAGGTCAATTTGTATCCTTAATATGTTTATTATATTGTCGGGTTTGGTGTGCTCTTAATTTTCACTAAAATAATAATAATCCTGTGGCTACGAAGAGTTCGAATTTAGTTTTTAAGTTAAGTATAACAAAATAAATAAAAAAATGGGATTGTCGTTGTTCCTTTTTTTGCATATCAATCTTTAGAACTTTATTATACATTGAATTCGTTTACTTTACATTTTTGTTATTTATTTAACTTATTTATCTAATAAAGGATATATTAAAAAGGGCACTAACGAAATATCAAACATTTAAAATAATTTGACATTAATACGTCCCTACAAGTTATTTCCTCGGAGTGTAATATTTTCTTCCGCCTCCTTGCGCTGTAAATATAGTCGCGTAGTAAAAGTCACGTACGGTAGTAACATACGGTAAAGTTAAAAGTCTTTCACTTTATAAATAAATGAATAAGTCTCAAAAATAAATTGCAACGAGATTCATAAATTTATAAAAATTATAGATAAATTTGAAACATTCTCAGAAATTTAAATAAATATATTTTAATGTTCTTAATATATATTTCTTAGGTAAACTTGGTTTCGATAGTAAATTAACAATCAGCATGAAACACTAAACAAAGGTTACATGAGCAATTCAGAACTTATGACAAGTACTCGTTATACATTCACGATTTTTAATTTTGGGAGGAATTGTTACGATTATTGATTACGAGTTAAGATGCAATATAAATACTTAGCCGTAAATACTTTAATTATATATCACGATTGCATGCTCCCCTACCACGTTCAATTTCAAATTGCAAATTTAATGACAATGAACATCCACTAAATCCAATCAAAATTCCTGTTTGTTTGTTTAAAATTTTAAAGGCTTGCTATGAATGAATTTGATATATTAAAATTGTTTGGAGTTTTTAAGATATATATTATGCTAGATGTATGATGTTTTGAGTTACAGATAATTATTTATTTAAAAATCAATAAGTTGTTCAGCACATTTTGAGGATGAGAATACCTTACTCTTGAGGATTAAGGCATATTTCTACTCTGTGCTCTCCTTCGGGGATTCTCATTTATTATGTAATTAGAACTTAAAATATTCGAGCTACATAAGTCATTATGTACATTGTAGATCAGGTTCCTCTGCCACCATTCAGTAATTGAATAAGGTGACACAAGATTTATTTCAGAGTTTCGTAGCTATGTTTATCTTAACCGAAACAGAAACCTGTCATAATAGAATTTGTGGCATCTCGAAATGTAAGCATCACTGAGTTTTGAAACTTTACCATGTAAAGTAAAAAAAGGCTACAGTTTTTAAGCTAAACTAATTTAAATTTACTTTTAAGCTGTTTTTTTCAGGTCTGTGACAAAATAATAAATTTACCTTCTTAATCCGCTAAACATTTTTGAAATTAACTAATTTGTTTTTAGAAAATGAATATTGAGAATATTTGAAATAATTTGTAACAATGCTAATTTTGTTGTTAATTTGATCACACTCAACCATTAAATGTAAATAGAATTTAAACAATTACTAATTTCAACAATAAAGGGAACTGGATCAGAGATAATTGGGATTTCAAATGTATATGAAATATATTTATTGAAGCGGCAGTCGGATTAAGTTCCAAATTATTCAACACTTTATGGTACGATTACTTTGTCACATCCCTTTGTATTACCATGTTACTTATGGTAATATTTTATTACATAAAAAAAAGGAATATAGTAACTATTTATACTGATAGTCGTATATTGAGTAGGTACATATTAATAATGCCGCTATTCTTTTTTGTTTTAGAATTAAAGTTATATGTAAGTTCCAGATGGTCCAGTCGTTTTTTGTAATATTAGGGATTTTGTCGGGTGTCTGAGAAAATTCCTTTTATAAAATATTTAAATGAAAAATAGGCATAAATGTATAATATCAATATTGTCAAAAAATTACGATAATATTATAGAGCTAGCTGATAATGATAAATATATAGATTCATATATTTATCATATATAATGTAATGTTACTTTCTATCAATATTTACTCTACTTTAATACGAGACCTAAATCAATTTTACATAATACATTATTTTCCATTTTACTTAATATTTATTATTAAAGTTTACCCGTACATATCCTAAAGGAATTTAATATCTTACACTGTTATATATGAATTGTGCAAAATAGTTATCGAATTTTATACAGTAATTTGTAAACAAAACACTATCGTAATTTGGGGGACATTTGCCGGACATACAGATAAAACAACCCTAATCATACCGACGGGTCTTATTGTTCTGAATAATTGCTGCATCATTATATAACCTTTTTGGCTCACGCACTATTAATGTATTTCTAACTAATGTTAGGTCTTCGTGGACGTGAATATGACAACATTATTCAGCGAGTAGCTGTCTCTGCATGTGACATATTTGATACACTGACAATGGCAGGCCATTAATTTTAATTGTTTAATTTTCATTTAATTTAATGGAAATTTTATATTGTATCTGTTATGATTTGTGTAAATCAACGATGTATGTTGTTTTAAATTATATAATACATTTAAAACAATTTTGAGCAAATATTATTAAGTTTTTATTGACATAATTTGAATAACCCTATTACTGGATACAGGTCTATTTTCAAATTCACAATAGAGTACGAGAACTTACCACCATATCTGTTCATTACAGGTTGGCGGTTTAGTATTAGGACTAATTAGTATTAATAGTATAGAATTACGAATATTTCTACTTGTAGATGTATGTTATCTCACGATCTTCTAAAAATATATTGTTTAATGTAATGATTAATTAAAATTTTATGAAATATAGAATGAAAAATAAAGTGTTACGGCCAGGCATTCGAACCCACGACCTCTGGGAAACTATCCTGTCGCTACCGGAATCCCTGCCCGGTTTATTGCATATTATGCATTCTATATTTATTAACATTTAAATAAGCTTAACATGGCTATACATATTTATAGATATTTTTAAATACATTTAATCACATAAATATTTTTTTGTTGTGAGAGTTCAACCTATGCGAGATGGTAATTAGATATTCAATAAATGTACTTAAATGTATATTTATTATTTATTCATAGAAAGTATCCTTACTATAAAATCCAATTGAATTTTCTACATGTTATTATTTTATTGCTCTGAAAAACTGTATAGTATGAACCTCTCATAAGGATTTCATTTCAAATCATGATTAAAACTTGCAAATAGCTAGATTTCAAATAAATATTCTCAGAACAGTACCTTTGTCCAAAACTATTCTGAATACATTCTCTTTGCCATTTGCGTCCTTTTAAAAGCTTTGTGAAACAATGTATTAGATTTTTAGAACTTTCATATTAAATTTTTAGCCATTTAAATCTTAATGGGTACTAAATTTAAATAAGCTTAACATGTTTCAAATACCAATAGTATGTAAAGTAACTAAAAATCAAAGATCAAGGGGACTCGGGTTCGATTCCCGACAGGGACAGGCATGTATGTGATGCTCAGTCTATGCTCAATAGATGTCTGTATTTCTAGGTTTGGGAGGGTATATTAAATATATTCTCAGTATTTATAATGTGTATTTTTTTATATTTGTATCATTTGTATCGTCTTACAACTTTAACACAAGCAAATAATTTGCTTACTTAGGGGTTAGATCAATTTGTATAATTTGTCCTGATATTATTATTATCATTAAATATTCATAGCGTCACGTTAATTACGTTAGCTACACGGAGAGTTGACAAAAAACCAAAACTGATTTAAACTAATTTTAATAAAAGGAATTACAATTATGTACTTATTAACTAATACAAGAAGACCTACTCGATGTAAGTACAAATAATAATGACAAAATTATATTAATAATTAACAGTTATATTATAATTAAACTGCAACTATGCATTCCGTCGCGATGACACAATATACATTTTATTCACACGGAGGGAATGTGAATATCAGCAATCCTCCAGGAGTATGTGTACGTAACTCGTTCATTAGCGTTATATTATGGTTGTTCATATTATTATTATTTTCTAATAGCCAAAGTGTTGAGCTAAAAAAGAAAAAGATTAAAAATATAATAACACGTTTTTCGTTAACTACATATCTCACCTTGGACTATAACATTATTTACTATTCTTTATATATATATAATTACAGAAAAATAAAGGAAGAAGAATTTATAATAGTTATTAGGTGGTTATTAATAAAATAAGACCTCCGGAAAAGCTCAAACGCCAAATCATTTAAAACATAATATACCAAAAGGATAAGGACAAGAGCTATAAAAAGATAAGGTATCTTTATTTCTATATACATATAAGCAAAGAAACTTAACCTAACGTTAGTCTCCAGTTATCATTGGAATCGAAAGGACCACATTTATCTCTTTTAATAATAATGAGTCGTTTGTTTCTTTTGATATTATTTGCAACCAGTTGCTATTCTCAAGGTTAGTAGACTAATTCTAATATGTGCTTCTAATTAGCTTAATCGTGTGTTGGATTTATTCCCTAATTTACAATTTTAATTGTAATTGACGGTTTGTCAGTAGTCGCGGATTCGAATCCCTGCCCGTATTGTCTTATTTTTTATTCATCTTTATATGAATTTAAATAAGCTTAACATGGCTATACATGTTTATAGATATTTCCAAACATTAAAACTATGAAGGTAAACTAAATGATTATTTGTTACTTGAATGTCTTTCATAATCATTATCGAATTAAATTTATATCTATCCTCAAACTATTAAATAACATAAGCTTGCATTAGCCTTAACCTTGGATGTTTATATAATTAGTCGTTCTGTAACTAGATATTCCAGAAGTCTGTGTGTTAGTGTGTGTATGTGTGTCTCGCTGTTTCATGTAGTTGTTGATTATAAATATAGAAGGTCAACCTGTTGTTCGTTCTGAGTAATTATAAGACTGACCTTCAATAAAATTTCAATGAATAAAATTTTAATGAATCTACAATATTTAATTTTTTTGAGATTTGTGGCAAAAGACAGACAGAAAAAAAAAATACTCTGTTTTCTGTTTTAGTTTTGACAAACATGCAATTATTATTTCAGATAGCTGTCAAGATCTAGACAAGCCACCGAATCCCACATCTGATTGTTGTGGAATTCACCTTGCGAGCGATGATCTTAAAATAAGTAAGTAGAAATATTCATTTTAAAAATATTACAAACATTCAACATCGATAAACCGGTTTGAGGTAAATGCTATACCAATTAATATAATCTTGCATATTTCCAAGCAATAATTATATAGAATAACATATATCGATAATATGATTCGTAATTAATCATAACAAATACAAACATTTTCTCGGGCGATATTTTTTTATTGCAATATGTATTTAAGCCCATATCAACCTAGTCAAAGATTTTTGAATATTTCACCTGCTATGTAAAAGGATAATCAAAATTAAAAAATATATATTTTAGGTGGAAACGCGGCTATCAATCAGTTTCCATGGCTTGCGTTAATAGAAAACCAGAACTCCAGTATTTATTGTACCGGCTCCCTTATTAGTTCCAGACATGTCCTGACTGCAGCACATTGCACTTACCATAAGCCGTAAGTATTTTTATGGTTAATGTTAGTGTTATGCCAGATTTCTAAATAGGTAAGCTAGGTAAGGTAGTCATGTTGGGAGTAGTCAACATAAGAGTAGTTTTACCTTATTGCCAACCTATAGGTGAAGCACTTATTAAGGGCAGCGCCGTTATAATGATCTTAATTAAAAAAAAATAATAAAAGTTTACAAAAACTCCCCATACAAAAAGACCTCTAAAAAGAATATAATTAATATTATTATGTACTTATTGAAGTCGTTACGTCGGGGAACGTTGTTGGAACGTTGACGATGGCGTCTAATTTACGAAGTTACGAGGGCTTAGAATATACGATAAAAATACTTAAGCCATTGAAAATTTGTGTGTCCATAGGTTCATTTAGTAACAATCATGAAACCAGAAACATAAGAATTTCTATCAATATTGCATAAGAACCTTTCATCCGCACCAATAAAACCTCAATATCTTGGAGACGACTGCTTCTATTTCGACTGAACATAGCTAAGAACCATCTCGACAAACTATACTTTCGATTAAAAAAAACCGCAATCAATCCGTTAAACCGTTCACGCGTTTGGCTGCTAAATTCCCACAGACAGACACACAGATATACAGATACGCCGATATACAGATCGACAGGTCAAATTTATAACACCCCTCCTTTCAAGTCGGGGGTTATAAAATCATAGGTAGCGCAAGTTCTATTGGAAGTAGCTATATTTTACGCTAGTGATATACCGACAAAAGATATAAACAAATATTTTTTTTTAAATTGCTTAACAATTTCACAATATTTTATTTGCTAGGCTACAAGAATGTAAAAAAAGTCTTGAAGGAAATTGGCGTATTAAGGCAAACATAAATATAATCACAATTTTTCTAACAGTGCAAAGGTACGTCTCGGCAAATTTAACAAAACGCACTCCGGACCGGATTGTGTCATGGTTGAAGGCAAACAGACTTGTAATGATGGTGCCATCACAATAGACATAGCAGCAGTTAAGTCTCATTCGGAATATAAAAAGGGCAGTGTTAGAAGCCATGATATTGCTGTTATCAAGCTCGTTGACAAAATTCCTTACAATGGTAAGTTTAATCAACCATCTTCATTTCTGAAAACAATTGAAAGTAAGCAGAGAAACCTAAGGTTATATTTAAAATTTGTTAAACATAGCACCTAAACTTAACATATAACTATACTCAACATACTTTGATTTTATTGGGTCTATAAATGAGGCGTGTGTGAATGTTACTAAATAGGCGTAACAAGATATTAAGTTATAATTAATTGTAATATGACATATCAAATATTGCATAGAATTCATCCGTCCGATATGTTTGCCAACGAGTAACGTTCTGAAATCACCGCCCGATAATCTTCGCTTTATCAATGCGGGCTGGGGCGTCAGGCCCTTAAACATATCCGAAGATAACGACGTTAAACATTATGTGACACTACCATATGTTGATTTAAAGGTAATGTTATTTTAAATCCAATAACTCTTAATAAACTGTACTAAAATTTTGCATACTTATGCGGTAAAACAAAATTAAAACAAGTTTTCAAAAAAAGACTTATCTTTTTCTTATTATGTTTAATTTAATAGTTTAAATTTTTCCAGAAATGTCAAGAGATATATAAATCATACGAAAGCTTAAGAGAAAATATTGTTGATAGCCACATGTGTGCAGGTGGCGAAAAGGGTTTGGATTCCTGTAGAGGCGATGGAGGCGGCCCACTCATGTTAAAAGAAAACGGTTATTACACTCTAGTGGGTATTGTCAGTTTCGGCCTCAGTCGATGCGGTACAGAAGGTGTACCTAGTGTGTATACACAAATATACCCATATTTAACCTGGATAAACGAGGCTATCGCCGAATCGTGAATATTTATTTCCTTAAGAAATATGCTATGTTTTTATTCGATTGTTTGTTCAATACCTGTCCCTCCGTATTCTTAAATAAAATGATCGATATATTTGTTCTTTTATTCTGTTGTGCTAATATTTGAATGCTATTTTAATTGTTTTACGAAAAAAAAAATACTTCCATATATCCTTGTGTACTTATTCAAGAGATTATATGCCGTACAGTAATGGTGGTAAAGTAAGTAGTGACATAAAAATAAAAAATAAAATGAAGATAAAAAAAAAAACTTTTTTATCTCCTTTTAACGTATATTACATTTGAAAACAATATAGATTTATTAATAAAATTACCTTCACATGGCCCCAAATTATAATTATTTATTAAAAACACATCATTGTGGTGGTTTCTGTACAGGTAAACCGCGTGTTTTACCCGCAACAGAACTTAGAAGAAACACTTATTTTTTCTGCGCCAGACAAGATTTCTGCTTGTCTGTGATCATAAAATCTTGCGGAAAAGGAGAACTGACAACTGCCGTCTCTCTGTTGCCGATGGAGTCGACCTTCTCCTTCAATGACCTTCTCAAGAATTTTATCTTGATAGACAAGTGTCGATGTTTGGATAGTTTTTCACAAAAATACGGCTTAGTATTACTATCCTTAATAATTAATACCCGACCAAATCTAAAATCAAATCAAATCAATATACACAATTTTAAGTGTAAAGCGTTAAGTGAAGTTTATATAGAGCCTAAGTTATAAACCCGGTCAATTTTTACTCATCCTATTGTGCACAACTTGATCTGAAAGTATCTCTTGAAATATATAGCCTTCCGGGGAGCATACTGGAAATAAATTTAGATTAACTATTGTTTATTGTTACGAAATTCGTAAAACTCAGGTACTTTTTTATTTATCTCTATTATACTAAATGCCTAATTATATTCAATAATGAGTATTTATTTGTGTGGGGATCACCGCGCAATAGAAAAATAATCGTAAACACTTGGATAAGCGTTTATGATTATCGCAGAGGATCCATTTTTCATCAAATTACCTTGTTATGGAGACAGTTGGGTAGTTCAACACAGCACTGTATGAGTCTACCAGTAGGGTGTGTTAAATATTAATATGTTAAATAAAAATAATATAAGGTGTTAAAATTAATTTATCACTCACACCAAAATCTGCCGATCGCTCTGACGTGATTTTCCCCACACACAACAATAATACTAATATAAATTATTGAATAATTATTCAATATTATTTATTAAAATGTTCCTTCTTTTTTGAAGAACTGTTTGGTTAAGAATACGAATAAATATATTTTTCCGGCAGTAAAATATATTTATCTGGATATAAATATGCTAGGTATTGATTTAAAAATAAAATATATATAATTTTAGACATAAATATAGTTAGTTATATGCAAGTTAGATCATCGGATGCTTATATACATAACAGACATAAACCTCATTTTGGACTTCCATTAGTATTTAAGTTTATACAAGCCAAGCCATACACTGTTTTCGCAGAAATTCATTTTCATAATAATAACATCCGGTAAAACAGTTGCGGTCCCAAAAAGCACTTCTGATAAACATTATATTTTTTCCTGGAACCTCGTTTGTTTCTTTATCCTAAATACTTTTAAAAGCTGTTTTTAATTTAAAGTAGGAAAAGCCATTTAATTTACATATTTTTGCAATCTTTAAAATGAATATGTATAAACAAATTGTATCATAATATTTTTTAAAATGCTCTACTAATGGTCATAAAATGCACCAAATTTTGTAATTTATCTAAACCAGCCGAGAGCTTTTCCACTCACAGACAGAGGCTTCTGTTCGTTTCTGTTCCGTTTTCTTAGAAATGATCTACAATTTACAACATTGTCGCTTTAGTGTTATATTAAATATTGTACTAAAAAAAATACACGTTTTATATTTAAACCATTTTAGAGCATTATGTATAAATAAAAAAAACAGGTACTCTAAATAGTTTGGATTGAGAGTTCCAGACGTTTTTAAATAATACACAGGATAGGTTTTGGATTTCTTACCTTTTTAAAAAAAAAAAATAAACATGAGACTAGCGTAGTACAGTATATTCTTATTGTATATAACTAAATGTTAATATATATACAGGATTATTTGTAATTAATGGGCCACCTTTTGCAGGCAGCCTCTCAACATCGATCCCAACAACATTTGTTCTACGACTTTTTACAAACTTTTTCCAAATAAAGCCAAATATACTTTTATGATAAAACTTATATAGCTAGAAATTGGTCTTGTTCTCAGCACGCCAACTTGCCATTAGAGAATGTTAGTGTTAAGAAAATATCCTTACACAATCCAAGTGTAAGATCCATTTATGTTTTAATTCTAATAATAAATTATACTATATATCATTTTTTATATTATTGAATGTCGATTAATTTTAAAATAATATTTATAAACTTAAGATATACATATATAGCATTCAGTGTTAGTATTTAGATATTAATGAAGTACCTACGATAAATAAATATACTAAGGGCGCGTGTTACGTGAATAGCGTCTTTTATTATTCTAACCACTTTTATTGCTTAAATATTCCATTTAACGCCCAATCTTATATCTTTGTATTTGTCAAATATTGGAATATCTAGAAAAGTGGTGGCGATTTTATATACATAGATTATTGAGATTAACCTACAACTTTAAACTGCCGAATTATGAGATGGAAAAGTTATTTTGTATTCAATTTATTTCCTTATGCCACTTTAAGCGTCGGAATTCGATTTGCAATAAAGTCAAATAAGCCGGAAGCGAAGATTTTTATCGACTTGGGATAAGATTAATTGGTTAAGGAACAAAAACTTTTGAGTTTGTAGAGGCCTGAAACATGTTTATTTCTTAACATTTCAAAACATGGAATAGGCTAAATAAATACTTTGCACGTATACCATTAACAATAAAATAAATAACATACAAACTAAAATTATGACTCAAACTAGTCGATTAATAGTTTCAGCCGATACAACCTATATCCGTAACAATAGCAATTCATCTTAGACACCGAAAATAGAAAACTTCTTTTAACCACAAAAAGCATATCTGCAAGATTGTTTTTGTTTGACTTTTAATTCAAATTTAGCATAACATAATACCGTTAGGTGTAATAGTCGATAGCTTTTTAAATTATCTCAAAAAGGTAAACAATCAACCATTAAGTAACGTCAAAAAAGCTAGGATTTACGATATTATTTTAACATCACGTCTAAATTGGCATTTCCTCGTTTATGATATTAATCAAAGTTAGATGCAAACTTCATAAAGACATTGAAGTTATAGCCCAGGTTAGCACACTCAGCGGACTCTTCACCTTATTTAGAGACCGACAATATGCTTATGAAAGCAACTAGATTCTAATTACTAACTATAAGTTACTTGCAAAATTTATATTTATCAAATTTACCAAATTGATAACCAGACTCTAATAATTCATTCATACTTATACCAAAACAATCTTCAACGTAGAAGTTCTGACTTACTTAAATAACGAATTATTTATGTATATATTATTAAATGAGTATTTTATGCGTATTTAACGGTTCAGCAAAATTACATCTGTCAGAATTGCAATAAATTCCATATGTTACATAAAAATACTTTTTATATTTTAGGTGTATTGGAATATTTACATTTTCGAAATGGTCACCTTAATTGCAGAGCGACGGAATGCTTTACCAAAGATGTAGGTTTGATCCTAGGTAAAATTCGGTTCAAATTAAGGCTAAATTAATTTCGGTTTTGATAATTATTCTGTACTGCAAAGTTAATAACATTGTTTAGGATTTTCGGCAAAACTCTGTTAGAGATCTCTTCCGTTCTTGTAATAAAATTATATAGACAATGCCATATTTATTAAAGTGGGTAGAGTTAGTGTAGCTTAATTAGAGTTACGGCATTGTTTGACAGAGGGGGAGTCCCCAAGTGTTTACAGAGTACGTCCACGTCGTCTACCCCGGACCCCGTCCTGACCCCGGTAACGCAGGTGGCAGGCGGGTGACCAAATCCTGTAAACTATACTTGGGTGAGTGTGTTTTCTGAGTCGTTTTTAATTCTTTGTCGTGATGCCTTCCACGCGTAACAGCAAGGGAGGATTCACCAAAGGCCCTTCTGAGGGCCAACCAAACGGCCCTTCTCAGGGCCAACCACAAGGCCCTTCTCAGGGCCAACCACAAGGCCCTTCTCAGGGCCAACCACAAGGCTCTTCTCAGGGCCAACCACAAGGCCCTTCTCAGGGCCAACCAAACGTAGGCGACTACTACATCGAGTCTGATATGGACTTCGAAGTAGATAGCATTGATAAAGGCCCTTCTCAGGGTCGTTCGGAGGAGTCAGATGCAGACGTTGCGCGCTTTAAGGCAACGAAAGGCCAACGCAAGCGGCCTTCCTCTTCATTCTTCGTGCCTGGGCGGTTTTGTTCAGACACAGAGACCGAAGAGACGCCGACCGCTAAGGTAAGTACCGCCCGAAGAGGTAGGGGCGCAAAGACGGGCAGTTCCCATGACGGATTTCGGAAGCCAGCTTCCTTAAGGTTGGACGATGCCGTACTAAGTGACAGGCAGTACGATACCGCGACGGACGATAATGAGCCTGACGTGAACGTATTAAACGCGCAAGAGTTGAGGACGCGGGCGGGCGAAGGCCTAGCTATTATCTTAGAGGTTGCCAAGAAATCGGGCAATCTCAAAGGTGAATTCGTGGGCCGCCTGAAAAAGTCAACTGCGACCCTGAGCGAAGTGGTTGATGCTCTTGCCTCGAGGAGTGAGGCTGAGGAGACGAGGCGTCTGAGGGCTGAAAATCGCCGGCTTAAGCTCGAGGTGGAATCGATCAAGGCGGAGGTGAAGGCGCTGCGACGCGGTTTCACTGAAGCTAAAGCTGAGGCAGCTGCGGCTGCTACCGCCGCCATCACCTCTGCTACTGGTGGAACGACGACGCCTCCTGTGTCCCTGATAGCGGCTGAAGCAGTAGAAAGACTTGAACAGTCCCTGACCTGTACTTTGGGTAATATGATTAACGCCCGAATCGCAGGAATCGAGGACCGACTCTTGCCGGCACCGTCGATGCGTCCCCCACTGCGGGCGGAAGTAGAACGTGCCTTGCCTCGCGTACCTGCCAACTTGTTAGTGGCACCAGCAGCGGGCTCTGACACTGTCCTTCAGGAGGAGTCTTGGGCAACGGTCGTAAGGAGGAAAAGTAAGGGTAAGGGCAAGGGCAAGGGGAAAGGAAATTTTTCCTCTCTAGCGGCTGCCGCTTCTTCGACTGGTCGGGCCACGCCAGCGAAGAGGTCCGCTGCGGCGAAATCAAGCACGATGGGAGCCGCCAAACCCTCCGCCAAACCAATCACTACGCCAACCGCTAAATCAGACGCTAAGGCGACTCAAAGGCCAAAAAAGGCGTTAAAGTCTCCCAAGACTGCGGCTGTTGTGTTGTCACTGCAGCCAGAAGCTACGGCTAAGGGACTCACATACAGCGCGATTCTGCAGACGGCTCAACAAAACGTTGATCTGCAGGAGCTCGGGATTGAGCAAATCCACTTTCGTCAGACGGCGACGGGAGCAAGAGTGCTGGAGATCCCGGGCCCCGAAAAAGACGTGAAGGCTGATAGGCTCGCGGAGAAACTCCGTGATGTTTTATCTAGCGTGGCGAAAATTGCTAGGCCAGTGAAATCCACACAGTTGAGAATCTCGGGTCTGGATGATACAGCGACCAAAGAGAGTGTGGCTACGGCGATCGCGAAGGCGGCAGCGATTGACGTCACAACAGTAAAGACTGGGGCAATTCGCCCCAACTTTGGCGGTACCGGATCCGTCGTCGTCACATGCCCGACTTCGGCAGCAAAAGCGCTGACTGAAAAGGGCAGGTTGCTCATTGGGTGGAGCTCAGTGCGTGTGGTGGCCTTGGAGGCGCTTCCCATGCGCTGCTATAAGTGCATGGGGCTGGGCCATACACGCCCTCAGTGCCCAGCATCGGCAGACAGGGGGGACCTGTGCTTCCGATGTGGAAGCTCAGGTCATAAAATGGCCACCTGCAAGGAGGCAACACCACGCTGCGCGGTATGCGCTGAATCCGGCAGGCCCTTCGGGCATGTAATGTGTGGACGCAAGTGCAATCCTGCAACGGCAAAAGGAAAAGGGAGGGCCACCGGGACCCGGGCCATCCAGGTGGTTCATAATCAGGCTACCACAGTGACGGCAATGATTCCTCTAGCAGTGAATGAGGAGGAGGTTGTGATGTCTGAATAATTGATGGATCCAGTTAGACATCACAACTTCCTACAGACAAACCTAAACCACTGCGCTCAGGCCCAAGACCTGCTTATGCAGGCCATGGCACAGTGGCAAATAGACGTAGTGGTCGCGGCGGAACCCTATTATGTTCCCTCCTCTCATCCCTGCTGGGTGGGTGACTTAGACGGCTCAGTTGCCATCGTAAGGCGATCTGACAGCGGCGGTCCGCCCCTCTTACTGGAAGATAGGGGGCCAGGCTACGTGGTGGCCAAGTGGGGAGAGTTTTCTTTGGTGGGCGCATACTTCTCCCCTAACAAAACCGTAGCAGAACTGGAAGCCTTCACAGATCTCATGGCCATTGCAGTTAGGAAGCAGGCACCACGTCAGATCCTCCTTTTAGGGGACCTAAATGCCAAGGCACGGGACTGGGGTAACCCTTCCACTAACTCTCGTGGAGAGATCATTAGGGAGTGGGCGGTTACTACGGGCCTGACTCTGCTCAACACTGGATCGGCCCACACATGCGTACGACACAACGGGGGGTCCGTGGTGGACTTATCTTTCGCCACCCCGTCCATCGCCGCACGTGTTCGGGCTTGGAGGGTGCTGTCGGAAGTGGAGACTCTCTCGGACCACAAATATGTGCGTTTCGAGATCTCTACCTCGCACAACCCCGCTGGTCAAAGATTGCTACCCCAAGAACTGACAAGATTCCCGCGCTGGGCCGTCAGCCGTCTAGATGCGGAACTGGCGAGAGAGGCAGCCATTGTCCAGTCATGGTTGGCCATCCCCACGCAGCCAGACGTAGACCTCGCGGCAATCCGCTTCCGCCAAGCGGCGACCGCGGTGTGCGATGCGGCCATGCCGCGGTCTCGGCACCGACCCCGTCGCCGCGAAGTTTACTGGTGGAGCTCGGAGATCGCGGAACTCCGAGCCACTTGCACAGCGGCACGACGGCCCTACGGGCACAGCAGGAGGAGAAGACATGGCCGAACTGACGAGCAAATGCCAACGGTGGAGCTAGAGGAAGAGCGCCAGTTGTACGAGGCATACCGCATCGCCAAGCGGGAGCTGCAACTGGCGATCGTCAGGGCTAAATCGCAGGCTTTTGGCGAAGCCATGGCAAGCCTGGACAGAGATCCGTGGGGCCGACCGTACAAAGCTGCACGGAGAAAGTTCCGTCATCAGACGCCCCCAGTCACGGAATCCATGGAGTCTGGGCTTCTTGACCGGGTGCTGGGTGGACTCTTTCCCGAGCGAGACACCAGCTACACTCCTCCAACAATGGCTGTTGACTATGAGGAAACAGACCACGACACCTCCATTCCGCCCGTCTCAGAAGAAGAGATGGAGGTTGCAGTCTGCCGCCTGCACGGCAAGAAGACGGCTCCCGGTCCAGACGGTATCCCAGGCCGGGTGCTGGAAATCGCCCTCCAGGAGTTGAGTTGTCCGCTTCGGAAAGTGTTTAGCACCTGCCTCACGTCTGGACGGTTTCCGAAGCCGTGGAAAGTCGGAAGACTGTGCTTGTTGCGGAAAGAAGGGCGACCCGTTGACTCACCCTCCGCATACAGGCCCATCGTCTTGCTGGATGACACGGGCAAACTGCTCGAGAGAGTTGTGGCTTCCCGTGTTGTCCAGCACCTGGAGGGGACTGGGCCTGGGCTTTCAGAGGCCCAATATGGATTTAGGGCGGGGCGCTCTACAATAGACGCCCTGCTCTGGCTCAAAAGATGGACACAGGCCGCAGTCTGCGAGGGAGAAAAGGCGTTGGCTGTCTCCCTCGTTATAGCCAACGCCTTCAACAGCCTCCCACACGGGACAATACAGGAGGCACTGCGATACCACAGAGTGCCACTGTATCTGCGGAGGCTCTTGGCGGATTATCTAGACGGTCGAGAGGTGTTGGTGCAGGGATGCAGTGGTTTAAGTCGCCGTAGCGTTTCGTGCGGGGTTCCACAGGGGTCAGTGTTGGGCCCACTACTATGGAACATTGGTTACGACTGGGTGCTCCGTGGCACGCTCCCTGCGAGCGTGCGAGTGGCGTGCTACGCAGATGACACCCTAGTCGTAGCCAAGGGGAAGGATCTTCGGGAGGTGTTGCGGTCGGCCGCGGTTAGTACGGCATTTGTGGTCGGCCGTATACGCGCTTTGGGGCTGGAGGTAGCTCTTCATAAGACCGAAGCCTTACTTTTCCATGGGCCTCGGGGGGGACCTCCTCCAGGTACCCGGCTTGAGTTCGATGGAATCCCGGTCCGGGTTGGGACCCAGATGAAATATCTGGGTCTCACCCTGGATGGCAGGTGGAATTTTGGGGCCCACTTTGCCGGGCTGGCTCCGAGAGTCGTGAGAGCCGCAGCCTCATTAGGTAGGTTGCTGCCGAACGTGGGTGGCCCTAGCTCCAAATGTCGTCGACTGTACTCGGGAGTCATCCGAAGTATGGCGATGTATGGAGCACCCGTCTGGGTGGACGCCCTCAGTCGCGCCAACAAGACCCTGCTGCGACGTCCGCAGCGGGTCATCGCTACCAGGGCCATCCGAGGATACAGAACGGTCTCATGGACGGCGGCGTGCGTGTTGGCCGGAGATGCCCCCTGGGAGCTACAGGCAGTGGTCCTCGCCGAAGCTTATCATTTCCTGGCTGATAGGAAGTCTCTGGGGGAGGCCCCAACTCGAGAGGAGCTCACACACATGCGAGCGGAGGCGCAGGACACCCTGCTGCGTCAGTGGTCTAAAGACCTGGCCCCACCGGTTCCTGGGCAGTGGACGGTGGACGCAGTTAGGCCAGTCCTTCGGCAATGGGTGAGGCGGCGACACGGGTCGCTAACCTTTCGTTTGGTGCTGGTGTTATCCGGACACGGATGTTTCGGCAAATACCTGCACCAAATCGCTAGACGGGAGGCCACCCCGGTCTGTCATGAGTGTGGTGCGCCATAGGATACGGCGCTCCATACGCTGGAGGTGTGTGCCGCATGGAGTCCACAGCGACATACGCTTTCAGCATCCTTAGGACAGGATATCTCTCTGCCGATTGTTATCAATGCCATGCTCGACAGTGACAGATCGTGGCAGGCGGTGGTCTCCTTCTGCGAAGACGTTATGATGCAGAAGGAGGCCGCGGAGCGGGCAAGAGAGGACGGCGCCTCCTCTGACTTACTCCGACGCAGACGTACGGGGGTAAGGAGAAGACGTTTCGCCCACCTGCTTCGCCCTCCGTAAAGATGGGGTTACCGGTCGGAAGTCGGGGGACTTTCGGCTGGGTTGTCAAAATGACCCCATACGTCTGAGGGGTGACCTTCTTGTGAGTGAGGTCACCCCACATTTGTGCCGGGGCCCGGTTTGTATCTGGGCCTACCGCCGGGGCAAGTTGGCGAATGCTAACGCGACCCCATCTTGCTCCACCATGGCGGATGACTGCTCACACGTGGGGTTTTTAGCCGGTAAAAGTCCGGCATAACCACTCTGGTACCCCCGTACAGGAGTGGTATCCATGAGGATTTTCCCCACGACAAAAAAAAAAAAAAAAAAAAAAAAAAAAAAAAAAAAATTGTTTGACAGAGGTTACGAGTTCTAATCCTTCCTGTACCTATTGGTTAATTTTTATTATTTATTAATATACAATTTATATAAGCTGAAAATGTTAATTATAATCAAGCGGACTTTAAATAAAAATCGATTCAATTCAATACAAAGTTCAAATTGGTCTTTTTAAGAAAGACCTTTAATAATACAGTCATTGAAAATAATACTACAAATATTGTTTTTTATCTTCCTAAGATTTCTTTAAATTATAGGTAAATTCATTAACTTATTAGGTTTTTTGAATAGTCTCTCTAAGTTATTTTATTCATATCGTGTTGAGAATATTTTTGTGTGACTAGAATGTGTAAGGTTCGACCATTTAATTGCAAACCAAAGTCAAAGGTTTTCATTTGAAGTAGGTTAATATTGCATTAAGATTTACATTGAGTAAGATTGATTTCAATTAGATTACATATTTCTAGACTTATTACTACGCAGTTTTGAAATTATTTAGTTTGTAATACTACTGGCATTATGTGTTGAAGTAAGTGCAGTCAGAATTACATTATTGAGTAACTTTAGTTCCGACTGATGCTTCATTGAACAGACTGCATGCTAATTAACTCTATTACGGTTGAAGCTCTCAGCCTGGGTTCCGTTTATTGGTATGGAATTAAACGAATAATTTAACGAATGTTATTTGCATTATGTTGTAATGTACAAAAATAAAACCATTCACAGAATGAAGGAATAATGTTACTATACATTATTTTACATGTATAGCATCAATTTATATTGATCATTGAATTATCTTAAATGTGACTACTATTTAGAAAATGTAACTTCTGTCTGCTGGCATCGGATCAATGTTTCTTGTTACACTGACTACATAGACCACCACATTCAAAATTTTTGTTACGAATAATAAGCCTATCCACAATAATTTAACTTTGCGCCATTTTAAGGATAGAAAGTTTACCGATTTCCTTGTAAAGCTTTACTATTATAACTAATTGTTACATATAATACGTCGCAGTTATTTTCTTAAAAAAAAATAAAAATTTAGATTTGGTTCAAATATAAACAAATCAAAATAAAAACTTTTTTCAATTCAGATATCCAACTCTAGTTTTAATTTAGAGGTCCTCTGATCTGAACCCAAATTAAAATTCTTATAACTTATCTTAAAATTGAAAGGGCCCAGAAAGTGGATGTTTTTCAAATCCTGTTATTTTTAAACATATTAACTCTTCTCATAAATTACTAAGACATTTAGCTCATAAATTCTATACTAAATATTAAATATATATAGGAGATTACCTTTATAAGCCAAAGAAAGTAAAACATTTACATGCCTCTGCCTGTCAAACTTCTCGTTTAACTTTCTGCCTGTCAAACTTTAAACAAACTTTAAGACAGAGGCATTCTAATGTCAAATAATCAAATCTGTAAAATAGTATTCAAAACATTTTAAACATTAATTTCGTATCAAACAATTATATATCATATAAAATATCACATTTCGTTTCTTGGTACGTGTCGCTCGAGCGATTCATTTGGTCCTCAATAGGAGATCTTTTAGAATATCAAATGCTGGCATAATTTTCCGTAGCCCTGAGAGCTATGCTAGTGTATCTCATTTAAAAGTACCCGCAAATTAATTTATCCTCGCAAAGGATATACGAAATACGATAACTTATAAAACAACTATTCAACATAATATGCATACAATATAGCATTTACATTACAATAGCGTAAAATATTTTAATGTAGATTATTTTTATTATTACTGACATTTTTTTATTGTTAAAATTTATTTCAGTTGCTCAAGTTTTAGAATATAGTGTTACTTTAACGAAAAAACATATTTTTTAGGTATTATTTAGATCATTCAAGAATCCACTTGTTTTCCTTAACTGTTATTTTTTTATTCGTTTTTCTATATTTTGCATATCTATCAAAATTGTCACTGATCCATTTCTGTACACGGAAAATATATAAAAAAACATCATAGGAAGCCTTTATAATAGCAAGAGAACCGAAAATAATGGTTTTTCAGTTTGTCTGTTTGTCTGTATGTTTGTGCACGCTAATCTCAGAAACGGCTGAACCAATTTGAATGTGGTTTTCAGGAATATATTTTCACAGTTTTCGCTTAACATTTAGTCATTAATAATTTTATAAATATATATTTAGGACCGTATCGGGAATAGCTTAAGACATTTTCTTATTTATTGATCCTAAGAACTTAATATTCCAGTAAATTTACTAATTTACTTTTTTACGCAACATTTCTTTTCCCTAAGGTATTATTTGGATGATAGTTTAATGAATTCTTCAAAACAATTCAATAACTTTTGGTATTTTACGAGGAAGAACGCCTAATATATTTTGCGTAATATCATAAATTCAGGGTCATAATAGAGATAATACAATCCATACACCTAATAAAAAAGTACCGATCTCAAGTCTGAATAATTTTGGAGAACTGTAATTGCTACATAGTACTTAAAAATGTGTATGTAAATGTAATGAAAAATAAACCGATCCGGACAAGGATTAGAACGGTCCCGGGACGGTAAATTATCATTCTACATTTATTTAAAATTTAAATAAGCTTTATAAAGCTGGCTGGCTTGGCTGGCTGGCTTGGCTGGCTGGCTTGGCTGGCTGGCTTGGCTGGCTGACTTGGCTATTCATGTTTAATGTTTATAGATACTTTGATACTGTAATTATACTAAGTAGAAATATAGTAAAGATGATAAAAGATAATTGTTTCTATGATCGTTCCTGTCAAGGCGAAAAACTAATAGACGGATTTCAAAAAAGATGGTTTTTACGAAAACGTATTGGTTTTGCTTTCCATATATTATTTTTTAAAAACAAAGACAGATTCTGGTTATATTAGCAACAAAACAATGAAATAAATTCCTTTAATAATAATACAAATTGTTACGGTGTTTGAGTTTTATCCAAATTAATAATGAAGACAAGACTTTTAACATGATAACTTATACTTCTTGGTAGATTTATACGCATTAAGAAAGTTAATATTTTATTCAATTCGTCATTAATTTTAATATGAACAAACAAGAAAAAAACCCATTTAATAATAATCACATTTAAAAGAAAATTTACCGGATAGTATCTAATCTTTAAGTGATGAAGCTTAAAACGATGTTCTCAGAACATACCGCGGATATCAAATTCACGACTTAAGTTTATATGTATCATCAATCTCAATTCTGTTTTCCATCGCAATAAATATCAAACGGAAGTTGGAAATTCGAGATGATTCTAAAATACTTAACAATATACTGTCCATTAAGTTTCTTTTTAAAATAGCTGTTTGGTTTTTTTTTTATTTCTTCGTCCCTATAATGAGAGAAAAACATTTTTTTACGAGGTGAAACCACCGACGCAACTATATCAATAACAGTACACAGTATATAATAATAATAATTTTTACTTTTTAGAGATCCTTTTGTTTTTCAAATTGTTGTTTTTGTTAAATTGTTCCACTGCTAAAGATCTTGATCTTTGTATGATGTCCATTTTGAAAACTCAAAAAAAAATATATTCACGAGACCGCTTCTATGTGACTACGTGGTTTTAATTTAATCTTTTTTTAAAATATTACTTTATATTCTTACCTTGTACTTATATAAATAAAAAATCAAAAAAGAGAATAAACAAACAAATAGGCAAACAAAATCATATAAACAATCTTTTTTTAATCGTATTCTCGTATTGTTCATATTAGTACTGGTACTCAAAGTTGATTTAATTTCTGACTTTTGTATAAATTTGTGTGACTTCAGAACATGCCATTTCTAAACTACTCCATACATTCAGGTGATACTAAAGTTTCACTGAAAACAAGTAAAACTCTGTCTGTACTTCACAAACAAATATGCAAGCTAGTTAATAAAGGCAGAGGTGGAATGATTGACGCAAAAGTTTCACATGATATGTTCAGTGCTAGTGTGCAGTCGCGGTAATTACGTAGCTCGGAGTAGAGTCACGTGACTGCGGTTTCTGAGTCAATTCTGTAAGTTTGCCACCTACTTATTTCTTGTTAATAGTAAGTACACTTTGAAATGTAGTTACTTTAACCTTTTCTTTTCAAATGCTGATATATATATTGATTATAATATATATAATAAATTTGATGTTTAAAAACGGGTATCCGTTCCCTCATATTGGTATTGGAATTTAGATTGTTATCAAAAACAAAGTTCAAATTAGCTTTTTTTTCTATTTCAAACAGACATACGTTGCACTTATTAGTCACAGACGTCAGAGTTTCGTTACTCTTTTACTTATTTATAAAAATTACTCAATGACACGGTAGAATAGCTAACCCCGTCACAATTAGTTTTATAACACGGACACATTTACAAGGGCTGAAATGATTCGAAGCTTAAACATTTAATATGATAGTTATTTTATTATGCTTTATTTTTTTAATTAAAAAATAATAATTTAGAAATGGTTACAGTGAAGTTACATGGTTTGGATAGAATAAAGCGTTTAGTGTGAGTCTTACATTTTATCGGATAGGTCTATGATCAATTAAGACAAATTATTGGGAAAACTAATTTAATTCGAAACTTTTTGGGAAACATTCTGAACAATTTTAGGGATCATTGTCGGGTGAATATATATTTAATGATAACTTGCTAATTGATTAATCTTTACAAATCTGTTTTTTTTTCATAACAAAAAGGAAATATGTCTGAGAACAAAAAATATAACTATTAATAATGGAACTTGTTAAAGTTCTCTAGTTAGTAACTTCTCAAGCTAACGAATATCAATAAGTTGTAAGAAAGTTAAGGATAAGTTAAGTTAAGGGAAATCGTGAATAATATTAATTGCACTGGCAGTCAATGGTCTTGAGAAGTAAAACTAGTAAAATTCAGTTATTTTAAAGGTAAAAAATCAACCACCAAAGTACTAAAATAGATAATTTAAAATATTTTATAAATAAGCAATTATTTAAAAAAACAGACAAATCATGTAACGTGTATAATTTTGTTAAATGTTTTATTCTGACATTTACTATTTTCTAAAGTTAATAGATGGTACATAATTATTTCAGTACGAAGTATATGTACTGTACTGTACTTTTATATGAGTTGTAACATCTTAACGACGTGTCTATAATAATATCTACATGAAGTGACGTAGTTATTAACGGCTGTGACAGCTTTTACCTGTCCCTCGTTACTTCGTATGCGTGAATTACAGAAGACCGTTGAAAGTTCAAAAAATTAGTTAATTAACAGCAGTTTTACCTATTGTATGCCTCCTTTAAAACGCATTTTTGTACTGTATTAAAATATATATTTGTAGTGTAATCTGTTAGAATATACTTATAATTAAGCTATCAAATGCATCGAGTTTTCGTAGTTCCATAGTACATTACAAGAAAAAATGCTTTCATATAATGACAGAGAAAACAGTACATTACACATTTCGCATGATGATGAAGATGCGGACGGCGCATGACTTTTTTTGCTTAAAAAAAAATGAATACTTGCTCTTTTTAAGTTATACTAATTCAAACCTAACTTAGCCTAACTCAATTTCAAAAGAGCAATGTGAAGTGATCAATGGTTTAATCTTTTTTACGCTCAAAAAGGACATGCTCCTACATGATATGGGTGTTTCTAATGTTACAATAACATAACTCACCTGTAAAAAAAATTGCCGGAAATCGCTGGTACGCACGATAATGAACAATTACCACATTTTTTTGTAACTTCATTAGTAGTAGTAGTAACTTTAAATATATCTCAAACAAATCTAGTGAACGTATTATTATTATATTATTTATCAACATTGCGTTTGATTAAAGTTACATTATGAATATTTTATAAAGTTGTAAGCAAGTTGTGACTACGTAATCAATTCAGAGCGGTGAGGGGTCGGTCGCAGACATATTTAATCGTAATATTTAATGTTTCTTAATACTTAATAAAGCTTATTATATATACTTATTATAACTTATTATAACTTATTAAAGCTTAAAACTTATAAGTCTGTTTTAAATGTCTATATTTATTCTATTTAATATTTTTTTAAATTTAAATAACTTTTTATAATAATATTGCTGGGCTGACTGGTATCCCGCAAGCAAAATAGACCACATCCTCATTCCCAACGAGGAGTTATAGTTAGAGTCGACCAAAATAAATTGGATGTTGTAATGCTAGGCACTCTTTACATTCACCAATACCCCAAAATTAGGCCAATGACATTCCCAAGGATACTTTCCTATTTTCAAAAACAAAGATTCATCAGAATCTAACAACTATCCTAGAATAAATTTGAGATCTTACAGTTCAGTTCAGTTCAGTTCAGAATTTCAGAAAACGTAATAGTACTGTAATAGTAAGAATGAGAGAGGAATGTGAGATAGTCGAACCAATTCGGTTTTATGCCAAGGTGGACGCTTTGTTTGCCCTACATACGTTGAGCGAAAAGTATCGACGTTCCAAGACGTATCGACCTATAAGAAATTGCACATGATCTGTTCTAATCAAAAAAGGTGTACGTCAATATTTCCTGTGATTTTCTATGAGGAAATATGAAAGAAACTTAAATTTTACCACATGTTTCACCACAGGAGATTGATGGGAAGTATGAACGGATTATACATTTTATGTGCGTGTATAATATAATACTTACGATTTGTAGAAAGCAGGGATGACCGAGAAGTTATTGTGAGAGTAGGTTTCATACTACGGATCGACTTTTAATCCTTTTTATTTCTTATGATAATTGTAATTGTATGCAGAACAGTTGGTTAAGAGAATAAAAGAGCATAGTAGTTAAATTAAATATGAGTATATATCTATCATTTTAAAAAGTTAATATGAAGTGAACGTAATAAAACGTAACAGTAAAGTAAAGTAATACAACGAAGTATTAGGCGACTAACTCTTAAAATCCATACACGTCTATAAACAGTTGTTTATAGACGTGTATGGATTTTAAGAGTTAGACGTAGACACGTCTATAAACAGTTGTTTATAGACGTGTATGGATATGAATATACGTAATGTAGTTAAAACAAATATTTCTTTAATTAATATGAGTTATACAAAAAATTTAGTGGTTGGTTCAAGCTTTGAAGTTTAGTATTTGTTGTAATATACATATCATATTTGTATTAAATAATGACTAAAAATAGATAATTCATTCCTAAAAGGTCATGGATACAATGGTTAGGCTTCTTTTTATTCTTGTGACTTGTTACGGTGATGAGGATAACTCTCACAAAAATATAACCACTACATACCTTGCAGGATATCATTCACTTCGAAAATGTACAATAGTAAAACCCTGCTGGCGATCTTGAAGACTGGAATCATGCATCACGTCTATGCATAGTTGTCCAGACATCATCGGCAATATACGAAGCTGAAGATGGTGGATGAGAAAGCTTTAATTGGTGAACGAATATACAAAATTTGTTATTATTAAAAACTATTCTATTAATTAATAATAACGTATCTAGTATATTAAAATAACTCTACTTTCGATGAAATATTGAATTTGTTTGTCGAGACACGTATTTGTTTTGTTTATATTTGGTTTTCAGTGGCGGTGATTTCGGCATTTGGAGTGGCATTTTGCATTTGCGGATACTGAAACAATCTCGAAAACTTATAATTGCAAATAGAGATTTGGTTTGTAACTCCTGACCACAATCAGGTTTAAATGTCAAATCTTTTACATCTAGAAAACGGTAGCAAATATGTTATTATTTTTCGATTTCAAAAATGGATAATGGGCTTTATTTTATTTTATTTTATTTATTATTTTATGTAAACAATTTTTATTGTTAATCAGTTTCGCGGTTTATTTAAATGCTTTGAATTTAATTTTATAAAATATCACTATTTAATTTTACGTTGGAAATTCAATTTGTTTGGTGTTGTGAAACTTTATGAGCTATTCGAGAGCAGTTCCAACTTTAGTTGTAGTCATCAAGTTCTCTGACAAGAGGGAGTGAAGTGACAAACACTTCACTCCCGAAATACAGCATTAAATTTCATTTACATAACGTTCTTTTAGCTTTATACTAATAATAAATATGTTGTTCAATAATCTGTTGTAAATACATTATTATTTTTAAAAATATTAATAATATTACATTTAAATAACTGCATGGATATCTTTTCTTTGCCCTGAACTTAAATTTAGCAAAGGCTATCTTGAAAAAAAATTCATGTCTAATATTAAATTGTCTCTGTTTGTTTATTTATTCAAACATAATACACATGTCGCATTAAACTATCGTTTGTGATAAAACTAAAAAAGAAACTCAACGTTTGTGAAAGGTAGTTTCATAACGGGCCCTAACCATTTCTGAATGTTTTACAAAATATTTTTACGTTTGTTTCTATTTTAAACTAAGAATTTTAAACCAACAATAAAATTCGGAAACAGAATAATCCCTAACTTCAAACAGAAAGTAACAAGTTTAGTTCTATTTGCGTACGTGTTTCGTTCACCTTTATTGGATCTGTCTGGTCACGTGACATGTGTAACACACCGGTCGAATGAGAATAAATATAAGGTATCGTTTATATTTTATCACTGTATAACCTTGTTTATTTCACAAAATTGGAAATAAAATGTATGTATTCAAAAAGAGATACCTTTTTTATTTATGAAATACCTTTGATGAAGCATTTTATCACGTACTCGTATATATATCTGAAACCTTCCCCATCTATTTTTAAATTTCTATTATGATGTAGAACGCTTAATTAAAATATAATATCGCAGAAAGAAAAAGGTATCTCACCTTCTAACGGGTTATTTGCATAATATGGAATAAGATTATCTGAAAATTAAGGACTATTTCATGATATTCTATGATTTTCACAGTTTTTAAATATTAACTCAAGACATTAATGTTATCACTTAATCATTTATTGCAATAGTTAATTACCTATTCGTTATTATAATATTGAAACTATCTCTATTTTTACTAAATAATTTTAAGTAATTTTAAATAAATATAAGTCATGGCATATTTGCTATATCCTCTTAAGTTATTAATTTTTATTTTAAATAGTTTTCAATTTTAAAAAAGTAACAATCTCTGGACCTGTTTTGAGATCTAGAAGTATTGTTTCGGAAAACCATATTTACATGTAAGTATTACATTTTGGTTTAGTCAATTTAATTAAAGAAAATGCATAACTCAAAATTCAAAACAAAGGTCCTTAAAATTGTTAAAGACTCTTAAAACACTAGAGGATTTTGATTCATTTTATAATTATTATTAATATATTATAAATATTATTTATATATTATAAATATTATAAAAACATAATAATAATAATAACATTTTATAATTATTATTATTAAAGAAAATCGAGAACTTACGATTTGGGAAATAGAAGATATATGTATCTACCTAAAGAGAAGCCACATTTAGTACGTGCAAAATAACAATCCAGTAAATTTGTCGACCTACACTTGCAAATATTTGTTTCTGAAGAATTTGTGACCTCTCATCGGCTTTACACACAATGCAATAGGGTGATATGTTGGAAGTAGGATATTACGTTATACTGTAGATGTTTAACGTCTGTAGTATTCTTATGTGCTATCCAACATCGTAGTTTTGAAGACTTTAACAATGACTGTACTACTCGAAGAACACAACGAAAACTATAACAACGATGTGTATTAATTACAAGATCTTATCAGATATACAAACGTCTATATTTTAGGCAAACTAATATATATATTGTTAATAATTTTGTATTGGTGCATATGTATAAGCAACAAGACAAATAGTCACAGATAAAAATCAAAACAGAGAAAAGATCTAAAATATATTGTTTTGAATTATGTGTTTTGTATTGAAATATTTTATTGTGTCTATGGATAGAGCATCGATTGTCGTAATGTTATCATTTGATACATTCTAGAGGTATCAATAATAGTTAAAACAGAAACAAACAAGTCTTGTTTGTTATCCAATTAATGAAAAAAATCTTCTACACAGTCTTATATAATATTCTAGGTATTTTTCTCAGTAATCCGAAAAGTCATTCAACACTATAATAATATAAAGAAATATATTAAAACAGTTAAGAATGCTACGTATATGTCATTTAAGGAAAATTATTTTAGTATAATCATTTTGTTTACGTACATACACCGAAAATATAAGATATTTCAGTTTATTAAAAAAGTATTCATACAAAAAAAGATAACTTTAGCTTTATTATATTTCCTTGTATGAAATTTTTGGTATAAACTGCCATTAAAAAAATATATTAATATGTATATATATTTAAATAACCGGATAAAGACAAACACTAGAAAATTTATGGCAGATTAGAAATTTTAAAAATGAATTCAAAATTGTAACAAAATTCAGTGAAGTTATATATTTGATACTATGAAGTTACCCTTTTGTATTTTTTATTTTTTGATAACAACACATACGTTTAATTATTATATTGAGTACGGAGCATGCATTTTTAATAACTCTTTACATATTTCAACACACTTCCATATTAATATATTCCGTATATATGTCAGGTGAAATAAATTAACAATGCATTTTAACGAGAGTCGAGAGAGGCTTCACTCCCCAGCGACATATTATGCGTCACATTAGATAGTCAAAAAGGTTCAGAGCAACAGGACATACGAAAAATAGGTAATATGATACAGGTACTATCGTGATATTAGTAAACAATATATATATGTATATATTTAAACATCGTAATATATTATAACGATGTTTAAAAAAAAATAAGATATTAATAAAAACACAAATATAATAAAAAATAGATATTAAAAAAAAATGGCTCTATATCTGTTTATGTAACATGTATCTTGTTTACTTTGACAATGTGTTTCAATTCAGTAATAGAATACATTTTGTATGGTTAAAATATGTTTATTCACTCACAAGCCTTTATTGTAGATAGTAAAACTCAATAAAGTAATAAATAATGCATGGAGCGTTGTTGCATTATTTAATAAAATTTATCAAATTAAGGCCAGGTATCCCTACAAAAGATATTGTTAGAATTCGTTTTTGAAATAGTAAACATTGAAATTTAAATCTAAAAAAAAATATGGTTAATTTTGAGGATATATTGCAGGGAATGTACCCGATGAAAACATGATTTAATAAAATTGGCTCGATAGAAAAAAATCACAAAGTTACCTCTTTTCCGTCTTTTTGTCTCCAATTTTTCGGTTTTATTTCTAAAATAAGCGATTAAACATTATGGGTCTTTTACCAAAATAATGTTCATTGATTTCTCGAGGCATTTTACCCGATAGTTTTTTTTTATTCAATCTCTTATTTTTTTAATTAATTATTTAAGCGAAATTCGGTCATCGGAGAGCTCGTCAGTGTCTTGCGAGACGTTGACAAGGTAAGACGTGTGTCAAATTTTTGCAGATGCAATTGTGCGATTATTCTACGGAATGTGAAATAAAAAACCAAAATTTTCAAGATTAAGGAAGAAATACATCGCGAAAAAATATGGTAAGTTTGATTTCTTTCGTATTTGTAATATTATTCATTCAATGTACCTGACGGCCATTCCCTAGTTTACCACAGTCTAGCTTTTTCAGTAGGTTCAAAGAAAATAATAAAAATGTTAAAATCGAAGACGTGTCAATCGAACATTTTGCAAAATCATGAATAACTCTCAAAGTAATCGAATTAAAATAGTTGATCATTTGAGACGTGGTTAGTTTACAACTTTATAAAACTAAAAATTTGTCTAAACACCAATATACACTCCGAGTAGACGCACACACGCACCATTAGACCATAGTGTTTTCTGTAAATTACATATTATGTTGTCTCTCTGACTGTTGCTACATTCAACGCGAACGAGCTACTTAAGCAGATAGATCTACTGCGCGACTTCGTGGTTACGCATCAGATAGAAGTACTGTTAGTACAAGAGACCTTTCTGAAGCCGTGTAATCGTGTAATGATTTTGTGATCATAATGTTTTGAATATTTTTAAACCTACTATATTTTACAAACGTACTTATAACATTTATTGTTTCAGTTCAAAAATCACAAGAAATAAAAAAGGTTTATTACTACAAACAGTACTTAAACTTAAAAACAGTAGAGAAGAATGAGTACAGTAAGTACTGCCTTTGATTTTTTGATATTTGCCATCCTGACCACACAATAAATAGCATCATATTCCTACATAACTACGAGTAAATGTCAACTCGAATGTACTCGTATAAAAAGACCACGTGTTTAAATAAGGATAAGTATAAAGGATAAAGAACTAACCCCGGTGACGCTGTAATAGCCAACAGGGCTAACAGCATAGACAGACAAAAAAAAAAAAATAAAATAAAATAATAATAATAAAGAACTAAGTATACAAAGTTGTTATTTTTCAGACAACCGATTGAGGTTTCTAACATATCAATCAGAGCATGGTAATTTGCAGTTGCAATCTTCTACTACTAAGTAAGTATTTTGTTTGTTTTTTAATGGCATAAAGTACAGGTCTACATTTTTTTATTTTGTACAGTTATTTCTTTTAAGTTTCTTTTGAAGAAATCATTACAAATTATTTTAGAACATTTTCAAGATGCTCCATGTGTTGAACATCTTAAGAACCAGTTGTTAATTCCAAAGCTATCAAGTTAGTTATTATATTGAATTTATTTTGTGTCCGCGTAATACTATCTTGATATCTTATTTGTTATTGCAGCGAAACTGATGAAGGCAATGATGGGCTTATGATTGAAATGATAAAGAAGATTTTTTTCCAACCTATTAAAGGACGGCGTATAATTGATGACAATTTATTTTTTAAGAGAATTACAAGAGAAAGCACGCCACAATAATGTATTTAATTGTAATGCAAGTAATTTATGTTTAGTTGATGAAAGAAGAAATGGACTGATATCGACTTTTAAATTTGAATGCAATATGTGTAAAGAAATTTATATAAATATAGAATGAAAAATAAACCGATACGGGCAGGGATTCGAACCCGCGACTACTGGAAAACCGTCCCGTCGCTCTACCAACTGAGCTACCGTATCGCTGTCCACCTCGGTGAATTAAGCATTCTATATGTGCATTTTATGTGTTCTGTGTGTGTGATAAGGCATCACTACCGGCACAAAATATACACCGACTAAATATTCAGTTTTAAAGTACCTTAATTTAGAGCTACCTACTTTACTATGATTATACATAAATATAATTTAAATTAAATATATAATTTGTTTTATTTTTATTCTATATATACCAAAAACTTTATTTATTTACGAAAATCAATAACATTATTAGCACATAAAAATATCATAAAAATGCATTAATATTTTGAAGTGAAATAAATTATTAAACATGGTTTGTTTCTATACTGTGGCGAAAGGATGACGTTACGTGGCTATGCGCAATGCCCGCTGCGAACGCGCGATGTACCTATATTACGCGGGCGGGGGTTGCGCTGAATGTCTACTTTGGCAGGGATACCTGGCCTTAAACAGCGCTCCACGACAATGTTGTTTGTGTGAGTGCTCTATGTCGTTCAACGCAAGCGTTAGAGTTGCACACACACCAGTAAATATTTTCATTATGAATACTTTCATATGTCATATAGTCTTCTAATTAATTTTAATTTCATTACTCATTATAATAAAGAATCGAACCCACAATCTTTGGTGTAGCAGTTAGAATCACTAATTTAAGGATTCTATTAACATTATCTCACACTCCAATGCATTCATACAAGAATATGATAAATATGCTTAAGCCATGTATAGAAATGAAATAGCGATATAAAATTTTGCTGTCAGTTTGCACTCAGTTCTTTTAAAACTTTGATAATAGTAAAAAATATATTTCTTTGACAATTAATTAACGCATAGTTTTTCTATAAAACTTACTATAAATTCTATTGATAAAATGATCCGGTGCAACCTGTTGTTTAGTAAAAATGTTAGTGATAAGAAACTTTTCAAATTGTTTTCGATGCAATAGCTTGTTGATTTATTAATATCTATATACATTTTGGAGATATTACTATTTATAAAAAATATTATTTTAAAAGTAGTCTCGTTTGTAAATTTAATTTCTTTACAATATGTCGGCAGTAAAAAATATAGATAAATAAATTTAGAGACGAGGAAGGAAAGGAGATAGACATGGAGACAGACAGTTTAAAATACTTCACAGACGAGCTGTAGCCTATTGCTTAGACTTAGGTTAAAACATTTTTTTTTATTTGAGCTTTTTATTTTTCTCTCCATATAAAACATACAGAAAGGCTTCTTTTGACTGGCTGATCTAAGTTGATAGGGTTAGAAACTTATTATTCACAATATAGTTCCGGATACGATAGAAACACTTAAAAGAACAGAGACGAAGTAGGGGTGCAATGTAGTGTCAGGTGTTTGTTAAGGCGTGCTTATGGTTTCATAATTACCTGCAGGTAGCGCTTTGTGGTGAAAACAATAGCGTTCTCTTATTATTGTATGCTTCATGAGCACTTAATTATTTGCATTATGGATTGCTATGTTAATTTTATAGATAATTCATAAACTGTGATATAAATTTAGGTCACTTTAGACCGCAGCGTTGGCTTGTAGATGAATAATGTAACTAATAAAATTATTATGTAATATATTATTATATAATTTTTATTCGTAAAACATAATCTGAACATGCAAATTTATGGATATTATGAGAAATACACTATTCACATCCTTAACAACTAATTTATTGACAGTCCTAAGCCATAAAAATCAAGATTAATTAAGACTACTACTAATGATGTCTGAGTTGTTTAGACTAACAACTTGATATATTGTATGCTAGCTGCTCCCATTGACTTAGAGAATGAGGAATTGGAGAGAGTATTACTCGATACCATGAGATATTAGTTCGCAACTCCTGGCCGGGAAAGGAAAAATCAAAACGCGTTTTGAATGATTTAATATGCTAAAATTTAAATCAACGAATACGTTTTAAAACCCTTGAAATGCACAATAAAAAATAAACCGATATGGGCAGGCATTCGATCCCTCGAATTCTAGGAAACCTTACCGTGTGCCATAACTTCGGTAAATAAAGTATTATTTATATCATTATATGGTAGATTTTTCAGGACGGTGTTAATATCTATTAGTCTTAAATAGCCTTCAATAGAGACACGCTTGAAATGACATGACTTCCAACAAAGATAGAGAATAACTTATGAAACAGTATTAAAATTAACTAGTTGAGGTATAAAGTAAGAAAATATTCCCGCGACTTAGCTAGTTATTACAGGCTCACAAGTTTAAGCAATATTACAGTTATTAACAATATTGCATTCTTCTCCACTCATTCTAAGCAATATCGTCACAATATCTCATCATAATGTCTCTCTTTTGCTTAAATAGAGCACTGTCCGAGAATACTTAGGGTACAATGGGAATTTTTAAGATGCCAGATGATAGATAAATCTTAAATACTATAACTTTGCTATGATGAATATAATCTCCAAATATAGGTATTAATAAAATTTTATATAAGTATTTGTCAAATTATAAAGTGTTATTATTAAAAATTGCTAGCATTACTTACAGGAAACGTGCTATTGACAACTTTATAACTACGATATTCATGGTATGCTTATTAAAAATGTATATGGGATTAACATAATATTTATTTAAGATTTTAATACTGTAGGGTTAAACATGGAAAACAGTTTCGAATACTCTTTTATCCATATAAAAATCATCAACGCAGAACGTATATTTTACTCCACTGACGTGTTTAAATTTACACATTTTTTTATTATAAACTACTCTAAACTAATTTATATCATGTATGCAAATAAGACACTACACTTAACGTTTAGAAGTAATAGAAGTTAATTTTCAGAAATTATGGAAATCCAAATATTGAATTTTGAATCGAAATTTTGAATTGAATCCAAAGATAATTGAATATTAATTTGTAACAAAATATAATTGAATATTAATTTGTAACGAAAGATAATTCAATATTAATTTTGATGGTTACTATTTATTTGCGTAAATTTATGAATTATTGGTTTAACTTACATAAAAAAAAACCAATGAGGTGAAATTTCAATTTTCGTTTTCATAACCTGTTACTTTTTGTATGCTGAAAGTAGTTCACTTGACTAAAATTATTATTTATGTGAAGAGAGTCATTCGTTCAATTAGTAGATAGTTAAATAAAATAGAATAATGAGAACAATTAAGGTTATAACCACCAGAACAAACCAATCAACCAATAATTAAAACCAAAGCGTGTGTAGTGATACTTACAATGATTCATTTGCAAGTGGTTTTATTTTGTAAGTTTAAAGTAGTTAACATCAACTACTTTAAATGTCAAATGACTATGAATATTCTGAATGTGTGCCCTTTATATAAGGATGAAATATACATTAAGTTGAGTACAAAATATCATGTATCGTCTAAGCATAATAATAAAGCTCTTCCACATACTATAAATCAAATTACCTATTTCCTATTAGATGTAATTTGTTGCCTAAAAAACAGGCAGAAAGCTAAAGTAGCGTTATGCATCCATTATGTCGGGTAAAATTAATTTTCAGCACCTTCTAACGAGTCAGAAAAAGAGTCCCGAGAGTGGACTGTGACAGAAATTAATGCGACATTAGTGATTAGATATTTAAAAGGTTTCCCGACAGCGAAGTAATGTTTTAGGTAGAAATAAAGGACACGTTATTAAAATTATGGTATTAATAGTATATATCGAACGGTCTACATATATTACATAATATTATTGTTATTGAAATTTAAATGATATATCTTCATCATTTATATATAAAATTATAAGAGAATTTACAAAATGTGAATGCGATTTGTAATTGCGATTCTTAAAATCCTTTTTGTGTCAAACTTATATCCTGATAATTTTGACATGGCACGGTATTCTAAAATAATGACGAAAACTATTTAATAAAATTATGTGAACATTATCATACGCTAAACGGATCACATTAAAATCTGTTACTATCTTTATTAAATTATCCTAAGTATTTGTAAATGAAGCGTTTTAATATTAATCATGAATGAATATTTTCATCAAAAACAAATTACAAATTACGCAATGATAAAAACCTTCCATCTGAAGAGTTTAACGAACGTAATGTGTTTATGCAACCCTTCAGACCTTGATTGAATGAGGCTCCGACGGGCCCTGCAAATTATATTACCCTTCGTCTATGAATTGAAAGTTTGTATAACATTTTAAAATATTACTTAAATATTTCAAAGGAATTTACTAACGATCTCAAATCTACTCGAACAGTCAAACAAAAATGTTTTTTTATGTAAATAATTAGAAGAAGGTTATATTTTTGTAGTAAAGAGTTTGCAATTTGACTCACATCTCAACAACAAACGTGTACTTTGTAATCTAATGTTTTGCGAACCTTTTATTTAAAAAAAATTTTTTACTTAAATACTAGTTCCATTGGTTTGATTTTTTCGCTATAGCTGAATGTTTTTACAAGTAGATAAAACAATGTAGCTACAAAAAAAAATAAAGCGTAGGTAATTTATAATATCAACTTATAAGTGATACTGTGAGTTTGGTTCAGCAAAAGTGTATAAATTTGATGTAATCAGCATGCTCACCCAGCTCACAGATGACTCGTATCGCTGAGCATTTACCTAATTAGAAGTCTCTGGAGCATCGCCAGGGTTTATATATATTCTGTTATAATATATGGTTTGTTATTCTGTCACTAATGTCATTAATAATTATTAATAATGCTTATAACATCCAGCCTAATTTAGTTTTAAAATTTATAAATTTTGTTTGAAATAGATTTTATGCTATAATTTGATTGAACTATACGAACAATTATTTTATAAATATAATTTGCAATATAAATATTAACTTCTCATTTGTGGTCTCAACCTCTAACAAAGTTACATCGAGGCAGTTTCGAATCTCATGAATTTTTATACAATTAAAAAAAATCCTCTTATAAAAAATATACAGAACAAAATAAAACCTGAGTTTTTGGCCCCGAATCCCTGCCTATATATTTTTTTTTCTTGATTTATTCCACTATCTAACAAAAATATGCTCATTGATATCTATAAAAAATAAATGTTTTTACTATAGGTTAACAAGATAGACAGAAAAGACGTACACAGTCTTTAAAAAACCCTTATTAATTTTGGTACCACAGAAAGTAATCCATTATAACTTGACGTACACGCAGATATGTAATAAAAATACTTAAATAATCGCTTCGCTAAGATTCATCTTAGAGTTTGTCGAAGTAAGAAAGCTATACTATAAAACCATGCAGGGAAATTTCATTGAAATAGCGCATTGTGGGTGGATGTTGAGTTTATGTTTAAGTAGCTGTGAACTCTCGAGCGGACATTATCATTGCTATCAAACTATGTATTTGCTTATTAAAGCCTAACTAAGGATTTTTTACTTAGAGTGATAGCCAATAAAGAAAATTAGCTATTTTTATACTATGTACTTATTTTACTTTAAAAAGTTTAAGCAGTGTATTAATATTCCCGTAAAGATGTATGTTAATATTTCACAGTTTTTGTATAAAAGAGAGCTAATAATTGATCTTATTTACTGACTTATCGATACCAGTCCTTAACTTATAATTAAAATGTTGATATTTGGGTTTCTGAATAGAAAGAAACACATATTTAAAAAAAAAAAAACCTCTCTCCCGGTGACGCTGTAATAGCCAACAGGGCTAACAGCATAGACAGACATAAAAAAAATATTTAAAATTTTATTTAGGTCTTCGATGGGAGTATACGAAATTGAAGTTTTTTGAGCGAATAGAAGATATATAGAATAAAATGAGTGTTATTGAAACTAGTTATAGTACGCTCTTTACTGTATATTCATAATATAATCATAAGGTTAAGTACAAAAATATTATTAGCATTTGTCTCCTGTTGTAAAATTTTATGAGCCTTTTAAGAACAGTTTAAGTTTTTGTGACTCTTCCTAAGTGGTCTAATAGGACCGTTTCAAATTGCTACAGCACCATATTTAGTTTAGAACCACTTCGAATTACTACTTATGGGTATACGTTTCTTGATCGAATATATTTTAGTACATAATATAAATATATTGTATAATAAATAGCTATGGTAAATAAAAAGTCGTTATTTAGATTTATTTGTATTTTATATAACATGTTATATTTTATAGCAAAACAACTCCAGCTTTCCCGGTACCATTCTAAAACGTATCAAGGCAAATCGGAACGTACTTTACATATTAAGTAATACCATTCTCCAAGTATCGCTTTAGTAAAGCGACTTCGTATTAATTCAACTCTATTACCGTCAAATTCAAAGTCTCTCCATTTCAGTATCGTTTATTGTTATTGGACTGTATAATTGAACGAATAGTGAATTGTATTCTTGTAGCAGTATGAAAACACTTTAACCAAATCAGTATCTTAGTGCTTTGTATGTAATGTCTTTTTAGTCATTTAAAACGAAAGCATCTAAGTTTTCATAACACCCTAATAATAAGAGATCTGTTATATATTATGTATCATTGATGAGTTCTGTTAAATAAGATGTTGACAGACTGAAATGTTGATGTCTATCATGCTGAAGTCAAACTATATAAAACATTTCTTAACTTACTGCATATTTTTTTTATAAGTAATAGTTACACAATAATTCATTTATTATAAACATTTGATATGAACCTTTCCAAAAGAGATTTATATTAATATTGATATCTCAGGCAAATGTCACGTTCAGTTAGCAGTCGATTGCAATCCCCAGATCTCGTAATCCGGGTGTCAGAAGTCGACGGAACAGCGAAATCTCCCCTGACTCAAAATTTATTGTCTTCCAATAACAAAGATTGATGACACAGTCTCATCTCAACTTGTCAGTATGTAACTCTAGCTGGTAGTAAACATTTATGTTATAGTATTATTGTCCTAAAACTAGTATTAGTTACCAAATGTATAGTGTTAGAAAACCATCAATGTATTTATAACATCAGAAAAAAAAATGCGGGTTTAATTGTTTCGTCTTTTAATTCGGACGGAAAAACGGACATTCGAATATCAAGCATGTTTTATATCCAGTATTATTATTACACTTAAATAATCTCAAATAGTGGTGTAAAATAAAAAACGCAAAAAAAAAGTTTTGTATAAATATAGGATGAAAAATAAAAAACTCGAAAGAAGCCTCATATGCTGGTGACACCATCCTGATAAAAACGATCACATATAGAATGCTAAATTCATCGAGACGGACTGCGATACGGTAGCTCAATTGGTAGAGCGACAGGACGGTTTCTCAGATGTCGGTTTCGAATCCCTGTCCGTATTGTTTTATTTTTCATTCTATATTTATAATTTTTTTTATAAGCTTAACTTACATATTTATAGATATACATATATTTATAGATATTTTCAAACGCAAAGATGTCACTTGATACAAACGATTGAACATGAGAAATATTCTTGCGGTAGGTAATTTGTTTACGCAACCCTCCTTACCTCTGATTGGTTGATTGGATAAGAAGCTGACGAAGTGTTTAAATCGGGTTAACCGTTTTCGTAAAAATGTTTGATCGAAAAAGAAACACGTCTATTAAATAATCTGATGTCGTATAAATATATATTTATATTAAAATATATTTTTTTATAATAATAATAAAAAAATAAAAATAATAAAACACGTCATCGTTTAACGAGTCACTATAGGTAACCGCACCACATTACGTATTCAAAAAGGCAACAGAATAATCGTCGCTTCATTTGTGACGACGAAGTTATAAGTAAGCCTTTGGGCGAATAAATTACCCAAAATTAGAAAGACATAACGACATTACGACAGTGAAGAAGTAAAATATTCCCTGAAACGATGTCAAAAAAAAAATATTTATTTCATTATATAAAAGAATCATGAAATATTTAAAACAAAATATGGTTGGTAAAGCGTTTTGCATTAGACTGTTACAGAAAGAATAATAATAAAGGGAGACCTTCCCGTCGTTCTACCGATTGAATACTGTAGCTCAATTGGTAGAGCTTGATTGGCTGCCCGTGTCGGTTTATTTTCCATTCTATATTTAAATCACATTAAATATGTAACAAACACATCGGTTGACTGAGAACAAATATCAAATAGTTTTTATATTTGGACTAGAAAAGATCTTCTTGTCTTACGTTATCGCTTTGGAACCTGATTATATAAGTAATGTGGTATGTTTATAATAACAATATTTACGATATTTTAGTCTCAAAGTATCTGGAATAAATGTCACGGAGTATACAATATTGACCAAATTAGGTTAGAAGAAATCTAAAAATAATACTCGTGATTGTATAATTTTCTGATTACGATACTGTTCTATTTTCATTTGAATGAACGAACGAAATCCAAAATATTTTGTACTTTTTACTTGCTGATCATAACATAAAAAACACCTCTTACCTTCTACAAGATAAATAAGTCTTTCTAGCATTTAAATCCTACACGTAGCAAAAACATTTTATAATAATTAATATTTCCACATTTTATGTGTATTAATTAATTTAATTTGAAAACTCTCGTGTGCCGTCGTAAAAAGATTATTTCAGTTCGACAATACACAGGTATAAATTGAATGGTCGCAATTTATATTTTCACAGATAGAAACTTTAGTCTGTAGTATTCAACCACAAGGCTGTCCTTTTTTCTTTCTACATATCAATCACTGTTATAAATATAAAAGAGACTCAAGTTTATTGTCAATTACGCTCTGAGACTGTTAGCGTTCGGTTGCAGTAGATAATTTTGTCTTGTTAGTAATCTTATACTAATATAAAGTAAGTTCAAGTCCAGAAATAGTCTTCGAGTTTAATTATGTCGGATGTCTGCGTCTACTTGTTGTTGATATAAAAGAACTTCTGTTTTTTATTTTTTTAAATGTAATATTGAAATACTGTTACTTTGTTGTTATAACTATTTAGTTGATATTTATCTAACTACTACTGCAACAGACTCAAAATAAGTTTATTACAACACTATTTAATTACAAATAAAAAACATCTCCTTTTAAATCTTTCATAGAAACCAAATAAGTGAATTTAACTCAAGCATACAAAATTTAATATTTGTATTCCTATTACAGAAATATTAACCAAAGACGTACTCGAAATCAATTATTAAAAAAAAACTAAAAAATATAGAGAGGCAAACCTGTAGTATATGTCTAATAAAACCTAGAATTAACAGTTGTCTTTATAACCATTATAGGTCTTACAAAAGGCATTAAAAATGAAATTATTTAACTAGATGAATTATTAATTAGATTAGTAAATTATTAACATACATAAATATAAATATGTGTACTACATATTAAGCAATATATTAAATTAAAGGAAAGTTTACATTATAAACTTTAAATACCTTAGCCTTTTCAATAATTAAAAAAAATGCATTAACAAATTGTTAAGGTGCTTTTTTAATGGCCTTGGAAGACAACATTACACCCGCAAAATAGAAAAGTACCTACGTAGCATACAAGACGTATACGGTTTAAGATAATACTAGAATATTTGAGTAGTATTATTTATGTCAAAATATTCTGATCTCTATATATTCCTATGATTTTGTGAACGTCTGAACATATCCAAATATTATCAAACGGAATTTGCATTCAAATCTACTTGGAAATATAAAGGAAGGACACATGAGTGAACTTAATATTCCAACTTGAAACAAGTAGCAGTGTATATGCAATGGCATATTATTTATAAAATTATTCAGACGTTATTTTATTCAAGATTATTTTCTTATATATGTTAAAAATCTAGTTATATTTTCTACACAAATAAAATCTTGTTTTATGATACACGAGAATTTGAATAAATAAATAACCTACAAAATAGTTTTAAATTCAGATCATTTATTATAATGAATGGTTTTAAAGTTGTTTTGATTTTAGTTGTGAATAATATCAATAAAGTTACATATTGGGATGTTTATCAAGGCTGACCGTGATTTTCCGTGAATCTTCGTGAATCGTCTTTGATTGTAATATCATTGATGAGTTGTAGAAAGTGTCGTGAATTTTTTACGTAAATCTTATTTTTGCATGTAACATTTTTAAAATAGTTGATAAATAATGTCAGTATTCTGCAAATAATAAAAAGTACAACCAGGAATGAGTTCTATACTAAAAAATAAATGAAATGGTTGATTAATTATTCTGTTTTTTCTAATTTCACTACTTGATTTCTGCTAAATATTTATTGCCATCGAATACAGAATTGAGTTTGTACATCTACATGAAAAACACAGCGTAGCTTACGATAATAAATACAATGTATAGGAACCAACAAAGTATATGGATAGAATGGTTAACGTCATTATAAAATATTTTAGAGAATGTTTGTTTTTCACGGTCGGTTTTCAGTGATGGGTTTTGATTTGATTGGTGCATGTTTTTAGATAGGAGTCATGGTAACAACTTACCAGGAGGCGCTACAATGAACGTTTGTTTGTACAAACCAATTTTGTATTTATCTCCCAAACAAACTATTAGTTCAATTTTGATGCCATATAATTCAATAAAACAATAAAAAAAATTGATAACATAAAATTTTTAGATAAATAGTTTAGTATAATAATATATATAACTATGCTCTTTTTCTCTTTTTGATTCTAATCGTCGTTGGTTTTTAAATTCAAAGTATTAAATCTTATTTTTCATGCTAGATTAAAATACTTGTATATACCATATTGTATTTTATTTTGACGGTTGGTATGCACAAACACACGCACACTAATATGTAAAATTCGATGCTTTGATAGTATTTCTAAATAGTGTATTCGAACTTTAATAACGCTGAATCCAAAATCTATAACATTTTAATATCAATAATCAATTATTTTCAAGAATGTTACTGAATAGGTTTTATCTTTTATATTTATGAAAGAAAATGTGGAAAGAAACCACAAATATGCATTCCATCATTTTCTTCTTTTATAAAATCTGACAGCGAGCCATATCTTGTTAGAGATAATACTTTGGAAATTTTTGTAGATCACTTTATAATATTGTTTAAAATCGTAATATGATCTTAATAGATTAACAATCAAAAGTAAAAACATCGGGAAAATTTTAATAGCACTTTCACAGACTTTGATTAGTTACCTTTTTTTTTTAATTCAATTATATATATTTTTTACATATAATTTTTATACATATAACACAATAATTTAATACATATAATTCAATATTTTTCATTGTAACTTCTATATTTTTTGTTATTGCTCGATGAAATTAACATTTATGTAGAATTTAATATGATTATAAAAATAATTATATTATATTTATTATATATTATAATATAATTATAAAAATATCCAAAGTAACAACAGGCTATTTAACATATCACATACAATTTTTCGACATAATTAAACTTAACTTTATTAAACTATTACAATGTATAAGGCATATAGATTAGTAACAATAATTTGATATTGTATTCACACTATTAAAAATATTTGTAAAATACGTTATTTCTAAGAAAACCCAACACGAGGAACATGATAAGTTTTTTTAGAATTTTCTTCCAACCAATATAATAACCAATCGACGTCAGGGAAACTTGCGTAAAAAATTACATACCACAAATACCGCAAAAAAGTTTTACAATTTGTTGCTTACGTTCGTAATATCTGCACCTTATTTGAACTTATATGATTATACAACCTTTACCATTTGGATATTGACATAAATAAATACAGGGCCTCCTGGTTTATATTTGGAACTAGCTGTGCCTGCGACTTCGTACATGTAGATTTCGATTTTGATAAAACGTACCCTTTGCACTTACCAATGTATGTAAAAACTATAAACCTCCAAGCTGGTAAGCAGCAATGGAACGACAATAAGAGATTATTAACTTCTTTATTTGTTAACCGATTGTTAAAAAAAAACAAAATATAAAGTGAATCCCTTGACAATATATTACCGAAAAATGCATTCAAATCAATTGATCCGTTTCTAAGATTAGCGTGCACAAACGTACAGACGAACAGACAAAATGATAAAACATTGTTTTGAATTATCTGCTTATAGATGGTGCTACTCTCAAAACAGCATACCTTTAAGGAATTTAAAGTCGTTGTATCCCTCTGATGTGTTTGTGTGTGTGTTTCAAATGATCAAATTACAAATCTTTTTAAAGGAGTTTTTATTTAATATAACCGGTTATAATTTTAGAACGCTGTAGTTTTTTTAAGGGTTTTCAAAAATTAGATGCATAGAGAGAAATAATTATATAATTAAATTAGAATAATAATAATAATACTTTTATTGTTTAGTTGAGTGAAGAACGAGAACGAAGAAAAATTAATATTAAAAAAACAACAAAAACAGGTGAATGTTTTTTTTTTATTTTAAACATAATTTATTAACGTGTTAATGAATGAAATCAAATAATATGAATATGATTTTCTAATACAAATTATCTACACGCGATGATAGAAACGTTCCGTCTGAGGAGATTTAAGCACATAATGTGTTTATGCAACCATTCTAACGTAGATTGAACGTAGCTCCCACGGAGTGTTCAAATTATGGTATTCATCGTATGAAGTGTAGGTTTATTTAACAATTTAAATGTTTTAAAAAAGATACTCATATTATTACATTCCACTTACCATCAGGTGGAATGTAGTCAAGCATTGCCCTAGAGTCTAGACCATATAAAAAAAAAAAAAAAAGACATCGGCAGTCAACTGGTTAAAATATTCAGTTATCGTAAAATAATACAATTATCTAATGTAGTTACGTTCGTGATAAATTGTCAAACGTTATTAGTTTGTAAAGTTTTCATACCTACCAGAACATAAATTTAGAATTACATCTTATACTACACTTATTTTATGGGTAAGGTTTTCAATGTATTTTTACTTTGTGTATATTTATTAGGTTTTTTTACATATAAGTGACGTGATGAAAAATTTCATTTATTACGTGGATTCTGAATAAATAAAACATAAGCTTTTTATATTTAAATCAGACTCTACTTTAAACAATTTCTTTTACAAAATAGATTTACTTTTAAATATTTTAAAAAGTCTTATTTAATAGAAAAATGCTGTACCCAACTATTACCTGTGTGAATAGTTTATATCAATTCATTAAATAAGAAATAAATTCTTCCTTTATCAACGGGTAAAGTTTTATAACAATTTATTGTTCCTGGTAACAAAACAAAACAACGAATCGTCGATAAGAACATATTTTTTAAAAAGAATATTTTTGTAAGAAAACATCAGTTAACCCTAAGGGATATAATATACAATTGTAATTAGATTTTTATAGCATCTTAAAATTTCAAATAAACATTTTATGACATAATTATTATCATTTATTAGTTGTTCGTTGTTTTCGTTGTTTCTAATCTTGCTGCAACAGAGCATCAGGATTCTCTGTCAGACAGAGAACACCTCTGTTTTTGATGTTTTTCCTTTTCTACATTTTAAATGAGAAATATATCCTATATTTCATGGTTTTTGAAAGTTCTAGTTTTTTTAAGGCAGTAAGCATATAATCATCATTTTTTTTGTATTTAGTAATGATTCTTTTTCAAGCTGTTTATCTTTACAAAATAATTTTATTTATCTTGTCTGTTTGAAGTTTTGAAGTACACCGAAATTAATGTATTTTTTTAGGACTTTTTACCTCAATAAGATATTTTTACTAAGTAATTTTTTCCGGATTCCTTATTGCTTAGAAGTAAATAAAGTTATTATTTATTTCCTAATATTTTGTAAACATAGCCACTCAAAATACCAACTCATTAATAATACTGTCACATTTGGTCCATAAATACGTATGTGTATATATTTAGTCAGCATCCTCACCCAGTTCACAGATGCTTCGTATCGCCGAGGTTTGACCTAATTAGAAATCTTTGGAGCAATGCCAGAACCTAGATATCTTATGTTATTATATCTGGTATGTTATTCATAATATTATGTTTCTAGAAATCTAACTTCATTAAGTTTTACATATATATATATACGATATTGTCATGCCAATAAGAAAATTATATATAGATATGATAAATGAAAGGATAGTATTCAAATATGCACTTAACGACAAGATAGATCAAGGGAGTTGCCGATATCATGAATTTTAATACAACTGTCTTCGACTGAATCCTAATAACATAAATAGAGATCAAAATAAGTTTGCTTTTTCTAAAATATATTAAAGTATAAAAAAAAATATACGTTATTCGAAATTAAACTACTGGCTATTACTAGTATTAAAGAATTGTTTTTATACGAAATAATAATGGTAAATAAAAATGATTAGAAATACAAAATGTTCAACTAGAACGTTTGAGTTATTATTAAGAACCTAATGCATATTATTATTATTCATTCATTATATACATAATATACAGTATGAAAAAATTAATATTGAAATCGCAGCCAAATGTCATGTTCAGTTAGCAGTCGCTAGAAATCCCCAGATAACTCTAATCCGAGCGTCAGGCGTCAACGTATCAGCGCGGCGGCGCGTCCCCAGTCTCCCCCATTCTGAATTTATTGCCATCCAAAAGCGAAGATTGATGGTACAATCAAATTACAATGTGTCACTATTGAACTCTGGTTAGTAGTAAACCATGGTTGTTATATTATCATGTTCCGTATACACGTTACCCACACATTTATATATCATATCTGTAATCAAAACGTCCATCTAAAATAATCTGTATCGTAATCTTAGGAAATTGTCACGCCTTTCTCCCATTCTAGGAACGACAGAAGCTACCAATTGAGATTACTGTCGAATAAGTTTATTATAGTTATTTTAATAGCATAATATCGTACGTTATTCTAGTCTGCGTAGTGCTGGTGATGTTAATTAACTTATAATAATATTTATTAAAGTTAAACATATCCATGTGCTCGCGATGTTAGATCTTATTTATCTATTAAAAAAAAATTGTACACATTCTGCAAAGGCAAGCATAATTCTACAAGCATTCCCTTCCAGCAATCCCTCAAAAAGACGAAACAGTAAATACATCAAGGTGCATGTCAAAACTACAATAAAATAGTAATTATAAAAAATGAGAAATTAGAAAAAAAATACCATTAATCTACTAACAAAAAATTCTAAGGAATAAAAGGATAAAACATAATTTGAAATAATATTTTTTACTAAAGAATAGCCTGAGATATAGAATGTTCAAATCTTAATAATATTAATAATTTACTAAGCATAATAATAATTTACTAAGCAGTTATATAAACAATAAAATATAAGGAACAAAAAAGTTGACTTTACTTTTTAATATATGAATATACTAAAAAAAAGTAATTATGGAACGATTAACCGATATCAGAGTATTTTTGAATATTTATAAGATAATGCACCTTGGCTGCGAAGCTATCAGTGCCAGTTTACTATCAGAATGATTATAATGTATCTTTGTAATTAACACTTTAACTGTTTGTTACCTTAAGAAGTAACATAAAACAAGTCCGCTAAGTTTCGGTCGCAAATTTTCCTCTGGTCTGTGCCAAATTGCTTTAGTAGCTGGTAGTAGCATTGACAATGATAAAATGTTTTGTTTTGAAAATACTTTCTATAAAATTAAAAATTTATATTTTCATTTGTACCCTATTTTCGTAATTCTTCAAAAGAAGTCTCTAGTTCTTCTTAGTTTCTTTTTAGAATATTGTAATGTATTGAAGGTCTATTTTTTTCTTGTGTATTGAAGGTTAAAAAATATTTTTCCGTCTAGTTATTAGTACTATCCTATAAAAGGATTAATTAGGAACTTACGTACGATTCTTATATAACTCGTAAAATTTATTACGTATGTAATATTCAATTCAATTCAAGTTTCGAGCTTTCGATTTTCTATAGTATATAGGCTAATTGTTTTAAAATATTTGATATGTTTTGAAGCCAATGAATATCTAATTTCCCAAATTATATACTAATTTACAAAAATATTATATTCATACGGCAGCCACGAGCTCCGTGATTGTATTAAAATATCGCAGCAGCTAAATTGGTTATTAAAATATTATTATTTCTTTATTATATTTCAGATCTTATAGCCTATCTATTAGCCCTTATTAATAATTTCATAATGAAATCTAGTAAATTCACAATGATTTTAAATAATGCTAATAATAAATTTTGTTTTGTTACATTTTAATAAATATGAAAATATATTCTACATATGAATGTAGGAATTCACGAACATCACGTTTCGCTCTTTCATTGCAAGTTGTAGCGTAACATTTATGATACGTCGGCATGTTATTCTTTGCATTCCTTTATATTATTAGCTTATAAAATATATTACATTTAAGGTTTTATATTAATATATTACGTTAATATTAATTATTTATTTATGACTGCATATAATAATAATAATAATCATCATGTCAACCCATTGACACCTGCAAAAAGGAAAGATTGATTACCATCCTTGAGGAGACACCCAGAGAGGTATGGGAGTTTAGATATTCAATAAGAGCAACGTCACGCAAATAACCCTTGGGCGTTACCTAGTCGAGCCAATCTAACACCTCAGTAAATTAAATAAAGTTAAGTGCCATATACAATGCTTTTGGCGAAGAAACTACTATTTTGAGAAAAGTATGTTTTTCGAAGGAAAAACAATTGAGGGAACATATAAGCGAAAGTTATATACATATACACAAGGTATGAAAGCGAAGGGGTAATAATTTGTTCAAAGGCAGAGTTGCACATTATGTGCTTACTTCGTTATTTCAGCGGTATAGATAAATTAGTTCTAAATGAATATATACAATTCAGTATATGTGAAATGTTGTACCTTATAAGTAAACATGCATGGTTTTAAGCATTTTTTAAATTTATAAAATGTAATACAACGCTAACTGACCGTAACGAGTTATGTACGCAATAATTACAAAACAATTTTCTTACAAATCCATTTTAAAAGGTAAAGAAAGGACACTCCAAAGAACTTGATATTAAAACGATCAATGCCAACTCAAGAGCCACTGTAATAAAAAAAATGTAACAACATATAAATATATATATATATATATATATATATATTAATATATATATATGTATATATATATATATATATATATATATATATTAATATTTATTAGTATTTTATTATGTTAAAATAAAATAAGATACAGGATCGGCAAAATAATCGTACTTTAAAGTATTGCACTCTAACGGCCGATTTAATAAATCGATTTCATGTTAATTTGAACTCTATTATTCTGAAGTCTATTTGCTTTAGTTTTATTTACTATTAAACTGAATATTTTACCGAACCCTATTTTAATTGTTGGGCATAGATCATATTCATGAATAACATTTCATTATATAATATTATTACACAATTATAATTTAGATAATATTTGTTTATAATACATTATCATTATTATTATACAGTATTATTCAACAATCGCTCGATTCCTGCCACTTCACTGAGCATGTGTTTAGCAAACCATTAATCTTCTTAGCGAAGATTATTTTAAACAACTTTGATAGATCAAAGGATAATTATAATATCTTTTTTTAATAACCGACCCAAAAAAGGTGTGTTATAAATTTGACGTGAGTATCTGTGGATCTCTGTGTGGCGTCGTAGCACCCAAACGAGTAGACTGATTTGATTCCTGTTTTTTTCAATCGGAAACCTGGTCCGTTTAGAAGGTTCTTTTTTACATTTATTTATTAAAGAAATTTAAAATATAATAAACTAAATCTAAACAAAAACCCTTAGGGTTTATACGAGATTGAGGAGCTCCATAAAAAAAAATAAGACAACAAAATACAATACATATGCACTCACTCATGGTCGCTTCCAACACGCTACCGGTCGGCAGATCCGCTTACCAACACATTCAAATAGTCTCCAAGATATAAAGCTTGTATTGGTGCCGTTGCAAGGTAATACAATATTTATAGTAAAAACCTAAACAAGTGATAATTTGTGTGTTCTTGAGAAATTAGTAACAATAATTTAAAAAGCAGAAAAAAAATTAGAAAACTCCCGATACAAAAGACCGCTAAAAAGAATAAAAATAACATTATTATATATTTATTAAGATCGGTTTTTTACAGATTTAATAAATATATAATAACATTATTATATATCTATTAAATACATAAAAAAAGTTTATATTAATGTGTCGTACCTACTTCTGAAAAATTAAGAATGTACAAAATTTAATAATTTTCAAAAATTATTTTTTTTTAACACGTAGAGATGTAGTAGGACAATATCACGTCAAATCACATATCTTATCAGGCTACTATTATTTGTATAGCACTGATTAACTGAACGAGTGGTCAAAAATACTCTTAAACTAATTTTAATTATTTTTCACCAGATTATCGGCACGTATGTACCTTATAGTGTAATATATGTTCTGAAAACACACAAGTACACAATCTTCAGTAACACTAATAATTTAGTTCTGTAATCAAGCCTCGATCCGTTCTCTACGAATAGTTTTAATTAAACGGTCATCAATAAGATATTTTTGAATTTGTAAATTATATGACTTAAACTTAATAAAATAATTGTAAGCTTACATAAACAAGTTATCAACAAGTTGTAATAGGGCACGGTTTTTATTGGCCAAATGACTGTTATTCGAATAATTACATTATTAAACATAGTAAAACTTAACCTAAGTGAATTAAATAAAATAATTTTAATGAATAAATTAATATTTCTCCAATTTCTTTAGTATATATACGAGATCAAAATTAATATTAAAATCGTAGCAAAATGTCATGTTCAGTTAGCATTTGATAGCAATCCCCTGATCTTCCTGTATTCCGTCTGCCAGGCGTCAACGCGATCAACATGGCTTCCCTAATCTCCCCTGATTCTGAATATATTGCTCTCCAATAGCGAAGATAAGATGTTACAATCAAATAAAAATGTGTCTGTTTTGAATGCTCGTTGGGAGTAAAATATATATTATATCAGTGTTATATAAACATACTACACACGCATTAATTTACTCATTTGATGTTCCAAGTTCATCACAAAAGCTTGTAGTTAAAAGGTTTTTCTTTTATATGTAGAATAAAGGAAGCGAACAGACGCTATATCTTTTAGCTGGATAACATTGCATATAAAGTTCCAAATCACAAGAAAAGTTGGCTAAGCGTCGCCAACATTAGGACACTTCCTGAAGTTGCGAACTCATTTACTTGTTCAACGGATTTATTTGTTGGCTACGTAGAGAAAAAACAAGAGTTGAATATAAAGAGAAAAATAAACGGTGTTTGGGAATTCTTCTTTAACTTCAGAGCTGAATACATTATACAGATCTATCTATCTAATTCTATCTGTCTATTATTGTCAATATAAAGTTGTATTATTCAGAATTGTTCAAAAAATCTATGAACATGAATAGCCATGTAGAGCATGTTAACCGTAACATGTAGAGCATGTTAACCGTAACATGTAGAGCATGTTAAGGTTATATTATTTTTAAATACATATAGAAAGAAAAATAAACGAATACTGTTAGGGATTCAAACCCGCGACCTCTGAGAAACCGTCCCGTTTCTACCAATTAGGATATAATTGCACAACATAGTAATTAACCAACAACAATTACATTTGTGTATCAGAAAAAAAAATCTGATACTCAAATGTAATTTTACTTAAAAGTAATTGTTTGTATTCGAAAAAAAAATGCTAGTAGGATGAACTGAAATATCGAAATATAAATTAAATCAAGAACATCCAATCTCATTAAATGATCTATGACATTAACACGTTGCATAACACTGTAAATATAATAGTCGTAAAGTTACAAAATTCATATGTTACTAAGTCAGTAACGCAAAAGTTTGAGTCACACCAAGTTATTAACAAGTTATGACGCGAATGGAAGCTCCATTTTCGGGATCAAAGCTTCATAAAGTCCCGAAGTGTCAGTATATAACTAGTAAATAATATAACATAATAGTAATTAGTAAATAATAGTAATTAAAACATTTTAGAATGCTATACGCATTTTAATAAGGTATTCTGTGAAGTTAAACAATAGTCCATTACTTTCTTTTAAGAAATGTATATTCCAAAACTTTATAGTGCTTTTTCTTAAATATCGAATGACATATGTGAAGATAAATCTCATGAGATATATGATATAGGAAGATCAATAATAATAACATACGAACCCTTGCGGATAGATATATAAAATAAGTTTCCATACTGTACATTTATGTTGTGTGTTTTTAATTATAAGCACTCAAAGAAAATGACGAAAACGATTATCCTACGGAAAATTTATGCCGTACGTAATTTGTTTACGCAACCCTCCTTAACTCTGATTGGTTGATTGGATGAGACTCTAACGTAGTGTTCAAATCTGGTTAAGTGTCTTCGTAAAACTGTTTGCCATGAAATATGGAATCACACCTATTTATTAAATAAAACATTGTAAATATTTTCGTACTAAAATTACCTATAAATAACGACATGAAAACTTTATTAATTTTACATTAAAAAAAATCGTTGAAAATTTATTTAAAAACAATAAATAATATATGTGATATTTTATGTTGTTAGGTAACTTAAGTGTGTAGTAAATAAACTTAGTAGATATACCCAGGCACAAGATTATATTTAAATCCATACTATATTTGCTTTATGTACAATGTGTCCAGTTTCATGGAAAGGCCTCTGCAGAAATTCAAAAACTTTGACTTTCAAAATACAAGTTGCATGTGAAAAAGATATGGATAAGTAGGTACTTGATCAACGATAAAAAGGCCTGGGACCAATCTATCGCAAACGTACCTCATAAAAAGTACTGTAACAATCATATTGGCCGTCGAACAGGGTGACCATGAGTTTCCTGGCCTCGTATCTTCTCGTCAGCTTAACTAATCGAACGGGCTTTTTTTATATTACAGATCAAAATTATTATTTTGATATATATTTTTTTCAATATTTTCACTTTGTTTCATTTTCACGTGTCAAAATATATGTAAAACATTTTAATAGAATAAATATTTTTTTAATTTGGCCTATAACATTACTATGGTATAGCTTGTAGCTCTCAATTTAGCTCTTCAAAAGTAAGCTTGTGACAGTTGATGTACTACAAGTTATTACTAATTACTATATGATGGTTGAGTAGCAAATTCGTTACTATTTTTATTACGTGTAACAAGTTAACACCGATTTGTGTAACATTGATATAAGTTATTTAATAATATGTGTGGACTTCTTATTTTTAATAAATATATTATATATTTTGTTAGAATTCATTTAAATTAGAACATGAACTCGCAATTTATGTACGACCACTAACATCATTTCAACACTCCATCGGAACCTCATTGAATCAGCGTCAGAAGGGTTACATAAACTTTATAAATAAATACAATAAATGACATAAACACATTACCTGCAAAAAATATAATTCAAGACGAACGTTTCTATCATCGCGATCGTAATTTGTATTATAAAATGAATCTAGATATATTTTATTAAAACTGAACTATTTTTTTATAGCTTGTGTTTTATTTCTCAGTTCGTAATATCTATTCTTTTGTTATTATAATTATTTTGTAAGAAATCTTACCAATGACTTAATAGAATGACGAAAAATAACAATTTTTTTAATAATAATTACTTAAAGTTATTCGAAAACACAATAAAAAAGAGGAAATTTTAATTTTGTTACTAAGAAAGTACCTATTTTTATTCTACGTTAACTTAAACATCTTTACAGTTGTTCGTGCTACTTGTAATTGCTATAGTCACTTTTTATACATACTTATTATATTTACATATATGCATATTATTTCTCATTATTCATCTAGGATAAAATAAATTAAGCGATTATAAAAATTAAATTAAAAATTTAAAAAACCCCCGATACAAAATGACCTCTAAAAAGAATAAAAAGTTAAAGAATAAAAAGTTAAAGAATAAAGAATAAAAAGTTAAAGTCATGTAACTTGTTTCTGAATTGTACTAAACCTACAGATACACAAAATTTTCAATTGTTTAAGTAGGAAAGATTCGTTTGTTTGTTTGAATTGAATAGGCTTCGAAAGCTACGGGACCGATTTAAAAAAAAAAAACTTTTATTATTAGAATCCTATATTATGATGTACAAAGGTTACATTTAATACGAGAAATATATATTATATTTAACAAATTAAGGATCCACGTGAAAGTTTCGACAATGTAATAAATTAGAAATGTTTTAAGTAACATGATTCAAGACTTTTTCATATGGGTAGGTAGATAGGTAGGTTTCATATATACGAATATTAATAAATATAAACATTTAGAGTTAAAATGATTTACAATCACTTATGACACTTTGATGAAGGGATTTATATTATCACTAGCTGTTGCCCTTGATTCTTTATGACTACGATCATAAGTCATATAAATATATTTTTACAGTCTACGTGGACGCAGTCACGGGCAACAGCTATCCTTAATAAAGTACTTTACCTGAGTAACTAAGTGTAAAAACATTTTGGCCCTCATAACAAGGCTTTTTTTCTATATAGCGGGCAAAACAGCTGGGAACAGCTAATTATTGCATAAAAACCTCTCCCCCGCACGAATAAAACGTCAATACCATGAAGACGACTAATTTTATTTCAATCAAACATAAATAAGGACCATCTCGACAAACACAGCTTACGATTAAAAAAGACCGCATTCAAATCCGTCTACGCGTCTGGCCGCAAACAGCTAATTATTGCATAAGAACCTCTCCCCCGCACGAATAAAACGTCAATATCTTGGAAACGGCTATTTTTATTCCAATCAAACATGAATAAGAAACATCTCGACAAATATAGCTTACGATTAAAAAAGATTGCATTCAAATCCGTCTACGCGTTTGGCCGCAAACAGCTAATTATTGCATAAAAACCTCTCCCCCGCACGAATAAAACGTCAATATCTTGGAAACGGCTATTTTTATTTCAATCAAACATGAATAAGAAACATCTCGACAAGTATGGCTTTCGATTAAAAAAAACTGCATCTAAATCCGTCTACGCGTTTGGCCGCAAACAGCTAATTATTGCATAAGAACCTCTCCCCCGCACGAATAAAACGTCAATATCTTGGAGACGACTATTTTTATTTCAATCAAACATAAATAAGAACCATCTCGATGAGCATAGCTTTCGATTAAAAAAAACCGCATGTAAATCCGTCCACGCGTTTGGCCGGAAATTTGCCACAGACAGATACACAGATACACAGATACACAGATACACAGATACACAGATCGACAGGTCAAACTTATAACACCCCTCTTTTTAGTCGGGGGTTAAAAATATCACATTTCATTCCAGGGACGTGACTGTCGCTCGGTGCTTACTTATATATACCTGAACATCGAGTCGTTGCTCTATTTTGTTACCAGGCAAACTTTTGGAATATCTAATACCGCCATAATTTTCCCTCGCCTCGACAGAGAACGTGAAATTCCAGTGATTCTCATTATAAGGTACCTAACAAAGCATATACTAAATTTGATAACATTGTAGAATCGTCTACAAGATACATTCAGTATTATATTTTACAATATCGTAAATTAATTTAAATTCAGAGTAGCTTAGTGTAGTTTTACCGAATTATATAATATTTGTTTTTAAAATATACTTATTTTCTTCATTAGGGAGTAAGTTACACATATATATATTTTTTTTAATAATAATATCAGGACAAATTACACACATTGATCTAACCCCTAAGTAAGCAAATTATTTGCTTGTGTTAAGGGTGTTAGACAACGATACAAATACATAGAAATACACATATAAATACTGAAAATATATTTAATAAACGACCAAACCCAGAAACAGACATTTATGCTCATCACATAAAATGCCTGTCTCTGCCGGGAATCGAAGCCGAGCCCCATTGCGCCGTGACACGTTAGGCGTCTGCGCTAACCACTCGACCTACGGGGCGGTAAATTATAATTGTAATATTTTCTTTGTTTTGAGAACTTATTTTCTTTGAAATAAAATTGATCCATTTCAAACAGATCCACGTGGACAACCAACGGTCGAATTTAAAGAGGAATGTTTAATAAAATTGGCAATCAACCATATTTATCAACTGACAGAAAAGGTATCATAAACCTTCAAACGATGTGCTCACTACGAATATCAGAGTCTCGACTTCACATGAATGATATATTATTATTCATAGTATTCTCTTCAATCGCAATAAAAATAAAACAGAAGGGGAAGATTCGAGATGATTGAAAACCTATTCATCATTTTCTTTGTTTAGGTCTCTAGTCATTGTGTGTGTGTGTGTGTAATAATGATTGGTTGTCAAATGCAAAACACTACTCTTACTCCGAGACTTTTTGCATTTTCAATTTGCAGGTATAAGAGCAGAGTTCATGAACTTTTATTTCTCTACTTTTTCAGATATGTATATTTTTCAAATTATGCAATAATATATTAAGATAAAAAAATTACAGACAAATTAAAGTATCCAACTTATATTATAAATGGGAATGTGAGTTTGTTTGTTACGCTTTCACGCGAAAACTATTAAACCGATCATTATGAACTTTGTACACATACTTTTGGAGGTATTAAAAGTAACATAGGACACATTTTATTAAAATTTTTTTTAGCAGAACGTAAAAAAAATGTAGAAGGACAAAAACATTTTTGGTCAATAAATAAACGTAGTCGTGGGCAACACCAACTTGTATTATAATAACGTAGTCCGTTGCACGCGAAACTTTTGAAGTAGCTCAAGCTACTTAAGGTAAGCGGGCAATGAAGGTAACAAAATGCCGAAATTACAAATACATAAAATCGAAAGACGAAAATATTGTATGCATTAATAAGTATTCAGACATTAAAACCCAAAACTGCGACCGGGGGTAAATTCAGATAAACAGCACAACTTGGTCATGACATGAAATTTAGTTCACAGGTAGCCAGTACAGTGGGCTACCTGTGTACTAAATTTAGAGTCCTAAGTCTTAAGCCGTTTGTTCCCTTAACTTTAGGAGTTAAGGGAACAAACGGACAGACATTTCTGATGACTCTTTAAAGTAGCTTTCGCTAATTAATAAACAAAACTTGTATTCCTTTTATTTGAGGAATCATATTACACCATATATTTATTAACGTCTATATGTGCGTGTCTGGTAATTTTGATTATATCAACAATGATTTATGTGACGTTTCCACAGAAAGGGGATCTGTAAAGGTTGCCTAAACATACATAGGAAACGTGACATTATTCGAAACACTTGTTAAGCGGAATGAGGCTGACTCTCGTGAAAATTTAATCACCTATCGCAATATTATACATAATAAACAGAAAAAAAATATTCAAATAAAGAAAAACGGTGTGCTCTATGTGTATTTCTGTTGATGGTACGTCTTTACACAAAGACTCCGAAGACACATAGAAATTGACGCAATTCTGAAAAGCCATATTTGGAGTCCCGCAAGTTTGTTTAGATATCATCCTTAGAATTATTTTGACTGACATCACCACAGATTATCAAGAATAGGGAATAGTAGAAGATTTTGTAATATAATTTTAGTAGATAATTGGCTGATAATATAACAGACCGTAGTAAAAAGGTCGTGATTATATATGTCTTTTCAGGGATCTACAATATTATGAGGAATCCAAAGCAAAGTTCAAGTCGTGAGCAGACCAAAATGTACAAACACGAATCCAATTTTTTTTCCTAAATTAGTTAAGTAAAGATGATCTCTGTACCCGTATACATATATATAAATAAACCTATATATAAATTGCAGAAGTTTTTTCGACAAAATTTGTAACAATTGACTTCGATCGCTTTGCTTTGCTTTACTCACTCAATCTATAGTTTGGTAAATCAACAATACATACTTATGACTACGACAAATTTACAACGAACGCATAAGTCATTTTATTAATTTTTCTTTTATTACAACAAAATATTTCTTATTCCTCCGGAGTCTCGTTCAATCCATGTTATATCATATCTTAATACTTCTGGAAATGTGGTCAATGCAATATAAATTGCATTTTTTAATAAAATAATAAGCTCTGGATTCAGGAAGGTTCAATAGATAACATAACTCTTAGAATGTTATTTTAACGAATTTTCCAACTAACTCAAAACAGGTATATATATATATATATATTATAGCGCATGCAATTTCTTTTTTTTGGAACAGCTACCAGCTCATAAAATAATTTTACACGTGACTTCCATGTTATCTTAACATGTTGCTTTCCATTTCAAGAAATTATATATTTATTAGGAGTGATTTGTAGGATCGAAGCCCTATAACCAACCTACAACCAAATATGTCAATCATTTATATATAAAAAAAAGTTTCTGCGAACACACTATACGGCTCGTAATAATGTAAATGGTTATTAGCCTTGATGTGGACGCTACTTTTATTATCATTTATGTTTCTATTCATTACAGTTTTGTGAAAGACGATCGGAGGGATGCATATCTTACATTTTTTTTTTTATACAAAACTAGGTTAATGCTTGACTACATTCCATCTGATGGAAAGTGAAATGTAGTCTTAGGTGGTAAAGCGCATTAACCTAGCAGCCTATTCACTCTCCTCTTGAAGACACCCACATTATATTTTGCCGGAAATACCGACGCAGGCAGATTGTTCCAGTCCTTCGCTGTACGCACTAAAAAAGTCGAAGCATAGCGCTTCATAAACATAAACCAGACGAGTCCTTTTAGACTCGTGGGCAGAGGGTGACGGTCTGGTATTGTGATAGATTTGAAGTTTACATGGTTTTTGAAATAGTATTATAAGTATATAATTAAGTTTAGTAAACTTAATTTTATGATAAAGAATTATTATTAAATCATTCTATTAAACTTACATCATCTTAGAATATTAGTTATAAAAAACAGGTGCTTTAAGTAGTTTTGAATTTGAAGTTGCCACCACCTTAAATGATTCTAATATATATTTTTGAGTTAATTAATTGGGGTTTCGAAAACTTTTTGCATGGAAACTAAGATACTTATGTTTATGTGGCACATGTTCAATGTTAGAAAAAAGAGTGCTGCAAAATATCTCACGATTTTATTTGCTAAAGTAAATTCCAGGGCTCTCGTTAAGAAGTACAAATTTAAAAGGTTCATAGTCAAATTCTAAATTAATTCACATTATTTTTATATTAAAAATTATGGGGTACTATTATAAAATTTAATTATTTATTATATATCACATTTATTACATTTTAGTAAAGTAGGGCCAAGTTTTAGTAGTAGGAGATTTTTTTTTTATTCAAGTGCTATAGCTTTTAAAACTAAGGCTTAATCAAAATAATATTATTATTTTGATTAAGCCTTAGTTTAAATTTTTTCATTTAATTTTTTATAGGAATAGATTTTTAATTTTTAATTTTTTCATTTAATTTTTTTAATTTTTTCATTTAATTTTTTTAATTTTTTCATTTTTTCATTAAATTTTTTATAGGAATAGATAAGTATTTTTTTTATTACTGAAGGACATTTTAAAACTATTTTTAAACAAAACCTCATACCACTTACGCGATTTATTAGATTTATTAGAGCTTGCATAATTAATAATTAAAGTCTTCTTGTTAGCGACGAGAATCAATTTATTTCCATCAGTTCAATGCATTTTATGTGATAATTTGGTTAAGTGTCATAAATAAGATAATCTTCAAAAGTTTTAAGTTACTAAACCACTTTATTTATGATTAGTGTATTTGTTTGTTTATAGCACTTTATCTAATATTATAAATGCGTTTCTTTATTTTCTTGTTTGTTATGATGTATCTATTCAACCGAGCATCATGAAATTTGACAAATACGTTTTCAGGGGTGCAAAAAAGAAATACACTTTTTATGCCACATTTTCTTGCGATTTAGTTTGCTTATTAAGGTGTTCTAAATAGAGAAGTAATACATATTACCCATAAAAAATTACAGTATTTTACAAAAAGTCTAGTGTACAATATTTAACAAAGCTTAAGTATTCATATTGCGGTCATTAAAACGTAATCAATAACGGTACAATTCCTCTCGGAGTCAAAAAGCGTGAATTCTTAATGATTACCCTGAACTTGTTAGAAGATCAAAATTGGATAAACTTTGTTAGCTCTTCGTTACCCAAATATTATTTATGAAGTTACGAAGTTATCGTCTACCTATCAATTATTTGGGAGTAAAATATAATTTAGCTACGATGGATACATGGAAAATATTAAACTTTATACATACGGTTATTTCTTAGAAGTCACATTCTGACTAAGCATTTTGTATCTTTGTATTTAAATGTTAATCATTCCTTAAAATGTTATTAATAATATATAAAGGTCTATTTATCAATATAAAATCAAACCTTTACTTTATCAATACATAAGGTTTTGTTAGTTTTAGCTTACATATATCTATTGCTAGATATTTGACTCTAATAATATAAGGAAAATCAATCAATATTGATTACTTCGTAGTTAACTCACAAAAAAAATTGTCATCAACTTCTTTGCTGACTGCATGAAATGCTGCATGCTGCTGCATGAAAAATCAGCATCGATAACATCTCTCTTCAAGTGTTCTAATGAAAAATGCAGGATATTTGAAACTTTGTCTCTTTTAGTGACGTCAAACGTATTAGTAAAATAGATCACGAAAATTCAGGATCAGAAAGCTGTCCATAGAAGTTGGCAACATTAGAAAATTTACTATGGGTCCTCGCTACCGATATTTCGTTTAAAGTAAATAATTAAAAAAATACTAAATTAATCACAGATTCAGGTTCCAACACCAAGAAGATTTTAAAGATTAGTATACTTGATTATTATGAAATGTTTTCTACCTAGATTAAATTTTAGCGAGTCTTGCTTCTAGAATAGAAAATAAACAATAGAGTGAGGACAATACACTAGCCCTGGAACTACCCTAATACCTTTAAATTCTACAACTGGAACTTAGGACTTGTTCCAAAAACTGTTAAGGTTACTATTCCAGATTAATAAGACAAATAAATTAACTAACTGAATAGTTATTTAAAAAATTTTATCAGTGGTCCAAACGTTCATAAAATTCGAAAATAAATTCCAGCATAATTTCAAACTGTACCAAGTTTTTAAAGGTTAAGGTTCCACGTGTAACTTTAATTACGGGTAATTTACATCTTTTACCTAGTACTCTAAATTATCAATACGTCATATATTAATATATTATAGGTAATGTACTAAACGGAAGTAGTATGAAAAAAAAAACTACAGTGTTAAGACGCGAAATTTATACATATTTAAAAGTACAAAAGTTAATTAATATTGAATTGTGCTTTTGCAGATACCAGTATAGGGAGGAAATCTCTGCTATTGAGAATATCACAATCTAGTTTTGAAAGCGTTGGCGTCGGATATTCAATTTGTTTCGAGTTGTAAAACTTTATGAGCTATTCAAGAACACTTCAGACTTAGTTTCAGTCTTGAAGTTCTATTACAAGGATGCAGAATGTGTTTAATCAGATTAGAGGATGACTTGGTTCATTTAATAACCAATTAATTTAGAAATTATTAACAGTATTTTGTATTATATAAAATATCGCCTACTTATTATATGTATATATTTTAATTATGGAATAATTTAATAAGTGTATTTAAATAACTGCTTAGATACACTGAACAATATAATAAGCATAAGCATTAGGGTAAGCGTAAGCGTAAGCATAAGCATAAGCATGTTCAAACAATATTTGATATTCATACATTTATGTATTTGCACCCAGTTTCATGAACAAATATTAAGATGAAATATTGTTAGGAGTTGAGGATATCCCTAAGCAATTGGTGGGGATCTATTGCTATAAATTGGTGTACAAGTGTCACGTTTATGGATAATTGTTTCATATTCATTTGAGAACGGAAGCTTTGTAGGCGTAAATAGTGTTTGATTTTTGAGTACCTTTTTATAACTGTGTTACATGATATTAAAAATGTATCATATAACACTTGTTTGCCTGACGTTTCGATCAGGTTGCACCGGCCATGGTCACACTAAGTTCCGGTTTTTAAATAATTATGTATCATGAAATGCGATATTTTAAAAGTTACGTGAAGTATGTATATGACGCAATTAGTTGGAATTTTTTATTTTATTCAATTAAATTTCTAGATGCTAGATTAAGCCACTAAGCTTTCTGATAGTTCGATGTCATAACAATTACAGCTTTTGACAGTACTGACAATAAAAATGTTAATTCAATCATCCTTCCAGAAACTGGCACCAAGTAATAAAATAACCGTATTATTTATTTCTTAACATTTATTGAATTATTTCAGAACAAATGCATTGAAAGACAGACAGAAAGAAATTCGTGGCACATGATAGTGAGTCTTATTTCTATATAAGGTATGATCGTTTTTTTGGAACGTAGTTTCTTATTTTTCTTTTCTTTTGAAAATTTTTTTTCACTTGATATTTTAGCATTTTTTTTGTTCGTGTGCTTAATTTAAGTTTAAAAAATACTCGTACTTATATTTTTACCTAGAAATTTCATTTCTGTTATCGTTTAAAGAGTTTTAGACCCATTTTGATTATATCTGCTTTTAATTATACCTAAAGACATTATTTTTATTAATTAGGTGTTTATGTCTATATTCATCATCTAATAAAAAAATACATAATAAGTTCCTGTGTTAATTGCAGGTCAGATTAAATATTATGGAATAATCATTATGCCCATTGCCGGTTTTTCCCCGATTGTTTTAACAATTTTTATAACGGGTTTGTATCTTTCCCATTAATTTATAAGAGTGCTATAGGCATATGATTTTCTTTAATGTTTTAACAGTACAGTATGTATTCGGTTTCCATCATTGGAGTACATTTTTACCTTCTTTAAGTACCTACTATAATAAAATGCTTTTTGGATATATAATTGAGGGGTTAGTGTTCTTGCATAGGGTAAATCCAGTACAGGAGGTTTCCGATATCAGTGTACTATTTTTATCACGGATATAACTGAATGTTCAAGGCGTCGCGACGCCTTTATGGTCTTAGGGTCCTGTTTTTTGGATTCACTGGCATTAAAATGAGAAACCTGGTATGATTTTAATCACGATCCTCCATTTCTAAATGTCGATCCATTTATGTACCACTTAAACTATTTGATTAACACTAAAAAATATTATTTTAGAATTGATTGCAAATAATAACAAAATAATTCTATTAACATAATGTGCAACCAATATAATAAGTCAACAATAAGTCAGAGTAATTTGAAGTACTTTTCAAAAATAAATAAATATAAACAAAGAGATAAGCATAAGTATATCAAGCAAATTATTTTGCTTATGTTAACGGTTTTAGAAAACTCACATAATAAATACTGTCAATATATTTAATAAACGACCAAACCCAGAAATACAGACATTATGCTCATTATATTCATATCTGTCTCCGTCGGGAATCGAACACTTATAAAACGACCTTTCAACAAAACAATACAAAACGTTTTTAATCTAGTTTATATTTAAGACCAGAATATAAAGGGATTATTATACAATTGGTAGAGCAATATTTCAGACTTAAGAGACAAAGTATCAAGTCCTATTTGCATAGGCATTCCGTTCATTTTTATTGTGCCTGCCATGTCAATGACGTGTGCAACACACTTATCAACATAGAGAAAATATAAAATATTGGTTATATTGTAAATATATAAATAAGGAAAAGGATTTGTATCCTCGATCTCTAGAGAAATCTTTGAGGACGAGGTGACATCTATAAGGCTACTTTCGACTTTGTTTTTTTATTGTATAATAGTACCAATTAATAACTATTCAATCAGGACAAAAATACATAAAAAATACATACCTTAAATATTTATACCAAATTTATTGTAAATTGGTATAGGTTATAAAAATATTGTTTATTGTCATCAATAAACATTTAACAGTAAATATGTAAATAAAAGTAGCGTCAAGTTTTATACCTATCTTAATGGATAATTCTAAACTCTGAATACTACATTTGCAGTTGGTAATTGGAAGTTGGAACTTTGTATCACAACTGCATTATAACACTTAATGTAATTATTTCTAAGATAGTACCGAGTCATTTCTTGAGAGATATTATCAGAGCACAGCATACTCAGTAAACTTATTACTACAGTACCTATTATCATTATTAGGTACGGAACACGTAGTTTAAGTAACTCTATGTATGTATTACATGTTTAAATATATTTTTAACGTAATTTGTTTTTATATTAAAGCATTATGTATAGTTTTTGGGGTCGGTGTAATTAGTTTAGAACACCTTTTTAATTAGCGCCGCCGGAGACTTCATTCACCAACAATAAATTATAATCCGCATTATACATTAAAAAAACCCCGGATGTAAAAAAACGTCTAAGAAAAAAAAAACATTGTTATGTACTTATTGAAGTCGTTGCGTCGGTTGACCGTTGTACGTACGTCGACGTCGACGATGGTATCTATATTACATTACATTTTGGAGCTAATGAATGCGGACTTAGACGATACGATTTGATATTGTTATTTCGTTATTTATCTTGGTAACTTACTTGCATTTTGAACTGTTCCTTTATTTCATCCAAGTTAAGTACTTACTTACCTTAAAAGTCAATCAACGTGCTGAGGACTTATAAATTGAAAAATAAAGTTTTAATGTCAGACAAATAAACTTCTTGGTGACTCAATATATATATTTTTTTATCGTTACGTATACATGTTTACCGTTACGTATGTAACATCATTGGTATCAGTATGTAATTTACTCTGCATTCAATTACCTCACGTTAATATATACCTAATATATAAATATATATTGATCTTCGAGCTTGGTAATTAGTCGAGATCGGGCACGCAAATAATTATAATATCAAATTATTAATATCATTGCTTAGATATAACTGAAATTGCAATTAAGTTACAGTGCTTAAAATATTCCAAATGTAATTATGTTGAAGATCATAGAATTTGTAAATGTAACTCTATCCATTTAGAACCAAGTCATATAATATCACAATATGTAAAAAGAATACGTATATGATTATTGTTCTAACAAACAGTTTGTTATATCAATAATTGAACGCGGTCTGAGTTTGTTTATGCACCCTCGTGGTTCCATAATTACCAGTAAATACTGCCCTTTGTGGTGAAAGCAACGGATGTTTGTCTTCTTATTATAGTACACTTTATGCTATTGTTGTTTATTGATTGTTTAATAAATACTTGTCATATTATTGTTTTATAAATATATATCTACATTTTAATAAATACTTATTAATTTTATTTTTCTGTATTTCAAGTGATAACTTTTTATTAAAAAAAAAGATTACCTTCAATGTAATAAAAATGATAAACGAATATAACTCATAAACGAATGACATAACTCATTCGTTTTTGGTTGATAACTCATGTAATCTATTAAAGTACTGTGTAATTCCGAGATCGTTAATATTCACATTTTGAAATTATATTTAATTTAAATTGAGAAATACATTTCAAACTGAAATTACTGAAACTATTACGCAACGATAGTCAACATTGATTAAGAAAGATGTTTATATACATACCTATAAAGTTATTGAAATTACTTTTGTTGATTGTAGTCATTACGTACTTTGTAGTAAATTGACCGAGTTGTTTATACTAACAACTTGATATATTATACTACTAGTATCCTGGTTGTTACAGGAAAATTTTATAGTCGTTGACTTTAAAGGGGTACACACCGTACACGAAACAGAAATAGCAAACACAGACGCGGTTTTAATAATTTTTCGCCAAATCTTTATAAAAACGCACTTTCCTTTAGGTATAATTATTTTACAAAGTTAAATTGGCTCTATTATATTTCATCCATCGATACCGCCCCGTTGGTCCAGTAGTTAGTGCAGACGCCCGCAATAAGGCTCAGGTTCGATTCCCGATAGGCGCGGGCATGTATGTGGTGAGCATAGATGTCTGTTTCTGGGTTTGGTCGTTTATTAAATATATTCGCAGTATTTATAATGTGTATTTCTATGTATTTATATCGTTGTCTTACCCTTAACACAAACAAATAATTTGCTTACTTAGGGGTTAGATCAATGTGTGTAATTGGTTCTGTAATATTATCTATTTATTTCTACTAATTTGTATAAAAAATACATAACAAATTATAATTATGATAAATGAAATTGTATACAAGCAAGTCATTTATGTTATTGTTATTGAATTATTATAATCAATTTAGCTACACTGTATTAGTTATTAATATTTATTTCAAATATTTTATCATCTCACTTATTAATAATGGTTGTAATGTTTATTATGGTCCATTATTAAAGATTTTCAATTTAACAATATAATACTTAGAGTTACTTAAAAAATGCCGGCTGATATAACAGTGAAACATTGTGATAGGTCAGTATTTTATAATCCGCACCCTCCCAAAGATGCCCCAAATTGCCGAACATTGACCTAATTAGAAACTTCTGGAGTAGTGCCAGGGCTGAGACTTAAGATACGTACCCCGCTACGTGAGGTAATTACTCCAAGAACACATTTAAGATTGTTATAACCTTTTAATATATGAAAACAAATCATTATTTTTTTTAGTCAATAAACATTACGACTACAATTATTGGAACATCACCCGAAGGTCTCCTTTTGAATATTGATAGCATCTAATAATTTAAAATTAATTTAAGTTATGGCTTAATTAAATAACTATTCTCTTTTGTATATACACTAGAATATGATTTTTACGATAGCTCGTAAAATCTAAAACAAATTTAGTCTATTAATATAACAAACCCAAACTACTTAACTACTAGTCAACATTAAGTATGCTTTTTACTTTGTAAAAGAAGTCTTATTAATTAATATTGGTATCGAGTACAAGCGAAACTAAACTGATTCGTAGGAAGTTTGGTGTGGTTTTACCATATTATATAAATTAACTTAAAAAAAATATTGAAATTTCTTAATAAATAAGGTAATAGATGAAAACAATCATTCAGAAAAGTCAAAATTAAATATGTTCATCTTAAGAACATTACATTTATATCACTTAGACTTCTTGGAGTTAAGTATATTAAAAAAAATATGCATTTTGTGCAGTTCTATACAGTTGTAATAATACCTATATATTTTTTTTAAATTATGTGACACAATATTTTTGACATAATTCCAAAACATTTTTTTTTTTGTGTTAATTTAATATTCCAATTGAATACACAATTAGAGTAAAAATTTTAAAAAACGATGCGTTACGACTGGTGCGATTGGTTTTTAGCAAACACATATGCAAATATATTTTCCTCCCTGTTGGTCGAGTGGTTAACGCAGACGCCTAACATGTCAAGGCGCAATGGGGCTCGGGTTCGATTCCCGGCAGAGACAGGCATCTATGTGATGAGCATAGATGTCTGTGTTTCAGGGTTTGATCGTTTATTAAATATATTCGGTGTTTATATGTGTATTTCTATGTATTTGTATCGTTGTCCAACACCCTTAACACAAGCAAATAATTTGCTTAGATCACTGTGTGTAATTTGTCCTGATATTATTATATATAAGTATGTATGTATATCTTAAATACTACGTACCCGTATACATAGACTATTAATTACTATGTTATAAGTCAAAATAGTGTATCTATTGTTTTCTTAAATTTTCACCAGTACAGATTTTAATGAAATATTTGTTTACGGATAATTAAATTCATATTTTACATTATAAACTTTAAATTTAACCCGACGCGACGCTTTGATGCTTTGCAGCATGTATGCATGAAACACGATTGTGTTTACCGGACGAATTTAAGACCTTAAAAATAAATTTATTTTGATAGTTTTTCTATTTTAAGACTAATTAAGCAACTTAAAAGTATTTTCATAATAATTTACATGAAACTTGAAGACTTAATGTACCTAAAACAATATGCAGAGAGCACAGAGTAATCGTATCTTAACCGCATTGTCTTAATTGGACAAACTTAAATAAACCTATTTCATTGTAATTTCAAATCTATTATCATTTAGTATCTCCTTCTTAGTATCAGTCTATGGTATTCTGGTCAACTGTATAACTCAACATACTTTTTGTAAAAACACTTAGTTACCGTCAAGCCTAATCAGTGCATATTGACACTTTTTTTTTACAAAAAGTATATATATATATATATTTTTTTGCTATCATGTTCTCTGTATTTTTTATTACAAATTTAAGATGTTTAAGATAAGATTTAGAATGAAATTTGAACAATTTTGAGTTTGGATTAAAAATATGAACATTGTCAACAATAAAAAAAATCATATAATAATCACGTCTTGATAATGTTAAAAAAACTTACTGGACAAGAAATTAAAGGTTTTTTGTTCAGTTCTTGTCTCTCGAATAAAATTAATTCACTAACCATGTTTTTTTCTATAGGACGATGTTTGTACAAAATTATTTCTTTTAGCACAAGACAAAGACTAAAACAAATTATATAATTCCAGTTTCACGGACTTTACAATAAAAACAAATCAAGTTAATAGAACGTTTTACAAGCAGATTTAAAAATTCTTTTAGAAAATGACAATATTATTACAAGAACATTTATTACGATTATGATTTTACGACAAGAATTTTTACTAGTCATTTAAAATTGAATATTTTATATTTTTTATAGCTTTTGATTTGGCTATATGATTTTTAATTATTAACACAACTAAATTAGATTTTTTTCTATCCCAATTATATTATAAAAACTATGGAACCTAATAAAAGTTTACGTTGCAATTCAGATAAACATGACTTAAAAAATATAATAATATTCCAAAAACACAAAAAAAAAAAAAAAAAACTAAGTATAAGTCATAACATAAGCCACGTGTAAAACAAGTAAAGTAGTCGTATTTGCGTACGTGTTACTTTCGCCTTTATTGTATTTGTCGTGTCATGTGAGTCAGGTATGAGGGAAAATATAAAATATCGTTTATATTAACACGACAAAGACCGTCTCGTCTTATTTTAGCACTTTGAAACCTTATTGAATATGTAATATACGGAATAAATTTGATACATACAAAAATGAATAGCATTTTTCTATAGGTATTATATTGAAAATGAGATCAAAATTGATATTGAGATAATGTTGGAAATTGGGATAAAATATAACTGTAATTGAGAATGATCATAGTAGACTGATTATAAATTTCGGTAGATAGTGCTTAGAATAGGTTTGGATATATGAATTGGATAGAATATGTTGTAGATTTTTAATGATTTTTATTTATACGAGAAGTAATAATTAAAGTTAGAAGAATTTTATTATAATGCTCAAACAATACCAGTAGTATGTTAATATATTCTATATAAGTTCCTAGCTACCCTCCTCCGCTTTACACTGGTACTTCTGGTCTTGATTTAGTATCATAGGGCAGTAAAGATTAATTGATATTGACTTTAACTACGGGCTGTCTTTATATACTATAGTTACGTTGTGCTTCCGCTATATTAATCTCTGGTATCTTCTAAGATATCAATATTATTAAAGTAACAGTATTTAGGGCAAAGTTTCATCAAAATTATTTGAGAAACACGATCTCTACGTGTAAACATATATACCCATAAACAATAGCTTTGTGCCCCGTTTCGATGCCGTTGCAATTTGAAAAATCAAATATAAGTTCTTTTGGTGCTGTCGAACAATATATTTTTTAAATTTAAATAGACTTTCAACAGCTTCATTATATTTTAATTAGTAAAAAAAAATGGTAAATAATAGATCGGTAAATAGCTCCGTAGCTTTAATAACCGACTCTTCCAATTTGTGATAACCTGAATTGAATAATATTTGCCTAACGAGAGTTAAATCAAATTCTGGTGATGTAGACTATAGATATTTATTTGTTTAGAATAACAACAATGTATATGCGAATGTTGTTATAGCCTGATATCGGAATGGTGTTCTATTTTTAAATAAATATTTGATATGTTAATTAAAATATGGTAAACATAACATTATATCATTCTATTCTATTCTACATGTCAGTCATTATGACTGGTGATCATGTCAATACAGACAATTTAATATATAAATGAAACAGTGTGTTTGTAATTCTCATTTACAATTGCTTATTTATTATAAAATATTTGTTGAATTTTGCGCAAGCACCAAGCTGAACGAAATTAATTGGTTCGAAAAACACTGTGGCAGCAAATTATGTGTTTACAAAACCACTTCTTAAAGCCCCTTCCTTGGATGTGAATCTAACGAAGTGTTATAATCAAGTTACAAACAAGAAATGTTGACTAGCTAGCAATATAATAAATAGCTACTCAAAACAATTTATTGAAGATCCAAAGCGGAACTAAGATATATACCATACTGTAATATATACTAAGATAGTTTGTTAGTTGGGTAAGTGCCAATATATAAATTGAGTTTACCAAGTTGAGTTATAGCTTATGTTGTAGCTGTGATAAAAGCCTCAATTGCCTCCTACAGTATACTACATATCCATTTCATATTTAGTATAAACACACATTTAAGCATTTAAAAAAAAATATATATTTTTTTTTTGTGTTGAATATAGTAGGTACTATTTTAATTATAAAAAAAAATACCTATCCAACAGTTAAGCATTATGAACATAATGTACACTAAGGTTTCTTGCTTAACTAAACACGTGGGTCATGTACAGACTACATAGGTAGTACCTACCACCATTTTGAAGAGGATCGGCTTGTAGTTATTTTTTATTGGTAAAGACCCGGATGTCAAAACGTCTGTCATCGTAGCCGCGACGCAGGAGATAGTAAAAAAAATTTTCGGCAACAATTGGCATCGCTGTACTTACTTAAATCAAATTTCTAAAAAGTTATTATACCGTAGTGCGTTCATAATATACGCTATAGTCATTTGATCTTGATTTATCAGACTTTACTAAATACTTTAACAGAATAACATAATGAATAATACATGAAATCCTGATAATTAAAATAAAAAATACTCTAAAACATATCTAGTGTAATAAAAATCTGATTACTTATTCATAAATTTTGAATAATATTGCTCACGTGGTTCCCTAAATGAGATATTTTGGGCACACTGTTCGCCTCATAGTCAACTTTGACTGACCATGAAATACACCGCTCTCCATCCTGCGGTGACAGGGCCCAAGGATGGACGTGTCTATTTCAAAACTTTTGAGTATTCCATAATTCATGAAATGTTTACCCTTGCCCATCCTATCTTTAAAAAAAGACGATGGCTCAGACCCGACTGACTACAGGCCTATTGCCATTACCTTATTCCTGTACAAAATGATGGAAAATATTATCAACCACCAGTTCCAATGACGGGGTGCTGGATTTCTGGAGGCCCTGTACTTTGGCGTAACGTTTTTTAATGAATCTTCAACAATCTTGAACAAAATGCTAAAAGGTAATATTAAGCTATCGCAAAAAAATGCTGGTGTTAAATAGGATTTAAAAAAAACTTTTATATATTTTTAAATAAACCAAATAAATCTCATTCTCGTATTCATTATTTTGTTTACAGTAATATAACCCCACGGTTGATAACTTATATCATGAATATATTATAAAGTTATAAGTAAGTTGTGAACACGTTATCAATTCAGAGCGGTGAGGAGTCGGGAGCGGACATATTTCATGGGAATGTGGAAATGTGATGACTTGTTTGTTGGATTATTAAATGTTCAAATTGTATTTAATATCACTGATTGTTCTATTTTTCTTTAATGCATAAAAGCTTAGGTAAAATTATCATATTATTATTTTATTTGTAAGATATTTACTAAGATATTTGTAACTTACGGTCTTGACAGAATTATATCCGGAATCTGTATAGAACCTGAACCTGTACTTGTACGGAAATACGTTATTTTTCACTATATAAGAATAAATAAATGGCGCCGTATTCACGCCGTATTTATGTTTGAAGATTTTAGTTTATTATAATAAATTTGGGTAGAGACCCATTAGTTCTCTAATGAAGATATAGATAATCCAAACTTCGACATCAGTAGTTTTTACTCAAAAAATTACCAGTCCATCGTCCACCTTATCTTCAAAATAAAACGCGTGTGAGGAGGTAAGTAAGGTAGAAATCATGTTTTAGAATTTCGCAAATACCTACTACATACCTATTATTTCACAATTTAATAGACAGACTATATTATATACATAATTATACCTTAGCCAGCTCAGAATCTCATCCGTGAAACTATAAGGATTATTTAAACAAGTGTGTGTGTGTGTGTGTGTATGTGTATGTGGAAGTATGTGTAACTGCCGTCCATCTATCACAATCCTTGTGATGTTGTTTGTATATAAAAAGGACCGTTGTTACGAATATGAATTACCACCCCAAAAGTTAATTAGTTAAAAAATATATTTTTCTGCATAAAATGGAAACGTTTATTAATTATCCTCTCGTCTATTTAACTAAATTGTTATATGTTTACACAAGCCGTACAGTGTGGTCGCACAAATTAAATTTTATAATAATGAAATCTGGTAATAAGGCTGCGGTTCCAAAATACACATTTATATCATTTTCAGAAGCAGGAAACCTCACAAGTAAAATTATTATGATATGTTGCTGCCCCAAAAACAAATAGTATGAATGAGAGCCTTGATACATCTTTTTTTTATGTTATAAGTTAGTTTGAAATTTAGAAAATTTTATATTCTAAACATACTTTTTAACTCTGGCCACTCAAGATCTTATTATATAATGAAATACTTATTATACAATGAAATATTTAAAAACTGTTTTTTCTTGATTTCTAACATCTCTAGAACTGTTAAATTAAAATCGCATCGAAATACTACACAGGGAATGTAAAGAATTTATCTCGACAAGAAGTTACTGCACTTTGTACTTACACAAATGTCCTTAGTATTTATTGAATCAGGCTCTGAAGAAATGTTGTATAATATTTTAACAAGCGTTTTCCCTACTTTATATTTTCAAAACGATAATCTTTCAACGAATACCTACCGTTATAAGAACCCAAGCTTTGCTTTAATTAACCGCGCGGCTTCATGGATACAATTTTTTTTCTCATAACTTCGAACTTAAGTGAGACGGCGTATTCTGAAAGAGATAGCGCTTATACGAACATTCAAATAACTTAGCCAAGCAAAACCAGAAAAAAACAAGGTTTTTTTTATTTCTTATTTTACCGCTCATTTGGTTTAGTGGTTAGCGCAGACGCCTAACGTATAGCGACGTAATGGGGCTTGGGTTCGATTCCCGACAGGGATAGGCATGGATATGATGAGCATACATGTCTGTATTTCTAAATTTGATCCTTTATTAAATATATTCTCAGTATTTATCATTATAAATATATGCATTTCTATGCACTTGTATCGTTGTCTAACATTCTTAACACAAGCAAATAATTTGCTTACTTAGGGGTTAGATCAATTTGTGTAATTTGTCTTAATAATATTATTATTATTATTATTGTGTTAAATTACCAAGCAGTAAAACCTCATGCATACTCATTAGAGTAAAGAATTTGTTATCTGTTCTCTGCTATCCTTCGTTCATGTAGCATTCCTACGTAGCGCTTCAAATAAATTGCAGAGTGCTTTGAAATAACAAGAAAGCAATTTAAACGAGCTTAAAATATTTCACAATATTTTGAATACAATAAAACAACATAACATTTTATATGTATAACAAAACACAAAACGATTCCTTACTATGATCATTACTTATTAACTTTCCCTTCAGTTCCTTCGTCGTTCTTGTTTTTTTTTTTTAAGTCATATTTTATTTGTTGTTATATTTATTTTACGTTTGTTTGTGTTTTATTATATTTATTTAATTTTAGTAATTTGTTTCAAATATTTGTTAAAATATATTATTTTTATATATAGGTATCTAAGTTCAGAGATAGACAATTGGACCCAAGGACACATAAAATACATCCTTACCTTATATAAAATACTACCCTTGGTTGAATTGCTACTTACATATTAAGTGTTCAGTTTTCATACTCTAAGGTTTTACGTAGTATCTAATTGTTTTAGCGTAAAACGCTTGACTTATGTACATTTCTTATAACGTGATATAAAGTACTTATTCTGAATATGTGGGATTAGATTAGATTTAACTCACAAACGTTTATTTTAGGAATGCAGTACAATGTACCTGAATACTTTGAGCTTGTTTTTCAGTTTAAACTAGATACGGTTCCAATTAGATTTTCCTCTTTTTAACATCCTTGGTTCGATATTAATTTCTCATAAAAAAACATAATATAACACAGTTTGTTGTTGTTGATAATGAAAAGCAAATATTTCTCCGCAACAATATTTTTAAGAATCATTCTGTGTATTTCTTTGTTTAATCGACAACCTTTATTTGCCATACTTTTTTTACATACACACCTCGGTCAAGGGGATGATGATGGTGGTTATGTGAGACTCCTACTCACTATACCTGACGGTTGCCGCCGCCGTCATAATGGGACACCACGGGATCCCCTTCCCCCCACCCAAGCCTGCTGCCTCTGAAGGGGGCCGACACCTCCTTCTGGTCGGACTCGGTCTCAGGAAATCAGGTGTAAAACCCGATTCGACCATCATTGACCTTGTCCAGCCCCACCGCGGTAGTCTGCCCGAGAGGGGACTACCAGTCAAGGCCCCCTGGAAGAGCACACTTCCATAAGACCCAGTGATGCGCAGGCAACCTCACACTGCAACACACTGGAGTCGAACGTGAGTCCGCTCACGTAGGGGGCCCAACGTCGAACCCGACAGACCTTTACCGCCGGCCACGATGATCAGCCGAGACCAGCAAGAGAAAGACATAAGTCGGGCACCCACCACGCCCAGACTAACCATCACCAAGCGCAACCGTGCCGTCGCACTCGAAAACTATTAACTTACTAACTATAATATATAAAAAAATATAAATACTACCAACTATAGCCATGATAAAATTACTTAAATATTAGCTATGATTAAATTTATATATAAAAGTAACTACAGTAAAAATATATTAAAAAAAAATCTAGAATTAAGAAATGTCTAAGCGTGAAAAGACAAAAGTTTTTTGTGAGGATTATATTTTCGTTTGTATATAGGTATGTAATTACAAGTTATCGTTTGAAATAAAAATAAAATCACATTGTCGGGGTCATGATTTCAGGTCTCGTGGCAAGTATTTAACCACTTTATTTATAGAATTGAAAGAAATCCCTTATTATTATTATCTTCGTTGACATAAATCACTTTATAACAAAATTTTAACTAGAACGTACTTTTTAAATATACCTTAACCTTTCTGAAACCCTTCCCAAAACATTCTAATTTTAGTTAAAATTTTATGATCAGGATATAGAGCGAATATAGTTCAATTTGTAAAACATTATTCTCCACTTTCAGAGACGAGCAACAAAGTTAAGTCCTATTTGCGTACGTGTTTCGTTCACCTTCATTGTAACTGTCTCGTCAAGATACGTGTCGACATAACACATCGGTCGCCTGAAAACAAATATATCGTTTACATTTTGTCGCTTTATAGCCTTATTGACTAGGCAATATCGGATATAAAATATATGTATTCAGAAACGGATATCTTTTGTCCAAGTAAAAGATATTCATTGACAATATATTTAGAAGCATATGTCAGAAAACAAAAAAAAATCGAGACATTTGCATTAAGAACAGAGTTATTTAAATATTTTTTTCCAATGTCTTTTGCTTTTGATTTATCTTTAATCTTTGGGCTTTAATAATAAATCAAATCGTTAGGTAGTTGATTTTAATTCTTTAATTTGTAATAGTACGTAACTATACAATAATAAAAAAGAACAATTGAACTACAATACAGTACATAAATTCTTCAGAACCTAATAATGTCGATTACATTCGTAACTCATAAAAGTATTGAAAACATCAATGCACGGACTATTAAAAATATACCTGTTAAATATAACGACATATTTTTTATTTTTATATATAGAATTCTGATGTCTCTTCTTGTTATACAAGAAAGTTAGATTTGGACCTAATAGTACTGTTGTCGAGATCTAGAAATATTTTTTTTACTTCCCCACCACGTTTATGTATGTTTTTTGGACAAATTCAATAAAATAATCGTGAGCTTAAAATTAAGCACAAAATAAAACATAAAAATATTTTTTATTTATGAAGAGCTCTAACTCCATTAGTAACTATTATAAATATCTACCAATACTTTTAGAATGTATAATAAAACAAATTAAGTCCAAAATAATAAAGCAAAACGAAAACTTACTAAAAAGCTCTGGCGAGCTGCCAACTTACTTAAGGAATTGTAAAATAACAATTGAGTAAATTTGTTGACCTAGACTTGCAATTTTGTATTTAAAGAATTTGTGATCTTTTATCGACTTAATAACAAAATTCTTGGCTTCACTTTGATAAACTTATTCATACTTACATCTGCCTAACTATCTACTTTTACAACTGAAGCTGTAGTCCTGGTCTTCCACTCTTCAGTATACGACTATAAATTTTGCAGAAATTAATATACTAACTGTAAAAATGTTTTGCAATTTAGCATCCTGCATTTACGATCTTCACAACATAGCAATAGAGTTATGTAATAAAATATTATATTATAGTCTAAGAATTTGAAGTTTGAATAAAAAGGTCTCCCTTTGATTAATTTATCATTCTATATTTGATCGTCTTTATCGAGACGGTGACAGCTTCTTTCGAAAACCAGAAGCAATTATTCTCCTGTATTGGTAATATAAAAACATAACACGTGATGTCTAAATAAAAGAGACACTTTTTATAGCAAAATGCGGGAAAATAAAAACTGACTAAGATTGTATTCACTTTAAAACAGCAACCTCTAAAGACAAATCTATATCATCCCAGCCGCAGCTCTAACGGCACGTCCAGACAGTACACATATTATAAGTGTACACAGTTGAATGATTTCCATACTAAGAACGCAATAAATCATAATAATTGTGGAAGTACAGCATAATATATAGAGTTCATCATGAATTTAATTCACTTATATGATTTTGAAATATTATAAAAATCAGATACCTTAACTATGCTTAAAAAAATCAAAAGTAGTCGATGAGTTTCATTGAATATTAACATTTTTACATTACGTTGAATTTATATATGAGAGTGTCTTATAACCTTTTTATACCACATTTACCACGGGTTCTGACAGTTCTAGAATATTCATGCCGATGAAACCCGGGCAATAGCTAATATAACATACATATTACACACTCTCGTAAGCGTCGACTGCTAACGATGGTTTAACAAGACCCCTGCATTAAACTCTCGTTGGAACTTTGTCTTGGGCCTAGATCTGATTAAAAATATTAAGTCAATATAAAATAAAATCGATCAATATGTTGCACGCAGAACCCAGAAGAATCGATCTCTCAGGAAAAATATTTAAACGAAAATGGTTCTTGAATGTTTTGTATGATATACAAAACATTCAAGAACTGTATCTGTAATGAGTATCAATCTTCGTATAAGATTGATACTCATACTACGAATTGTACGAATTCCTATGGTTATTTGAAATTTCCTTTAGTACGTCATCACAAACATTTTACATCACGCATTTCCAAAATAACTGCAAGTGTAGTAAAAGTCAAAGAAACATAAAATTATGTTAAAAACATTAGATTTCTTTTAAACGCTGATACAGAACTGCTAATTAAATATGTTTTGTCAATGACATAAAGTTGACCGACATATTTGTTGCAAAAAAAATCATTAAAAAAGATTTGTTAAAACAGACTGTTTGTCTTTTTTATAAATTCAATATACCTACCTTATAATTAATTTAGGAAAAACAATCTTTACTTCAATTAATTTTATTAAAATTGTTCCCTAACTAATAATTTCGGTCTAAAAACAAAGTGCTTAATATAATCAAATAATAATGTTTTTTTTTGGTTAACAATTTAATTATATTTTTTTTTACAATCATCATTAATTTTATAAGTAAATATTTTCCCGTTGCTTATTTAATTTGATTTAAGCCTGTTATACAAAGTCTGTTAACATAACAGCTTAGATTGAAACATTGCTAATTAATTATTTAGTAAATCGAAATTTTATATTCTTTTCTTTATCTTTATAATTCAAATGTATTTAAATAATAAAAGTAAACAATAAATAATGTAAGTTCAACAATGAAAAACCAACAAGTACTAAAAACGAATTATTCTTACGTAACAGTGCCTGATTAGTATATTATATTACGTAACTTCCTACAGCTTGCAAATGCCCCATATTGCCGAACATTGACCTAATTAGAAACCCCTAGAGTATCGGATATGCATATCTCGTCATATGAAAAGGATATGTATTACTGAGAATAATATTGCTGGCTGCTATGAAATATAATACACTCACCGTGTAAGTCCGCCATACTTCGAGGTCATGAATAGCAGCCCCGAAAGGGTTCGAAACTTGTTCGTTGTAGTTAATTTAATTGACAGTTAATTTAACAGCCGGGTAAATGCAAATTTAATAGTAATTATAATTACAAAAATTGCTGTCTGTTACTTGTGCGTTCATATAAATTTATTTTTGTTTAGTCTAAGATATGTTAACCTATTAAACAGATTTTCTATTTAATTTTAGTTATTCTGGGAGTATCTGGGAGACCATAACGTGGTTCTGCCAATTGCGCTACCGTATCGATACCCACTTCGATAAATTTAGAATTATATATTTAATAATTCCTATTGAGAAGGACATATATATTTATTTATAATGTTGCTTTACAATTATATAACCTGTTACCTGTAAATAGGCTTCTTGGTTGCCTCAGCTTTATTGTATGAAGATGAAGGTAATATAGTCAAATTACTAGTATTATTGTAGTCGTATTATTATTGTTTAAAATGTGTGTCTCGCCATCAAAAGGGCTGGCTGGATTTTGTTACTTTCCAGAAAAGAAGAAAATGATTATAAGGAAGCCTAAATGCTGTTCACAATAATTCTTAATTATTTCTTAAAAAGGAATCAATGCTACAAAAAGTGTCACAACCAAAATCAAACATTAAGAAACATATAAATATTATAATATTGTTAATATTAAGCCCCTTATAAAATTGTTTTGTATATTTGTTCTTAAATAAATTTCTATATTTCTACGGACGAAGGTTCGATAGCGAAAGATGATTAAAAATAGAAGTAATGCCCTCGTCAAATCTGACTAGTGAACCGATTAATGGCATAGAACCAGTCTTTAGAAACTTTTCTTTATTTTTAGTATAACGAAAACAACATTTAATTAAAACAGAATTTTAAAATACTACAGAATATATCTTTAAGAGTAAACAAATACCATCTTATGATAATACAATGATGTTTTTAATTCGAAACGAAACGTCCGTTTTAACATTTTTAATATCCATTGGTATATTATATAGATATATAACAATAATTGGTTGACATCTGATTTATAAAAAGAAAAAATATTAACTACTGTTATTACTACAATCCCTCATAATCGTTAAGTTTGTAAGAAGTTATAGGCCATCCTGAAAGGTCTAGGCTACATTATTAGTTAGGGTCCAGCAGTAGACTACATTATTAGTTAGGTTCCAACAGTAGGCTACATTATTGTTAGGGTCCTATAGTGGGATTGTCCAGTAAAGTCCAGTAACCTTGAAACTTGTTATTTCATTTTTATGATGTATTAAATCAACATTTTTGTGTTTTATGCTAACACGCTTTTATGCTACTGTGTACTTTCCATCTATAGATAATTATTTCATAAGAAATATATCAACAATTTAGATTTAAAACAAAATTATATAGAACATATTTTTATTTACATGATTTTTAATTAAATATATAATACAATACCTTTTGTTCTAACATTCATTAAAACTTTTTAAACATAATCTTTTTTATAAAAACCAGCTGTATTTGCCTGAACTAATTAATTTTTAAATTGTTTGTGTAAGTGCTATTTGTTCCGTATTTAAAAACTTCTAAGCTACGCAAAAGTAGTTCAAACATTTGTTTTCACCCTGTAAATACTTCCAGCTTATGTACATATTTAGTTATTCGATTTTGTTGATTAGTGCGCATTTCATTTTATAACTTTTTTCTCGTTATAATAATTGTCCAATGCACGACGGGTTGATTAAAAGACTCGAGACTCGAAACTCTACTGACACTCGAAATTCACTAAGTATCGTTTGTTTTTAATGTTTCATTTAATAATTCTTTATCTTTATTCTACATATGCTTCCCATACGTTTAGGAAAGTAGCGAACTATGAAACTGGCGGATTTCTCTTAAGGTTTAGTGGGAATAGTAAAACGTTTTTGATCTCACACTAAATGCCATTCGACTTTAAACGGTATACAATTTCCTATTTAGTGCATTCTGCTTAAAATTATCAATGTGATGGTCGGAAGCTAGTTTAGAACGTAGTACATTTAAGCTATCTTTGAAATGAAAATAACTATAATTATATTTCAACATATAAGTATAAATAAAAACACGTTATGGCCTCTTACCGCATAGCCTAAAATTCAATCCCTAGCACCTGATACGTGGCGTTCCCCAACAGTGCGGTTCTTCAGGTACTTTTTACTACGAACCATGAAGATATGGAATGAACTTTCTTCGGCGGTGTTTTGAGATCGATACGACATGGGCACCTTCAAAAAAGCGCCTAAGTACTCCTTTTGCAAAGACCTGCAACGCTCTTGTGCATCCTCTGATATTGCAGGAGTTCACGGGCGGCGGTGATTACTTTACAGCAGGTAACTCGCAGGCTCGTTTGCCCACCTTCTTAATATAAAAAAAACAAATAGGATTTTAAACTAAGTTTTCATCAAAGTAAAGTACTTCATGAATTTCAGATTAAATCTTTCTTCAACACCACTTTCAGCACTTTTTAATGGGCCATTTTAAAAGTCCGCTCTATGAGCGATATAATTTTTTGCTATATTAATGATATTCAAAAAGGTTTTCCGGGAAAGATGTAATTCTTCAAATTGATAGTAATAATATTGAAATAAATTATTTCATTTAAAAAATTTGTGATTTTATGTAATTTAGCATGTAGTTTTACTCTTTTCGTTTATAATCTAACATATACAAAAAACCCTCTTACTAAAACTCTATCTTTTTTAATAAAAGGATATGTACAGTGGAGGACCGCGTTACATCTTTGGAGCGTGAATTTCAAGCGCGAGGTGACGAGTCTGAAACCGATGGGGCTATTCAACAATTAAGGGAGGATATAAACGATCGTGAGCAGGCGATGCTGCTCAATGACATCATCATTGCTGGCGTACCTGAGCAAAGCGGTGAGAATGTGATGCATCTGACACAAGCTGTCTCAAGCAAATTAGGAATCATACTTGAATCTCGCGATGTAGTTAGCGCCGAGCGCGCCGGCCCGCATCGTTTGATGACGACGGGTGAGAATCGACGTCGCCCGCGACCTATTATAGTACGGCTGGCGCGGCGTGTGCTACGCGAGAATATGATAAAGGCAGCGCGAGTGCGACGGGATACGGATACCTCCGGAGTGACCGACGGGAACCCGTCTAGAATTTATGTAAACGAACACCTAACTCATATCAACCGGCTTCTATTTTATAAGGCGAGGGAAGAGGGTAAACGTCAGGGTTGGCGTTATATTTGGACTCGGGACGGGAGAATATATATACGTCGGGCGACAGACACAACGGCGCAACGGATACGAACAGGAAAGGACATTCAAAAATTTTTTTGCATATCTTGAGTTTGTATGTCATTTGTATAATATCAAATTCGAACAGTTATGTAATAATTACGATAACTAATTTAGAAATAATTTATTCATATGTGATAAAAATAGTTAGAGGGTTTTGGATCATGTTTTTACTAGGTATTCTGCTACTTTGCATGTGTTCTACAGCATACGGTAATTTGTGTTTTGTAGTACTGAATAATCGTTTGAAACTTTGCAATGTTGGTAATGGTATTGCGTCCCCATATTTCTTTATAGCGAGATTGAAAATATTGCTTGAGGTTGGTATCAATCTTATATTCGCCGTGTACATGTTAAATGTCATTATCATCTACGTTAAATTAATTTATTTTACAAACAGCTCTTATTTTATCTTAAAAAGTTTATTATATACATATCCAGGAGTATTTACGTATGTTTATAGGTGTTTATTTATATATGTGGACATTTTATGTATATGTATGAGTGTGCGTGTGTACATATATGTATATTTGTATTACATTATTCTTATTATGTGTATAAATGGTTAAATTGGAAAGAATTTCATTAGGTTTATTTAACCCTGGATCGCTTGTCTCTCACCATGAGGAGTTCGTTGTGATGATGGAGCGTCATATGGTTGATATAATTGCAATAAATGAAACCTGGTTGCACCCGGGTGAGGACGGCCGAGCTCCTCGTCTTCCTAGTTACCAATTACGTCATATACCGCGGGCATCGGAGCTAAGATCGAGAGGTGGTGGCGTCGGCTTTTATATAAAACGGGGGTTACACGTGCGCACGCTCGTGCATCCCCAAGCGCCTACAGTTGAACAGATGTGGATTAAAATGAAATTAAATCAAAAGTTGATTATTGTCGGAACAGCATATCGCCCCCCTTGGGTTAACACTGCAACATTTCTTGATGCCTTATCTGATACCATTTGTTCGCTACCCTATTATGACAATATATATTTGTTAGGGGATTTCAATATAAACTACTTAAGCAATCGTGACCCTCAAAAGTATGCATTGGATGTATTTCTTTCTACCCATGGCTTAACGCAACATGTTAACCAACCTACACATTTCAGGGCTAATAGCGAGACATTAATCGACCTCTTTTGTTCAAATACAAAGATTGATCGTGTCGGGGTTGAATGCGTGACAGGGTTTGGAGGTCATGCATGACGAGATATGTCCATATAAGACCACTTCGTTTAGGAAAAATTACTATCCTTGGATTACATACAACATTAAATTGCTAATGCGTCGCAGGGACGAGGCTCATGCTAGGGCTAAGCGGTCAAATTCGGATGTACATATGGAGTACTATAAAAATCTAAAATCTGAAGTTGCGCAGGCCGTATCTAGAGAAAGGCATGCTTATTTTAATTTCCATATTAATTCCAATTTCAAAAATTCTAAAGTATTATGGAAACATCTAAAGAATATAATAAATGTAAAACAGAAATATACTCATAGTATACCTGAATATCTTAAAGACCCTCAAGAGATCAATAAAAACTTTCTCAGTGTGCCGGGTACAAACTGCGTAACAATTGACACAATAGATTTTTATGAGTCACGCAGAGGTTGTTCCGTGCCATTCAGCTTACAGCCGACAAATGAATTAGAAGTTTCAAAAATAATTCGCTCCTTAAAATCAAATGCAATTGGTATTGACGAGATCTCTTTAGATATGGTACTATTAACATTACCTAGTACGTTAACCACTTTAACCGGAATTGTTAATAGGTCAATTTTAACAAGTACATTTCCTCAAATATGGCAGACGGCTGTAGTAAGACCGATTCCGAAAAAGGAAAACGTAAATGACATTAAAGATCTGCGGCCCGTTAGTATACTGCCTTGTTTATCAAAGGTATTGGAGAGGATTGTATGTAATCAATTAACAAAATTCTTAGAGTCTAATAAAATTCTACCAGAGAAGCAATCAGGCTTTAGAAAATATCATAGCACAACCACAGCATTGTTAGATGTCGTAGACAACATATTGTGCGCTCAGGATGTGGGGAAGGGCACGATCCTTGTATTATTGGACTTTTCTCGTGCCTTTGATACTATAATCAGGAAACTGTTTCTCGCTAAGTTAAAATATTACTCGTTCAACTCTGAAACTATAAAATGGTTCGCTAGTTATCTACAAAATAGAAAACAGATCGTTGAAATCGTCAATGATGATGGGTCAAGAAACCGATCAGACTGTAGTTCAGTAAGTAGGGGAGTACCACAAGGATCAATTTTAGGACCTATATTTTTTGCGCTATACTGTGCCGATATTGTAACTCAAATAAAAAATTGTAAACATCATATATACGCTGACGATATACAGATGTATATTTCCTTTAAAGAGTCAGAGGCTAGTGTGGCTGTACAAAAGCTAAATGACGATCTCAACCGTATCTCAGAGTGGTCAGAGTCTCATGGCCTTGTGTTGAATCCAGGCAAAACGAAATATATGATACTGGGTACAAAAGAACAAATTAAGAAAATCAGTAGTTTGAATCCATTGATACATATAAGGGGTGAAAGGATAGAACGTGTGACAGAGGCACGTAATCTAGGGTTAGTGTTAGATGAAGGGCTAAGGTTTGAGAGGCATACCATAAATACAGTTCGTAATTGTTTTTATAGGCTAAAAGTATTATACCAGATAAGAAACGTTCTTAGTAAAGACATGCGAGTAAAGTTATGTGAAATGATTATTCTTTCAAAATTTAATTATGCAGACATTGTAATTGAGCCTAGATTATTTGCACGTACTAAAAAGCTTATACAACGGGTACAAAACGCATGCATGCGGTACTCCTTCAATATACCACCTCGTGCGCATGTTTCTCCATATATTAATGACGCACGCATGATTAGGATGGAATATCGTAGGCGATTGCATCTTGCAACCTTACTGTTCGACATTGTCCAAAGTAAAGCCCCTGTGTACTTGTACAATAAATTGACTTGGACAAGGGAATGTAACAGAAATTATACAACGCGAGCATCATCATATATGCTCAATGTACCCATGCACCGAACTGCAGCATTCCGTGGTAGTTTCCGCTATGCCGCTACGAAATGTTGGAACGACTTGCCACCTCCGCTTCGGGTCCTGAAAACAAAAAATACTTTTCGTTGCAAATATAAAATACATTTATATAAATTACAACTCCAGCCCTCATAAACGATAATTTTTATAAAGTAATAAATATATATTTTTAATGTATATGTATATATGTGTATATGTGTGTATGTATGTGTATGTGTGTATATGTGTCTATATGTGTATATATGCATATGTATGTATGTGTGTGTATGTGTATATATGTATATGCGGATATGTATATATATGTATGTGTATATGTGTATGTATATATATATATATATATATATTTATTGGGTAATTATGTAATATAATATAATATAATATACTTGCCTACTGACGTGGCCCTATCGCGAAGGATAGGTTAGTCTAACACGGGTTGCGGTGACCGCCACGAAGAAACCGTTTGCTTTTGTTCAGCTGCATTGCTCGACCTCGACGACGTAACTTCGGATATTCGTGTTTTATTTTATTTTATTTTTATTATTTTTGCTAGTTTCTGACTGTTTTGTATTTCGTATTATAATCTTTTGTAGAATTTGTTTGTTTTTTTTTTTTTTGTATATATGTATATCTCCGTAATATCTTAAAATAATATCTAGTATTTAGTTTTTTTTTTTTTTTAGTTAATGTCTATTTATATGTTTATTGTATTTTCTTATTATAGCTATTAATATGTATATAGTATTTTAGTATTTAATTTAAATGATACTTGTCGCGCTATTCATAGTATTCATAGTAGGGTATCACTGAAAATCAGTTCTGGGTTTATAAAACCCAACTCAAAGCTGAGTGGTACACCTTTTTGGGGATGCAATGTCATAGTCAGCATTTATTTATTTTTTTTTTTTTATTATTTAACTTTAATCTTAGGTAGAATATTATTATTATTTTTTTTGTCTTAAATTATGTATTTTTTTTTATTTTAATGTGTTTTTTTTTTATTATAGTTGTTGATTATTTTTATATTTATCTAAGTGTTGCCCATTTTTTTTTTTTTTTTATATTTTATGTTTTTTTTTTTTGTAATTCTGTGTGTAAAGATGGCTGTGATTTGTTGGCCCCAAATAAATGTGTTTTTCTTTTCTTTCTTTTCTTTTCTAACTATACCAAAAGGTATTCAACTTTATGCCCCTATACTACAATAATTTATTTGACGCTATTATTACTTAAGTAGACATTGCTATTAACGATAGATTGTAAATATTAACACTGACCGTTTGCAGATTATGAGCGGTCATAAAAAGTTAAGCTATAATAACTTATTTGCTTTATTACTCTCTAAAACAGAATAAAACACTTATATGATATATTATTTACATTAGAGGTAAAGAGAGTTTGAAAATACTGTACTTAAAAAGAAATGGAGAGGTTTTACATGTTTCTTAATTACATTTTCCACTCAAAGCAACCTACATTTAAAACAACTAAGTGCATCCGGTAACAACAATATAAATTTTATAAGCTCTTCATGTATCTGGATATCATAGAAAGATTTTTAAAAATTAAAGTAAGTAGATTAAGATACATGACTAAAATTCAGAAGTATTCAAAAACCGTTTAGTAATCGATTATATCTATTTCATAAAAAAACATTATTCTATACATTTTTATTGATAATTGGCTTTTAACTACAATTTTAAAGAAGTGCTTGTTGAATCTAATTGCTTTTTTATTTATTTATTCTTAATTTTTTATTTTTATTATTATTATTTTAAGATTATTATTATTATTTCAAGATGCACAATTCTTAATCCCTGATTTGAAATTATTTATATAAAGAATTAAATAAATAAAAGTGATCTATTTCTATTTGTTATAACAAAAACACTTAATTAGATCGTTTACCATAATGTTGCGACTATTCATACTCACTTGCAAATTTGTAAAAATGTATGAATAATTGAGCTATGGTAAATCTAAATTTATTTAGCTTTAAGTAATACTGCACTTTTAGCAAAAATAATATCGTCTAATTATTTTTTGCGCATTGGGTATATAAATAAATCATAGCATAGTAAATCCTAATCTGTAATCCATTAGAAAACATATTGTAGCAACTGATTTATTGGACACCATCCCATTTACTCAATATACCAAACTGTCAAACGCTACTTCTTATATTTGCTACTTCCTATAAACGCAAATCTTATTGTCACTATAGTGACAGTAGGAAAAACAAATACACTTATATATATTTTCATGAAACTAAAACATCTTTTATCTTACAAGTTCTTTAACAATCATTTTTATATTATAATTTAATGTTATTTAACTTTTGGGTTGCATGAAATATAATGGGTCCTAGAATTTCAGGTGGAACTTTCGTAAAACATAACATACACTTTCAAAACTACTATCAAAATGTATTTTTTTATTTATTATTTTTAGATAAAAAAAATATGGTTGCCTGTAAAGTCGGTTTTACGGGCGAAGATTTACGTGACCACGTCTTTTTCTCGGTAGAATATTTATTGATATGAATATTATTAAATTGCACAATATTTTAATAATTTGAGTGATTTTGTTGAGGATAGGACGATGAAGACGTTGTCACGTAAAATCATTTTATATATTATTTATTTTATATTATATTATTGATGTTATTATTTTTTACAAAATTTATTTACAGACTTTTTCGATACATCAATTAGTTGCGGAGATATCGATCATTGAAGTTATTGTTTGCTACCAGTATTTTATATATTTATTTTTTTCAGTTATAAAAAAATACTATTTCCAATTGTGTCTACCAAGTATGGTCACATGTACTGGCCTACATATTAAATAATAATAAGTACAAATAATGTTATGTGACGTCACTTCTGATTTTATATATTTTAATATTTTTAATTTTAAAGAATTAATTTGAAAATCAAAACACTTATTCAGATCGAAGGTTCAAATTTTTGCTAAATAAATTTGAAATTAATTAAAATTTGTAATTGTAAATAATGAAGTTGAAAATTAAAACATTTACTTAAATTAGATGTTAAAATTCTTGCTCAACACATTTTAAATCAAGTTTTCTTATATCTGCCACTTTTTCTTAATATTTGTAATTTTAAAGAATCAATTTGAAAATCAAAACATTGCTCGGCGGACCGATCATGTTTGAGTGGGAGAGAGACGCAAGGCATTCTATGTGTGTGTGACTCATCGTTACGTTACCGGGCGTTACACTTTTTCATAAGTGACTCCCAGTATAACCTAATTTAAGACGTTGTCACGTCAATAACAAAACCCCAAAAACAAATTCTAAATAACCTGTAAACAAAGAAATATACTTCATTAGAAGTAGTATTATTTTTTTTCACATATAACACAAAATAAATTAATATTTTGAGATTCTTTGGCTATCTTAGTATAAACATTCAGCCTCGATGATAGCTATGATTTCAATATATTTATTGATATTTATTTGATATTATGTTTTGTATATGCGAATAAATTGAAAGCTATTAGAAATCTTGCACGTAACTCGTGTACATAACAATAAAACATAATCACCCAGAAAACAGCTTGTCAAAATACCTTATTTTGATTATTTTATTTAATACATACTTGTATTTCTAATGAATGGTTTTTTTTAATAGTGGAAATTAGTTCATTTTTTTTATAGTTATGATGATTTGTCGTAAATTGGCCACATACGATTTAATATCTATCTATTTAGTTAAAAGTAAACTAAAGGAGGATAGATCGTAAGGTGAACAGAATATTAATTGTATTGTTTGAATAATTTTCCTACAAATTTCCCACTGTTGTTTTACAAGCCCCATTGGTCTAGTTATACCTTAATCACTAATATATTCAGTGTATTTTCTTTGTTATGACTCGAGTTGATGGGCTGGCAAACGACGAGGCGTTCCACGTGGCGGTAAGTATTTAAGTTTTGTAATCACTAAGTACGTATTCATTTTGAACATAATCACACTATACACCTACTTAATTTTGTTTTTGACTTTGACAAAGCCATTGAATTCTAAAACTATTTCATAGATATAGAATAAATTTCCTTATAAAAAAAAAGATAGTTATGCCTATTGTTATTTAATGTATTTTTTTTATTGGATATTCGATTTTGAGTAATAATTTGATTGAAATTAGTTACTTTGAAAAACATTTTTGTGGCAAAACATGTGTCTGTACAATCTCATCTTAAAGCCACTTCAATGAGATTCTAACGAAATGTAGATGTACCTAAATACATAAAATGAAAACAAACGCGTTATGCTATAAATTACTATTATTGTAAGTAATATATAACTATACTATAATATATACTAAGATCGGTTTGTTGCTTGGGTAAGTACCAATATATAAATTGAGTTTCCCAAGTTGAGTTATAGCTTTTGTTATAGTTCAGATAAAAGCCTCAATGGCGTCCTATAACAGACGTATACTACTAACGAATATAACTCCTTCTCCTACTCCTAAAGCATTTTTCGTTCGTTCACATTCATAACACTAAAATTTTTTAACACTGAATTAAAATGAACACTGAATTCTACTATACATTATAAGTTTAGAATAAGATTTAATAATTATTTTATTGCACTAAGAAAATGAATTTGAAAGTTGGTTACTAAATTCACAACAAAATATTAATAATACACATATTGTGTTTCAATTGAGTCAACAATGGTTAAGACCATTGTTGAATATCTAATGATTATCACAAGTTAATAACTAATAACGTGTAAATAGCAAAAAGTAAGAAGTAAGTTAAGAATAGAATCTTAAAGTTTAATTATAATTAGACTTAATTGCACTGTTATCATTTGTCACAGAAAATAATGGGTAAAATCTATGTACATAAAAACATCGATTATAAACAACTAACAAACTCAAATTAGAAATAAAAATTTTTAGTTAAATATTTAGTAGACTTAATTTTTTGTACACATCCGGTGTAGATGACACCGGATGTATATTTTAATGATGTATAGTTTTAATTTTATTGTATCACAAACAATTAAATAATTTCCCATTTCCATTTGATTTTTGCAGAGAAATTATACTCATACGTTTATTCAAACCATATATATCTATTGCCGCAAAAATTTAATAAACATCTTCAAATCTTAGCATTTGAATGATGGGCAAACAAACAGATAATAATTTAAAAAAATATTCAGGGTCTTTACTAAGTTAGACGTAGCAATTACTTTATAAATGTTTAAGTCCAACTGTGTTACTAATATTTAAATAGACAACGTCTCTTATATTAATTCGTTTAATTATATAAATAGATAACGTCACCTAACTAGGTTATCCTTGTAAGTACAAATTATACTTCTGTTAATATCAGTCATAACATACTTGTGACAGATGATCTATAAAAATATCTTCATGAAGTAATGTAGTTAATAACGAGTGTGTAAATACTAAATACCAGCTGTACTCTGTCCACGAGCACTACAGAAGAGCGTTGCACGTTCGGAGTCTATTTCACAATCCTATTACTATATACCTTTTTTTAGATAGCATTGAAAAACCGTGCATAAAAAAATACTTTACAAAAATCTCTTGAGCAATTATTGATCAATCGTATTTTAATTATACCAGTTCATAGTATAATTCATCTCTGCGGTGGAGCAAAAGTTATAACATGAATATATTATAAAGTTATAAGTAGGTAGTATGAAGTCGGTACCAAGAATACTAAATGGGAATGTTGAAACTTTATTAATACTTAATGTAGCTTTATTGAATGAAAAGGGTGTATCGAATATGACTGAATGTTTTATCGAAGTCTAAGATCTACAGGCTTGTATTTAAAGGTGACATTTTGACAGTAGATTATGTTTATGATAATATTATATTTTGGTAATAATAGTTGTAAATACAGGATATTTTACCTCTTAAAGAGTTTTATAGGGTCATCTCCTATCTGGATGAAACTTTTATAGATTTTCATGTAATAGTTTTAAAAAATTGTATTTGCGCCTTTATTTAAAAATAAGTTAATAGGATGGTCTATTAAATGATATTTGAAGATTTTAATAAAAGAGATTTTTTTTAACTCTACCTTCTACACGTAAACGTAACGTACTACGAAAATAACAAAGAGAACATAACATTTAATATATTTGGAATAATGTATAAATAAATAAATGTAATAATGAGTTACGTGAATTTGTTACTATGTTATAAATGGTTATATGAACCAGACTGTGTGCACACATCCCTTTTTATTTATTTATTACAAGAACGGTATTAAGGCAATAAGGGTGCGTCTCCAAGGAGAACTTCTGCTTATATTATTATAACAAATGAAAATACCTTCTTGGAATATTAATTACAGGCTTTCTTTATTATGTTGTTAAGTTAAGAATTAAATTAAAAAAATAGGTACTTATTTTAAAATATTTTATTTTATTTAATCGTAAATGTCATTTTCACGTGAAATGTAAATACTCAAAGTCTACTTATTATTTTTATTCTTAAACGCAGAATTTAGTATTTTCATTACGTATATTCGTATCATTCTAGAAGTTTTGAAGAAATTCTTACTCTGAGAGTCTATGACAAAGACATTAGTTGACTAAATCTTCCGTTAGAGTCAACACTAAAGTTACATAACATATTAAAAGCTTAATTTTGTTTTGTAATACATGAAAAATAAGCAAAAAGTTTTCATCACAGTAAAAATAGCAAAAGTACATTTTATGTTAAATAAATTAAACCACAAAACATAAATCGAGTATTGTGAAATAATATTTGTCAGATTCAGTTTTGAAAACATATTATGCATTTTGTAAATATTTTATATCAATTATTTATAGTTATATCATATTTAAAAGAATATAAGTTATACCAAAAGTAAATAAAAAAAATTGAAAGTGATACAGTTTATTTTTTCATATGTTTCTAGAAACTCAAATAAGATCACTCGAATAGTATTTCACTTACTTACTAAAAAATCAAACACTGCACCCAACTCAATAATATTCGAAAAGCTTATTCGGTAAAAAATATTTTTTCATTTTTCATTTATTTAAATAAACGTAGTTCAATCTTTTGTAAACAGATATAAAATAAGCTATACTTTCATTCTATTTCTCATTCCAAATAAAGAATATATAAAGAATAGACATTTCAGTAATATATTTTTAGGTTTAATTACAATAACCTATTATATGTACAATTAAATAAGTTATACTGTACAATTTTATAAAATTATACTGTATGAAATTATATTTGAATAACGAGATTATTTAGATCCAATACACTTTTTATCCGACCCGAATATTTTTTTTCTATTACTTAAATTTTCAAATTTCCAAGTTCCAAATGTAAGACACCACGTTACTCATTAGTACCCCAATTTTACTAATAAATATTTTTTCCAAAGACACTTATTTACTAGAGAAATTGTTAGAAATTAAGTCTTTATAGACTCACAAAAGATAATTTAAACTGTACATACTAACAAAGGAACACACTCATAATAAAAGATATAGGAAGGGGCAAGGAGTTGGAAGGAACTAAGATAAGAACAATATATAATTGTACATAAAGAAAACATGAAAATTATAAATAATAATTTTCATGTTTTCTTTATTTCAATTGTTAAATATAAATTATTACGGCGGCAGCAACCGTCAGGTTTAGTGAGTAGGAGTCTCACATAACCACCTCCATCATCCCCTGGATGGAGGTGTGTATCCATGAGGATTCCTGACGTTAAAAAAAAGGACTTGTTACAGTAATACATATAGTTTTGAAATATTTTAACACTATAACACTTAGGTGAGGGTAATTTACAATTTCATAACCAACTTACAGATGCTATTATTTATACCTTACAATAAATTCTCATAACTAATAAAAGATTAAACATTATATTAATATATATAGCTTATAATTTAAATAATAATAAAACATTTAATAGTAAGTACTAAATTACATTCCATAATTAATTACGTAGGTGGCGCTACTATTGTATACTATTTCAAAACTTATGAACTAATAACATGTAAATTCCGATGTGTTTAACAATTAAATTATTATAAATAAATATTACTAACTAACTAGATAATGTAATCAAAATTATAACTGTTTTCTATTCCCTAACATTGGTCTCATAAGATCTTTGAATCTCTGCCAAATTTTAGATTCGACATACTTATCTCGCAATGTTTCCTTGTAAAGGATAATATACATTCTACGAACAAATTAGAATAATAAAAAATATTTGATGAATTTAAATGTAATTATTGCAAATATAAAAGTTTAAAATATGACCCCTTTTCAGGTGTCAACTTCAAACGCAGGGTAATAGAATAATTTAATGAATTTTAACAACATTTTGTTGGAGTAAGCTTATCCTTAAATAATATTTTTCTTTACATCCTTTTTACAAGAAAGGTGGAGGGTATGATAGCACGACATGATTAATAATAGAAGTTTTGCCCTTATCATACCTAACAAGTGACATGAAATAAAGGGACTTTTAAATTATATACGTCTTCGCTTTTTAAACCCTTGAAGCAAAATATACACGTGCTGAGGACAATATTCATATTATAACAGTTTTATTATGAGTCTGCTAATGATAACTAACGGCTATGGCTGAGATGTTTAGAACCACTAATACCTACCACCTCTACATTGCAGTACCAGTCGCTGCACCAACTAAGCTTCCGTGTCTTATATAACTGTCTTTCTCGAGGTCAATATCAATATCTCTAACTAATGTATCACAACTGAAACAATATTAGAAATTGAAAGCATGTTATCCAATTTTATTCTTATAAAATTTTGGATGAATAATTAAGTAATTCGCTGTTTAAGTTATTGATATTTATTTTTTAAATTATGTCGGATATTAAATTTTCTGTTTTTATATAATCGGATACATTATATACTGGTTATAACAGTCCATTTTTAAATAATGTCAATTTAACAAAACAAAACTTATACAACTACTTCAAAAAAATATCTACTGACATAAATGTGCCATAAAAGTGCCTGCAGGTTTTAATGTGATTGGTCAGTATATTATAATCCGCAACCTCCTACTGATCGCAGATGCTAAGAATTGTCGAACATTGACTTAATTAGAAACCTCAGGGGTAGCGCCAGGACTTAACCTTGACACTCTGTTATTGCGTTTGTATAAATATTTTTTATTTAATTCAATATTATTTAGTTTTTGATATAAAAACACGTTAAGTAAATTTTCGGAATATCAAAAGGACCCTAAAAACACTCTGTTTTTTAAAATTAATAAATGACATATATTTCAAAATATCTTTAAACATGTAAATCTTATTTAAATTGTAAAAAAATATAAAATTAAGAATAAACTGATACCAGCAGATATTTGAACTCGCGACCTCTGAGAAACCGTCCGACGTATTTATTTAAGATATATTTCGTAAATATAAATAAAATAATAACAAAATATAACAAATACTCGCTAAAATACATAATTGTAAGTATTTTTTCCATGTGCTAAGAAAATTCAAGAAGCGATTTAATATCCTCATTTATTATAATAAGATTGTTTCTTTTCAGAAAAAAATAATCCTCTTAGTTCTTTGATATTTTATTCATAGAATATTTGAAAAATATATTAAAACCCTATTATTTTGAATGAAAATATTTAATTTTGCTGTTTTTATACATTATTATATATATTACTCAGGTAAAAGCGAAGCGAAAATTTGACTGCTATGGGCGATAAAAAATAAAAGGTGGGTCATTAAATTAGGTAAAACAATAATAAAATGGCAATGACAAATCATTAAAAATAGATAGTTTAAAGAACTATTCATATAAAAGTTATTTCCTAGCTGGAGGGAAAAAAGCAATATACCATTGATATCAAAAAATATATACCCTAAAAAATCGTTTAACAAATCCATGTAGTTGTAATTTGTCAAGACAACAGAAATGATTAAATATTATTATTATTTTTCTTATCATTTAAAAATAATTTATTTAAAATATAATCAAAATATAATAATTTCTAATACAAGAAAATGAGCAGTCGAAGTATTTGAGTATACTTCGTTTGCTTTTACCTACTGTTTTATTTTGTTAGCTTTAACTATAACTTTAAACTATAAAAATAACCTATGATTAATATAGAAGTTATATTGTACATTGTAATATTACATAATTATATAATTGTGCACCCTTGTGGATTCAAAATAACAAGAAACTCATATTATGTTGAGCACAATTTAACACAAGACTAACTGTGTTCACGTCATTTTACACTACACCGTAGTTCTGTAAATTGTACTTCTACACCCATTTAAATGTTTCACTTAAGTGACGTATTGTCGATGAATGTCGAACTAACATGTAGTCGTTACTAGTTTTCGAGCGGATAGTCGAACTACAACAATTAAAACTTGGCCCGACGGTCTTCTAATGAAAATAATTAACTACTAACTATGCGTATTCAGTACTAACAAGTACATACATTGATAGTTTTGAATAATACATACATTTTTATAGCAAAACAATGTACAATGTATAACTGATCATACAGATAATAACCATTCTACCAACCATTCTACGGACACAAAAGTGTGATGGCTTGACGTTAATAACAGACCAAATTCTTAAATTAAAAGTTTCTCAACAATTTAAGACAATGTCTTCACCTTGAAATGATATTTCGTTGATTATATATCGAAGCTATATAGTCCTAATATTTTGAAAAGCTTTTGTATGTCTAACAACGACTCCGAGCATTTGAGACCTCCGCCTAGTGAGTAGTATATTATTACCAAATAGGGAACATGCAAAAAAATTTAAATGGTCTCAAATTTTTTTTTTTCGATAACTTTTTATCGTCTTATTATAATAAAATCATTTTTTTTAATTTACTAATCATTTAAGGCCATAAAATAATTTATGAAAAGTGTAAACTTAGGGAGCGAAATTCAAAATTCCAAAACGCGCCACCATTGGTCGAAAGGAAATGTGACGTCATTTGACACGCCATTCAATATATCGGCGTTTAAGTTCATACTGTGGTATCAGTGTGTTTGAGAAAAATAAATAATTTAAACCTATATTTTCGTGCTTAAAGGTTTTATTAAATGATACAATTGTTTAGGTACTCTTAAAAATATTTTCTAAATACTCAAACAACTCTAACAAAACAAATACCTACAAACTCTTTTTGAATAGCCGTTAGCATGCTACTACACAATATATTTTTAAAATGTTTCTGCCTCTGAATCATTTTTCACTTCACTTGACTCATATAAATAACTTGGTTGATAATCAGCAGATATAGAAGATATAAGAGTCTATAGAAGTATTGTCAGCTGTATTTTCAGTAAACAATTTTCTTTTTAAAACAGATAGTTTTACTTTTAAAACTGTTGTGTAACAATGTTGTGTGTTAAATGAGGAAATGGTGACAATGCTACATTTTTGTTTTTCAGCAGGTATATTTACATTGACACTTTTACTTCGGTTTAATATTAACTTGCACAGCTTAGTCACTTGGTAATTTATCTTTTATATGCGAAAAGCAAGATGGTGCCTTATGATCAACACATTCAATAGGAGAAGTACTGAGTCTTGGCTGATTAATATCACAGACATTTGTATGGGCAGTACTTGGACTTACTACCTACATCACTTCTTCGTAAAGGTCACCAATTTTTTTAAACACTACTTTTGACCGCTAACTCTTAAAAGGCTTCATTAACCGATGTCAATCTTTGCCTTTTGACTATGCACATTCTCATTCTACCGGCTGGTGTTTTTGCCACAAAAATATGCCTATAAGAAACAACTTCTTTCTTCAAACTTACATTACATCTTTCTCCTTGTTGTTTCGTTACACATATTTTATTTAATACAATTTGCTGTATCTTCCTTAACCTGAAATAAATTGGCAGACCATAAAAATTGCGTAAGCCAAAAAAAGATTACGGTTTTTATAGAAAGTTATACTGAAATTTGTAAGATAGGTTAGGTTAATTTTAAACTCAAATTTTCTAATATTTAATACTTACTATAAATTTAAACTATTAGATTAAACTTATTATAAATAAAGTATACTTACGTTAAATTGATCTTCACAACCATATAAACACGATTTAGGACATATATTATCCCTTTTAATTACCATACACCATTGTTTTTGTATTTTCTCATCTCTTGGAATATAAAAAACACTTTGTCGGGTGTTTTTCTAATACTATTTTTGCACTCCGGTACTATACAATACTCGTAAGATGATTTATATCTTCTTCCATGACTTGTAAAGCAATTAAAACTTAAAATATCTATGAAATAACTAAAAAGTTCATAGTAAACATTCACTGGACGTATCATTTGACGTCACGCAAAACGCGCAAAATGGCGGTGTTTAAACGGGTGAAATTTACTCAATGTTTTAATTTTCACTTTGAAAAAAAACTAGAATCTTTTCAAGCCTATTTATATTTTTTTCTACGATATAGAGAGGTAAATGATTAATTTACGTCAAAAAAAAAATACGTGAATGTTCCCTATTCTTTGTTGTTTCTAATATATCCAATTTATACCTTTACATCATTGTTAAATTTACAATATTTATGTTTTCTTGCAATAAAGAATACAGCTTTTGCATTGAAATTGCACTTTTGTATTCTGAAAATCTTAAAATCATTGGCATATAGAAATAAAAACACATACCGTAAACAGCAGAAGTTATCAATGTTAAACATATTGAATAACATAACACTAATTTTATTTAAAGAAATGTTACTAAAACTGAATAAGACAACGACAACAACCCATTGACAACGAAAGGCAATGAAAAATTATTTGAATTTGTTTTTGACCAAAACTAGGAAGTTACTTGTATAATGGATACGCCATTACCTTGAAACCTAGAATTTAATGTGGGAACCATTTAGAGGCGTTACCCAAACCAATATATACTATATACAGGGTTATTTGTAATTAGTTGACCACCTCTTGGAGGCAGCCTTTTTACTTCGATCTTCGACTCGACTTTTTAAAATATATATATTTTTTTTAATAAAACAGCATTGACGTAAAATCCTAACTACAAATGAAATAAGACATTACTACATTACATTAGTACATTATTTTACAGGTTTATTCTTTTATTTATGAATGGTTGGTTATTCATTTTCAAATAGCAGATAGAACATAATATTTGTATATTGGAATATAGTTCAAATAACATTCGTTCATTTATACAACCGCCCTCGCCTCCTTCTGTCCTAATGATTATGTTTATAGCATCTCAAACTTGTCAACCCACTTGGTTATAAAGTATTGAGTATATTAATATACTCAAGCTTCAGCAATTGGACTTCATTTATACAGTCCAATGTAAATAAACGGAACACAGGCTGAGAGTTTTAAGCTTAATAGAGTTGAAATTTATAGAAAAACGGTTTTTTGACCGCAGCCGGAACTGAAACAATATGTCAATAAAGAATCAATTTCATTTTATAATTCAGACACGATTACAGCTTACAGAATTACAAAATAACGTATTTTAAATAGGTATTTAAAATACGTTATTTTAAATACGATAAAGCTTTTATGCAGATGCATATAAGCTTTATCGGGACAATTATCGCTAAATTTAAAAAAAATAATGATTTTTTCCCCGGTAAAGTCTTTTACTTTTGTTTTTTTATTACTATTATATCCTCTATTTATTATGTCGTATGTCCGGGACATACTAGATTATTAGCTTCCTCGATAAATGGACTATAATATCCAAAAAAACAATGTACAATTGCTTTTGGTTTATTTTTCACTTACATATTTGGAATCATTAAATTGGACGTCACTGGGTTTTTATAAAAAACTTGTTGTATTAATAATAATTGAATACTAAATTAGACATTACCAAACCTAACAAAATTAAAGATTCGCGTTGCTTGATTTTCATATATGACTTGACTTGCATGATTGATGACTTGCATGATTTAGAATTTCTTAAAAAAAGATTTAAAATAGTTCCTGGTATGTGTGTGTGAGCCTGATGCTGGTCAATGTAATTAAAAAAAAATAGCACTCACTGACTTTAGACATTTGGAGCTCTGAAACCAGGGCTATCTCAGATTACCAAGCACTATTTGTCAATAGCAAAGAGAAAGACAGAATGAGATAGTCAGTAGTTTTAATACTGGATACAAATTATACAAATTAGATTTAATTGTAAAACTATTCTATTTCTTTTAATGGTTTTGCAGATAGATGAAGTCCAGGGAATAAATCAGTCCCTTCTAGTCAGTTTTACAGTTTTTGAGTTGTTGACTTCGCCTTAGGATTGGAAGTTCTTTGTACTATTTTAAGTTTATTTCTTATAAAACTCAATAAAGTTTGTATTTCAATACTTCTTTGATCGCTTACAAAGGTACGAGTAGTCTTCATGATTCAAGTAATCTTATTCGGTTCTTAATCTCAGAGGGCACAAAAACGCGTACTTATTAGTAATTAAATAATCCAACATTTTTTAAAGTGAAACTTTTTTACTTTTTATTATTATTTTTATGCATACAGAAGATTATTGACATGATTATGGTGTAACCACGAACCACAGTCTATATGCAGTATTTGATGCTACCCATGCTGACATTGATTTAAACAATTTACACTTTAAATTAACGTAGACCCGAATTTTTTGCAGTAAATAAATTACAAACATTGCTTTGGCTTAAAATTTATACAATAAAAACAAACCTTATACAAATGTATAAAACCACTCTTGCCGAATCAAAAGGGAATAATCTAGTTAACTAAGCCAATAAACGGGTGTACGTCCATTGATGCGTTACGTGCATATGCATATGTTACGTGCATGTGCATAACATAAAACAACAAATTAACAGACATGTATGTTTGTTTTATACACTTTTAGTAGTTTTTCTCTGTTTTATGCAAAAATAATGAATATAACGAAGACATATTCAGATAAATTTAATCAAATGAAATTCTTTTCCAAGGTTGCCACAATTCGAGGGGCCGTCGCCGAGAACCTCCTCGTGTGCCCGTCTGTTTCCTTTGTTGCTCGGATTCGTCCGGTGGCATCGGAAGCGGTACGGGCCGGTGCTCCCTGGGCAACAACGGTTAATGTGATCCTTCGGGTTTGCATTAGCCGTAGGCTAATACTCGGCGCGGGGTGGGTCGGCCATGGGGGCTTGTGCCCGGTTCATGGCTGGCTGGCGGACAGGCTACCTTTCGGGGTGGTCTGTCTGCGGGGTGGGCTCGGGCCTTTTGGCCTGGGCACTGAGGGTGGGAGGGCGCAGGCCCTCTCTACCGGGGACAGCAGCGAGGTCGCCCCTGGTACTTCTCTGTGCTCAGAGTGGACTGAGCTCTTCCTAGGGAGGGCTTCGTTGGGGGGTGGCGGGACGGGACCTCGACCGTTTTCCGGCCCCCGGAGGTTGAGTCGGATCGGGACACCTTCTTCGTTGAGGGAGTCCTGATTTGGCTCGGCCGGCTTGGGTGGAGGGCAGGGGAGCCCTTCGCCATTCAACAAGCCCCGGAGTGGGACGCGCTCAAGTCAACCAGGCGCGTCACTCCATGGAGGTGGTGGCCGCTCACGCGGCCTTCCGTCGGAGCAACGCGGATGTGTGCGCAAGCGTTCCCGTGGCGCTCCATTACGACGGAGAGGTGTTGACCGTCTGGTTTAGTGAGTAAGAGTCTCACATAACCGCTTCCATCTTCCCCTGGATGGAGGTATGTATCCATGAGGATTCCAGACGTTAAAAAAAAAAAAAAAAAAAAGGTTGCCACAATTCGTTCGTAGTTTTAAGTTTTAATGTTTATAAGGGTTTGGCATAACAAAACAATAAATATATATATAGTTCTTTTTTTATTTTATACATTAGGGAATTCGCTTTTTGTCTATAAATCTAAGAAGATTTGATGTCAAATGGTAAATTTACACCTATGTGGGTACTTGACACAGACGTCAATGTATACAATGAAGTATGTAATGACATACTCGACAATCCGAAACATTACTTCAAAATAACATTTTATTTAACTATTTACTGTATTTCAAATGCATTATTACATAAAACTATTAGTTATTAAAAGTATATATAAATGTACATATAAATACACATACATCGTGTCTCTAAATACAACGTCAAAAAGGTTCCAGAGAATGCTCATAGGATTTCTTACCAATTTTTAAAATGTTTTTACTATTTTTTTTAATTGTAGGAGTTTTGACATCCTCTACTTTATTTTGATTGCCGTCGCCATAATTTTGAAATAAAAAACAATTTTTTGTTGACAATTAGTTGTAGTTAAATTGAGATGTATATTATTGCTGAACTATGATCAGAATTAGTAGCAAGTTTGATGGATCGTAATTTTCAAATTGTTTAATAACTTGTCTGGTCACCAAAGTTTAGGATCGCAAGCCGCAGCAAACAGAGCTAACTACCATCTATCATTGGAGAGGCAACCGGGAATTTAGACGAACATCTAAAAGTAATATCCATAACTTAGAAACATACGACTATTAAATATATACCCGGGTGTATTAATTAATAAAATATTCGAATTTTGCCCAACTATTTTCGAACCTATTCGGTGTTCCGGTTCATAAGCTCGAAGCATGTCTTACTTGTGGCGTATGACCGGGTAAATATAAATTAAATAGTCGTCATGGTTCACGGAAGTTTAATTATAAAAATACGAAATTCAAATTAACTGTTCAATTATTTTTACTTTTAATGCAATCTGATCGAACTTAAAAATATAACTTTAACTCATTTTTTATTCATAATTCTACTATATTGTATGCCACTATTGTCCGCTTCACATGTTAGTTACACAGTGAGGACACAATTGTAGCCTGTTAACGACAGTTTAACAACGCCCTTTGTGAAACTGTCGTTGGTATTTTCACTGGGGTCTGCTTAGAATTGTCAATATGTCGGTCTGAATAATTTTAATGCTAGAAAGTGACACATACTACACATATAGATATAACCTATCTTTTAAATTCAAATTTTAGTATATCTATCTATACATATCAAAATAATAATCTTTATAATTATAAAAAAGAATATAACCATTTTTACGAAATATACACGGACAGATTGTTATATACATGTCACAGATAAAAATTATATAGAGAGGTAATGCAATAAGGTAATAATTTTATATCATAATGCATTAAAATTACGTATAATGATTTCTTTGTGTTTTTTGTTTTTGAATTTCGGGCTGTAATTTTTAAGTGGTATACAATAAAGTATATAAATAAATTAATTAATAAAAAAAACGTTTACACACACTATAATGCGACACAGTATACATATTAATTCATTATTTACATTGACACTGTCACTGTTATCTCTAGTATATATTAGTCTAATGTCAATTAATCTGTGGCCGGATGTATTAGAAAATAATAGATAGATGTGAATATAGGTGTATTGATTCAAATCCAAATAAACATGAAAACTTTAAATTTCATGTTTATTTGGTTTACGACGGTCAGATTAATGTAAAATTACTGAATTTAAAAACTTTTAATTTTGATTGTATAACTGAAATAGTTTTTTATTTTAATGCCAACTCTGTGGAACTTAATTGTCTCAGTTCTGTACATGATATAAACATATATTGATTTCATTATTTCATGAATGCTATAGAAAATAAAACTTGTCTCTAACATATTCTGTTTACGTAAAATACCCTTATGCATGACGTAAGACATTCCTATACAACAAACACAGAGATTCTCACGTGAAGCTGCGAAAATAAGTTCGTTGTTGATTTATAAAGTTGGTTTACCCGTAACTTATTTGGTTATTACGAGATCATGCAGCCAGGTTTAAGCAATGTGGAGCTGTTTATGTTCCGGTTGCTCATTTTTAAGCAACACCGTAGCAATGTCTCATAGAGTCGCGTAGCGAAAATACATAATCATTAATAAGAATTTTGCTAACATGGCAGAAGGGAAATAACTTATAAATCTTGGATAGTGAAGTTTGTTGTAATTAATAAAATATCCAAAATATATATGTTTATAAGTTCCATTTAAAAATATATATATACACATATATGCATATATATATATATAAATATATATACATATGTAATATATATATATATATATATATATATATATATATATATATATATATATATATATATATTTATATTTATATATTTATATATATTACATTTTATGTAATAAATAAACTTGAAGTGTCATTTCTGGATTTATTTTTTTTGTAAAGAATTCCATTATGACTAAGAAATAAGAGAATTGTTTTTTTATATTCTGTAATTAAATGTTAACAATGTCAGGAGACATGTTATATTTATAGGGGCTACATGTACTATCCGCTAGCGACGTGATTTTATTCCTTTTATTTAGAACGACTGTGTGTAATGATATGCATACAAACGAACTAACAACATGTTTCCGATAATCTTTCAACTTATCCATCGCTTATAAACGTTTTATAATCCCAATAAAGGAATAAATTTCTTTTTCAAAAACTTTTTTCTGTTAAACGAAATCTCACAGGAAAGTGCATTCACTATTTTTAATGTTTACATTTTTTTACAGAAAATAATCAGAGTTCACTAGAGTAGTTTAAGGGTTTTGAATATCAATACTTTTAACATAATCAATATTCAATGGTTTTAATAACTTTACAACAAAACTCTATTTGTTTATTATGTTAACTAATTCTTAAACTTTCTTTAGACACAATTCTCATCCTTGTTACAGAACTTGAAGACTAAACTAAGTCTGAAGTGTTCTTGAATAGCTCATAAAGTTTTACAACTCGAAACAAATTGAATATCCGACGCCAACGCTTTCAAAACTAAATTGTGATATATTTTATAACAGAGATTTCTAACTTTTTTATCCGGAATATCACTGACTTTTAAATTATATGTATATACCAAAATTTATTTTTTTAATATTTTCTCAACACTTTTATAGTGATAAATAAGTATGGAATAAAAAGTAAACCGATATGGGTAGGGATTCAAACCCGCAACCTCTGGGAAACCGTCGGTACCTACTTCGGTGAATTAAACTGTATATGGTTCGTCTTTATTGGGACAGGTATTTTTATACTTATTTTTCCTGTTACAAGATATTATCAAAAACTTCTTTTATTTTTCTGAAATCACGTACATAGTTAAGTAATTTGATATTACAGCTTGGCAGTAACAAAATCATATACGGGATGCATGCAATTGGTATGTTACTTACAAAATCCTTTTAATCAAAAACCTTTTAAGACAAAAAGGATGCTTCACATTAAGAATAACAAAACAGTTTTTTGAATGGGTCTTACTAAGTTGCAAATGTTTTGAACTTTTATCTTGAGTAGTAGAGTTGTTCCATGGACTTTGTGTTGCCCGCTATGCCACCATTTTAGCGCTGGAAATAATAAAACACGAATCCAAAGCTTTAAAGAAATTGGTTGCTAGATGAAATTTCTCCGCGAGTTCATATACTCTTATAACCATGCACATTATGAATACCATTAAAATTTACATGCAGCTGGTACCTAACTGGAGAGTATTAATTAGTGTTGAACTTTGTGAAAGTTCAAACTAATTATAATTAACTTCACGTTTACACAAAAAGGAAGTAAAACAACAGAAAACAAATATTGTTTTTTATGTTATGTGTTGTTTTTTATGTTGTGAGTTTGCAACTACCTATTTTAAATATTTGAATCGTAATGTAAACTTAATTCTTCGGACAAATACTAACGCCCTCCGAAAACACCAGCAAATCTACGCTACGTTAAGTACACATTATATGTATATTTTGTTTTAAACTGCACTTACGTGTTAGTAGTTGTTTCAATGACTGAGTATTTTGAGTGGAGAAACTGTATATGCAACATAAAAAGGCTTTTCACTCCATCATACAGCGAACTAAAGTTGCAAATTAAGTTCTCTTAACTCTGTGAAATAAGAAAATCTTAAATAAATGTAATTAGTGTAACGAAAGATAGAATCAAATAATATGTATATGAATCCTAAAATAGCAGTCTTTTAATTTCAATTCTTTTGATTTAGTTAAAATTTGTCTGAAATTGGTAGATAAACTACTCTCAGTTGTACTTAATACATTTAAGTGTATATATTTCTGTACTGTTTTGTTTATTTTTAAGCAAATAACTTTGCATCTCAAACATTTATTTTCATTAGTCAATTACAATAAGAACATATAACATTTTGCTGTAATTTAATATATTATAACGGCAACATATACCATCTTGCATAAACGATGCTGTGGTGTCATTGAATACATCTGTTACATTTATGACGTTAGCCAAACTACTACTACGATTGGTATGTCTATAAAATATCTGTCTGTCTTAAATGTCTATTTAAAGTCAATATATTTGATTCTGTATTTTTTTTACTGTTAATTTTGTTACCTGTAAAGGTTATTGCAAATAAGGAGAATCCCTTATCCCCAACAATAAAATCATTATTATTGGTTTGAAGACTGTTTAAATATTTCTTTAGCAACGTTCAGCTTATTCGATCGCACCCCCGATACCGGGCCGATATAAGGTACCACGTCGCTGCCCTCCTTTAGGAATCCAGCATTCGATATATAATCCTCTTTATCTATCAAAAAAGAAGGCAACGTCTATAAGACTTTTATTCCAGATATAGTTTATTTATTTTACGTAATATGTTTCTGGAGCCCCCCTTAATAATTCTTTATTTATTGAAAAAAAATACAGAAACAAATACATTGACTTTAAATATCTATACCAAATTTATCCTAGATAGGAAATCAAATCTTAATATTTTATCGTTAATATTTTAACATATAAAAGAAAATTCATGTAACATAACACAAAAATTTGCAACCTACTTATTTTCTAATTAAGTAGGTAAATCTTTTAACAACAAATATTTAATTAGTAACTGAAACGACAAAACTTGCGGCGAAAGGTGTATTACTAGACTGAATGCTATTATCTCTCTGATACTAATAGTGCGGCAACATTTGTATAGATTTATGAGATGTTATCAGAACTCAGTACACTCGGTAAACTCGCAGCTACTGCACATAAATTAAATATTGTATAATAAATTAAGTACGGTATACGTAACTACGATACATCTTAAAATATTTTGTTTGTAACAAAATTTGTTTCATCTTCAATAAATTAATGTATTCGGTATATCCTATATGTCAGGTGAATTTAATTTACTGCATATTTTAACGACAGTCGAGTGAGGTTCTTTGTTCAGCGACAAATTATGCGACGAGTTAAATATTCAAAAAGGTTCCCGTCAACAAAATGAAGCCGTAGATAGACGGAAAAGTTAGATACGACGAGCGAGGCGAGGCAAGGCTAGAGGCGAGATCGGTTTATGATACAGTTACTTTAGTAAAGATTTTAATGATTTATAATGTGCAATTTCTGTTTTATTACAGCAACTTTCAAAGATATATTTATCGATAACTTTCATCAGGATTTTCTAATGAATAGAAGATTCTTATGTAACATGGTATTATTTTAGTTTGAATAATGATTTCCATAGAATTTCGGAATACATTCTGAATTATATAATAAAAATGATATTTTCTCACAAAAAATAAAACGCAATAAAGTAACAGTGCATAACATTTTGCAAAATGAATTGCCACGTCGATGTGATTTGTTCCAGAGCACTGTCTTTTAATTTGTAATACGCACACACACAATATATTTTAACAGATTAATTATCCCACACATAGATGTCTTTATATTTATATTGACGCATGCACTTTCAGGTTCAGCGATTAATGTTGTCTAGTACTTTGTAGCTAAATAATGGAGATGGAATATCACTAGGCATCAAATGTAAGGTCTTAATAAAATCAGACTGTATTCAAATATTGACATTTTATATTTACCATGTGTTTGAACAACATTTTATATTTACCATGTGTTTTGATATTATGGAAGTTAGAATTAAATGAATTATAATTGAATGTTCTATGTGATACATGTAGAGTCTATCATAGGACTATAATATTTTAAGAACTCTTTGATTGCTGCTGCAACTCAACCCACATTGACCTTGTAACAATATAATCATTTAGATGTGTCATGTATATGAATTATCTAGCGTCAACCAGGATTCACATATTTCTCATCCTAATGAATATTATAAGGGAGAATGTGAGTTTATCTGTTGTTGTAGCGCTATCACGTCCTAACTACCCAATCGATCTTCATGAGACTTCGCACACGTATTGCCAGGGATACAGAAAAGGACATATATTAATATCCTAAAAAATATCTTTGAGGAATAGAATGAAATCTTTTAGACGACTGTCCGACAAAACAGGACACTTAGAAACAGACAAACAGACAGGAGAGACAAAATAAACTATATATTTTACCTACACAGCTTAACCATATGACGCTGAAATATCTAGTATTTGTATAATGAGAATTTTAATAAAAAGACTTTGCATTTACTTACTGGGGAAACAATTTCCTTTAAGTTAAAACTTTAGTTTTCATTTGAGTGGTCTCCTCGGCATATTGATAATGCACTTAAAGGGTTTTAAAAAAAGCGTGGATAATAGAAAAAAGTCATATACTACTGAACAGGTAAAACGAGAGCAAAGTTTCTATTTTTAACCATTTCCTGTCTTACACTTTTCTGCCTTTCTATTAGATAAAAAAGTAAAAAAGAATATTACTTAAGGATAAGATTACACCAACAACAATCATATTAAAGTTCCTGAGATTATGAGTTCTCAAACACTCTTCGTTAGGAACTGACACTTGATACGATTACGTCAAGAAACTCCTCTTGATCAGCATATTTCTAGATTCTAGTAAGATTTAAGAACGTCTTGCGAATGAGTATTTTGAGCAGAGAGCTAATAGACTTGGCCTAATTAATGAGCGTCTGGCCAACGAGTCGGCTAAGCAGAAGGCTCATAGACTTGGTTTCATTAATGAGCGTTTAAAGAACTAGTTGACTGAGAAGCGGGCTCATAGATTAGAAGTGATACGAAACCGTACAGCAACCGAGTCTGCTCAGCAACGTGAACACCGGCTAGCAGCAGCGCGTCAGACTTCACAAAGCCTTCGTTAAATGAGTGAACTTAATTTTATATAATCTGTAAGAAATGATTATATCCAAAACAACAGACGTCATTAGCCACAACATGTTTTTATTTCCTTCCGGAGGAGCTAGTACAATGCTTGGACAAAAATGCACATAAAATAAAACCTAGCGGGCCTACTTGAATATTTTTTTTAGGACCAATTCGAAACTAAAATAGTTTCGAATTACGTAAATCGCACCAAACAAAAAAGAATTACGTAAATCGGTTCAGAAACCTCGAAGAAATCAATGTACATACATAATATATATATATATATATATATACATTGTTCATATATTAATTTTCAGAATATATACCGATTGAATTGAGAACAGAAGAAGAATCCTCCTTTTTGGAGAAGACGGTTAAAAAAAAATTTTAAAGTTTCTTCAATTAAATATAAATTGATATGTTTTTTTTTCTCATTAACTTTTTTAAAACAATCGAATAAAAAATACGATACCATATTACCTATCTTCTCCTTGTTACCTTTCTGCCGGTTTATTTTGTTGCCGAGAAACCGTTTTGAATATTTAATGCGACTCATAATTTGTCGCTCGAGAGTGAAGAATCTCGTTAAAAAGGTGCTGTAAAGTAATTTTCATTTGACATATGGTACACAGAATACATGAATTTTAAAACAAAGTGTAAAATGTAAATTTTTAATTTAATTCAATATACGCGAGTTAAATCCGTAAAAATAGTTTTATTTCAATGTGTAGCATTCGCGAAAACCTTAGAAAACACTAAAACAAAGTATGTTAAAAATAAAATATATAAAGCGATACTTAAGAAGTGAGTTACCTACATATATTAATTTGATAATTAATATATGTAGGTACAATACTCGTGGCAAGGAGTTCAGTAGGTGTGCTGATATCTGAATATATTTTCAATTGTATACTATATATAGCAAAGATATAAATATATTCAAGGTTTAATTATTATGAAAATATACCTTTAACAGCATGCCAAGAGGTCTTCATAAACATACATAATAATTTAGCATATAAATAGACCTTGTATTTATAGTACTTTCATGTATAAATATTAGACTGACTTTTCGTCTGTTTGTCGATCTGTCATTTCTTTCATTATATGATTAACAAACTGCAGTTTCAGGTTTAGTTTACTTTATTTTTGTGCCTAAGTTTAATTCAACTAAGTATTTAATAACTATTGAACTATACTTTTATTTAAAAACACTGCAGTTTGTTAAATTGTAAATACAATGTAAATTTAAAAACATAAAGTTAAAAAGTAAATACGTTTATAACTAAGAGCAATCAATGGGCATATTTTAAGTCTACTACTTAAAATATGCCCATTGATTCTTTCATTAAGATAATCTAGCCCAAATATGGATATAAGAACTCCAAAAAATAAAAATGTTTTAATGAAATATGTTTTGTTTTTGTGTCGTTTTTATTAATTGTGTTTTTATAGTATCTTTTTTTATATAATGAACGAGAAGTCTTTTAAATATACTGATTGCATTTACAGCCACTTACGAGCTCTACTACTCTTAACATTATACATCCTTTCGACGCTTTTATATAATAAAGCTATTAAATAGCTTTTAAATAAAGCTCAGTTGTAATTGCTGCGTGAACTATACTCATCAAGTTTGTTTTAATTTATAAAGTAACTAAAAATATTGGGTTTTCGCAATTTTTCCTTTATCTGTGTTGTAAGACATTGCTTCGTAACAAATTTTATGATTTAGATTCCCTAGCAAGTTTCATAAATTTGCAGCGTAAAGGGCTGTACTTTTTGATTGCCTTGGAGTTTGATTTTTTCACAGCTCTAAGGGACAGTAAACTTAAATATTTGATAAAAATGTTAGTTTCATACCTTTCACGTTCCAGAGAAAAGAAGTCTTAACAAACGGACGGACAACAAAGTTATCCTATACGGTGGCATTATCTGTTTATATAATATAGCAGTAGCCAAATCAGACTTGTAGGTATATAAAACTTTACAATGTGGGAAAGGAAAGTGATACTTACTCTCAGACAGTTATGATGTCTATAAACTAACTCTCTATCTAGCGGTTAGTATATATGACTGATCTGATAAGCCATTTCCCACACTTGAATAGTTTAGAACCTACATTAAATAACCACACCCATTTTTATCTTTGTTAGAATTATAAGTTCTTGTAAATTTAGAGCATCAAGTCGTTCGGTAGAACGACGACGGCGATTGTTTGTCCGCCTGACCCGACCCCGACCGATGACTACCGAACGACTTATTTACTCCGACCAACTCGATTTTCGACATCGCGATAATTTAAAAATTGTTTAAAAAATAGTAAACTTGATAGTTTGTAGCAAGTAATCAGCTTATAAATTGTAAAAATATTTGTTTTATCTGAATAAATTTTTTCCGGAGAAAAACATTGAAAATTAATTAAGTTGTAACGTTTTTAATTTTCAGAGTGTGAAAAAAAGTTTCATCTAACCAGTATATATAGATATACAGACAATGTATAGATATACTGGCTGTACAATTATTGTATGAAAATGTCGTATGTCGTTTATAAATATCTGTAGTTACACATGACTCTTAATGTATATCAATAAGGTTCATTTTACGTGCTATTTTAGTTGATCCTTTTTAACAAATATTTCTAAACTTCAATCATCACCGCAGTCGGCATGAGGCCGTTGTCGGGAGTGGTCGCTGTACCGCTTGTTAGCAACAATGTCTATTGGTAAAGATCGCTGTATGAACTAGGGTTACCAACCATACTTTATAATAAAGTATTATACTTTATTTTTGGTAATTATATTTTATACTTTTGCATACAAATAAAGTATGTGAAAATACTTTATTTCTAACCTTTACTTCGATGATTAGAACAAAACACTCATTATTTAATTAGAAACGAACTGTTTATTTATTTAAATTTAAATATTGATTGTCCACCAAAAAGTTTTAAAACCTTTCAAAATAGTAAAAAATATATATATTTTCTTGCTAAAATAAAAGCACACAAAAATACTTTTTTAAGGCCCTAATACCATAGAGTCTTAAAAATACTAAATACTTTTTTTTTCAGTAAAATACTTTTTTTTCCTTCAAACACTTTTTTCCTTTCCAAACCATTTAATACTTTCTTTCGCCAAAAAAAGTAGGCAACCCTAGTATGAACACAAAATACAAAATATGTAATTAAACCTAACTTGATACTTTACAATTTGAATCTTTTTTTTTGTCAATTTGTCAAAGTTTTTTGTTTGTATTTAATTTTGCTTCTAGTATGTACGGATTAGGATAGGATACGGAAGGGTACCCTGATGGATGGATGTTAGTGGATCTCATAGATGAATAGAGCTGGGTGCACCGAGTATGGGCTTGTTTTTTTGCTTTTGATGAGATTTTACCATCAGACTTGATGGAGTGATCTGAAGGTTTCAGATCACTCCATCAAGTCTGGAGGTAGTATCTCTTTATGATTAACACAACTAGCCTAAACTCGACTAGCCTTGCTTTTTTTTAGTTTAAAAGATCAAGTAACAGCCACCGAAGAATTCAGCTATTATTAGGTCACAGAATAATTAATACGTTTATCATATATGTAATAATAATTTGTAATTTTATCACATGTATAATATGTACATATTTAATCATCTATAATATAAAAATAATTTAAAAAACAATAATTAAACATTAAATATGTGAGAAAAAAATATATATCAAAAGTATCAAAATTGTTTCATTCACACAATATTCTCGCACTATACCTGCGTAAGTGTGCGTAGTCAATATTTGTCTATGTTGATGCGATTTGCTACCTATCAGTTTTGTAAACGCGTCCTTAATCAAGTGATTGGTGACTTTGAACAAATTGCGGTAATGGGGAACATTCACGTATTTTTTTTTTGACGTAAATTAATCATTTACCTCTCAATATCGTAGAAAAAAATATAAATAGGCTTGAAAAGATTCTAGTTTTTTTTTAAAGTGAAAATTAAAACATTGAGTAAATTTGACCCGTTTAAACACCGCCATTTTGCGCGCGTTTTGCGTGACGTCAAATGATACATCCAGTGAATGTTTACTATGAACTTTTTAGTTATTTCATAGATATTTTAAGTTTTAATTGCTTTACAAGTCATGGAAGAAGATAAAAATCATCTTACGAGTATTGTATAGTACCGGAGTGCAAAAATAGTATTAGAAAAACACCCGACAAAGTGTTTTTTGTATTCCAAGAGATGCGAAAATACAAAAACAATGGTGTATGGTAATTAAAAGGGATATTATATGTCCTAAATCGTGTTTATATGGTTGTGAAGATCAATTTAACGTAAGTATACTTTATTTATAATAAGTTTAATCTAATAGTTTAAATTTATAGTAAGTTATCAACATTAGAAAATTTGAGTTTAAAATTAACCTAACCTATCTTACAAATTTCAGTATAACTTTCTATAAAAACCGTAATCTTTTTTTGTTTTACGCAATTTTATAGTCTGTCGATTTATTTCAGGTTAAGGAAGATACAGCAAATTGTATTGAATATAATATGTGTAACGAAACAACAAGGAGAAAGATGTAATCTAAATTTGAAGAAAGGAGTTGTTCCTTATATATTTTTGTGGCAAAAACACCAGCTGATAGAATGAGAATGTGCATAGTCAAAAGGCAAAGATTGACATCGGTTAATGAAGTCTTTTAAGAGTTAGTTATCAAAAGTAGTGTTTAAAAAATGATGACCTTCATAAAGAAGTGATATACTCTAAGTAAGTCCTAGTACTGCTCATACAAATGTCTGTGATATTAATCAGCCAAGACTCAGTACTTCTCCTATTGAATGTGATGATCATAAGGCAGAGCCTTGCTTTTCGCATATTAAAGATAAATTACCAAGTGACTAAGCTGTGAAAGTTAATATTAAACCGAAGTATGGAAGTAAAGGTGTCGATGTAAATATACCTGCTGAAAAACAAAATGTAGCATTGTCACCATTTCCTCATTTAACACACAACATTGTTACAAAACAGTTTTAAAAGTAAAACTATCTGTTTTAAAAAGAAAATTGTTTACTGAAAACACAGCTGATAATACTTCTATAGCATCTTATATCTTCTATATCTGCTGATTATCAACCAAGTTATTTATCTGAGTCAAGTGAAGTGAAAAATGATTCAGAGGCAGAAACATTTTAAAAATGTATTGTGTACCTAGTAGCATGCTAACTGCTATTCAAAAAGAGTTTGTATGTATTTGTTTTGTTCGCTCCCTAAATTTGAACTTTTCATAAATTATTTTATGGCCTTAAATGATTAGTAAATTAAAAAAAAATGATTTTATTATAATAAGATGATAAAAAGTAATCGAAAAAAAAATATTTGAGACTATTTAAATTTTTTTGCATGTTCCCTATTTTACTGGATTTTTTTAGTCAACCAAGTTACAGGTGCATAGTATGACTTCTATTATAATATTTGTACAGTTTTTAATATTATTTTGAAACTTAATTTTCTTTTTTCCTTTGCAAAATGAGATTTGTTATTCAGTGGTTTCATAGTTACATTATCAATCAATCGAAACAATAAAAAATTTGTTTAACTGAAAAGCTGTAATAGTCCTCGCGTTTTTCATGGCTTTTTTCAATAGTCTTAACAGTTGAGAAATTTTATACATTTATCATATCATGCAATAAAATTTTTACACTGTCTACCTACAAAAACCACGTGGATAAATGTGAAGAATCAATTTTCATATTTTTGTCCAAAATACAATCAATATTTCTCTTCATTTTATAGTATTTGAATCTGAGATGAGGTTATTTTTCTATATACTTTTTCTACTTTCAAAGTTATATTTTTGAATAAAATCAAGATGTATTAATTGCTAACTTTTATTTTTCAGGTTTTGGCTCTGCAGTTACTTGCTTTCGTTCCAAGTTTTTCGTTTTTTTTTGATATTTCTCTTCATTTAACAGTGTTCTAATCTGAGCAAAGGTTAATATTTCTACTTTCAATAATATATTTTGTAATAAAATTTAGATGTATTAATTACTAATTCTTATTTTTCAGGTTCCGGCTCTGCAGTTAACTGCTATAGTTCCAAGTTTTTTATTTTTTCTCTTCATTTTTGATTCTGAGTTAAGGTTATTTTTCAATATAAAATTTATACTTTGAATAAGAAATTTTAGAATAAAATTGAGATGTATTAATTGCTAATTCTTATTTTTTAGGTATTGGCTCTGCAGTTACCTGCTTTCGTTCCAAGTTTTTCGTTTTTTTTTGATATTTCTCTTCATTTAACAGTATTCTAATCTGAGCAAAGGTTAATATTTCTACTTTCAATAATATATTTTGTAATAAAATTTAGATGTATTCATTACTAATTCTTATTTTTCAGGTTCCGGCTCTGCAGTTAACTGCTATAAAACCCAAAAACAAAAATTGTAAAGGGTTCGGCAATCGTTTGCCGAAAAACGAAAATTGAAAATCAACGAATTACAAAAACATAAAAATTCAATAAATTAAACTTCAACAAATTTACTATATCTATAGAGAGTTGAAAAACATTGGCAATAAGAATATATTCTCATTGTTTCTTCGTCGTTTAGTATCTCTTCGACGAAGTAATATGACTTATGTTGAAACCAAAAAAAATGATGATATAAAACCCAAAAAACAAAAAATTGTAAAGGGTTCGGCGATTGTTTGCGGAAACACACTACACTCTAAACTACGAAAACCAAAAACGAAAAATTAAAAAATTTATTGAATTATATTTTCCAATTTCAAAAACAAAAAAATGTTTTTCAAATAGAAAATCTAAAAAAAAAAACTGATATAAGAACGCGGCGATTCTAAATTCATTGAATATTTATCCAATTTCAAAAACAAAAAATGTTTCTGAAATACAAAATTCTAAAAAAACAACTAATATAAGAACGCGGCGATTCTAAACTCATCAAATATTTATCTAATTTCAAAAACAAAAAAAATTTTCTTAAATATAAAATCTAAAAAAGAACTGATATAAGAACACGGCGATTTCTTAAACTATACCAATTAGAAAAACACTGATATAAAAACATTTTAATTAACTATTTGTTGAAAACTTAATCTGAAAAACAACTGATATAAGAACGCGGCGATTCTTAATTCATTAAATACATTTCGAACACTTTACTTCTGCAACTGCCTGAATCAGCATGGTTGTAAACATAAAAAATAATAAAATTGCTGATGGGTATATGCATATGAAGTGGGTTACGTGATTAAGTATTGCATGGAATGAGTGAAAACCTGATCATAGGAAATGTGTTAATAAATTAAAATTTACAAATTAACAAATTAACTAATTTTTTACTGACACCTAGCTACTTAATAAGTTTTTTATAACTAATACAAACAAGTACGAGAACATTTTATAATCGCTTTTTTCTATTTATCAGAGAATATGTTTAATCAGGGTCAAGAAACAATCGCCGGCCCGATGAAATATTTTTACAACTCAAGAAACTCAGCAGCTAAAAGCTAAAGCAACACTGAGGTTCGAAAGAACGAACAGGTTTTTGTTGGCTGACAAAAGAGAATCGAAACAGAATTGTTCGTCTAGCCGCAAGCAGACAAAATATTTGTTGACAAATTCGTCCGGCTGAAAGCGGACGAATTTAGACAGTGGCTCTAATATCTTGCTTTTTTTACACAGGTTCAACATGATAATATGTACAATACGCATAAATTTTTACTGACGATGCCTTCGAAGTAACGTTAAATGGCGTCAAAGTAAGTGGCGTTTAAAGTGGCTAGTTTTCTTCACTTAGTCATGAAAAATGTCCGTTTTTCTAATGATACAGTAGACTATCGTACTCAACTTCGGGACTTTTGACTCAGACGCTTTTTAGGTTACTAACTGTTGGGGCATTGACGCACATGACTATGTGTCACGAGTGCGTGTCACAGCACACTGACAGAAAAACTTTACCATTCTGGCTATGCAACTATGCTGTTCTGGCACAGCCAGCATTAAGATTTTTTTGGTTATGTGTGAAGTTGGCATTGGAACGCTCAAAAGCCGCTCAGCTAAAACGGCACAGCCAGAACAACTTAACTATTCTGGTTAAGTTGTACTGCAGGTGCGAAACAAGTACCCTGCCGTGTTTACCAGTAGAACAAAACAAAACAGAGTTGAAAAGTTTTCGAGCTGATTCTTTTTACGAATGTTTTACTCATTTAACGGAGTTGAAGGAAGTCAGGCGTATGTGAACTTTGCGTAAATTTTCTTGTAAAGCATGTTTTAAATTTTTTTTGATAATTTCCATATTTTTGTAAATTTTACATTTAACTGGCTACCAGGGTTGTAATTGGCTGTACAGAACGAACGCCCGTTTTTAAAAGCGTACGTAAATGCTGTCATTCGTACATGTCACGCGCGTTTTACAATGCTTTTTCAATGTTTATTTTATATGTTATAGGTCATTTATCATTATTTCTTTATTACATTTTGAAAAGCAATTAGTAAAATAATTTGACCTTTTTTTACATCCGCATTCCATTCAGAAGAAGGTTCAACTAGGCTGCAGTGATTCGATTTGAACGGTCCAGTATAAAATCGTATTCTTATTTGTAATTTTTTAGTTCTTACTGCGCCGAGGTAGTTCGCAATAAAGCTTATATATTTTGATTATTTCTTTAAGTTCTCGTCGTCAGCCGTGACGAGTTGTGAGGTTCAGAATTATGATCAGATATTATTGTCATTAGGTAATTCATGAACATTCGTGAATTCAAGAACAAGTTTAAGTTTGTTGATAAAAATATTTCATCGGGCCGGCGATTGTTTCTTGACCCTGATTAAACATATTCTCTGATAAATAGAAAAAAGCGATTATAAAATGTTCTCGTACTTGTTTGTATTAGTTATAAAAAACTTATTAAGTAGCTAGGTGTCAGTAAAAAATTAGTTAATTTGTTAATTTGTAAATTTTAATTTATTAACACATTTCCTATGATCAGGTTTTCACTCATTCCATGCAATACTTAATCACGTAACCCACTTCATATGCATATACCCATCAGCAATTTTATTATTTTTTATGTTTACAACCATGCTGATTCAGGCAGTTGCAGAAGTAAAGTGTTCGAAATGTATTTAATGAATTAAGAATCGCCGCGTTCTTATATCAGTTGTTTTTCAGATTAAGTTTTCAACAAATAGTTAATTAAAATGTTTTTATATCAGTGTTTTTCTAATTGGTATAGTTTAAGAAATCGCCGTGTTCTTATATCAGTTCTTTTTTAGATTTTATATTTAAGAAAATTTTTTTTGTTTTTGAAATTAGATAAATATTTGATGAGTTTAGAATCGCCGCGTTCTTATATTAGTTGTTTTTTTAGAATTTTGTATTTCAGAAACATTTTTTGTTTTTGAAATTGGATAAATATTCAATGAATTTAGAATCGCCGCGTTCTTATATCAGTTTTTTTTTTTAGATTTTCTATTTGAAAAACATTTTTTTGTTTTTGAAATTGGAAAATATAATTCAATAAATTTTTTAATTTTTCGTTTTTGGTTTTCGTAGTTTAGAGTGTAGTGTGTTTCCGCAAACAATCGCCGAACCCTTTACAATTTTTTGTTTTTTGGGTATATAATACTACTAGTAAATTATTTTTTAATAATTTGTATACCGTGTATTATTTAGCATCACACTGTTTATCATGACAACAGCCCTTATTGGAAACGAAATACTGATAAATAAGTTTTAAGGATATTCCTGGAGTTTCTTGACGGTTCTTTATTTAGACCTAGGTGCTTTAAACCCTGCACCTAGAAACTGACGTTTTATAAATGTATGTCTTATTTGAAATAAAACCTTAAATTTTGATAACAATCCAGTTTACGATATAATATAAATAAAAGGGTATCCGTTTTTGGAAATATTAAATTTATTCCGCGCATTACGTATTCAATAAGGTTTCAAATGACAAAATAAGACGAGAAAATCCTAGTAAACGATATCTTATCTCTTCTCATATCTGTCACGCGTGATACGACAAATACAATAAAGGTGAAAGAAACACGTGCGCAAATACGGCATTGTTGCTTATTTTAGACATGGCATATTGTGTTGTGAATAGTATTATATTGTAGCATTTTGCAATTTATTATTTTAAGAGAAATGAAAATATCAGAAACGAAATACTATTTATTAGATTGAATGAATAGTTGATTGAATAGTTCGATAGTTTATTTTCAGTTTCAGTAATAGTTTTAGTTTCAGTTTCAGTCAATAATTTATAATAATATTAGTTCAATATTTTTCGGCAAACATTAAATGAATAATTTATTCTTTCGGCAAACATTAAATGAATAATTTATATCTTGATGATGATCAAATGCTGGGTACGTTTTATGTCCCTTTTAGATGAGAAATAATCTCTTAAGATAAATCTGGATGTAAAGTTATTTACTTTAAATAAAAGGTTAAGGTCTACGCGTGTTACCAAAATCGGAAACTAAAAATGCTGTTCACCACAAAATAGAAGTGTCGAGTAATTCTGATCGATTTGTTTGAATTAGTGTTTTGGTTGTAAATAGTGACAAAAAAATAAGCATGTATATAATAAAGACTTTATTAAGAATCCAGTAAGTGGCAAAGATTTGCTATAAGGTAAAAAAATATAAAAAGGAAAAAACTATTAAAGATTTTTGATATTATTATATATATATATATATATATATATATATATTTAACTTCTTAAATCAGTTAATATTGTTATAACACCTCAAACATCTCTAAAAAATATTCAATAGCTAAAAAAACATTGAGTTGATTAAATTTGTTTGGTATTGCTTATCGCAAGCACAAAATAAAAATACTGTAAGAACAGATTAAAATCCTCGATTTCAGTTAAAATGTACAAACAAAACATATTATACATGTGTATCTTATTTATTTACACTCTCTTTTCCACTTTTAATCCATAACAGACATCACTTATGTCAGGGTCTTCCATACCATTGGTTTCCTTCACCATAACTTCATCGGTTTTGAATAATAATTAATATTTAATAGTATAATATAAAGTTATATAATATTTAGATTTTGAAATTTAACCTTAGATTTAGTTAGTAACACGTTATAGTGTTAGAAATTTCAAAGTTATGTACCGTCTGACAGCTTATTAAACTTCTTGTTATATATTAAATATTCTTGCTACACGACTCTACGAGAATTGTTACGATTCCTTAATTTGAAAAATATCAACTCATTCGTTGTAAAAGGTCTTTAAGCGAGTCGGTTATGAATATTCTAGTCACGTCTCACTTCATCATCTTCATAAACTGTTCACTTGCATTTAAAGATCTTGCATTTTTGTCGAAGCTGCTTAATATGAATATAATGAAAAATAAAGGAAATATAATAATTGCTAAAGATTATTACCTTTTTCTTGATCTCTCAACATGTTGACTATGTACTTCAAATGTTTAAAAAAACGGTCCAGATAATGTAAGGCGTCTTATGTTAGTCCAGATGCTGGGACTAAACTTCTATTATATAATCATCTCTCGACAAACCCCCTTAGTAAATAAAAAGATGTAAAGAAGAGTATTATTTAAGTATTAGATTTCTGACAAACATTTTAAGTATTAACATTTCTGCAATTATAAACTCTAAATTACTCATATTTATGTTAGTAACTGCCAGGGTTTTATTGATACTAACAAAATATAACACTCCTATCTATTCGATTTGCTCTAAAAAATAATACGTAGAGGACTTTCGTCTACATTCTCATTTGGTCAAAATTTTTACTTACTAAATCGTATTCATCAATAATAGTCAGCATAGCATTCGGATTCATAGATCCAGTATTCTCAAACAATCAGTTCCCAGTCATTTAATGTAATCTCACATTACATGTTGAACAACAACAAAGGAAAAGAATGTCTATAAACATGGTTAGCATTGTTATACTGATTAAAAGAGCAAGCAACTTTTTTTCAGAGAGAGCAGATTAGAATCCTAACCGTTTCGACGTAAAAATCAAAAATATCTTTATTCAAATAGGCATTTACACGCATTATTCATAATATACCAATTTTTTTAATTTAAATACATTTAACTTGGATAAACATGTTTATAGACTATTTAATAAAAAATACCGATTTCTTATTTACTTACATAATGTTATTTCCATTATTTTAAGGCAAAAATCATAAAACACTTTAAGCCCGTTTAAACTGCTCTTTTATTATTTCGAAGCACTTGTCAGTTGCTCTGAAGCACCCGCTGCGATACTAACATCGTTTATATTGTAAAATAGATGACAAGATAAGAAAGTGCATTATAAACAGATATTAAAAATGACTCATTATTGTATGAAGTAATTTTCGATAGTTACTTCAACTTGCTCTCTTGGATATCTTAAGTTTTTATTCTTGTTCAATCAGTATTAAGAATTATAGCAATAAATTCACAATAAAGTAGCTTCATGTCAGTGTACTGTTGGTGAAATAGGTGATTAAATGCTTACATTTAAATATCTGCAAACGGGCTATATTTGCAGAAATGAAAATGCTTAACAATTTGTATTGAACTAAATTAGTAAGTTTGAATAGAAAAAGAAAGAATGTTAATTTAGATAAATTATAACTGTCCTAGTATACATTTTAAGACTTAAATCATAAAAAAAAAATATATATTATGTACTTATTGAAATCGTTGCGTCGGGGGACCGTTGTACGTACGGTGACGATGGCGTCTATTTTACGAAGTTTACCTTATTTCCCTTGGTAACTTGCATTTTTATTTCTTCCTTTATCAAGCGGTCCCTCGATGCAACGGATTTTGTTTTAAGTTATGACTCAAATATTTTCTTAATCCTTAATAGTATTTATTTGCAACTCAATTGCTGCATTACTCCACAAATTAAAAACGCAAGAGAACATCTCGACCGAGTTAGCAGATCGTTTTGGTGTGCTACTAACATATAAGAACAAGGCTTGTACAAGAGATTTTAATTAAAAATAACTAAAAATCTCTGATTTATTTCGTTTTTTCACCTTTGCTAGTATGAAGTAAAAGTAAGTTTTATCTTTTTCTATATAACACGTACTACAATACTACAAAAACGGCCGTTATATGAACCAACAAAAACTTATATTACTAGAAACCGATATTATTCTCAGCACGCTAACTTACCATTAGATGATAATATTCTTGAGATATATAGTATCTTTTAACATCGAAATTAGATTTTTTAATTTGAATTTTATTTGTAATTATTTTCATGGTATTTATGAAGCTTAATCTCTACAGGTAAGTAACACTAAATAATAGAAGTAACACATTAGTTGTAGAAAATTACGAAGGGCGTTAATTGAGGACGACGGAACATTAAGAAACAAATACTTAATAATATACTGTAGGTCATATTTATTTATAATAATTTAAATGGTAAATACATTGGAATTTACATGTTTTAGTTCCTAATTTTCAACAGTAGCGCCACCTACGCATTTAATTATAGATTGTTATTTAGTATTTACTGTTAAATGTTTTAAGAATTAGAAGCATAGGATATTTTAAAATAATGTTTAATCTTTTATTAATTATTAGAACTTATTATAAGGTATTATAGTGTTTAAATATTATAAAGCGAATTGTAAGGGCTGCTCTCGCCCATTCTATTACAAATGGTTGGATATTAAACATTGAAGTGTAAGTACTGTGTATTACTGAAACAAGTCTTAACAATACTTAGCATTATTTAAAGGGTGACTTGTGTTAAAATTGAAACCAAAAAATATTTTTTTCTAAACTCTTCCCGCTCACTCATTCTCCCGCTCTGTGGCTGAGAAGTACGATTGTATCATCAGATACAATCCTTCACAGATTTTTTTTTAGTATATTCCTTCACAGATTTTTTTTTAGTATGCGACATCGAAGAGTAATAAAGCAAATTTTAAATGAATATAGAATGGATTTCTTTTTGAAACTGGCTGTAATTTTAAGAAAAATTTATATGGCTGAAAATGTTTATGACACGTATTTATTACGTTTTCATTTTATATTTTTAATAATGAAATAAGCTTAACATTAATGCCAATAGCATGCTAAAGAATCAACAAGAAGGCCGGTAACCCCGTTGTGTTTGGGCTGATAGCTACTTAAAGAAAAAATATATATTGTTACGCGATTCATTGAAGTTTGTCAAAGAACTAAAATCTTCTCGTTACCGAAGTAATTCAAAGACTTTTCTATTTCATCGGATTTTATTCGAATTATTTCAGTTCGACGCATCTTAAATGATAACTTTAGTATCCTAAAAGAATTTTTTTTTTTTTTAAATGTACGTACGTACTATGTATACACTTTTTGAATGAATAAAAATATTATTATTATTATTATTAGTGTACTATCATGATGTTTAATAGTATATTTAACGAGTGTTTTGTTCACGTTTTAATATGTTCGAACATTTCGGATGTTAAAAGGACTCTTAGTCCGAAAAAATCAGTTTTAAAATAAAACACCACTGCACTTTATTTGAAAAACATATGAGATATAAACAGATTGATACGAAATTCGAAAAAAAATATATAGATATCAACCTAATTAAAAATTTGCTATTATAATTATTTAACAAATCGGTATACTTTTCAAATATTTTTTTTTAGTTCTATTATAGAATCGAAAAATATATTAGAAGTATGTTAAATTTGTTACAAAAGTAAAATAACATAAAAAAATTAAATAAATAAATGTAAACTTCTAATTTCGTAACATAAAGTCTAAATATCAGCTCTTAACACAAGCTTTTAAGCTTAAGATATATCAACTAGGTTGATTCAGAATTAAACCTAAATATATGCTTTTCTTGCCATAGTAATTCCACAGTAGGCATTCCACACTACACCGCGATGATATTGAACACGTGTTTACAACTTAATTTTAACTTTATAATATGTTCATAATATAACTTTTATATTGTTTATTGTAATTTATGTACATATATGTAAAATAAGTTTACTTACGAAGTTTTTTATGATCCCGCTATGGAAGTTAGTAAATTCTTAGAAGAAGGTTATATACAAAATTTTATTGCTGATAAATTTTATGATAAAGGACTCGGCTGCATTAAAGAATTAAGACAAATAAAGAAAATTTTGGTTATGTAGTATACAAAAAGAAAAACAGACATCATTCTGTAGTCCACGCAGACGGAGTTGAGTACAAAAACAGGTCATTAATACTGACACGTTATTTATGACGTCACTTCACTTAGATATTATTATAGATCATCTGCAGTTGAATAGATCATTAAGGCGTTATGAGTATAAGATACTACGACTGATAATGACACAACTGATTTTTACTCACAAAGATAAGATAATCAGGTGCACTTATACATATTTTAATATAAGTTAAGGTAATTGCTACATGATAAAGAGTTCTAAAAATATTTTATGTAATTATAGTCTGTTGATTTGTTATAATTAAAAAAACTATGATTTGAATAATCGTTTACTGAAATGTGTAATGTTGACAGTTTACTAAAATCTTTAATGGTGATAGTTTAAAATCGAAAATAGCGAACATCATTACTTTATTTCAAAAATTCTATTCTCTCAAACATGTACCATGAATAGTTATTAGTTTTACAAAAAAAATGTATATTAATTGCTGATTGAACATTAAAAATACTGAATCAAGAATACACACACATATTTATACATATATATATATATATATATATATATATATATATATATATATATATATATATATATATATATAGTTTTGATGTAATCTAATACCTGTCGCATAGCTATTTCATAATTTACTTTCGCGGTTTCAAGCGCTTTACCGTCGTGATATAAAATTGCGGTTTTTAAACTATTTAGTAGCTCGTAACTTATAGTAAAGTCGAAATAATTATAAAGCGGAAGGAGAAATTTAATCAATATTTAAAATATTTCTCTCGAAGGGACAGCAAGATAATGTAAAAAGACCATCATTTAGCGTCATTATTTGTAAACTTTTTGCTATTCTCAAACATCATTGCTGAAACAGTTGAGTCAGCATCTATACGTCTTATTAATTTAAATTTAATGATGTAAATTTAATAGTCGTTTGTAAAGTGAATTATGTTTTTTTTACATTATTTTTCTTTTAGTAATAAAGTAATAAGTTTTTTTTTTATTTATAATATCTAGGTTAATGCTTGACTACATTCCACCTTATGGTAAGTAGAGACGTAGTCATAGGTGGTAAGGCGCATTAACGTACCAACCTTTCTACTTTTCTCTTGAGGACACCCTCATTGTATTCGGACGCAAATACCGACGCAGGCAAGCTTTTCCAGTCCTTCGCTGTACGAATTAAAAAAGACTAAGCAAAGCGCTTCGTTGGGACAAGGGGAATGTCCACAACGTAGAGATGAATTAAGTCAAGAGAAGGGGAACGATGGAATTAAGTCATGTAGGTACTTCCTGCGCACACTCACCAAAATGTATCCTATAGAATACTAAGAGTCTAGCCATTCTACGTCTGTGTTAATATATACATTTATTTAAATTATGAAATTATTTAGAACAAGTGCAGTCGTGGCAGTTGTTGCCAAGTAAACTTATTTAATATATCATATTGGACAACTTGTGTAACCTCGGGAGCGAACGTAGGACTTGCGACTCTCTTACTGACCGCTTCAAAATCAAACTTTACGTCGGTGTTCTATGTTTCTAGAGTGTATATAAACCGCAATTCATTATATAGTTAAGTCTTATACTTTAAGTATTAAATGAAATATATAATATATTCATAAGAAGATTTTTGTTGGGCTCTATTTCTAATACCACATGTATAATAAGATGATTATTTTGAATCTATCACAATTTAAATATAACAGCAAAAATCTAAAAGTTTTGATGAAATTATAAATTGTAAAAATATAAATAGGCAAATTAAAACGTAAATTGTATATATACAGATGGCAATGAATTTTTAAAACTAATATTTTTTGACGTATGCAATGAATGATAGTAAAATTATTTTCTAAGTGTACTTATTTTATGTCAGAAGCTGTATATGTATAAAGATATATATATTTATTAGTTTTATCTCTTTAATAAGAGGAGTCGATATAGTAATAATTAATTATGTAATTATAGTTAATAAAAATTAAAAGGGTCGATGTCAGTATATTTGTTACAGATGTTACATTTGTTTCTTTTTCTTCTATTCTATATATAAATTATATTAATACCTTTATGTGTAATAATAACATATATATAATTTGTTCCACTTTTTATTTTACTTTCGTCTTTTAGAGTTTGTGTTTGTTTATATAAGAAAACACATTTTGATATTTTATAAAAATGTAGTCAATATTAATTTACCTGAAAGTTTCTGGACAGTTAATATAAATTTAAAAAAAACTAGATAATGTTTCAACGTCTAAAATCATTCCTTCTTTTACATTTCAGAACTCTTCAGTTTCTCGCGAGAGCAGAGTAACTATATAGAGTTAAGAATGCAGGATGATGGATGATATCTGATTTATATATTTTATTACGGAACTTAAGGAAAATATATAACATATACTTCAGAAGCAATATAAAAAAGAATATTTAAAATTAAGTATACTTACTTGTTTATTTCTTAGCGAACTTAGTTAGGCACCCATAATGAAGTGGAAGTTTTGTTTTAGACCAAAAGAACATTGTAGATATCATAGACCAAAATGCGAACATCTGCTTTGCAAATGGGTTTCAACTTTCGAAATCGTTAAAAAAAAAAAATATATGCAACAGCAGTGTCATTCATTAGAAATTAATGTCAAATTGTATTCGTAAGTTTATTTTTTTAAATAACATTTTTTTTTTAAATATAATGTCTTCTAGACAAACGTCAAAACAAGATTCGCTTATTGTTTTTATTCAAAGAAAGTACTTTAATAAAAAAAAATACATACACTAAAATTTTATTTTGATCTAAACCTAGTATTATTAATCTTGAGGCGGGACTAAGATGCCAAGACTCTGTTATTATACAGTTGAGATTATTATAAAATTGGTTGTTTGAAGACTTTAATATATTTTATAAATATATATTATAGAAAATACGAGTAAAGAACAATACAATACTTCTGTAATATATATCTTCCTGCCTTTATGTTACTTAAGTATATTAATATGATAATACTTTTAGTTTGCCTATTTAGTTTTGAAATATTAAAACAAAACATACTTTAAATAGAAATAAAGAATGAAATGAAACCGATTTAAAACTTATTTAAAATAGTTAATCATTTTTATGAAACAAACTAATATATACATCAAAATTTTAATTTTAACCTACACTAACATTTATATTTAGAGGGAAATATGATGTTGGTGTCTGTCAGTAAGTGAGTAATTAGTCATCTACCCGCAATAATTTTTCAATTATCGGGCAGTGAGTACAGTAACTAAATATAAATAATTATAAAAAATATAATGTTCGCTTTATATAACATAAGCGTGCTGTATTATGTAAAAATGTATACGAAAATTTTGCCAAACATTTTTATAAAAACAATGCGAACAAACTATTTCAGTCTCGTCTCACTCCGTTTGTCTTGTTGCAAAAATAAGTTATAAGTATGCTCTACATTTGGAGAGAAATCAAAATGTACGTTTAACATTCGAAAGTCTTTTTAAATAATTTCTAGTTTTTTTAGGCCCCTACTATAATAAGCCTTTCCATCAAATTGATTGTGATCGATCTAGTTGTTCGTTAATTGCTTACAAAATATTGACGTTTGGGAAATAGTGATCACAAAACACCAGCCGAGTTTGTAGTGTGATTCTTTTAAGACCTCTCTGTGCTTGGAACCCTCGTAGCTTTAATTTTAAGTCTTTACAAAAGAGCTTATTTGGATGAGTACTTCTAACACACCCCTTTAACGTGCACAGGTAATGTCTGGTGTGGTTTCGAAGTGGAAAATATATTGTTATTAATAAGAAATAAAAAATACATTGTTATTAATAAAAAAAAATGTTTTCGGCAACAGCCGTGCCGTGACGCAACTAAAAACTTTGCAATCACTGCGGCTGCAAACAAGTAGTAAGCACAGCACGTGCAACTCTACTTCGAAGCAATCCTTCTCTGACTTTATTACCTCACTGGTTTGTATAACGTTCGGAACAACTTTACTAACTTTTAAACGAAGTTTTTAATTAAACCAGCCTAGTAAGTGTCAGACTCTTGCACGAATGTCTCGTATCATAAAAATATTTTGAAATCCCTTTTATTCCGAATTGCATTTCTAGGTTTGTTTGTCTTCTTTTATTCTGTCTATTTATTTACTCCGGTTTTACCACTTCAGTATTAATAAACTCCAAAATATGAATTACGTCATCGTAGTTCATATACTTATACATATTTTGGAATCGACAAAGCTTATTAAGATAGCATCGCTAAGAATGAATCATTTATTAGAAATTATCAACGTATGTAATTGGTATTGCAAGGCATAACTAGTAGTCAGTACCTAGATGCTTTTATTATCAAATCGGGTAAAGTTTGAAAACTTGTTTTAGACTATTCACTCGTAAAATAGTAATGTCTAAATGTTACTTGAATATCCATCTAACATACGGCATTTGAATTGTACATATCAATTATAGTAGAAGTACAACTTACAGAACTAGTTTTCCATACATTGTTTCTATTGATATAGAGTTACATAATAGATCAATATTGTAATGACAAGAACATAGCTGTAGTCCCCTCGTGTTCAATGGGTATTGGGTAATGGGTAATGTCCATTACTAGGTATTGTGAAATTACATTGATAAAACTACCAAAGGTTTAGGCTCAGTCAGTTACTCGACTAATTTGTATTTCCTTTCAAAAACGCTTGTAACATTGTAATATAGAAAGTATATCATGTCTTTTCCTGTATTATGTATACACAAAGTCTTCCGACTCAAAATAATTTCATTGTGTATTCTCCAATTTTACAATTACAATTTTGTGTATTGGGTTGTTAGAAATAATATTCTGATAAATGACCACATTCAATAATGGTAACTATTGTCGTGAATAATCTCGATCACGCGACATCCGCAGACGATTTTTATAGTTACCTTTTTAGCAACATTGGTGCTTTATTGCCTCCACTAAAAACAATATTTACATTCCTTGTACCTTCTTTTAATTTTTTTTTTTAGTTTTGACTACAACTCATTTTATTTTTCTACTAAAGAGGTTACCCAAGTGTTTCCATTTTTAAGAACCTTGCTTTTCAATTTTAATTAAAATCCTTCCTTTTTTTGTTTAATGTTTAATGTAAGAAAAGAAACAACACACAACATTTCAATCGTTTCTTTTTAAGACTTACTTAATTGTCTTAGGAATAACATTTTTATCATTTGGACTAAGAGACATTTTATTATTAAGACTATGATTCAACAATTTTGTTAAGATTTATTAAATTATATTAGGATCGCTCTTCCTATCTCCGTTAGGCATTAAATTTATATATACCCAAAACTCTCTGAAAATGTATATACCAAAATCTCTATGAAAATCTATTTCACATATTTTTATATCTAAAGCTTCAGCTTTTTGTTTTGTTCACAAAAGCAGATTGTAGAATACCCGCTTGTATTCACGTACATATAAAGAACCTTTTTTCGAAAAGTTACGAACATTTTCTGGGTTCTCGAGTTCGGAGCATTGCGGACTCGCGGTGTGAAGAGTACCTAATTTATATAAATTCAACAACAGACAGCTATATTATTCTCAGTAACGTATAATCTCTTCAAATGACGAGGTACGTATGCAGTATTTAATCCCTGGCGCTACATCAGAGGTTTCAATTAGGTCAATGTTCGGCAATGTTCGGCAATGTTCGGCAATGTGGGGCATCTACGAGCTGTATGAGGTTGGGGATTATAATAAACCTAAGAACCTATCTATTCGTCACGTCAGCAGCCATTATTTTAAGTTATAGTTGAGTTGGCATTATTTAACAATGAATAGCAAATAAAAAAAAAATCAAGCAGATTCAGCTGTTGTGGTTTATATAAAACATTTATTTTCGGTGTCTAAAATAAAATTCCATTGTGACTGAAATTTAGGCCACGTCGGCTAAAACTATTTCTAGCTAATAGCAAATGGCACGTTGATAGGTAATTTTTAACCGAGAATGTTTTTAAATAGCTAAAAATAAACTGTTTATACTGAATTTTGTTTTTCTGTTAAAAAAATATATATATTTCATGCCTTTGAGAACTCGGTAGTCTTTGTTCCTAAACCAATAAATCTCAACTATAGTCCATCTAATATAAATTTTCTCTACAAATCTTTAAAAAAAAAAATCAAATATATCAAAATGGTAATCCGCAACACGATTAATAAATAGCTCATAAAGCTTACAATAACAATAAGACAGATTGTTTCCACCACAAAGCTCATACAATAACAGAACTCATTATGAAACCATGCATTATAAAAAATCTCATCGCGGTCAATTATTGATTTTATATTTACTGTGTGTTTCAGCAACATTCAGCACTTGTTAGACGTCATTACGGCAAAGCTTATATTTTTAATCATCTTCATTCATTACATATTTCTTCTTTGGCTAATAAATAAAGGTAAATATATAGAATATTATATAAATTCTCTTATTAAATAATATTTTATATTAATAATAAATAAATGTTGTTTAAGATTAGGATTACATAAAAAATAATTACATTAAAATTCCTGAGGTTTTGAGCTCTCAACCGCTCTTCGTTAGTGTTTGACACTTGAGATGGGCATTATATTTATCGTTTGTACTTGATAGTATGACATTAATACTTAGAAATATCATTTATTATAAATAAAATATTTTATATTTTGAGATTCAATTTCTTTTAATATCGTCTTGTAACCAGGGACAACCCGTTGTTTTATACTTTGAGTACCTACTAAAAGTTTTTATATAAAAATGGTATAAAAAAATTGTTAAATTTAGAAAACAGAGAAAATATAATGCTGAATGTATTATACAATTTGATTAAAGACATTTTTAAAATATTATACCTATAAAAAAATCTCTTTCTCAAAAGGATATATATTAATAAAACCTACCACAATTTTAAGGTTACGTTTTAAATTTTTAATATTATTATAGTTATATAATATATAAAATTTAAATTATAAAAAATATAACCTAACTTATTCTTGACATATGTCTTCTGCTTTAATTAATGGCGATGAATATTTTTAAAAATATCTCATTCGAAGCATATTTAGTTGCTGAACAATGAAACCAAACTCGAACTTCGTCGAAATTATTTCATAACATATGACGTTTATAAAGAAGTCTTCTATAAAAATATGCTTATGCAGTTTTATAAACAACTCCTAACGAGAGATGAAACTGGGTTATAAAGTATATTTAAAAGGTTAAACTCTGTATAAAATAGAAAATATAAATAAAGTCAGTATTTGTTGCGTTTCACCAAAAAAAAAAGTATTCAAGTGTTCTGCGTTCTTAAATTAGACATCAGTGTGTAAAATATAATATAATCTCACATTGTATGTTAAAGTTTCTTTTTCATGTTTTCTTCTTTCATGGTTAAATAACTCTAAGGGAAATATTTATAAACATGTTTAGCCATGTTAAAGTAAGTTAGGTAAGTTTGACTAAGTAAGTTTAATATAAGTTTCACTAATTCAAACAAATTACCGGTTTTTAATTTATTTATGTCAAATGTTGTTTCCATTATTTGAAAGCAGAAAATCGTAAAACACTTTAAGCTCGTTTAAATTGTTCTCTTGTTATTTCGAAGCACTTGTCAGTTGCTCTGAAGTACAACGTTAGCGTCGTTAGTAGTGTTGTATGATAGATAGAAAGATAAAAGAGTACATTGTAAAAAGATGTAAAAAACCAATAACTCATTATTGTAAAAAGTTATTCTCGTTAGTTACTTCAACTTGTTTACTCGGATACCTTAATTTATTATGCTTGTTAAATCAGTATTAAGAATTATCGTATAAGTTTACAATAAAGCACTTTCATGTCACTGTGCTGTTGTTCAAATAGGCGAATCAAATGCTTAAAATTAAATATCACAGTTCTGAAGATATAGCTTCTTTTTGAATATTTCATTTTGGACTAAAAGAATTTGGTAAGAATGAATAAAGTAAGAACATTGATTTAGCTAAATTATATCTATTAAATATAAACTTAATATACTATTACTTACTTATTATAATATCTATATGAATTAGATTTGGGACCGCTGTATGATTATTAGATAACATAATAATAAAAATTATTATATAATTATACACACAACACGGCTTGTATAATACACACAGTAATTAAACCTGGAAGTGGAATGTATGTTATATATAAGCTTGCTATTTTATGCTAAGCAATTTTTTTAAAAACAAGACTTGTTTTATTAACCACAGTACTTTTCAGTGTAGAGTTTTATTTTACAAAACCATGAAACATCATTGACCTGTATATTTTTTAAGATTAAAATATAAAAAAATATATATATTTAATTTATCACATTTTCTAAGTGCTGTGACAAACGGATAGATGTGTATTGTAAATAAATAACAGTCGAGTTCTTTTAAACTCACTGACAGAGGGTTCCGTTATGTTTTATAATAATTGGTCAGATATTTTACAAGGTGTTTGATATAAGATTAATATATTGTTATAACATTAGTTATTTGCTTTTTGTACATGTTAGAGCATTAATTATTTTTAAATTTAGATATTCTAGGGGCTCTTTAATAACAAGAAATGTTTGTTATTTTTAGCTTAATCAAAAAAACCTAAACTTATATTAAAATAATATATTGACAAACCTTAAAAGAACATATTTATTTCTTTATGAGAAAGATGTTTTCGACATCCTTTTTGCTATTTTCAGTTGGTTTCAAGTAAATATTCACGCTAGAGTGTTTATTATCCATAATATATTCTGTATTCTTTCTTTATTTAATATTCATTACCTTTACATGATTATATTCCTGACATACATATAGTATAGTATATATAATATCTGCATGCCAATTAGATCTAAGAAAATTATTAAGCTTATTTTGTACAAATTAACACATACTCCAAAATATAACAGTTGCGTACAGAAAATCAAATTTAATTAAATTAAAATTTAATTTTATGTTTACACAATAATTACATAAGCACAGTTGAACTACTTATAGAAATAATGATTGTTAGGTGATTCATTTAAGTTTGTCAAATAAGTAAAGTTTTCGCTTTACCAAGATCAAAGAATTTTCTATTTCATCAAGCATTATTCCAATTATTACAGGTCGATGCATTTTAAATGATAACTTTATTTATACATAAACAGATCGCTTCTTCTTCAACCAACTACTTAATTTATGACAAATGTGATTGTTAACATGGTATGATTAATAGTATGCTTATAGAATGTATTGTTCACGTTTTATTATGTTTACATATACATTGCGTTAAGAAGACTCTTAGTAATGGCAAAGTGATTATATCTTAGACTAATTCACACTGCGCATTCAAATGTTTCGAATCTTTTTAAGGTAAAAACAATATTGGCAGCGAATAAAATTTACAATTGAATTTTAATTTTTATAAACGTAGGGTGTGAGTTTAGACACATTAAGAATAAAATTGCAGTATTTAAATAAAACACCAGTGCACTAGATTAAATTACGACTTGGTATGTATTTATATACTACAGCTTGTAATAAATAACTATGTATTCAATGTCATAACAATTCGAAGTCAAAAAGCGCGAATAATTTAAATATTTGTATAAGCGCTTCGTTATACCCATGTTATTTATGGAGTCGCAAGGTTATCCATTTACTGATTAATAATGATATAAAATTTTTTGGCAGTAAATAACTTTTCCAGGTTTTTCTAATGATATAAGAAAAACATAGATTTCTCGGCGTTATATATAAAGATATATAACGCGTTATATATAAAGATATTTTATTTGCGTGTCTATTTTTATAAAGCCGTTTAGATTAAGTTCGTTGTATTTTAATTTCTTTTTCCTTGTAGTGATGATTCAATGTTATAAAGATACATTTTTATTTATCCCTTCTATTTTAATACAAAATACAAAATACAAAAAATAATAAACTGAAAATTTTGGACCAAGTCACTAAAGGTTTTGTATAACTAATATGCATTTAAAGATGATTTACTGTAAATAAATACTATAAAATTAATACGGAATAAACGATATGCATTTAAAACCGAATACAATCTGTCAATGTTTGTATGAGGTTATTTGAGTGATATATTATTTGATTCATGTATTGTGGTTTAATTTAACACGTAATAAGCTGTTGCTATTTTTACTAAAAGGGAAACTAGTACTTTATTTGTAGTAAAGTTATTATGTAGTAAAAACCAATGTCGCAAAGTTTTTGCTTCGATGGCATTTTTATATAAAATAAAAAATATATATGTTCACATAAACATTATGAGACATTGTATGGAATGCGTCCTTAAAAGCAGACTCCTGGCGTTCCTAGAATAAAATGACCTCCTTCGTGATTGACAGTATGACTTTGATCAGTATGTGTTGTATGACTGTATATTAATTCTATGTGTATGACATATGATACTGATCTTGACAGTATGACTTTGATCAGTTGACAGTATGTCTTGTTCTAATAAAAAGTCTAAATATCGGCTCTTAACACAAGTATTTAAGCTTAAGTCTTTGATAAATCAGTTAGGCTTATTCATAAATAAACCTGTCATACTCAATATACGCTTTTCATGTGAAAAGATTAATATTAATTATTAATAATTTTTCCAGCTTCCGTTTAAGTATGCGAGATCCCGACCGCTATGATATTGATTACGTGTTCACAACTTACTTTTTACTTTATAATATATTCATGATATAGCTTTAGATTAACCATAACATTGTTCTGTAAACTAGTAAATAATTAAATACGTTCATTAGGTTTTTTACTACTGGCTTCAGTTTCACTTTAATAATAGTAATAATTATGTACAAAAACTTATTTAAAAATTGAAAACAGTTTGATATTTCACAATAATATGTTATTAAGATTATAATATTGCTCCTGAAATGTTTGTTGACAGTTAAAATAAATTTAAAGGAAACTAGAAAATGCAACAACGTCTAAAATGATTTCCTTTTACATTTAAGAGCTCGTCAGTTTCTCCCGAGAGCAGCGTAACTATATAGAGTGTAACTATATAGCGTTAAGAATGCAGGATGATGGATGATATTTTATATATAATTTTTATTACGGAACTTGAGGAATAGATACATTATTTAAATACACTTATGAAGCAAAATAAAGTGAAAAGGAATTAAAAAGTAGGTATATTTACTTGTATATAACTTATCAATGTATAAAATAAATGATCGAATTCAATAATACTATATCCAGATAATACTTTCTAAAAATAAGTGTCATATCATGTTATTATCCTTCTTGTTTATTTATTTGGAATAAATGAACTCGTTTAAGAACTTTTTAAGCTTGTCGGTTAAAAAATATTCAAACCACGTCTCACTTCGTCATCTTTATAAACTGTTAATTTTTAAGATCTTGCTAAATATGAATTTTAAATCATTGAAACATTTAAAGACAATTTTAAATTCAAAACACTATGGCTTTTCAAATAGTTTATAGAAATGAACTATAATTCTAAATTAATTACCATAAATAGTTTCGCTTGTCGTGTTTTTTTAGAAAAGTTTAATATTTTCGGTGTCTAAAATTTAATGCCTTGGTTACTGAAATGTAGGTCACAGCGGCTAAAACTATTAGTCAATATTAGCAAATGTCGCGACATATTTAGAGAACAGGCTTTTCTAATTAAAGGAAATCTAGAAATCATTTGCTTACACTGAATAATGTTTTTTTTTTGTCGAAAATATACATATTTCCTTTTGTTCCGCTTAGGAAGCTTTCGTTCCTAAGCCAATAAATCTCATCCCAAGTCGATAAAAATCTTCACTTCTGGCCTACTTGATAACAAAGTTTACTCGATTTAAGTGACCTACGTTTTATGTGACATGTGGAAATAAAATGAACATAAAGTAACTTCTCCACTCATTTTATAGACATTTTTAACTAGTGTCTATCATCGGCTGTCTACATCGAACATAATATTTTTGTGTAAAATTCTGTACAGAAATAAACAGATATATACTAGAACACTGAGAGCTATTCTAAGTATTTCATTATTGTATACATTATATTCTGTCTATCCAATTCAGTATTGACTCTATTATGATAAAATACATAAGGAACCAAGCGTTCTCGAATATTTTTTCAATGGAGTTTTTGAACTTGGAGCAATGTGCGTTCTGTGTGAACTCTTATTACAGAAATGGAGATTCGTGCACTATGACACAGAGCTTAGTATCTTTTAATCAATGTCCCAGTGTAAATTTGATCAGCTAAATAACATGCGGAACATACAAAGTTAATACGAACAAAAGAAACTGAAAGCGATGTCCAGTTATCATCCCGGAGGATTTTAGGTGAACTCACTATAGTAAGAAAATCTTTAAAGCTTATTTTAGTAAAATAACACTTATTTAATTTATATATCCTTGAATTAGAACTGGAATTTAAACTAAATGACAATCATTTACGTGCTGCTTTAACCGAAATAATGTTAGAGCGCTTGCCAAGTTTGAACAATATTATCAAACCACCCGAACAACAATTTATAATAATATTAATTAATTGTTGAAGTTGTAAGCCAAATGATTAGTGAGAAACTGATATTGCGACTTGAGGACATTTGGGGTAGCTTTCCACTATATTGTAAGATGTTTCTTTTCATTACAATATTATTACAGTAATAGGCAAGGTCTAATAAAAATATGGTAAAGTATTGTAAGCACGTACTAGATTTTCCAGTTCAGTAGTTGCCGTAATGTTCTATATTACGATGTAATTGACTTCTAAAGGGGATGGGAACAGCTGGGTCATTGAACTATTACAATATATCAAGTTCGATTGTGAATAGCTCAAGTTGTTATTCTAAGCAACTCAGTCTAGTTAGTAGTTGCTTTCATCAGCAGACTAACAGTTAGATTGGTGTAAGTTCTTGTAGTAGTTGTAATACTTGAATAGATTTATGACGTCATACATCTACTTGAATGTATTAGGCAGTTAATAGAAGCTTATTTAGAAATCAGTAATTTTCGACGTAATTTATTGTTAACACTACATATTTTAACTTTTCGTTTAACTCCACGTTTTAAAAAATGTGATTGGTTGCACTATTTATCCACAGGTTGACGCCACAAACAAAATTATTTTGAGAAGTTTATATCGTAAGTAATCTCTATGTGCTCGTAAAAACACGTTTTTTATTAAAAGCAGAATATCAATATGGTAATCCACATTACAATAAATGAACTCTCATCTGCTCATAAAGTGGACAATAACAAGAGGACCGACACTCTACTATTGTTTTCTCTACAAAGCGCAACCAGTATCAGTAGTAATAATGAAACTACGAGAGCGCATTAATAAATATCAACCTGTATTCAAATATTGACATATCATGTTTACTGTGTGTTTGAACAGTATTCATTTAGGTGTTTGGTTTTGAATAGCGTTAACCAAGATTTACATAGCTGTCACCGTAGCCAGTACTATAAAGGATAATGTACGTTTGTCTATTTGTTACACTTTTACGTCATAACTACCAAATCGATGATAATGAGTCTTTGCAGAGACATTGCCAGTGGTTCCTATAGAAAAGGATATAGGGTACCTTTATTCAAAAACACTGTTCTTGAGGTATAGAATTAAAACTCTAAAGGCTACAACACACAGAGCCTTCGGCAGGGCCGAGGGGCAAGCCGCCGGCCGAGCCCCCGTACACCCGGCGGCATTCAAAGCCGCCGGCATGGCCGCCGGGGTGTGCCGGTGGGTTAAGCGGCTTGCCGGCATCAGTTCGTTCCTGTCATTCGAGCGGTAGTGGTGAGTGGTTTGTTTGTAGGTGTTATTTTAAAAAATATATTAATTTATTAAAAAAATCTTCATATGTCGTTCTCAGAAACCCAAAGAACATATTAACGCATAAACGCTGACAAAGATGATGTGGGATCTTTTTTTATACTCTTCTATTATTACAGTACCGTTCTACCATTTTCTACTTAGTAAACTTGGTCGCACCCAAAACCTTCTCGTTCTTTTATTTTTTTTTTCTTATTAAATTAAAATTACAACTGCGGCGGCAATTCTGATGATTTTCTTTTTCTAGCGTTCTGTCTGACTGTCACAATCGGAATGATGCTTGGTGGCTTGTATTGCCGACGGCATAACCGCTCGTCTTAAAACCGGCGGCGTTGCCGCCTTCACTGCGTGTAGTAAGTAGCCTTTAGACGGCCGCCCTACATAACATTACAGTTTATTTTATCTACAGGTACAACGCGATGCAGCTTCTAAAATCTAGCATTAGTATTTCAATAATCTATTATTGGATTTAATTTAAAAAAATATATACAACTTTGTAAAAATGTGAAAAATACTTATTGGGTAAATATTTCCGAAAATACCATTTTAAATATGATATCCCAGCATGTCGATATTGTACTTAAGGATTTAAAAGATATCGTAGACAATAGAAAAAAAAACCTATTTCTGAGTACTCGTGACGTGCGGTAAGGACAATAATCTTAATTATTAAACATCTCTCGTCATAAAACCTTCCCGCCTTTCAAGTAAATAAAAAATATAAGGAAGAACACTGCTTACATACACGACAAGATAAGATATTAAGATAAGATAAGATTACACCAAATAGAATTGTATTAAGATTCTTGGGATTATAAATAAACTCCCAATCACTCTTGGTTTGGGGTTGACACTTGAGTAGGGCATTACATTTTTAATATTTAAATTTGCCAGAATTACATTCACACCCAGAGAATATCATTTATTATTCAGATTTATTTACATACAATTTATGTTGCTTATCCAGAAATCACTAATAAATGTCTTATTACACCATAGGCATTTTTTTCACTTAAAAATAAATTTATAGTTTATTTACTTTTATAAATTTAAGATAAACGGAGAAACTTACGTTAAATATGCATTGTTAAAATTCATTTTGATCTTTTTTATTTTTATTTATAAAAAAAGTATTTATAATGATCTATTCCGATTTTTACTATAAACAGAAAAAAATGCACTTAATATAGACTTGTAAATATGGTTCCCTCTGGTATTCCTAATATGAGAGTGTGATTTAAATATACTTAAAGATTTGCTACATTAAGAAAACATATCTATTTCTTTTGTGAAGAGAGAACTGGGTTACCGTGACTTAGTGTTGTAAATTTTAATATTGTTGGATTTGAAAGATATACACAATTTAAGTATTTGTGTTTTAAAATTCATTTACTTAATTTTTATGTATAATATGATTCTTATGAGCGCTAAAGTATTACAAGCCGGAGCGCTAGTATGTAACATGTACACAAATCTAACCAAGAATTCGCCTACATAAATAAACAAACAAGAATACATAAGTGTGATTCGGAAAATAAATCAGTACTGAACATAAAATATCAAGCAGACAGGTAATGTGTAATCTAATGGTTAAAATTGTAGTAATAAAAAAAACGTTCATATCATAATTAGGTATCATAATAATAATTATACTTTATTGCTCATCATTAAAAAAAAATTAAAGAAAAATAGAAAAAGAAACGGATCATAATGATGACACAAATGCCGCCTTATCTTTGATAAATAATAAAGCAATAAATAAAGAAGCGCTCAAAATATAAATATAATTTAATTAGACTTAACTAAAAGTAAGTATATACTATACTATAAGTATTCAGGACGAAATCAAACCCAAAAGAGATTTTGAACCAAGTTGACAACATAAATAGGGTAAGTACTTTATAAAATAGTAAAAACACAAATTAATATCAATTATTTCATTCTTATTCCATTAGCGCTTACCTCGTGTATAGTTTTAAGTGTAATTTGAATATAAAGTGGTCCTACAAACCTAAACACGATGTCACCTCTCGAAAACTTATAATAATTCCCAACACTAATTAGTTTTACGAGTAAGCGCATAGGACCTTTAATTTGTATCATGTATGTATAAAACTTTAAGACCTATTTGGGAGTATTTCTCACGAAGTTCTAGTTTGAGAAATGTTGATAACGTATTAATTAGATTTTCTGAGAATTAAATAATTAAAGTACACATGATATGTGTACTTTAATTATTATTATTCGAAGAAATGTTGTGTATTAAAATTTATAAAGTTGTAATAAGTGTGCTAATTGTTATTTTTATACCTATATTGAATATTTAAAGATAGTTAAAAATATATGTATAATTTCCAATAATAAAATCTACAATTTGTATGTTTAATATTAGGAAAGTAAATCTGAAGTCTCATATAAAGTTCTTAGAATATTCTTTGGCCTCTGTTTTTTGTAAGAATGTAGCACGTTCGTTTTCATCCATTAAAATAATGTTTCAATCTACAAAACTTTTACTCACGCCTACTTGGGCTTAAAGTGAAATATGTTAGTAATATGTTTGCTCGATGGCCCACAAAATTTATGTTTCTTTTCTTGGGGATGTAAAATCGTATCTTTTTTACAGAAAACACAGAACAGAATTACTATGATTGGAAGACTTAATTTTATCTATTTTAAATTTTGTTTATTTTAATGATAAGAAGAGGTGGTTGTTACAGTATATTTCGATAAATTTGATACATTATTCAAAAATTTAAAAAAATATTATTCAAATATTGAGATAAACATATGAACAAGTAAAAGTGAAATAAAACTACATAAACTATGTATTTATATTTATAATATGGACATTTCTTTAATATTTTAGGACAATAGAAAAATTGGTTGGGGATGTAATTAAAATAAAACTATTAATATATGACTTTGTGTACATATTAAATGATGATAAGTGCATACAAATATGAGGCGGACAAAGTCGCTGGAATAAACTAATTGTATATAAAATTGAAATTGCATATTGAAAATGAAGAGCATTATAATGAAATGGATATATGAAATTAGAAATCCAATATCTTATAATCTGTCTAGCGTTCATATCTCTAAATGCAACCCAAATTTAATCGAAACCTGAGAGAATCTGGCGACCAGCCAACTTAATAAACGATTTGTAAAGTTACCGCCGAGTAAAGTTGCCACTAATTGCCGGTTAAAGTTCAGCGACATGTTACCTTGACTCACAAATGTTGGTTGCTACTTAACCAGCTACAATTTATTACACAACTTTTTATTTAAATCAGAGTAACTTATATAGAGTAAGTGAAATGCGTAATCTAAATTTATAAGTTTATAAATATTTAATTCTTTGTTTGATTAATACATTTTTCTGTATGAAATTTACGATTTATTTAATTTATATATTTTATGAATATTTTTTTTGTCTATTACTGACAATCTTTGAATAATTAACAGTTTTAATTTATAGTGAAATTAGAATCGAGAGATTGTTGTATAGATGGACGTTTGTTACTGTGTACCTATATGATTGGTGTATGTGTGTGTGTGTGTGTGTCAAGTAAGTATGGAAATTATGTTATTCTCCTATCTAAATACTATTCTACCAGTAGACACATTTTTTTCTACGGGCCTGCCGTAATTTGACGCAAGAGAGGGCAAAAATAAATCCAAGAATGTCAAAGTGTCTTTATCGTTATGTTGTATTTTGCAACTTGAGTCCAGAACCGGACAACGGTATTCTTAAGAAACTGTCAATTAGAGTTATTTTTTTTCGATAGTTTTCTCTCTCTCTCGATTATAATTTCGTTTAGTCTTCGATTAGTGATTTTGTTGCAAGATATATTGCAAATTATGTAGACTCTATTCGATTAGCAAATAACACTTTCATAGTTTTAATATTAGAATTACGGATAAAGATATTTGAAAGAACAATAAAAACGGAAAAACTAATATGTAATGTCTGTTACATTACAAACAAACAAAAATGTTTAAAAACAATTTCAATATTTTTTAACGATTTTTCACTTGTGTGTCCCAAAAGTAGGTAGATACACCTAGTGTAGTGTAACAATTTTATTAAAATCATAAAGAGTAATTTCTTTACAACATTTAAATTAATTTGAAATAGATGTCTAACTCAAAAAAGTTCATCTCATAATTTATTCTAGAAGCATTATTGCTTACTTTAAGCGCTTATCGAATTAACAGTGATAGGCCTGAATTCTAATAGAAATTAGTTACAAAAGTTGCGCGTTCCAAACTCGACAGAAGATGGACTTATTCATTCCATTAAGAAAAGTGCTTTTAGTTGAAACCTAGTAGCATTAAATAAACATACTACTTCAGGAGTAAAGTAAGATTTAGCTCTTGTATAACTTTCAGGAGGAAACTTTTATGTAGTTAAGCTTTCAGCTTATTTAAATAATCTCACACAGAAAATTAAAATTAATTACTCTTAAGTTATGGTAATAGATTTATGTAAAAGCCCTTTACTTAATAAATATATCAACATTAAACGCGATGAAGCTCATGCAACATCAGTAGATAGAAAGAATACAACACTTACATAAAAAAATGTACTAACCATATACCAGCAACCAGATGAGCATCCATAGACAACATGTCTCACTATGATGGAAATAAAGAAGCAGTATAGGAATATTGTATAAACATGACGCATAAAAAATACCAAATATTTAGGAAAATACAAATAGACACTTGAAAGTTAATAAGAAAAGTAAATTTGAAGGTTGGAGAAAACTCTTTAATATCCTCACATATAGATCTCACTTTTGAAAATCTTTCTTTCTTTTTATCCCCCCACTGCAAAAAAAAAGTTATTTTTAACATCGTAACGATAACAGTATCTTTTACCACTTAACCATTACATACAGTTTTATAAGAACGGAAAACGTTCCATTCCGTTACCATGACAATCACAGATAGTGTTTAAGTTAGGGTTAAGGAGTGCTAAATCGTACAAGGTAAAATAATAAGGTTCTATATAACTTTTCTATGTTTGAGTTGAGTTGATTAATAAAACCTCTAGAGTTTTTCGTTTAAAAAAAACACCCTTTATTCTGAATATTATGTCCAAATGTTCTTCTCAAATCCATTAACAAAGACTATAATTCTAAATTCAATTTTAGTTTCATCCACCACATTTTCATAACATAATATAATTTTGTGGCTGTGTTGAATGAAGTAGGAGGCGTCTATAATACACAAAAATACATTATTAATAAAATATACTCTGTAAGCTAGCCAAAGTTGTGAATTTAAGACTGCAGAATGCATTTATATCTCCAAAAGCAAAAGATATTTTTGATGTCCTTCTTATATATATCTTATATCTTATTTATATATGTCCCATATTGTGCCTCTTCAAGATCTCTGTAAAACCTTGGTTTCAAAACGTCGCAATACTAAAATATTATTTATTTAAATTTAAGCGTATGCAAAGTAAGTTTTGGTGACCTCAGTTAATTTTTTTTTCTTGTAAAAAATATAATTAACCATGCTTTTACGAGATCCAGATTACATTCAAAATTATTTTTCCAAACCTAAGTTCTAAACACCTGTTTATAAAATAATAGCATTTTTCACGTTAACCAGTAGTATTTTTTACTCCATCCAAATTTTTCAAAAAATACTTATGTATAGTTCATAATAAATAATAAAAGTATTTATTTATATATTTAGTACGTTTTTACTCCCCTGATAAACTTTATTACCAATTCAGTATTTCTTATATTTTATTCTACCTTTTTATTATTTGATGTGTCCCTAAATAAACTAAAACTAAAAATGTCATAAGCTTAGAAAAAAAAATCACTCCATTTATTGGCGCTTTGATATTGACAGCTCATCGTAAAAGTATGGTTTGCAATAACAAATATTTTTATTTTATTTAGTTATATTTTGTTGGCATATATATATTAGAAACAACATTATATATTAGAAATAAAATAAAATCATTCGACATTATAATATATTAAAAATGAATGAAATTCATTCGCATCATTCGACAACTTTACATGATTAACTTGAAACCAATACTTGAAAAACGTATCCCTATCAATGTTGTTCTCTATCTACATAAAACAAGTTAATGAGGTCAGTATTATTTATTGCCTACATATAATCATTATCCTGAAAGTATAGCTCAAAAACACCAATATTGCGTCAACAGAGTATACAGGGTTATTTGTAATTAGTTGAGCACCTTTTGCAGGCAGCCCCTCTACATCAATCCTAACAACATTTGTTCTACGACTTTTTAAAATTAATAGTTTTAAAAATTTAGTTTTTCCCATACAAAATTTATTTATTGCCTCTAAACGTGCATTAAACTTGAGCAAAGAGAGGCCACGCAACTTGTCAAAATATGTGCCAAGGCCACGTGCATCGGGGCGCGGGGTGGTGGGGTGTAATAAAAAATAGCATCGTTTTCCATTTTTATTTATTAAAATATTTTCTACAATAGTCGAAACACATATTGTCTAACTGTTTAAGAATCTACTGAAAAAACAAAATCTCCAATAGAAGTTGTCCACAAGTTGAATGTCTCAATATTTTTATTTGGTTTATGATATAAGGGCACTGTAACGAAACCAAATAAATATTATTTTTACAAAACAATAACTTCACCTTAACTTACTTTATACATATCATATTATCTCGTTTGTAATATTTATATTATGACAATAAAACAATAAGTTACTTACGAATTTCTTGAAGATGGCGCGTAACAGAAAAACGTCATAATTTTCATTAATATTAATTAATTAAAACGTAAGAAGTGAATCGACTGTTTCTGACATATAATATTCTCATAGAAGAAACACATAAGTACCATAAAAACAGACAAATGTACACAATCCACTTTAAAAATAATAACTTTAGGCTTCTTAACATGTTGGATCGTCACTATATCACAAATAAAATTATTCTTCATCATGGTTTCTGCTGTTTCGAGTTGTTGTTCGTTCTAGGTATAGCAAAACAGACCTTGTAAAGATCAGGACCCCAATGCTCCATTTCTCAGCCAAAACTCGTATTTCTTTTCATTCTTACTTCTTATATTTCAGACAATCAATGTATTTTAAAAATATTATAAATTACATTTCATAATTTCTTCTTCATGTTATAATCTTGAATATATTTATTACTTCAATAGCAAGTCCATAAAATCGTATTGTCCAGTATGTAATCACAATTCATTATTTAATTATAAAACTCTAATCCGATAATTTTATTTTTGGTTAATGTAAATTGTGTTTTGTAATCCACATACTTGTCATTTTGATTGTTTAGTATTTCCATAGCAACATGGTGTAAAAGAGATGAAGCTATACGAAAGAAGCTGGCGCGCGCGTTTAACAGTTTCTGACTTTCGCTAGCCTGCCGCGACCTACACTTTAGACTGCTTACAAAATACAGAGTAATAAATAATCGAGGGAGCAAAAATTTTTTTTGTTCGTTTATTCTGAGTTATTTATCAAGATTTTTTAAAAGTCGTAGAAGAAATGTTGTTGGGATTGATGTAGAGAGGCTGCCTGCAACAGGTGCTCAACTAATTAAAAATAACCCTGTATAGCTAGAACAATGTTCTTATAAGTTTGAGCCACCAATTAATGTTGTTCTCAAACAGTCCTCAGAATTTCAGTTCATTGCCACAATAGCTTCAAAAATGGTCAAAACTACAAAAAATTGTAACAGGATGGAACCATTTGGAAAAGCCAGAAAATATTAAAAAATGAAAGGAAAAATAAATTAAATCTGAGTTCGAGAAAAAGGGTGCAGAAGAACAACATTGTTACCGGGCATATTATCAGGTTCAAACTTGGCTGGGTACAAAACTGACAGCAACAGATTGGGGCTGGAAGCTCTATCAATGAGGCATTACGCCGGAAATGACAAAAGTCTACACCTTCTATGGTGGGAGATTTGGCGAAATTTTTCGTATTATATATATATATACTAGCAGACTCGGCCACGCGTTGCTGTGGTTGCTAAGGTTTTGGATATACCTATTACATTGTAGTAAACTATTTAAGAAGTCACGGTATTAGAAAAAATAAAATTAAAAAAACCCCCGACCGCTTAGTAAAGGAAAAAATTTTAAATGCAAGTAAATTTATCAAGGCCAATAACGAAATAACAATATTTTGATATAAAATAATATTGTGACTTAAAATTAAGATGTAAGTTATCCTATGTTTCAAGTTGGATCAAACTACACACGGTGTACAAATCTGATTAAAATCGGATAAGTAGTTTAGGAGTCCATCGCGGACAAACAACGTGACACGTAATTTATATATATTAAGAAGATGTATATATATATATATATATATATATATATATATATATATATATATATGTATAGTATATTTTAACCATTAAAAAGTAGAAATATCAACGAATAAAAAGATCACCGACTTTTTCGAAAAAACTGAAATTTTGACGTGAAATTTTTTGACTGAAAATTAGGGTGCTTTTTCGTAATTAAATTCAAATAAGGGGAAAAATTTAATTATTTTTAATCTAAAAAATTACAGCCTGTTTGGGACATAAAAAGGTAAGTTTTCACTAAATTTCATAAAGATTTTTTTTCGTGAAAGACAAAAATAAAAAAACAAAATCTTGATTTTTTACATTTTTTGCCTAAAAACTTGAGGTTATGTAAAATAATTGCAAATAAAGGAGTTGTGGGTCTTACACCCACAACTTTGCGATTTATTTTTTTTCATAGGACTCGTAGTTTTACCAGAAATCGCAATAAACCGTTTTTTACCCTTGTAAGCTCACTCCCACTACCACATTTCCCGAACTCAGATCGCCTTTAATTTTTTTAATATTTTCTTGCTATTCCAAAAGGTTTTATCCTGTTACTATTTTTTTTAAAGAAATTATTGAGTCTGAACTATTTATCTTCTCATACTATGTAATGTTGTTAGTCATTTTTTTAATAGTAGAACAGTAATAATTAATGATTTAATTTAAATTTATGATAAATGTATATTTTTATTAGATTATTATATTAGTAAAAATCAGGATATTTTATGAATTAAAACAAAGTAATGAACCTTCTGGCATCGTAATTAAGTTCTTGTTATATATTAAGTATTCTTGCTACGCGAATCTACGAGAGTTTGTTACGATATTGCTTAAGAATGAGCAACCTCAATGTAATTACCTCCACATTGCTTAAACTTGTGCGCTACATAACATTATAGTAACTAGTTAAGTCGCCTTCAAAATAAGTAACTTTTAAACCAATTAATTTTCACACTTAAATTTCTGTAGGTGTTATAAAGGAATTTTACACATCAAGCTTTTAACATAAATAAAGAATTTCCTAACTGATTATATTTTCTTGTGTATCTTGTATCTTCTATCTTTGTCTTGTATCTGTATCTAGTATCTAGTAAGGACTTGTCCTCATAAATTTTTCTTTTAATTTAATTTTTTTAATTTAATTTAATTTAATTTAATTTAATTTAATTTAATTTAATTTAATTTAATTTAATTTAATTTAATTTAATTTAATTTAATTTAATTTAATTTAATTTAATTTAATTTAATTTAATTTAATTTAATTTAATTTAATTTAATTTAATTTAATTTAATTTAATTTAATTTAATTTAATTTAATTTAATTTAATTTAATTTAATTTAATTTAATTTAATTTAATTTAATTTAATTTAATTTAATTTAATTTAATTTAATTTAATTTAATTTAATTTAATTTAATTTAATTTAATTTAATTTAATTTAATTTAATTTAATTTAATTTAATTTAATTTAATTTAATTTAATTTAATTTAATTTAATTTAATTTAATTTAATTTAATTTAATTTAATTTAATTTCATTTAATTTAATTTAATTTAATTTAATTTAATTTAATTTAATTTAATTTAATTTAATTTAATTTAATTTAATTTAATTTAATTTAATTTAATTTAATTTAATTTAATTTAATTTAATTTAATTTAATTTAATTTAATTTAATTTAATTTAATTTAATTTAATTTAATTTAATTTAATTTAATTTAATTTAATTTAATTTAATTTAATTTAATTTAATTTAATTTAATTTAATTTAATTTAATTTAATTTAATTTAATTTAATTTAATTTAATTTAATTTAATTTAATTTAATTTAATTTAATTTAATTTAATTTAATTTAATTTAATTTAATTTAATTTAATTTAATTTAATTTAATTTAATTTAATTTAATTTAATTTAATTTAATTTAATTTAATTTAATTTAATTTAATTTAATTTAATTTAATTTAATTTAATTTAATATGTAACCATAATGTGTTGTTCTCATTAATAAAAAGTGTTTATATCACGAACAGATACGATATAAACATAACAACAATAAAATATGGTCCCCTCTACGGAACGGTTTTATTGTTGCAAGTTAGTGTAATATTTAATTTTAGTTACTACAAAAGTAAATAACATTTTTATATTAACATTTAAATAAGTTTTATATAAAATTTCTTACAATGTTATATAATAATTTTACTCCGACTCTAAAGAAGGAATAAGAAAAATATAGATAAGTAAATAAATATATCTATTATTCTTTTGTTTTTTTAAATAATATTTTGAACTGCTATCCACGGACACGGTCACATTGAAATTTCAGATAACGTGCTTAAAAATAAGTCTGTTAGTAATAGGTATCTTAAAAACTATGTTATTATATATGCAGTTAGTTATATAGATATGAAGATTATATATGCAGTTAGTTATATAGTATATATTGATAGTAATTTTCGTAATAAAAATATGAATAAGATAAAATGCATGTTACAGTATGTGTCACCTTCTAAATAACCTTTACTCAATAAACTATACATCGGCACTTTGACCATTCTAAGCAGACCCTAGTGGAAATACCAACGACAGTCTTATAGAGTCGTTGTTTTATTTTAAAAGGCAACATTTGTGATTTCACGGAGTAACGGACATCAAAATTATATAATACTGGTTTATATATTATAACTATAATTTATGTTTCAAATTATGTTAAATATATAGTTTCCCTAGATCGCATTACCTATGTTTTTTAAACACCCAGTTGGTATTTTACAGTTCAACGATATTTTTTTGATCTTTGGATCGGATAAATATTTCTTCAGTCGGTAAGATTTTAAAATTTGTAGTAGTTTATACCCCGAGCACTTGTTCTAGATAACTTTTCTTTTATTAAATTTTGTTCTCAATAATCAACATGCGTTTTGTACGACTAATATTTAAAAGTATTTTAACACTTTTAAAATCTATAATTAAAATTGTCCGATTCAGGTAAAAGTTACTAAGATTAAAATACATATATAAAAAAGGCAGGTAATGAATGAATAACCATGAATAACCTTGAAAAATATATGTATTTTTGAAATACACATTGTAATAAGATTATTAAGTTATTTTTTTAAGACAACAAATTAACGCAACCAATAACATTTTTCTGAAATAAATACGTAAGAATTAATTATATCACTGTTATATATGATAATATTGATAATAATAACACTCGACAAATTACACACATTGATCTAACCTCTAAGTAAGCAAATTATTTGCTTGTGTTAAGGGTGTTAGACAACGATACAAATACATAGAGATCAAAAAACATTATAAATACTGAAAATATATTTAATAAAGGACCAAACCCAGAAATACAGACATCTTATCAGGCATGCTTGTCACAAACATGGCTGTCTCTGTCGGGAATCGAACCCGAGCCCCATTGCGTCGCTGTCGTTAGCCGTCTGCGCTAACCACTCGACCAACGAGGCTACTACTACATATACTTTGGACCTATACAACAAATAAATGCATCAACGAAAAAAAATGATAATTATTATTATTAAATAATCAAAATAATATAAAATTCAATTGTTGAAGTTTAAGAAATCTCATTAAATCTTATAAAAACTTTTTAAAAGCCATTTATTAATTTTTCTCCAATCATATTATCAGATTGCCAACTCTGTTTGAAGTCTTCATTAAATAACTTAGTAGACGTACAGTACATTTAACATAAAATGTGGTTTGTAGTAGTTATAAATATCAGGAATAAACATTTTAATATCCAATATAGTCTTTGACTAATGTCCGACCTATGTGAAACATTGCCATGAGTTGAATTTTCAAAATCAGATTTGCATTTTAAACTATATAATTTTAAAAAAAAAATCTATAAGTAGAAAATAACAGCTTAGTTAACAGTTAAGTTAAAGTTCACCAAAACAAATCTTGAAGTAATTCCGAGCAGTAATTAGTTTTAAAAGTGTTCGTGTGAAACAATTTATTGGTCTCGTACTAATAAAAACAACAATCTTTTTGGACCCGACTCAAGAGTTATTTTCTGTATTTAATTTAGGTAATTATTTGCCCGGGGGTATTTTCAGATAGTGTGAAATCAAACTCCCCAAAAGCTATACTTCCAATGAAATTAATAAAATAGATTCTCTATGAACATATCAATCTTTGATAATTTTATTTGATTGATAAAATTGTTGGACGGTCCTTTAAGACGATCGAACCATTAGGTTCCCAATAAGGAAAATATTTTTTTTATCACTTTGGCCAAAGACTTGATGCCTTAAGAACTCTGTCCTTTCGCTCCGTCGCGTCGGTCTTACGATATACGACTTGATTTGTTCGAAAAATGAAGGTTTAAAAAAATAGTATGATATAACTTCTACTATTTGTGTTAATTTACCTACATATTTAGTATTAAAAGTGAAGTGAAGATATATTTAGTTTGAAACCTTAATTGTTGTAATACTTTATAGAACGTAATCTGAAAAACATTTAATTACAAGATTTATATGACACTAGGGGTTACTCGCGACTTCGTCCGCGTGGTTTTTAGTGTTGCCGCCGAGTTCCATACAAAATTGATATTTAAAACCCTTAAGGGTGGAATTTAAATATCTTTTCTTAGTACACCACTACGTAGAAAAACAAATGTATCCTCCAATTTTACTATCTCTACGACCTGCGGTTTAGACTGTATGCTATAACTAAGTCAGTAAGAACCTATTAGATTATATTAAATTTGCAGCATTTTTCATTGCTGCTTAACTTCTATTAGTCACAGCGAGATGATATATACCCTATAGCCTTCCTCAATAATCGAACTATTCAACACAAAAAGGATTTTTCAATTCGGGCCAGTAGTCCCAGAGATTAGTGTGTTCAAACAAACAAACTCTTTAGCTTTATAATATTAGTATAGATTTAAAAAAAATATCATGCCATATAATAATAAACTTTTATATCTATTAAGACTTGCCTGACTGAAGCTCATAGGGGCTTAGTTTTATTTATATTTCAGTTTTACAAATGCAACCATAATTTTCTATGTGATCTTAGTATCGCTTTGGTGACCAGGCAATTTATGAAACAATTTGTAAATTACTATCTATAAAACTTTATTACACATGTCGTCGAATACGATATTTTAACGATAATTAATAACTCTATTGATATTTCTGTAACGGTAGACGTGTGAACGCCGTTACGAGTCACGTGATCGAAATCGATTGTAGGGGCAAACTTTACATTTTCAATATTGGAGAACAATGAATCGGAGATGGAATACACTAAGTATTAAAAAGTACATAAATCTTTTAGAAATAAGATCCTGTTTTGATTATTCCAGATTTAAAAAAGAATTCAGTTACAAGGTTCGTTCTGTTCTTGAAATTTCAATTATACATACGTCATCAGTACTATTATTATCAACGAAAAGATGTACCTTGATTCCCTTTTAATTTGTCTTTTTTTTATCATGGTGATAATAGATATTTCTGACACGTAATACTTATTTCTATTTTGTAATATATATTTCGGCACTCTTAATTAAATGCAGCTCTTTGGAAATTATCCGTGATTATTAACTTATTTGGTTTCGTTCTGAAAATTTGACTGTTATTCCTGAGAATATAAGACAATAATTATATTAGTTAAATTACATATTTAATTAAAGATATGTTCATCCCATGTCTACATTTATGTCCTATTATGTTTCTGTACACATGCAAATAAAAAAAAAATATTTACTGAATTTTATTAATTACCAGCCACAATGATTATTAAAAACAATTTTTATTTATTCAATCATTTTTATTTATAAAAAGTAAAATAAAATGATTAACAGGTAAAAAAATGCTAAAAGACGTACGTTAATATAAGACTTCACTTGTTTTAATTTCATAGTACATTACACACCTAGGGAGGAAAAATAAGAAATGTCTCAGATCACATGTAGGTAATTGTCGACTGAGGTGGAACCAAGGTCGACTAACATGTAATCTGAGGCGTTCTTATTTTACTTCCCGAAGTGTGTATGCTATTTTTCTGTCCGACGAAGGCGGAAAGCGGCAACTTCGTTTTGCGGCGGGACGAAAGATGTCACTTTCCGCCCAGCTTCATTGCATTGTTTGCTTCAATCAGTGTAAAATGACTATAAAGTATATTTGAAAGAACATATACATTTTTTCGTATTTGCTTAATGTGCTCTAACTCATGCACGAAATAGAATTTACGGATACGCTACGCTCTATTTTTCAATTAGTTATCTAGATGAATTGTTCTTCAATCTACACTAAATTATTACAAAAATCAAGATACAAATAAATATAAAATGAACTTGGCTTTTGAAATTTCATAAAGACAACATTTGGTGGGTACTAAAGTTTCTTATCATTTCCGCAAGGGTTATTATTACCGCAAGATATATTATTTCTAGACACAAATTAAAACTTCAGTTGCTGATATTCTATATTGATTATATTCATTTTGTAAAGTACAATCTGATTATAATTGGTTAAACATAAATACTGTAATATACTTTTCACGCGAAAACACAAGAATGTGTCGGAGAGATATTTATCAGTAAAAAAAATATATATTTGTATAAAAGAGAGATTACTCATGGATTAATATTTAATTACTTACTTAATGGATCATGGATTAATATTTGAGTAATACTTGATTATAACATGTACTAGTAGAACGGATAAGAGTAATAAAGTGTATTGTGCACTCATGCATAAAAACTTAAATTCAAATATGGAACTACGTACATAACGTACAGGGATGAAAAAATTGTTTGATCTAATTACTGAATTAATAATCGTAAATCCTAATACCAAACTAGTCCGAAGTCTACTTCGGAATAGCTTAGAAGTTTTTTAAATGAAATTTACACTAACAGTTCTAGTAACACTTTCCACAGATTAAGTTAATGACTAGTTTGGTATTAGGACTTACGATTATTAATTCAGTAATTCGTATATTCGTATACTCCTCGTAATATTCCAGTTAGTTAATATTCACTAACGATGTCCATTTCTAATGATTTTATGAAATTGTTTTTTGCTTAAAAAAAACTTTTGTTACACTAATGTTTTAAACTTAAAAATGTTAAATTGTGTAACCGATTTATTGAGCAAACTTTTAGGTAAGATAAAAACATAACGATAATAATGGTATTATTACAACAGATATTAAAAAGTAGCTTATATAAAAAATTTAGAAAAGTTATTAGTTGATGATACCTTGTTCAACAACATGGAAAAAAATGTAATATGTACGTTAAACAAAATTCTAAAAAATCTACCATAATATAAAAACATATTTCACTACCAACACACATTGAATACTGATGTTTCAATTTGTTTGGTTCATCAATATACGTTATTAGATGGCATTAAATTTAGAATCGTATGAGACTGGTGACGTGACGCTGTCATCCTTCAACGCCTGGATTATATTGATACCTGTCTACAAAAGTGATCCTGACAGCTGGATTTATATTTAAACCTCAGAAGGTAGTTAATATCTGATATTAACTTATGTACTATTTTGGAAGTAGTTAGATTTTAATGTTTGAAAGTATCTTTAAACATGTATAGCCATGTTAAGCTTATTTAAATTTATATAAATATAGAATGAAAAATAAACCGATACGGGCAGGGATTCGAACCCGCGACTACTGGGAAACCGTCCCGTCGCTCTACCAACTGAGCTACCGTATCGCTGTCCGTCTCGGTGAATTAAACATTCTATATGTGATCGTCCTTATCGGGACGGTGGTGACATCTATTAGGTTTCTTTCGAAGTATACTTTGAAATAAAACTATTTTTACGGATTTAACTCGCGTATCTTGAATTAAATTTTAAATTTACATTTTAAATCACAGACACCTCCATCTCGTTTTACCGTGAACACGATTGCTGCAAAATATTCCAAACTTCGGGTTAGATTTAAAATGTAAATTTAAAATTTAATCAATATACGCGAGTTAAATCCATAAAAAAACTTTTATTTCAATGTGTAGTACTCGTAAAAGCCTTAGAAAACACTATGTAAGTATACTTAATTTATATACATCTTAGTGTAAATTACTAAGTAAGTTTTGCATTAGCTTTTGAACATTAAAAAAATTGCCTTTAAAATTAACCTAACCTAGTTTACAAAAGTTCAGTATAACTATCTATAAAAGCCCTTTTCTTTTTTTGAATGGTTGTCGATTTATTTCAGGTTAAGGAAGATACAGCATATTGTATAGAATATAATATAACGAAACAGCAAGGAGAAAAATGTAATCTAAGTTTGAAGACAGGAATTGTGACTCCAAAAAACACCCAGCTGAGAGAATGAGAATGTGCGTAGTTAAAAGACAAAGATTGACATCGGTTAATGAAGCCTTTTCAGAGCTAGCTATCAAATGTAGTGTTTAAAAAAATGGTAAACCTATACAAAGAAGTGATGATGATAAATTATCGAGTGACTAGGCTGTGCAAGTCAATATTAAACCAAAGTATAGAACTTTACCAGTAAAACTATCTGTTTTAAAAAGAAAATTGTTTACTGAAAACACAGCTGACTGTACCTCTATAGAATCTTGTTCTTCTATATCTGCTGATTATTAACCAAGTTATTTAGGGTTTAAGACATTTATTCTCAAAAAAGAATTACGTCGCTTACATGAGAATACACATAAATAGCAACAAATATTATAAATTCTTATTCGTCATTAACAACAACGTCATCTATTTATCTGAGTCAATTGAAGTGGAAAACGATTCAGAGGAACAAACATTTTAAAAATGTAATGTGTTGTAGCTTGCTAATGAAAAAGAGTTGGTAGTTGTTTTGTTAGAAATGTTTGAGTATTAAAAATGTTTTAAGAATTACCTTAACAATCGTATCATTTAATAAAACTTTTAAGCACGAAAATATATAATAATTTAAATCATTTATTTTTCTCAGAAACACTAATAACACGTTATGAACTTCGACACCGATAATTTGATTGGTGTCACAGATGACGTCACATTTTCTTCCGACCAATGCATATGGTCGCGTTTTGGAAGTTTGAATTTCGCTTCCTAAATTTACACTTTTTACAAGCTATTTTATGGCCTTAAATAATAAGTAAATAAAAAATATATATATTGATTATAATAAAATGATAATAAGTATCCGACAAAAAAAAAATTAAGACCATTTTAAATTTTATGCATATTCCCTATTACGTGACTGCACAAAGACTCATCAGGCAAAAGTCGTAGGCGTTATGTGTGTTAAATACTAAGTAAGCTCGATAAGTGGTACATAGTGATATTTTTTTTAAGTAAAAAAATATCATTCATTTATTTTTGAACCATAAAATAGTAATAGTCTTATAGGGGTAGAAATAATTTAGACAAGGGACATTTTATCTCTTAAAAGACATCTCTAACAAAAATCGTTAGTTAAAAGATATTTCGAAATTTGATTTATTGACATGAGTGTGGTAAATAGCCAACATATTAATGAAACAGTTAATAAACCATAATATAAATAACTATAGATATATGTATATTGCACACATAATAAATCATATATATGAATATAATGTATTTTAATAAATAATCAGCTTTATTTATTTATTTATAATAAGTATAAACACTAAAATGAATTCTGCAATATTTTACTCCACCATAAAATCGGAAATCTTTCCATCGGGAGACTAAAAGAAAGTTACTTTCTCTTGGATGATAAATGGGCTGCTATTCGTAACAAAGTTGTAGTGTAGAATTCACCAATCCATGCAGTTAGTGTTACTGGAAAGATTTAAATGATAATTTAATGGAAATTGCAAAACAATTTTGTATTTTTTTAACGAAGCAATTACTCAATTACCCTTCCGTAAATAAAAATTCTAATAATGCGTAGTAGTATGCCTAACAACATTTATTTTAAATGCAAACAATCGAAACTTTAATAATGTAAGCCAACTTGAAATATAAGCCTTTAATTTTGAATTTGAAGATATTTCTGAGGCATTACCTTCGCCTCTTACCTTATTTATTAATATATAATAAACGAGCACTTGATATATGTGCTCGTAAACATCACACTTAAGAAATTATCTGAAGAAAAAAAATTGAATTCGAATTAGTAAAAAAATATAAAAGATGTTATCTACAAGAATTATTTAACCTACTGCCCTCGCCTTCTTCAGTCCTGATGATTATGTTTCTAGCATCTCAACCCCATAACACCTTCGATTATAACGGTTGAGCCGCTATATTTGTTGCTAAATCTGGCACAAGCACCCTTATACGGAAGGTCTGACCTCCGAAGTCGTCCGACATGGGCACTATTACACTAGTAACCTCGCAAGGCTATCGCTCACAGACAATTCCAATAGCAACCACAATGCCTTTTCTTCATAAAAGGTTCCGGAGCTGCAGGCACGTTCACTCCCTGTGTGATTTCTCACACTAGCAATTAACTTGCTGAGAACGTCAGAGAGGCTAAAATATTGTGGGGACCCAGACGAACAGCGCCGAATCTCTGCAGCTCCCCTCATTACCACCACCACGCAATCCAACATAAAAAATTGGTAACCCGTCAGTTTACACGCGCAAGCGCATGCATCGCAACCGGAAGGCTTAGTTTCCGGGGTCCCGTGGTACCCTGATCCTAACAACTAACCCGTAGTATAGCTATAAACTATCTAATCCGGTTTTATTAGATAAATTCTACAAATAATGAAATTCGTAAGCCTTATAATCAAGAATTGCAGATATATATGAATAAATAAATAAATCCACGTTTTTTCGTTTCTCTTACAGCTGTAAAAACGTGTTGTCCTAATATCAATTATTACATTACCTTTGAGATCCTGTAAATATTATACACTAGAAAACGTTTTTTTTTTTAATATTGCTACACTATTTTACATATTCATATTAAAATATATCAATATATTTTAAATAATCGGATATTTCATGTCTTGATTATAAGTGCTGTTAAGAAATAAATATAACTAAATTTTAAATAAAAATGAAAAATAATCCGATATGGGAACAGTATTCCAACCCGAGACCTTAACAAAACGGTCCCGTCGTTCAACCAATTGAGCTATCTAAATCGTTACCCGTCTCGGTGAGTTAGGGATTCTATATGATCGTCTTTTTCGGGACGTGGATTTAAAATTTAAATAAATTTAACATGGCTGTACATGTTTATAGACAATTTCAAACACAAAATAATTAACTTTAAAATATTCCGCATCCTCCTACAGCTCGCAGATGTCCCGTATCACCGAACATTGACCTAATTAAAAACCTCTTGAGTAGCGCCAGGGTTTAGATATGACATACGAGTACGTACCTCCCTACGTAAAGATATTCTAGATCACTGAGAATAATAAATAAATAAAATAAAATAAATATTACTGTCTGCTATTATATACAAATCTTACCTTATTTAGTTTTAGAAATTTAACTATGTTACACAAATGATTATTATCTTGTAATTTCTCTGAATATATGTATACAGAGTGGTATAAATTATGTATCGTTAATATGAAAATGATAATAATAAAGAATAAAAAATATATAAACATAATCATTAGGACTGATGGGAGGCGAGGGAAGTACTGTTCTAATAAACCATGAGATATTTAAACAAATCATTTATTAATCTAAATAATTTATTTATTTATAACACTTTATTTCACATAAACAGGTTTGTATAAAATAACAAAAACAACAATTTGGTGGAAAAATCATAAGCATTAGGTACATAGGCGATCTTATCACTAAAAGTGGTCTCTTAAAGCAATCCAAAAAAAAGAAGGACAATTTATTATATTGGGCACTGTCTAATATAAAAAAAAATTATATTTTTTTTTTTTGTATTTACTTATCGGTATAGGTGCATACAAAAACAAATTACGATAGATATTATGTTGGCGCAACTACTACAGCGCCACGGTGTACGAAGGGTCTGTAAAGGCCGGGGGGACGCAAATGGTTCCCCGAGCTCCCCACTTTGTGATAGATATTCCAGTGGGTCAGGTCACAACGTTGGCCAGGCCCACTATCATTCACTGCCGTATTAACGGTCATCGTGAGATTCCACGGAAATTGGTATAAAACCTGATGCCGTTTCCCCTCTTGCCCGCCGGCGAGGGAGAAGAAATTCAACAGCTATGATCATTCGTTCTTCTACCACAGCCGAGTGCAGACGTCCACAATGTTGTTATTGTTTTGATTTACAATTTACACAATATTGTTATTGTTTTAATTTACAATTTACAGATGTGTGGGAAATAATAAACGTGGTAGTAGAACTACACCGTCTTTGATTTAATTAAAGACTATGCTGGAACATTCCCCAACATCAGAAGTGGGATTGCCTCGGGTCGAATAAAAACCTTAAATCACGGCGACGACGTTACGACGTGAGGACATCGTGCGTCGGATACTGCTGGACGCTGAGAATCTGAACATGATGTCACTGATTGAAACTGTAAGCTTCCATGACGAGTCAAGCAAAGCAGCAGCATACTTCGAAGCCTTTGTTCTGCTACAAATGGGGTAAGCAGAGCCTGTCGGTGATGGCAGTAGCGATGGTTAGGGCGGCAATGGCAGCTATATGCAGCGGTGCTGGCATAGCGCGTGGCGAGCAACGCGTATCTCGTATCAGTTTATATACCATCGGGCAAGTTACAGCATAAAGGTGATTCGTTTCAATTTATTTACGGTTTTGGTAGTAAATTCTCTCTAATTAAAGACAACCAAGTGACAATCGTGGTAAATCCTTTAGTAATGTCATTGCGATGACTGGTATTAAGATTGAAGATAAGATTAATGATATGCTTGATATGCTTGATATGACTAGTGACACGCTATACGTTAGGCGCTTTATTTTATCTTACTTTTTTATTTATTTGAAATAAATGAACTCGTTGAGTGTAAAGGTTTTTTAAGCATGTCAGTTATGAATATTCTAACCACGTCTCACTTCGTCATCTTCATAAACTGTTCATTTTAAAATCTTGCAAACTTTTTTGGAATTTGACAAATTTAAATAAAAAGTCATTGATACACTTCAATACAATATTGTACGAAAAACAATATCTTTTTCAATAGTTTATTGAAGTAAAATAAAATACTAAAATAAAAATAATGAAGTAGTTTCAATTGCTGTTTTTTTTTAAAGTTTGTTATTTTCGATCACTAAAATGCAATTTCTAGTTACTCAAATGTAGGTCACATCGGCTAAAACTATGAGTAACTTTTCGCAAATACATATTTAGCCCATTCTCTGATTTTAAGTACCTAGAGGACATTTGCTCATTCTGTTTAATGTTTTTGTGACAAAAATATACATTTCTCATGCATGCAGCTTTTGTTCCTAGCCAATAAATCTCATCCCAATTTGATAACAATCTTCACTTCTGGTCACGTTGAACTTCCTCGGCAGGATGCTGCACCTGCTATAACAACAGTGCCAGAACCTTCTCCGAAGCATTGTCCACCTAATCCTCCGCTTGCGGGAGCAGTGACCACACCTCCTCTGCTAGTTTTCTGCACAAATAAAAGTGAAATCTTTATTTTAAATTTAAGTTATCATCTCAAAAATGAACACTAAAAATGCGGATAGGCACTTGTTCTCTTCGGAGACATCGACAAACTGTAGATAACAGGAATTCTAATCGCTACCCAGCAAGGTTATGTTAATTTTTATTTCCATAATTGAATAATTATGAAGGATATACGAGTAATAGTAGGATTTGGATATCTAGATTCGAAAGGTGTGTACATGTAGATCACATGCCTGCGATGTTATTAAAAAAAAAATTAAACAGCTCTATCCTTTACTAAAAATATCAATTGTCTTCCCTACGCTTTATGATTTTTTTATTATTATTATATCAGCTTAACGGCGACTGTGTATTTTATAAATCACACAGATATTTGTCAATGTTTACAAATTGCAATACTGTTAATATTATAAAATGTTTCTTTTCATTACGATAACAGTAATAATCAAGTTCTACTAGAAATATGTGCTTTCATTAAAGCACATTTCCGCTGTTGTTGTTATTTCAAGGTCAGTACTTGTCGTAATATTCTATACTACAACATAGTTTAATTTCAAAGTGAATGGGAACAGCTAGCACATTCAACTATTACAATGTATCTAGTTCCAATATGAATATCTCAATTCTAAACTATTCAATTCTAGTTAACCCGTAGTTGCTTTCATAGGCAGACTAATCTAATAGTAAGGTAAGTTTAAGTTCTTGTAGTAGTTGTAAAATAGATGTATGACGTCATACAACTACTTGAATTTCTTAAGCTGTTAAAGAAAGCTTGTTTAGAAGTACATAATTTTCGAAATAAGAATATATTTATTCTTAACATTACCTACATGTTTTAACTTTTCATTTAACTTAACGTTTTAAACATCAATATTGCTTCCATTTATCCAAAGGGTGATGTCGCAACAAATATTAATATGAGAAAATTATATTACAAGTAAACTCTGCTGATTCGTTGAAAGCACTTTTTTATTAATTGCAAAGTATCAAAAAGGTAAAACACATAACAAATTCTCATTTGCTCATAAAGTGTACTCCTAAACTATTGTTTTCTCCACAAAGCGCAACCAGTACCAGTAGTAATAATGAAACCACGAGAGCGCATTAATAAATATCAACCTATATTCAAATATTGACATTTCATATTTACCGTGTGTTTGAACAATATTCATATACTGTGATGAATGTAATTCACATATTTTGATAATATGTAAATGAGTTATAGTTGAATTTTCGATGTGATGATTTTAAGTACTGTTTTTGATTGGTGCTGCATGTCAATCATCTTTGACCTTGTACCAATATAATTATATAGGTGTCTGATTTTAACCAATTATCGCATATATATCATCAATGTATACATACGTCGTATATAGCTTAAACCAGGATTCACAAATCTCTCATCCTAACTAATAATAGAAAGTCTTAAAGACTTAGAGACTTAGACTCACATAGAATTAAGAAAATATTTTAAGTGAATAGGAAATAAAAAGTTTATTAAAATATTTAAATTTATATAAATTTCTGACTATAGATTTCAATTAGTAATATATTTTTATTACTACCTAACCCTCTAGTATATCTAAATTAAAAGCGTAGCTTAAAAATATTTAAGAATTTGAAACATATCTAATTCTTTTAAGAAATGAGAGCTGGGTTACTATTGTTTAGTTTTGTTACTTGTTAATGTTGTTGGATTCGATACTACTCATATTTAGTAGTATTGAGCGATTTCATAAATAGCTTAATGTATTCTGTCTATCACCTAGGTTTAACTATGAAGTATGCAATATCGAACGACGAAGGTGGAACTGACATGTCAAAATAATTACAAAGTGCCCAATGTTCACCCTAGTTAAACTGTTATTAAAATGTTATATATGTGTGCGTATTACATATTAAACGACAGTGCACTCACACAAATCACATCGACGTGAAGTAATACTTCATTTGCAAAATGTTACGCTCTATTGAATTTTATCCTGTAGTGATACTTTTAAATAAAACCACTTTGCAAACTATAAATAAACCCATTATTATAAAACAATGTTTTATATTGATCAAAAAAAAATCAAAAATCATCTGTCAAAAATGTTTATTCGTTTCTTCAACGAAATATTAATTAGATCAAAAAATACGAATTTATTATACTTATCCTCTCCATGTAACCTATTTCAAAGTTTATTTTGTTGCCGAGAAACCGTTTTGAATATTTAATGGGACGCATAATTTGTCGCTCGAAAATGAAGACTTTCTGGGATCTCGTTAAAAAGGTGTTGTAAAGTAATTTTCATCTGATATATGATACACGGAATACATAAATATGAAAACAAAGTATGTTAAAAATAAAATACATAAAGAGTGGCGTACTCAATTTTTTCCTTAACGTGTGTACAATAATCATAGCAATGAGTTAAGTGAGTGTGCTGGTATTTGAATATGTTTTCTATTGTATTCTTATAAGTATACTATAGAAAACATATTCAGATACCAGAGCGACGGGACGGTTTCCCAGTAGTCGCGGGTTCGAATTCCTGCCCGTGTCAGTTTATTTTTTATTCTTTATTTATATAAATTTCGACAAAAACTATTAGAAGCGAAATTTAAATGAATCCATTGATAAGTAAGGTTTCTGATATATATGTGATAAAGTGTATTGTAAAGGAATGTCTTTCACAAAGGAAAAAGTCTCCGTTTTTGAAAACAAACATTGTATTCCCGAATCAGCATAGTCAATGAGGTTATAAATTGATAAAATGTAAGGGACATTTAATATATGTTTACAGCCGACCGGTATGTTACAAGACGACAAAATACGACAGATACAATAAAGGTATACGAAAAACGTACCAAAATACGGCTTAAATCGATACTTCTCCTAAGTCGGGGAATATTGTATTATATAAAGTTGACGTATATTGATTTTTGATTCCTGTTTAAAAATAAAAAAGCCATAGACTTATTTATAGTTAACATAGCAAAGAGTGATTGAGAGTTTATAATCTCAGGAATACCATTATCGTTGGAGTAATTTCATCGTAAATAACATATATATAATTTTTTTTAATCTAAGAACAGAATGTATATAATATAATATTCTCTTTGTTTACGACAAAGGGAGAAAGGAACGCTCGAAATATAAGTTTTGCCCTCATCACGTATAATATGTGCTGAAAATCGCTCAAACACGGAAACACATATTTACAGAGGGATTGACAATATTTAATTATGTGAATTATACAGTATTTAAACACAGAATGTTATTTGTTAATGCACCCTCGGGTTTTTAATCACTACTAGCATGAGTTGAGCTTGATGGTAATAAGAATAGCTATTAGACACTTATTAAAGTTAATTAATTATAGTGTAATATATATTTGTCATATTAACTATTGGTAACGGTATCGCCCTGTGGATAAGTAAGTACCTAACAATATTTTTTTTTCATTATTATCGAAGACTATAATGATAGATATACATTTGTTATTAGTATACATTAGTTATTAGATATACATTTGTTATTAGCAAAATGACTGAATTCTAATAATTCCATTTAAGGTTTGATATCTTCAAAGTTTCTATATGTAAGTCTGCTAGTTTTATTTTTAAATGAATGGAATAGCTATTTTATGTTTACATTATTTCCATAAATCACTCTAAGCGTGTGATATAGATTTATCATTAAGTCAATTTCTTATCAAATAGGCTGCAAGCGAATCAAGCGAAGATTATTATCAACTTTTGGGTGAGATTTATTGGCCTTAGGAACAATAACATCTGCATTTTCAAAGGCATAAAATATTTCTATTATTATCACATAAACAACACAGTTTACAGAGTTTATTTCTAGACTGGATAAATAATACTAAATTTCTAAAATACTTCTGCACGTGCCATTTGTCATTAACTAGTAATAGTTTTAGCTGACGTAGTCTAAATTAGAATATCAGAGCCGTTGTATTTTGAATATCGAAAATAGAAAACTTTTTATATAAACCGCAGAAATGGAATGTACTCGATTATTTTTTAAATATTTATATATTTCGGGAATGAGTCAGGAAAAATTCCGATATAATTGCAGTGAGTACAGCCGGATAAATGTAGATTTAAAGCTGTTATACAACATTTACGAAAATTAAAGTTCTTTACATTTATAATCAACATACCATCATATTTTAATATGTGTAAAATCAACTATTTAGATTAAGTTAAATGTTTACACAAAGCTGCAATTGTAAGAGAGGTTTTTTATTTACTTTTATAACCGAAGCTTTCACGAGGACATGCAAGATTCCAAGATTCTAAGATTCAAGATTAGATATAATGTATAAGCAAGAAATATTGGCTGCTAAAGGTAGTTTAACAAGAACCCTGTATTAAACTGTCATTGGACTCTGAACAGAGTCTGGATCTGGTTAGAAACATGCTTTCAATCCATACATTTTATATGACAAAAAATAAATAATATAATTAATCTAAGAAACATTATTGAATGTTGGTTTCTCAAACAACAAGAAGACAGCGCCCGAATTTTATTATGAATTCAACAAATTCCTATAGTATTATTTTAACGTTCCTTTGGTATGTATTACAAACATTTCCAAAAGTAACTACAAATTTTGTAAAAGTCAAACTAGAGGATATGTATTTCAATTTATTTCTAAATAAGTTTTCTAAACCGGGTTAAAGAATATAAACATGCTTAGTCGATGTGCTTATAAGAGAAAAAGAAGTGAAAATAGACCAATATCTTAATTTCTGTAATCTATACATATAATAAAATTATCACTGATCGATTAGTGTAGCATGGTAAATTAAAAAAAAACTTCATGGGGGCTTTTATAAGAGCAAAAGAACCCAAAACAATGGTTTTTAATTTTGTCTGTTTGTCTATATGTCTGTATAAGTATGTCTCAATGCCCACTAGTCTCGGAAAGGGATTAACCGGTTTGGATGAAATTTTCGGGAATATATTTTTTTATTTAAATCCTTTAACAAATAAAGACGTTTAAATTTATATAAATATAGAATGAAAAAAACCGATACGGGCAGGGACTCGAACCCGCGATTACTGGGAAACCGTCCGGTCGCTCTATCAACTGAGCTACTTTATCGCTGTCCGCTTCGGTGAATTAAGCATTCTATATGTGATTATCTTTATCGGGACGGTGGTGAAATCTATTAGGTTTCTTTCGAAAATCCTAACCAATGTTTCTAACTTTGCAGTATTGTTAAACATTGAAAAGATGCCACTACCGAAATTAATGTTTGAAAATATTTATAAACATGTATAGCCATGTTAAGCTTATTTTAATTTATATAAAAATAGAATGAAAATACCGATGTGGGCAGGGACTCGAACCCGCGACTAATAAATAGCCATGTTAATCTTATTTAAATTTATATAAATATGGAATGAAAAAAAGGAAAGGAAAGGATTTTATAGTTTTTTTTTCACACTAATAAATAATGTGAAATCAACATGTATCAGTATCATGTATTACTTACTATAATTAAAAACAATGCCTGCTGACATAACAGAGGCAGACTGTAATAGGTATATTATATTCCCCAGCCTCCTACAGCTCGCAGATGCACCGAATTGCCGAACATTGACCTAATTAGAAACCTCTGGAGTAGTGCCAGGGATTAAATACTATATTCATAACTCGCCATTTAAAAAGACTATACGTTACCGAGAATATTAGTCTGCTGTCTGTTGTTGCCTTTATATAAATTAATTACGCCGCGAGTCCGCTATTCTTCGAAAATAAAAGTAAGGAACCTAAAAATAATCGAAACTAGTAGAAAATTATTTGGGTGCATATATATGTATTTGTTCATATATACAATTTGTGTATATATGTATATTTATGTGTGTTTTAGAGATGTTAAATAGATTTTCAGACTATACCAAATACCTACTGTTAATACATTTTACATTAATGTAAATATATGTACATTATAATATCCTGCTCAAAAAAAAATTGTACCTACCCAAATTTGACTGCAGCCGTTAATTATTTTACCCCTCTAGTATAAAAAAAACTTAAGTTGTAGTCTGAACTTTAAAAAAAATTGTTTAAAGAAGGCACAAGAAATATAAATATTATTTTCTTGTAAAGGCAAAAAAGTTGCTAAAAAATATAAGTATTAAAGTCGTTTGACGATATAGTTGGAACGAGATGAGTCACGAAAGAAGTTATTAAATATTGTGATTTATCACAATAATATCATTTGTAATATAAAAAATAATTCACCCAATAATAAAAATAATAACCTAATAATAAAAATATTTGTACAATTGTTTGTACATATTTTTAAAGAATACAAAATGAAATTATTTAGAGTAGGAAGACGTTTAAATATTACATAATATACTGTCTTTATTAAAATATTACAAATACGAACATTGTTTTTAAGAAATACCTACAAATTTGTCGAGTAACTGACTAAGCTTAGCCTCTTGGTTGTTGTATCATTGTAATTTTATAATAACCTGTGTAATAAACACAAGGAGAATACAGCTATCTTTTTGTCTTTACAATATTGATTAATTATTTTACCCCACACAAATAGATAAAAAGTATTGATATATAGAACCTTAGTTCTGTAAAGTAAGTTCTACTTTAATTTTCGTGCACAATTCAAAAGTTGTATTTTAGATGGATGTTAAAGTAACATGTAGTAGTTACCTACTAGTTTTCAAGCGAATATTCTAACTAAGTACGAGTATTCAAACTTCACCCGACGATGTGCTAATGAAACCAACTAAGTATTGACTACTAACTATGAATTGTTGCAAATACATTTTTAATAATTTTAATTAGTGACAATGTTTATAATTCATACATTTTTAACGATGGTATCTTAAAAAGCTTGAATGATTTCAAAATATGGCATTTCTGAATTACATTATATACTCAAGTGATAAAAATGGATTGAATAAATAAAGACAAACAAAGACAGAATGTTTTTCTGTATGCATTTTCAGAATAAAAGGGATTTCAAATATATTTTTATGATACGAGACATTCGTGCAAGAGACTGAGACTTACTGGGCTGTTTAATTAAGTACTTCGTTTAAAAGTTAGCAAGGTTGTTCCGAACGTTATACAAACCAGTGAGGTAATACAGTCAGAGAAGGATTGCTTCGAAGTAGAGTTGCACGTGATGTGCTTACTACTTGTTTGCAGCCGCAGTGATTGCAGAATTCGGAGTGACGTCACGTGACGGCGCTACCTAAGTCAATATGAATTTTTAGCAATAGATATCAAAATGAAATTTGAATAATTTTGACCTTCTTCAAGATATTATTAGCATTGTCATTGTTAAACATTACATATACATATATATAAAACAGTACATTGTTTGAAAAAAAAAATAAACGAATCTTGTCCTCACGTTTCTCTAGAAGACATTATTTATCTATACTAATATTATAAAGAGGAAAAATTTGTTTGTTTGTTCGACTTGAATAGGCTCCGAAACTACCGGACTGATTTAAAGAAATCTTTCACCATTAGAATCCTACATTATCCTTGATGAACATAGGCTATATTTAATAATCATCACTAATAGGTACATATCATAAAGAGGAAAGATTTGATTGTTCATTTCTTTGAATTGAATAGGCTACGAAATTACTAAACCGATTTAATACATTTTTTTATCAATAGAATATTGTAGAAACATTATCCCTTTGATAAACATATATTTAATACGAGAAAAATTAAGGATCCGCGTGAAAAGTTCGACAATATTATAAATTAAATTAAATGTATTAAGTAACATGATTCAAGAATTTCTCATATATATATTAATATTAATAAATATAAAAATATTTACAATTAGTAATAACACTATGATAAAGGGATTTATGTAATCACTATGTGGACGCAGTCACGGGCAACAGCTAGGCCTAATAAAGTACTTTACCTGAAAAAGTAAGTGTAACAACCTTTTGACCTACATAACAAGGCTTTTTTTCCTAAATAGCGCGGTCGAAACCGCAGGGAAGATCTACTTTAAAATAAAGTGTTGCGCAAAAAATTAAACTGTTACGTATACGATTATATTTTTTTTATCGTTATCGAAAATTGAAACCCATTTGCAAATTTCAAAAGCAGATGAATGAAGTTAGCAGTTCTGATCCTAGCCTATTGGTAATGTTCATTTGTTCTGGAACCGATAATTACCACTTCACAATGTGTAACCAATCCTATCATTTTATACATAAAGCTAAGTAACATACCTTTAAGTATACTTACTTTTTAATATTTTTTTTTAATTGCACCTAAAGTACATTTAGGTAATGTTTTTATTTCTGAAGTTCCGTAACAAAATATATAAATCAGATATCATCCATCATTCTGCGTTCTTAACGCTATATAGTTACACTCTATATAGTTACATTGCTCTCGGGAGAAACTGACGAGCTCTTAAATGTAAAAGGAAATCATTTTAGACGTTGTAGCATTTTCTAGTTTCCTTCAAATTTATTTTTACTGTAAAGAAATTTTCAGGAAAGATAATATTAACTACATATTTTTGGCAAATACCAAACTGTTTTTTATTAGAATATTAAAACATTTTGGTATTAGAATATTTTTCGTATAAAGCAGAAAAAAAAAAAAAAATAAGGAAATACTGACATAAATTCTTTGAACTTTTATACATAATTATTACTATATGGACACATTATTAAATAGTTACGAATAATATATATAATGTTGCTGCTGACATAAAATAAGTACACTTAGAAAATAATTTTACTGTCATTGCAAACGTATAAAAATATTAGTTTTCAAAATTCATCTCGCTTTTATATACACAATTTACGTTATCATTTTCCAATCTATATTTTTACAATATATAATGTCATCAAATAATAGTATTGTGATAGTGATACTTAAAGACTTATAAAATACTATGTTATATACACTCTAGAAATATAAAAGACCGAAGTAAGGTTTTTGAAGCGGTCAGTAAGAGAGCCGCATATCCTAACGTCCCTTCTTGCGGCTACACAAGTTGCGCAATATGATATATTAAATAAGTTTACTTGGTAACAACTGCCACGACTGCACTTGTTCTAAATTAATTAAGATTATTCATTAGTAGGTTCACATAAATCGCACTACACAGACACATTACAGAACTAGCTATATTTTTGTATTAATTAGTTTATAATTCCATAATTCGTTTATATTACTACACTGATTACTTTAATACAAAACGAAAATGCATCTAAAAAACATTATTAAATTTACAAAACACTATTAATAATACAAATGCTATAGATCTGACTGTTTTAGCAACGATATTTGCTGTTCCTAGTTAATTAATTTATAACGTAAGAATAGCAAAAAGGTTAAAAATAATTGAGTTAAGTGATGGACATCTTACAAAAAATAATGCGTTAGATAATCATTTACTTACCTACCTCTTTATAATTACTTCGACTTTGCTATAAATTATATACGCTTTGCCGTATATGTGTGTGTATACTTGATTCAGTATCTGACATGTTTAGGTTAGCAGTTACTACTCATATTTTTCGTAAAAATACTAAATGTTCATGGGTGGTGGTGTTTGAGAGGATGAGATTTTTTAAAAGTATTCTTTCCGCTAATAAAGATAATAAACTATCAATGAACTGAATGATATCAAACCAACAGTCAATAATTATATGTGGCTATTACTTTCTTTGATATTTAAATATGAAAAAAAGATTGTGGGGTTTTATGAAACCACCGTAAAAGTGAAACTTTTTTTCACATTATCGACATTTAACTAAAAATTTTCGAAATAATATTCCATTAAGGGTATAAAAATTGCTTCATCAATCTTAATTTTATACTTAGAAAATGGGAATGATAATGGGAAATGATAAAAGTAGACTAGGTCTCCAACTAATATTTTTATTGAACTCTGTGTCTTAGAGTACGACATACATAATACTTAACAATTATTTAGATGATATACACATATTAAAACACTGAAAACAATATTTTATAATCGTTGAGTCATTTTGATCCGTTTTTCAATTATTTTCAATCATTCTATTGACGAGCGCCTTTCACTTTATCCCTACTCCGCGGCCGACCGTCACGCGACATGCGACACACAGACGAAAAAGTTTGAGACGATGTAATAAAAGTTTCACTTTAATAAGTAATGGCTAAGTTTTTTATCTTTATAAGTAACATTTAGTTCTGTTAATCTCACTCGCAGCATACTCCTAACGTCTTAACGATGTGTAATCTACGGCAGACGATATATTATAATGTCTGCATGAAGTGACATTATGATAAGATGTCAATATTAATGACAAGCTGTTGCACTTAACTACGTCTGCGAGGACAACAGAATGGTGTTTTATGTTCTGTATACTGATGTTCATAACCAGCGTTATCCTTGTTTGCCTTTTTTGTAATGCAACTCAGTGCTTCATAATAAAATTATATTATATTTTATATATGTTATCTAAACGATCTTATATATGCAAAGAATATTAATACTCTCAGAGAAGGCTCGAAAGAAATCTCGTAAGTGAAACTGTTTTACATACCCATGTATAAGTTGAACCAGTAATAATAAATGCTATAAAAGTATTTCATTATTTACTAGTTTACAGAATAATTTAAGGGTTGACCAAAAGTTATCATGAATATATTATAAATCTAAACTAACTAACTTGTGAACACGTAATCAATATCGTAGCGGTGTAGAGTCGGGATGTTGCATACTTAATGGGAATCTGGTCATTTTATTAATACTTAATATTATTTTATTTTAATGAAAAGTGTTAATTACAAATAAGCCTGATTGATATATCGGTAAGCTTAAGCTTAAAAGTTTGTGTTAATAACCGACATTTCGACTTTATGTAACGATATTTGTAGATATTTTGTTTTATTTAAGTATAATACAGTTTGCGTTTAGCCAGAATGGTGTTAAGCATCAGGGATAAGTAAGACGTTTACTTAGATTGTATTTTATTACATTTGAATACCCCTGTACTATAATACTGAATAAAAATCGCGTCAGTAGAGAGGTGAACAAGTGTCTTCAATTCTGTCCTTCAATAGCTATTGCTTCGGATAATCAGCTCATGAATAACTACCCGCATTGATAGAATCCCTTCAAAGTCTGAAATCAGAAAGAAAATTGAAAAAAAAAATAGCTTGCTTATTGCTTATTGCTACAGCTATAGAGCGATATCAAAGGAAAATAATTGGAAATGTCGGGAGAAACAGCCAGTGTTTGTCTAAATTTCTCAACCGCTTCACGCCAGACGTGTGTGGCGTACACTAGAAAATACCCAATTGACAGATTCCCGCTATGTCATCAGTCATATTTCCAAAAACTGAGGAATCATGCGATTCTAGGTAATGACGGATTCCATAATAATTTTAATTAATGTGTATGGGAACATATTATTGTTACTTATATAAGAATGACATCTAGTCATGGTTTGTACTATTTCAAAAAAAACCTAATAAAATATTACGGTTTAAATTAAACCACAATATATCAAACAAGTCTGCTATATCATGCAAATTGCCTCATACAAAATTGGACAGATTCGTATTCGTTTTTGGATGAATATCGTTCATTCTGTAGATATTTTATAACAAATATTTACAGCAAATCATATTTAAACATATATTACCTAGTTACAACAAAACTTCAGTACTTCAAAATGTTGAGTTAATTTTTTTGGGTTTTGTTGTAAATTTTTTTCTTTATTTGTTATAAAGAAAAAAAATGCATTGGCATTACAAAGCACTCAAATAAAGCGCAAGTTTAAAATTTTCATGCTTATCTTTTGCATTTCTTACATCCTTTAATATCAGAATAATAAAGATCTCTTTTACAACTATGTAAATTTTGAAAGTGAACCGTCTGCTTATTGGCTCCCAAATACTAAATTAAAAATCTATTTATGTCACTACTATCTCTAAACAGTTTTAGGAAGGACTTTAATCACAACGAATCTTCAATATAAAAGTACTAACATATGTAAAACTTGCAAAATTTTGATAAATCAGAACCAATAATAAGTATATCAGATGATCATTACAACGAAAAAATTATTAAAATTCAGCGAACTTGAACTCACAGCTTTAAAAAATTAGAAACGCACAAAATATATATATATGTCGTAGATCACGATAATTTAACGATAATTAGTAACTCAATTGATATCATAGTAACAGTGGGGTGTGAACATCGTGACGTAACGAGTCACGTGACCGGAATCGTTTGGAGGGGCACCGGAGACATTTTAAATATTGGAGAGCATTGAGTCGAGGAGGAATTGATTAGTGAGAGCCTTACAGTTCGGACCCCCAGGCGGGATCGGTAGTTCACGCAACTCTGATAATTGTATACCTACTAAGTAATTTGTGAGAATTGATAACCTACATTTAATACAAGAATTGTCGTATTGTGTGTGTGGTTTAATTGCCTGAGACCTACGCCTCGGATCCTGTACCAGAATACGCCATCAAAAACGAGCAAGTCACTAATATGCATCTATCTCCGACATCAGAAGTGGGATTCACTCGGGCATCAAAACCACCTACTACCCGCAAGATAAGTTTATTGAAGCTACAAATCACGTCAAGCAAGAAATGAAGTGATTTTATTATTTGAAACTACAAAATAATAACAAAGAAGTTCCAGAATCAATACAATCAATCAATAGTTGATAATCAATGGTTGTAAATCAATCAATCAATCAAGTTAAATTTATGTTATCTCAAAACTTAAAAATTGAGATCTACCCACATATCAAGAAAATCGAGTGAAAATACCTATTTAATCGATTATGCAAGTCGTTTATTAGATTAAATGACAAAGCGTTGGAAGAATTCTACGAAAGAAGAAATCGTGGCTAATGAAGAAAGAAAAGAAATGAGAAATTATGGCGGTGACGACGCGGCCCCAATGGCGGTAATGGCGCGGTGCAGATGGCGATGATGGCGCGGCGCGGATGGCGATGACGGCGCGGTGCGGCTGACGGTGATGGCGCGGCGCGGCTGACGGTGATGGCGCGGCGCGGCTGACGGTGATGGCGCGGCGCGGCTGACGGTGACGGTGACGGCGTGGCGTGGCTGGCGGTGACGGCGCGGAGCGGCTGGCGGTGACGGCACTGCGCGGTCGGCGGTGACGGCTCAGCGTGGATGGCGCTGATGGTGCTGATGGTGGTAACGGCGGTCGTGGCGATGGCAGCTATGGCAGCGGTACTGGTAAAGTGCGGTGCGAGCAACGTGTTGAGGTCTGCTCAATTTATCCACCATCGGACACGTCGCAGCATAAAGGTGAATTCGTTTCGATTTACTTCCAATTTTTGCGTTAAATACTCGCTAGTTAAAGAAAATTAAGCGATAAAATATGGTGTTAAGCACTTTATTATTGTTATTGCAATGACTGGTATTGAGATTAGCAATCAACCCTCACGATCTTGTTTTTTAATTTTTACTGATAATTATTTTACTTTAACTTTACGTCGTTTTGTTACGTATGATAAGACGCGAAATTATTTTATCCCGGATTTTCGTAAACGTGAATGTTTGTTTTAAACTCGGAAAACAATGTTTTAAACTTTTGTTTTAAATAACTTTGTTTTAAATTCGGAAAACAATGGTAACGCGATAGCTCTAAAGATTCAAGCGATTAAGACCAGACAAGACTTAAAAAAAAAATGTAATTCGATTTTCGGCATATTTTATTTCTTGTCTACCTACATGTGTAGTAATCATGGGCGAACTTACAATTATTAATTAATCGTTTATTGCAAATGCGTATTATTGCCGATCAAGGCCCGTAAATGCTGTAAAATAAACCGGTTAGATAATTTAGCAAAACTAAGAACTTGTTATTTACGTCTTGTAAATGTTTTCCGCAACAGAGACTAGAAATATTCGATCGGGGTAAGATGCCATAGATAAAGTTTAACACGCGACAAATTGTACAATGACCAGGGTTGCAAAAGTTTCATTTTTAGAGCTTATGATAGAAAAAGTTAAAAAAAACCTTTGTTTTTGATATATAGCGATGCCAGAGGGTTAAGTACCACTTGAAGTAGAGGTTGTAGTAAAAGCGATTGAATCTTCGAGTAAAAGTGATAGTAGTGAATCTTAGTTCAATTGGGAGTCCGTGGGACTCGGAATTAAATGCAATGCCATGAAACAAACAGGAGGTTTGTTGGTAGGGCTTAGTGAAAAGCCATATGTGACGAATAAGATTCATGCTTTGTGTTTTATGATGTTTTTAGAATACATTTTTGGTTTAAAATGTAATGAAAAGTGGTGCTTGATTGCTTTAGGCTTTAATTGAGTGGTCATTTATTTTGATTTATGATGTTCAACTTATTATAACTGTTTTTTTCCTTTTTCAATAAGTTGTAAAGGCACAGGTGCAACAGGGGTTCGAGTAGTTCTGATACAGTGCCAGCGACAGGCAGTCACAGAGAATGAAGGGTTGAAGTGGTCACGTAAGCTACCTTAACGGTACTACAGGACTTAGGTGAGTCATTTTCATATTGTTTTGATTCTTGTGCTGAGAGTTTTCTGATCACAGAATGTGTAGCAAACAATTTTTGTGGCTAACGTTTAAATAACTCAGTAATTCTAACTGACAATGATCATAGTGTCCAGAGTACGTTACAGATCTTATCAGAGGTTATGATTAATAATTTTCTATTAGAAAGTCTATTTCAAATCATTCCGATCACAAGGTCCCTCAGGAACTAAATGTTTTAGTAAAACAAAGTGATATTGAATTCACTACAGATAACAGCTTGCCTACTCATACTTGTTGACCGCACCTCACGTGTGGTGTAACACGTGTAGGCGATGGGTCTGTTTTGTGTTTTACATGACCGATGGACTGGTTCATGGTAGTTGTTTGTATATGATCGATGGACTGTATCATATTGCAAAAGTATTCATACATGACCGAAGGACTGGTTCATGGTAGTTGTTTGTATATGATCGATGGACTGTATCATATTGCAAAAGTGTTGAGTTGAGTTGAGTACGCAAGTCTGGTAAAATCATGATTGATTTTGTAAAGTAAAGTGATGGATCTAATGATCAGAGTAGTTTTTAACTGTTGTAAATAAGGTGTAGTGCGCACCTTTTGTTAAGAGTGTAGAGTAAAAACCTGAGACGTGACATTCACTGGTTTTGTCAGAATAGCCGAGCAAGTTATCCTTGGAGTTATTTGTTTTATTTCAGACCCTACATCCCAGGACAACCGCGAATCCTAAAGCTACTCGATGGAGGTGGCATGGTTATCGTCACACGATGGAGGTGGCGTGGTTATCTTCACTCGATGGAGGTGGCAAGATACGTGCACACGAGGGCGTGTGACTTGTCAGAATGGCCGTGTCGTAGATCACGATAATTTAACGATAATTAGTAACTCAATTGATATCATAGTAACAGTGGGGTGTGAACATCGTGACGTAACGAGTCACGTGACCGGAATCGTTTGGAGGGGCACCGGAGACATTTTAAATATTGGAGAGCATTGAGTCGAGGAGGAATTGATTAGTGAGAGCCTTACAGTTCGGACCCCCAGGCGGGATCGGTAGTTCACGCAACTCTGATAATTGTATACCTACTAAGTAATTTGTGAGAATTGATAACCTACATTTAATACAAGAATTGTCGTATTGTGTGTGTGGTTTAATTGCCTGAGACCTACGCCTCGGATCCTGTGCCAGAATACTCCATCAAAAACGAGCAAGTCACTAATGTTAAAATTTTACACTTCAAAATAGAAGAGGGTTTCTTCATCTATTGATTCTTTTATACTTTTATAAATAACACTTGGTTTATATAACTATCACTTATCAATACATATGGATCTGAACACTAATTTGCTTAAACGCCCAATGAAGACTGATGTCCTTTTATACAAATCTTAGAACTTCATTAAATTTTATTTACAAGTCTTCTATTGACTAACAATATGACAATTTGACACTTTAATCGGAAGTCAAAAGTGAACTACTAAATAAACTAAAACATTTTCTAATAATTCAACATAACTAACATATTATAAATACATTAAAAATAATAATTGATATAAACTTTATAAAAATTCACAAAATAACCGTTAACGTTTAATCAAATTTACTACTTATTTTTATAAGAATAATTACAATTATCTATAAAATACTCAATATTAATTACAGATCAAGATACTATTTTTTCACAAGCTAACAATTCGTCCATCCTGATAAATATCGCGTCCCCGCGAATGGCAACAGTTAAATACATTATTCATTCCGACCAGCTCTAAAAATTCAATCACAATGTTACACATAATTTTTTTACAAGTATATTTTAACTATAATACATTTACATAAAGTTACAAAATTACATTGCAGTTATTGTGCACTTTCATATTCAAATTACGAATACAGAACAGTTTATCACAGTTTAGAAGTTCATACTTATTGTACACATTGCACTTAGCTATTTATTTACACTTACGCTCATAGCAGTGTAAAATAACCCTATAATTATTTGTAAATTTCACTCGTAGCGGATACGTGCACTTTGCACTATAGCTAGACCTACACCCACGCTCATAGCAGTGTAGATCAGCCCTTGCGTTATTTCAAGTTTCGCTCATAGCAGATAGGTGCACATTGCACTTTAGCTATTTACACTCTCCGCTCATAGCAGTATAAAATAGCCCTTTCATTGTAAACTTCGCTCATAGCAGATACGTGCAGTGACCGCAGTATGCACAATGGACAGTGACCGCAGTATGTCCCAAACGCAGTAACCAGCCAGTGGCAGTTGCGCTAGCAGCAGGCTCCAACAGCAGGCTCCGACAGCAGGCCCCGACAGCAGGCCCCGACAGCAGGCCCCGACAGCAGGCCCCGACAGCAGGCCCCGACAGCAGGCCCCGACAGCAGGCCCCGACAGCAGGCCCCGACAGCAGGCCCCGACAGCAGGCCCCGACAGCAGGCCCCGACAGCAGGCCCCGACAGCAGGCCCCGACAGCAGGCCCCGACAGCAGGCCCCGACAGCAGGCCCCGACAGCAGGCCCCGACAGCAGGCCCCGACAGCAGGCCCCGACAGCAGGCCCCGACAGCAGGCCCCGACAGCAGGCCCCGACAGCAGGCCCCGACAGCTGGCTCAGACAGCAGGCTCAGACAGCAGGCTCCGACAGCAGGCCCCGACAGCAGGCCCCGACAGCAGGCCCCGACAGCAGGCCCCGACAGCAGGCCCCGACAGCTGGCTCAGACAGCAGCACCGTCAGCCAGCAGCACCGTCAGCCAGCAGCACCGTCAGCCAGCAGCACCGTCAGCCAGCAGCACCGTCAGCCAGCAGCACCGTCATCGCCAACCGCGCCGCACCGTCAGCGCAAGCCGCGCCGCGCCGTTACCGCCAGCCGCGCAATGCCGTCACCGCCAGCCGCGCCGCGCCGTCACCGCCAGCCGCGCCGCGCCGTCACCGCCAGCCGCGCCGTCACCGCCAGCCGCGCCGTCACCGCCATCGCCCCGCACCATCACCGCCATCCGCGCCGCGCCATTACCGCCATCCGCGCCGCGCCATTACCGCCATTCGCGCCGCGTAGTCACCGCCATAATTTCTCATTTCTTTTCTTTCTTCATTAGCAACGATTCCTTCTTTCGTAGAATACTTCGAACGCTTTGTCATTTAATCTAATAAACGACTTGCATAAGCGATTAAATAGGTAATTTCACTCGATTTTCTTGATATGTGGGTAGATCTAAATTTTTAAGTTTCGAGATAACATAAATTTATTTTGATTGATTGATTGATTTACAACCATTGATTATCAACTATTGATTGATTGTATTGATTCTGGAACTTCTTTGTTATTATTTTGTAGTTTCAAATAATAAAATCACTTCATTTCTTGCTTGACGTGATTTGTAGCTTCAATAAACTTATCTTGCGGGTAGTTGATGGTTTTGATGCCCGAGTGAATCCCACTTCTGAATTGTTAAAATTTTACACTTCAAAATAGAAGAGGGTTTCTTCATCTATTGATTCTTTTATACTTTTATAAATAACACTTGGTTTATATAACTATCACTTATCAATACATATGGATCTGAACACTAATTTGCTTAAACGCCCAATGAAGACTGATGTCCTTTTATACAAATCTTAGAACTTCATTAAATTTTATTTACAAGTCTTCTATTGACTAACAATATGACAATTTGACACTTTAATCGGAAGTCAAAAGTGAACTACTAAATAAACTAAAACATTTTCTAATAATTCAACATAACTAACATATTATAAATACATTAAAAATAATAATTGATATAAACTTTATAAAAATTCACAAAATAACCGTTAACGTTTAATCAAATTTACTACTTATTTTTATAAGAATAATTACAATTATCTATAAAATACTCAATATTAATTACAGATCAAGATACTATTTTTTCACAAGCTAACACTAATATGCATCTATCTCCGACATATATATAAGGGTAAAGAAAGCAATGATCTATCTATGTTTTTGTTATATGAATAGATAAACTTGGGAAGATAATTTGCTGATTAAGTATTGTCTTATTAATGGGTAATTGATAATTTTGGGACTTCATAAATAATATGGGTATAACGGAAAGCTTACAAAGTTACATTAAGTATTCGCGTTACAATAAGTATACTTGAGTTCGAATTGTTATGATATTGAATAAAAGTTAACAGAGTTCCAAAATACGTACTAGGGCGTTATTTAATCTAGCAGTGCACTATATTAAATAAGTATTTAATTTAAATATTGACATTTTAAATGATGTGTGTAAACACACACCCTACGGTTATATAAATTAAAATTCAATCGTAAATTTTATTGTTAATATTGTTTTTACCTTAAAATGTTTCGAAACATTAAAAAGATTCGAAACATTCGAACAGAATGAAGTGGGAAATTGTCTAAGATATAATCACTTTGCCATTACTAAGAGTCTTCTTAACGCAATGTATATGTAAACATAATAAAACGTGAACAATATATTCTATAAGCATACTATTAATCATACCATGATAATAATTACATTTGTCATAAATTAAGTAGTTAGTTGAAGAAGAAGTGATCTGTTTATGTATATATAAAGTTATCATTTAAAATGCATCGACCTGTAATAATTCAAATAAAGCTCGACGAAATAGAAAAGTCTTTGATCTTCCTCGGTAACGAGAAGATTTCACTTATTTGACAAACTTCAATGAATCGCGTAACATTCACTTTTTTCTTTCAGTATAAAACAATCCAACCGAGATAGGGGTTACCTGTGTTCTTACGCGTTAAACAAGCTTTACTTGCTACTTTCAAAGCACAACGTAAGGGTTTTTAATTATAAAAAAACGTATAAAATGAAATTTTAAATATAGAGTGGGAAAAGTTTAGGTTAAATTATTTTTGTTCAAAATTTATCATACGTCAAAATTTAAATGACACTTATTTTATTTTTAAGTATTTTTACTCTTAACTGCGTTCTTAAGTACTGATCTTTGTATTTTTTTACTCAACTGTTGGATAATTGAGTATGAGTTAGTAATAATTTACTTGCAATTAATTCCTAACAGAACTTAACGAAGTAGAAATCTAATTTGCATATTACCTGATTTTATAAAGTTTATATGTGTATCTCAAAAATATGATCATGTAATGGTAATGCATATTAAATAAAGAAAGTATTCAGAATATATTATGAATAATAAATACTCTAGCGCGAATATTTACTTGAAACCAACTGAAAATAGAAAAAGGATGTCCAAGACATCTTACTCATAAAAAATAAATATGTTCTTTTAGAGCTTTCTAACAATAATATTTTTATCTCAAGTTTAGGTTTTTTTTAAAAGGCTAGAAATAACAAACAATTTTTGTCATAATTAAAGAGGTCTAGAATATGTAAACTTAAAACTATTTAAACAATATTTTTTTTAATTCTTACTATTGCTCTAACACATACAAAGCATATAAAGAATGTTATAAGTATATAATAATTGTATATTTATTATAAAACATAACGGAACCCTCTGTCAGTGAGTTTAAAAGAACTCTACTGTTATTTATTTACAATACACATCCGTCCGCTTGTCACAGCACTTAAGGAAATGTAATAAATAAAATATATTTTTTTTGTAATATAAATTTCAAATAATATATAGGTGAACGGTTTTTCAAGGTTTTATAGAGTAAATTAAAATACTATACTGAAAAATACTGACTGAGGTTAATAAAAAAGTGTTGTTTTTAAAAAAGGTTGTTTCGAGATAAAATATCAAACTCGTATATAACATAAATAAAGTCCACTTTAGAGCTTAATTAATATATATGTTTATACAACCCGTACCTACCGTATGTTTTGCGGATTTTTGTTATAACGTTTTCTAGTCATAAAAGTGCGGTCCCAAAAATATTTCTTATAAAAAAATACAATAATAGGTAATCAGTAGTTGTATATGAAGTTAATAACTAATAGATATAATTTAGCTAAAACAATATTCAATATCAATACTTTTTATCTATTCAATCTTACTAATTCAGTTAAGTTCAGAATAAAATGTTTAAAAAATTGGTTAAGGGGAAATATCTTTAGAACTGTGATATTTAAATGTAAGCATTTAATTCGCCTATTTCAACAACAGCACACTGAAATAAGAAAACCAAGTGAGCAAGTTGAATTAACTTCCAAGAATTGTTCATAAAATAATGGTCATTGGTTTTTAATATATTTTTAGAATGCACTTTTTTATCTTTCTATTTATCATAAAAGACTACTAACGATGCTAACGTTCTGTTTCAAAGTAACTGACAAGTGCTCGAAGCACTTAATAGTAATAGTAATATATATATATAGATCGGTAGTTCACGCAACTCTGATAATTGTATACCTACTAAGTAATTTGTGAGAATTGATTACCTACATTTAATACAAGAATTGTCATATTGTGTGTGTGGTTTAATTGCCTGAGACCTACGCCTCGGATCCTGTACCAGAATATTCCATCAAGAACGAGCAAGTCACTAATATGCATCTATCTCCGACATCAGAAGTGGGATTCACTCGGGCATCAAAACCACCAACTACCCGCGAGATAAGTTTATTGAAGCTACAAATCACGTCAAGCAAGAAATGAAGTGATTTTATTATTTGAAACTACAAGATAATAACAAAGAAGTTCCAGAATCAATACAATCAATCAATAGTTGATAATCAATGGTTGTAAATCAATCAATCAATCAAAATAAATTTATGTTATCTCGAAACTTAAAAATTGAGATCTACCCACATATCAAGACAATCGAGTGAAATTACCTATTTAATCGCTTATGCAAGTCGTTTATTAGATTAAATGACAAAGCGTTGGAAGTATTCTACGAAAGAAGGAATCGTTGCTAATGAAGAAAGAAAAGAAATGAGAAATTATGGCGGTGACTACGCGGGGCGAATGGCGGTAATGGCGCGGCACGGATGGCGGTAATGGCGCGGCGCGGATGGCGGTGGCGGCGCGGCGCGGCGCGGCTGGCGGTGACGGCACTGCGCGGCTGGTGGTGACGGCGTGGCATGGCTGGCGGTGACAGCACGGCTCTGGCGGTGACGGCGTAGCGCGGCTGGCGGTGACGACACTGCGCTGTTGGCGGTTATGGCGCGATGTGGATGGCGCTGATGGCGCTGATGGCGCTGATGGTGGTAACGGCGGTCGTGGCGATGGCAGCTATGGCAGCGGTACTGGTAAAGTGCGGTGCGAGCAACGTGTTGAGGTCTGCTCAATTTATCCACCATCGGACACGTCGCAGCATAAAGGTGAATTCGTTTCGATTTACTTCCAATTTTTGCGTTAAATACTCGCTAGTTAAAGAAAATTAAGCGATAAAATATGGTGTTAAGCACTTTATTATTGTTATTGCAATGACTGGTATTGAGATTAGCAATCAACCTTCACGATAGGCTAAGGAGAATGCCCGATAGACAAGTACCCATTGACATTTAGTTGCTTTATGACAATCAAGTTGTGTGTGAGTTGTGAGTAGTGTCCTCTTGAGTTATAAATTTGGTTGGTCACAGGGATGATCACGAGTGTTCACAGGGATGATCACGGTTGGTCACTGGGATGACCATGGGTAATTTGATCACTGGGATGATCACAGATAGTCACAGGGATGACTTGATTTTAGGGCTACTGGGATAGCCGGACAAAAGAGACACACTACTCACTTGAATTTTGTTTGATTTGAGATTTATTGGATCATAATGGGTACTTCTCTGGGCTGATCTGAGCATGATAGAGAAAGTTAAAAAACCTTTGTTTTTGATAAATAGCGATGCCAGAGAGCTAGGTACCACTTGAAGTAAAGCTTGTAGTAAAAGCGATTGAGTAAAAGTGATAGTAGTGAATCTTAGTTCAATTGGGAGTCCGTGGGACTCGGAATTGAAAGCAATGCCATGAAACAAACAGGAGGTTTGTTGGTAGGGCTTAGTGAAAAGCCATATGTGACGAATAAGATTCATGCTTTGTATTTTATGATGTTTTTAGAATACATTTTTGGTTTAAAATGTAATGATAAGTGGTGCTTAGTTGCTTTAGGCTTTAGTTGAGTGGGCATTAATTTTCAATTATGATGTTCAACTTTATTATAACTGATTTTTCCTTTTTCAATAAGTTGTAAAGGCGACAGGTGCAACAGGGGTACGAGAAGTTTCGATACAGTGCCAGCAGCAGGCAGCCACAGAGAAAGAAGGGTTGAAGTGATCACGTAAGCTACCTTAATGGTACTATAGGACGTTGGTGAGTCATTTTCATATTGTTTTGGTTCTTGTGCTGAGAGTTCTCTGATCACAGAATGTTTAGCAAACAATTTTTGTGTAACATTTAAATAACTCAGTAATTCTAACTGGCAACGATCATAGTGTCCAGAGTACGTTATAGATCTTATCAGAGGTTATGATTAATAATTTTCTATTAGAAAGTCTGTTTCAAATCATTCCGATCACAAGATCCCTCAGGAACTAAATGTTTTAGTTGAGCAAAGTGATATTGAATTCACTACAGATAATAGCTTGCCTACTCATACTTGTTGACCGCACCTCACGTGTGGTGTAACACGTGTAGGCGATGGGTCTGTTTTGTGATACATGACCGAAGGACTGGTTCATGGTAGTTGTTTGTATATGATCGATGGACTGTATCATATTGCAAAAGTAGATACATGACCGAAGGACTGGTTCATGGTAGTTGTTTATATATGATCGATGGACTGTATCATATTGCAAAAGTATTCATACATGACCGATGGACTGGTTCATGGTAGTTGTTTGTATATGATCGATGGACTGTATCATATTGCAAAAGTATTGAGTTGGCTGAGTTGAGTACGCAAGTCTGGTAAAATCATGATTGATTTTGTAAAGTAAAGTGATGGATCTAATGATCAGAGTAGTTTTTTATTGTTGTAAATAAGGTGTAGTGCACACCTTGTGTTAAGAATGTATAAAGAGTAAAAACCTGAGACGTGACATTCACTGGTTTTGTCAGAATAACCGAGCAAGTTATCCTTGGACTTATTTGTTTTATTTCAGACCCTACATCCCAGGACAACCGCGAATCCTAAAGCTACTGGATGGAGGTGGCGTGGTTATCATCACTCGATGGAGGTGGCGTGGTTATCGTCACTCAATGTAGGTGGCGTGGTTATCGTCACTCAGAGGGGACATAGTTATTCTCACTCCATAGAGATACATGCACACGAGGACGTGTGACTTGTCAGTATGGCCGTGTCGTAGATCACGATAATTTAACGATAATTAGTAACTCAATTGATATCATTGTGACAGTGGGGTGTGAACATCGTGACGTAACGATGACCGGAATCGTTTGGAGGGGCACCGGAGACATTTTAAATATTGGGGAGCTTTGAATCGAGGAGGAATTGATTAGTGAGAGCCTTACAGTTCGGACACCAAACGGGATCGGTAGTTCACGCAACTCTGATAATTGTATACCTACTAAGTAATTTGTGAGAATTGATTACCTACATTTAATACAAGAATTGTCATATTGTGTGTGTGGTTTAATTGCCTGAGACCTACGCCTCGGATCCTGTACCAGAATATTCCATCAAGAACGAGCAAGTCACTAATATGCATCTATCTCCGACATATATATATATATATTGTTATTTTCTTTAAAATAGTCTATAAAATGTTTACCCATTTTTAGCGTATTGAAATTCGAAAAGTATATGATGAACAATTAGTCGAAACGGGTAAGATTCGAACCTGCTATTTCTGAAACACCGATTTATCGCATCTTTTAATCAGAATGACATGGCTAAGCATGTTTATAGACATTTCCTTTTAACCTACTTTTATCTCTCGTTAGGAGTTTTTATGTAACCAATAAAACTACGTAATCATATCTTTATAGAAGACATCTTTATAACCTCTTGATTTGATCAACCATCTTTATTTTTTATTAGTTTACTGTTACAAATCTTATTATTTACTTTACAAACATATAATTGCTACCAGTAATACATATTTATGTATGATTTTCACGTCAAGTACCATTGTCACAAAATAACAAAAAGTTATTGTAATGCATGTTCAAATAATTGTATAAACAAAATTTTGTGATATGGACTTTTACCGAAAACCAATTTACGTTACTCTTTATCAGCTTAATAACATAATCACAAAAAAGGAACAACTTAACAATGAAGTGATAGAATTGACTGATTTAACGACTTTCTTAAGTTATACCTAACTTTAGACAGAAAGCTCCAGTGGAACCCCCATCTCTCGACACTTGCAAGCAAACTTAGCTCAGCCTTCTTTGCAATTAAAAAAGTAAGGCAAATAACAGATGTTAATACGGCTCGACTCATTTATTTTAGTGCATAGTACTATATTACAGCTGTGGTACCCGGAGGTGCCACATACCAGCGCCAATTGTCCCTTCATTAATTTATTTACAGACACTTATTTACTCGGGGAAATGTTTAGAAATTTTGTTCTAATTCACTCACTCTAAGATTGTTGAAACATGATTTAGACACACACTAAAAAAACTATTATATCTATCATTAAACGTACTTACTAAAAAAGATCAAAAACTTAAGAATAGAGACGGGCAAAGGTAAAATAATCTCAAAAAGTACATATAGAAAAAATCTAATTCACTCCTTGGTATCTATTGTATTATTAAATAAAAGTTGGATTGAAAATTCCACAGAACTATAGTTTTTTAAACAAATTTAATTCAGTAGATTTTATTTCTTTAAATTTCTCTAAAGTTTTTTACTTAGTGTTTCTCTATAGAAAATGAATAGCTGTACTTAGGGGAATGAACGTTATGCTAAAAAATAAAGCGAATAAAAACTAAAACATTCTTTTGTTTACACATTTTTTTTCTCTTTATCTCTCTCCGTCTAAATTGGATACAGGAATATATAACGCTCTGTAGATATTTGTATTTGTTGTTAATTTTCATTTGTATAATTAGATCACTTAACGTGCTCTCAAAGCTTTATTATTATAATAATTAAATTTCATCAACGACGCTGAGCATCACTGAGCACATTTGCTATATTTGTAATATTCTATTAAAAATAGCTTTTGCTGAATTCACAATTCTAGCGTTTTCTACAAGTGAATAATTCATCTTTGGAGGTTATTGCAACTGAGGGTATCACCCTCCAGAAGTACTTTTAGTAGTAAATGAAATCTATTTACATAATATACATATGTTATGAGAAACTTATTTCTCAGCTTAAATGGTAATTCTGTTATTAAACATTTTCAATACGTAATTGAAAAGTTCTAGACTTGGTAAGAAAACTACATTGCAAGACTCAATATTTAATCTCTGATAATAGAGAATTGTGAAATATTATCGAGCACATTTAGTGAACTGTGAATTATATATAATAATATACATGAAGTCATTACTATGAATAAATAAAATATTAAATTGAGCACGAAATACGTAACTTAAATATTCTTAAATACTCTTCGTATTTATTATAAACTAGGGGTCGCCCGCGACTCCGTCCGCGCGGTTTTTAGTGTTTCCTCAGCGCACGCGAGGAAAGCTCTCAAAGAAGAAATCTTTTCCCGTTTTTGCAGCATTTTTCATTGCTGTTTGACTTCTATAAGTCACAGCGAGATGACATATATCCTATAGCCTTCCTCAATAAACGGACTATTCAACACAAAAATAATTTTTCAATTCGGGCCAAAGGTTCCAGAGATTAGTGCGTTCAAACAAACAAACTCGTCCGCTTTATAATATTAGTATAGATACGCTTTACTTCCTTGTTACTTTATTTCGTATATCCCATATTGCAGATGAGATTAACTTATAGCACATTTAAACAAGAGTCGAGTAAAGTTTTATTATAATTTTAATAATTTATAACTGTATCCAACAATACTAATTGTATTTGTAAATAATTCGTGAAATATTTCGAACTGTTAAAGTCCGTTATTATGATCTAATTGTTTTAATAACATTATGTCTAAAATCGTAGTGGAATATAAGTATCATTAAATCAACTCTTAAAAATAAATTTATCGTCAACTTCGGTAGTTATTAGTTAAAATATATATATTTTTATGGAAAAGGTCTTATGGAAGGTTTCTTTTAAATTTTTAGGTTGAGAATCGGTTTTAATTAAATTGCACAGTACCATCATCTTTTTTTCCTTCAAGTGAAATCCTTTTACACTCTAACGTCTTAAACTCAATTTAAGGGTTTAAACTCAATATAGAAGTAATGCATACCATTTTGCAAGTGAAGTACCTCTTCACGTCAATATGGTTTGTGGAGTGCACTCTGTCGTTTAATATGTGGTACATACATATGATATATCTTAAGTAATAGTTTCCGCACATACGCTTATAAAAATACTAACATAGTTCAGTAAGTATCAAATTCAAATTCAAAATATCTTTATTCAAGTAGGCATTTACACGCACTTTTGAATCGTCAATTACATTAAATTGGTCAGTATAGTCAGTCTGTGAGTAAACTACCACCAGCTCGGAATGCTGTTCTGTTGAGAAGAGCTGGCCAGAAACTCAACAGTTGCTCTTTTTAAATGAAATTAAACAATGTTTGACTTAAACATTATAACATCAACCCTGCAAATGAGTCAACGACCCAAGTTCCATACATTTCGATCATCCAAAAATTCTTGAATTTTATAATAAGATTTATTTAATAATATACTTTTAATTTTAGATTTAAAACTATGAAAAGGAAGATCCAAAATATCTTGTGGAACCTTATTATATATGCGTACACTGAAGCCCATGAAGGATTTGTTAACTTTTTGAAGTCGAAATTTAGGCGTATCACCTCCAGCAGCCAATATTGTGTAGTACTTTGTAGCTAAGCCTGATAGATAGAGACGGATTATCACTAAACATCACGTGAAATCCCTTAATATTATCACATATTGTCTACATTCGAGAACTGATTATATTTAATAGTAACAAACAAACAACGTTAAATCCGGTCCTATTTAAAAAAATAAATATATTACGCATAGAACTATTATACGTAAAGTAGGGACGCCAAAGTAAAATGTGTCCATCGAAAAAAAAAGAGAGCAAACGAGGCTGATGATGTCTCTCTTTCTTGCATATGTTATTAGACAAAGATAAGTATCGGTGTCTCATTATTTTTCCTTTATTATTTGTCAGGCACTGATACTTAGAGCCCTGCTTATGGCCCCCTGTTTTATGCACAATACTTCTATGAGGTTTATTATCGTATTTATGATATATAAACAAATTTAAACAAACAAAAATCTTATCTTTGTTGATTGAAATACATTATTTTAAATTGTCTATAACTAAAAGAATTAAAAAAACATAGTTAATTTTAACTATCGCTATTTAACGCCATTGCCTCAGGTATCTTAATTTGGTCAAAGTGAATAAAATAAAAGGTACTGTTTTTCCTATTAAAGTTTCCTAATATGTATCAATAACTTTATAGTCATATCAAGGAGCTTCGAAAAAAATTGCAAGATCTTGAAATGCAGAAAACAGTTTATGAAAATGGCGAAGTGACACGTAACTAGAATATTTATAACTGACTCGCTTAAAAACCTTTTAAAACCAACGAGTTGATATTTTTTTAAATGATTAAACAACAAGGATGTAATAATAATGTACTTACTGTGATTTTATTGTACTAAAAAAGTATATACAGATACTTTAATATATACCTACCTAATATCTTCTTCTAATATTATTAAATCCTTTGTTTGATCTCTCCTATATCAAGAATAAAATAGATTATTCCACTGAAATTATAAGACATATACTTTAAATATTTAATAATTTATATAATCCCAAACTTTCCAAGTTTTATTATAATATTCTTAGTCCTAACCATTTTTTGAGTTATCTTTGTTACTTTTCCTTTATCCGTAAAAATTAAAACAAAAATCTTTAATGCATTTCTCCTCATTGAATTCAATAACAAACCTCTTGGTTTTACAACATTCTTTCTTAAGAACCGTCTCGCAATTTTGTTGTTTTGTAATTACAGTTCAAATTAGCATATAGATGCAATATCGCTCTACAACGCCAGATGATCACGTTCTTCAAGAAGCACTGCCACAGAGCCAACCTCCGAAAACGTAAACTGATTTTGAGTTTAGTCAAAGAGACGAAATTATCATTTACCAATTACCGAGTAAACTATATACAATTTAAAGTATAATGTTAATACTTTAAACGTACATTATGCTAGGTTTAAGTTACACCGAGTTTATTAATAAGCATTTTATTTATACCGAATTTATATTTGATTTAAATTGGTAAACTTTTTATAAGTAAGGCCGTAATTATATATTTATGTCATATAAACATGGGTTTTATACTTCAGAAGTCCGTTAGTGAGGACACAAATGTTGACTGCGAACAAGAGTTTAACAATGCTCTTTATGAAACTGTCGTTAGTATTTCAGCCGGGTTCTGCTTGGAATTGTCAATGTGCCAGTTTGAAGCAAGTTTAATGCTAGAACACACACTACACATAATAGAAATAACTGTGTTAGTTTCATATATAAAAGGCATTCTGGCCTAAAATCGTCTATCTCAGGTTAGGTATAGCACACACTTTATCTAAGACTTCATAATATTCTGAATAAGAAATAACTATTAATTTTGAAGTATCTCATTCAAAGTATTATACCCTGTTAAAAAGTTTATCATAATTCAACAATAAACATCATCGCGCAAAAAGAAACAAAAAACAAATCGTAGTGTTTTATTTCTTTACATGACTTAAAGCACAAGTTGTTCTCATTATTAGATGAATGCAAAAGGAGGTAACCAGTTACCATAAAGCATTTTTTGTTTACGTAACATAATAAATGGAGTATAGCATGTTAATACGCGAAAATTGCTGTCAGTTGAGATATAAAGTTAGAAACTTCCCCCGCGCCTGAGCTGGTTATTACGATGTCTAGCAGCGTACAAGTTTTAGCGAGGGAAGGTGTGTTTATTGCCGTTACTCATTCTTAAGGAATCGTAACAATCTCTCGTAGAGTCGCGTAGCAAGAATACTTAATATATAACAAGAAATTTAATAAACTGTCAGATGGTGGATTACTTTGAAATCTGTAATACTATAATTTTGATATTATTAATAAAATGTTGGGTATTGATAACTAAATTTAAAAATATATATACACAGGTTTAAATTAAATACTAAATATTATTATCTAAAAACCGGTGACGATAAGTAAATTAATGTTTGGAAGATAATGACAATATTTTTTTAAAGATATCACAATGTTTACAACCATATTCAATTCTAAAATCAATAACCTTTAGTATTATTTCAACATTTCTTTATTGTTATTTTTTCTGTTTAATCTTAGCCACTCAGTGGATTTCTGTTAATGCCATTATTAGTAAATTTATATTTTTATACACATTTAACGTGAGCTTTGTCATGTTTGTCTGTGTTTGATCATCATTAAGATAATAAAAAAAAATGTTTTGTTATTATAAAGTTAAATAGTCAATAATAGCAATCTGATAAATAGTATACGGTTTCTGATATTTTCATTTCTCATATTTACAACACTATATGTCACTTTTAAAACAAGTAAAGATGTCGTATTTGCGTACATGTTTCTTTCATCTTTATTGTATTTGTCATATCGTGTCAGGTATGAGAAAAAATATAAAATATCGTTCTCGTCTTATTTTATCATTTTGAAACCTTATTAAATATGTAATACGCGAAATAATCTTTATATATACAAAAACAAGTACCATTTTATTTATATTATATCATAAATGTATTGTTATCAAAGTTTAAGGTTTAATTTCAAATAAGACATAGATTTATTTCCGGTTCCAAGCGCCTAGGTTAAAAAAAACCGGCAAGAAACTTCATGAATATCCTTTAAATTTATTTATCACTATTTCTTTTACAACATTGGTTTTTGTCATAATTAATAGTGTTAAATCAAATCCAATCCAAAAATAGAAAAAAAAAAATACTATTAGCTTTATATGTACATATGTACAAGAACTTATAATTCTAACAAAGATAGCAATGGGTATGATTATCTAGGTTCTAATGAAGGTTCTAAACTATTTTAGTCTGGGACGTGGTTTATCGGACCGTAATTTGGACTAACCGCTAGATAGAGCGTTAGTTCATAAACATTATAACGGTCTGAGAATATATCACTTTACTAAATGCATACTTCAGATGCAAATCGTACTTGGGTACTGTTAAATTATATAAATAGATAATGCCACCTAAATATTCCATACTTTGTAAATATAAACTATAGTTTGGTTAATATCAGTCGCAGCTAACTCGTAACGTCTTAATGATGTGTAATCTGCTGCAGACGATCTACGAGGATAATAATGTCTTTATATACAAACGACAACTTCCATGAAATTACATGAAACTACAATGAATTGAAATAGCTGACATGTGAAATTACTTTTTTTTTACTTAAAATTGTCAATACCTATATATATATTAATTTATATAACAAGAACATTCCCCAACTACCCCATGATTTATTTACTATATCACGTGTTTAGTACTATCACATACACGTTTACTAAACACCTCATACAATACGATTGCTATTATTTGTTAAGGTTATATTATACTCTGCTATATAAAACTACAGCGAGTGATTGGAATCAAGATCACGAATGAGTGAGTATACTTCATGCAGCAATCATTGTAACTGAGCTTTATTTTGAGTATTCTTCATGCAGTTACAATGATTACTGAGCTTTAGTTTGATATCATAGCAAAATCACACACTATAAAAATAACGTTAAAAAGTGGTATAACATTAAAAATCATCGTCCCTTTTACAGTGCTCGTAAGTACTTGTAAACATAAACAGTCAGTTTAAAAGACTTCTAGTTTTCAATCACAGACCGTCTACTCCGTTACTGCCACCTACACAAAAAGCACTTAAATCTCTCGAATCTCTAAATAATCTTAAGAACTTCTTTTGTTTCTACAAGTCTTCATATATTCTTATAATTCTAAATATATTTCCTAACTAAGCATTACCGTTTATGGACTTTAATCTTAATATTAACGACAAGACACTATAGGCATTGAAAACAAAGTTGCATTTAATATTTACGTTAACTAAAATGCTATTTTTCTTTCCCTGAGGAACTATAAGAACATTTATTTTATGAAAAGTACTGCACGTTTTCATAACATGCATGTAAAATTCATGATAATCATTTGCGTATTAAAAAGGGGTAAGCGAAACAAACACAGAAAACGAACTAAACTTCCCATTTATAATTAGTTACAAGATTAATATAATATATAAAGTAGTACTTTAATTTATTTTTTATGTTTTATTTTTATAATCAAATATGGCTCCGGGAAATTGTCAATGCTTTGGTCTTTGGCATTGTAGAAAAGACTAGTTATTTTACAACCTTCAATAAATCGGCTAAATGACGTTAGCTTTTGTTTAAACTATAAAAATTCAAAGCAGTTTAAAACACCTGCTTTTTGTATTTCCCAACTAATGCTTTAAAAGTATTATGCATCTAACGAGTCATTTCTTTACCAAGTCGTCTGTCGTTTAAAATTAAAGTTACTTAAATCACTTCGCTAGTTAGTGTTTGTTTTAGTTCATTTTAATTAGAAATATAAAGTGAATATATTATAACTTTTTATAAGACAATATACACCGACTTAAGAGAAGTATCGATTTAAGATATATTTGCTTACATTTTTCTTATACGGTGAATCGTGACATATGTAACATACTGGTCGACTGAGAACATATATTAGAATGTCTTTTATATTTTATCAGTTTATAACCTTATTGACTATGCCGATTCGGATACCTTTTTCCTTTGTGAAAGATATTCTTTGACAATACATTTTATCAGATATATATCAGAAACCTTACCTATCAATGGATTACATTACATTTAAATATCGCTTCTGAAACTTTATTTCAAATAGAAAATGTATATTATAAAACTACCTACATTTGTGAACATTACAACTTCTAGCTACTTACACAACAAATACTTTAACACTCATCCTACGTTAAATGAAAATAGGTTAAGACACACAGTAGAAAAAAGTTTTTTACAAATAATAATGCTAAATTTCCTTGCATTAATACGTTTATAACTAACTATATTTAGATTTAATAACCAACCGGTAAACATGAGATAAACATGAAATTAACTTTTTTATTTGAGTTATATATTTGTAAATATACATTGTATATACAATTTAACAAAAGTGCAGTGTTTTAAAATATACATATACTTCAATTATTTTTTCCTACTGAGTGTATTTATCTAATATGTCTAAATATATAATAATAATGTTTAATATTTATATATGAACATGCAATAAATACATTTATTTGACTATTTGTATGCTTAACTATTAAATATGTTTATGCAGATCTTTTGACATGTTCTCAAATGTTTATTTTCATAATAATTGAACCTTATAATTATATCTTTGATACTCGTATATATTGAAAACAATTACAAATATATTCAGATATCAGCACACTCACTGAACTTATTGCCACTGTATATATATTAAGTGTAACATTGAGTACCGAACTCGCATCTTAAGTAGCTCTTTATACATTTTATTTTCATATTTATGTATTCCGTGTATCATATGTCAGATGAAAATTACTTTACAACACCTTTTTAACGAGATTCCAGAAAGACTTCACTCTCAAGCGACAAATTATGCGTCCCATTAAATATTCAAAACGGTTTCTCGACAACAAAATAGACTTTGAGATAGGTTACAAGGAGAGGATAGCTAAAATGATATCGTATTTTTTTGATTCAATTTATATTTCGTTGCAAAAACGTTTAGACATATTTTTGGCAGATTTAAATCAATGTAAAACATAGTTTATATAATGGGTCTTTTTTAAAGTTCGCAAAGAACTTTTATTTAAAAGTTGTACTAGAGGATAAAATTCAATAAAGCCTAACATTTTGCAAATGAAGTGCTACTCCACGTCGATGTAATTTGTGTGAGTGCACTGTCGTTTAATATGTGATACGCACACATATAAAATATTTTAATAACAGTTTAATTAAGCTGAACATTGGCTACATTGTAATTATACTGACATGTCAGTTTCAGCTTCGTCGTTCGATATTGCGTACTTCATAGTAGACTGTACTTGATAAATGCAGACTCTATTAGCATCACTATTTATGAAATCCTTTAATACTACTAAATATTGACTACTACCGAATTCAAACACATTAAAAATAACAATATTAAACAATGGTAACAAAGCTCTCACTAATAAAAATAATTGAATTTTAAGTTTTATCAATTTAAGTGTTCCTTAAATTGATTCAATTAAATAATCAATAAAATGATTGCTAAGTGAAAATAATGCAAATAGCTATACCAAATATTGTGCTGATTGCTCTTGAGGAAATTCATCGTTTAAAAGTTTTTGTTCAATCAAGAACGGTATTTGTTGGTGTGAATGTATTATGTTCTGTCTCTGTCCCTGTATCAGTTCTTTTCTGTATCCCTGGCAATGTGTCTGCGAAGTCTCATGATTGGTAGTATGAATTGGGCAGTTAGGATGTAAAGTACTTAAAGCATAACAGATAGTCAACACTACATTCTCCTATATAATATTAATTATAATGAGAGATATGTCGATTGACATGCAGCAGCAATAAATACTGGATATTTTACAGATAATTACGTCGAGAATCATATTGAAAATTCAACTATAAGTCAATTATAAAATATGTAATGTAATATGTATATGAATACTGTTCAAGTTCAATTATAAAATATGTAATGTAATATGTATATGAATACTGTTCAAACACACGGTAAATATAATATGTCAATATTTGAATACAGGTTCATATTTATTAATGCGCTCTCGTAGTTTCATTATTACTACTGGTTGCGATTTGTGGTATTGGTGGTACTCAACTATTGAGTGTCAGCCCTCTTGTTATTGTAAACTTTATAAGCAGATGAGAATTTATTTATTGTAATGTGGATTATATTTCTATATTTTGCAATTAATGAAAAATAAAATGTTTAACGAAATTAGAGAGATTACTTGTAATATAAATTTCTTATATTAATGTCGGTTGCGGCATCACCCTGTGGATAAATAGTGCAACCAATAACGATTTTTAAAACGTTAAATAAAACGAAAAGTTAGAACATATAATGTTAACAGCAAACAAATTTTCATTTCGTAAATTACTAACTTCTAAATAAGTTTCCATTATCTGCCTAATAGATTCAAGTGGATTTATGACGTCATACAACTATTCAAGATTTTACAAGAACTTACCCTTACCTAACTGTTAGTCTGCTGATAAAAGCAACTAATACCTAGATAGTACTGAATAGCTTAGACTTGATATATTCATACTTAATCCTGATTGTTATCGAATTGGGAGGACATTTATTGGCTTAAGAACAAAAGCTGCAATTATGAAATATGTATACTTTCAACAGATAAAAACATCATTCAGTATTAACAAATGTTTTCTAGACGTTTTAAATTAGAGAATAGACTAAATATGTCGTGGCATTTGCCAATAGTGACTAATAGTTTTAGCCGATGTGACCTACATTTCAATAACTGAGGCACTTCATTTAGGACACCAAAATTAGATAGCTTTTCTAAAAAACAGAGCAGTTGAAACTATTTCTTGGTTTTTATTTTGGTTTACTTCTATTAAGTATTCTTCCTATTCTATAAACTATAAGATATTGTTTTACATTCAACATTGTCTTGAAATGTATCAATGTTTTTATATTCATATCTAGCAATTTTAACTTTGTTACCACGATCTTAAAATGAAAAATGAAAAGTTTTAAAGATGACGAAGTGAGCCGTGGTCGGAATATTCATAAACGACAAGTTTAAAAGCTTATAAATTAAACGAGTTCATTTACTTCAAATAAATAAACAAGAAGGATAATACAGGATTTTGCTATGAAGTTATTATATTTGAAAACTATATAGTATTAAATGTAATATAAACATAAAATGCTTTTATACAACAACCTTGGAAGCTCTTATTGAAGTTTTACTAGTATTTAAATTGATTAGATATATAATCAATATAAGTATCTCTATATTTTTATTAAAAAAAAATACCATGTGCTTCCAAAAACTTGATTTGTTTTCAAAACATTTTTACACCAAGTTGCGTTACTATATACAAGTGATTTCACATGAATGGATGATCATGACATCACTTCATGATGGACACCATGGTGATGGAGACGCGGGAAGCGTCATATCTAAAAACAACTGCAAATGTAATAAAAGTCTAATCAGATCTTTTTTTTTTTTAAATTGTAAAACTGTGTTAAAGAACTATGAATTAAATAACAATACACATTCAAAAAACAAATATACACTTTATCTTTATATAAATTTTGAGAATAATGAACGCTGCCTTAAAACCGTATTATGTGTGATTTTACTGCTTAATAGTATTTTTTTTATTTTGTAATGCATAATTTCAATAACTATTTCGAATAATTTCATTACTCGTTTATGTTTTGCTTTTTATTTGAACAAAGAATGAACGGTTTTATAAAATAATTTAACAGATAATGAAATTCGTTAGATATTGCTTTTTTTAATAATGTAGTCTTGTTTATAAGTGTTGATATTAAACTATGCCAAATCAATAGTAATGTATAACTAACTAAAAGTAACCAAATATATTCCACAGAGTCCTACAGCTCGCAGATGTCCCGTATCGTAGTAGCGCCAGGGTTTTAGATATGACATACGAGTACGTACCTCGCTACGTGAAGAGATTCTAGATTACTGAGAATAATATTACTATCTGTATTATTGTCTGCGTTTATATACAAATCTAACTTATTTAGTTTTAGCTACCCAGGTAACACAGATCAATAAGTTCTCTTAATATATATTAAGAATGGTATCTCTTATGTATCGTTAAAATAAAAGTAATAATAATAAAGTATAATAAATCTGTAATTTATTTTAAATTGCTAGGTAAAATATACAAATTTTATATTGAATATAATTTCAAGAAATTTGTTTTTATTTTAATCTAATATAAACATAAGTTCATATAATGATCTTTTGATATTTAAAATATATTTTGTTGAGAAACATAACATTTTTTTTATTTTAATGAGTGTTTTTCACTAACCAGTGGCCAATATTGAGTATTGCGAATTATTTCCTGTTCTTGTATATTTTGAACAGAAAATATTTTTAATAGTCGAGAAAGTACTATATCGTACAAAACAATTAATATTAAAGCACTTAAAATGCTTCTATTTATATTTTAATTGTTACACGAGTATTTTAATGAATATACACGTTTAACATTATAATAATGTTACTATTACGTACATTGCTCTAATTGTCGAGTGAATAATTGATCGTTTCCCTTTGTTTGTTCATGTTCCTACGTAGTTTAAATATAATCAATTATGTATTATGGTCAACACAATGAGAATAGCTGTCTTCTTGTCATTACAACAATAATATGTAATTAATAAAAACAGGAACATATTGTTTTACTTTCAGCCCCAAAATTAATAATAACAATAAATATTCTTTATTGCACACGAATAAAAAGAAAATACAAAATAATAATAACAATGAAAAATAAAGACCGTAATAATGAAACAAAAAGGCGGCCGTATCGCAAAAAGCGTTCTCTCCCATTAAAGATGATTAAATAAATTAAATTCTACTCGTAATATTCTAAAAGGGACTTTTAGGAAAAGCTTGAAATTTCTTATGGACCACTACAAAGTTGATCAAAGGAAGGTTTTATTTCCATCTTGGAAAATAAATTGAAAATACATATATACATTTATTATTTCTTTAAAATCAAATTCTCTTTTATTGTCTAAATAATTTAGAAAGGCTTAATAACTGCAGGTAATATATAATAAATGTTATATTATTTATTGTAGATGTTTGTTCCTTAATTATTATTATTTTTTTCACTTATTGGCATGAAATGTTACAAACTTTTATATCTTTAATGCCAAAGTTAAAAAAATAAAAAATAAAAATTTTTGTTTAAAAAGAAATCCGCAAAATTATTCTACATCATAATAATTCTAAATTTAAAATGACGTAAATTAGGAAAACAAAGTTAAATGATTCTCGTAGATAATAACATCTTTTGTATTTTTTTCCTTATTCGGATTCCATCCTTGATCCAGAGAGAGATTCTTAAGTGTGTTGTTTACGAGCACTTGATATGAAATTACATATTAATAAATAAGGTAAAAGACGAAGGTAATGCCCCAGAAATATCTTCAAGGTAAAAATTAAAGGCTTATATTTCGAGAAGACTTACTTTGGCCGTATTAAACTTTAGATTGTTAGAATATATGTTGTAAGGTACTTTACTACGTACTATTAACATTTTATACTTTTAATAGCCTTATGTTAACGAATGGTTTTTGGAGTAATTACTTCATTTGCGACTGTGGTTTCATAAGCCGATGTCATTTTAATTTTTTGTTTTTTTTTTGGTTTCCATTCAATTGTATTAGACTGCATAATAATACTGTGTGTGGTAATTGAACTTGCCATATGAAAATATACTATATATATTGCTCTCTGAGTTCTGATCAACTTGCCAAGGATGAAGTGAGACTCTGCCAAAATTCAATGGTACAAGACTTCTGATAGTGCGTAGTCGAGTGTATTGAAAAATAGGTAGTGGATGTGGTTGTTGATTGATGTTGTTTAAAAAAAAGAACGAAGAAGGATCAGTAAATAAAAGTTGAAATAAATAGGAACATTTTATAAGCAGAGAGGCGAAAGAAGTATATACCAAATCGAGGAAATAGTATGACAGACAAAGAAACATATTTATGAAGTAAAAAGATGTAAACTGTGGTGAAAGAAAAAGAGATACATCCAAAGAGGGGCTGAATACCGATTGGAGAATGGAAGTATGAACTAAGAAAAGAATAATATGAAGAACGAAAAGGAGACACAAGAGCGGAATTAGTTGCCAGAATAAATGGACATAAAAAATAAGACACTATATGTTTCTAACGGGAAAAAACATATATCAAAAGATGAAATTTTCGAGATAATAATATACAAATTGTTTAATAACCTGTCTGGTCATTAAGTTTTTAATCGCTAGCCGTAAAAATTATACTGGATATTTGAAAAATGGAAATATTATTCAAATTAAACACTTATTAATAAGCGTATCTTAAGGTTTGCCTTTCTTCCTTTCTAATATTACAAAATATTAAAGAAATCTTGTAGTTAAATAAATGTTATTCAAGATACGTTTAAAAAGTATGGGTATCCCCATGTCATAAGAGTTCTTCTTAAAGCGTAAAGTTTTCGGACAAAGTGATACAAAATATATTCTCCTTATTGACATACTTGTCATCCTTGTTGTTTCTATGAGCAATTATATTATCAATCAATAAAATTATCAAAGATTCAAATGTTCATAAAGGATCTATTTTTAAGCCCCGACTCAAAAAGAGGGGGCTTAAAATAGTTTGACCTGTCGATCTGTGTATCTGTGTGTCTGTCTGTGGCAATGTAGCAGCCAAACGCGTGGACGGATTTGAATGTGTTTTTTTTTAATCGAAAGCCCGTTCAACCGATCCGCAAAAAAGAGATCGGTCTGATCTAGCAAATTATCGTCGAATAGCCATCACCTCAGTTCTCTCGAAGGTGCTCGAGCGGATTATCAATAAACAGCTGATCCAATACTTAGAAGATCACTCTCTAATAAATGATCGTCAATATGGTTTTAGACCAAATCGATCCACGGTTGACCTTCTAACGTATGTCACGCATCTCTGGGGTGAGGCTATGGATCGGCATGGCGAATCTATGGCTATCAGCCTTGATATTGCCAAAGCCTTCGACAGAGTCTGGCATCGTTTGCTTTTGTCCAAGCTTCCTGCTTTCGGTCTGCCACCCCGTTTGTGCAATTGGGTCGCCACTTTCCTCCATAAGCGTCAAATCCGAGTCCTTTGCGACGGATCGGCCTCAAGTTTTCGGCAGATAAATGCAGGTGTGCCTCAGGGCTCTGTTCTATCGCCTACCTTGTTGCTTCTGCATATCAATGATATGTTGAACCTGGGCAACATACATTGCTATGCTGAGAATTCCACGGTACACGGGTGATATTTGTGACACCCTGTGGCAAAGCAGACTGACATTAAAAGGAAACGACAGGGTCTTGTTGTTGATCTGAACCAGGTCCTTAACCTGTCTCACGATGGGGTCATGAGAATCGGGTTGAGTTCAATGATAAGAAAACACAGGTTTGCGCGTTTTCCGCCAAAAAGTCTCCGTTCTTTCCTCTTCCTTCGTTTCGGGGCACGCAATTAGTCCTCCAGGATAGCCTCAACATCTTGGGTGTAGACCTCAGCCAAAACCTCAACCCAAGAGACTCTCAACATCGAGAGTGTCATTAAAATAGTCTCACGCAAACTGGGAGTGTTGAACAAGGTGAGACGCTTCTTTACGCCGTAGCAGCTGTGTCTGTTATATAGGACGCAGGTTCGCTCCTGTATGGAGTACTGTTCTCATCTTTGGGATGGCTCAGCTCAGTACTTGCTTGACATTCTCGATCCGTTGCAGCGGCGAGCGGTTCGTGTAATCGGAAGGCCAGAGGCCACGGGGTTCCTGGAGCCTTTACAATGGCGGCGTTGCCGCTATGGCAGTCTTTTATCGCCTAAACAACGGCGAGTGCTCCGACAAACTCTTCCAACTTATCCCATCCTCTCCTTTCCGATCTAGAACAATACGTGCAGGACAGAAGTGCCACCCTTTCACGGTGGATTTTTTGTCATCACGAACCAAACGGTTCCGCACTTCATATTTATGTCGGTCCATCAAAATGTGGAATTCACTACAACGGCACGTGTTTCCTTCCAACTATGATCCTGGGTCTTTTAAGCGGGCCGCCATAGTGGAGACCACCATACTGCATTCTATTTTGCGTGAATGAGAATGATGGCCTCCATATTTAGACTTCACTGACTGCTTAAGATCAGGCAGAGTGGGGTCATTTTGGTAGGCAATTATAAAAAAATATATATAAAAATAATTCTTAGCTATGTTTAGGCGAAATAGAAAGGCTATTAAGGTTATAATTAATTTAAAATGATATGTTATTCAAATTATAGGTTTTGTGGAAGTACAAAGGTTCCACGGTTTGAACGGTAGCGTTAGATGTAGCACAATAGATTATTATTGCAGCTTGTATAAGGGTTGGATAATTTGATTGAAGAAACTTATTTAAAATACATATATGTAATATTAATATGATTATGTTAGTTAACTTATACATTACCAACTATCAACGATAAATATACATCATTCCAAAAATATAAGTTGTTGATGCGTTAAGTTTAGCCAATTTAAATTATAAACTACATATATTATCAGAATATTATATAGTATAAGTTTTATCTGCTTTTCTTTTATATCATGTATGCAAATAAGACCCTACGCATGAATCCCAACATTATGTAAAGTAAAAGATATTCGTTTTCTCAAATTATGGAAATATAACAGGATATTACCGTATATTATTTAAATATGAGATATATATGCGTTGAGAACAAAATACGTATATCTTAATAAAGCATAACCATAAAGCTTTTTCATGTTTCCTATTTCTAATTACACGCATTCCTTAAATAAGCAGGCATAAAGCTGAGCTACTTACTTCATGGATCCCTTCAGATGAAATTAATTTTCGGCACCTTTTAACGAGTCTCTGAAAGAGTCCAAACTCGGGGCGACAGTAAATTGAACGACATTAGTGATTAGATATTCAAAAGGTTTCCCGACAACGAAGTAATGTTTTAAATAGATAAAGGATATAGATAGAGATACGTTATCAAAGTTCTGGTATTAATCATTTAAAGTTGTCGAATGATCAACAAATATAAATACTGTGTAAATTTACATTTGTTAGATATTTAATTTATATAAATATAGAATGGGGATTCGAACCCGCGACTACTAGGAAACTGTTCGGTCGCTCTACGAACTGAGCTAACGCATCACTGTCCGCCTCGGTGAATTAAGCCTTCTATATGTGATCGTCTTTATCGGGATGGTGGTGACATCTATTAAGTTTCTCTCGAAAATAATTACCAATTTTTCTAACTTTGGTTGGATCTAGATTTATCGGTTTATTTTTCATTCAGTTCAATTATATAAATTTAAATAAGCTTAACATGGCTATGCATGTTTATAGAGATTTCAAACATAGATATTTCATTTCATTAATTTATTAACATATATTCATTCATTTTGAATATAGTACTAAATTATTTTTATTTATGTATAAAAACATAATATAACTAAATAAAATAAAAATAAATATGTAAATATAATAACTAAATAAGAGTGTCAAAGTGATGGGATTTTATTTTCTAAACTTCTGACAACATTTTAGATTTAGATTATTTAGGGACAAAACAAATAATAAAAAGGTAAGAATAAAATAAAATATACGGATTTAATAACAAAGTGTATCAAGAGAGTAAAAACGTACAAGGTATTAATATTAACTATAAAATGAGTGACCTAGGAGAAGAATTTGAATGTAGTAGAATAATAGTATGGGGATATGGGCAGAAATAATGAAAGATGCTATTGTTTCATAAACAGCTGGTTAGTACTTCCTTTAAGTAAAGTCATTTTGAGGGTTATCAGGACTTTATAAAAGGATGGTTAATTATTTTTTTACAAGAAAAAATGTAGCTGAGTTCTCCAACACTTACTACTTCTCAAAAACTTAAATTTAAATAATTTTAAGTATTTTTTTTTGGAACCGAGATTTTATAGAGATCTTGAAGAGGGATAATATGATAAAAATATTTTTGCTTTGTGATATAAACGTCATACAGTTTAAAATACACCATTTTGTACAGTAAAATGGCTGGCGTACAGAGTATAGTTTTTTAATAATATAATATTGTGTATGATAGACGCCTCCTACTCCATCCAACACAGCCACAAGATTATATGGTTATGTATCAGTGAAAATAGGATGGTTGTTTTAAAATACAGTATGTAATCATCATCAATCAATCATATTTAATTACATGATCCTTATTCATGGACTAAAGAACACAAGATTGGACACAATATTTAGAAGAATTAGTGTTTTTAATCCACTCAAGTCAAACAGATGAAGGTGATATATAATGTTATCATTTTACATTTCAGCTTTAACACTAGTAACTAACACTATATCTGTTTTCCATGGTAACGGAACATTACCCGTTGTTATAAAACAGCTGATTGTAACGCTCAAGTGGTAAGGAAAACAATTATCATTAGGATGTTAGAAATAATGTTTGAAAATATCTATGCACATGTATAGCCATGTTAAGTTTATTTAATTTTTTATATAAATATAGAATGAAAAATAAACCAATACGAGCAGGGATTTGAAATCGCCATCTCTGGGAAACCGTCCCGTCCCGATTGGTAGAGCTCGGGACGGTTTCCCAGAGGTCGCGGGTTCGAATCCCTCCCCGTATCGGTTTATTTTTCATTCTATATTTAAATAAAAAATATGTTAGAAATAACCTAAATTCCAGTATTCCATATTGTCTTAGACATGTGACTAATACAGATGACCTTATATTTGTTTTTTTTTTTTTTTTTTTTTTTTTTTTGTCTATGCTGTTAGCCCTGTTGGCTATTACAGCGTCACCGGGGGAGCGGGTGGGGCTGGAGACCCACCCTTAACAAGGGGGGGCCAGATGGGCCCCCATGGGGAACGACGTCCCGAGGGCGTCTCAGATTGAGACACGGACCTCGGCTCGGGGCGTCGTTAGTCAGGAGGGAAGCTAAGGAAATTTGGACACTAGCGTCCTCCGACGGCAGAACGCCGGAGCAACGGAGCACTTTATATTTGTAAAAAGAAAAAAGGTTTTCCAAAAATATTTCTCCAACCTTAAATCTCAATTTTAATAAGTAACTTCTTGAATAACTTTCAAGTGACTATTTGTATTTTCCTAAATATTTGAAAGTTTTTACGCATCATGTTTATACAATATTCCTATACTGCTTCTTTATTTCCATCATAATGAGACGTGTTGTCTGGACGCTCATCTGGTTTCTGAACTATGGTTAGTCCTTTTTTTTATGCAAGTGTTGTATTCTTTGTATCTACTGATGTTGCATGAGCTTCATCGCGTTTAATGTTGATATATTTATTAAGTAAAGGGGTTTTACATAAATCTATTACCATAACTTAAGAGTAATTAATTTTAATTTTCTGTGTGAGAATTACTAGATTATTTAAATAAGCTGAAAACTTAACTACAAAAAGTTTCCTCCTGAAAGTTATACAAGAGCTAAATCTTACTTTAATCCAGAAGTAGTATGTTTATTTAATGCTACTAGGATTCAACTAAAAGCACTTTTCTAAATGGAATGAATAAGTCCATCTTCTGTCGAGTTTGAAACGTGTAGCTTTTGTAACTAATGTCTATTAGAATTCATCCCTATCACTGTTAATTCAATAAGTATTTTAAGCAGGAAATTATGCTTCTAAAATAAGTTGGTTAGTATCGAACTATTTTAGTTAGATACTAACTAACTAAATTAAGAAAATACTCTTTTTTATTTTACTTAAATTGTTACACTACACTAGGTGTAACTACCTATTTTTGGAAAGCACAAGACAAAAAAAATATAAAAATATATTGATAATGATTTAAAACATATTTCAGTCATATAAAGCTTATTATATTGTATTTAAATAAATAAAAATAAATATCTACACATCTTAAAAAAAACATGACAAGAGATTACCTGGTAACAAGTAATCCGGACGTTCGTTTATTAAAAAAATGCTCGGTCTTAACATACAACTATTATTTAAAATTAGTTTGAAACACAACCTTACAAAAAAAATAAGAAGAAGAAAAGAAATATTTGCATTAGCATAATTATATTTGATTATATTTATAAATTTTTAGACACTATTTACAATTAGTTTAAAACACAACCCTACGTACAAAGAAAATATGAAGAAGATAAGAAATATTTGCATAAGCTTAACTATATTTGATTATATTTTTTAATTTTGAGACAATATTACGATATGTAATAATATTAAATAAAAATCCTTAAAAATAATAAAGTTGGAAGAATTTTTATAACATTTTTGTACAAATTAGATTGCCAGTTATTATATTTAACTAAATATTTGTAAAACAAGATTAGAATATTTATTTTAATAAACATAGCTTTTAAAATTAATATGACGAATACTTTCTAAATTATTTATGAGATATTTTGTTATCTTGAACGAAGTATAAACAATATAAAAACATGTTTTAAGAGATCAAAGAATGTTGTACATTTCTGTAGCTAGTTTAGAACTTGAACAATTTAGATTTTTTCTTTTGGCTGTAATCCAAGCTCTTGACCTCGAAATTGGCTCCTTTTTTACACTTTTGTCCTTGGATGTCCTTTTTTCCTGTATATAATGTAACAGACCATTGCATATTAGTTTTTTCCTTTTTATTATTCTTTCAAACCGCTTAATTCTTTATTCTAATATTAAAGTTATGAAAGTGTATTTTGCTGATTGGTTAGAAACTAGACAGACAATTTGGGATATCTATTGAATTAAGAACAATAATCAAAATCACTAATCGAATACTATAAGAAATTATTGTGGAGTATCCCACGAGGATATTAAAGAAGATAGTACCTCTAATAGATAGGATAATTTAATTAAGATAACAGCTGTCCGGCTCTGGACCCAACTTCCAAGCCAATATTTTTAGCCCACACTTACGACCAAACAAAGGCAAGCCAGCAGACAGATTTTATGTCTTCGAATAGACCAGTATTTAAATATTTCTCAATTAATAAAATTTCCATACTTAGTTGGCAGACGAACACAAACACACACACACACACACACACACACACACACACACACACACACACACACACACACACACACACACACACACCCGCATATACACAGTAACAATCGTCGATCTCTCGATTCTAATTTCACTATAAATTAAAACTATTAATTATTCAAAGATTGTCAATAATAGACAAAAAATAATTATAAAAATAAGTAAATTATATAAAACGTAAATTTCATACAGAAAAATGTATTAATCAAACAAAGAATTAAATATTTATAAACTTATGAATTTAGATAACGCATTTCACTTACTCTATATAAGTTACTTTGATTTAAATACAAAGTTGTGTAATAAATTGTAGCTGGTTAAGTAGCAACCAACATTTGTGAGTCAAGGTAACATATCGCTGAACTTTAACCGGCAATTAGTGGCAACTTTGCTCGGCGGTAACTTTACAAATCGTTTATTAAGTTGGCTGGTCGCCAGATTCTCTCAGGTTTAGATTAAATTTCGGTTGCATTTGAAGATATGAACGCTAGACAGATTATAAGATATTGGATTTCTAATTTCAGAAATCAATTTCATTATAATGCTCTTTAGTTTCAATATGCAATTTTTTGTACAACTAGCTTTTTCCAGCGACGTTGTCTGCCCTACATTTGTATTCAATTATCATCATTTAACATGTAAACAAATTCATATATTTTTAGTTTTTTTTTATTAGAACCCAAACCAATTATGTTATTAACCCCTAAAAATAAAAATAAAATCCATATTATGTAGTTTATGTAGTTTTATTTCCCTTTTCATATTTACATATTTATCTCTTTCGATTCTTGTTGATTTAATACGCAATTTTAATAAAAGTTGATTTAATACATTGGATTTTTTAAAATATACATAAAATATTATTCAAATATACTGTAACAACCACCTCTTCCTATTACAAAAATAAACACATTTTTAAATGAATAAAACAAGTCTTCCTTTAATAGTAATTGTGTTTTCTGTAAAATAGAAACGATTTTACGTCCCCAAGAAAAGAAACATAAATTTCGTGGGAAATCGAGCAAACATATTACTAACATATTTCACTTTAAGCCCAAGTAGGCGCGAGTGAAAGTTTTGTAGATTGAAACATTATTTTAATGGATGAAAACGAACGTGCTACATTCTTACAAAAAACAGAGGCCAAAGAATATTCTAAGAACTTTATATGAGACTTCAGATTAACTTTCCTATTATTAAACATACAAATGGTGGATTTTAGAAATAATTAATAACTATTCAATATTTGAAAATATCTTAAAACATGTACAGCCATGTTAAGCTTATTTAAATTTATATAAATATAGAATGTAAAAAACCGATACGGGCAGGCATTCGAACCCGCGACTACTGGGAAACCGTCCCGTCGCTCTACCAACTGAGCTACCGTATCGCTGTCCGTTTCGGTGAATTAAGCATTCTATATATGATCGTCTTTATCGGGACGGTGGTGACATCTATTAGGTTTCTTTCGAAAATCCTAACCAATGTTTCTAACTTTGCAGTATAGATAAACATTGAAAAGATGCCACTACCGAAATCAATGTTTGAAAATATCTTAAAACATGTATAGCCATGTTAAGCTTATTTAAATTTATATAAATATAGAATGTAAAAAACCGATACGGGCAGGGATTCGAACCCGCGACTACTGGGAAACCGTCCCGTCGTTCTACCAACTGAGCTACCGTATCGCTGTCCGTTTCGGTGAATTAAGCATTCTATATATGATCGTCTTTATCGGGACGGTGGTGACATCTATTAGGTTTCTTTCGAAAATCCTAACCAATGTTTCTAACTTTGCAGTATAGATAAACATTGAAAAGATGCCACTACCGAAATCAATGTTTGAAAATATCTTAAAACATGTATAGCCATGTTAAGCTTATAGTAATTTTTTTTTACATTCTATATTTATATAAATTTAAATAAGCTTAACATGGCTATACATGTTTTAAGATATTTTCAAACATTGATTTCGGTAGTGGCATCTTTTCAATGTTTATCTATACTGCAAAGTTAGAAACATTGGTTAGGATTATCGAAAGAAACCTAATAGATGTCACCACCGTCCCGATAAAGACGATCATATATAGAATGCTTAATTCACCGAAACGGACAGCGATACGGTAGCTCAGTTGGTAGAGCGACGAGACGGTTTCCCAGTAGTCGCGGGTTCGAATCCCTGCCCGTATCGGTTTTTTACATTCTATATTTATATAAATTTAACTATTCAATATCTAAAGACAATATTTTTATTTTTATTAACTTTATATATGTACCGCCACGTTGGTCGAATGGTTAGCGCAGACGCCTAACGTGTCACGGCGCAATGGGGCTCGGGTTCGAATCCCGGCAGAGGCAGGTATTTATGTGATGAGCATAGATGTTTGTGTTTCTGGGTTTGGTCGTTTATTAAATATATTCTCAGTATTTATATGTGTATTTCTATGTATTTGTATCGTTGTCTAATACCCTGAACAGAAGCAAATAATTTGCTTACTTAGGGCTTAGATCAATGTGTGTAATTTGTCCTGATATTATTATTATGTATTACTTTAATTATGTCATGCTCAGAAAATGTAATCAATACGTTATGAACATTTCTCAAACTAGTACCTACTTCGTGAGAAATGCTCCCTAATAGGTCTTAAAGTTTTATAACATGATACAAATTAAAGGTCCCATACTCACACTCGTAAAACTAATTAGTGTTGGGAATTATTATAAGTTTTCGAGAGGTGACATCGTGTTTGGTTTTGCAGGACCACTTTATATTCAAATTACACTTAAAACTATACACGAGGTAAGCGCTAATGGAATAAGAATGAAATAATTTATATTAAAGTGTGTTTTTCCTACCTTTTAAAGTACTTACCCTACTCATCTTGTCATCTTTGTTTAAAATCTCTTTTGGTTTAAATATATCCTGAATACTTATTATGCAAAATGTTGATAACTTATGATATTATTATGCAAAATGTTTATGTAAGTATGTTATTATTATAAAATAATAGTAATAATTTAAAAATAATAATTTAAAATAATAAATGGAGGTATTTATCTAAATTTAGTATCATATTAGTATATTCAAAGTAAAATCTTATTTAATTATTATTCATCTTTTGCGCGCTTGTTTATTTATTGTTATCATAGGATATTCTTAAACTTAACATGTAAGAAATTGCTTTTTAACGATAAAGCGGTATTTGTGTTATCGATATGATATTACCGTTTCTTTTTATATTATTGCTTTGTATTTTTTGTTTAATGGTGTGCAAAAAGAACATTTATTAAACTTATCACATTACACATTACCTTTCAGCTTAATATATTATGTGTAGTACTGATTTATTTTCTGGATCACACCTGATACTTAGCTTATATTATTCTAGTAACACTTTTATGTATTATTTTATAAAGTTACGTATTCTTGTTTGTTTGTATATCTTGCCAAGTCTAGGTTAGATTTGTGGATCTGAACTCATGTTTTAAACTTGTGAAACCTTTTATATTCCACACAGAGAAGAGGGCAGCACTTTAAAAAAAATATCATTTATCTTGTATTTTCTATATACTTGACGAATTAATTTAGATTTACCTAAAACTGTTCACCGACATAGAAATTATAAATAAAATATTAATTCCTAGCGTCTACAGACTCCTGAGAGGAACAATAACCGTAGGGAAACAAAAGAAAACCAGAAGCACATTTCATTTACTCCCAGTAGCCAATACATACATATCTACCCTTAGTATAAAATTAGAATGCCTATGCTAGGAATACGAAAACATAGAAACTTACTATTTTAAAATAGAATCTGTCATACAAGAAAGCGTAAATAGCCTAAGTACATAAAAACAAAGAAAGAAATAATTTCCGAAGAAACAAAGAAACTAATTAAAAAACAACCCACTCTACAGTACAAAAAAATAAAAATGATAAAAAAGAACCCTCAGAACTTTACAAAACTACTAAAAAGAGACTGAAAATCACAGAATGGAAATATTGGAAAAGCACCTAGTAACTACGGGAAGTCAAAAGAGCATTTAAACAATTACAAACGGATAAAAGTTGGATTGCTACATTAAAGTCACAAAAAACGAGACAGAAACAAAGGACAAGAAACGATCTAGTTAACATTGCATCAAAATTCTACGAGAAGTTGTACGAAGACAAAGCTATCAACAGTAATCGCTACGAAAAGCTTTCAGAGCCAACGAATACAAATATACTAATCCAAACCTTCAATAGTTATGAAATAATGAAAGAAATTAAAAAACTGAAAAAAGAAAAGAGTCCAGGCGAAGACTGTATCCCAAACGAAGCTTTAATATTTGGAAATCACATCTTGATAGAACCTATCACTATCTTATTCAATAATATACTTGAAAAATAGGGAGTACCTACCAAGTGGAAAAAATCACGGATAATTCTGATTTATAAAAAAGGAGACTCAGCTAATATACATAATTACCGACCAATCAGCTTACTATCAGCTATGTACAAACTATTTGCAATGTGTTTAGAAAAAAGGATAAATGCAACTCTAGAAACATGTCAACCACAGGAACAGGTAGCCTTTCGACAAGGGTACTCAACAGTCGATCAAATACACACCTTGGAACAAGTAATAGAAAAACATGAAAAATTTAAACAAGATTTATACCTCGCATTTGACTCTAATTCACATAAAAGCATTCGGGAAGCATTTCCAGGAAGTGTATGGATGGAAGTCGCGAAAGATAGGAAAAGATGGAGGCAACTGGAGGAAGCCTATACCCAAAAGGGGCCATGACGTGTTTAGTCAACTTAGAACTTAAACTATTGTAATATTTTTTTTGTAATGTCGTGGAAATAAAAGAGACTTATTATTATTATAGGGTCTTAATGAAATCGGTAACTAAAAATGTCGTAATAAAATATCATCAAGATTGAACTATCATTATTCTTTTCTTTTATAGTGACATAGTTTTATTTTTTTCACTTTATTGCTTTTGTTTTATTTAAAGATAACAGCCATGACCATTAATACCAAATAGTTTACATTGTACAAAAATATATTGTGATTCCATGAATTTAAAAGTAACTAGATTTTAATTTGAATATTTAACATAACGTTATCATCAAATGAAGTTATGTCGATAAATGTAAATATTGCAGATTAAATGAGAAAATGTCATTCACCTCTGAAAATAATTATCTTATGTTCTGTGTTGCTCTTTGTTCTCATTTTAATAGTAAAATAACTTGTCATGTTTATCCTGGATATTGAAAACTTAAAAAGACAAAGAGCCAATTATAACGTCATTCTACAAAGTTAATTTATAGGTTGGTATTTTTTAAAGGATATTGAGTAATAGAATATGATTTTAATATATTTTATTAATTAATCACAACAACACATCAACGATGTGTGAATTTAAAAAGGTACACTATAATTGACAATCTACACAAAAAATAAATAAAGATAGATTGTGCTTAAATAGCAAAAATATAAGTGCGTTATATTGTTCATTGACAAACAGTATTTACATAACTTTAAACAAAGGAAAAAACATTAAGTTATGTAAGTCGCATTGCAGAAAAATAGTTTAACAAAGCAACCGGCAGGACAGACTATTTGGCTTATACCCTTTTTAGTCTACGAATTTCACTTTTTGTAATATATGTATATACATTGTATTTTCGAATAATTACCTTATATCATTATATGGAATATATTTAGAGAACACATTTATTACTTTCATATTACTTAATGATCATATGTTGTCAGGAATTTAATGAAGAATATAATTAGATGAAATTAGAAAATTAATACTACTAATACTACTAAACTTTATTATTAATATTATTTTACATTCAAAAATAATAGTTATGTTCTACCTAAATCACTTAAATTGTGTATATCTCAACTGAAATTGCTAAAAATAACATTTTGTATCAATTAGGATCAATTGACGAAATTTTAATTACTAATACATATTATATTGGATATCTTTATTAACTATCTTACAGACGTTAATAAAACTTTATCTTGTATAGAAGTGTCACTTATCATCTAATATTTTGGCAATGACAAGATTTAAACTGGAAGTTTGTTCCCATTATTTATATACAGGCATGATAATTGAGTAAACAATCAATTACTTTTTCAATTTGTTATAATTTCAATGAAAATATCAGTATTCTATACAATAATATTCAAATAACTGAGTGTGAATAATAAATATATATTTAACGTTAATGGTGATACATTATTTTCTTCAGCTGGTAAGAAGGAGCTGGGAGCAGCGGGAGCTGCAGCATGAGCTTTGCTCTCTTCAAAGCTACCGCTTCCTTCTCCATCATCTTCATCATCAGGTGGAACTGTCGCTTGCTTCAAGGCTTCAACTCGAGGCTTAATCTCCTCAATATCGATCGACACTAACCCAATAGTCGTTGATTGAACGGACAAAAACGAAGGCTTTACTGTCGCCTCGTCCGCATTGGTTATCATTTCATACAGCTTCGCTTTAGTCACGTTCGCAAACACCGAGGACTTTAGAAAGGTTTCAGTGAGCTCAGCGCTAGTGTTAGACGGAATATTCGTTAAAAATTTAAATAGCTCATTCCGAAGTTGAGAGGAATATGGCAAATTGCAAAGTGGATCGATGCATGTACAGGTCAACTCTAGAGCAGATTTAAAATTAAATCTTAATAAGCACGGAGACTCGCTCTCCACTGAGCACGTTAGTGTTGATGTAAAATCTGAAAACGAGAAAAAATATTACATCAAATTCGTAATGTTACAGCTATTTAAATAAAAATGACGTAAAATCTAATACGAAAGTTTTATTATAAAGAACCCGAAAGAGATAAAGTGAAGTTGCTTATTCCAAAATTGCTCGATCCCTAAAATAAAACCGACAGAACTGTGATTGCGCTATCTTAAAACCCCTATCAAACTGATACCACATATTTTAGTAGGTTCTATCGAAAGCTCTATTTTATGAAGTATTCGAGAGCTCACAAGCTATTATTAAATCCCGCATTTTTCTAGCCTTCAGAACAATCGATTGAAATTTATTGGCTCTCATTTCGGCTTTCATTGGAAAAGTCTGCGGCTGCTTTCCCATTAATCTTGGCAGAACGTGCTCAACATATTTAACAACTACGCTTTTATTATAATATCTTTCAAAATATTAAATTTAGAAAACGTGCCTCAAATTAAAGGACACGTTTCATATTTAGCGGAGAGTCTTTAATTAAATTTCTTTTTCACTTATAAAGAGGCATTTAATTCGAAAAGCAAAATTATAAATGTAGTATTATTAATATAATATGAAGTCGGCATGAAGTTTGTATTTACTTTATTTTATTTTTATTAAAAAGGAGAATAAGAGGACTTAATAATACAAAAAGTATGTAACTATCTATTAAGCATACTTAGTTACATACACAATAATATAATTATAGCATATAAATCATTGTCACTTTTTAATTATCTCGAACACTTATCTGTGTTTGTCGTTATGTTCGGTCTAAGTTTTGCAACTAATTTTGGAATAATTTCCTGACGAGCTAAGAACGTACAATTTTAATTAGATGACACTCCAACTCTCTTTGTTTGTTGGTTTAGGATGTATATTTACTTTACTCATAAATATTATATATAAGGAGCGTTTTTATGTCTGCAGTACTTACTGGGAGCAGATGCCACAGTAGCGCAGACTGGTTGTCCCACAGGACACAGCACTGGCAGACGTGTCCTCTGATCACATTTATTAGTCACGCTACGATCGCAGTGGTAACATTTTCGGGGTGGCAATCCTATAAATAGATAAGATAGTTATAATTTGTTTTCAGAATATATTTTAATAAATTTTAATCTGCGCTTTAAATTTTCGTCTGACATCTGACTTTATTGACTACAGAAATAAAATTCAATAGTAGTTTTTTATGCTATTTACAATATCTTCTTTAGTATTCATCGGAATTCAATATAACGATTGTTATATTAAAGTTTGACCCGAAATTACCGAACTGTGAAGACCCTACCCAAATCGATGAAAAAGTTTTTGCTTTTGACCTGTGGGACGATATATAGAATTTTAAAGATATCTCTGATATATTAAATTATAAATAAACCATTTCAAAATAATGAAATAAATATATACAACAATTGAAAATTCATAACTTTATAACAATTGAAAATTCAGTTTATAATACGAGACTCAGTAATTAACTTGCAATAATAGGGTCCAAACTTCCTGAACCGAGTTATTATATAAACAATGCCAAGGCTAAAGCGGACTAAAATATTTCGTCTAACGATAAAGTTGGCTGGCTCTGTGCAGATATCTTCGAACCGCAAAGTCATAACTCAGCGGCACGGCTTTACTAGAGCCACTCAACACAACAAACAACTTCGTGTTTGAGCAAACCGCTCTCAACTTCCTGTCCCCGGCTTTAAACATGTCCCTCATTTAATTTATGAAATGTCTATGCAAAGCTTAGTTTAAAATCGATGGGTAAAAGCTTTAAAGCTTCTGAAGAATTTATTATCACGTAATGCACTACATAAATGTACATTTCTTATTTTCTTATAACCAAAATAAAATGGAGACTGATATTATTGAAGCGCCTTTCTACGGATATTCAATGGCCGGTTGAAGCGAAATAAGCTCAGAAAATCCTTCACCGTCACTGTTAACTTCGTACTCTATTAATATGCTGCCGTACTACTTTTTCTAACTTATTCCTATTTACCTCGATTAATTTATCAACATGACTAATTATTTAGTATTTTTGTGCGTTACCATCAATCAGTTTTTCTAATTAATATTTAATAATAATATATTTAAATGAGTAAATCTAATATTTTCATAGTTACCGTTATTATTAGCGCGTAGCGTAAAATCTCTCTCCCCTCTTATTCGATATCAAAGGAGACATTTAAAACAGTTATTTTAGTAATAAATCAATAGCTTTGAAGGTATGCTGTATATAATTTATACATATGATAAAATGTATATATTAAATGAAGGATCTATTCTTTGATGTGATGATGTTTTTCCCATGATATCCATACCCCTTGACATCAAAAGAAAGTGAAAATACTACTGAAAAGTATAAGAATTTGTTCTGATCTAAATTCGCTTCCATGCTGACATTTCTCCAGGCTCAAGCTTCAAACTTTTATACGCAAATCAACATAGGCTACAAATGACCCTTCATCTTAAATTATATCAATATGTATCAAGAAAACCCCAAATGAAATGTGCATAGTAAAATAAAGTAAATTAATGTTATATCCACCATAAGGTTATTTGTCTAATGTAGTACCTTCGTCCTCTATAACGGTTGAAGAATATGTAAATGTAAAAATGTTGTCTATTTGACAAATACGGTCGATGCCTATTATGTCACAACCCATGTTTTTATATAATTAGAAGTGTAACATTATTATTATATCATATATATTCCATTATCTCTTAAAATAGCTAAGGTTAGGTTAGGTTTATTAATTTTAAATGAATATTGATGCAAAAAGATTATAGTAGTTATTAATGTTTGCACTTATCGAGAATTGAATCAGTTCTTGAAACAAAATTTATATATGAATAAGAAGAAAAAATGCATCACACATGCACGAGGGTGTGAAACAAATAAATATTTTGAAAGCATTGTTTAAAAAATAATTTAAAACCCGATTGTATTAATGTAGCTACCTAGTAAATAAAACAAAATGTTTTTATAGTATCTCCTGATATTGAAAAATAGGCTCTTTATTAACACTGTAAAATATTTTTAAATGAAAAAATGTTACACAGAAAAAAAATGTTCATTATTTAATTATGTCGTAAGGGAGATCATCCTTGTCGCAGCTTTCATAGGATATTTTTTTTAATTAAAAGTACGATATAGAGGATCGAGTTGGAGGCAAACACTCATGATCTTGAGTATTGAAGAGTTCTTTCTTTAGTAAGATGGTCTGTCATTCAAATAAGGTCAATAGCGTCCCCCGGGACTTAAATGTACGTTGATATCAATTTACAAAAGTTATTTGATCGGGCCTCCATTTTGAATAAAGCTTTTTTCTTTCATCTTACAAAACATATTTACCAATACTCCTACTCCTATATAAACAACAATATTTAATTTTATGAGAATAATGCATAGTTATTGCTACACTGAACTTTAGGGATTTTAACGTCTCCAATTTTAGTAAAATAAATTTAGTCTGGTTCTTATTTCACTTTTATAAATATGTAGTTACGAAATCCAGATTCTTTCAATCTTTGATATCCTTAATATCCAGTAAAGGGGCAGTAAGGTTACTTTGTATACTTCTATAGATTTAGCAATATTACTTCAAAAGGATAACTAAACCTTTGATGTAAAAAACATAATACCCTTTTTTCCCTTTTCAAAATATCCACTTACCGTTCGCTCTCAAGCCTTTGTTATTTAATTTTCAAACACAAACTTTCATCCCTTATTTCACTCACTTAGGAATAGATTGTTTTAAATGAGTTATGATTTATTTTGTTATTTATAAGTATTACATAGATATCTACCACTTTTCAACTCTCCACACATGCCTAGAAAATTTCGAATCCCCTATCCTAGTATGGAAGGCCGTGTAAGTTTTTTATTACTGCCAACTACTAACTAAGCCATTCCTTTAGAAAGTTCATCCAATTTTTTTTTTTCAGTAATAAGATTTCAAAAGAAATAAATACCACTTTTATCGCAGAGTAATTGAATGTTATAATTTTAGTCAACACGACTACGTTAGACTTTTAAAAAATAACCAAGATAATAATAACACTAGATAAAGCATGTCTCTAGATATTTCTACATATGCAATGGGCTTCTGTCTATATATGTCTCTGTATATATATGAGCAGATGACTCCTTTCTTTGTATAGAAGAATATACTGACTGAACGAATTACATACAGCTTTACATTTGTTTGTTATATCTGTCAGTTTGAAAAAACTTTCACTGTTTTTTTTTTTTTTTTTTATATTATCTAGGGCAATGCTTGACTACATTCCACCTGATGGTAAGCGGAATGTAGTCTTAGGTGGTAAGGCGCATTGCCCTAGCAACCTATTCACTCTTCTCTTGAAGACACTAAGTCTCTCTCTTTACAGTCCAAGAGTCAAAATTGATTTAGGTTTACAAATACCACAACAAACTCAAGAATAGTCAACGTAAACAACTACAATTGCCATTACACAAAATACTTTAACTTGTAGGAGTAAACTTCAAAGTTTCTAGAATACTTAAGAAAGTATCCGATGATAGCGCAATGTATTTGCATACTAACGCCATCTAGTTAATGTACTTAACATTACAATTACTTTTTGTAGGCCCCATTTTGTTTTTGTTGGATTAATTGCACGAATATGTTAATGAATGTAATGTACAGATTTTTATTTTTGCGAAACACAACTACGTATTGTGTAAATACTGTCGGAGTACTTCTCGAGTTACAATTAAAAATAAACAGATATATTAAATTTGGGAAATCAGAACCTTTCTGTAGATTTCACCTCCGATATGAACTGGCGAGACCGGGGTCATACCAACCTTTTACAGCAGTTCAACAGTAATATCTAATATAAGTACATTTTGTACAGAGCAAGAAATTAATGTCCAAACCACCTTTCCTCTCTGTTTTTCTTAGTCTGTTGCATCAGTCTCCCTTTTTTAATCGTGGCAACGCATTTAAAACTTTCTATTATTCAATCCATGGACGGTGGCACCAATTAACATGAAAGGGACCGTCTGCTCGTTTGTCAATCCCAAGATACAAATAACTTTAACACACGATTGGACGAAACGAGTGGGGAAAAATTAATTGAAGTGTATTCCGCAAAAACTTCAATATCTTTAAGGCAATTTGCCTTAAAGATATTTTAAAAACATAATTATTATAATTAAGTTGGCTCTTAATACGTTCGTCAACCAAATAAAAAAAACCAAATAAAGAACAGAATAAGGATGAAAAATAACACTAAGTGAATATAAAACCTTATAAACTTAGTCTATGGACTTGATCAAGTAACATATTATAAAGCAACAATAACTAAAATAAAGAAGTATTTACACATTATGTGTAAATGATGTACCAGTTCATGATGTATTTACTCAAGTTGTACCAAACACGAATATTGTAAACTCACCTTTCAGTTTCAAAGCCTCTGTTCGTATGTCCGCCGCAAACAATACTACTATACATACAATCCACTTAGCCGAACACATTTTGTTTTATTTACACTTAAGAACTTTTGCCTGTTTACTTAAGAGTTTTTATTATGGGAGCCTAAAACAATCTTGAATAATTTTCACATCAACGCCTGTTATTTTGCATCATCGCTAAGTGATACCATTTAACAGCCTCTTTCTGCAGATAATTGGATCATTCTCTAAATAATTTGTTGATTAAATTTTTTACAGTATTTAAATTTTATAATGACTTTACCTTTACTTACAATTTTTGATTTGTAATTATATAAGAAATCGGTAAATTAATAAAAAGGTAATTATAATCTGAAAGGTACTTTAATTAAAACATAAAAACGCTACAAACATAACAAGCCTGCTCATTTCGCTGTCTTCTTTTTCTTTTATGTCCCTCCGTTATTAAACCGGAAACAATTAATTTTCTCAACCGCGATTTACGTCGATACTCGTTATAAATTCTAACAATGGCTCGGTATGAAATATGGTGTTTGTAATAGAACCTAATTACAAAGACATTTTTAAGATAAAATTGTTGTAACACATTAATGGAATTTGTGTTTATATTAACCTTCACTGAAAATAACTTTTTAATTTTATTTAGTTAGTTTATCTTATCACTGCAACGTATTAATTTTAAAATACTTGGACGCAACGGAGCGCGTAGCATCTGTAGCTACGACCCGTAGGCAACTGCCGTAGCTAGCGGGATGCTGTAGACTCCCCGCGGCAGAACCGATTCAATCTCCGATCTTAAAACGCAAATTCATTCCATTATCAACATTGCTGTTTTTACGCAAAGCTTTATTTTTATAACATTATAAAACCGGTAATGTATACGTAAATTCGGCATCAGTATTAATGTGTATAATTGGTCTACCAATATTGGTCTACCAATATTACGTTAATAAAAACAAGCCGTCACTCAGAAGAATTACTGGAAACTGAGTGGTTTATTGTATAATGTTTCTTGATGTCACTTCACTCTATAGTTACTAACTTTAGATATTTTATACTGTATGTTATATTTTTTTCCCTAAAGACAACCACACTATTAAAATCAGTTACCAATCAAATAAATAAACTAGTTATACTCGTATTCTTATCAATTAATGTAATTACATAAATATATTGTAGCCCAGTCAACAAATGTAAGCCTAGCACGAAGAACCAATCCGCATTGCGGGTCCAGATAAATGATATAATTATTAACAAATAAGTATGAAATATTCTGGTAATAAAAAAAATCCAGAAAAAATATCCGAGGTGTATGTGGGGTGCGAGTGGGGGCGGATCGGATACATTAATTGCCAATTTCCGTATCTAAATGCCCATTCCCCCACATTACTCATCGGAGATATTTGATAATGAGTCCATTTGCTCCCTAGCCATTAATGATTTGCCATTCTGTAACTCTTGGCATAAACGATTTACCAAGCCCCAAAGGATTTCGGTGTAGTTTTTGTAGTGATAGTTAGAAATGAGTAATATGGATGTTAAAAGCATTTGAGGAAAACCTATTTAATGTTAAATAGCTTTAGTTTTGTCTTAATTAGAGTTGGAAAATATTTACTGATTATATGGATATTATTTACATGTTTTACTTCAATAGTATTATGCTAGGTTTTCAAAATCCCTTTCCATCCTTCAAACTGTTAGTTCATAAAAGTTTATCTCATAACTGTAGGTACCTTGATTGTTTTTTTTTTTGGGTAAAGCCAAACATGTCCAATATGCAATTACAAAGCTAATTAAGTTATAAAAAGTATAATTGAGTAATAACATAAACTTTTAAAAGCCATACATGTTCTGTACAATAAATTTCTAAATCGGAATTACGTCGAAAAGAGAATTTTCAACTCGAATTACACGGGCTTGATTGTTCAAGAGTAATAGAACGGAAATGAGGCGGTAAGTTTAAAACGTTATAAAGTCTTAATCAGAGAGAAAGCGGTTTAATCAGGCTACATTCGGCGTTAGAACAGTAATACAATTACCAGATATACTGGTAACCAGATATACCTATTACCAGGTATACCTACAGCACAGTACATGATTTTATACAACTAATTAGTTAGATAATTGCAAACAATATGATATATCATTTACAAATAAATAAAAAGGTTAAATAATTCTGCAACCAACCCCTTTTCCATTATATAAACAACTAAACCTTTCAGTCCTGTTATAAATAATTCTTTCTTTTTTGAAAAAGTAATGAATTTTAATGAGCGACTTTCAACCCTTTTTCTTTGTATAATTTAACTGTATAGAAAAATTGTTTTGGTTTTTGTATGTACTAAAATTTCGTAAATTATTATTGTTCGAATTCAAAAGTGAAATTGTTATAATTAAAATTATATTATCTAAGACTTATATGAATATAATTTTATTAGATATGATTTGGAAATAGTTTTCATTTTATTTCAACTCCGTCTCTAGATACAAAATTAAGTCAGTCAGCTAGTTGTATCTAGTTAACTGATTTAACTTTGTATTATTTGTTATTTAACTAAGGTAACTATAGTTAAATATCTTTAAAATAGTAAATGTTTATACGAAATACTTATCTAGAACTGTCACAAATATGTACAAAAATAGTTTGACAAAATCAAATCACTCTTCTGGAATATTATACGAATGGATTCATTCGTTGTATGTAAGGATTACTGTTGGTATTAGAAACCGATTCACATATACAACAAAATAGTAAACAGATAAAATCTGTTCGTCAAATAAAAAAACTAATTGCTATATATTCAATAGATCTAAGTTAACTCATAACAAGTATTAAAATGTTAATCAGTTTATTTTTGTTAGAGCATCACGCTATAACTACTTGACGATTTTTGAAGGGAGTTAATGGTTATTGTCCTGATCAAAATATAGGATTTTTAATTAGATTGTTTTTCATTATCTGTGAAAAACACAAAAACTGATTTGGACTTTGTAGTACCTAATAATACAGCAAATATTGAATTGTGAGAAATTTCACTCCGGACTGTTTTCGAAACTCAAGAATTTGTTTGTACTCTAAATATAATATAACTAAGAATCTATGTTTCTACAAAATTTTAATGATTTGATTCGGAAGAAGAGGAGACGGAGTCGCTGACAATAGTTAGTATATATCATGACGAAAGAGATTAAAGGTTTACCTATAAAGAAATACATATAGGTATGTATTGTAGTGGTGTGTGATAAGTTTTCAAAAGGAGTTCTAAGTACATTGTATTTCCATTTTATTTAACATCTTTGTAGGTATATTTAAAATATGAGGACATTAGGATAACATATAAAATGACTTTGTTATATAAAATCAATTTATAACAGAGCAATGAAAATAAAAAAAAAACATTCTCAATACATATTAAATTATTAATACGTTTGATCTTCATATTTTTATGTAAAAAAATTTCTTTTGCCTAATAAGGAAAAAACATCGAAAACAAGAAGAAAAGAAAAGTTTATAAAAGTCGTATTATGTTTACAAAAATATTTTTATAAGACACAATACACATTACACATAAAAGAAATTCTTTATCGTTTAATCGCTTAACAAAGAAGAGAAACGAAAATTGCTAAGCTGCAAAGTTTTGTGGTCGCTTATAGAAATCTCTTTATCCGATAGAAAATGGTTCTTTTTATGACGCCATAAAAGAGTTATTGCTTGGACGATAACAGGCAATTTATAACACTTGCGCCGCTCTGAACCTTCACGACTCGAGTACAGCACTAACATATTTTACACTTCCACATAAATAATGATGTTACTTATCTTACTTAGGTGCCACAGATTGTTCAATTGAAGCTGCAAATACAATATTAAATAATTAAAATTTTAATAACTTTTTTTATTATTGTAAAAATAAGACCCCATTTTACATAAATTTCTGAAATACTTATTGAATTTAAACTTTATTTCTTTTTGTCACGTTCTATTTTTTGTTGACAATCGAGAAACTGTATAAAGCTAGTCTGGCATTCGTCCGCGCTGTCACCATTCTTAATGGTTCAATGCTAGTGGAATTCTCTTGAAAATTGTCGTTTTTTGACTGCTAACGAGAATCGCTTGCCTTTTTTATCTGGGTATAGAGAATTAAAAGGTGGGTTATGAAATTTACATTTAGATATGTAGGTACCTACATAATCAGCTTTTTTTCTTAAAGGTAATGAAAACTCTTATTGACATTAAGCGCATTTTCACAAGTATAATCTATTAAATCTATTATTTTTTTACTTATAACTCATAATAAATGATTTACGTAAAACTAGACATTTGTGCAATACGATAAATCTGGATATACAAAATATTTTTTATTTCCAAGTTTTTAATATTTTTTATAAATACGATTTATATATTTCAGATTATTTAAATTGTTTCGTTTCCGACATACCTACTTACGCGTAGTTACCTATATAGAAAATTTAAATGTCTCCTTAACTACGTGAATTAGGCTACAAAAAAATAAAATTTATTATTTAACAGAAAACTATTAATAACACCATAAGAAGGTACCAACGAAATATATATATCTACCTATACATATATACCTTACTCGCAAAAATATTCAAACGCCAAATGAAGAAATTTTATCTCAGATAATAAAGTCTCAAATAATAAAATCTGTATACCACATAAGTAATTGGTATAGGTATAATACCCATATACAGATAGACATTAATATATACTTATCATGATTATATAAATTGTAATAATTATAATATGATATATAATACATATGATAAGTATATATTTATTATTTTACACTATTTATTGAGTTTCAACTGTTTTGTTTGCACGCCTTCCAACGTCCTTTTCGGTACATCCTAAGGTTGACCGGTAATGAATGTCTTTGTGGCATTAAGCGCACCTTTTCTGTATTATTTTGTATGTTATGCAATAACTTAACTTTGTTTAATTCTTAACAAATAAATATTTGAAATTGTGGTGGTGGTGGTGGTGGCGGTGCTAGTAATAAAAGAATAACTTCAATACACTTGAGCAAGACAACTTTAAAAGTATGACAAGCGTGCAATTATCAACTTGATAATCCCAGACAGATCCAGCTAAATAATACAAGACGGATGAATACACATAAGTATGGGCCTACCCATATTCTGTGATAAGGGGGAAGGGGGGCAAAGCAGATTTCATTGATATATTTTTATACTTTTGGAGCTGTCATTTTAACTTTCTGAGCATGGTTTAACAATGAAAGAGCAAACACTGGTGATTTGTCTTTGCCGAATCTCGCATCTAATTAATATTTTAGACTTTAAAGTGTTTCCTAAAATTTTTACTAGATAATTGTATTGGTTTGTAATACATAGATCTATAACAACAGAAAAGCTACTTTTCTCGTCCCCAACTAACCATCCTAAAAAAGCATTTCTGAACCTTCTTCAACTTTTAAAACTTAAATGGTTTTATTTTTTAATGTTAAATACAAAATTTAATTTACAATAGAAGGTAGTAGAGAGGTATACGATGTCCAGGGGTAGCAGCTGCCCCCCCCCCCCCCCCCCCTCCGACCCCTCGGTACGCCCATGCCACATAAGTATATGTTTATGCGTCGTCCCTAAAAATAACCACCAAAAGCTTATGAAGTACGACAACGCGGTTGGCAAACATTTTCTTAGGATGGCTATATCCGAAAACAGAGATAGGTTGGTTGGATTCGTTGGTGTATTAACTTGTAAAAAGTGTTCAGTAGTTCTTCAAGAAACTCTAACACATGCACATGTAAAGCTACCACTCGTTAAAACCTCAAATCGGCCTCAACTGGATCAAAGCCTTTAATAGAAAATAGTAATCCGAATGCGCATATTATGGTATATTAATTATATTACTATATTTTATATTTAGTCGCTTAACCCTTCTGAAAGATCGATTTCGAGTGGCGATATTTTTAGAACTATTGAAATAGACTACTTCACAGTTTCCAAAAAGCATATCAGAATTACTACTACGTACTACTTTTACCTTTGACATTTACCTTAAAAATATTATATTCTATTCTGGTTGAGCCGAGACAGCTTCTCTCAGGGAGGCCACTATTTGGCCTAAGGATGTAACTGTAGGGACACGAAAAAAGTATCGATACTTTGTGGTATCAAGTACTTTACGTTTCGATACCGATACTTTTGTACTCGATATTTTGTATTCGATACTTATACTCAATGAATACTTTTTGGCAGGTATCGTATCGATTAAATCTATCTATATAATCTAGCCCAATATACTCAACCTTCTAAACTATAAACTCTAAAGCATAACATTGAGTTATTAGTAATTAAAAAAATTGTCTTTTTTTATATTAATACCAAGAGTTTATAATAATAAAAATGATTTATTTGCTCTGAATGTAGGTGTACAAAAAAGGTATTATTCACATTTAAGTATTCATAATATTCATTCTACCGTTAGGCCTGCAAATACAATTTTGAAATTTATCATAGTTTTTATCATATTCTGTTCTACTGTCCCATTGAATCTAATCTGACTAGGTATATTAACTGACTGAGATTGACGGCTTGACGTATGCGCATTAAGCCTTAAGATAAAAGTTTATAAGCTTCAAAGTACTTGATACTTGATACTTATCTAAGTATCTTAACAAATACTACAAAGTATCAAGTACTTAACAAATACTACAAATATCTATTTGTTTAGATACTTTTATAAACACAATACTCTTTTTCGAATTACTTATGAGTAACAGTATAGATACTTATTGATCGATACCGTGTCTCTATGTGCGCATTAGATCTAGAATTATTACAATAACTCTTATGGCATTAGACCCTAAAAACCTACTCGATACCTTGAAGTATTTGTTAAGATACTTTTATAATTACGATACTTTTTTTTTCAAATTACTCTTGAGTAACAGTATAGATACTTATTAATAGATACCGTGTTTCTATGTGCTCAATAGACATAGAATTATTATAATAACCCTATGGCATTAACCCTAACATAACTGTCTTGTGATTATGTGGTATTGGTAAATGTATGACTACATATGTAAAGAAGTCTATAAAACTAAAGTGTATCTCCTGTATTGATGTGACGTAACTCAAAAACTTGTTACTTTACTTCTAAAGCCCAATATTTATGTTCACATTATTTACTTCATAAATAACACAGATTAGTATTATATTTAAAAAACTTTAAACAGGTGTTAATCATAAAAAAAATAATAGCTGTGCAACTATTAGGATTTCTACGGCTTTCTTAGACAATATTAATAAAACAAATTTAAAATGGTATACCATTTTACACTAGGAAAAATCAATAAAGCTAACCATTTCAGTATGTGATTTATGAAATTTAATAATTATCAAAATAATTCTTACTTTTATGAACATAATATAATATTGCAAAAACAAAGTTTATTTTAGTATATTTTTTTCTTCAAAATAGAATTCAATAAATATCTGCAGGTGGTGGCCTTCCAAATAATAATGTCCAGGATACAGGTTGCTTTAATAGTACAAAAAGGTCTTCTTTTTCTTCAGAAAATAAAAAGTGCACATTAGTCAAATACTTAATCATTTCATATGCATCAGGAATATTATCACCTTCAGAACAATATTTATATAATATCAAGCTTGGTATGGCTTTTTCTTGACAAATTTTGTGCAACAAACATGCAAATCCACCCCCAAATATCTTCAATTCATCATTCACTACCTCATGCGGTAATAATTTTTTTTCTGAGATTTTATTTTTATATGGTGAATTGTCACTTGCAACATATCTAAATGCTGAACTTAAAATAAGTTTCTTTTCGTGAGCAAAGCTGCTGGTTAATATTATAATATCGCTTATTTTCTTCGTTTTGAACGTTTCAACTATATCTACAAGGAAGGATTTTGCATATTGATATATAAGTGGTGATCTGACTTGTAAAACTAACAATTTCTTGTTGTCTGATTTATAAACTTCACAAGCAGATGATAATTTGTTAGAAGCCAGATCATAAGGATCATATCCAATGACAGGAATCTGTGCTGGACTATGTACTGATGCAATTTTTTTCATACTTAAAGACGATATCAACAAATCACATGCAAGTTGTCCGACATTACCAACTGCTACACTTGGTATTAACAGTGTATATTCGTTAATGGGATCTTCATCAAAAAACTTCCATATATTGTTTGTTTCCATTTTAATAAATAATCAACAATTTTAATATTGAAAATAATATTACAACAATATTCAAATTATGCTGACTGTAAATATGACAATTGACAATCAAGTGTCGAATATTTACTTCGTTTGTTTCTTTTTATTCAATCATCAATGTCAAATAATGTCATATAATAACTATTATTATTAGACCTTTATTTATAGTTTACTGTTAAATTAGTTTATTTTGTATACATACATATAACATGTAATTTTTTTTTGATTATTGATTATTTCAATTCTAAGTTGATTTTTTTATATTAATATCTCTTTTGAAATTTTCGTAACTTGTTTGAATCAAATTACGCTTAAAATATTTAAATAATTAATAAATCTTCATTAAGCTTATTTCTGCAATTCGTTAAGCTTTATAACAATGACTGTAAATATTTTTTATGAAGTTTTATAAGCAATAAAAATTGTCTTTGAAATGTATTCACCGATTCAGGGACTGTGACTTGACATTGACATTTGACATTATACGTAGAAACTAGAAGTAGAATTTCTTTTGGCCGAAACTCGAATGTGGTGGCGTTATCTTTTAGTTCAAAATTATTATTCTTTCGCTTAAGTAGCAACATATGAAATATTACTAAACTTAAACACAGTAAACAAATTTATCGACTTTTGTTGATTGATTATGAATGAGAAAGAGAAGGTAGATCCGCAATTAGAAAATTTTATTTTCACCGAAACACAGAAGCAACGGTTTCAGGTAAATAATTTTTATTATTATGTTATCGTTTGTTACTAGGTCCCTCGTCTAAGTATGGAAGTATGGTTTTCCTTGTGTGATAAATATAAATTTCATGTGCCAGTATTAAAGTTCGAGAACATTTTGTTTGCCTTACTTGACCTTTGCCCATAATTAGAATTTATCATTATAAAATGATGTTATATGTATACTTACTTAATATTAATACTTGTTTAAGGTTCTTGTACACGGACTCACTGATACATGCTGGGATACATGCATGGGCAAACCATCAAATCGTTTTGATTCGAAAACTGAAGTATGCATTATGAACTGTGTTGAGAGATTTATTGATGCTACTACTTTTATTACAAAGCGTCTTATGAACACTACGAAATACCGTTCTGAGTCTCCACTAGAGTTTGAGTGAAAAGAACAATTATAAATATACAATATGTTCTCAACCATTAAACATTTCCTTTATCGTCATAGAAGAAAGTTTGTAGTAACAGGTGCAGTGTTTGGTTCTCTATATATACTTATGAGCTATGCTCAGAAAAGACTTAGAGAATGGCAAGAGAAAGAAGCAAAAAAGTTCTTTGAAATGACCCGTAAAAAACAGCATTTTGAAAGCACAGAGAGAACTTGTAATCAAACTATACTTTCACTGTCCAAAATTGTTTCAGAGAGCATTCTGGGTATTATTAATACAGAGGAAATTGTGCAGAAGTTACAAAATAATCCTGATAGTAAACTTGCACTATGGGATCAGATGAAGATTATGATCTTTACAAGGATTTGTGTAATGGTCTATGCTCTATCAATATTAAATGTAACATTGCGAGTACAGTTAAATGTTATTGGTGGCTACCTTTATAGGGATTCTGTACATGAAGAAGAACCCCTTATAGATAGTGATTTACAAGCCAAATATCTGTCTCTCTGTCACCACTTTGTAGGGACAGGTGTGGAAGATTTAGTTCGACAAATAGAAAAGGCTGTCAAAAGGGTGGTTGAACCCATTGCATTAACCAAGAAAATCACTCTACAAGAAGTGGAACAAGTTTTTTGGTCCATCCAAACTATTTTATGCACAGATGCCAATGGTGACCCTGTTAAAAAAATGGTTCACTACTTAGTTGACCACACAGCTATAAATGAAGCAAAATTTGATACTATTGTTAAAGAAACAATGGATATCTTAGAGAGTGACGAAGTGACATCAGTTGCCATGTCAACTGTAAGCAGAAGCTTCTCATCCGTTGTTGATGAAGTAGCTAATGTATTTTCTTCAAAATGGGTACCAACAAAAAAGAATCATTTGGAAATGGTTGAAAATCATGTTGTTACTAATGGAGCTTTAAAATTGGGGTCCGGGGAATCATTTGTTGATGTAAATAAAATTGACATGCACTTTGTAAAACTTTTGCCATTAATGAATAATCTTATTACGGAGAACACATGCAAAAGTAATACCAACATTCCAGATATGATAACTCAACAACTCACTTTGAATGAGAAACTTAAACTTCTTGGTGCAAACATATATGAAGTATTTAGCAATACTTAAAAAAGGGTATTATAGCCAGTGAATAATCCAAATTTGCTATTTGTGATAATCGAAATTAATTTAAGCTTATTTAAGAAACCAGTCCTTAGGTAAAAACTTTGTGGGATGGGAATGTTTAAAATTTCCTTAATTCATTTAATACATTATGAGGGAGAGTAATAAATAAATATTAAAATATTATGTTCTTTTATTTTGAAGTTGTATTTTTATAATAAAAATCAATTTCTTATTTTGCTTTAAGAGTAAACACCATCAATACCCAGGAATTGACAGTGTCAGGGATAATATAGAGACACAGGTTTTTGAACTTATTTAAGAAATTATCTGGTAACCATCTATGGCATTGAGCAGTAAATAAAAAATAAAAGAAATGTAGAAATTCACATATTATATTATATAGTTATATATCTATAACCTTTATTATTTTATATCCTGCTAGCTATAAAGATAGTCTCCGTTGCCCTTGGTGAGCGTCGCAAGACATATCCTAGTTCGCATCCTTTAATAAAAAAGACAAAATAATAAGAAGGGTGGAATTGAACAATACACGTTATATTTTATTCCATAATACATAAACCATAGTGCTATATAACAGCTATCGAAGTGTACCTTCAGAATACTCCACCATGTCGACTCATTTATTTTTTTACTCAGTATATTAGGTGTGTTTGACAAAAATACGAAAAAACGAAAACTCTAGAGGAGATAGTAACCATATCGAAATGGATAAAATAACACCCACTACACATTACATATTCTAAATGTAAAATTCTAATGTAACTACGTTATACTCATTGTATACTGAAACTTTACTCTCAGGTTTCAAACTTCAGTGTATGGCACGTTACTAGTGCTCACTCCTGCATTTTCGCCATCTTTTATATTAATAGATTTTTAAGTATCTCATATTTGCCCCTGGTTTCTTTTTGCTGTGCTGGTTTTACGGGAGCTCACGATGCTAAAATATAGTTATTTGCTCGAGAGTCATAGAGACCTATTGGGTTGCGAAGCTTAAATGATAAAAAGGAAAAACTTATATGATTAGTATATAGTATTATAGCTTTTCATCGGTGGTGAGAACGATAGATTTTCAAATATATAAAAAACTGTTGCATGGACATGGACGCGTATTTTTAATAATTTATACAGGGTTATTTTTAACTAGTTGACCACCTTTTATAGGCAGCCTCTCTACATCAATCCTAACAAGATTTGTTCTACGACTTTTTCTCACGATTCTATATTTTTTTACGATAATCTTACATATTTTTTTCATTTTTTTAATCATCGAACTTAATTAATTCAAAAGCTCTGTTATACATATATATGTAAGAAAATAATTATACAAAATAATTTTTTTATCACTTTTGGGGGCAAAAAAACTTTTTCTTTTTGGCGTAAATAATCTTTATCTTTTTATCAAATGTTTCTAATAATTTTCTTTCCAAATGACGGTCTGAGAAGGAAAAAGAAGCCATAGAATTAGACAATAAGCTGCATTGTTGTTGTAGCAACTGTTGATATTGTTTTTTTATATAGTCAAATATTTTTTTTTTGTCTGTCTATGCTGTTAGCCCTGTTGGCTATTACAGCGTCACCGGGGGAAAATAGTCAAATAACAAGCATTCATGATTCTTGACCACTCTTTCTTCTAGCATATTACAAAGAATAGTATACGCAGTATTGGAAACCCTTTTTTCCTTAGAAATTCGGAATTTTTATTCCTATAAATTTCTCTTAGGTATTGATCCTTGCAACGGTAGGCAAAATTGGAATCACCTTAGTAAGAACTAAGCTTTTCCAACATTGACATATGATTTTGTTAAGTGATTGCGTTTTTGAAATTCTCTATAGTTTTGAATCCGGCGATAGCTAAGCGAACTTCACGACCATGATGCCGTTTACGTTGTTTTTCACAAACGAAGCACGTTTGTGACGATGAATCGTTATGAGCGGCAGGCTCAGCTTTGATAAATGAATTATTGAAATCCTCAAAATCTTCTCGAACGTTGCTGAATTCTCCCGCTCTGAAATTGTTATTACAATCATGTAAGAAAGTTGATCATTATAATATTAAAATTAAAATATTTGTAAAAAAATATCTAACATATCTTATAATGGCATCTATTATTAGTTTTGTCGATGCAAAAACTACGAATGTTTTTGTTTATTTAAAAATGTAACTGAACCATTTATTCATTAAGATATATCTATTTAATTATTTATTATGTAAATTATATTTTCACTAACTGGTCTGTCGATATACCATATATATACCAGCCTCAGTAGACGTGGAATCAATAGCAGTATGTGATGTAGAGCACTCTCCAGAAACAGGAACATGTGATAAGAAGCTCTTCCCAGAAACTTCCAATGGATTGTCAAGTTCCACTACACTTTCCTGTTGTTGTAAGTACTGAAAGTTTAGCGGTGTTTATTGCTGTAAATAATTTATAGCACTGTGCGTGATATACTGCATTTAATGATTCTATTGAAAGTTCAAGTTTATCGTATGTGGTTCGTGTTTTTCGGGAAACCGGTTTGTTCCGACGATATTCTAAAATATTTTTATATTTTTCTAATGTTTCTATTTTAAATTTAATTATTTTATGCAAAGTAATTTCACCACAAAATACACACTTAATATTAATATCATTCATAGTAAATATTTATACGCTTTAATCGACATAACTTATTTATAACAAAATAAGCCAATACGTTGTAAAAAATATCATGTCACGAACGCGTCGGTGTTCACTGTGATCAGCTGTGATGGCATCATGGCGACAAAAACCGGAGTGGGGATGTAGTGAGAGAATATTAGATGGAGAAAGAGTGAGAAATGTGAGTGAGATGGAGATAGAGAGGATAATAGATGGAGATAGAGTAAGAAAGGGCTTGAAATACGCGGTGGGGAATGTAGAAATCGTGCATCTGCACGCATTCAAACTTTATCGAGTATCAACGAATTTTGTTGTTTCGGCTTAAGGAAAATATATATATTTTTCGTAGTCCTTGAATTATTTTCTTCAAAATTTAGCCGGGCTCGAAATTTATAAATTCGTAATCCTCTTACTTATTGGCGTCACTCGAAAATTGTACGATTTGAGGAATATATATATTTTTAGAACATGATTAGCTAACCCTGCCTTTTTTCATATTTTTTTTATATAATCTGACCCTTTATTCTTCTCGGGAGGATATGCGACATACTTGGGAGGCCATATGCGACGTACTTAACAGGGTAAAAGGTATTCCCCTACATGTTTATCTGCCTCGCTTAGTAAATCAAGAAATCCTCGCTTGAGCTCCCCCACTAGGATACGTTTATAGGATGCTCATAGTATGATACGGATTAAGAGGATGTGACTTTAAAAATAATATTTTATTTTAATACTAGTGCCGAAATCAAGATTTTATATGCCTAAAAACAACAAAATATTACGATAAAAACGATAGAAGAAACACTAATGCAACAAGTATTTAAATGCTATAATAATGATATAACAAACAATTAAATCTTGGATGAGCGAACCTGCAGAAGGCAGCTAGTGTAAACAATATCGGTGATCATCGCATAAACATCGAGAGAGGCATGTGGTTCCGACGCCGGGGATATCCGAAGCCGCGAACAGTACGTCACGTCAATGCAGACTGCAGAGATATGCCGCAGGCAGCGCGAAATGCGCGCGCAACCGACTGTGCGCCGCCAATAACCCGTCGCAAAACACGGCTAGTGCGCGCCTATATCGACGCACATTGAAACGTGCACACCCTGACTGAAAGTGTGTGAAAATCTGTGCTTACATTTGTAAAAATACAATTATTTAAAAGTATTTATATTTTGTGACGCTACAACTTTTACTGGATTGTGCATACCGTAAGTCTATATTAATTTTACATCTTTATAGAGCTTGAATATTTTATTTAATGTTTATAAAATATTTTTATTTTTTTTAAATTAAATTGTATTAATGTTTTTGAAGACAATAGGTACATTATAATAAAATACCTATAGTATTTCTTCATTGCGTGCTACAAAAATTAAGCAAAATAAATATAATTTTCATAATATAACTATAAAAACGCTATATTCGTCTTAATTTTAGCATACTAATAAAAAAGAACAGAAAGGCTTTACATAAATCTTTTATTATTTTTTTAATTTAACCTGTCACCATTAACACTTTCGAAAACCCGGTAACTCTGAATTCATAAGCCATGCATGTTTAATGTTTATGTTAACTCAGATAATTAATTTGTGCATAACAATTACATTGTTTTATGTTGGTATACATGGTACATATTCTAGCAGTCAACAACATTCACATGATTCTCTACTGCCTACATTGTGTAGTATAGGTACTGAAGCGCTTAAGCGGGTCGTTGTGAAATAATACCGTCATTCAACGCCTGAATTCGCATTTAATCAAAACATTTGGCGAACGTAAATTCTCACAATTCGATATTATAGTGGAAATTTTATATGGATATTAAAGTTATTTATTTATTTTTCTTTATTAGATATTTAACATAGGAATAACATTGCACTCTCACATAAGATTAAAGATACGTATTATTTCTTACATATACCGAAACGTGAATAGGGTTGACATATGCTAACAAGGATAAAACCCGGAATTAAAAATAGAGATATAAAAATAAATTACACGTGAATAGGACAAAATAATTCATTGTTTTAAAATTATTATTTTTTAGCTTCATTCATATTAAACCTATAATTATACTCTTACCTATGGGGACGCACCAAAAAATAACAAACATTTCAGTCTCGCGCGTAACAATTAAACGCAATTAATTGAAATGAATATGACTAGTAATGTATTTTCTTATCTATTTAATCAAAATATATACATACATATAAATATATACATAAAAATATATATATAGAGGTTGTCGCGTGGAACACCGGGTGCTTAGGTGTTTGCTTAATAGATCCTCTATATATACACCTAACCTTTCTCCCCACTATGTCACAACACTTTGAAATCTTTTAATAAAACCATATAAATCATAGCTATCAAATTATTCAATACTCAATTAATTTTAGTTACAACTATTGTAAGGCTCGTTACACACAATTAAAAGTAACAATATTACTTGATAAGTTTTAATACCAACAAGTATTGAAAAAGTATCGAGAATTTATTAAGAAAAATAATATACATCACTGTGAAAACAAATTGAGTCATATTGCCGATGTGGTTTGATCTTAAAAGAATTGAGTTGAATGAAAATTTTCATTTGGGTACCTTACCTTTAGTTTTCTCGGTTCGTCTCCCCACCAAGCAAAGTTTTGCCAATGCTTGGTAGAAAGAGGTCCAGAGCCCTAACCAACGCAGACGGTCTCTCCCTCAGCACGAATAAGACCGCCGCATATAGTCACAGGACAGAAGGAGAAATTTAAGTACGGGGGAGGTCATTATTTTCTAGATATTTTACAAAAAAATCGTTCTATGGACTAACAAAAATCGAAGCTGTAGCTACTAAACCATAACTGTATTAAATACGATGCAAATAAAGTTATTTTTATGATATTTAACTCTTATAAATCGTAAGTAGGTACCGATAATAAAATAAGGCAATTCAATTTCAATAACTTCTTGTGTTTCTATTTAGATATGATTTTGATATATTTTTATTCATATAAATAAATGTACATTATATAAGTCATGTCAAAAGTAAAGCATTAAAGAAACATATTGTAAAAAATGTCTTATTACCTGGCGTCGTGCCAGTACGTACATAATTGATTCTTATAGCGCATCGAATCGCGTACCAAAGCACCATTATTGACGCCATATATTGATTTAGATTTTCAGGCTTTAAATTCAAAAACACTTGTTTCAAGTAAATATTTTATTACCGACTGTTAGTATTGATTTTTGTGACTTCTTTCTTCATATGCAAGTTCAACTCGTCCTATAAATTCATATTTTTATTATTATACGTTCGTAGACCTACGATTTGGATGTTTGGATTACATAAAGATCAGCTTTTCTTATATAGACACTGGTGTAATGCGTAACGCAATTGCTTATACTCTAGTATACAATACTATAATATAATATAATATAATAAGTTAATTATCAAAAAATTACAATATGAAATAGCCTTATCAGTCAAAACTTTAGTCACACGTGTGACGACTTTTATATAAATACTGATATTATTTATGTACGTATAAGTTACACAATATATGTATATTAATAAAAAAGAAATTAGTAATAACGTACACACGTCTATTAAAGGCAGATAACGGAATAAAACAGAGAGGCGGATACGGATGAATGTAGAGTTGCAAACTAATTAAGGATGTACGGTGTAAAATAATGGACAGGATAATAAATTAATATCCTTATTAGGATAGATTTGAAAGTTGTTTTAGAAAAGACGAGAAGTGCGCGGTTAGCGTAGTGTTGACACGTGGTAAGAAATACGTGAGTTATGAAAAACGATAATGAGAATACGATAAAATTTATAAAAATATTTGAATCACCTATCATCTTTTAATAGTAAACCCAAAGTTTATAATCGATTAATGTACCAATATACTGTATATACAACCAATTAGAATTTACAAATAATTAGCACAAAATAAACTAATAAGTAAAAAATCTAATTGATGGTCAAATGTCAATCAATTCATCAATCATAATTGTTAATCTATGTCATAACAGATATAGTTAAGTATAACTTCATTTAGAAGCTATAAAATTTATGAATTGACTCATTTCATGACAGACAATACGTTTGGACCGTGTTGACTTTCTCTACAAACACGACATCACCATAATCGAAATTGTATTGCGCCTGCGCATCGCTCACCCATATGTACAATCATATGAATTAAGGTCACTAATGAATATTGAATTAAAATGAATGTAGTTTTAAATTTATCATATTATCATGAAATTCCCATTTTCAACTACGGTAATAGAAACATCAATTTCGGTGATACAAATGGACAATTTCTTTAAAACTAAACCTAAATAAATTCGTAATGTACCTACATTTAAAATCGTGTTTCAGAGTAATATAGAAATAGCTAAATAAAATGAATGAGACGAGTTTTTTTATAACACACGTAACGAAGGTTGTTTATTACAGTATGTCGTTTGATATTATTTCACACTGACATCCGGTTGATATTAATCGAAATGAAACCGATCAATTTGATTCCACACAATTGAACTTGCATTATATTATAAATTCTAAACATAAAGCGGACGAGTTCTACAGACATATTTATGAACTGCAATAAAATAAACACCCAATTTACAGCGCGGGTATTACAATTGTAAAAGGTTGTAAAACTATCAAATAAAATTAATAATAGTCATAACGTCATAACCGGGGATTAACGTGACAGAATCGTTAACATTTTTATTAAACACGATTATTATAATTAACCATGACCTGGAATTGGCTTGGAATACGCAATTTAGATGTTCCAAAATTTGCTTGGAAACACAATTTAACACATACAAAATGGTACAAAATATATTTCACGTGAAGCGACGGATAACATATCTAAGTATTATCGTAAATTGATAAAAATGTACCTACCTGTCCTACATTCCTGCACTAAATAAATACAATCTAATATTTATCAATTGAATGTCACGTCAAATATTAATAATTTTTTATGTTTTATTGGGGAATGCCAAACATTTTTATTTCTAAATATATTAAGGGATTTTTTTAATTATTTGACTACTTCTTGCAGGCAGCCTGTCTACGTCAATAATAACAATATTTGTACTTCGATTTTTTAAAATTAATAGTTTTTAAAATATGGGCATTTCTTATACAAAATTTATTTGTTGCCTCTGAACAGACATTCACTCTGAGCGTAAAGGCGTCCGGGCGTTGAGCTTTTGCTTACTTCTTACAAAATACAGAGTAATGAGGAAAAGAGAGGGCAATTTTTTTTTTGTTTCGTGTTTATTGTGTTGCTTATCAAGATTTTTAAAAAGTGGTAGATCAAATATTGTTGGGATTGATGCAGAGAGGCTGCCTGCAAGAAGCGGTCAACTTATTACAAATAACCTTGTATATTGAACTATGAGAACAAAAGTATGTCTTAAACTAGAAAGAACCGTGTTTTAAATGCCAAGTTGCTGGTATTAAATGTATATTAGGAATAATGCAGTGTGAATATTTTATAAGACTAGTAGTTGTTTCTACTGATAATATAGTATAAAGTTATTGATTAGAAATGTATTAGAAAAAATAAAAATTGTTCCAAATATTACGATACTTATATATACACTATGTACACGTGGATATATTTTTTATTATGTAATAGTCTTATTTTTATCTTATCCTCGTACGATGGTCCTAAATGGCTTAGACTAAACCATTGATCAAACATTTATAGATATTACGTACAATAAGTGAAATCATATAGGTATATCTTGTGCCGTAAACCAGCTGTCGAACAGTCATAATACTTTATAATTAAACATAAAATTAAATGTAATATATTCAACTCAGATACATATTCAAGACAATGTTATCACACATTGTTTGAAGTGCCTGTGAAGTCGCAAAAGGAAAGCCAGCAGCTATATATAATATTGTTTTTATAAACCTACTTTGTCCCATGAATGGAATTGTATTTTTCTATATTTTTTGTAACACTAATACATCTTGCATCTACAAAGGAAATACGTTAAAAAATAGGTAGGTACTAGGTGCGAGTACAAAATTATAATTTTTTTTTACGATAATTATAAATCTAAATTGAATAGTTCCACTTGACCCGATAAAATGTAAAATATCTTCTATATTAAAAACTAATTAAATACCCATTCTTTGGTTAAGTTTTTTTTTATATGTTTAATGTACAGGTAGGAATAATACGAATATTCCTACATGCAAATATAATTTAGAAAGATTCTCTGTCAATAGACCGTACTATATGTAAACATATGAGCTCATACAGTATAATTGGCTGTCAGTCTTTATCGATAATACATTATAATGATAATTACTACTGCTTAAAATTAAAATACCGGCCTTACAACTGAAGACAATGTATTTGAGTAACCTAGAGCGGCATCGACTTAAGTCACATTTTTACTAATTTTAAAACTATAGATTTAAAACCTTTTTTTAAACCGGTTTTTAAAGGTTTTAAAACAATACGTTAGGTAAGTATGGTATTCTACTAATTTTAAAACTATAGGTATATATTTTTTTTAAAACCGGTTTTGAGAAGTTTTGAAACTATAGGTTAAGTAAGTATAATGATATTATTTTCCATCAATATTCGATTATATACCTATAACACAAACGATAACATATACCTAATAATGTAATCGTTGCTGATAAAATATGAACATTTGTTTTATAACATTTGTAACGTAATATGTGGCTGTAATTAGTCATCATAGATATGCTGTAGTTTATTAATTTTATAAATGAAAAATACTATTTTATCTAGTTTGTTAGAGTTTTGCTGGCTTTAATGGACAGTATTACTATACTGTATGTATATAAGGTACTCCTTATACCTATAACCTTCTCTAAAAAAATGTTTTAAATAGTGTAGTACATATTTCTGTCTTTAGTAATAGATGGGGAAAATCCCACTTCCTTTCTCTATTACGTCATACTCTCGTTCTTTCCATATACCTTTTCAGTTCCCCTCAAGCAACGCATTCGTCCTCCTACAGATCATGACTTTGTAGTTCATAGTACTCCTAGTCAAATTGGTTATAATATAGACGACAACAAAACGGTACCAAATTAACATCTACAGTGTCGCTGACAGCTGCTAACAAATATAGTCAAGTTCATTTACCTTATTAAGTATGTACAAAGGTAGCGGTATCATTTTAAAGCTGACAACTATGTACCTATACACAGTTGGTTTAAGTAGGTACTACGTAGGTACACACAGTTGGTTTAACCTCCTTGCATCTCTTGTGTATCTGTGGTAAAAGTTAAATAATATAGAAAAAAATCAAGTTGTCATACCTCCTAATGTAGTATAACATTTATATATAATTTTAACTATCTCTTTTATATCGTTTTACTAATTATTGCTAAATGGAAAGTGAATTGATGTCATAAGTATGTTATAATATATAACTAACTACGTCTATTTTAGACGTAATTATTATAGTAGGTAGTCGGAGATGCAAAATTTAAGGGATGTGAAGGTTGCGATCAATAAAATAGTTAATAGAAGTATTGGTAAGTTTGCTTATTTGTTTAATATGACTGTTTTTCTCAAATAAGCCTATAACCATACATAATAGATATAGTTATTTAATTAATATAACAATTAGTCAAGAAATTATACTTATTTGAATTTTACACGCAGTAACGTTCAAAGAGCAATAGGAATCAAAAGTTTACAAAATATCTGAAAATCTAGTTTCAAAATTTAACAAAAGAAACCTTCAAACTGGTAAGCAGCAATGGTACGACAATAAGTGATTATTAACTTCTTTATTTGTTAACCGATTGTTAAAAATATATAAAGTGAATCCCATGACAATATATTCCCGAAAACTTCATTCAAATCGATTAATCCGTTTCTGAGATTAGCGTGCACAAACATACAGACACAGACGAACAGACAAAATGAAAAACATTGTTTTGGGTTCTCTTGTTATTATAAAGGCCCCTATGATGTTTTTTAAATAATTTCCATGTATAGAAATAGATCAGTGATCATTTTATCATATGTGTAGGTAGATAACAACAAACTATATACATACACTGGTTCCCGACATCACCCACATTAAAAATCATATAAGACCATGACTTTATTATGTACCTATATCTATTGATCACCTCAAAAAAAATAATAAGTGTATTAACGTTTATCGTATCTACGAGTACTACAGGTTTCTATAATCGGTGATAAGAGTTATCTAATTGATAATATCATTAAAAAAATAGATCTAGCTAAAACATTTCGTTGGTAAATATTTTAGATTCATTTGTATATACAGTAACTTGTAGTATATATTAATGAATAGCTTATGTGGGGTCAAGCCGCAAGTCCGCGAATTCGACTAATGAAAAAACCTGATTTTGCTCGAAAACAATCGAAAAAATTGGAATTTTATTTTCGCGAGCACACCTGGGTAGATATATCTAACCGTAACCATCGCACTTGTATAAAGTTATCAATTATCATTAATAAAATATATCAAACGCAACATTGCAATTAAAACAAAATAATAATGTAAAAATTAATAGTGGAAGGAAAAATAAGCTCTATACGATAACAGTGCTTATAATAATAGGTACTCATTAAATATAAAATACATTATTGAGTTATCAATTCTTTAGTTAAATGAATATATTCAATATGTTATTAATTATTTTCAAAACATTGATTACATAGCACATTTATTAAATTTAGAAGGATAAATATTGTTTAGAACCTACATTTATTTAACTCGTTAGGTATAATTTTAAACATTTTGACATTGTTCTGTTAAATCGACAATAGCTAGAAGTTTTCGGATAATACAAAGTGTTTTAAGATTTTGACGAACTACATTTACATAAACATAAGCAATATCTACATTATACTATACATTCTAAATAGCATAGTAACAGATTATGTCTCGTCTTTCTGTATTGAAATACTTATTTACATTGATGTTAAGCAAAATAATAGTCTACTCATAGATATGTAACTAAGTCAAGCGTAGAGATTTTTGCATAACAAATCTTCAATAACATTTATACATCACTAAAATAATTCACTCTATAATGTTAGTACAGAGAACAACTAATCCTAGCTATGTTACTAGTGCTATGTTGTGTGTAGTATTCTCTAATTATATGTTAAATGATTTTCTTTTTAATTAAAAGTTAACTAGACTTGTTAACTTACTTGCATTTTAATTTCTTCCTTTATTAAACGGTCCCCCGACGCAACGAATTCAATAAGTTCATAATAATATTATTTTTATCCTTTTTAGAGGTCTTTTTGTACCGGGGGTTTTTAACATTTTTAATTTTTTTTTTTTTTGCTGCTTTTTAAAGTTATATTACTGGTTTCTGAATTGTTCTAAATAAACCTACAGACACACAAAATTTTCAATTGTTTAAGTAGGAAAAATTTGTTTGTTTGTTTGAATTGAATAGGCTCCAAAACTAACCGATTTAAAAAAAAACTTTTATCATTAGAATCCTATATTATGATGTACAAAGATTACATTTAATGCCAGAAATATATATTATATTTAATAAAATAAGGATCCACGTGAAGGTTTCGCTAATGTAATAAATTATAAATATATTAAGTAACGTGATTCAAGACTTTTTCATATGGGTAGGTAGATAGGTAGGTTTCATATATACGAATATTAATAAATATAAACATTTAGAGTTAAAATGATTTACAATCACTAATAACACTATGATGAAGGGATTTATAATATCACTAGCTGTTGCCCGTGATTCTTTATGACTACGATCATAAGCCATATCAATATATTTTTACAGTCTACATGGACGCAGTCACGGGCAACAGCTATCCCTAATAAAGTAAGTGTAAAAACCTTTTGGCCTTCATAACAAGGCTTTTTTTCCTATATAGCGGGCGTAACAGCTATGACGTTTTATTTTTGCGGCGGAGAGCCGCCGCACGAATAAAACGTCAATATCTTAAAGACGAATAGTTTTATATCAATCAAACATAGATAAGAACCATCTCGACGAGCAAAGCTTTCGTTTAAAAAAAACCGCATTCAAATCGGTCCACGCGTTTGTCCGGAAATTTGCCACAGACAGATACACAGATACACAGATCGACAGGTCAAACTTATAACACCCCTATTTTTAGTCGGGGGTTACAAATAGTAAATAATTTTCTTTTAATTTACTTATAGGTATTAATAAACTGTGGTGGTATGGACGAATGTCTGGAGCACGCCTCTGGGCGGTGAGTGGCGGGCATGTGGGCGCGAGCGGCGCGGGTGCTCCGGCGCGTAGCGCTGCTTGTGCCGCTGGTGCTAACCGCGCTGGCGCTGCTGCTGCTGCAGCGCCCGCCGCCCTTCAGCACGCCCGCGAGAGTGCCCTCCCCCCCGCCAGCGCTACCGAAAGAAGAATCGCTTGTTCAAGTACGAATTACCTATCACTGGACTCTGTCATTATAATTTTAATCATCTTGTTAGGTTGTGTTAAATGTTTTATGGGAGTGGCATTATTACTAACATTTTTTTAGGTTGCCTATCCCTATTACTGAGAGTGTAGTGTCTTTTTAATGTCACTGTCGCTGACTATCTTTTAAGTTGATTCTAGTAACTATTAACATCTGCTGTTCGGCAATAACAGAACTTCTTTTCTGTAATTAGTGGCTACGTCATCAAAAATAATAATTTAACCCTCATATCATTATTATAACTAATTAATCCCTTGGATACAATTCTATTTATATTTTTTTACAAAAACAATACTTTAGAAAATATTGTTTTAGAACTCAATAGCAGAAAATGAGATAAATTTAAATCAAGAGAGCGATGATGGATCTCAAAAGCAATGGTTTATGAGCGGCGGGGACCACCGCCCTTGGCGTCACAACCCTCATGCTAAACTCTTCCCTGAAGATGCACCTGAAGACGATAGGTAATCAATTCCAAAATAAATATGAGAATATAATTTGTATGAGAGACTATTCTGCCTAAAATATTATTATCAAATACTTTATTTGTTTGCAATTGAAAAACATGATTATTTTCTAACAGAATCGTCGAGCAGTTAATGTATACGTTGCCAAAAGAAGAAGATATTCCTCTTAAGACAATATTACTTGCTAATGGCTTAGGCACATGGGGCGTATCAGGCGGACGCAGCGAGTTCAAACGTAACAAATGTCCGGTGGACCGATGTACGCTCACAGCTGACACGAGGGAGGCTGGAACGGCAGACGCTATTCTATTTAAGGATCATCACACGCCGTTTAATGTGAAACGACCAGCAACTCAGGTAAAACAACCTACATAACTTTTTCTTTACAACCTAGCATTTATAGTTAACACAAATACCTATCCTACCAAGTGACGACGCGTTTTGCACTGGCTTTATTTTTCTGGTGAACAGTTTTGTATCCCATTGTTAATAAAATAATTCTTTTAATAAATACGAAAACGAGAAATTTTCACCAAATGAATGTTTTTTTGTACGGATTTAATTCGCGTATAATAAAATTTTAAATTTAACCCATGTACAATGTAATATCACATATGTGAGACCGCATTGTGAGATCTCATGATACTGTTAGAGAATTTTGTGTAGGTACATCCTGAACTATACACTCGGAAACTTAGGAACCAATAGAGGTAGATGACTAAATAACTAACTTACTAACAGACACCTCCATCCCGTCTTACAATGAATACGATTGCTGATGCTGCCAAGTATTAGAAACGTCGGGTTAAATTTAAAATGTAATTATACGCGATTTAAATCCTTAATAAATAGTTTTATTTCAACGGGAAATCGTATAATATTCAACGTTTCAGATATGGATCCTATATTACTTGGAGTGTCCTTATCATACGGCGTCGTTACGTCCGACGTCACTTGAAGTGTTCAACTGGACCGCCACGTACAGACGGGACTCTGACATCGTAGCGCCCTACGAGCGATGGGTTTATTATGACCCTCTGATTACTGAGCGAGAACTTGATAGGAACTATGCTGCTAATAAGACCAAGAAGGTTTGTTTCGTGATATTTTCGAAATTTTAAATTTTAAGTTCAAATTTTTTTCGACCGTTCTTTATGATTTTCTTCTTCTTCTACAAATAGTCAGACGTTCTATCAATGCAGCTTATGTAGTCCATCCGAAAAATACAAAATGTATGTTAACATCGTTTTAAAAGCATCATTTTTTTATTTTTTAACACCTCAAACTGAAGTTCAACAAAAAAAAATGCTCTACGAATGTTCTTCATGTCGATTATTTTAGTCACAATTTCCACAAATCTACCATCCAGCTAATAATTCCAGGTAGCATGGTTCGTATCCAACTGCCACGCGCGCAATCGTCGCCTGCAGTACGCCCGACAGCTCGCCAAGCACATACCAGTGGATATATACGGCGCGTGCGGCTCGCACCACTGTCCAAGGACCGACCCCAACTGCCTGGAGATGCTGGACAAGGAGTACAAGTTCTACCTTGCGTTCGAAAACTCGAATTGCAAGGACTATGTCACGGAGAAGTTCTTTGTGAATGGACTGCAGTGAGTTTTTATACTATATTCTATGAGTGTGTGAACACGGTAGACGGTTAATGGACCCATTTGATTATACAAGTAGCGAACACCAACTCACTAACAGAGTATAACAATGGGATACTAGTACCCTAATAGAGCAAGCTGCTTAACTTGAGTTTCTGTTTATTTACTTGTATATATTCATCATGCATTGTTACGATTTATATGGTACGATTGCTACGATCATATAATTTTGTTTTTACTATAAAATCTAACGTTATCAAATTTTAATCGGCGTTATTGTTAATTCAAGGCTACGTTGATAAAACAATAACGCTGTAAAAATGTGCGCAATCCTAAATATTTGTAAAAAAATATTAAATTGAAAAAAAAACTTTTGATTACATGTATAAAAATCTTATCAGAAATCGCTGTTTTCAAATATGTGTATAACTCGATTTGGCTAAAAATTATCGTTAAACCAAATAGCCCAGAACTCTCGACTAGTATCTACGCTCACACTCTATTTTCTAGTTCGTTAAATGAGGATACCGATCTACCCATTACAAAAGGATTTTTATAAGTGTCGCTTGTAATTTACAATTGCGAATACATAATTTTATTTTGGGCAGGGACAACTGGTCGGAAGGGTGTTATGTGATTAAAAATGCTTTCCAGAAAATAGCCTCATACCAATACTCAATACCTGCATGCCTAAATATGAAAATATGAGCAATTCTTATCTTATCGCTTTGATAATATATTGTGAAATTGACAACTGCCAAGTACTTTATGTTTGCTTATTTATTTCCTCTAAACTAAGCCAGGTTTGCTTTTTAAGGTTCAATTTGGGGGAGGGCGTAATCTTCATATGGTATAGCTATTTTCTGTCATTTTGCTTGGCCAAAAGGTCTCCGAAAAATTAGTTTTAAAAGCCTGATCGCACTAGAAACAGAGCGATTCAGTTTCACTTAAAAGAAATGTGTTCAAAACATGACTAATTTCAATAATTGTTTTCTGTAATACTAATTTGTAAGTTTGATGTACTATTCTCTATACAGTTTCAAATTAAAAAAATAAACATTTTTTTTTTGCACGGATCACATTTTTTTGTATTTAGTTTTTTATTTTTTTTGTGTTATGAATATTATTTCTATAGTTTTTTAGAGCGCATCTACGATTTATTTAATTTTCTTGGAAGTACAATGCTATTTATGATAAAGCCAAATACAGCTAAATCTTTACTAGTAACTACATCCTACATATATTTGAAATTAGAGCTGCTTTATTTCCAATACAACAATTTTATAATATTACTTATATGAGGGAAGAATCACAGGTTAGGTTCGTAGATTGTTACTAATTCTACAAAGTTCTAAATTCTCGTTAGTGGTACACCCTACTGATATCCACGAAGCCGGTCCTTCTAGTACCTACAATAACAAAATGCAATGTAATAGATATTTTGTATTTTAGTATTATCAATATATTTATCGTTTCTTGTAATCCACACAGACATGATGCACTACCAATAGTGATGGGCGCGCGTCCGTCCGAGTACGCGGCGGTGGCGCCTCACAACTCGTACCTCCACGTGGAGGAGTTCGCGGGCCCCGAGGAACTGGCGAACTACCTGCGCCGCCTCGACGACGATGATAACATGTACAACTCGTACTTCAAGTGGAAGGTAATTAGATTTTCGACGATAATGTTACTAAAAGAGGAGGGTAGTTGGTGTTTTAAGGTAGCTGCTGAGGATAACTTTTAGTTGGAGAGGTATTTATTGTTAATGTACTGGTCTAATTGTGTTCAGGTTACAATCGTGAAAAATTCATTGTTTATAAGTCTTTCCTATTAGTTTCTATCACGTCAAGTTTTTTGTGATTCTCCTTTTGGAAGTTTATTAGACAATGACTGAATATCAGCTGCTGAAACTCTATACACTCGAAGGTGCACTTCTTAATATTAATCAAAATCCTATTTTCTGATGTTGCTGTAATCTATACATTTGGTACTGCATGCTAGAATATCATCAAGCTATCCACAACAAAATTATAAATATCGGTAAAACATAAACCGCTGGAAATTTTCCAGGATTTCTCTATGACTGTCTTTCATGAACGGAATACTAAAGATGTAGATACCCCTTAAGATGTAGCTATTGATATCTTCTGAATACTTTAAGAACTGTGACTTGATGAAACGCCTTAACTAAATCTACAGTTGAACAGATATAACAAAATAACAATGCGAAGTGTATAACCTGCCCAAATAAGTATGTGTCTAGAATCGTATTTATTTTTAATGACTGGTAATCAATACAAGGTCGTGTTGGTTTGCTAAATTTAATGGTTACAAAACCATACACTCTCTTGTTTTATAGTCTTTTCTTCACATTAAATCATTTTGATAGGGCTCGTTGATCTAAATGCTGATGACAGTTTTCCAAAACTGTTACTGAGCTTTCAGTAGTGAAAATTTATAATTTTATACATTTTGAAAACTTCGTATCTTCTGTGCTGTCAATAAATAATTTGTTAGCAAAAAATATTGAGCAAACATTAACAAAAATAAACAATTTTACAGGGAACAGGTGAATTCATAAACACGTACTTCTTCTGCCGCGTGTGTGCGATGGTGCACGCGAATGCTCGCCGCCAGCGCAGCGCTCACTACACCGACGTACAAGCGTGGTGGCGCGATGGCGCCTGCACGCGCACTGACTGGCGCCCGCGGGACCCGCCGTAGACAACACAGATTATATTAACAAAAGTACTTTACACCATTGACGGTATTAATACTGTGCTGATTTTGGGGTCAATTGCAAATTGAAAGCTACAACATTTACGTAACAATCTAATTTATTTTATTAAAGGACTTTAAAAGTTATAGTTCCCATATATAATTAAATAAATTATAAGAAACAACACGCTTAAATAGACACCATTGTTAAATGACACCTACTGATACAAAATCATACGATTTTTGTTTTCAGGATAACAATAACATAAAGTTTCAATTATTATAAAACTAAAACAAAGACTACGCAATATTAATATTTTTAGTTGACTTTACCGATTCTTTATTTTTATATTAAATATAGTCTAAATAAATGTTACATTCCATTCTTTTCATTAATATTTTTATTTCTATTTAAAAAATAATTAGATACATTCCATGTTAAAGGGTTTCTGGTAACGAAATTCAAAATCGCGTCCATAGTATATTGTAAATTGTTCATTAAAATTTGAAACAATCACGAGCACTGTAGGGTATATATAAATGTTACCATTAACAAATAGTTTTAAAACGTAATGTCTAATGTCTCAAACAAAATGCCTCAAAAAGACGAAACGTTTTATTAAAGATTAAGTAATTATTAGTCAATGGCTTGTCTCTAGCACAAAATAGTTCGTGAACGAGACCTGATTAAAAGTTTTTTATATCATTGAATCGTTGAAATATTGTTGTTCAATTGTTTTAAATTATTATAATTTCTTCCTGGTGAGGATTTGTTTTACATTAATATTATAATAATACGATTTAAGTCCTGTACTTGTTAAATTATTTTCTAATTTGAAAATAAAACGGAGTCATACATGATGCGAAATGTTTCGTTTATTAAAATATTGGTCAGTATTTTTTAATTTTCTATTAAAAAATATTTTTACTGTAATAAGTATATTAAATTTGTATAATATATAGACTGACATGTTGTGAATGTTGTAATAGATCTTTACTTACAACTGCTAATTGAGTACTTATTATTGTGAAAATTAATACATTATTGAAATACCTAATTATTATTTGACCAAAAATTAAACTCTTTTTAATGGGAGAAACTAAATAACATAGTATTAAAATGGCCTTAGGGTAAAATAAACACCATTGAAAAATATATTGGTTACAATATATAATTTATTTAAGTGGAGAAAACAGTTTATACAGTATAAATTGAAAGTATTTTTTTATGTTCCCTTACAGCTATAGGCATAGATCACAACAGTTAGCAATATCATGCTTGTACAGTATTACCAATGATGTATTTCTTATATAGCAGTTGTGTCACTGTTCAAAATAAATTATTAAAAATATATCTTATTTTATTTACACGTCTTGACCGTTTTTTATAATTTTTCTCCTGAAGTATGTCGTAGTTATTTAAATTTTCAACAATTTGCAAATAAATGGTGGTAGTGAATGTTGAACATTCACTCTCCATCGAGTGACGATTGGATTACTATATTGCCTCCATCAAACAGTAAACACATAAAACACATAGGAAAAATAACACAACAAATTTTAACTTAACTTTATTCAGTAATTTCGTGGTCGCTGGACCTGGCATCTTCCACTACTTTCAAAAAAAAAATCATTACAGGGCATTTTTCTTAGGCGACCATGTGCATATTTGTAAGTACGCCTTGAATCTAAGGCCTTCAAAATATAACGATTATTCTCCAACACTTCTATGACTTTGAACGGCCCTTTATACTTGGGATCGAGTTTCGTCTGATGACGTTCCTCGTTCTTTAATAAAACAAAATCTCCTAAAGAAAAGGGAACAATCCTAGCCTTGGTACTGTTTGTCATAGTCGGCGTTTTTAGTCATTTTAGTCACCGCGTTCGACCTCACCTCTTCTAAGTCAACGTATTGCTCTAAGTCATCAGCTAACATAATTTCTAGGGGTCGACTAACCTTACCTATCAGTAACTCTAAAGGACTCAATCTAGTTACGCGATTCATCGTGCAGTTTAGCGCTAATTGCACTTCGGGAAGAGCATCCTGCCAAGATCTATTAGATGTTTCAATGGCACTGAGCATATTTTTGAGAGTTGACATTACTCGCTCAACCTGACAGTTAGCTCGTGGCCTTCCAGTAGCGATCAAATGCAACTTAATATTCACTGAATTGCATTAGTCACGAAAGTCCTGGCTCACGAAGCAATGGTCCTGATCCACTATAAGTCGAGTTGGAGCCCCGAACAATGAGACACTATATTTTACGGCTCTAATGCTGCTGGCAGTGTCTATTTGACGAGTGTGGTACAGAATAACGTATTTTGTAAATGCGTCTATTAGGACGAAGACGTATTCCTTCACATCTCTCACACCACTGAGCTTGCTGGTGGCATCGATATGCACTGTGTTCCAAGGTATTCCCACTTTGGGAACTTGGTGCAACTCTGCCTGGGTTTTGCCCGAGTTGGATTTAGAGACTTTACAAGTAACACAGTTTTCGACAAATTTTCTTACGAATTTTGTCATCTTTTCAAACCAATAGAAGTCGTACATTTTTTCGAGAGTCTTTTCCCAACCCAAATGTACTAATCCTTCATGCACATTTTGGACAATAGACCAACGTAGTGTCCTAGGTACCACAGGTAAACAACGAATCTTTCCATTTCGCTGGATTTTTCGGTATAGTGTACCAGAGCGAAGCTCATAGGTCTTGGTGAGATCTTCGTCAAGCTTACCATCTGAGAAATCGCATACCATCTTTGATATTTCACGGTCTCGTTGCTGTTCAGCGAGAAGCCAGTTTTGCGTAATTTTAGTTACATTAACTTTCTTGGGCTCTACCTTGTCAAATTGTCTCTCTGGGTTTGGAGGTAAAGGGTTTCGAGATAGAAAATCAGCGTGGGCCATACGCTTCCCCTCCCTATGGACAATGTCGAAATGAAAGCTCTGTAAGAAGGCCCACCATCTATGAACGCGTGGAGTAAGATCGAGTTTCTTACGGGCTGATTTCAGAGAGCTACAGACTGTGGCAACGATGAAGTTGCGACCGTGTAGAAAATGCCTGAAGTGCTTTACTGCATTCACGACTGCAAGAGTCTCCAACTCATAAGAGTGATACTTCGACTCTGCAGTCGTGGTGCGTCGACTATAGTATGCAACCACATGCGGCGCACTATCAACCTTTTGTATCAATATGGCACCTTAACCGATAGCACTAGCGTCCGTATGTAGCTCGGTTTCGAGGTCGGGATCAAAAATGGACAAAACCGGTACATTTGTTAAAATTGACACTACCTGACGCCTAATTCCCTCATGTTCTGGTTTCCAGACAAGTCTGCCACTTCCAGAGGTCAAAGCATACAAGGGGGCCATAACTTGAGAGAACTTAGGCACAAACTGCCTAAAGTAAGAGGCTAAGCCAATAAATTGACGCAACTGGGTGACTGTTTCTGGGGGCGGCAGAGCAGCTGCTTCAATTTTCTTGGGATTATGTCAAATTTCACCTTGAAATACTTCAAATCCGAGATATTCGACCTTTTGCTTCAAAAAGGTACACTTCTTTGCATTTAATGAGAAGCCTTTATTGGAAAGAATCTGTAAAACCACCCTCAGCCGTTGAAGTGCTTCTTTCGACCGCTTCTCCGTTCGTCTCGATGGCCTCGCCTAAAATGTGTGTAGCATACACTAGGAGGTCCCCAGTAAACCTATTAAGGCGAAACCCGTACTGTCGGTCACTGAGGAGATCGTTACCTTCTAGGTATACTAGAAGGTGCGAGTTCAATACACGCTCTATAATCTTACAGAGTATGGAGATGATCGAAATCGGTCTGTAATTGACAGGGTCGGCACAGCTGCCTTTTTGGGCACGGGTTGCACATAAGCAAGCTTCCAGAATTTCGGCGCTGTTCCAGTCATGAAAGAGATGCGATACAGACGAGTCAGTACAGGACACAATTCAGCTGCGCATGTCTTGAGCAGAATGGCTGGTAAACCATCAGGACCACTGGCTTTGGTCTAGATGCGAATTATAAGCAAACAGAGTAAACAAATACGTTCGCTTTCAAGCAATGAGGGTTGGCAGAAATTCGACTCGATCGCTTTCGCAAGAGACCAGAAAGCTCGACTGCCAGTTGGTCTGACAGAGAGCTTTTCGCCATTCTTGGCGATTCGATCGAGACGAGCCTTCCGCAATGTCTTTTTGTAGGACTTGGCAGCTTGGTTAAAAGCTCTCTTCTTTGTACTTACATCCGGAGTTTTGCGGCTTCGAGCATCAGCCCAAAGGAAGTATGCCGAATGTTTCCGGTCTTGAGCATGAACACATTCAGCAATTAAGCATGGGCGAGCTTCACCACCGATGGGTACGTCAGCAAAAGGAATAAAATACTCCATTGCCTGATGCACCACATCGGTTTTAGCATCCGTGCAACTCGACGGATCCAAAGAAGAGAAGCAGACCTGCCGCCAAGGATAAGACGCAAAAAAGTGCCGCATCTCATCCCAATCTGCTGACTTCTATTTCCATACTCGCCTAACACAATGAGGTTCGAAAGCTGGTGGGGAATATGTAAATACAGATTTCACCAGACAGTGATCGGAGGTTCCCAAGGGGGAGGTAACCTCTATACGATACTGGTCCGGATCAGTCGTCAGCAGAAGGTCCAGGCAATTGGCTGTATGGCCTACCACATCTGGTACCCATGTCGCTTGCTTCACCAGCTGAAAGAGGTCCAAGGACAATGCAAAGTTCTGCGCTTCTCTTCCAGCATGATCGGTTTTCTGGTACGGGAACAGCCAGTCCTGATGACAGGCATTAAAGTCCCCCAGAAAGACGAGCTGCGCTGAAGGGAACTGATGCATAGCCATATCAGCAACCTCACCGAGATACTCAAATAATCTAGTTGTGTCCTGGTCACCGCTGTGCGAACGGTAGATACAGGAATACAGGATTTTTACGTTTTCTGTGTTTACTAAAACCCATAAAGAAGAAAAAGTGGGTCTTCAAGGTGACGGAGACGCTGGATACAGTGGTCTCAGACTCCGGTACGTGAACGAAAGTTGTGCTCTAACGTGTATCCGGGATAATCCAGGTGCGCAGCACTTAAAGGACATTGTATCTGCGTCTCCGTCAAAAAGAACAGGTGCGGTGATGGACAGGTAAGATATTAGAGTGCAAGCCCCTGATATTACTGAGGTGCACTTTAAATGAGGAGGAGTCCAACCGCTGTACAAACTTTTTCATTTAATGGTTTTTCTTCATAATAAAAAAAATACTTTTCGAAGCAGCTATGAAACAAGGATACACGGTGGCTGGGCCCCAGCGAGCTCACCCACTACCCCTACCCTCTAGTGCAATTAGCCACCACATTGACCTGGCTGTGTTTCACCACATAAAGTAATGGGACATCTCACTTGAAACACTGCATGACGCCATTGACAGCGACCATTTCCCGGTCCTAACGACCATATCAGGACACGCCAGACAGACACCTTCTTCCCGGACGTGGAATACACTAGCCAATGTCCCAAGCCCTCGTCTCCTTATGCGCTATCCAGCTGCGCGAACCACTAGACAGCTTGGCCAACATCGAGCACTTGACAACGTCGTAACGTCGTAAATCTTGAAGGAAACTCAGCAAGAGGCCTCACTACCAACAACGAGGAAGGTCCTACCTCTCATCCTAACGCGTCTCTCTGCCCTCATTGAGCGAAAGAGACGAACGCGCAAGAAATGGCAGAGAACTCGCGCACCAGCCGCTAAAGCAATGCTAAATGCGTTAGCACAGCGCATCCGCGCGGGCTTAACGTAGCTTAACGTAACTTCTACTCTTTAATGACAATCACAAAATAGTCATCATTTTAATGGGAGGGTATTGTACATGCTCGATGTAGACGCAGTTATCAATATTTGGGTTCAGTTTTTTAGGAATAACTGTAAATTTCTCTGGTTTGTGTTATTTAATATCCTTCTTTTTATATTAAAAGCTTTGTAACACGACACTTAAACTTTTTTGACAAATTGATAAATTGAAATTGAAGCGATTTGTGCAATGAATAATATAATATCTTCAAAAAATTATACTATTTTGAGAATTATATTCAAATGATTATGAATGAAAACAAGTGTCAAACAACAATAGATCGATATTTCAAATGAATCTTATGTTAGAATATTTTTAATAAATAGACAATTTGAGCAAACAACAGAATTTCTTATTATGAAACTTAATATGTACTTAAATCCCCCAAAAAGCATGAAAAAGTACCATTCGCATAATGTTATCATTCGGTTATTGTTATCAAATCGTTTTCGAGATTACAAAATGTTCTAACAAAATAGCACTACTAATCTCAATCAGTTATTTTTCTGGTACATACTTGTACTTGTATGTATATCTCATAAACTGCCCTTTACCCAAGGGGCACTGGGAAAGAACTCTAAAAGAGATAAATACCCAGTTCTTTCTGCTAAATTATTCTCTGTTTACTTTTATTTTTTGTATTTGATGGTAACTAAAATAAATCGTGGTCCTAATTATTTTATTTAGAAATTAAATATGTTATACATATTTAGATTTGGTAAATAAAATACAATAATTGTTTTAAATTTTATTTAATCTAATAAATATTTAATTTGTATAATATACAGACATTGTTCTACATCAGGGAATTCCAAATAATTTTAGGCAAGAAACCGATTTTCCAAATTGTATTGGTAACTCAGCTTCTATAGCAAAATTATTTGATAAAAGATATCTCTAAATATCTAAAAGTTTAACAATCATACTTCCTACTAGAGTATTAGTCATTCTTATAACAAGTTGATATATGAAATACAAGTACAGTATTACATAGTATCTTGAAAAATATAAACAAACAAATATATTAATTGATAATGTCAACCCCCAAAATCAGTTTTAGTGTATGTACTCCTGAGAAACAAAAAGGAACCTTTGAGAATCCATTGTAAAATTTAACTTACAATTGCTAATTGAATATTTATTAATGGGAAAATGTATATATTATTGGAGTAACTAAACTCTTAATTATGCAACAAAATTAAACTATTTCTTTTATAGAGGACATTAAATGAAATAGTATTTTAAATGACCTTAGGGAAAAATTAACACTATTAAATAAAAAGTATTAGTTATATTATATAATTTATTTGAGTGGAGGAAACACAGTTTATATAGTATAAATTCAAAGTATTTTTTTTATTTTCCCTTATATTATTACAGCAATAGCCATAGATCACAACAGTTTAGCAATATCATGCTTGTACAGTATTACCATTGATGTATTTCTTATATAGCAGTTGTGTCACTGTTTAAAATAAATATTTAAAAATATCTTCTATTTAATTTCCACCTTTTGACTATTGTTTAACAATGTATTTTTATGTTTCAGAAGTATCTCATAGTTATTTAAATTTTCAATTATTTGTAAATGAATGTTAACACATTCAACAACAAAATTAATTGCATTTTGAAATATACCTTTGGCTTTGTGTAAATTTTGAGGTACTAGAACTCCAAACCAGTGAATAGGGTTTACACTTGCTCCAGTGGTTTCACATATCTTTAATTGTTTAATATTATCTCCCTCAACAGTATCACAGGTAACTGAAGCTGTAAATTCAGGGCTACTCTCCGTTGGCAGTCTCTCTTTGCTCACTGAACTTTGTCCCATAATATATCTAGACTTGGCTAAATGAATGCTTCCATTATTAATATTTGCCTCAATTCCTAATTCACACTTCATCTTATCTTCCATTAAATGTAATTGGTTCAGCGCCAGTTTATCTAATAAATCACACACCTCATCCAAATTGCAACCTGAAAGAGTCAAGGTATAATACATTGTTATATAGTTATATTTTGTTTAATAATGTAAACCTTTAAATTATGTTATTTAAATGGTAACCACATATTTAGGCGTATAACGATTAGTATAACAATTGTTTTAATATCTTACCGTTCTCTTCTGAAGACATCTTTCCTATAAATAAAAATATAAGATAAGCTATGTAACTTTATTTATGAGTATTGGTTTTAATAAATATATCAGTATTTTTCATCAAAAAAAAGAATCACTGTTTAAAGTTTCTTATGTAGAATTAAATTGTCAAACAAGAGATATATCGTGAAAATAATATTATATTTATGAATTGCAACAATAAAGTTTATAAGAACAAATTGGCAAATAGTCACATGACATTAGGCTATGTTGCCAGATAAGTTAAATTAACCAATAAGGACCTAAAATATATATAATGAATAAAATATATGATATAAGGATATTCGATAATAAGAAGACAGTTAATATTCACTAATGATTAGTAAACATTTGACTCCAAATAGAAATTCCAATTCAAATCAAATAAAATTGAGTTATGTTTATAATTTTAACATATTAATTAATTAAATAATATTAAAATAACGAAGGCTGACCCTCGGGATACGTTCGAAAATAGGTGCTGCTTGCTCTTGCTTTGGTCGTTTTGCTGGCTACATTTTTTATTTTTTTATATACATACTTCTTTTATTTTATTTTTTGTTCAATTTTAATATTCAACGTGACTTTGACCAACTTAGAAATGTCCGATTAGTTTTATTTTTGCATACTTCAAGGATCAAGGACCGATCAACATGTAATAATTTAAATAGGTCGTTACGTTATCCTTGCCAAGATTTCCAGTAGAAACTGAAAGAAGTAAAAAATATAATAGTTAAAAAGAACTACAAAACACTTTAATGTAAATGGTTTTTTTTTTATTTTATTTAAACAATAACCATAATAAGCCTTCCTATCGAATAGATTGCCCAGATGATAATGCCTTCTAGTTGGTCGTAAAATGTAAATTGCTTACAAAATATTGTAGATACATTTGTGAAACAGTGATGATAATAAAAGAATACACAACTCAGTTTGTCGTGTAATTTTTTTCAAACCAGGGCGCATTTGGAATCCTCTTAGCCTTAACTTTAAATTGGAGATTGTCTTTGTCTTTACAGAATAATTATTTCGATAAGACTTATTTCGATAATCACGGTATCAAAATAGAACCAGATTGTTTCGGACACTTTTCATTGACACATAAGTGATTACTGTTATGGATTCAAAGTGGAAAAGATATAAACAAATAAATTAATAACTAATCATGTTTACTGAACATAAATGGTCTTGCATATCATACCAAAGGCATAAAAAAATCTAGGTACTGTCAGTATCCGATTCTGGCTGACCTAACTCCTAAGTAATCCTAAATAATTGAAAACGCGGTTTCTTGGTTCAAGTACTTTATTGCCCGTTCCGAGTCAATGTATAGAAATACAAAAGAATTTGCGAGACGCCAAACAGTACTACATTTGCTATTAAATACTTATTTCCATATTCAGATTTTTTGCAAAATTGATTTTTACTTAATACATAATGCATATTGTCTATAACTATGTGCATAGACAATGTTATTTGTTTTTCAGAATTTACAATACAGTAGCCGCAGCTGGCTGCAGCCGCCATTTTGCTTAGCATTAGCAATAGTGAATAGCATCGTCTGTGGATTTTTATAAGAGTGTCGTATGTACTGAAATTAAAAACTACAAATTCAAAGATATTATTAGAATTTGCTCAAAATAACATCGGGCGATGTCGGACCGAAAACGTTTAATATCTGATCTTCGAGTAATAGATCTACGCGCTGAGTTAGAAAAACGCAACCTAGATAAAACCGGAGTACGAGGTGTGCTCGTACTAAGATTATCTAAGGTATTTTATAGTTAAAATATACTTGATATATAATATATTTTTATCAAATATTAAAATGTTTATATGATTGTAGTATTTAGAGGAAAACGGTGATGATCCGGCTACCTTTACTTTTGAATTGACTACCGCTGAAGTAAAGACTCCTTCAAAAAGAACTAGACGTACCGAAAGTTCGATTGAAACTACGGAAGAGGACACTCCAGCTATGGAAGATATGATAGTCCAAGACACGGCAGGGGAGGAAGAAGAAAACGATCAATCTGAAAATAGCCAGAAAAAAAAGGCATCTAAAGAACCTCAAAAGAAAGCGGAAGCTGAAGGAATGGAGGTTGACGAAAGTGATAAAGTTAGCCGTAAACGTGAAAGCAAAGAAGAGGATGAAGCTACCAAAGCTAAAAAACCTTGTCTCGATAAAGATGTGAAAAATGAAGAAGATCATAAAACAGAAAATAACACAGATGCTGAAGACAGTATCAATTTAGATCTTGGTGAAGATGAACTATTAAATGAAGAGGTATGTTTCTATGTCTTCAAAGTAAACTTCACATTGCCTTCAGCCAAAATGACCCATTCTAATGGATTTATGATGGAAGTAGACTAACTGACAATATATAAATATATATTTATATAAACTATGGAATCTGTAATTGTAATAAATAATAATTATTTATTATTTACACATCTATTTCTTTTAATTGTCAAACAATTAACAACTGTTTTTTTTTTCATTCAAGTTATGCCATTCAATTCTTAAAACATTAAAATTAAATATTTAATTTCAGACTGACATCACTGCTAAAAACAAGAAAGGTAAGTTAAAATTATATACCATTGTTCAAAAGTATAATATTTGTACAACTTTAACTATGCAAATTGAACCAGTTACTGATAACCTGTTATCAATATATTCATAACTCTTTAATATGAAAATGTGTTCCATATGTTATGAAAAGCAACAATACACAACAAAAATTGTAGTAACATTTGTGTTTATGACAAATGAGTTGTTAAGTGCTACTGATTCTGGAGATTTGCTGTTAAGGAAGAAAACCGATGGTGACAACTACATTTCTTGGAAAATATGAAGAAAAGTTATTGAGGAAGATACAATGATTTGATACAAAATTGAAGAGCATTTACCATCACCTAAATATCGCTATTTGATTTCATCTATATTCCAAAACATTAAACAGTGGCTCTTCAATATTAATCATTTTGAGACTTAGGCACTTTCCAGTAATCATCAGTAATGTAATACACATTATTGACATGGACATAATGCCTTTGGCAATTATATTGCTCCATGTGTCACAGAGGCACTGGTGTTAATGTCAAATCAAGTTTTCAGGTCGAACAAGATTAAATTCCTTCCAAAGAGAAAGTTCGGAAGATCCAATATCCTGTTAGTGTTATTCTACAAGAAGAAAAAGTGACAGAACGGGCCGCTCTCACCGAGCGACCTGTGCTGGCTGTGCTGACCGTTTATACTGACGTAGATGACGCCGCGCGCGAGGAACCTGCTGCAGCTGCGAGCAACGAGGCGGTCCAGGACTCCGAGCCAGCAGACTCCACTTCCACAGAAAATCAACAAGTAACCACAGAAGCGGCTGCCACTAGGTTGGTGAACATCGAATGCCCGTCGCGACGCCGTCTTCTTGCAGCTACATACTTCGATATTCACGTTCACTTATTTGTATTTGTTTTCACTACAAAGTTTTGCACCTTATACAACTTGGATTACACTGAGAGTGGCGGTGATGGGTGACATCTTCCGATCTGCCATGGCAACCAGCTGGACATCTGTAAGAGATAAATCTGCATCAAGATGCACATCAGTTAGAAACAGCGCTTGATATTCAAATGATAAATTGAAGAAAGAAATCTGGAGATTACTCAAGCCACAGCCAATGTTTGGTCTACAACTACTGGAAAAAAGTCAACAACAATATATATGCAGTGGAGTAGTGGTGCAAAACTTTGTAGCTGATATGTGTGCTGCTATTCACTATTAAAATTCTAAATATAAAGACAATATTACTGTTATGTTTATTGACAAGTATACAACTATAAAAAAAAACTAAAATATTGTTCTTTATTTCAGCCATGATAATGAGAAAATTGATAAAGAGGACAAAGGTTAATACAATTTATGTATACAATTTTTAGATTGAAAATATTAACATTCATTTAGTAAAAAGATATTATACACTATTCACAGATGAGAAAGAGAAAGAAACTGATGTTGACAAAAAGGAAAAGAAAGATGAAAACAAAGAGGGTGGTGCTCGTAATCTATGGGTTAGTGGGTTGTCTGGAGACACAAGAGCTAAGGATTTAAAACAACTATGTAGCAAGCATGGCAAGGTACATTGTTAAATTATGTTAGTGTACATGTTATATTAATACATACATATGTATGTTATATGTGATTATATATTTTCTAGGTCATTGGAGCCAAAATTGTCACAAATGCCCGCACTCCCGGTTCCCGATGTTATGGTTATGTGACAATGGCAAGTCCTCTAGATGCAGAAAATTGTATTAAAAATCTGCATAGAACTGGTATGATACTCACTAGTTATTTATTACAGCGATTACAAATGACTTATGAATATAGTCAATATTTTATTCAAATAAACCATATTTCATATATGGTATATTTCAGAATTACATGGTCGTATGATATCAGTGGAGAAGGCTAAGTCGGAGTCAGAGTCAGCATCTCGTCGTCAAACTTCTGTGCGACCGGATAGACGCGGTAGCAAAGAGCGGAAAGAAGAAACTAAGGAAAATCTGGTACATATTTTGATATATGTGATATATTTGTTATTTGATTATCTTATTTTTTTTATTTATTACGATCTGTGACTATTATTTGTAGGAAATCAAAGAAGGAATTGAAAAAACTGAACTAAAAACCAAAAAGGAAGGTGACATTTCTGGGGAAGAGAGTAACAGATCTACTTCTCGTACCCGTGAAAAGTCACAACGTTCCGATAAGGTCAGCATAAAAGTCAAGTGGTTTGGTTGAAAAATAGAATGTTATTTAGATTCTATTACATATACTCTTATTAATAATAATTTCTTTCACATTTAGGATCGAGCAAGGCGTAGTACAAGAAGTCGTGAACATAGACGATCCCCTAAGGAAGTGCTTTCGTTTTCGAAAATATGGGTTAGTTTTTAAAGTTAGTCATTATAATTTTTTATACAATTATTTAAGAGAATAACGAAAATCTGAGGATATGCATTCGCATACGGAACTTTTATCTACAGTATATGAAGTTTTTAAAACATGTAGTTTGACGACATTTCTTAAGGAAATGGAGCTATTTACATATTTGAAATCTTCTTTTTTCTGGTTAGTAGACTAGCTAGTAGTCTTGGAACCGTCGATTTGTTCCCGTATAGATTTCACTGATAAATTCTTATCTTAATTAAACAACGACATTTCAAATATTAACCAGTATCTGAAAAAATGTATGGCCATTTCATATGCTGACTAAAATGTAGACAAAAGTAACGTGAACTCTAATTTTAGAAAGAGCGCGACGTAGCCCGCGCCCGTGATCGATCCCGAGCGGCCCGGGAAGAGGAAAGGAGACGGCGCGCGGCCGAGGACGAGCTGCGAGAGCGAGAGAGACGCCAGCGTCAAGAGAAACACCGCTTAGTCGTCGAGCGAGAGAAACTGCGTGCTGAAAGGTAGAGCTATAGTAGATTTTATTGTATTGATTGGAAAGTAAAAAGGTAGTAAATAGAAAAGGGTTATTGTATGTCTCAAGACAATCAGTGTAGCTAAGTTAATGTAGAATATAGGTATTCAGATTTGCTTTTTGATAACCTTTTGTTCTTATTAAATATATGATGATTTAACCATACCTAAATTAAATCTTTAACTGCAATATTTATTATTTCCTTGTTTAAATTTTCAGGGAAAAGATCGAGCGAGAGAAGAATGAATTGCTAAGATTGGAGAGAGAAAGACACAGATTAGAAAGAGAAAAACTGGAATTGGAAAGATTAGAACTAAAAAGAGCCCAACTCAGGTATGTTTATTACTTATCTGATATTGTCAGTTTGTTTAAAATCTACTTACTATAACTAAGTAGAAAATATATTTCAAGATAACAAACTTGAAAAACAAGTCTCCAGCACTTTTACATCAATAGACACATAAAATTGGTCCTGAAGTTGTTATTGTTAATCTATATAATATATCTTCAGACTAGAGGAAGAACGTCGTAAACGAGGTTACGAGAGCAACGCTTACCGCAAAGCGGCCAGCCCGCCAGAACCAACCTACGAGCGAGACGCACGACACAAAAGACCACCGCCGCCCGCTATGGTACTAACAAACGTTTTTAAATTATGAAACTGGCAACATTGCACTCATGACACGTTAGACTTTGGTTGCCCCGGTCCAAATGTGTAGGTAGGAAGGAGAACTGGAACCAGATGATGTGATGTTATACTGATACTTAATATTATCATTGCCTAAATGTAAATTCTGAAGGAGATAAATATCACGTAATTCTTGGCAGACGTCAAGATGCTATATCCTAATTTAACTAAATACTAAAGCTACACCCACAGATTGCATTAGTAAAGTAGCGTGTTTTCGTAACTCAGACAGTCACTGGTTATTTAAAGGAATATGTTGATTTAAATAATTTTATTTATTTTATAAAACAAATATTGTCATATAAACGTAACATTTATTTTGGAGATAAAACCATTTTCTAAACATAATATTTATACAGCAGGCCTCAAGTCGCAATCAGTTCGAGGCGCCGCCGCCGCCGCGCTTCGAGCTGGCGGGAGGGTACGACAGAACGGATAAGAGAGACCGGGACCGGGACTACAAGCGAGACTACCCCAGACATGCATCGTGTAAGCTTTAACTAATTCAAAAACTTTAATCCTCTTCATTAACTGGTTAAGTAAATTTGAAGGAAAATGTTTCAATATGTGTGTTAAATTGTATACGTAGATGTTGATTATATTTTATACTTTTTTTTTGTTCATTATATTTAGCTAGTAATATGAAGTATCCAGCAAATGGCAGCACAGGTGAAGACACTAGACAACAGTTACCCCCAGGCACTAGACCCAAAGAACCAAGGTAAGTAATATACAAGTTTTGAATTCTATAGAATAAACCAAATAAGATATGTATTTATAAAAACATTAAATTTCTACAATAATAACTTTTTAAATTAATCTCATAATGCTCTAAGGTAAAAAATAATACTCTTTATTGCACACCACACACAGAAATGTTACATATAAATTCTTAATAAGAGGTATTGGTATTACAACAAGGCGGTCTTATCGCTAAGTAGCAATCTCTTCCAGACAACCTTATAGTGGTGGGAATGCATAGAGAGTACAGAGTGGTAGATAAAATATATATCAAATTTAATAACATGTAATATTATACTTAGAAATATAATAATATATACATATTTATATGTAATAATACTTAGAAATAAATATACATAAATATCATGTTATAGTAAAAGGACAAGAAAAAATGTAACAAATATTAATAATATTGATATGATTTTGAAGTCTCTCATTAAGTTGTGCCTCAGTTAGATGAGGATAAAATAATATAGGTAATAAATAATAATTGAGACAAATTAAGAGTATTTATGTGTTATGTATATATTTACAATTATTACATAATTATTTGATCTAGTACTGCATGGGATTTAAGACATTGGTAGCCTTATGATCTTTTAGGTATTCAGAAACAATACTTTTGAAAGAATGTATAGAAAAAGGATAAATAATCTGTGATTTATTTTTTCTGGATTTATTGTAAAGTAATATAATAGGGAACATGCAAAAAAATTTAAATGGTCTCAAATATTTTTTTTCGATTACTTTTTATCATCTTATAATAAATTTCATTTTTTTTTTAATTTACTAATCATTTAAGGCCATAAAATAATTTATGAAAAGTGTAAATTTAGGGAGCGAAATTCAAAATTCCAAAACGCGCCACCATTGCACAGTGTGTCGTCTAGAACAAGCTAGCTGGACAAAATTATTTTTTAATGGATATAGGTTGCAAAGCCTCTGCTAGATACTAATATAAATGATTTTATTAATAAAAATACTTGGAAACCCATAAAAGATGCAAAACCCAAAAATAATATGCATTCATTAAAAATAATGGTGTTTATTGCACGATTCGTAAGAAATATCAATTAAACTAATAGGTATTTAAAGCTAAATACATTATCTAACGATTAAACTAATATTATAAGAATAAATAAAACTAATTAATATTTACAACTTTAATTAAAAATTAATTAGTACACAATAATGACTAAAATAAACCTATTAAATAATGACTAAATTATAACTTACTACTAAAAAAAGAATATTCATTGGATTATAATGAGGACAAACTTAGGAATTATTCATCATCACTAAATTCATCCTCAGAAGAATCCTCTATACAATAATCTTCAGTATTAATATTTACAGTATTTACATTTTTTACGCGTCCCAGCTACCGTCACACGTTCATCCGGTGGCAAACAAGCTTTCTTGGCCTTACGAAGACTATGAAATGATGGAAATACCTGATGTCCAGCCAGCATACTCCACTTCCGCGTCTGTTTGTAGGCGTGACTAGTAGATTTAAGAGTCTATATAACACGCAAGTGCCTCATCACTTGTAAGGCACCTTTGCTGCTTGAGGTCACTCGACTTTCGTTCACTGAACTTTTCAGGATTCTCACTAACTTCTCGAATTAGTTTTGCGACGTTGCGTTTGCCTGATTGACGAGACGCTATTTCAGCAGCAACCAAAAGCTCCTCAGAGCTTCGTAACTGAACCAAATCATCGACACGTCGCCGTTTGGTTTTGGCACTTGCGTTTGCCAGGTCCACTGGCGGTCTCCCGGGACCAGGCAGTGAATGTGATGACGTTGATGCTTCTGCAAGGTCATAAGACACATTAAACTGTAAGTTTTCACCTTCTAGCCACTTAGCATTACAAGCTAAGAAACGATCCCGTATTCGGCTAGAATTCTCCCATTTCTCCGAAAGTTTCGAAGAAAAACGGGAAATTATAGTCTTGATGTCCTTCAAAGATACTTCAGTTATGCCACTGAGGTCATGTTCTTGTAAAACAAACATGAAAAGCGCCTTATTTCGGTCACTTTTTGTATGTTTCACCCATTCTTCGAAAATATGCACTTATGAGACTGTAAAACTGCTACTTGAAAAAAAAATTATTACAGCTTTTGAGCAAAAAGTAGCAAAAAAAAAAAGTTTTATTATAATTTAGAATAATGTGTCTATCAGCTGAAAAAAATACAGACCGGGGATACTGGGGGGTTATTAGTAATAGTCTTTTGAATTTGAATTTTCGACGACTAAAAGGAAAACGCAACTTGCGGCGCTCAGATTCTAATTTAGTATGAATATAATTTTATTGTAACTACATAAAAAAAATGTACATACCCTTAGTAATAGAATCCATCACTAAAATTTACCACAACTACTAAAATAACCTTGGGAGACGCAATCGTGTCAGTAGCAAAAATGCGAATAATATTATGCATTTAACCCAATTGTCTTATATACTACCCTCATTAACGATGTTATGTATGACTTATGCCAAAACAATTGTTGTTGGTGTAATTACCAACTAATACCCTAATTACCCCCACTAATGTTTCTAGGAAATCTTAAAGTTGTTTTTGTCCAGCTAGCTTGTTCTAGACGACACACTGTGCATTGGTCGAAAGGAAATGTGACGTCATTTGACACGCCATTCAATATATCGGCGTTTAAGTTCATACTGTGATATCAGTGTGACTGAGAAAAATAAATAATTTAAACCTATATTTTCGTGCTTAAAGGTTTTATTAAATGATACAATTGTTTAGGTAATCTTAAAAACATTTTCTAAATACTCAAACAACTCTAACAAAACAAAAACCTACAAACTCTTTTTGAATAGCAGTTAGCATGCTACTACACAATACATTTTTAAAATGTTTCTGCCTCTGAATCATTTTTTACTTCACTTGACTCAGATAAATAACTTGGTTGATAATCAGCAGATATAGAAGATATAAGATGCTATAGAAGTATTATCAGCTGTGTTTTCAGTAAACAATTTTCTTTTTAAAACAGATAGTTTTACTTTTAAAACTGTTGTGTAACAATGTTGTGTGTTAAATGAGGAAATGGTGACAATGCTACATTTTGTTTTTCAGCAGGTATATTTACATTGACACCTTTACTTCCATACTTCGGTTTATTATTAACTTGCACAGCTTAGTCACTTGGTAATTTATCTTTAATATGCGAAAAGCAAGGCTTTGCCTTATGATCATCACATTCAATAGGAGAAGTACTGAGCCTTGGCTGATTAATATCACAGACATTTGTATGGGCAGTACTAGGACTTACTACGTATATCACTTCTTCGTAAAGGTCACCAATTTTTTTAAACACTACTTTTGATAGCTGACTCTTAAAAGGCTTCATTAACCGATGTCAATCTTTGCCTTTTGACTATGCACATTCTCATTCTATCAACTGGTGTTTTTGCCACAAAAAATATATAAGGAACAACTCCTTTCTTCAAACTTAGATTACATCTTTCTTCTTGTTGTTTCATTACACATATTATATTTAATACAATTTGCTGTATCTTCCTTAACCTGAAATAAATCGACAGACCATAAAAATAGCGTAAAACAAAAAAAGATTACGGTTTTTATAGAAAGTTATACTGAAATTTGTAAGATAGATTAGGTTAATTTTAAACTCACATTTTCTAATGTTCAATACGTAAGTATAAATTTAAACTATTAGATTAAACTTATTATAAATAAAGTATACTTACGTTACTCTTCACAACAATATAAACACGATTTAGGACATATATTATCCCTTTCAATTACCATACACCATTGTTTTTGTATTTTCGCATCTCTTGGAATATAAAAAACACTTTGTCGGGTGTATTTCTAATACTATTTATGCACTCCGGTATTTTACAATACTTATAAGATGGTTTTTATCTTCTTCCATGACTTGTAAAACAATTAAAACTTAAAATATGTATGAAGTAACTAAAAAGTTCATAGTAAACATTCACTGGATGTGTCATTTGACGTCACCCAATGCGCGCGGAAAATGATGGTGTTTGAACGCCTCAAATTTAAAAGATGTTTTAATTTTTAATTTGAAAAAAAACTAGAATCTTTTCAAACCTATTTATATTTTTTTCTACGATATAGAGAGGTAAATGATTAATTTACGTCAAAAAAAAAAAACGTGAATGTTCCCTATTATACTAAGATACTTTTATTGCTCTGTCTTTTGTATTAAACGTCTATAAAATATTTATTTTTATATTATCTTTTTGCCACTACTGCTAGTTAACTTTTTAATAACCAAACAAATATTTTAATCTAAATAATTTAATTGTCACATAGCCGATCGTATGATTCCCGAGAAGGTCGTTCGTACCGACCTTCTCCACCGGGAAAACCCGAACCGCGCAGCTGGAACGCTTCTAGTCGCTATCCCGTCGCAACGGCACCTAACAAGGGTAAGATATTACTTTGTTCAAAAAATATTTCACATTCTTTAATTTTTTATTTAATATTAATAAAGATATTTTAAAACACTTATAATTTATAGGCAGCGGCAGTGCCGGCGCGGGCGAGGCGTGGTCTGGAGGCGAGGCCCGCTACGGCGGCGCGTACGAGGCTCGCTACCCGCCCACCTACCAGCCGCAGCCGCCCGGCGCACCCTATCCCGACCGATACGTGCCTGAAGCCAGGGACTACGCTAGGAAGTACTGACACGCACACGGTAAGGCAACTAATCACTACTACTAACTGCTACTCATGCGACTTCTATCCTATTGTCGCTGACGGGCTCTGGTACACTTATACTTAGACTCTTCCCGCGCTTATTTGCTCTGTTATGTGTGACATTTTAACACACTTCAGTTGACTTGTTATATTTAATTTGTTGTGATCTATTAAATATACAGTGATGGCGGAGGGGGGGTGTCGTGAGTTAAAACTCAACTATTTTTACCCGAATGCCCCGGAAGAAGTGGTGTATAATACACATACACTGTTATATAAAAATCAAATTTCTTTATGGTTTAATTTACTGAAAAAGTCTGAGAATTTTTTTGAAGAGTACAATTTCTATAACGATTCGATTTACAATAGTAATTAGACAGGAAAACACACCATCTTTTATAATAAGATCAGATTCATAAAAAAAAATCTGCAATTCTCGTCCCGATTTTTGTTTTTTTATGTTCAAAATAAAAAATCTGTTTCTGTTTTTGATAAAAAATCCCTTAAATCTGTACTTCCATTTAAAGTTACTGGAATCGGCCTTGAATGTTAAATTGAAATTTAATATTAAAGTTATAGACTAGGTCTAAATATTATTTAAAGGTTTATATAAATATAGAATGAAAAATAAACCGATACGGGCAGGGATTTGTAGCTCAGTTGGTTAGAGCGACGGGACGGTGTCCCAGTAGTCGCGGGTTCGAATCCGTGCCCATATCGGTTTATTTTTCATTCTATATTTATATAAATTTAAATAAGCTTAACATGGCTATACATGTTTATAGATATTATCAAACATTATTCAAAGGTATAACAGTTAACACTGAAATTATTACTTTAACTTATCGAGGTTGCACATTTTAAGTTATAGAGGTTTTTGGGTCTGAGGGTGAAGGGAATATATTATATTTGAAGTCATCAAGGTTCTACTGTATATACAATTATTATTAAATACTTTGGATGCCGTTCATTATACTGATAATCCTATCATGGTTTTTACTTGTATTAAGTTGTTAAGAGTGTTATAGTCCTGCACTTATATATACCTTTTTTCCACAACTATCATGTATGTAGTAAGTTTTAGCACATTATTCTATTATTCAACAGACAAATTCTTAGAAAGAAATGTTTAATATTAAAAAAAATGTGCTCTGCAAAATATATTACATTAGGTACTAGATAAAATTTTAAGAAATATTAATTATCTTTTTTTTCTTCTCAGGGTTGCCATAAAGGTCTTCACATTCTTCTGTACAATTAAGCCATTTAAGTTTTTTTATGCATTAGTGTTAGAATTACTTATTATATTTTTAGTTAGTTTATAAATAATGTTTCATTCCTATGAGTGACAATTTAGGTATTGTAATTCAAAAATATTTTCTAATGTAGAAATGTATGTTTGAATATGTAAGAGTTACATAAATTTGAAGGGTTGAAATATATTATATTCTTTATGGCATGCAGCATTTGTAGATATTATTAATTGACTACAAAGGAATTTGTTCTAACTTTGTAATTTTATTATATCTAACCAGAAAATAAACAAAATTATAAAATAAAGTTATTTTATTTGTCATAACTAGATTTTTATTCATTAGATTATGAATATCTCATGAATCATGTAATAAGATTTCACGTTTTTAAATCCTGAATAGATACATATTTGATCATTATTAAAAGAAAAGGACATAATTCTAGTAACAACAGAATCAAAAACAAACAATAGATTCACTATGTTCACCATTTTATCAAATTATATTTTTAAAGAAGTGTGTGTACTTAAGATAGCTAAGTTTTCAAACAGTTCAAATTTGTTCTTTATTTGGGTGTATTGATAATAGTAAAAGAAAAAAACCGGTCAAGTGCGAGTCAGACTCGTTCCACAAGGAAGTTTCGACTGTTATTATTAATAAATCATAACTATACTTGCATTTTGTGGCTGAGGTACTTAATTCTCATTAGATCGGATAAAACATGTTCTTTTTTTAAATATAAGTATATTAGTTAATTTTTTAATTCTAAATATAAAATCCCATTTTCATTATTCAGAAGTGTTTAGAGTATGAAGTATTTAGTGTCATTTATTTCTATGACTTGCGTCTATCATTTTTTTTAACATTTAAATGTTTGAGGTGTGTTTGCAGCTTCTTAGAATAACAACTTCCGTGTTGTTAACAATAATTTGGTCTATACTACACTCAACTACAAGTAGAATGTGCGTCGACGGGTCACACTACACCTACCTTGTTTTTTCTATACAGTGATGTTGATTAACAATGGTTTTGTTCTATCATAAAATATTACATTAATAAACTTTGAAGTTATTTACAACCAAAAGCTTAAACTATTTATTAAGCTCTATCTAATACTTAGCACCTCAACAATGATTTCAGAAGTTAGAATATAATAAACAAGCAACCCACTAAAGTAAAAAAAAGTTAATAGACAATTGGTTCATAGTTGTAAGTTTGTGAAATACCAATATTATCCACAAATATAGAAGAATGAGTTGGTAAAATATTTGAATCTTTCATAAATGGTGAAAATTGTTTAGCCCAACCATCTTTGTTAGGAGATGGCTCAGTGATATCAATATTAAGGGTTTTAAGTGCTTGTATCGCATTTTCCTGCCCCTGAACTGCAGCTAGGCGGAGAAGCCGAGTTGCAGCCACTTGATCAAAAGCCAGCCCTCCTCTTCCTTGTCCATAGTAGATACCAAGGTTATATAAGGCATCTGGATGATGCAGAGCTGCTGCAGATCTATACATTTGCATGGCCTATGAAAACATATTTATCTAGATTAAGTATCAAAAATATATCAAAAATAATTAATCCTTATTTTTTTTTACTTACAGTTTTCTCATCAATATCAACACCTAAACCATTTTCATAGCACAAACCTAAATTGTACAGCGCAGGTGCATGGTTACGGTTTGCTGCAGATCTGGAAAGTTCATTAATTATTTGATGTGTAAATAATTCATACTACACTTAATTAAATTTGTTAAGTAGAGTAAAATACCTAAGCAAATTAAGACCATCTCTGTATTGACCTTTTTCAATGGCAGCTAGGCCTAATCTGTTCTCTATGGAATTGAGAACTTCACCCAAATCATTTTCTGAAGTTCCACTATCAGTGCTACAGCTGTTTACCCTTCTTTTATCCCCAGTATGATCATTTGTTATCAAATGGACAATGGGAAATGTTTTGTCAGTAGCTTTTTCCAGTTGAGCAGTTATTTCCAAAGGTTTTAAGCCCTTTTTGTTAATATTGACCAGACATCCAAAATATTCCAACAAACAGTTCTTTGTGGGTTGGGGCTGGATTCTATCATCGTTTTGATTTTTAAGCTTCAGATGTATCAGTTGACTAGTGTACCACCCAAATACCAAAGCACTACTCTAAAAGAATATATAAAAAAAATAAACAAATTCACAGATAATTAAATTGGATGTTTGAATTAAATTGCAGAATTAAATATCATTATTTCTTCTTGTATTTTTTTACAAAATTGTTAACAGTCAGAAAAAATAAGACCAAAAATGGATGTACTAATTATACTATTTTATAATAATATTATTTTTTTATAATAATAATATCAGGACAAATTACACACATTGATCTAACCCCTAAGTAAGCAAATTATTTGCTTGTGTTAAGGGTGTTAGACAACGATACAAATACATAGAAATACATATACATAAATACTGAGAATATATTTAATAAACGACCAAACCCAGAAACTCAGACATCTATGCTCATCACACAAATGCCTGTCTCCCGCCGGGAATCGAACCCGAGCCCCATTGTGCCGTGACACGTTAAGCGTCTGCGCTAACCACTCGACCAACGGTGCGGTCAATTAAAATATAATTTATTTATTATTCAAATAATTCAAAACTTGACAAACTTGACTTATTTAACTTTTATTCTAAAGCATTTCTGTTCCTGTTCAAAATACCTAACCTTACAATGTGATTACTACAACATCACATAAATAAGAGGATACACCTATAGGCTACACAAGAACACAACAAGCTACTAATCATCTGATTTCAAAAGCCCTAATATTATTGAGTTTAACCATGGACAGTTATCAACATTTTGTAGATTTTCATTTTGATAATTATGTACTTCTATTAGTGAATTTCCATGTGAAGTAAATGAATGAAAAGATTCCATAAAATTATGAAATCACATTTGTCCCACTTAAAAATATAGAGTACTTAGTTAAAAAAAAATGTCAAAAATTGTTTATATATAGTATAATAAAAAATGACAATTACTTATTATATGTATGAACAATTCATATTTTGATTTACATGAACATAATGTTTTGCTGCAGATAAGATAACTATGAGTAATATATATATATATATATAATGAAATCTCATTCATCCTATATATCATAATACAAAAAATAAGGCTTGGCAAAAGAATCAATTTTTTTCTAAATTATATGTTTCTATTGAAAAACAACATTAAAAATACAAATTGAATTATGGGAGTCACCATAACCTGACATATATATATTTCTATGAATATATATATTATATTATATATACATAGAATAAGGTTGTAGTGTAAATATTATATCTAGTTGATAATAGCATATCTAATGAAAGCTATCTCTTTTGCAGATTTTTAAAACTAAACATATAGACTTTTTCCATTTCAATACATTACTATATTTTTAAAGATCCATTTGAGATATAGCAAATACAAATATTTGATAAAAGATATTTTAGAACTTTATGTAGCATGTTCAAAGTAAGGTGTATTAATCAAAATATCATCTTTTAACCACACTTTTAACAATGTATTGATATAAAAATAACTATTCTTACCCATGTAATGGCACCAATCCAAGTACGGTTTAATTCTTCGAAGTTCCATCTCTTGCTCTTAGTATTATTACCGTTTTGATAATTGCAGCATTTTCGTGAGACAAACCAACGGCACGGGGTGTTATTATAAGTGTTGTTTTTTCGGTCAATTGTTACATTATTGCTTGAAGAAATTGCCACCGAACTTCGTATATTAGCACGATCGCAGGTGTCTCTGATTCGACGTGATACGTATTTCCACATGTTAAACCGAGTCTAAATATTCATCTAAATGGAAAAAACTTTATGAACTTCCATATTTATGAGATTGCTAGTTATTTTAAACTTAAATTAAACCTTTTGTTTAGTATTTTTATAGCATTGGTAAAAAAAATATGCAAAAGATTCAGATTTTAGATAAAACTTCAACCTTCATTCTACAGTCTACACTCTACAGCAGTGTTGCCAACCTGGAACGAAGCGCAGATCGTACCAAGGGGGGTAAAATTATCGTACCTGTCAAAAAATTATCGTACATTTCCAAATAACGTATATAAGTATGTATTAGTCATTAGTAAAACAGACATTGTCACATACTTATATTATGCTCGAACACCCGTCACGTCCTTATTTTTCTATGGGTACTTCACATGGGTACACCGCATAGAAAATTACGCGAAAATTTAGGTGATTCAAAAATTGTACAAAAAATCATTTATTAAAAGAAATGAAATAATAATAAGGTCTGTCTTGATTGACAGGGTCTCTTTAGTTGTCTGTGCCATTGTTTCTGCTACTCAAACTTCGATCTGCAATTAAAAAAATATATATATTTGAAAATTATCGTACATTTGCGTATGATAATGAATAGCAATCGTACATCGTACGTTAGGCCCAAATAATCGTATATATACGATAATTATCGTACGGTTGCCAACACTGCTCTACACTCCACAGTCCCCAGCAGGAGGGAGACAGTTACCTAGTACAAGAAATTCTTCAAATGAGTGTCGCTATCTGTACTGGAAACCTAAAAACATTACGTTTGTAATTCTTGCGATTACTAGTAGCGGATTTAGGCTTAGGCCCGTGAGGCCCGTGCCTAGGGCGGCAAATTTTGAGGGGCGCCAAAATTTTTAAGATGACAAATATTTCAAATCGATTGGGTTTTCTGTAAACTGCAATTATATTTAATTATTTTAATTATTTTATACACACACACATATATGTACATATATGTTTATATATATACATATATATACTGTTACAAAAGATAAGGGGCGCTATATCGTCTCGGGCCTAGGGCCTCCTCAAACCTAAATCCGCTACTGGGCCGATTACTCGACAGATGGCGGCTGACTAAACATCATAAAAATTCTAGATCTTTCCATTTCTATTGTGGCTATAAAACTTAGCAAACAAGGGTTCGAGTCGAGTTTCTTTTGCTTCTCCTCTTTACTATATTCGAGCTGCTGTATTACAATATAATGAAAAGACATAGTTTTTGTATTGTTTATAAGTAAAAAAAGTATTCTACTGGAATACGTCTAAGTTGTGCTCATTTTGATGTTTGCCTAGTAGTAAGACGCTTACGGTCGATGATGGTCAAGTCGGGTTTTACACCTGATTCCCTGAGACCGAGTCCGGCCAGAAGGGGGCCTCGCCCCCTTCAGAGGCAGCAGGCTTGGGTGGGGGGAAGGGGATCCCTCCACAATCTATCAAGCCTGCGAAAAAGGGATGGGTGCTCCTCGTTGCGGGGTGCCCTCTCCGTGGACCACGTCGGGGCATCGCGGCGAGTGCGAAAGCGATCTCGTGGTGTCCTATTATGACGGCGGCAACCGTCAGGTTTCGTGAGTAGGAGTCTCACATAACCACCTCCATCATCCCCTGGATGGAGGTGTGTGTCCATGAGGATTCCAGACGTTTATAAAAAAAATTAAAAAAAGTAGTAAGACGCAGACGTACTATAGGACGTAAGTGCATTATTTTTAACTCTACCTTACTTATACTTAGATCAAAATATTACTCGTATAATTCTATTTTTACAACATTACGACGAATGAACAAAATATTATAATTTGAATGAATTTAATATAAAATGACATTTTCAATATTGTTTTCAGGTGTCCCTACGGAACTTTTCCAAAATCCTAAAGTTTCTTAAGCGAACAATGGCTTGGGTCTGTCTTGTTGGTGGATAACTGGAACGGACATCTGACTAAGAATATTAACTATATAAATTGCAGCACACGTATATTATAATAATTACTATGAAAATAAAAGCTAGATAAAACATAATGTTTTTCATTTTAATTACTTATTCCAATTTCGTTTGTTTAGTACTTGTTTTCAGTATTTTTATATTTTGTTTTCTTTTTGCAAAAAGTTTTTTTTTAATAAATGAATAAAATAACAATATTTTCAATTTTCGGATTATTTCGCATTTAATTAACCTAATTCGCTAATTCAAAATTTCCTCATAAAAATCGTCAAAGGGCTCTCTACATCTTTATACTTATAATACTCTATGGTCCCCGGTCCCCACATTCGTGAATGTAAAATGAAAATACAAATGTCAAAAGAAAAGTTGAAACTTTTTAAGCATACATAGATAGGTCATAGGTGCCAACATTAAGGTAATTATAAATGGAATTAAAAGTTGCGTAATATCGATAGTACATGTTCATGAAAACATGTTGGTTTAAGAACAAATAAAACCACAAACCAAGTTTCTTACAAATCCGATATCCGGATCAGATCAGCATCCAGTTTCCAAATATTTTTCTTAGGCAGCCTAAGACGTACAAGTACATTGGCTTAAACATTACAAAGGCCGACTACTTTTGACTTTATTTTTTGATAAGAATTGAAGATAGGTAGCAATATATTAATTTCTTTTAATCTTAGTATTTTAATTATTTTTAAGATAAGTGTATGTATTTAATATATGGAAAACCAACAGCACGAATTTATAAATAACAATATTAATAAGACAACATTTGGCTAATAATAGGTGTTCACGTATAAGAAATAGTTTGTAAATAACATAAATATATCGTAAGAACAGAATGATTTCACGTCAACGCATTACATAGCCTTTTTTACATCTTTTAAATAAATAGTCAAGACGCGCTATAAATCTGTTTTTTAGTTTATTTTATATACTACATTGCTTAAGCTTTTTAATTATACCCTGAGGGATTAGAAGCGCCAAAAGCAAAACCTTGGAAGTTTAGTTAGAATCACAAAATAAAGTTTGAACCACTAACTCATAGAATTGTGTAATAACTATGCCCAAAGTCTCACAATAATATGCTTTAGAGTTTAGTTATTGTTCTGAGCCCAAAGTGCTATAAAGTTTGAACCACAGAATCAATAGAACGAATTTTGACGTTACGGAAACTATGACAGTTTACAATAATTATAGTTTATAATAACTCATAAAATCAAAACGGAATAAGAATATTCAATATACCCTCTTGAGTTTTGACAGTTGACTCTACAGTCGAAACACTATCTATATTTTATTGGCATTTTAAAAAAATCTAAATTGCTTTTTTAATTTGAGTAAATTATTGGTTCCTTGGTCCTTCAATTTGCTTTATCGTTTAACTTATAAATACAAGGATTTATAAAACTTATCTTTAATATCTCGTTATGTGTGGACGCACTGGTTTGTACGTATTTTTACGAAAACATACGTGCATATTAAATTCTACAGAGTTTTTATAAAATTATTTATTTCAGGTCACTCAATAAGGCGCAAGTACGTTGTGCTTGTGCCTATAAACCAAAAGACGGAGATATTTATATTAAACCAGACTGGAAACCTGAATACAATGATGGAAAAGAATATATTCCTTCAAACAATACCGCACCCACAGATGTTACTCCTGTGCTTATTGCGGAATATAAACCTCAAACTTCTGGTTATCCTGTTAGAGCACTTAAACCCATGATGTGGGGTATGATACCTCCATGGCATAAGGTTAATTTTTAAATAATGAGTCTACCCACTTAATTTAGAATTTTTTTATTTTATATCATTGTCATATTATTTATATTAATACCTACTAGGGTGATTATAAAGGTCATAATCTCAGCACAAACAATTGTCGTCTAGAAAGTATCAAGACCTCTAAGCTATATAGCCCAGTATTAAGTAATGGAGGCCGCTGCATTATTATTGCTGAGGGATTTTATGAATGGCAAACAACTGTAAAGTCTAAAATTAAGCAACCATATTATATATACATGCCACAGAATAATAATGATGATGAGGTAGGTAATAATGTACTTCTCATATATATAACTTAGAATATTGTTTTTAAAAAATATTTTATTTGAAATCTGATACCCAAAGGTTACATGTTCTAGATGCATGATTATAATGAAGATAATTACAATGAGATAGTTGGGTGGAAAGGAAATAAGCTCTTACACATGGCTGGTCTATATAATGTATGGCAATGTGACAATAAAATTATATATTCATATTCTATAGTCACTATGGAATCAAATGATACAATGAATTGGCTACATCATAGAATGCCCTCCATTTTAGACAACGAAGAACAAATAAATGTATATAAGCAATTTATTATGATATCAGTGTTACCTTAATGTTTAATTTATCAATAATATCTTATATTTGAATTTTTATTTAGGCTTGGCTTGATATCAACAATGTTGGTGTAGATATGGCACTGGCATATTTAAAACCAATTAAACTCCTCTCCTGGCATCAAGTATCAACACTTGTAAATAATTCAAGAAATAAATCAGCTGATTGTAACAAACGAGTTCTCACCAGTAAAGGAACACAAAAAACTTTGACTGCCTTTTTTAACAAGTCAGAAAAACGAAAATCTGATCAGGATCTGAAAGAAAATATGTGTAAAAAAAATAAACAATAATAGTTTTTTGATTGAAGAATTATTATTTTTTCATTTATTCTTCTCACTATAAAATAATTAACATTAATATTACCACTTGTATCAATTTGTGTTTTTCAAACTAACTAAACACCACATTGCTTCATGAACATTAGTTAATTATAAAGTAAAAAATGTCAGGCTTAACTATGGCTATAATTTTTGGTTTCCCATGATATCCTTGTTTAAAAGATCTATCTTGTACTAATTATTATCCTATTCAGTAATTATATTATCTTAGTTGTCACTGTGCTTGTATAAACTTGTATCACTTTCTTTGAAAATGTAAACATGACAATTATTATTATCTGACTGATCATTATAATTCTATTAGGATAAGTTATATTTATTACAAACATGTTAATCATACATAGTTAAATTGGTGTCTGTCTGCGTTTAGAATGACTACTACATTCCAAGCGTATATAATAACTTATGTAACAAAACCATGTCACAGACTAATTTTCCAAATGGTTAAATCGATATAGATTAGATTTCGACTAGATTTGATTTAATATACAATACTTAAATGTTCAAAACAACTAAAGGTTTGCAGTTTATGTACAGCAAATTTTGTTTTAATTCCAAATACCAGCATCTAGTAGTAGATTTCTATGATATTGCATAATTATCACAAAAATTATAATTCTTTTAGTTTTACTTATCTTTAATAAAGAAGTTTGATGTGATCAAGGCATTTGAAATACATATCTAGTTATTTTCATATTCAAAGTTGTGAATTTTTTTGAAATAAATTTACAACACAAAACTACTAGAAAAACAACAAATTTACAGCTAGATATGACCAAATTAAAGCTCCGATTTTTTTAAACAATTACAAATATTTGTTTTCAAAGTTTTGCACTATAATATATACTATATTATAATAAAGTAATCTTACTGTTAAATATTTTAGTATATTAAACAGTAAGATTACTGGAATATAAAATATCTATATAATGATTCATTAACTATGTTAGACATATCTTAAATCTTTTCTTAAAGATTACACAAAATTATTTTTTTCAAACATTTTCTATTTTAAATTGCTTAAAATCAGCCTCACATCTGATCATTCTATGGTTGTCCAGAAAATCTTTAATAAAACTTTGGACCTCATATTCTTCTGCAAAAAAAGAAAACAATAATAAAAAGATTATCAACTATTATTTTAAAATAACTGGACTTTTAAACAACATTAATAACATAATTTGCCTGACTAATAGAGAGAATTAAAACTTAATTCATTTGGGAATTTATACATGTGTTAATACAAAAAAAAATTATACAGCTAGGTGTCAACATAACAGTAATCATGAATGATAAATATTTATATACAATTTTGTGATTGACAAATTGTATTCATCTTAAACTTACGTGGGTATTTACTGCATTGGTAAATCAGCTTTATTAGATGTTTAGCTAAAGCCTTAAATAAACTTTTTCCTCTAATTCGGCCATTAACATAATATGGAGTTAATATTTTTACAACCCATGGAGCTATTCTTTCTTTACAACTAGTTACAAACTCTGGTGATTCATCTAAGGGTGATACTACACCTTCATCATCACTATCATCACCAAAGAGTTCTCTTAATCTGTCTTTGATCTAAAACAATGAAAAAGGTTGCTTATTTAATAACAATAATATTATATTTAAAACATTACATCTATTTAAGACATACCCTGGCCAGTTTGTTTCTATCACAATCTCTGATCTGATCCAGCAGTTCAAAGAGTTTAACTTTCATAAAATACTCTTCACAGATCCACTTGCTAACATGAGCTTTTTTTGCTTTGGTACCACCCGAATCCTGGGAACTCGTAACATGATTGTTTACTATCATCCCACTTATTAGAGCTAATCTGTCATCAAAACTTTTTGATTCTGAGGTTTGGATTTCTTGTGAGGCACCAGAAGGTTTTGAGGTATTTGCTTGCACATTAGGTAAAGGCACTTTTTTTTCTTCTAAGGATTTACAATCTGTATCAAAGAGAGCACTGTCAAATAAGTCATCATCATTGGAATCACCTTGAAACAACTTTTCCAATTGTAGCATTAACTCATCAGATTCATTGGATTCTGTGACCATGTCAGTATGTTCTTTAGGTGAAGAGTTATTGCATAACTGCACTGGAGCTAGTTTAGAGTCCACATTTTTATATAACTCGGGTTTAACATTTAGATAATTATTATCTACACTTTGAAAATCAGATACATTTTTTGGTGATCCTGAGGATTTCTTTACTTTTTGTTTAAGATTACATATGCACTGACAGTTACAACTATTATTAGGCTTAAGAGCTGTTGTTTGGGTTTTTTTCTCATTTTCAGGTTGATAATGAAGACACTCATACAATTTCTTAAAAAGCAGGCCTTTTTTTGTAGCCTTTTTTAGTTCTTGAACCTAAAATCATATTTTTTTTTATTACTAGGCTTTTATAAATATAAAACAATAATGCAACATGTTATATTTTACCACGTTGTTGATGTTATTTCTGTACAAACTAACTACCATAGCAGTTTGTGCAGCAGACATTTCCATTATTTTAGCACATCGCCAAATTGCGCTAGGAAGGTAAATATTTTTATTAAGAAGTTTTTGATTACTCTCGTAGTTAACTGATAACAATTTTATTAGATATTCCATGTAGTGTTTCCGAACCTAAAAAATATATAATTAATATTTTCCCAAAAAGAATATTTTAGTTAAGATTTATAAAGCTATAATGGTTCATTTACTTTAGATATAAGTAGATGTGGATTAGATTCCATGGAGGGTAAAGGCATTACTGTATGATCATGTTCCATAATCCATTGTTCCACAATGCTATCCGATTCCCATTCTTCCATATTAAAGTTTTATTAGTTATTACTTTACAGGGATTGTAGAAATTTAAAACAAATAAACAAAACCAAACTAACTTCAAAAGCCGGCTATCAAATGTCAAGAGTTAATTTTTTTTATTTAAAAAAAAATACAAAATATAGCTTCGATTTTATACATTCAGCCATCTTTCGGCTTGTATATTTAATTTTACACTCGTTACATCCCCTTCACTCGTATATAATACATTTATTGTTTGTCAACATTAAAATGACATATTAAGTTAATTTATTATATAATATTTTTTTTTTATGGAAGAGGAGAGCAAACGAGCTGGCGGGTCACAGATGACTTGTGATCACCGCCGCCCATGAACTCTTGCAACATCCGCGGATTTACGAGAGTGTTGCCGGCCATGTAGGTAGGAGTAGACGTCTTTTTTGAAGGTATCCATGTCGTACCGATCTGGAAATACCACCGAAGGGAGTTCGTTCCACAAGCGGGTGGAACGTGGAAAAAATGTCCTTAGTAATATATATAAATTATAAATGGAATTTAATTCCTACAAAGAATTAAAATAATTGAATATTAAAAAATATAGAATGTAGCGATTTTATACTCTCAGCCATCCTTTCGGCTCATTTATTTATTTCATTTAATCTAGTGCCTGTGCCCTAATTGCTACAAGTGCTCAATTAGTGCAACTGCAATCTCGTTAATAGAGATTTACTTTTTCGTTTTTATTCACCAACGTTGCGCAACATTTTTGCTGCACCGTTAACCGTTGTCAATGAAGTTATTTTCGTCAACGTTAACGTTCTGGCGATAACGGCAACGCAATACTCCCGCGTTGTCGTTATCACCAGAAACGAAAACGAATTATTACGTTATGTTATGTTATCGTTGCTGGTTGAAAACGGCAACCGTTTTCAGTTAGGTCGTTTTTTGTAAAATCATTTTTTTTTCTTAGATCAGATATGGTTTTGCTAATCTTTATGTATCTTTTGGAAATACATATTGGTTGTCAGTTCGTCCGGACTAACCTCCGAAACCGATTTTTTTGGATTTTATCGGCACATTAATGACTTTGTATGATTGTAACTTGGAATAAGTTACATTTAATTTTGTACTTTTCTAATATTCAGGCCAAAATATTATCTAGATGTAATATATAGTTATACTTAATACGAAAAATATATATTATATTTAATAAAATAAGGATACACGTGAAAATTTCGACAATGTAATAAATTATAAATGTATTACCTAAGTAACATGATTCAAGACTTTTTTATATGGATAGGTAGATAGGTAGTTTTCCTATATACGAATATTAATATATAAACATTTAGAGTTAAAATGATTTACATTCAGTTATAACACATTGATGAAGGGATTTATATTATCACTAGCTATTGCCCGTGATTCTTTATGACTACGATCATGAGCCATATAAATATGTATATTTTTACAGTCTACGTGGACGCAGTCACGGAAAACAGCTATCCCTAATAAAGTAATTTACTAAGTAAGTGTAAAAACCTTTTGGCCTTCATAACAATTATTTTTTTCCTATATAGCGGGTGAATCTGCTAGCTAATTATTGCATAAGAACCTCTCCCCCGCACAAATAAAACGTCAATTTCTTGAAGACGACTATTTTTATTTCAATCAAACATTGATAAGAAACATCTCGACGAGCATAGCTTTCGATTAAACAAAACCGCATTCAATTCCGTCCACGCGTTTGGCCGCAAACAGCTAATTATTGCATAAGAACCTCTTTCCCGCACGAATAAAACGTCAATATCTTGAAGACGACTAATTTTATTTTAGTCAAACATGGATAAGAACCACCTCGACGAGCATAGCTTTCGATTAAAAAAACTGCATTCAAATCCGGTCACGAGTTTGGCCGGAAATTTGCCACGGACAGATACACAGATACACAGATCGACAAGTCTAACTTATCACCCCTATTAACACCCCTCTCTTTAGTCGGGGGTTAAAAATGCAAGTAATTTTCTAAGGCAAATAAACAAATTACGATATCGAATCGTATAGTCTATGTCTTCAATAATTAACTTCGTAAAATAGACACCATCGTCAACGTTCGTACAACGGTCTCCCGACGCAACAACTTCACGCAATAATATTATTTTTATTCCTTTTAGAGGTTCTTTTGTACCGGAGGTTTTTTAAATTTTTAATAAAAAATTTGGTCATATAATTTAAGCTCCTATCAATATAAAGTGAAAGAATGATAAGTGATAACTTTATTAAATACTAGCTGTGCCTACGACTTCGTACGCGTAGATTTCGATTTTGATAAAACGTACCCTTTGTACTTACCAATGTATATAAAAACTATAAACCTTCAAACTAGTAAGCAGTAACGGTACGACAATAAGAGATTGTTAACTTCTTTGTTAACCGATTGTTTTAAAATAACACAAAATATAAAGTGAATCCCATGACAATATATTCCCGAAAACTGCATCCAAATCGATTCATTTGTTTCTGAGATAAGCGTGCACAAAGTTACAGACATACAGACAAAAGGAAAAAACATTGTTTTTGGGTTCTCTTGCTAATATCAAGGTATAAAGTTTTCTTGCTAATATAAAGTATGAATTTTTGAAAATATTTTTTTTTTGTGTTGTGTGCACAACTAAAAAACAAACACTTATCTGTTTGTCTTTTTTTCCAGACAAAGATTTTTAAAATGCTGAAAATAGATTCTGTTAGTTATCATTTCACATTCTGGTTTATTTTTATATTTTCAATATACAAAGACTACTCCTCTACAAATTTATTAAATGTATAGATTAAGGTTTGCATAGTACCTATTAAGGGATTGACATAAATTGACAAAAATTTGTTATTTCTCAACCGATTCAGATGAAATAAACACCAAATGTAAAGTGAATACTGTGATAATATAAACCTGATCGCATTCAAATTGGTTAGGCCGTTTCTAAGATTAGGGTGCACAAACATACAGACAAACTAAAAAACCATTGTTCTGGGTTCACTTGCTCTTATAAAGGCCCCCTATGTTTTATTTTTAATATCTTCCATGTACAGAAAAAGAATAGTGACGATTTTATTATATGTATAGATTTCGAGTGATGACAGATTCCTATTGACATTTGACTGACTGATTGTAATGTTAGCAGTTAGATACATTTCGTTCATTGATTATAAATCGTTTCGATCATCTGTTCTAAGTCATATGCTAAATGGGGGGCCGTCGCCGAGAACCTCCTCGTGTGCCCGTCTGTTTCCCTTGTTGCTCGGATTCGTCCGGTGGCATCGGAAGCGGTACGGGCCGGTGCTCCCTGGGCAACAACGGTTAATGTGATCCTTCGGGTTTGCATTAGCCGTTGGCTAATACTCGGCTGGCGGGCAGGCTGCCTTTCGGGGTGGTCTGTCTGCGAGGTGGGCTCGGGCCTTTTGGCCTGGGCACTGAGGGTGGGAGGGCGCAGGCCCTCTCTACCGGGGACAGCAGCGGGGTCGCCCCTGGTACTTCTTTGTGCGCAGAGTGGACTGTGGGGCGGTCCCGTGGTTGTGTGGGGGGTACGTGGCGGTCTCTTCCTTGCTGAGGGGGAGGCCGTTGCGCTGACAGGGTGATGGCCCGGAATAGTCGTCGTCAGGTACAATAGCGCTTGACGACGATTAGTCCGGGCGAGGTGCCGGCGGAGCTCTTCCTAGGGAGGGCTTCGTTGGGGGGTGGCGGGACGGGACCTCGACCGTTTTCGGACGGGGTCCGGCCCCGGGAGGTTGAGTCGGTTCGGGACACCTTCTTCGTTGAGGGAGTCCTGATTTGGCTCGGCCGGCTTGGGTGGAGGGCAGGGGAGCCCTTCGCCATTCAACAAACCCCGGAGTGGGACGCGCTCAAGTCAACCGGGCGCGTCACTCCATGGAGGTGGTGGCTGCTCACGCGGCCTTCCGTCGGAGCAACGCGGTTGTGTGCGCAAGCGTTCCCGTGGCGCTCCATTACGACGGAGAGGTGTTGACCGTCTGGTTTAGTGAGTAAGAGTATCACATAACCACTTCCATCTTCCCCAGGATGGAGGTGTGTATCCATGAGGATTCCAGACGTTAAAAAAAAAAAAAAAAAAAAAAAAAAAAAAGTCATATGCTAAATAGTTAAATACATACCTATAAATTCCTATAGTATTTTGTTCAATGCATCGCAGTAAAGCTTTGAATTAAAGTATTTTCACATACTTTATTTGCATTCAAAAGTATAAAGTATAATTACCAAAAATAAAGTATAATACTTTATTATAAAGTATGGTTGGCAAGTGGCAACCCTATGTACTATATAATATATTTCTCTACTCTTCTTATTTATTGACTACTATGAACTATCTATTGACTATTGCGAAATGTGAATTGTCTAATGAATAATCATATTCTGTCTGAATTATGTTACTATTTATTTATTTATATAAAGCTGAACCTCATGACAGCCTGTAATGTAAGAAGTTCTCGTGATGTTATCTTAATTTCCCTCGAAATTTTAGAAGCTTTACTTGTCTGTGTAAAAACTTAAATAGTTTTTGTTTTTGTTGTCCAACCTTATTGTTTTTGTTATCTGATGAGTTAATAGCTACTATATTGACCAAAATTATAAAATGGCAAGTGAGGAACATCAAAAACTAGCACAATATGTTAAAAATGTTCATTCATCACTTAGAAAAATGTCTTTACATGTTGGAGCTGAAAAAGCTTGGATAGACCATTGCAATAATACAGAAGTTTTAAATAAATATGCACAATGTATGATAAAATTGGCCACAGAGCACTGGGAACAAATGTCTGATAATAAACACAGCCAAGCATTTTCCCGTATTAAGTGGTCATCTGATTTCTGCCTAGACTATTTTGTAAATACATTTTCTATATTTAATATGAAAGAAGTTGAGATAAGTAAAAAGATTAACATAATTGTAAATGCTGAGGTACCTTTTTGTAAACCATATAAACTTCTGGATGTGGGAAGCTGTTATAACCCATTCAAAAAATATGATTTTCTAGATGTGTTAGCCATAGATCTCTGTCCTGCAAACAATTTTGTTAAACAATGTGATTTTCTGGCTGTTTCTCATGGCAATGAAACAATAGTAATAAATAATGAAGTGACTCAATTAGAAGAGAATAGTTTTGATGTTATTACTTTTTGTTTTCTACTTGAATATATTCCTTCATCCAAACTGAGGATAAAAGCTTGTGAAAACTCATACAAGTTATTGAAAACTGGTGGACTGTTGATCATTAATACACCAGATTCCAAACATGTAGGTGCCAATAGTAGGTTGATGAAATGTTGGAGGTATGCATTGGCTATGCTAGGTTTCTCCAGAATAAAATATGAAAAGTTTAAACACATGCACTGTATGGCATATCGGAAAGCCTTAAACAAAGAAATTGCAGTGAGGTGGGCTATTTTACATAAAGAACCATACATGGATTTTAAAATTGAAATACCTCAAGATTCTATAAATGTTCAATGTGAAGTTGACAATTCTAATAAAGTTCATGTTAATGTGGAAGATTTTGAAGAGTTACCTTTTTGTCACATTTAATTCCTAAGTTATTAAAAACGTTAAAGCAATCCATTTTATTTTTATGATTTTAAAAAAAGTCTTATTATGAGATTACAAAGCAGTCTTTTATGTGTTTACAAGTTTATTTTTAACTATCTTTGATAACTTTTAGTAGTGGGTCTATTAAGGACTTCACTCTTAATCAAATATTATAGTTTAATATTTATTAAATATGTATATGATTTAATATTTTAATTATAGTATTAGATATAGTATAATTTTAGATCTATTACTATTAACTATTAAAAATTAAAATTGTGTTTTTGTCATATTTATCTCTTAAGATTTCTTTAATAATAATTCTACTGTATCATTGTTCTAGTGTTGTAGATCAAAGATGATAATCTCAATGAAAATCAGCAGTCTCCAAATTCTCCTGTCATGGTTCAAATATATTAGTTATATAATACAAGTCCCATTTACATAAAAATACTATTAAATGAAACATTTAAATCAAAGGAGATGCCATTTTTATGCATTTACTTTATTAGCCCTTATAAAATATGTCATATACTTAATAAAAATTAAAGTACTATAGTAATCTGACAATGTCATTATTAATTACAAGAAGTGCAATATGCACAAAGATCAGCATTTTACTTATATACTAAAGTTACGAAGCGCTGCCAAATTTTGCCTTGCGTTTCTCCAATTTCTCTTTCTTCTCTATGTCAGTCATTATAGCAGAAACTGACTGTCCAAACCTCTGAGCTCTTTGCTTTAACTTTTCAAGATTGTCAGATAAGGAACCAGTGTGAGGTGTTGTGGATATGACTTTGCTGTCAGTGTTACCACTAGCAGTATTCTGGTTGAATCTCTGTTTTCTTGCCTCCTTCTTTTGTTCATCTGTAATTTTTAGTGGTAGACCAAACCGCTTAGCACGCATTTCTAATCTAGTCTTTGGATCTATGTCAGCAGTTATTTTTATCTTATTAGTATCAGCTTTAATTGCTGTATCTATTTCAGGTGTGTCAAGTTTTTCAATCTCTTTTTTCTCCTCCTCAGCAGGTTTAGCAGTGTTTGATATAGAAACATTTCGGTTAAGAACAATTTTTTTTGCAACTGCATCTTTATTTTCACTAGTCTTTGTTGTATCAGATGTAATTCTTCGTTTAAGAGTTCTTGGTGGCTTTGACTCGACAACTTCTTTTAGAGGAGACTTTTCTTCTAACACTAGTTCCTCGGTTAGTGTGTCAACCGCTGTATCATCTAGTATATCGTTCTGGCTTTTATCATCTTCATCGTCTAACACTCCATCTGAATCTATTTCATCAGAGTCCAAATTAATGTCTCCATGGTCGTCTTGAGCTATGGCCCCTTGCAATCTTGCTATAAGCTCTGCTTTATCGCCGGCATAGGACAGTCCACGTGATTTTAACTCTTTTCGTAAATCAACTACTTTCATTTTACTTACATCGTTCATGGTAGAATCAGCCATAGTTACTAGTAATTTTTTATTTTAACAGTACGACTTTCGCGGTATTTACTTGTTTATCAACAGATAAATGTAATAAGTTATACCTCAAGAATTAGGAGGAACAGTTTTTAATTGTCGTCTACCAAATTGTTTGACTATTGACATCTGTGATCTGTAATTTGTGTATTGACATTTGGTATACGACAGATAACTAAAAAGAACGCTTCACTTCAAAGTATTTTTCTTTTTTCAAATACAATGTAATATTCCCTTATAACCATAGAATTATTATACATATAGATAGGCTTATAGCACACCCTAATAATTATTATCGTAGTATAAGTAAAAAATAATATAACCTTATTATAAAGTATTAGGAATATAAATTTACTAGGTGTTCTATGAATTAGAAACATTAAAAAATGAAGAAAATGTCATTAAGATTCTAAGTTTGCATGTTAATTTTCTGATATCACATACAATAAGGAAATCATATCTTAATACTCAAGTAATAAAACATAGTTTTAAAAATATTTGTCTGAATCCATGAATTTTGTTCAGTCTATTTTTGAGGTGGTGAATTCTCTAGATGAAGAAATTTAAATGGTATGATTAGGGTGGTATACCCTCTCCACAGATTATTATAGTAATTAATAATTTATGAAGTAGCTATTAGCTACTTATACACGACGAGTGAAAGAGGCGTCAGCATATAAAATAGGGCTGTTGATATTTTTTAAAATATCGAGATTTTAGATATATCGATATTTATAAATATATCAAACCCCGATATATTTTATTTAAAATATTTATTGTAAGTCAGCAAGAAAATTCTTATTTATACAATTGATAGTCCTGTATATTTATTAAACAAATTGGATGCATATACATGATGGTGATTAATTGTTAAGTGCGATGCAAAAATAGTTGTATTTCCGCGTCTTTTATATTTTTGCACGCATAAGTTGTAGAAAACACTTCTTGTATCAACTTTTAATTTAATTAAAAATAATAGAAGAACATCCACATAATAGAAGAATTGGTTAAAGAATTTTGACACGGAACTATTTCTATGAAACTAGATATTCAATTAAATCATTATCTTCATATCAATATACTTGCTTTTACCGCTAAAACAGTAAATTATCATAACCTCTTTTTTAACTTTGCTCAATGTTAACAGTGATATCAATATATAATTTCAATTCGAGACGCGACAAAGATGATATTTCCCACTCCTATAAAGTAGGTACTCCATCTCATAATCTTACTTTACAATGTAGAGGTACATTTTTAAATCTTAAATTTTTATACCTTACACTTTAAAGGTATATCCATACAATATTACTTTTCGTTTTAAGATAAGAAGTAAACTAGGAATAGAGAAAAAACTTAATATAATGTATGTTATAAAGTACAGTATACCAAGTTTACGAGCATTGTATAGATTAATTACTTTTTAAAAATATAATAAAATAAAAATTTGTTTTAAATAAATATCGACCACGATATTTAATTGAAACATCGAACTATCGAATAACGTTTCTAAAAAGTATTAGAAATACACATACATAAAATACTATAAACGACAGCATAAAATATAAATACCTTCGTGGGTGGCCACGTATTTACATATTTGCAGCCATATAACATATTCATTGGATGACAGCACCAATTACTATTAGATTCCGCCTGCGCGTTTTTAACTAAAACCCATAAATGAAAAGAAAATACACAGCAAATCGTACCTAAAAAACCTTATTTTATTATTAAATCGTCGCCATTATAAATTATTTACGATGCTGAAACATTTTAAAGCTGAAAGGTGTTAGTGTAATAATTAGTATAATAGGTTAATGGAATATTAATGTAATAGAGAAATAATTTAACAATTAGAGATATTAGAATACACCTTATAGTGTTAACTACATATTAGATAACTTGTAGGGAATTGGTTAAGGAAAAAAAAAACACAAAATTCAAACAATTGACAAATGCCTAATTTAATTAATAACAAAGACGTAGTAATTAGTGAAATAATTGAAAAACGTGTATTGCAGTTTATAATACTATGATTTTATTCTTATTTTATAAGCTAAAAAGTACTACACATTAATTTTACAACTAGTAGCGTGTAGTTGTGGCACAAGCCTCAAACACATGTACAGCAAAGCTGTGTGGTATTCATACTTTCACATTATAATAATTTATTTTTCTTATGAATAGTTTCACGATCGTTAATCATGAAATTGTTGTTCTGATAGTTTACCCATAAGTAAATATTGACTTCTACAGTTTAAGAATATGAATAAATAATTCGTGTCTACCCTTAGCCAATTCGATTAGTTTATACAAATAAAAAAATACATAGTGGTGTATATTACAAAAACATTTCAGATGTTATATATCACTGGTATAGGTTTAATGATTATATATTAATCTTTATAAATAGGTTTGTGGAGCTATATGATCAGTTAACACATTGTTACAAATTATCAGTTCTTTCTTATAGGTAAGGGTAACACCGAAATAAAATACAATGGTTAATATTATAGAATTTAATTAGGTTACATACAAACATTTTGTAATGTTGGAGTATAATGATGAAACTAATAAGCACTTTGAATAGCTAGTGACAATTTGAGTGTAAGTAGCCTTGACTTTAATTATAAATTCAGAGAGGAGCCACAAGTAAGAAATATAATATAGCATTAGATGTTACATTTATAAAAATACTTGTATCAATTACTTCTATCTACAAATATTCGACAAACATAATCTCATTAAGAAATGTACTCACAATACTGCTTTTGGTGTCTCATTTTTTATTCTAATATCGTAACGGAGACTCCTCTCAAACAATTTAATCATTCACAGTCGTTCCGCGTCTTTAACCCTATATAGTTTAAATCGATAAAAACATTCCATAACTATTAACTATTAAGTATTCTCTATAATAAAGGAAATCACACTGATAATTTGAAAGCCAACAAAACAAACATAAGCATCCACTATAAAGTGTTAGCGAAAAACAACTCAGTAAAACCGGTCTACGGGCGTCACCGGTCCGACCGTAACGTGCGGCGTGCGACGACTCCACACTCACAACGGGTACTCACTGTCGACGGCCGCGACCCGCCCGCGGTCCGCCCTCGGCCCGACATAAATAATAATACATAGACTACCGTAACGCCTAACGAACGAACATCGAACAGTTTGTACCGGGGCGCGGCTCGGCGGCGGCCTGCCTGCGCGGCGCCCGGCGGCCGGCCGCCTGCCCCGCGGGCGGCGGTCAGACGGGGCGCGGGCGCGCGGGCACGGCGGGCGGGTCGGGCGGCGCGGGCACCTTTGTGCGCGGCTGTGGCTTGGCTCGCGGCGCTTGCGCTGTGGGAGGCGGGGGCGCGGGCGCCGGGGGGGGAGCGCGCGGCTCGGGCGGCGGTGGAGGCGCACGCCCCAGGGACGCCAGCATCAGACCGCGGAGCAACGCCGCGCGGGACTCGGCCTCCGCCACGTCGGTGCCGTTCGAAACCCCTTTATCCCAGACATACTTGGTTAATAATTCAAACATTCAAACATAATGTTCGATCAATCTAACATTCTATATTTTTCGACTCATATAACCTCCTATCTAATACTATACGGTGAGAGTTTTATATAAGAGTAATATACCTAGAAATCCAGCAAGGAGGTACTGTGAGTCCGTCTCCGGTTGCGGAGGGGGCTGTGGCGCCGGTTGGGGAGCCGGGGGTGGAGCGCTAGCGGATGACGCCGCGGGCCGTCTAGGCAAGCGCTCCAACTGTTGTCGGGCAGCCTGTTCACAAGGCTAATTTAGTTTGAGCATACTCATTTGACAACTCAATTGTTGTCTTTTGAACATAAAGTATGTCCACCAACCGTGGCCTGCTGCCGCTCCAACTGTAGCTGCATCTGCAGCTGCTGCAGCTGCGAGGGCGTGCCGGGCTGCGCGCCGCGCCTCACGCCCGACAGCTGGGACAGCAGCTCAGCGATGGGGTCGACGACCGCGTCACGCGACGACGGCGACAGCGACGAGATGCCGCCGCTCGTGCTGAACGACATGTTGGCGGACGGGCTTTGAGTTACGACGCTTAGTGTGTATGAAGGTTTAAGTTTAGTCTATTATAAGGACTTTGTAAGTTTTAGAAAATTGTCAAATGTATTACCATTACAGTCATCTATTCAGAGTTTTCCATTATTATTATAACAAAAGAAAAGTCAATCTATATAAATATCAATCATAATATCAACATATTATATGAACACTTTTTGGGTGTAGCTGATCAATAATGTTGTCGTCAAGGTGAAACCATGCCCCACAACTAGTTTGGCAAAAAAAAAGTACTAATACAATACAACATATACTAAACTATTGATTGTATAACATTACAAAATTAATATATTTATTAGTACCTGAACTGCATGTTGGTGCGTCTCGCGCGGCTCACCCCGCGGCCGGAGGGCGGCATGCGGCGCACCCCGCCGTGCCGAATGCCACTGGGCTCATCGTGCAATGGAGTTAAGGATACCATACAATAAATATTATTAATCATAAAAAATATACAATAAATCATTCAGTTTTGGTATACAATTGTCTTAAATCAAAATTAACTTACCTTAATAAGTATTTATTACAATTATTTATCTATCATTATTTTCAAACTACAGTTTAAGTTAGCAGTCAGAAGGAATGGTTTAAATGTTGTTTGATTACATCCAATTTAATTAAACAACATTTAAACCATTCCTTTCTTACAAAAAGCCCTATTCCGAGATATCCGTTTAAGTACAATAATTTAAAATACCATATATTATACAGCTATTAAAAAGGATATCAGAAAAGATATGAGATCTCTGGGTCCAGTTCTGTGTTCGAGAGTGAGATGCCCAGCAAAGTCATCAGTAACAAAGTTTGGTTCCCCGCCCGGCATTGATGCACATACAGGACATACTACCTGTAAATTATTACCAATTATTTATTATAATAAATTAATTTAAAAGAATATTATATATATATATGCATATGTTTTATTACTTAACAAATATTAACCATTAAATAGAGGAAAATATAATAAATGAATAATAAATCATTTTTCATAACATAATTTAAGTAATTTATATTTTTCATATCATTGTCAGGAATCATATATCAAAATAATTAAATCTCACGACAAGAATATGGAATTGGAATAAAATATTCATCAGTTGATTAAATGTTTTTTTTTCGGACAATATTTCTAAGAACGGAAACAAAGGAAATAAGTTGGAATAACCCAGTTAGCTTAAAGATAAGTAATAAATATTGATATTGTAATATAAATTTACATATCTGAGAGAACTGAAATCTTTCAAATCACTGTATTTGAAAGACAAGATTATTTAAAATTTAATTATTAAAATTTAAAGATACATTTTATTCACAATTATCACATGAGTAATATTTTTAACAAGTTGATTAATATTTCTATACAACTGAAATATTGACACTTACAGCTACCGTAGTATCTGCATGTTCTGCAGTGACATGTTCCATGAGAGCTGTGTCGGTGAAACCCATTCGATTGCAAAAGGGGCATGTATATGCCTGAGGCTGTTCAAGAGCCAGAGTCTCTCCGCCATAATATAGGTCTAAAAATAATATTTAATGGTTATAGCATTAAAGTACTGCAAGATACTAAGTCTTTGGTTATTAATAAATCTAATATGTACACAGAAATTCCAGAACTGCTGCTGTTTATGTATTTAAACAACTGAACATATGAATTATTTTTTACTACTGTTTCCAATTGAAATAAAACACTTAACACAATTAATGATTTTAAAATATTATTCAGGAATGATTAATATGAATTTAATCTTGGTAATGAAAATTTATTACTCAACAATTTGAAAAATATGTTGTTTAAAAAGTGTTTTTCTGAAAAGTATTTTATTATTGTTACTTTGATTTGAGATATTTTAGTAAATCTTGTGAATGTACTGTAATAATTTATCAAGGATACAGTGTTATTTCACATATAAAAAATGTAGGCCAAAAGTTTTGTTCAGACAAATACTAATGTAATCTCACCAAAATCACTTCTTGAAAGAATACATTGCATCGGATGCTCTGTTGTATGTTGATTTGTGGTAGCTCCAGACTCATAACAAGCGGCGCACAAGTCGTAGTCGATACAAATCAAACATTTATATCGTCGTCCTCTAAAGTTATTTTTCAAACAAGAATCACAGCTGACTCCTGAAATTGTCAATATGTAATTATTAGCGTTTTCTGCGTAAGATTACTCGAAATAAAATGAATATTACAGCTCAAACTTTCTAGAAAATGATGGATGAAAATGTTTATGTATTTCGCAAATAAATCTACAGTGACAAAAGCATCGCACAAATTTTGATTATCATTACCCACCTTCATGGCGATTCATTTTCGCCACAAAATGTCGCCGAGATATTCACTTCTTGGCACCAGAATTACTGCTACTGTTTGAGGTATTTATATTACTATTCTAAAATAAGTAGCACAACATATAATACACTAAAATACAAGATTTTTAACAAAAATTTCCAAGCAAACCTAACCCAACCAGGCCATAATGACGTCACATAATGGCCGTGTGTTGTCTGTTTAGAAAATAATTACAAATCACGATTGTGACTACAGCGTAAAAATACGAGCAACTTTACACGAGATAGCGAATATATTGATCTCGCTTAATAACCAAATCTTTCATTCACAAAACTGAATACAAATTTCAACCAAAATTCATCGTTCATTTCAAAGTATAGGAAAAAAACTAAAAACCTGGCCAAGTGCGAGACGCCCTGGCGCTCGAAGGGATCCGTACCATTATTTATAAAAACGGCAAAAAAATCACGTTGAATGGGAGCCCCCTTAAATATTTATTTTATTTTGTTTTAGTATTTGTTATTAGAGCGGCAACTAAAATACATCATGTATGAAAATTTAAACTGTCTACAGCAAAGTCCTAGTAGTAGGGTTCTGTTTTTACCCTTTGAAATTAACCGTAACAAACAGACTAACAGACATAAACATAAAAAAATAAAAATATGTAACTACTGTACATACTTTAACAAGCAATTAGTGAATAAACATTTATTAAAAATAAGTCTAAATCATAATTTGAAATTATAAACAGAGACTTCAATTTTATTAAATGTATAGATTATAATTAATACACTTTTATAGGTGCATTGAACACCATAACTTGTAAATATTTTCTAACTTTTAACATTATTATTATATACCGTAAAGTGGTCCTACTTTGCTCCTGCAGTGGTAATTTTGCTCCAATTTCAAAAAAAGATTTACTATCTTCTGTCTCTAATTCATTTTAAGTTATTTGTAAATTTCAAAAGGAATCGGTAGAAATAATGTTATATTGGCAGCACTGATATCTTTTTTTTTTGCCTCGCCATTTTTTTAATCTGTTAGAGCCTAGAGGTTGATGTTATGTGATGCAGTGTAATTTGAAAAATAAAAGTTTGGGTAAATCCATGTCCATCGTTTATTTGAACCAGAGAATTGAGGTAAGAATGGTTTAATATAGTTGTACATCTAATTATTTATGTGTAATCGATACTATTTCATCGTTTTACACACTAATATTAAAACCTAACCTCTTCTACGTGCAAGGTCCTAACTCCTACTATGCACCACAGGTTGGGGTAATTTTGCTCCGGAGCAAAGATACCCCAACATATTATTACATATTACTATACGAAAATTATTTTCATATTATTTCGACAGTTAACGCTTTTTTCATTTAGTTTATTGAGTTAATTGTGTTTTTTTTGTTAGATAACATCATGCCAAGAAATTACAAAAGAAAATTACAAAAAGTACGACAGGTTGACGTTGCTCGACAGTTGAACCTTAGCCGATTCTCAGTTCGACGAATATACCAACGGTTCCTTGAGACTGGTGGCTATACTCGAAGACGTGGATCCGGAAGAAAACGCTGCACGTTACAAAGGGACGACCGCTTCGTTGTTTCCACATCCTTGCGGCACCGCTTCAGCAATGCTGTTGAGTTGCAACAAGAGCTCCGATCAGCTTGCAGAACGTCTGTGAGTGTTTCTACGATTAGAAGAAGACTGAAAGAAAAGGAATTGAGAGCTCACAGACCTGCTAGGGGCCCAAAATTGACCGTGCAGCATCGAAGAGAGCGGTTACGATTTGCCCAGGAGCATGTCAACTGGACGAGTGAACAGTGGAAAGCCGTTCTCTTCACCGATGAGACACGAGTATGTCTTTTCTGCAACGACAGACGCAGAAGAGTATACCGAAGACGAGGAGAGCGATTTGCCCAGGCTTGCATAGAGGAATCCGTCGAATACCGAGGTGGTTCCTGTATGTTCTGGGGTGGCATATCCGTCGAAGGGAAAACGGAGCTTGTGTGCGTCTCTCGGACTGGTGGTGGTCGCGGGCAAGGGTCGCTGAATGCTCGGCGGTACATAATGGAGATCTTACAAGACCATGTGGTTCCGTATGCTGGTTTTGTTGGCGATGGGTCCATGTTAATGCATGATAACGCCCGTTGCCACACTGCGTTTGCTGTGCGGGACTATTTGGAAGAGGTTGAGATCCCTGTTATGCAGTGGCCAGCACGAAGTCCAGACCTGAACCCGATCGAGCATCTCTGGGACGATGTAAAGAGGCACGTACGAGCACGAGATCCTGCTCCCACCACTCTACAAGAGCTCCAGGATGCCGTGAAAGACGAATGGGACAACATACCCCAAGCAAGAGTGGTGACCCTCGTGAGCTCCATGAAGGATCGGCTGGAAGCTACCATCACAGCAAGGGGTGGAAACACTAGATTGTAAGGCCTTATTTGTAATTTTTTATGATGTTATTAATTTTATTTTTTGTCACTTTGTCATGTTTTAAGTTTTTTGTTATTAAAGAATTAAAATGCATACACATGTTTTTTATTTTCTAATAGGCAATTGAATTACCTTTCCAATGATATCCTACAATCATATCCTTACAATTCACAAAGTTTGAGTAAAATTATTTTGAAGTTGCTTTTTTAAAAGGTGCGATTTTTGTGACGCCGAGTGTATATTAAAACGTTATAGAATTATACTACTGGAATACTATAGACCAAGAATGACACTTGCAATATAAATTCAAATATGTGTTTTAAAGTGAAACGTCTCTATACAGTTTTACTCATAACAAATTTGGAGCAAATTTTGGGGCAAAGTAGGACCACTTTACGGTACTTGATACTTAGTCTATGCAGGGATGTAACGAAGCTAATTTTATTGAAATCGAAGTCAGAGTTGGAGTTTTTAAATTAGACTTATCGGAGTCGGATCTGGATTCAGAGGCAGTTTCAGAAATAGTGGCAGAAGAAAGATGTTTTATTAAGGAACAAAAAGAAGCATTATTCAGTCATATTTAAAATTTTAATTGAAAATTAATAGTTTTACAAAATCAAAATAAAAACTAACTTTTTTTCAATAACAGTTAACAAATTATTATATATCAAATAAATTTACTCCAAGAGTAGAATATTATATTTAATAAACAAAAGCTTCTCTATATCGATTACTTAACGAGACTACTAAACAACGTTTTAGATAAAACGGTTTGGACATTTCAGCTTCTGCTGGTAAATACATTCTTGTCCGTTTTTCTGCAGACACGTCAATATTTTCAGCGTCATTCTTAGACGTGTATGTGTATATTAAGTAATGTCCTTAATTCAGTTTCGATATTGACTCACTTAGGGATAGGCATGTATGTGATGAGCATAGATGTGTGTAGTTCTGGGTTTGGTCGTTTATTAAATGAATTTGCAGTATTTATAACTAGCTTTTGCCCGCGACTTCGTTCGCGTGGACTTCAGGTTCGTCAAGTCTAGTCTAGTAATAAGTAAGAAATACGGTAACTAAGCACTGCAGAGCCCTAATCATAGGCCTATAGGTAGCTACTGCAGTATGCTCCTATAAACTACATTTAACGATCTTTTTCCTTCAGCATAATTATAGAGATAAACATATACCATCACGGACTTTTTTGTAGACCTTTTTAAGTTGTACAATACTGTAGTAAATTGTTTTGATCTATCTTGTAGGATTCAGTCAGTGTTTTTTTTACGACCTCACATTAAAAACCTCAATAATTGTAGCCTATGTGTTATTCTGATGTATAAGCTATAGCCTATGTGTTATTCTGATGTATAAGCTATAGCCTATGTGTTATTCTGATGTATAAGCTATATTGTGGTAAAGTTTCATTCAAATCCATTCAGTAGTTTTAACGTGAAAGAGTAACAAACATCCATACATCCATACTTACAAACTTTCGCCTTTATAATAGTATATAGTATAGTAGTAGGATGTGTATTTCTATGTATTTATATCGTTGTCTAACACCCTTGACACAAGCAAATAATTTGCTTACTTAGGGGTTAAATCAGTTTGTGTAATTTGTCCTGATATTATTATTATTATTATTATATTATTATTAAAAATTTCGAAATATTGAAAGCTGGTGATCGATAATAGATTTTATTATAGTTTTTTTTCTGGCTTCTATTATGTATAGTCACGGTAATAGGTAGTTTGGTAACTACTTTTCCGGAGATTATTGTGATATATTAATCATTCGTTCCAACATATAAAATGGTACATATTATAATCAACTGCGCTGCGCTGCATCAACCGCCTAGTTGGTCGAGTGGTTGGCGCAGACGCCTAACGTGTCACGGTGTAATGGGGCTCGGGTTCGATTCCCGGCGGAGACAGACATTTATGTGATGAGCATAGATGTCTGTGTTTCTGGGTTTGGTCGTTTATTAAATATATTCTCAGTATTTATATGTGTATTTCTATGTATTTGTATCGTTGTCTAACACCCTTAACACAAGCAAATAATTTGCTTACTTAGGGGTTAGATTAATGTGTGTAATTTGTTTTGATATTATTACTATTATTATAATAAATAAAATAAATTCAAATTGCCTTTATTTACGAATAAATTTTAAACATTTTTAGATATAAAGTCTACAGATGTTGTAGTTAACTATTAAACTATTAAGTAAACTATTACTCTTAAACATAGACATCGGATTATGTTTTCCTTAGTGAGATCCCATGTTTGGCATCAATATATGATCGTGAGAAGAAATGATGAGTTTAAATATACTTTTTATTATTGACCATTTAGGGATGGATTTTTTAGGATTGTTCTTAAGCATCAATACCTTTTCCAGGATTATTTAATTCTGTTTTGTAATTCTTTAGCAGTAAACTGCTTTGTGGGGATGATTTGGCCAAGGTATGTGTACTCATCCGCGTAATCTATAGTATCACTATTTATAAAGATGAATAATTTTGTACTGCTGTTCATCAATTTAGTCTTTGAGGTGTTTATGTGTTAGCCCTACTGCTTTTATTGACTAGTCATGATAGCATTTTTTGTACATTGTTCACGACATTGGTCACTAAAATGAGATCAACAGCAAATCTCAGGTGATTAAAAATAAATCAATAATTTTAACTAATTAACAATAATAGTGTTTGATTAAATTATTTTTATACATGCAATAAATTATATATTCGAATACAAAATCAAGATTAAGTAATATCGATTTTGTGGTTAATTAAATTTTCAACGTCTAACTTCAACATGAAGGCACACTTTTGAATCGAATATTTCGCGGTGAGTGCGAAAGCGATCCCGTAGTTTAGTGAGTAGGAGTTATGACCGTCAGGTTTAGTGAGTAGGAGTCTCTAATTATTTTTTTTTTATATGATCTAGGGCAATGCTTGACTACATTCCACCTGATGGTAAGTGGAATGTAGTCTTAGATGGTAAGGCGCATTGCCCTAGCAACCTATTCACTCTTCTCTTGAAGACACCTACATTATATTTGGCCGGAAATACCGACGCAGGTAAATTGTTCCAATCCTTCGCTGTACGCACTAAAAATGAGGAAGCAAAGCGCTTTGTTCGGACAGATGGAATGTTCAAAACAAAAGGATGAAAACCTGCCGTGCGTCGGGACGTCCGGTGCACTCACCAATTCCTGCGCACACTCACCAAAATGTATCATCCTATAGAATACTGAGAGGCTATCAATCCTACGCCTGTGTTCAAGGCTTTGGAGGTCAGCTTCGACCAATTCGGGATCGCCTATAAGCCTCTTTGCTCGCCTCTCAATTGAGTCCAGAACCGCAAGATGAGACTTTGCGGCACCAGCAAATATGTGACCACAGTACTATACATACGACCGGATCTGTGCTTTGTATAAAACGAGAAGCTGTCCCGGTTTAAAGTACCGCCGAACCTTCGCAAGAACGGCAAGCTTTGCTGCTGCTGCTCTTGCTCTGGACTCAATGAACCGACCAAAGTTGGGGTTCGAGGAAATCTCTAAGCCTAACAACTGAAGCCGGTCACTGTATTCCAAGGATACATTCTGGAAAGTAGGAGCCAAGGTGAAAAGGCTCTCTTTGGCAATGAACAGACACGTCTGCGTTTTGGTGGCGTTGAACTTGACAAGATTGGCATTGCTCCATGCGGAGACTGCCTGAAGTTTGTCATTCAAACGTTGCACCATGGCTTCTCTTTCAGACTGTACTTGATCTCGACTAGCCCGAGTACTCAGCAGATATCTTTCTACAACTGTGCTGTCGTCTGCATACCCATAGATACCGGGCTTCAACAAATCGTTAATGTCCAGCAGAAAAAGAGTTGCAGAAAGAACGGACCCCTGAGGCACTCCGGCATTTATTGTCAAGGGTTCCGAGGAACACCCGTCGACAACTACTCGGAGAGATCTCTGGTTCAAAAAGTCCGTTATCCAGCCGATCAGACCAGGAGATATACCGTACGCTGAAAGCTTGCTTACAAGGCTCGCATTATTACAGGCCAGACCCTGTCAAATGCCCTCGAGACGTCCAGAGAGATGGCGACCGCTCCGTTCTTCTCGATTGCCTCGCCTAAAATGTGTGTAGCATACACTAGGAGGTCCCCAGTAGACCTATTGCGCCGAAACCCGTACTATCGGTCACTGAGGAGATCGTTACCTTCTAGGTATGCTAGTAGGCGCGAGTTCAATACACGCTCCATAATCTTGCAGAGTATGGAGGTGATTGAAATCGGTCTGTAATTGACAGGGTCGGCACGGCTGCCTTTTTTGGGCACGGGTTGCACATTAGCAAGATTCCAAGATTTCGGCACTATTTCAGTCATGAAAGAGAGACGATACAGACGTGTCAGTACAGGAGACAACTCAGCTGCGCATGTCTTGAGCAGAATGGCTGGTATACCATCAGGACCACTGGCTTTATTCACATCTAAATGACACAATGTTCTCCATACCTCTTTGTTAGTGATGCGGATTTCAGGCATCGAAATACCGCAGTGAGGAAGATGTGCTGGAGAAGCATTGCCAGTATCTAGATGCGAATTATCAGCAAACAGAGAAGCAAATACATTCGCTTTCTCTGTTGCTGTAAGGGTTAGGGATCCATCCGGGCTTCAGCAGAGCAGGCAGTGAGGGTTGGCAGAAATTCGACTCGATCGCTTTCGCAAGAGACCAGAAAGCTCTACTGCCAGTTGGTCTGACAGAGAGCTTTTCGCCATTCTTAGCGATTCGATCGAGACGAGCCTTCCGCAATGTCTTTTTGTAGGACTTGGCAGCTAGGTTACAGGCTCTATTCTTTGTACTTACATCCGGAGTTTTGCGGCTTCGAGCATCAGCCAAAATGAAATATGCCGAATGTTTTCGGTCTTGAGCATAACCACATTCGGCATTAAACCGTGGGCGAGCTTTACCACCGATGGGTACGTCAGCAAAAGGAATAAAATACTCCATTGCCTGATGCACCACATCTTTTATAGCATCCGCGCAACTCGACGGATCCAAAGAAGAGAAGCAGACCTGCCGCCAAGGATAAGATGCAAAAAAGTGCCGCATCTCATCCCAATCTGCTGACTTGTATTTCCATACTCGCCTAACACCACGAGGCTCGAAAGCTGGTGGGGAATATGTAAATACAGATTTCACCAGACAGTGATCAGAGGTTCCCAAGGGGGAGGTAACCTCTACACGATACCTGTCCGGATCAGTTGTCAGCAGAAGGTCCAGGCAATTGGCTGTATGGCTTACCACATCTGGTATCCATGTCGCTTGATTCACCAGCTGAAAGAGGTCCAAGGACAACGCAAAGTTCCGGGCTTCTCTTCCAGCATGGTCGGTTTTCTGGTAAAGGAACAGCCAGTCTTGATGACAGGCATTAAAGTCCCCCAGAAAGACGAGCTGCGCCGAAGGGTACTGATACAGAGCCATATCTGCAGCCTCACTGAGATACTCAAATAAACGAGTTGTCTCCTCGTCGTTTTCTGTGTCCACTAAAATCCATAGGGAAGAAAAAGTGGGGACTTCAAAGTGACAGAGACGCTGAATACACAGGTCGTTCCGCGCGTACACACTGACTCTGGCCTGTGAGCGAAAGTTGTGCTCTAACGAGTAACCGGGATAATCCAAGTATGCAGCGCTTAAAGGACATTGTATCTGCGTCTCCGTTAAAAAGAGCAAGTGCGGCTGCTCCGTCTCCAGGTGGTGGTGGACAGCTAAAAGATTTGAGTGCAAACCCCTTATATTAGTGAGGTGCACTTTATATGAGGAGGAGTGCAACCGCTGTGTCAATTTGTTCCTTTTTTTTAACTTTTTCATAAAAAAAATAAATATGAAAGTGAATAGGGATGGGAAATGGCAGTTGAACGAGGCGGAACGTATCGAACCCAACGTCAAAATTGGTGATGTCTTGCCACTGGGAGGCTAGCCTGGCGACTGCGGGGACGCCCGAACCCCCCCAGGGATCGCTATCGGGCCTCCCACCCACCAGTGGTGGCTAACCGGTTCGCCGACGTACCGCAGCTGTTCAGACCCATTTCCCATAAACGGCTTCATCGATCAACGAGCCGGAACACGACTAGGTCGCTTTGCGGCACGACTTTGCCCGATGGGTGGTAAGTTTGCCGGCGACCCGATATTATGGTCTACCACCAAGAAATAACCACCTCCATCATCCCCTGGATGGAGGTGTGTATCCATGAGGATTGCTGATCTTAAAAAAAAAGTACAGTAGACAGTAGAGTTGGATCTATTTTGGAATTATTAATTTGCGTCGGTTCGTTTTTTACATTTTAATTAAACAAGGATTTGTTTTCTTCATCATAATCTTACAGTGTTTCCACACATCGTTTTAATAGATGTACCACTGACATCAGGCATACCGCTAAGTTTTATTGTTTATAACATATAAGATCCAGAAACGCAAATAAAAAATCCTATTCCATCAAAATATCCTTATTTTTTCCTGAAGGCATACATGAGACCTTGTCTCTTGTCCACCTACCGTCAAATGTCAGTTAAATACTTAATATTTTACAATAAATGTTATCCTTTTCAAATCGTCATTTATGGATGTTCGTCAGCCTAAACAACGACATGTTTTGCTAATGTTGAATATAATGGCAACAAATATATTCAATAAAAACAATTTATCCTTAACTGATTATTCGGGCTAATAACTTGTGTAATTCGCCAAAGTCCAACGTCTTCCACGAAATTTAAGGGCAATTGCAAAGCAATCATTCCAGGAATCAATCTGTTAATTTTGATTCATTTTGAACTAGAACTTTAAAACTTTTCATTCTTCATCAAAATTTATTTTGAACCCCCAACTCAAAAGAGGGGTGTTATAAGTTTGTCCTGTGTACCTGTGTATCTGCGTGTCTGTCTGTGGCAATGTAGCAGCCAAATGCGTAGACGGATTAGATTGCGGTTTTTTAAAATCGAAATCCTGGTTCGTCGAGATAGTTCTCAGTTCGATATCGAAACAGTCGTCTCCAAGATATTGAGGTTTTATTGGTGAGGGTAAAAGGTTCTTATTGCAATATTGATAGAAATACTTAAGCAAGTGAAAAATTGTGTGTCCGTAGGTTTATTTAGTATAATAATGAAACAGTATCATACCTTTAAAAAGCAGACAAAAAAAATTAAAAACCCCCGATACAAAAAGACTTCTAAAAAGAATAAAAACAATATTATTATGTAATTATTGAACCGGGGACCGCTTAATGAAGGAAGAAAAAAATAAAATGCAAGTAAGTTACCAAGGCAAATAAAGAAATTACGATATCGAATCGTAAGTCTAAGTCCTCGTAACTTCGTAAAATAGACACCATCGTCAAGGTACGTACAACGGTGCCCCGACGCAACGACTTCAATAAGTATTTTAATATTTAAATTTTTTTTTAGAGTAATTTGTTTTTGGCCTTTTGAAGAGACGTCGAAGGCTGCAATGTATCTTTCGTTTCGGCTTATAATTTGATTAATTCTTCGTATTCAGTGTCTTGCACAGTCTTTAAATGACTTTTTAACTAAGTGGTCGTTCTTCCCTTTCTTGAATAAGTCTTCATACACACGGTATCTTCGTTTTTGCATCTGAACAAATTTCAGTAAAGTACTTCCAAATAACACTTGAATTTGGTTTCACTACAGACTACTTAAAAACTAAGCCCAAATAACAAAACAAATGGCCATAATTCGTGTCAAGTGCGTAAAAATAAATAATCGACGATAGGATGCCATACTGTATATTAATTCTATGTAGGACGCACGTCGCGGGGAAGTATAACCCGGCGTGACATGTATGAACTGTTAGGCTACCATCGCTATTTGCTATGCTCCGATACAAAAGTTTCGAAACCGAAGTTAAATTAATGATTGAGAGTAACGACTTATTGGAGTTGGAGTCCAAGCTTTGTAACATCCCATTTAAAATCAAATCCATATCCCAAATCCATTATCAGTTTTACTTAAATAAAGAGTTAAATAAAGAAAATATTATCAATGGTCAAATCACAAAACCTGCAATAATAAAGCATTGAATCTCACACCACTTGATCTGAAGGCAATATCATATCATATTTAATTTTTTTAAATAAATAAGTAAATGTTTTTTTAAATTAACATTGTATAGAATTAATAGCTTACAACCACCTTATTTTATTTTTATTTTAATATTTATGTACACACAGAATACATATCAGATACACTTATTCAAACAAACAATCGTACAAAGGCACTGCTTATTTCAAAATGAAATTTCTTCCAGCAGACCTGTGAAAGGAGAGTACAACAATGAATAACACTAAGTGTGCGCACCATATGACAATAAAAAAAAATAATAAAACTAATAAAAAAGAAAAAATAATAATAATAACAAAACACAAAAATAAGTTTTAAAGTGAGCAAAAGCAATTACAAATGATTACAAAAATTCTATCTAAAACAAAAAAATAATAATAATTAATAAATAATAACATAAAATATAAGCATACAAACTCTAAATATAAATCTACATGGACAGATAATGTTCAATCACTCGTTTTTTAAAGATAGATACAGTTTTAGATGATCTTATAGCGTATGGAATTGTGTTCCACAGCCTCACTGCTTGAACCGTGAAAGAATGAGAGTAAATTTTACTTTTATTTATGGGGAATTTAAGATTTGAACGAAGGTGCGGCCTACAAGTAGATTCAGAATCATGAACAAAAGAGAAGCGTTTGCGCAAATAATCTGGAAAGGTTGGATTGTAGAGAATATTGTAAAGAAGACATAAAATGCGAGTATTTCTGCGAAAGCGAATTGGTAGCCATTTGAGCTGTTTTCGAAAATTAGAAACATGGTCATACTTTTTTAATCCAAAAATAAAACGGATACAGAGATTTTGTAGACGTTCAAGTTTATTGAGAAGTTCCTCCGTGACATCCAAGTAACAAGTATCTGCGTAGTCGATAATGGGTTGAATGAGAGTTTGAGTAAGAGATATCTTAGTTTTTAAAGGCAAAAAGTTTTGTAGACACTTAAGCGAATGAAATGCATATTGCACCTTGCGGCTTACCTTATTAACTTGGGAATCCCAAGACAATGAAGAGTTCATAATGATTCCTAAGTTTTTGACAGAATTAGAGTATTTAATCAGAGTATCATTAAGAAATTTTGCTGATGATACCTCACTTATTTTTAAAGTTGATCGTAATAAACCTAATTTTGACAAAGTTAACTGTGCTCTGTCACGTGTTCTTCATTGGTTTGAAATTAATAATTTGGTATTAAATACTAAGAAAACTAAATGCATGGAATTTACATTTCCTAATGTAAAAAGTCGGGATTGTAGTTTATTCCTTAACAATGAAGTGTTAGAACTGACTGACTCGACAACTTTCTTAGGTATAACTTTAGATAAAAAGCTCCAGTGGAACCCCCATCTCTCGACACTCGCAAGCAAACTTAGCTCAGCCGTCTTTGCAATTAAAAAAGTAAGACAATTAACAGACGCTAATACGGCTCGACTCGTTTATTTTAGTTATTTTCATAGTATATTGTCTTACGGTATCTTACTATGGGGCAGCGCTGCCGAAATTAATTCTATATTTATTTTACAAAAACGAGCTATACGGGCTATTTGTAACTTAAAAGCTAGAGACTCCCTAAGAGAAGTTTTTAAAGAAATCGGTATTCTTACGGTCGCTTCTCAATATATTTTTAATAACTTACTATATATACGCCAAAATTTAAATGACTATAAAAAAAACAGCGACAGACATACTATCAATACAAGAAATAAAAATAGGCTTGTAACGCCTAAATTTAGACTTCAAAAAGTTAAGAAATCCTTCATGGGCTTGAGTATACGCATATATAATAAGGTTCCACAAGATATCTTAGATCTTCCTTTTCTTGGTTTCAAACCTAAAATTAAAAGTATATTATTAAATAAATCTTACTATAACATTCAAGAGTTTTTGGTTGATCGAAATGTGTGGAACTTGGGTCATTGTATCATAAATCTTGGGTCATAAATCTGTATTGTATTGCGAATAGCTAGTAATCTCCGCAATTTGTTTTTTGTTGTAAATTAATTTTTGATTTATCGACCTTCTGCATCACACCGATTCCTTAGAAGTCACTACTTGCGGTAGCATCGGGAGTCGGGTTGCCTCCCTCCCTCAAATATGTGCGAAGGGGGTGATGGCTGGCTCTTGTGTTATGCTCGTGAACGGGTGCTGCTTGCGGTGACTGGTTGTGTGGCGGGCCGAAGATTTGTGTATATATATGTATATATATCTATATATATATATGTATTTACTGTTATTATTATTTAATTTTCGTTGCCTGAAATCATTGGGCTTCTTTTCCGATTGATTGCGACGGTTCTAGTTGTTCCAAAATTGCATTTAAGTTTATAAAATAAATAAAATTGACTCATTTGCAGGGTTGATGTTATAATTTATAAGTCAAACATTGTTAAATTTTATTTAAAAAGAGCAACTGTTGAGTTTCTGGCCAGCTCTTCTCAGCAGAACAGCATTCCGAGCTGGTGGTAGCTTACTCACAGACTGACTATACTGACCAATTTAATGTAATTGACGATTCAAAAGTGCGTGTAAATGCCTACTTGAATAAAGATATTTTGAATTTGAATTTGAATTTGAAAAATAAAGGAGCAAGAAAAGGTAACGAGTTCAGTTGATGTCGCGTGCATAAAACTAACGCCTGAGTTTTAACCGGATTAAGTACTAGTCCATAAGATCTAGACCAACAATTAATCTGTTCAAGATCTAAATTAATTGCAGCTATAGCCTGGTCAGCATCAGCTATAGCAAAATGCCGGTACAGGTTATTGCTTCCTGATTGGTAATGACATGTTCATTATACGAAAAATCAGGCAGAAAGGTTACGTAAATTTTCTCTGCACTTAAACTAATGGGTTAAAACCAAATGATCCATCAGGAGACATATATGCATATATGTTTTAGCAGAATGTTGCTTAATGTTCAGCAACTGATAAAAATTTTATTAGGTGCTGTAATTCTATAAGATATGTATTCTGTGATCAGTATTACTAAAAAAGGTTCCAAAATTATGAAGCATGTCTATCATAGTATAAAGATAGATTCAGTTCGGAGTTCTGGATGAGATAGAATAGCATCACACAAGTTGAATTAGTTTTTTTTCCCAGCGTTGAAATGATTTTTTACGGTAACTTTGTGTACAGTAAAAGTTAGTATTCCTTTTCTCTACCGGCCATAAGAAAGTCAAGCAAACAATGTCAGTTGTCATGTCAAATAACATTTACCAATTGTCAAAGCAAGAGTCAGCAATAGCAAAATATTAATTGTTCACATTTTACATTTTAACAGTCTTGAATCTTGATATATTGAAAGTGGTTAATTGGCGATTCGCATTGTGGTGGACTTTTCTTTAAACATCATTTATGTTTTAAATACCTTTAACGTATTGATAAAGATTTTAAAAGAATAAAGTAATACTAAACAATTTAAAGACCCCAAACTCACTATTCATTGACGGTATTTAGCGCGGGAAATCATATTGGAATGAAAAAATATTTTAGGTGTTATTGTCGTTTGGAATTCAATTAATTTTTAAACTAACTGAAAAATGGCCGATGCATTAGAACATTTAGTAGTAGATGGCAATGAAGTGCTCGAAATAAAACTAGGTACATAACGTAACGTATAACTCCTTTATTTCAATTGTAATTTTTAAATTTTAAATCTTTATTGCCTTTTTGCTTTTTAGTTTTTCATTTTGCTATTTTACGTTGCAGTAAGGACCTTAGAAGATTTAGATGACGATGAAACAACATTTGGTCCTGATATGTGTCATCAAGTTTTTGGTGAAAATGAAAATATTTTTGGTTACACAGATTTGAGAATTAAACTTTACTATAGTGCAGCTAGTCTTCAAACATATCTCGGTATTTTATATTCTGATAAGGTAGGTGCATTTTAACTTCTATAAAAGGAATTCTATCTTTGTTAGGCTAGCTACCAATTAAAAATTATTATTGCAGATAGATCCTAAAAATTCTGGAGGTCTAAAACCAGATGATATTGAAGGAGCGTTAAAAAAAGTACTGGCTCCAGGCTATGCCACTAATTTAGATGTTTTTGTGTCAATATTAGAAAAAGATAAAACTTTTAAGCCACATGGTGAACTTATTCATACATTTACAATAATTCCTTGTGAGTATTTCATAATATTATTAATTAATAGAACTATAATAATTTCATTCAAAATACATGGAAAAGGTTAAATTGTGTTAATAAATTGTTTATTTATTATTTTTTGACAATTAATAAATTATTTTTTTGACAATTAATTAAGTTATAAATAATATTTTTCTAGGTGATGGTGAAGAAAATAGAACATTTGAAGTGTATCATTGTGAGGTATCGACACCTGGCTTCCTTTCATTTCATGAACGCTTACAAACTTTTTTACTCTGGTATGTGGATGCTGCATCCTTCATTGATGTAGATGATGACCAGTGGACCTTCTTTACAGTGTAAGTACTTAACAACAATAATTATTATTAAATTATTTTAAAATGTTTATGATCGTGTAATAATGCCAACATTCAATCCCCCAGTTTTGAGAAATACCGCAATAGCGTGGGTGACTACCGTTATTCAGTGGCTGGCTATGCAACGGTCTTTCGTTATTATGCCTACCCAAAGAACACACGGCCGCGAGTGTCACAAGTACTCACACTGCCACCATTCCAAAAGCTCGGGATCTGTGCTAATCTGATGCAGGTAAACTTTACATACACAACGTAAGATTTATATTGTAAGCTATCAATTCAAAAACCCCATTCAAACTTTTTTAACAATTTGATTAGGATATTATTTTTCTTCATGCCACATTAAAAAGCTTAATTTAGAAACATATTTCATTATAATTTATGCCTTTTAAGCCGTTGTTATTTATATTTCAGGCTATCTTTTCCCATTTCATGGTACTGCCAGAAGTAGTGGACATAACAGTAGAAGATCCTTCCCAAAACTTTCAGAGAATAAGAGATTTTGTAGATGTAAAGAATTGTGAAACTCTGTCTGCGTTCCAACCTTTAAAACTTTTACAAGGGTAGGTTAAATGTATTAATAGTAATTTCAGTTTATATATGATTTGATTGGTCTACCAGGCTGGTACCAGCATATAGGCTTGAACCAGCTATAATGGCATGGTTTAGTATTGTGGGAGGGACAGCTGGATGTTAGCAAACCCCTCACTCCCTCTCAGTCCAAATGTTTTATGTTAAATATCTGATTCATTTAAATGTTTAATCTCCATATAAAAATATGTTTTAGTTTTAATTAATAAAACTTGATTTTTTTAATTACTCATGGAATTTGAATTTAATCAAGAAACTATATTTTTATAATATTTAGTTCTATTGTAGACTTTTAGATTTTAATTCTCGTTCTTGTTTCAGTTTCTCTCCCGAAATGGCAAACCAGGCGCGTAACAAATTTAAAATCAACAAAAAACAGGCGCGTCGCGTTTATGAAATATTACGTCTTAAGAACACCAACACTTCTGACAAGGCTGCTTATTTAGAATATAGACTGGACGTTAAAAACAGACTGAATGCACCTTTTCAGGTATATCTTTATGGCTTATAATAATCTATTATCATGGCATTTACTACCATCGGCACTTATGTACAAGAAACTTTCACAAAAGCAGTTATACATAATATAGTATTGAATTCGATAACGTTCAGTAATATCTTTCGTAATATCTTCGTAATATCTTTTCTTCATATAACACGACAAAACAAACTCATTAAAATTGTAGAAAAAGAAGTTGGAAATGAAGAAGCTCCAGAAGGTTCTGAAGCCGGAGGAGTACAGCGCGGCGCTGAGCACCAGCGGGCCGGCCGAGACGCACGCGCGCCTCGCCGCGCACTACCGCGCGCTCGAGGAAGACTACCGCGCCGTACTGCACCGCCTCTCCATACAACACCTGTAGTCTGCAGAGCTCTACTTATACTGTTCTTACCCATTAACAGGATCGATTTTAAGTGTGAATTAATTATAGTGATCAAGATCCAATAATATGATTTAGTTCAAATTTGTCATTTATTGTTTCTATTCTTTTGTTAAATTTACTATTGCTGGGTTGAAGATGAAGAACTCTTAATTATTTTTTGGATTTTATGCATTGTGTTTTCTTTTTTAACTTTGCATTGAATTTAGATTTCCATAATTAAATGTTATAATGAAAATACTGTGATACTATCCAGATGTATGGCCTATCACCTGTTTGATGTAATTTGGGTTTCAGTGATAAAAATATTATAATTTTAATTTAATATATCCAAATTTCTTGTAAAATTATCTGATCTAATTTTAAATGTAAGTTAAATGTCATATGTTTGCTTTAAAAATAATGTTATGTATTCATGAAATATAATTTCGTTATGATTTCTTTTTTTAAACGTATTCATTTCATAAAATTGTAAATATTTCTTATAAACGACATTTGTACTAAATATAAGTAATAACGGAATTATTAATGAAATTTCTGAGGCATATATTTAAGTTGTATTTTTGGTTTAAAACCGAATTAGTTTTGTATGATTTTTTTGATTATGGAACAGTGCCTTACAGATTTTCCTTACAATACTAACATCATTTTTAACTCGCCATGTTAACTTTTGTTTCTGTTTAAAAACAAAATTGGTTTCTATGATTTCCAAATTTAGTGTTTCTTAAAATAAAAAGTATTTTCTATTTTCTCGTTTTTTAATTTTCTTGTAATAGTAGTTTAAAAAAGATATGGAAAAAAGTTTGGTAGATGTTATCCACAGGAAGCAATTCCGAAATATGTGGTATATTAGGCTTAGTTTGCAGATGAAATGAAAAAGCGACGTGTGAATGAATCGCCATCATAATTAAAACAAAACAAAATTCAGTCTAATTGAAGTTTACTAGATGGCGGGAGTATGTAAAATTATATTTACACTTGTCGGGTGCTTTTTTTTTTATAGACACTTCCCTAATCTTATGTATAATAAGTTTTGTGTAAATCTGAGTCTTTCGTGTTTTATGGTTATGTTACTTTATTATCTTGCGTTACTTTATGTCCAATAGGAAAGAACATAACGGAACCAGTTAATTTTTGCTTCAACGCCTTAATTAGCTTTGACGAAGCCTCAAGTAAAAGCAAGTACATGTAGAGAATAGATTGTTTGTGTATTGTCCAGATTTTTAAAGCATAAAATAAAAATCTGTTGTCATCCATTTTTTATTTTTGATTTTATTACAAAAATAAGCGAGCTTTTAGATGAGATCCGTAGTCCATAAACAATGAAAAACTAACACAATTTATTGGTAGAAAAATCTTAAGTCTTAAGGCGTTATATGAAGTACTCTTGCACTGAATAAAAGGTGCCAACGTTATTGCTTCAGGTTAAAAACCCTTAATTTTGACTATATTTACATTATAATTTCGCTAATTAACGTTTTATATATTTTCTCTCAATAAGGCTTGTTCTCCTACAAGTGATACTATTGTCAAACAATCATAACCACTCCGGTTCAACACACAGTTGATATTTTCTACTCGTTAGTATTTAGTTTGATTGATTTTCACATGTTCATGTTTTAATAATAGACAACAGAATTGTGTAATATATATAAATAACACAGTTTGTACCAAGGTGTCCTGAGTAATGATAGGAAGCAGGTTGACATAAACCTCTGTTTTCATAATCTCTGAGTGTTCAACAATCTTTCAATAATTTCGTTGCTTATTTTTATTTTGTATAGTTTCAATGTGACCGCGACACGCCATCTCCTATGTAGAACATCTCTCCAAACCACTCGCTGTGTTCGTCTAGATACCTAAGAATACATATACATAGTTAGAATACTATAGACGAAATGTATATAAATATCATATAACAAATTGAACAGCACATTATAAAAAGCTAAATTTATGTTATTGATTTACTGTATTATCGGAACAGCAAAAATAGCGGAATACTCTAAAAGAAAATTAATAATATATTACCATAAAATGTGTTATATGAAAATAAAATTAATATTATGACTAGATTACTAGATGTGAAATGATAATCAATTTCTGGAAGACTTATTAAATTATATGACTTGTTAACACAAGAGGTTGTCAGGACTCAAGACGAAGTTGTGACCGTCTGTTTGTATTGATATTGTTTTGCTGTAGCCTGTATCCGAGCATATAATAAAAATGGTTTAACACTTACTGTATAAACATATCTATGTGCTTTAATATAAGTTTTAATTTTAAGTCGGGCATCTGCGTTGCATTTAGAAAGTCCGGTAGTTTTACTGAAACATTAAAATAACAAAAATAAATATTATAAAAGAAAATGTTTAAACAAATATATTTTATTGAAAAATATATATAATTTACCAAATAATCTCGCGAGATGTATAGCTCCATAAACTCTACAGGGTAAATGTTCAGTGTCCTCACGTGGTATGACTTGCCACTTCGCGACCTGTAAACAAAAATGACTATTAATAATTAATTTAAATTACCTGAGGGTAGTTACAAATAATACAATTAGTGTCCAAATCTGATCGTGCGTGTGTGTGTACCTTGTCTAGTAGCAGTGAGAGCGGTGTGCGTGTGTGTGGTGCGGGGGGAGGCGCGGGTCGCGCGCGCCATCCCTCGCACAACGACGAGCCGCTGCTGCCCACACTGGAACAATACATACATACATTACTTGTTTTAAACTATTTATATACATATATAGCCATGTTAAGCTTACTTTAATTTATATAAATATAGAATGAAAACTAAACCCATACGGTATCGGTTTATTTTTCATTGTATATTTATATAAGCATACATTACTTATCATATTTTTTGGGCTTAGGCTGCTATAGTCAGAGAAATGACGGGTTTATTCTAATATCTAAACTTGGTCTATCTAACTAAGTTGATGATTTGAACGCGCTCCAGAACTAAACTAAAAGGCATATACGTTAAAGGCTATATATGTATATATGCAGGGTTATTCGTAATTAGTTGATCACCTCTTGCAAGCTTGTAAAGAGGCTTTACATCAATCCCTACAACAATTTGTTATACGACTTTTTAGAATTAATAGTTTGTAAAATTAAAATTTTCCCATACAATATTTATTTGTTGTCTCTGAACTGGCTTAACTCTGAGAGTCGGTATGGTGCCCCAGCGTTGACCTTTTAAGTACTTCTTACAAAATACAGCGTAATAAATAAAAGAGGGAGCAAACTTTTTTTGTGTTGTTTATCAAGATTTGTAAAAAGTTGTAAATGTAGTTTATACATACATATATATATATATATATATATATATATATATATATATATATATATATATATACAGGGTTTATACTGTAAAAGTTGTGAAACAAATGTTGTTGGGATTGATGTAGTAGTTAAAAATAACCCTGTATATATGTATATATATACTATAATTAAATGCTGTATGTACCTAGATGACATTGTCTCGAAGGTCCGTTGTTCTCCGGTGGAGGTGGACGGGGCCGGCTCCTCGTTCTCGGACTGCGACACCACTGACTTGTGAGAACGAAGCCTATAAAATAAGAAAATATAGTCAACTTAATAAGTCAATAACATTATTAATATAACATATATGTATATGTAAGTTATAAATGAAAAATTATGTATGTTCAACATAATTTTAAAATAAACAAGAATGTGTACTCTCTGTACACATTTATATGCCTAATTGTGCATTCAGGGCCAATCCAAATTTAGTTTTTTTAATCTCTTAAATAAAATGATATAATATTCATCAATTACACCCGTGTTATATAACATATTTCTAGATTTACTACGTTCTTTTTAACTGAGTATATAATAATTGAATTAATTTTACCGTCTAGCAACATTTCCCCCTCGAGGGGCTGCATACTGGTCCATTTGATCACGTTGGTCATGTTGGTCGCGTTCACGTTGGCCGTCTTGGTCACGTTCGTGTTGGTTGTGATGGTCGCGCTCGCGTTTATCGTGTTGGTCACTCTCATGTTGGCCGTGTTGGTCATTCTCGTGTTGGCCATGTTGGTCACTCTCGTGGTCGTGTTGGTCAGGTTCCGGTTCAATAGAACCGTCGTCCGTCCGAGGCTCGCTTTTCGCTCTTTTATTTTCGAATTCGTCCTTTTCATCGTCAACGTCGACATCTTCTTCCTCGTCGTCATTATTTTCGTGTGACGTGTTTGCTGTAATCAATTCAATTTCTAAGTATTCAACGATTATTGCACTATACATCAGTCAGTCAGTGTATAACGCGATCTACCGTCCCCGTTCTCCCCCCGCGGGTCAGGCGGCAGGTGCGCGTAGTCCTTGAGAGCGAGGTCGTCGTCCTGCGAGTGGCTGTCCTCCTCGTCGCTGGGCTCGGACTTGATGTCGGGGCTGTTCATAATATTTTCAAATTAGCAATAAACATGCTAGCCTTGTTTATAACATCGACGGTTCAAGGATTATTTGGTCTATACGACTTTATTAGCGAAGTGGATAACTCCATACATAATAAATATTTGTAGTCAGAGAAAAACGGTAATGCTAAATATGTATATAACTACATTTGACATTTCACTAAGAATGTCTCCAACCATCCACATATATTGTATATCCTGTCCCGAATAAATATGATTATATGTATAATATATAGAATGCAGTTTGTGGAACGGGGACGAACTCCCAGAGATTGCAGGTATTGGATTGTATCTAAAGTATGATAATGATATAACTTCTAGACTCACTCATCAATGTATTGTCCGCATATCTCATAGTACTGATCCATCTCCTGCTTGTACAGCAAGTGACCTCGCAGGATGAAGTCAAAGTACACTCGCAGACCATCCGCCACTTCTCGGAGTAGATTTAATCTGAAGTATTGAAGTAAAGAATGAAGAAAGATTATGTACCTAAATATATAACTGGTTATAAGAAAAAGTATTTCTTTTAAAGTACAGTTAGCCCACTGATTCAAAACTTCATCTTTGTTTAATAAATCTAAGTTTCTCATTTAATTAATTTTAATTTTTAAATTTCAAACAATTAACAATTTGACACGCATAAAATACAACAGTTACATTAACTTTCAACTAATTTTAACCCCTTTTGAACAGTACAAGTGGATTTTATTTCTCAATTCAATATTAATCCAAATATTTATTATTTATACTACTGTATAATAAATATATGTATTTACTACTCTGGTTTTTAATAAATAAATATATCATTGAATATTCAGCACAAGTGTTTAATGTGTGGCATTGATATTGCGAATCAACGCGCGGATAGCATTTACAATGCGTTATATATACCAAGGTTAAATACTACCCAGAGTAATTCACACATTTTATTGTTAAATTTTAAATGAACAGTTTGATGAACTATTCGTTTCAGTCAGTTATGATAATGGAAGTCGAATTTTAAAATACATGTAAGAATATTTAGTGGTCTACAATTAAACAAATAAACTAGGGATGCTTTTTATTAAAAAAAATAAACAATTAAAAAACCCCCGATACAAATTTGCCTTGGTAACTTCTTGCATTTTAATGGTTTCCTTTATTAAGCGGTCCCTTTTTTAAGGTCTTTTTGAATTGGAGGTTTTATTAATTTTATATTTTTTTCCTCCTTTTTAAAGTTATGTTACTGGTTTCAATACTGTACTAAAGGAATCTACGGACACACAAATTTTCATTTTCTTGAGTATTTCTATCAAAATTGCATAAGAACCTTTCACCCGCACCATAAAAACATCAATATGTTGGAGACGACGGTTTCTATTTCGACCAAACATAGCTAAAAACCATCACGACAAACTAGTCTATCAATTAAAAAAAAAACCGCAAACAAATCCGCTCACGCGTTTATAACAGACAGACACACAGATCGACAGGTCAAACTTATAACACCCCTCTTTTTAAGTCGGGAGTTAAAAAGAAAACTATCTAGAATGAGTACACCACACACACAGTACCAATACTAGTACAAAAAGTTCTTGTGACACGTCCAAATTCATTGATATTTAATTACATATTATATTGCTAAAGTATATTAAGTAATTCAACCACAGCGCTACCTAATGAAAATCTCTTTGGACTCTATACCAATATACATTATGTGTGTAAGGTACTGTAAATAGAATATAATAGCTATGATTCCATGATCCCTAAAGTAGCTGTGACCCATTATGACCAATAACAAGCATATTGTATGTAACGTCAATTAGTCAAGTTGTTCAGATTTGTTTCCATCAATTCCCGCTAATTCCGTCCTTAATTTGATAGTGGTTGAGTTTTCAAAAGTGCGTGAAACAATTCCTCATTTGTGAAAGTCTTTTTGAAGATCAAAAATCATAAAAGATATTATCCGCCACATACCCACGACCTCTTGTTCAACTATCTTGTATAGACAACGACAAAACTAAAATAATACTTTAATATAATAAAAAATAAATTAAATACTACCTGCAAGAAACATCCAACATGTCAGGTTTATGCGGTGGGTCATGCCTCGCTCTAGGCGGGTTCCAGGCGCCGGCGCGTGCGAACCACTTTACATAGGACTCCAGTATTTGAGCCGCACAAGGTGTCGCCGGCAACCGGGACAGACGACCGCGCTTCACTACCAGGTGGTAGTCGAAGGTGAGGCGGTCTCTGGAACATTAAATTATAATTGTATAAAGAACAAAAAAGAATATCAAGAACAAAAAAATAATATAAAGAACAAAAAAGACAAAATCAAATATGTTAAGACCTTTTTTTATTTATAAACTAAAATATATTAACTTTAAAGGCTTATTTTATTAGTTATTGATATTTAATTATTATATACATATTTTATATAATCTCTTTATAATAGATCTAAAACTGTAAAAAATTTAAAGGTATAAACCATTTTGTAGAGGGACCACTACTGTAATTGTTTCATATATCTGTTACTAGATGGCGTTGAAGCGATTTAAGTAAGTAAATTACGAATACACCATCTTATTAATAATAATATTTATAGAATAACATAATTTATGATTCACATAAGACTATTTACGTTGAAATGATCTAGTTTAATATATGAAAATATCTTTCTATACATAATAAAAAAAATACAATATATTTTATGTATGATTCTAAATCACGCTATCAAAGTTTTCTAACACAATGAGTATATATGCAGTAATAAGAAATCCTGATCTTGTGTCTATTGAAAGGAGAGACGGTTAGCACTCCCCTTGACAAGGATGGAACACATAAAACTGGTGAAGGCACACTTTACCACAATTTTTTTTATTAAATAAATTTATATATAATATACTTTTGTAAGAATATACATGTAAAATATATATTTTTTTGTGAATTGTTATTAATGAATAAACATAAATATATTTTGGGTTTAAATGTAATATTAACTACATCTATAATTTTAACCAAGACAAAAAAAGACAATTTTAAACACAATACTATTTTATAATTTACCTGAGTGCTGAAGGCAAGGCTATACTAGCCCTCCCTGTTTGAGAGTTGGGCGGAGAGTTTGGTTGATTGCTTGAAGCTGAACCGGATGAGGAATCAGTATCACCTGTGTCGCCTTCTAAAATAAAACAATTATTCACATCATCATTTTGGTAGACACACTATTATAAGTATATTATTTCATTAGCTCACTAACTTAAGTTGTTTTAAAATCCATTTTGAACCTACAATTAAGTAAGTTTTGTTAAATATATTACTAAGTTAAGTAAAAAATTAAAATAATAACCTGAATAGCCATTACCATCAGGCTGTGTGCTACTAGATGACCCATCATCACTAAAACCATGGCGAGGTCTCTTAGCTGGACCAGCAGAACTTGTACTATTACCCTTCTTGCGTTCCCTTCTATACAAGTATGCACCACTAGAAATAAAATAATACTGTTTAAATTAAATATCAAATACTTTTATCCTTTTATTAATATATTTTTAATACAAAAGCTTTAATTAATTAATTTAATAAAAAATATGGTTTACAGTTGTAATTGGGATTTCTCTGCGAGGTCTCTCTGTAATTGTCTGTTTTCTTCAGTGTCTTTCAAGACAAAGTCTTCACTTACACATCTATCCCAGGATGAATTCCAACCTTGGAAATGTATTAAATATTCTACAGTACGACGGCCACGTTTGTCTTTACTTTCTATTACTTCCAATACCTGAAAATTTTCATATTTCTATTTGAATAGTAATTTTAATTATAAATTAAATTATTCATACAGATAATATTACAATCTTTAATATAAATAATTACTTTAGGTTATCCAATTAAAATTATATTAAACACAAACCTTCGAGTCGTATAGCACTTTAGCTTTTGTAGGGTCTGGTTCATAACATAAGACGCGTTCTCCTTCGCTAAATTTATATCTAACACTTCGCGTAGATACCATTACTGAGTTTTATGTTTCGAATTAAGTTGATGATCACAGTTTGCACAACAAGTATCACAAAACCGGCAACATGACTTTGAAAACGTAGAGTTACCGCAAAAAGATTTCATAAATTCATAACAAGACACACCCCATTTAATAAATGGTTGATAATAAACTAAGTTCACCAGAGTTATAAGGTTATTCCCACCTCCCTTCTAAGAAGTGTTATGGTTTAATGCGATGTTTAATTTATGAATTAATGTCGCATTAAAATCTCGTCGAATGTATACAAACCTCGCGTAAACAAATCGGTTGAGGAAACAGATAACACAGCAACATCATTACGTTCAAAAATGTAATGTCAATGTGACAGCAAAACATATAGTTCACTTTTACAATTGTTGGCCATGGTACATATTATAAAATATTAATATAATTTATATAACAATTCTGGATGTTGGGTTGTTATAGTTTTTAGATTTACAATATCCTAATTTCAGGACATAATACTAAAATGCGGAAAAAATTGCTTTTAATTTTATACAGGAGCTCCAGTATAGTTTATAATGGCAGCTGCCTTTGTACAGTTTATTATTGAAACTTAAAAGTTCCAAAGACAATCATCGAACCCTATGTGTTTTTCTATGGCCGTGTTCCGAAATACAAACCAACATACTGGCCAGGACTAATGACGTCATAACACCCACGCCATATTGCACTGGTGTCGGTGTCGATTGGCGTCGATTTTTGACGTCATCAGCACTGGCCAGTATACTGGTTTGTATTTCGGAACACGGCCTATGTTAGCACATTTGTCACTTTGGAAATAACATATAATAGGATACTTGCAAATGGTATATCGATAAAATTGCGATGCGCTGAATATTCGGTAAGTATTCGGTATTCGGCATATTCGGCATCTTTTTTACTACTCGTATTCGGCCGAATTATTCGGTTTTGGTGCCGAATATATTCGTTCCGAGTATTTCTATTTACTTGTCTACATGGCACACTAAAGAACTAAAAGACAAAACTAAGATTTATGTCATATTGAAAGTCAAAGAAATCCTATAAATAAATTGTTGAATAAAGTTTAATGTTATAGAGCAATTTAGCTTCAAATCAACATTTATTTCAAAAGATTATTCATGCAGCCACACGCAACGTACATGTTAGAACCTGTTTATGACAAACAAACAATAAAATGGTAAACCGAATGTTTTGGTCGTATATTCGGTTAAGTAAAAGTTAAACCAAATAGTATTCGGTATTCGGTTATTCAGTGAAACCACTATCTTGCGCATCTCTAGTTAAAATTGATGATTTTATATGTCAGCGACTGTATACCTAAAAATTGCTCACTGGTTGTAAGCAATTTTATATAATATTCTAAACATCTGTAAGCGGTTGACAGTATAGCGATATTTATATCCTCAAAATAGTAATCTATCCTTTTATCTCCTAAAAGAGAAAAAGTAATTTATTTGTGCTTAACTTATTTGCCACAATAAACAAGATTTTTTTCAGATTACTTAGTAGGTATACGATTTAACAATTATTAACGTCTTCATGTTCTACTGATTCCAATAGTTTAGGTATAATGAGCATTGATTCATCTGAGACGATTACAGATAGCCATGTACCAAAAATAAAATATTATTAAAAAAATGTACTTTTTGCAGTGTGCAAAGTTTTTAACATTTATTTATAGAAGAAGTGCACATTAATAAGTTTAGTGACGAGGTCAAAGGTTTCCCTCTTTATGAATTAGGTACATTGCACAATACTTGTTTGTCCCAGTCTGAACATCGTCGTCGTGGGAACCAGATAAATATCAAGGTCGTAGTGCCAAAAGGCTATACATATCTGAATCCTTTAAACAATATATCTTTATATCCTACGTGAAACTGTTTTGCACTATGCTTACATATTTTTTAACAATTCACATTTGTATGATTTAATAAATCTTGTTCCGTAGACGGTTTCCATAAAGTAAAAAAATTAAAGATCATATTACAGTAGAAAAATAATTTATTTAATTAACTTATCCTATTGAGTAACTTGAATACAATCAGGAAGTGTAATAAACTCCATACCTAGGAGTTTTTTGGTATATTTAGTGATGGTAGATAGGGGCAGAATATGCGTGAACTGGGGAGGGAGCATATGCCACGGGAGCAGCGTGGACTAATGGGGCTACTTGCTTAGCGTATGCGACGGGAGCTACAGCTTTGACTGCCAGGGGCTCCTTGTGGACTACAGCGTTAAAACCGTTGTGGGGGTCAGCGGTGTAATCAACGGTACGCTTGGTACCATCGGGGTCAACGACTGAGTATGATCCTTGAACAACGTCACCGTCTCGAGATTCATGCTGGGACTTGGAGTCACCCGTCAGACCATCCTGAACGTCATAAGCGAAGCTGTACTGAGGGTGAGGGTCGTATTCGTTGACAGCTACCTTGGCAACGGGAGCTACTGCGGCGTACTTAGCCACGGGAGCAGTGTAGGCAACAGGAGCAGCGTGGTAAACCGGGGCAGCAGCGTGGAATGCTGGGACTGCAGCATGGTACGCTGGGGCAGCAGCCTGATATATTGGGGCAGCGGCCTGGTATACTGGGGCAGCGGCATGGTATGCTGGGCCAGCAGTGTAGGCAACTGATGCAGCTGGAACTAATCCAGCGCTGGCAGCTGCCACGAAACAAGCGAGTACGACGAACTAAAAAAAAAAAAAATAATACAATCTAAACATGTGCAACATATGTAACTTTTGTGAAATAAATTTATATTTTTTACTGCAGTGACGTATTGTGTATATTCAATGAATACCTTGAAAGCCATTGTGATGCTTGGTGTGAGGATGTAGAATGATGGTTAATGAGGAGAGCATAGAGCTTTTATACTATTATTGGGGGCTCACCCTTTCACTCGTCTGAGTCGCGTCGACGGCAGGCGACCGTGAGCCTTCGCCCTGGGGGCTATCGCCTGGCTAATTCTCAAAAATAGAATTAAGTTCAAAAATAATAACAATTGTTATTTAAGAAACTAGAAAAAAAAATTAAGTAGAGGCTTTAATTAGTTCGCTAAGGAAACATTTTCGTAGTATTTATTAATTGTAATGGTTCTTGTGAACGTCCTTTTGGGTTTAGGAAAAAATATTTAACAAAATTTAAAAGGTTATTATAATGCATAAATAATTTATGTTTAATTGTTTTGTAGGTATATACATATAGGCTGTTAAATATAAATATAAAAACATAATATTAAAAGGGGAAAAAAAATTACAAAGATAGCTAGTTTTTATTACAATAGTAGACTAGTAGTAGACCAGGCATTGATCTATATTTTAGAGGTGACCTAACATGATTTACTTTAAGAACCGGTCCCGGATTACTTGATAATAAATGCTTACATTAGATTACGTAACCGGACGCACGATTAAAACACTTTCCTAATGTATACACGAGTATTGGATGCAGACAATGGCTTTTACTTGGAGTAGGTATATTAAATCAGCGTCTATTATTTATTTTTTTTGGAACGTAGTTCCTTATTTATATATAAAAGATCAATAATTGAATAAAAAAATAGCAATATTAATAAATTAGATGTCTTGATTATAATTATAAAGCCTTGTAAATAATGCGAAATAAATATTTTAATATATATAACACAAAACGTATACAAAATTTTAGCTGTTGCACACGCAAGCCTAAAGAACTTATTACTTGCCATTTAGTTAGGACACGAAACTACAAACGTGTGTACCAAACCTTTTGAAACACATGATAATCCGCGTCGTGCTCTTAAATGGACATTATCACGACAAATCTGCATTTAATTGAGAATCAGACATAATTTTTGTCATTCATATGTTTTATTAAACTAATATTCTTGCTTACAGTGCCCTTATTTATGATTCTAATGCTTAATATTATCATATTATGAGGTCAGAAACACTGGATCAATAAAGTAAATGAAATATATGCCATTGTAATTTCAAGTTGGCCTACATATAGAATATGTTAAGGCCTTTCCAGGTGCATAAATATCATTTACTAATGGATATTTTTTCATCTAGGCTAATATTGTAAGGCATTTTAAATGTCGGTAATAAAAAACCTTCATGTAATGTCAATTTGTTTCAAAGTTCAGGATTTCATAACACATGATGTGGTGGTAGTAATTTACTTTATATAACTCAGGCTGTATCTTTATAAGTAGCGCAAGGTTCGCTTATATATGTCACTACCAACACATCTCCTAACTAGCAAGCGGTGTAGAATAAGAAACTATTGTCACATTAGTTGAATACATACAATATACTTATTAAGTTGTAGTTGGATGTTTTGCGTATCGAAAACAAAACATATTTTAAATAAATATAGAAAGATATATAAATCATGAGAAACCTTACCGTTTCGGTTTATTTTCATACTGTTTATAAAAAAAATGTTTTACATATACCTATATGTGCATAAACATATGTTTACATATTTTACAAACAATATTTATACGTATATATATATTAAGTACTATTTTAGATAGTTTGGTACTCCAGTATTAATTTGGTACATGTGTGTACATGATACTAATTTATGTACGTACATAATTTGGTACTCAATCATTTGTTTGGGTAAAGTTTAAGGTTCATTATAAGTTTTGTTAAAATATTAATAAATCTGTCTTGTCATTAACTCAATGCAATGATTGAATGATGTGGAACGAGCCCCTGTACGTTTGAAACAATGAGGGGCACAACCTTGGCACTTGGCATTATATGTAGGCTGCATAGGAATAGAGTAGATCAATATGATATATTACTTTTAATATAAAAATATATAGTTAATAAAATCGTGAAACCAGGAAAATAAAAAACCTTCAAGCACGGTCTTTAAGAATCGGCGTTGCAATATAAAGTAGCGGAACTTAAAAATACATAAAAAATGATATAAAATGAAATTTAATTAGTACCATAAAAATATCCTAAAGTTGAAATCAATATAACTTTTAACTTAATATACTTATTATATTTGATCCAAAGCCTATTTTAAAAGCCGGAGTAGATCTTTTATTCTAAGCCTCTAAGCTAATAGTTCTCAAATGATGTTTTCAATTATTTAGCTTTATATTTCTTTGGTAATTATATCGTATGCCTCTGTAAAATATTAATCTGTAGACGTTTAAGCACTCTGCGAGATCGCCCACATCGCCCTGCGACGCATGAGAGTCATTAATTTAGGAGATTTAATCTCTGCTTGCAAAACATATGTAATATTATTTAAATTAATTTCATCACTTAACTACATTATTATTATCATTATTATTATCATTATTATTATCATTATTATTATCGTTATTACTATTTCGAATATAACAGTAATGCTTTTAAAAGCAACATTGAAAAGCTATTTAGATTAGAAACTAATTCGCTTAGAAGTTTATAAAATAATAATAATTTCAATCTATTATTTCTGAATTTTTATTATAAAACTGTATTTAGTTCGTTTCGTTTCTTAGTAATAAAAAAATATATATACATTATGTATTTAAATATAATTACGACTGTATGGTGGATATCGTTGTATGGTAGCTTTTGTTTTTAATTTTGTTTTCATCAATCTCCCGACCTCCGCCAAATCCATGGTCATCTAACAACATAATAGATCTAACCTTATATTAATAATGTAACTACTGATAAAAAGACCTACCTTGAGAAATATGTATTATTTTTTTATTGATTGCGTATTTTTTATTAATTATTAATAAAGCTTATCTATGAAAAGAATTTCCTAAAAAGATATTAGTAATTTATTACGTTGCTTTGATAGAACTTAATATATTCTACAATTCTAGGTCATTGCCATCGTCGAAGAGCACCCGAGCGGGAAGCGGTGTGGTGGTTTAATTGATCCAGCAACGGGACGGTTTCTCGGAGGTCACGGGTTCCAATCTTTATCTTTATGAACAAAAGCTTTCAATTTCTTTGCTACCGAGAAGTAACACATATATAAACATATGCACACACACGCACGCACTCACGGACGCATGCAAGCACGTACACACACACACACACACATATTATACAGCTTTGCTTCGCTTCGCTTTCGAAGTCCATCTCGATTATAATTGTATAATGTAATTGTACAAAAATATAAATAAAAATTGTACAAATTTAAATACTTTATCTCCAAAAAGCAACCTGTTCCAGGAACCAATTAGATGGTATTCTGAATATTACTTATTTAGTAGATTCACTGTCTTCGTCTTTTTTTATTGTAAATATAGTCCAAAAGAATTTTTGATTTTCCCTTCAAAATAAGAGAATTTTCCGAAGTAACAAGCTTAGCAGACAAAACTTTTAAAGACTATTGTCGGCAGTTCTATTTCATGTAGATATACACTAATAATTTGTTTTGATTTTATTTATGTACAGATTTGGGAGTTTCATTATTTTATTATTTTCTACTGTTTATATAAATCACAATTTATACGTAGTTAAAGTTAGTTCACCGTTGTTAAAATATTTGCAACGAAGTAATAGATTCGATCTTTAAATTACATTTGTTAACAAAAAAAAAAACAATAATTAGAATATATAAAAAAAACCTTGTTTAAAACTTTCGCAAAACATTTTTTAAACGATTTAAATCCAAACCAGCTGATTTTTAATATTTATTATTTTGGTTAGCTTTGTGATTTTAATGTGTGTGTAACATTGACGACATTTATAATAAATAACACATGTGTAACTATCGGTGCACGCAACTGGCATGCATAACAAAAAGGTCGCCTGGCGGTAAGGTAATATTGAACATGCTGAATTTATACCAGTGAAGTCAGCGCAGACGAAATTTCATCATCAATATTGAATATATTATCCCTTTTATATAAAATAAAGGTCAACTTAAGTGTTGAGAGATCAAATTAAAATAATAGACTTAATAGATCATTTTATTTTATTTTTAGCTCGGCCTAAATTGTTGATTTTTTTCTTTTCCGTTCCAATTATAAGTTTAACCTTTATTAGCATCTAACATATTTCCTTGCCTAGTATATTAAAATTTGTATTCGAGACGCTACTAATAAGAAATCAAATCCTCTATAATATATTATACCAATAAAATCACAGAACTAGGCATACATATTTTGCTACATATTTAAAATTCGGGTAAAAAGGAGAGTTGTCTGAAGAGACATATAAAATACTATCATAAGGATTTTATAAATTTTAAAAATCTGCAGCTTAAACAGTATTAAAGGTCAGCTTTAATTTCGAGACGAGGGAACCGTTCAGGTAAAGCCTTACCTATAACCAGTTACCCATGTAGAGCAGAGATAACCAAATTATTTTAGGCAAGATAAACTTTTTTTCAGAATTAATGATACCTCAGGCCTCATTATATAAGTCTCTTTGAAAAGACTCTCTCTCATGTTTTTCCCAGCAATAAAATATATTGAAAAAAATAATAATGAGCGGGTACACGTAACTCGTGTTAATTAATAGGGGTTGATTTTTACAACCTTGCCGGTCCCCAAAATCAGTTTTCATTTAAGTCGACCCATGGGACAACGATTTCGACCCTAATAAATATAGAAACCAGTATCGACCATTTTGAGAATCACTGAAGAAGATCTTAGGAAAGTTTTATAAAGTATTGCAATATATGTTGTTGACTTTTTTTTTTCTTATAATTAACAGAATAGATTCCCTACTAAGATATCATGTTGGTTACAATACAAATATTATTCAGCGACTTTACCCGAAAACTATTGTAAATATTAATACAAATACTTCCTTAACGAACTCCATCTGGCATCAATTCAATGTTAGGACCTCAACGTACTTCACCGGATATGCCGACATGCCATAATAAAAAATGTATTTAAATCAAAAAGTTATTTCTTTTTAGATATATATACAATTATAGCCATTTTTTTAAATAAAATTAATAATTTAACTAAATGCAAGTTAGATTTGTAAAAAATAATCTTTAAGTGTGTACTCATGAAAAATGTAGAAAGTAATATATACAGCCATGTTAGGCGTATCTTCAATCTTTTTTTTGTCTATCTATACTCTTAGCCCTGTTAGCTATTAAAGCGTCAACGAGACAGCGGGTGGGTCAGGAGACCCACCCTTAAAAAGGGTGGGCCAGATGGGCCCCCATGGGGAACGTCGTCCCGACGGCGTCTCAGGTGAGACACGGACCTCGGCTCGGGGCGTCGTTATTTTTTTTTTTTAATTTATACCTATAAAATAGAAACTATGTATGTTTGTTCTGGATAAACTCCGAAACGGTTTGACCGAATTTAACCAAATTTGCAGAGGATCTTTAGATTGACTCAACGGGTAATCCTGTAAAGTTTGTTGACAGTTTTTTTTACTACTGATATTGTTTTTTACATCAAAATATTTAAGGTCAGTTATAACGTCATGACACTGTCCATGTACAAGTTAGAGAAATGAGTAGAAGAAAATGAATAATTATTATCGCGATGGTTACTTCTAAATTTAATTCTTTTATTTAATATATATTTTTTCTGTGTTTTGAGTAAATACATCTTTAAATTAAGCCCGGCGAAGCGGGCTGGATTTGCTAGTATTAAATAAATACATAATGAGTTAGAAGATCAATTGATAGAGCCACGTGTCGGTTCCAAATCCACTCGAAATATTTTGCATTCTATATTTATTAATAAATAAAAAGTAATATATAACCAAATTGTCGTAAAAAAATATAATTTATATGTAACTTTAAAATTTTGAATGTCTTTGACCTATAAAGATAATTCAAATATTAAATTTAAATAGGTTACAGATGGAAATAGACAGAGAGATAGAAGAAATATATTCATATCTATTACATGTATTTTATAATGTGAAGGTAAGTCAGAAGCCAGTCCAAATGGTCGCTCGAGGATAATGTCAGCTAGCGGTATTATGTATTTAAAGGCCGAGTGAAGAAAGTATCGCCGGATGTAAAAAATATTTAAGTAATATGAGATCAAATATATAAAATCCATACCATATTTACATTATTGGAGATACAACTAATAACTCTTTTGTATTCTTTATATAGTTTGGGTATTATTTATTCTGTTTTTAGGGCAGATTTCGACAATTTTTATCTAGACTGCATCTAAAAATCAAGAGAAACATGTTTAAAATCTTAAGTGAATCATACTCTCAATTATTCGCTATGTAAAGTTACTTTTTATATTCTGCTTATATTCTGCTTTTCTTTGATAGCATTATTTTTTATATTATTTAAAAAACGTAAGCTCAGTCCAAATCTCGCCTCATATCAACAATGTTAGAATAGTTATAACAAATGGATTAAAAAGATGTTAATGAATTGCAGTATCTTTCGTAGTATAATAACTAAAATATCTATCTGAGTGCAGCTTTATAAGGATAATGATAAAACTCCAGTAGCAAAACGATATGAATCAGGCACATTAAGCTGCTAGTATCGCAATCTTGCGCAAACATTGACAGCCTTGTGAAGGACGTCTGCGCACGCGCAAGTGGAAAATATGACCGAAAATTTTCATACGCTCCTAGTACACTAATAGGCATGGTCAGGGTTAAACGATGGTAACAGTTAAATGGGGTCTACACTTTAATTTTTTTATTCAGGCTATGCCTTTAATAAATATTATCTAATATTATTTTATAATAACTCTAATGAGGCTTGAGATATATACAACAATTTTTATAATAATATGTGAAACACGTTAAAAAAAGTTATGAGTTTTGTTACTTCATTATAATAGCTTAAATTTCGATTAGTATTTACATGTTTCGGTAGAGTTTGAATGCTAAAAATATATAATTCATATTATCTTTAATAAATATGTAGAACTATTAAGACATTTATCAATCATAATTTATTAATTGAACATTTTGGTTTTAAAGCAACACTAGCAGACCCGACAATCCTTGTTATGGCAACGATAGCTAATAACGTATTATGTTGTATAAATAAAAGTTGAATGCTGAAATAATCATTTTCAAGTTATGGTAGGACCAAAGAAAACAGGAATTATTTTTCTATAAACATATAGCTTTGAAAATAATAAAATAACAAAAGCACCTTTCGACAGTGCTAATACTTTTACAGTATTGAGTAAATAACTCAAACATAATTACTGTTATTGTTTTTCATAAGACAATATGAGACAAAACAAAATCTTCAGCTTCTTGTGAAACTTCGACTGGAGTGCTATTGAGTCATTCATTGCTTTAGTTTTTGGCGACGGTAAATGTCCGAAATTAAAATATAATAACATAATTGTATAAAGAAAAATGTGTTTCAAACAGTATTCACTTTCATATGCACATTCTAATTTTTACAAAAATAGATGCGGAAATTTTTAATAAATGTTTATACGGATATATGATCATTACGGTAGTATCTGATAAAGATGTCCACAAAGAATGGTCTATAAAGAACTGTAACATATTTATTTTAAGTTATAACACATATATACTACTTTTGTTAAAAAGATTGTATAAACGAAAATTAAGAGATTTCACAACTAAGTGATTCAAGGCACGATTGAGCGAGTTTCAAATAGTGACCATATAAAATGTAACAACTTAAAATCTAGATCACTGTTTAGTAAAATATATGACTAATGCAATACAGCTTTATGTACTTTGAATAAAATAATACTATACAATTTATATTATATGAAGTTGTTACAAAAATAAGGAAATCCAATAAAACTTTTTTAATGGTTTTCTAAATTCTAACAATATGTATATAAAAAAAAAATATTTATATCAAAAGTTTTTTAAAATTTATTCACGGAACTAAATGTACAATAACAAAAAAAATGCACGGTAATTAGCATTAATTCATTTACAATATAACAGATTACCGTGAAGTTCAAATAATACAACTGAAAACAAGTTATTAGAATTGGATGAAAAATTGGCGTGACCGCGATATTTCACAGCCCCGTTGGGTTGCACAAGTAGCGTCTTTGTTGACATGGCATTGTCCAGCCAACCCATCGGCTAGGCTCGTACGTGCGTACTTGAAGATATTTAAATTTGGAGATGCCACCAGGATGAGGCAAGCGTATGGACGATTGAGTATAAATGCCGTTAGTGTCTAACAAGGGATATACAGTTCTCAGCTTCTAGCACCCCTGTGTACACCACACCAAACAACAAACCGAAACAAAATGGTCTTCAAGGTACGATAACTCAATGGATTTTTTGTGAAGTGATTTTATGGTGACAGTGAATTTAAAAAGTGCAAATTGAATGTGGACGTGTTTTCTATTAATATTGTCTTATATTTTTATATATATGTATAAATCGTAGGCCCAATCACAATCAGTAAAAAAGTAGCTTTTTAAAAGATTTCTTAAAAATAGCATAATAGATTTATAATAGTAATATATTAAAATGTAACAAATAATTTCTAAGGAGTTATAGTAAACGTGATATTTATGTTTCAGTTGGCAGTCCTCTCTTGCTTAGTAGCCTTGGCCTACGGTAGCGTGGTGCCTGCAGCCATTGCGGCAGCACCAGTGGCTTACACCGCACCTGCAGCAAGGATCGAAGAATTCGACCCTCTACCTCAGTACAAATTTGGATATGAAGTAGCTGATAGCCTTACTGGTGACTACAAAACCCAAAACGAGCAGCGTAATGGTGACATCGTACAAGGATCATACTCTCTTGTGGAACCTGACGGTACTCGTCGTATCGTTGAATACGCCGCTGACCCTGTTAACGGATTCAACGCTGTCGTACGAAAGGAACCTCTCGTAGCTGCCGCACCAGCAGTAGTAGCTGAGCCAGCCATTGTACCTGCTCGTCTTGCCGCCGCTCCAGCTGTTGCTGTAGCTGAACCTGTAATTGCTGCTAAAGCTGCAGCTCCAGTTATTGCCGAGGCAGCTCCAGCTTTTGTTCCAGCTCGCTACGCCGTAGCCCCCACTGCTAGATATGCTGTAGCACCAAACGTTGCCAGATATTCCGTAGCATCTGCTACTCCAGTTTACACTAATTACGCTGCGGCCCCAGTTGCGGCGGCTCAATACGTCCAAGCCCCAACTGCCCGATATGTTGCTGCTCCCGCTGCCCAATACGTTGCTGCTCCCGCCGCCCAATACGTTGCCGCTCCAGCTGCGCAATACGTCTCTGCTCCTGCTGCCCAATTCGTTTCTGCTCCAGCTGCTCAATACATCGCCAACCCAGCAGCGCGATTAGTCAGTGCTCCAGCAGCTCAATATGTAGCAGCCCCAGGAGTAGTTAATGCTCGTTACGCCGCCGCACCCTTTGTGTCCGCACAGTACGCTGCTCCAGTAGGCTACAGCACTCAAGTAGCTGCAGCATACGCTTCCCCTGTAGCTACTACTTATGCTGCCGCTCCTGCTAGATACGCTGTGCCAGCTACATACGCCGCACCCGTTGCTGCCGTTGCCGCAGCTCCTGCTCGTCTTGCCGCAACTCCCGTCGCTGCCGCCCCAGCCAAAATTGTCGAAGGCGCAGTGGCTGGCTACCGTTACCCTTAAAAATATTATAAACTATACTGTTCAATTTGACAAAGACTTGTTTTGTACATAGCCTAATAAAATTAATATTTGTCTAATTTTACTTTTATTTCTCATCCTCATTACCTTTTCGTCACTTGTCACATCGGTGATTTTCATTTTAACGAATTTTATTGAATACCCTGAAGATAGGTGTTATATATTTTTGATATTTTAAATCATAATTACAGGTCGAACAAAAGAAAGAAAAAGCTTTATTCATACCAACCATATATTTTTAAAAACCAGAGCTAAACAATTAAATATTTATAAAAGGATGTGATATAATGTTATATAGCCTATAATAATCCAACACAATATGGCCTACAAAAATGAAAACTTTTTTTAATCCACTGGAAGTTGCAGTTACGTTAATAACAAACACTTTTGCTTCATTATATTAGAATTGATATAGCTTTCAATAATAATATACATGCTGTGAAATTGTTAGACAACATTGATGATTTTTTGTATATGCTGGATAAACATGTAAATTACTCATTGATTTTAATTAGTATAAAAAAAAATATCGTATAGTTGAATTTGTAAATCATTATCAAACCGATAATGCGTATCTTATTTGAATTTAATTGGGGAAACAATCTAGGTTTTTTTTTAAATCTTTATTTATTTATTGAGGGTTTATCCAAACATTGAATATGTCACTCTAAATGAGGGGGTTAAAATAATCTAGGATTCTAAAAATTATATCACATTTATTGACTACACGCAAATATTCTAAAAATTATATCACACTTTTTGACTTTACATTGATACGTATATAATAAAATGTATAATAAAATGTATTAAGTAATTGATACTGATGTATCAATTACTTAATACATTTTATTATTACAAACATACTGACAGTATTTATTTACCGTTTTATCTCCACTTAATTAAATATGTCTTAATTAATAGTTAATTTAATAAAATAGTTCAGTAGTTTTAACATGAACACAGACGGGCTCACACAACAATTATAAAATGTATTTCTTCTTAAAATATTTTATAACTAAAGTATTGGTATAGTGTACAGTGCACTTATAGTCGATTCGTTTAGTTTTAAAAACTTGAAATTATCTTTTATAACAAATTATTTGTAACTGTTGAAAACACCTAAAGAATGGTTATAAATTATTATTTTATTCTAATAACTTTTTTCTTTTAACAGATAGTTCAGTTGAAAAAGTTTAGGAAACTTACAATTAGGTCTGTCTGTTATTACTTCTAGTTTTCTTAATACATTACTTAAATAATTTGAATGCTAATATTCAACTTAGTTTTCTAACCATGTATTATAATTTTACTACAACGTAGAATAAAAAGACATTTATTTAAACTAAATTATAAGAGCCTATAAGCATTTAATCCTAGAGTTAGTCTAAGGCTATCAGTATTTATTGCATGTGTGATTAGTCTCTCATCTTGCCTATTTTATCATTTGTCAGACACTAACACTCATAGGTCTGCCCTATTCTATATATAATAATTATATGATTTAAAATTAACACAATAATTACCATTTGTGAAGATAAGTTTTATATAGGATGAGATAAAAGATCAAACGCTTTACCTGATTGTAAATGGTGCAAAATATGTATAGTTGTAGATGCGTTACGCTCTTAAGATATGGGGATGCAGCTACTTAGGCCAAACGTCATGAGTATGAATAAACTTTTGAGCTTCCGGCTCTCTCCTTCATAGTACGAAACATACTTAGCTATGATAATTACTTCAGGGCCAATCTATAAGAAGGTATTTAATGGAAGTGTCAGATCATATTCAATCTCATCACTGCAGCTTTAATGACACACATCTTTTCGTGTGTCGAATAATCATTTAAATATAATAATAACACAATAATGTCGAATGATTATATAATAATTACACAATAAAATCAAATTTAAATTCTACCCGTATTTTCAAAAGAAGGTAAATTATAATTATAGGTAACATAATATTAAAGCGAGTAATAAAACCTGTATTATTACCGGAAACTTTTAAATATATTTGTTTTATATTGGATAACTTATCTGTACATAGAGGTCTCATACAGTTACCCATAAGAGTAAAAATAAAAATAATTTATAAAAAAATGTAGTAGATATGTAGGAAAATATAACTGTTAAAATATATAATTTCATAGATATTGAAAGATATGTAGTGCTTCTTCAATCTATATCTAAAAACATTACTAGTAGTATTTTATACAATTTCTCAAGGTAATAATATTATTTTATTCTTTATTGCACACCCCAACAAGAAACGATACCAATAAAATCTTAATAAGAGGTATTGGTGATACAACAAAGGGGTATTATCGCTAAGTAGCGATCTCTTCCAGACAATCTTATGCTGATGGGAGTGCAGACGGAAAGAGTACAGATTGGTGCATATGTGCAAAATGTATATCAAATTTAAATACATATATATTTTATCATACTTACAAATATACTTATATATACACTAGCAGACTCGGCCACGCGTTGCTGTGGTTGCTAAGTTTTTGGATATACCTATTACATTGTAGTAAACTATTTAAGAAGTCACGGTATTAGAAAAAATAATATTAAAATTAAAAAAACCCCCGACCGCTAAGTAAAGGAAAAAATTAAAAATGCAAGTAAATTTATCAAGGCCAATAACGAAATAACAATATTTTGATATAAAATAATATTGTGACTTAAAATTAAGATGTAAGTTATCCTATGTTTCAAGTTGGATCAAACTACACACGGTGTGCAAATTTGATTCAAATCGGTTAAGTAGTTTAGGAGTCCATCGCGGACAAACAACGTGACACGTAATTTATATATATTAAGATATTAATATGTAATGTTACTTAGAATTAAATATATATACATTTCATGCTATAGTAAGTATAGGAAAAGGTGTAACAAATATTGATAATATATTTAGTAGAGAGGGACAAGGTTCGAGATAACGATCTTTGACTAGCTTCTTGAAAGAAGTCAAGGATTTGACTTGTCTGATTGCTATTGGCAAAGCATTCTAAAGCGAAACTGCTTATATAGTAAAGACTTTTTAAAGAACGAAGTAGAATAAGGTGGAAAAGGAAGAATCAGATTTTCAGAAGACCTAAGTATCTGACTATGAGTACCTACGAAATCAAATTTATATTTTAAATAGATCGGGAAAAGAGATTGTATAACACAGTGCAAAAGCAAGAGAATATGTAAATTCCGGCGAGAACGAATTTAGAACGAAACTGGTTCTAAACTCAAAACGAGGTATTCTTAATAGTTCTGTTTGTAAAGAAATCAGATTGGATGCTGTTAAACGGAGATAATTCAAGCGGTTTTCTTGAAACTAATTATTATTTTTAGAAAAAAATCGAATTGTCGCTTTTTTAGAAAAAAAGTATTTTTCGACCCTCACAACTTAACGTTTAACTAATAACTGGACAAAATATAAATACACAACACCTCGACTTCTAGATGAATAAAAATTACCTCTGTAACAAACTATAATATCACGTATCCTACTACTATTATAAAGGCGAAAGTTTGTAAGTATGGATGTATGGATGTTTGTTACTCTTTCACGTAAAAACTACTGAATGGATTTGAATGAAACTTTACCACAATATAGCTTATACATCAGAATAACACATAGGCTATAGCTTATACATCAGAATAACACATAGGCTACAATTTTTGAGGTTTTTAATATAAGGTCGTAAAAAAAACACTGACTGAATCCTACAAGATAGATCAAAACAATTTACTACAGTATTGTACAACTTAAAAAGGTCTACAAAAAATCCGTGATGGTATATGTTTATCTCTTAGGAATAACCCACAATAACCATTTTTTTACCTTAACTTTGTACGAGAAATAATGGCTTATTTACGAAGCGATTTTAAGCAATACAGTATTAATCCTTATCCAATTAAGTATCTTAAATACATTGTGCATTTAATAAAGATCACGTGTTTCCAAAGCGAAGAATCTGCATGTTTATGCTGAAGGAAAAAGATCGTTAAATGTAGTTTATAGGAGCATACTGCAGTAGCTACCTATAGGCCTATGATTAGGGCTCTGCAGTGCTTAGTTACCGTATTTCTTACTTATTACTAGACTAGACGGGATGAACCTGAAGTCCACGCGAACGAAGTCGCGGACAAAAGCTAGTAATATATATTTTTTTATCTATAACAGAACCCAAGAAGTAAGCTTGCCAACGCATAAACGTTTGTTCCAAAATCAAAAATATAACTCGAAAGTGAATTTGTGTATATTTTGATGACGTACTTTTTTATAAAATACAGACGTAAATATAACATATATTTACGTAAAACAAATGTTATATTTGACAAAACCACTTATAGAAATTGAAAGACATTCACATTGGTATCACAATAGCTGAAACTATAATGAGGAGTACGGTAGCTATTCAACATGTTTTTTTTTTAATTCACCTCTAGTATATATGTAATAAAGTCAAGTAAAATGTAGTAATAGTTTGTCCCGATTATCAACTCACAAATGAAATTATGAAAGAGGTTTATCGATAACGTAAGGTCATCTAAGAATTTAGGGATTCCATAGGGTTCTACTGAGGAAAAAAAATTTATAACACTCTTTTTTTTTAACTTACACCCAAGAAATTTTAAAAATATGCAATTATAAATGCCTAGTCCAGGATGTTTTGGAATAACACTAAGGGAGTAATTTGTGCAACTATGTGCAAGTAGGATTCGATTTTTTATTTGTTTGATAGTCCATTTATTAAGGAAAGGTATATGTTAATAGAATTACAAAGAACCTGTTTTCTAACAATAAAGTATAGCAAATAAATACGAAAATACTATAAAAATATTATAAATACAGCAAATCGTAATCTCTAATCGAGCTTCATCAGTACTGAATGATCGTATCGATTATTGATCGTATCGATTATTGAACGTAACGTTCTTATTCCGCGGACGTTACGACTATTTATTAGCGGGGAAAAGTAAGTTTGTTACGAAAAATTACTACAAATAGTATTTTTTTTATAGATAGTGTTGTATTGTTTTATCGATATACTAATTTTATTTGACCTATATTATAATACCAGGTGAACAATTTTATTCTAGTCACCGCGTGGTCAATATGAAGAAAGCATATTATAAACCGTAACACAGTATTGCGAGTAACTTTCTTCAATGAGCCACCAGTATGGATCTCACGTCCCTAGTTACGCAGCCGTGTATATATAACGCAGCTGGCCCCAGGGAAGGCACAGTTCATCATCAGACACTGCACTACCCCTAACCAAACAACCATGAACAGCAAGGTAAGACATTTTATAGTTTTTTTTAATATATAAATAGTTTTTTTTTTCTTTAAATATATGTTTAAATAGTTATTAGCTTTGCCAGAGGGCGCGGGTTCAAATCCCTGCCCGTAATGGTTAATTTTTCATTCTATATTTATTTAAATTTATTTGTTTATTTAATTATACATGTTTAAAGATATTTTCAAACAGTAGTTATTAGTCAATATATCCACAACCAACTTTAGTATTGTAGAACCAATAAATAAGCCTTAGTTTTGTGTAAACAATAATAACAAAAAATATTGTGTATAGCGTAATAGTAACATTATTCGACCTAGACCTAAGACAGACAAGCACGTTGTTATCACGTAATCTCTTGCTTATCTATTGCTACTCTATTCTATAGTAGTCCAAAGACCACGCAATAGTACTTACGATAGTATCTAATGTGAGCTACACGACATGAATCGAAATTGACTAATATAGGAACATATTTGGATATTTTATGAGTAATACTTTCATTTAGTCTACATAAATTGATTTTTATTCCATTTGGATAGAATGTTGTGTAATCTATATGTATAAAGACAAGATAAATTGCTTATAGCCTATAAACACCCACTTTTGGGCTACTGGGCCAGAGCTTAAAAGATTAAATAAGGGATGAAACTTTGTTTACAGTTCCGCTTTTCCCTTCAAGGGGAAAACCGCCTTCTCATAATAGTTATATATTTTTCTACCAATGTCACATGATATATTATATAAATAAGCTGTATTTCTTATATTTTTTAATTAAACCAAAATACCGAAACAGATGTTTTTTAAAACTATAAAAATATATAAAATAACATGACATTCAAATTAACATTTCTACGGAGTAATTGGGTCACTTCTTTTAAATTGTATCTATTGTTATTCCTAACGAATGAAATTACGAAAAGTGACCCTTTCTTTCGATCAGGACATGGCGCAAGCGCATGTCTACAGTGCACTAAACAGCTCGCGCATTTTAATGTACTGGACAGAACATATTGTGTAATCTATACCTCAACAACTGTAAAGTAATTAATTCAATTATAATGTGTATTTGTGCTGTACTTTAATTATTGTAATAAGGATGTATAATTTTATATATAAAATTGAGTTAAATAATTATTAATTAATTATGGTAAACAAACATGGTTTACCATGTTTGTTTAATCTTAGGGCAGGTAAAGGTATCTAGTTAGTAGCTGATCTACTATTATTGTTCTAGATTGTAGTATTCATCTGCGTGTTGGGCGTGGCTGCTGCTAGCATCGTAGCACCGGTACCAGTAGCCCGCCTAGACCCACTTCCCCAATACTCCTACGGTTATGACGTCCAAGACTCTTTAACTGGTGACTACAAGGGACACCAGGAGCAAAGGAACGGAGATCTCGTTACAGGCTCATACTCCGTTGTAGACCCTGATGGTACCAGAAGAATCGTGGACTACTCTGCTGATTCTATTAACGGATTCAACGCAGTAGTCCGTCGCGAGCCGCTAGTCGTTGCTGCAGCTAAAGTTATCGCTCCTGCTCCTTTGGTCCCAGCACCCTTAGTTCCAGCACCGGTGGTCGCAAGAGCACCAGTCTTTGCCCCAGCCCCCGCTCCTCTGCTAGCTCCTAGACTACCTTACTACGTCTAGATGAATTATTACAATTTTGTTGTGTTGCTGTATATACCTATTAAACGCTAAGCATTTTTTTGTTATTATTTATGTATTAAAAGAATTCAAATTGAAATTATATTATGTTTTATTTAGCGAGTTTAAAAAACGCAAGGATATATCCTTTATTTTATAAGATATATTTTTGCTTCTTTTTACCAAATCTTAAACAAAGCACAAAGTCTAGAATAACCTTTATGATTATATTAAGACATTAGGATTTTTTTAAATAATGTTCTGGTAATCAAACCGTAAAATTTCTTTGCAGATATTTTTTACACATTATATTTCTATGATAATATATTTTAACAAATTGTTGACATATACGTAAGCAAATTTTATATTTTCCGAATCAAAGTTCTATTATTATTTTATATATTTTTTACATCTTCTTCTCCTATCTTCTAATATTAATTAGATTAAGAAAAAAAAAATTACTTATCATTGTTATATTAGTAGACTCGAGGTATATTAATAATATTAACAAATAATAAGCAACAAATATTTCAAAGTATCAATAGAGATTTGTATCTATTATAAACTTACTTTAATTTAGTAAATAAATATAAAATGAAAAATAAACCGACACGGGTACGAATTCGAAACCCTCTGGAAAATCGTCCCGTCGATCTAACAATTGATCTATCATATTTCTACCTACTTCGAATAACTACTAAACATTCTAAACATGATCTTTTTTATCGAGAAGGTGGTGTTATCTATGAGGCTTCTTGCGAAAATCCTTAACAATTTATCAGTCCGGTCAAATTAGACATTCGGGGCTACATAAATTCGCAACAAGCTGAATTTTTGTACAATTGTTCAAAACACGATTATAAACAATAGCTGAAAGTTCCCCATCATTCCCGTGTGTGCAAAATTTTTTATTCAATGTCAAATGTCAAAAAAATGAGTTTTTCGCGATTTTCAGCAAAACGGTAAGTTTTATCAGAAAAATACCTTAGACTAAAATTGTAGATCATTAAATTATCTATAAAAAATATATCAATATTTTTTTTCTCACGAGACACCATTTCGGAGATATCGCAGTGTAAAAAGTTGTAACAGTTGCAATTGTCATAAAATGCACACGTTTCCACGCCACCTATGAGGTAGTGTACTTGCGCGTTTTTTAACATGGTTTCCCCAGTAGGCCTACTCCACAAGTCAGTAATTATCCAGTTTAATTGAAACTATCGTAAATAATTGATATTAGCCAGAAAAAAAGCGATGTTGATAAAAAAACAAGTACAGACATTTATTAGTCGGAGTCGTAATTTGCGAATTCTTCTCGATTTTCTCCTTGTTCTTCTTCTTCTAGATTTTCTCCTTGTTCATTTTCTTCTGGTTCATCCTCGTCTTGGTTGCAAGTAAATTCAGCCAATAACGATGTATCGCAAGTCGGCTCGTTGACGTCGAATGTATCATCAATTGTTGGTGATTCAACATTAGAGCACGACTTGCATTGGCAACTTGTACACGCCATAAAACAGAATACACCCACTTTTTTGCAACCACATTTAGCGCTGCCTTATCCCCTTTTTGCAGTTGTAAAAAATTGCGTTTAGCAATTTTTCCGGCGCAGGTGGAAACAAAGTTGGAACTGGTTCCAATTCATTATTTACTTACTTCCAACCCCAGTCTGTTGGGTCTTTCTGACAACCAAGCCACACTTGAAATTGGTAATATACCCGAAGAAGATGTTGATGAGCAGCAGCCGACGTTGGAGGAAGACAAGCTAACTGTACCTGTTTTTTGCTTTTGGTGTTTTTGACGAAACATGCATACCGATGTTTATCTAAGCACGTAGTTTTTTAGGAGCCCCGTACATCGAAAGAAGAAAGCGAATGCCACTTGTGATGATCTCATGTTGAGTTGAATTACAGTTTTGAAAAACTTCAGCACATTCAACTAAATTTTGTTTTTCAAACATTTTGAAAACTGTCGTCCTATAAAATGCAGATGTCATATCACAGCCAGTTATTGCATGCAGAAATAGTATGTGATTTTGACTCTTTGCAAAAGAAGATAATAAGCTTTTAGAAGTATATATTTTCTATTGATGTTGAGCTTTTCCTGGTTTTAAAAAGAAAATAGTTTTTTCAGTTGGAGTTCGAGCAACGAGCAATACGAGTTATAGCTGATGTATATTTTATATTTTAAGTGCAAGTTACAATGACCGACAGAAAAATATTTTAACCTATACTACATAATATTACAACTCTAGGGATGAATATACGTGACGTACTCATGCATGTTATGACAATTGCAACTGTTACAACTGTTTAAACTGCGATATCTCCGAAACGGTGTCTCGTAAGAAAAAAAGTATTGATATACTTTTTATAGATAATTTAATGATCTACAATTTTAGTCTAAGGTATTTTTCTGATAAAACTTACCGTTTTGCTGAAAATCGCGAAAAACTCATTTTTTTGACATTTGACCTTGAATAAAAAATTTTGCACACACGGGAATGATGGGGAACTTTCAGCTATTGTTTATAATCGTGTTTTGAACAATTGTACCAAAATTCAGCTTGTTGCGAATTTTTTGTAATCTCACCCTAATTTTTTGGTCTAATTTGACCGGACTATATCGAACATAGCAGTATAGATTAACATTAAAAAGATGCACAACCGACATTAATATTTGAAATATCTATAAACATGTAAAGCTATGTTAACCAACAAAAAAATTTAAAAAAAGAAAAAGTCTTCAAAAGTACCATACCATACAAATACTTATAAAATGGTACAGTTTATATATAAACTGTATTTAACTTATCACCACATTTTAAAATTAAAGTAAGACGCCCAAATAAGTACGATGACCGCATGCTGATTACCATCGTGACCTTGCTTCCAGCCAGTTCAATTAAAAGCGAAAGTCTGAAGCACCATATGCAGAGTTCAATTACCGGGCCAACTTTTGTGACGTCATATGAAACTGACGGAACACGAAAGTTAAACGATAGCATCTTTTATTTTGAATTTTATAACATAACTGGCAATACTAGAAAAAAAATAGAAGCAAATTGTTATTTATTTTTGAAAATATCTATAAACTACCATGTTAAGCTTATTTAAATGTATATAAATATAGAATAAAAAATCCTGTTGCTCTACCAATTGAGCTATCGTATCGCAATTGGTAGAGCGACGGAATTTTTCAGTCTATATTTATATAATTTGTTATTTATTGGTTATTACCATGGTGCGGTTATTTTACTTGAAATTTATTGATGCTACTGGTAGGTATAGAAACCCAGTTTAAAATCATTGAACACTTAAACACGATTTTCTCCCTTTGGTTTACTTATGTAAGTTTGAAGTTATAAGATTGATCCTGATACAAATCCGTAATAAACATACAAAAGGTTTCTTTTTTGCCTTCTCGGATTCTTCTAATATAACAAATACTTTAATTATCATACAAGATCCACTTTACACCACTTTTCAGACAATCCAATTTATAATTGACATGTTAGAGCTTTTTCAATGAGTTGTCAAAGCAAGGCAAGACTTTTATAGTTTTGTTGTTTCTTTCAGTGACCTTGTAAATATTTTTTCTTGCATTTCGATATAAAACTAATATATATAGTTGTTGTACTATCGTTTATAGTTTTTTTGACGTGACAACGTCTTAAATTAGGTTAAGCTGGGAGTCACTTATGAAAAAGTGTAACGCCCGGTAACGTAACGATGAGTCACACACACATAGAATGCCTTGCGTCTCTTTCCCACTCAAACATGATCGGTCCGCCGAGCAATATTTTGATTTTCAAATTGATTCTTTAAAATTATAAATAGGTATTAAGAAAAAGTGGCAGATATAAGAAAACTTGATTTAAAATGTTTTGAGCAAGAACTTTAACATCTAATTTAAGTAAATGTTTTAATTTTCAACTTCATTATTTACAATTACAAATTTTAATTAATTTCAAATTTATTTAGCAAAAATTTAAACCTTCGATCTGAATAAGTGTTTTGATTTTCAAATTAATTCTTTAAAATTAAAAATATTAAAATATATAAAATCAGAAGTGACGTCAAATAACATTATCTGTACTTATTATTATTTAATATGTAGGCCAGTACATGTGACCATACTTGGTAGACACAATTGGAAATAGTATTTTTTTATAACTGAAAAAAATATATATATAAAATACTGGTAGCAAACAATAACTTCAATGATCGATATCTCCGCAACTAATTGATGTATCGAAAAAGTCTGTAAATAAATTTTGTAAAAAATAATAACATCAATAATATAATATAAAATAAATAATATATAAAATAATTTTACGTGACAACGTCTTCATCGTCCTATCCTCAACAAAATCACTCAAATTATTAAAATATTGTGCAATTTAATAATATTCATATCAATAAATATTCTACCGAGAAAAAGACGTGGTCACGTAAATCTTCGCCCGTAAAACCGACTTTACAGGCAACCATATTTTATATTAAACTTTGTCTTTGAATACTTTTTTTCTAGACTAAGGAGGTTATTTTAGTCATTATACCAATTTTGAGATCTCTTTTTAAAACAGTAGTTCATAATCAAATAGGTACCGAGCCAATTTACATCCTCTTGTTCATATATGTCATTCATAATTAATAATTTAATAATTTATCAACAGGCACGGTATCGATCAAAAGATTAAATAATAGTTTGTAATGTTTTACACTTATTTATTTTTACCTCGAAAACAAGAAGAAACGAAAATAATGTTACCAAATTAACTTTATAGTAGCAAATAAACAGGACACGGTTATTTAATACATAGAGTAAAAAAATAAACCCTAAATATCGAAAACTTGGAAACCGAGTGTCTTAGATTTAGGTGCTGGTGGTAGGGCACGCTCTGGTCCTGGAATAACAGACAGACCTCTTTGACGATATCGTTTACGTTCAGCTCGTTGGTCACCAAGTTCGGGTTTACGAGGTAAAACCGAAAACCTTCTTCCAGCTGGTACTGTGGACATTCTTTTAAATAATACTTGCGTTTCAACTTTTTGGATTTCATCCATTGCACTTATGATTTGTCGCTCACGTTGCATTATGGCCTTTTGTTCATCAGCCGACACTGTTTCTGACGCCATTTCAGCACATTTAGTCAAAAATGCTTGGACACGTTCAGGGTCAGATAACTTCTTTGAATATTCATAAGCTTCTTCGACTTGTATGCGAACCTCATTAGAATTTCCCTGTTGCATATCACCACTTATTAATACTAAACACCCGTTCAGCCACCAAGTGAAGTTACTTAATTCAAGAGCTTCTCTTTGACAACGTTTCCCATAGAATTTTGCTAGAGCATAATTCTTTTGTGTGCATAAAAAGCGGGATAACTCATACATTAACCAACATTTCATTGTTGAATTTTCACACATCTCCAAAGTAGTAATAACTTTCTCAGTAGCTTGCTTAACATCTATAAATTTATGAGGATAGTTAGCCATAACAGAATCAAATGATGTAGGACGCCCAACTGGCAAACCCATTAAGAAAGCTATTCTTCGTCGATTTCCGCGTTCACTTAAAGTATACGAGAGACGATGTTGGGACAAATATCCCTCTCCAACAGCTCGGTATAATCGATCTGTATAAACCTCTTTATCTGGTAATGTGCGTCGAGTTTTAGAATCCAAAAACAATTGCATACGTTCTGCTTGTGCAATTAAGTCCATAATACGATTTTCACGCATACTCTTTTCGAGTTGTCTAAGGAGCCTTTCAGCAGTTCGTGCTCCAATTTCCCGTTCTTTAATCAATACTGCATCTTTGTATTTATTTTGATGCTTTGAATCAGCCCTCTCAGCTAGTTTTATAGTATAATAAGGTCGCTGGCTTCGCAACATATCCTGTCTCTCGCTAAGAGATCTTATAGCTTCTGTAACATTTGATTTTAATTCCAAACTCCCGCCTGAGTTAGCTGATTTTAATCTTGGATCCTCCATCAAATGTTGAAGAAAAAACTTATCATATGCCATTGGACCTAAATACTTCATAGCTAAAACGCGAGCTAGCGTTAAATGTTTTCGAGCTTCCATTTGAGTAAGTTTCCGCTTTTTTTCTGGTTGTGGAATCCGAGAGACATGTAAAGGTTTTTGCTGCTCATTCTCGTCAATTCTTGCCGCTTCCGTTTGTTTGATTAATGGTAAAAAATCAATCATCACATTACCAGCATTGACACCTATGCAGTCTTGGATCGTTTCAACACCTTGATTAATACCTTCCATAAAATAAGGTGGTTGTCTTCGTTGTCTTGCGCCTCGATAATTCATGACTACTGATCTTTCAAAGTCCGACATGGTGTACATTGCTCGAGCTTGCATATTCCGTGCAATCATGTTACCTGGGGCAATTTTAAGAGCAAGCTCTGCATCCGAATACGCTTGAACTGGTTGAACGGCATCTGCACACACTTGACTTCTGCCAGTAAGCGTCCGAACATCATCTGGAGTGTTCTTAAAGGCTTCATCATAAGCTGCTTTTGATTTTTCAAACTGTTCTAGGCGTCTCAAATATGCACCTCTTGCTCGGTAAACGGTCAAAGCACCGTAAAGTTGTTTTTCTTCCATAATTTATTTTATTTGTCTCTTAGATGTATATACCCTTTTAATAAATAAGATCAAAAATGATACATTTTACTTTGACAGATAGACAGAGTAAAATAATCCCCAGTAATAATTAAGTTATTATAAAGAACCATACAAATATTGAACCTTTTTAGATAAATATTATTTATAGCAACTTCAAACATGTAATAGCTGGTATGTGTTTTTTACATTAAAGATAAAAAATAAGACAGAATATTCTTCACTTACTACTTTAGGGATCCTAAACACGCTAATAGATAATGAAAATACAAACTAAAAGTATTGGTTCGATTAAAACTGATGTAACAAAATTTACAGTTTTTAAGGTTTAATTTTAAGTTTTTAATTTTTAATTCGTTTAATTTGAATTTATTGAATTATATTGAAAATTATACTTGTCGTCGTTGTTATGTCCTAAATTGTTATTACATTAGATTATACATTACAGGAATGCAGACGATTTATAATTCAATAATATAATATCCAATATAATTTTTCAACGATATGTTTAAAAAAAATAAACAATAGTTTAAAAAACTAAAAAAACACGCTTTTATTGCTAACCGAACTAAAAACTAGAAAATAATTTTTAATGACAAAGAGTATAAAATTACAGTAGTAGAAGATCGAACAATTAATCATAGTGAATCGCCTTAATATAAAATTATAATAAAATTTAAGTTATTAACAGAATAATTCAATTCTGAGTAAAAATCGTGGGGTGCATTTTACTGTAATTCATAACTATCCTCTCATAGATAGTTGCTAATAGAATGATTGTAATACCTTAAATATCGAGCACCCCACGCTTTTTACTCAGAATTGAATTATTCTGTCAATAACTTATCATATGCCATTGGACATTGAATTGAATTGAGTTGAGTTGAGTTGAGTTGAGTTGATTGAGTTGAGTTGAGTTGAGTTGAGTTGAGTTGAGTTGAGTTGAGTTGAGTTGAGTTGAGTTGAGTTGAGTTGAGTTGAGTTGAGTTGAGTTGAGTTGAGTTGAGTTGAGTTGAGTTGAGTTGAGTTGAGTTGAGTTGAGTTGAGTTGAGTTGAGTTGAGTTGAGTTGAGTTGAGTTGAGTTGAGTTGAGTTGAGTTGAGTTGAGTTGAGTTGAGTTGAGTTGAGTTGAGTTGAGTTGAGTTGAGTTGAGTTGAGTTGAGTTGAGTTGAGTTGAGTTGAGTTGAGTTGAGTTGAGTTGAGTTGAGTTGAGTTGAATTGAATTGAATTGAATTAAATTAAATTAACTTTATTTGGACAACACATACATTATTATATAACAATACAAAAAACAAAAGCATTAAAACAAAGAAAATGAAATGAAGTAAAAAACAAATAGAAAAAAAAATATGGGTATTAACTGCGACATCCAAAACGGATGACCACTCAGCTGTTGCTGGAATACCTAATTGAATCCAGCGCTGATTTTTAGTGGCCGCCGTACCATGACGTAACTAACACTAGCGACAATTAATTACCCTAACAAAATTACTTAAAACAACATGTATAATTAAAAAAAAATACATAACATCAAAATTCTATATAATCACATATGAAATAAAATATACAATAAAACAAGAAATTAACCAAACAATAGTATAACAAATCATTCCTACGTTCACCTTATCCAAAGAACGAGTGGGATGGATGATGTGACCTTGCGACATGTTTCAGTCGTACCCTTACACGTGTGACGTGGCTGAGACAAACGCAACTTAACTCACTAAACAGTAAACTTTTAGACATTATACATGATAAGGATAAATATACAAATAAATGATACATGATTCATGACGTGACTTATATTATAGTAAATGATTTTTGAATGTATTCCTAATACTGGTGGTGAAGGCCATAGAGTGATGTTATTTCATTTATCTAACTATCACAATTTAATTCAATTAATTATAGAGGTTCTGAACCATCGCAATTTTTTGTTTTAAGATATTGATAAAGATTTCACAATTTCCTTATAAAATTAAACATTTGGAATACATGTCAATAATTTTGTAGAAATATAGCTTACTGAAAAATAAAAATTGTTGCCTGTAACTAAATAGATTTTTATTGCAGTAGTCATCTGTTATTCGTTTTGTCTTACGATCCTTGTGTGTACAAAAATAATTAAACTATATTCGGCAAGGATAAAGCATAAAGATGTTCAAATATTAACTTTGCGATATGTTGTCTTTTGTGAAATTTAAATAAATATAGCATTCCTTAAATGAGCTATAAATGTTAAATATTTGAACAAATATTATAAATAGTATTGAATTGAATATAGTATTGATTACCATACAATTATTTATAAGGGAAATATTCTTGTTTAGTTAGAAATATATCGATAATCAATAAATAACAAGTATTAAGTAATAACATATTATAGATTTAAAGATTAATTAAAGAAAACAAAACGTTATTTGTCATAACAAATTTATTGGCCAAATGTAATCAGTCAGTTTTATCCGTAAACCATAAGATTAAACAGCTACTACAGGTGCTGGAGCATAGGGGTAGGCTGTTAATCTTGCGAAGGGGCTAACTACACCGGTGGAGTATGCAGATAGTTTTGCGACAGGGGCATAGGCAGCTGGGGCCGTGTACGCAGCCACTTTAGCCACTGGAGCTCCGTATGAAGCATATGCTAAAGGAGCAGTGTAAGCTGCTGTATATTTAGCTACAGGTGCAGCAACAATGGGGGCAGCAGCTACAGGAGCGGCAGCATAACGAGCAGGTACTATTGCTGGTTCAGCAACAACAGCTGATACTAATGGTTCCTTGCGCACGACCGCGTTGAATCCATTGACGGGGTCAGCAGAATAATCGACAATGCGGCGTGTACCGTCGGGTTCTACCAGTGAGTATTGTCCTTGTACTAAGTCACCATCGCGCTGTTCTTGTTGACTCTTGTAATCGCCAGTTAATGAATCGGCTACGTTATATCCGAATCGGTATTGAGGAAGGGCATCAAACTCTTCAAGTTTCGCGGTAACCACTGGTGCTGCCACTAATGGTGCAGCTACCGGTGCTAAGCCAGCTCGGGCCAAAGCCACGAAGCAAGAGAAAATTACGATCTGAAAATGAAAAAATCGAATGAACATTTTATATTTGCGCTTTAATTCCCATGTGTAACTTAACGGCCACATTCTTGTGCGTCACTTATATCGTACTTGAAACAGTGACACGGATTTACGAGGGCAAGACTAGAACAATTGCGTAAAGCATGCACGGAGAAATTACTAACAAGTTGGGGATTCGGTTAGTCAAGGACGTGAGCGCTATACTGTCTGAATCTTAATTAGTTTAGAATTAGTCATTTTAACTTCAACGACTGCTCTTCACTTTAAAATCAAACAAAAATGTAACTGTGACCGAATCTCAAATATAAACACATATTTTATTTTTTTTACATCTATAATAAAATATATTCATAAAATTATAAAAAAAATAAAGTTCACTGCTCAATTTTTTTTTAAGCTGAGTTCAAAATAATATGTATTTAAGGTTTCAATAATGGAATTCCTTAGATACTCAAAATACTAATAACTTAAAATATAAAAAAAATATATTTATTATTGTTATTACCAAAAAACAAATTGTTGTAACAAATTACAAGATTACCTTAAAGGCCATTGTTGTTTGGATGAGTTGGTGATGAAGCCAAGTGTGACTATGCTCCTGAAGAGTTCGTCGAGGTATATATAGCAGCATGGGTTATGACACCAGGCCAAGTATACGCTTAGTATTATGTCGGCGCATCACTATGGATGTGCGCGCAATTGGAAATGAGCTACATTTGTCAATGGCGGAAAATTCAGCGCTCTTGACTTTAGGCCAAATGTTATGAAACTTAACAGAAATGCACTCTTGGCCCGGACTTAACCTACATTATTAGTTATGCTAATTATCTTTGCAGAAAGATCAGTTTAACGACAAACGGTTAAATTTACGGCGACTTTTGTAGTTTTTTTAAATATTTTACAATAGACGATAATGATCTAGTTTTGTCGTTTCATAAAATATGGTTTGAGGCATTATTTCTCAGTAAAGTTTGAGTACATCTTGTGAAGATGGATATCTTGTGTGAAGGTAAAAAATATGAATCAAATCAATTACAAAGTCTTTCAGGAAATCTTAAAATTTCGTAAAATTAAGCTAAAGTTCTAATGAATAATACCAATGTTATTAATTCAAACAAATGTTCTATATTGGGTATCAATGAATTAGAAAAATATAGTGCCTAAGTATTTTTTATAACATTTCAGAATAACAGGAAAAATAATATCAATATATTTAATACTAGCTGTTGCCCGCGGCTCCGCCCGCGTGTAGGTCGCTTTTCGCGTAATCTATGGAATCAATTTCATAGAACATCATTTTTGCGTAACTTTCACCGTTTTCGCAGCGCACGCAGTTTTTTGTAAATTTTTTACACCTTGCGTTAGAATATTAAAGTTTTAGTAATCATCCCTAATTTTTTGAAAATGAATCATAGCCTATGTCACTCGGGAATAGTGTAGCTTGCCAACGGTGAAAGAATTTTTGAAATCGGTCCAGTAGTTTCGGAGCCTATTCATTTCAAACATACAAAAAATAATCAAACCTTTTCTCTTTATAATATTAGTATAGAAGAAATTCCAGAAACCTATATTTATAACCTAATTCCAGTGAAGAGGGGGATTTTTCTAAAGGGAAAGTAGAAGAAATGCGTACTACACCTACATGCCTGTCTTGCACTGAAAACAAATTTAGTTTATTAAATTTACTTTATATGGTTTACTTACAATTGAACCTGGTTGCGGTATATTCAGGTTCTAGGTTTTTGGTTTCATGTGCAGGACAGGAGTCCTCTACTGGGTCTGCTAGCTTATACATAATTTAATATACTTGATATATTATGAATCTATTTGAAATTGCGCTAAAACTACAGGTTATTTATTTAGCTTCTGTAGGGTTGGAGTAGAGACCAATTTATGAAAAAAAATAATATTAGGTATAATACATTAATAGTGTATCTTTAAATTAAAACCCGACCAGAAAATTATTCTGTCATAAAAAAATACATCCTGCACTTTACCACTGTTTGTCAAAATTCGGGCAAAAATAATCTACAATCTAGTAATACAATGCAAAATTATAAAAAAAGGTTTCGTTAAAATTCCTACAATTCATTACATATAAAAAACGTAAAAAAAATGTTGTTGTATGGGAGAGTCTTAAGTGTTTATTTCATTTCGATTTACTTATTTATTTTTAAAGCTAATTATATATAACGTTTGAAATATATGAAGCTAGAAAAAATATTCACAGAATATTTAGTTGAACCAGCCAGAGTTTTAGTAAAAGGCTTCGTTTTTACCCTTTGGGTGCGGAACCCTTAAAATAACAAACAAACAATGTTTTCTCATTTATACATTCAATTCAATTAGTATGTATGACTGTGGCACGTACTTCGCTTTGCCAATGTCACTGCTTGAATTGACAGATATTCCCAATAAAAATTCGAAATTACATTATTTATACTATGAGTAATTGTTTTATATATACAAAATATTACATAAAGGCTAATGTGCTCAAATTATAAAATTTTAACATAGACTATTTATGTTTTTTTAAGTGTAAAAGATAATAAATATTACCTACTTTAAATAATTATTTTAACTCTTATTTAGCTCTTTTGCCCAGCCAAGCCGGTAAAGAGCCCTGTGATTACAATTTTAGTGTTTCAGTTAAAAACTGGAACGGGTTATAAAACCGCGGGACAGCAACGACCTTATATTAGGACTAAGTGTTCATACGAGAAAAGTCAATTTGTTCAATTATTTTGTATATAATGATAATATATTTATTTGCAAGAGCATGGTGCGTAAGGTTAACAAAGTTACAAAAACAAGTTTCACACATTCGATCGATTTTCGGTGAGAAAATGTTGTCAATAAAGTTCACTTTGTTAGAAATCCATAAAAAGTTGTTTGAAAATCCAATCATTCAATCAATCAATTCAATCAAAAAATTCAATCTGTTAAAGATTGAATTTCAAAGTGTGAAAAGAAAAAAATCCCCGACACAAAAAGACCTCTAAAAAGGATAAAAATAATATTATACTGTACCTACTGGAGTCGTTGTTGTGCAAATTTAGCACCTCATCTAAAAATTTGCAAAGTGCAAAAGGCCTTAATCGATAAGTCTACATTAGATACGTAGGTCCACCAAAATTTTCGTTAGATCCGTTATAGGTTTTTTATAAATATTTTTTCAAATTTTAGTTAAAAAAAATAATAATTTTAACACCTTTAATAAAAAAGTAGTTCTTTTGATTAAATCGTATTCCTTATCGTTAGGTCTATATTGGTCCATTATTTTTGTTGTTTAATTATTAATTGTATTTGATTTATTGATAGTTATAAAATAATCAAAAGCAGCATGCGCATATCATGCATGAATGGCGCGAAATTTTCCCCCGTTTTCTCGTTTATCTCTCAAGAAAACTTGCCCAGGTGCTAAAATTATTTTTTTTTAGCCTAAATTTGAAAAAATATTTATAAAAAACCTATAAAGGACGTAACGAACATTTTGCTGGACATATACGGACCTAACGTAGACCTATCGATTAAGGCCATTAGGACTTTGCAAATTCTTAGATGAGGTGCTAAATTTGTACAGATCCGTCGATTTGTATGAATGTTGATGATGGTGTCTATTTTACGAAGTTTTCGGAGCTAATAAATGAGGACTACACGATTTGTTATTGATATTTCATTATTTGCCTTGATAACTTACTTGTATTTTGATTTTTCCTTTATGTAGCAGTCCCCGGTAATGAATATATGGTATATATAATATTAAGTATTGTATATATTAATGTAAATAGCAATAATAATAACAAGATAAATATAAAATAGTTAAGCAACACTCAGAACTTGAATCTTTGACTAGTAAAGTTCATTTCCACTCATGTAGCCATTGTGCTCGCAGCCGGCTGGTATTGGTGTGTTATGTAACTTTTTTCAATATCATATAGGTACTCGAAATTATAAAAGTTAAAAATATTTCAGACTAATAGTAGTATAGTAATATAATATACTAGCATTTACCCGCGACTTCGTCGGCATTAGATAGTTTCTTTAGGCAGTAGTTTTATCTTTTACATCAACTATCTACCTACTTGCATACTATCAGTGGGAACTACAGATTGCGTCCAAAGTTGAGGCGGTAGCGGGTGAAGTCGGCGTTGATTTTCATCTAGTCGTATATCTATGTTTAGTAAACATTATAAAAGAAAAAAATTATGTATAACTACATAATTCGCATGAACTTTTAATTATAAGCTTTCCTACCTAAGTACGACTTTGTGAACAATTCCTATTAAGATTTTTACATTAAATTGGTCTTATGACGCATCGAAACCAAAATAAAGTACTATTAAATAATAGTATTACATTAATAAATACTACAGATGCTATAATAATATTTTCAAATCTTTATACAAATATTTCACGTTCATTAAGCTACTCGTAACTGTTACTAAAAATGCTTTTGAAATTTTTATGCGACGTTAAACTAATATAAATACCTTAAGAATAAAATATATATAACATTAATATCTATATTTATGTCTGGAATTCTCTAATGCTAAGGCCCATAATCATTATTATGAAAACGCAGGAGTTAGGGAAAAAATGCAGGCCCATGATATGGAACTAGAAATGGTGGATACAACTCGGATCTGAGGAATCAAATAATAAAGATTAGGTTTTAAATATTATGAGTATTAAGATAATCAATAAGGGCAGGGATTCGAAACTGCGACTTCTGGGAAGCTGTCTCGTAGTTTTAGCAATTGAGCTACCATATCGCTACCTGCTCCGGTGAATTAAGCATTTTATACAATATAGTGTTTATCGCCACGGTGGTGACATCTGTCGCATTTTTCCAATGTTAATCTATACTGCAAAGGTAGAAACTTTTGTTAGGATTTTCAAAGGATCCCTAATAGAGTAGACTAGAGTGTCAGGACGGTTTCCCAGAGACTGCGGTATTGAGGTACTGCCCGTATCGGTAAATTTTTCAATCTATAGGTATTCATTTTAATATTTATCTAAAAACATTTATAAATTTATCTAACAATTTATCTAAAAATAAAAATATTTAGATGTTTAAATAAATATGTGTCTAAAAATATTCTGATGAATTGTAATATTTAATAAGTTTTTAAAATAAATAGTATTATTTGATAGGTTTATAAAATAAATTGTATTATTTAATAGATTTTTGATCACACGATTTTGTACCAAATTATTTTCAGAATAATATACGAGTATGTAATGCAAATGTTCATTAATAATCTACATGAACAATAACACATTTTTTTTTTTACAAAACACACAATTAACTAGTTGGCAGTACCTGCGGTGGTATACCGCATATATTTAAACCTGATTTACGTGTCTTAAAAGTAAATAAAGAAAGATATTTCAAAATACTATAAAACAGCGGAAATCCGACATTCACACTCAATGTTGTCATCGTCTGTGAGATTTTTATTCTGTATGTGAACATGGTATACAAACTTTTTAAAGACTTTTACGAGCACTTTGTCTAAAAGTAATAACAGGACTTTCTCCGGGCTCCTTCCACATTTTAATACTGTCTGAAACATATGTTACCATTACCTACTTTATGTGCTTCTTAATATCATAGAGTTACAATACGTAGAGCAGGGATGCCGCATAAAATATGTCCATGGAAAGAAAAGAAAATGAGACTATCTGTTTCTCTTTATTGCATTTGTGATTAGAAAAAGATAAGTATCGGTCTCCCATCTTATCTCTTGACACTGACACCCACAGGCCTGCCTATTGCCCTCTATTCTATGTATAATAATTCAATGCATAATATACTTCATGAATGATAATAACATTTCACCAATATTAGTTACACAGTTTATCACTAAATTAATTGGCTTAAAGCACAATATAGTCTCAAAATATCATATACTGTAACAGATAAGTTGCCTCATTAAAGACAATTCGATTTGCTCATATATTATATGCTTTATATAAGTAATCGTTTAAAGTTATTTAATATTTAACTTAAAGTGTTGTTTGTTTGTTTAAGGTTTACGTATAAAAACAAAAATAAATAAAAGAAAATTTTCAATAAATATATACATTTATTTACATTTTGTCTTCCGAAGGTACAATTGAATTAGTGATGGTATAAAGGAGCAGAGTAAGCGACAGGTGCAGCGTGGACTAATGGAGCCGAATGATACACAGGTGAAGTAGAATACGCTACTGGTGCTGCATGTACTACTGGTGCTACTTTAGCGATTACAGGAGCCGCGATCTTCACTCCAAGAGGCTCTTTGCGCACTACCGCGTTGAATCCATTGTGTGGATCAGCAGTGTAGTCAACTGTGCGTTTGGTGCCATCAGGGTCAACAACGGAATAGGAGCCTTGAACAACATCTCCGTCACGAGTCTCGTGTTGGCTCTTGGAGTCACCAGTTAAACCATCCTGTACATCGTAATCGTAGCTATACTGAGGGTGGGCATCATATTCTTCTACTGCTAGTTTGGCGATGGGAGCCACAGCAGCTACTTTTGCAATAGGACTGCTATATGCCAATTTAGTAACGGGAGCAGTAGCGTAGGCCACTGGAGCGGCATGATAGGCGATAGGGCTGGAGTGGTATGCTACCGGTGCAGTGTGGTAGGCTGGGGCAGCATAACTCAGAGAATCAACTGGAACTACACCAGCGCTGACCGCCGCAACCAAACTTGCAAGGACGATGAACTGCAACAGAGAAGCAATAACATTAATTTAAATATATTTTTATTCGAAATAAACTATTTTATTTTTTTTTATTATATTTTTTATATATGTTACATTTAAATAAACAAACCTTAAACACCATTTTGGTAAGTGATTCGATAGAGAGAAGTAATGAATCTGATGTTTTATGACGCGGCATAATGGTATATATATTCTACGGGTGAGTCTGGGGGTATGTGCTACTAAATACGTGAGATGACATATGATTCGATAATGTTCAATTGTATCACTTGTTATGGTACAAGGACTACCGCCTGTAAAGGTCATTGTTTTGTTGCAACCATAAAAAGTAGAATTTGTAGGTTTTCTTAAATATGTATTTGAAAAATTGTTCAATTCATTTATTATATTCATTAATATACTTAAGAAGTATTATGACCGAAAATTCTAAAAGTAAGAACAATATGGCAATTGTAGGAACATGATTATTAATAAACATTTAAAACTTGAACCATTATTCAATATTTTGACCAAATTAAATTAAATATAATTCTAGAAATATAAGTTTTGTTGTTTTGGTATTTTATCTATTGGTTTTAAATAAATATCTAAAAAAAATATTTTTGTAATAACGTATTGTATGTATCTTAAGTAATTGTACTACTTTCACGTATTTATTTGAAATTGAAAGTTCACGTCAATATCAAGATAATGAACATCATGAATGAAACTTTATGAACAAAATAACACACATGTGTTCTGTGATGTGTGAACATGGAACTCAAGCAATTTATATCTTTGGTTAAGCTATAACGTATTGTTTTACTACATAATCCGTTTTGGATTGTTTATTTTCACGGTGAAAATTCAAAAACGGATTTCTAATATACTAACAATACGGGCGAGCTTTTGCGCGGGTTTTTATGGTATTTAGTTTTGTGTAAATATCTGTGTCAACATACTGTTTTTTTTTTCATTTTCAAAGCAAGGCACTAAAACTTTTTAGAAAAAAAATACAGAACTACAATCTGATTCAAATATATGAATAAAATGTTGGGTGACTTTAGCCAGTTATCTCAGTAGGTATCTTTGTTTTTTTTCTTTTCTGTTTACGGGAAAATCCAAAAAGTGTTAGGCTTGTATGGCGAAATTAAACCGAAAAATTTATTTTTGGAATTATAATCATTGATGCCATATCATTTTGATTACGTTTTATAAATAAAATTTTCTATTTTGTTGCATTTCGATTAAGAAATAGAACTGATGGACAAAACAATCTTATGCTGAACTGCCAGTGCAGTTATAGTATTTATCTTGCTCATCAAAGGATTCACTGGAGGGTTTAAGATTCTCTAGAGTCTAGACCCTAGACTCTAGAAACTAGAGAATCATTTTAAAAAAACTCTACCAAAACAAATTTAGGTATTTATGATTTTTTTAAGAAGGTCAAAGAGATATGTTAATTGTGAAGGAAATCTAAAATGGTTTTTTTTTCTTTATTGAAAACTATACATGAGTTTTAATAGCCCAAATAAATTTATAGAACGCGATTTTCTGGAAAATAGCCCTAACAATCGAAACGAGGTTTTAATGTGAGAAAACATTTAGAAATTTTACCGATTTAAATTCAAAATAAGAAATTATGAATTACAATCAATGTACAGATTAAGTTACTCGAGATAGATATATGTTAAAAAACAAACATACATAATATATTTTTTATATCACATTTCTCATTTTTAATGAATTGCATCCATGTGGAGGCAGGTTGGTTAGCTAGTTATATTTATTTTTTTGACTATAATAACAGCGCTTGTGTATAAAAACGTAAACTATTTCATATTGTATTTTACTAACAACTCAATTAAATTACTTGATTATAAACTGTTTAATAGATGTTCTATTTTAAATCATTATACGTTTTAAACATGTTACAATATGCATAATATGTTATGTAATGTTAGATATATGTAAAGGAAAGAATAGCTTGTAATTTTCTTTTGGTGACATATATCATTAATTTAAGAAGGTTGAACCTTTTCTAATACCGAAAGCACTTCTTAAAACTTCTTTAAGAATATCAATAAGACTTTCGTTTTTGTTTTCAGTTACTCAAAAAATATTTAATTGTACATGTTTTCTTTATTTGTTCAGACTGTATACAAATATGTAATTATTAATATTGATAACTCCAAATATTTTTGTTTTTACCGTAGTTAAGAAAAATGAATTAATGAAACAACAAATTTAAGAAGTTCTTGTAGATAAATGGTTTCAATAAAAAAATATTATTTTTTTTACAATATTTTATTCGACTGTATAGAGCCTTAAATAAATTATTACTCAAACATTCTATGTTTTGACTAGGTTATGATTGAAGTTTAGTGGTGATAGATAGGAGCATGGTGAACTACTGGAGAGGCAGCATAGGCAAGAGGGGCATGATGAACTACTGGAGCGGCAGCGTAGGCAAGTGGAGCTTGGTGAACTACGGGAGCAGCAGCGTAGGTAACTGGTGCATGGTGAACTACTGGAGCAGCAGCGTAGGAAACTGGGGCGATCTTTGCAACGGAAGCAACAGCCTTTACGCCAAGGGGCTCTTTGTGCACGACAGCATTGAATCCATTGTGGTCGTCAGCGGTGTACTCAACAGTGCGCTTAGTGCCATCGGGGTCAACGACGGAGTAAGATCCATGGACAACATCACCATCACGAGACTCGTGCTGTGACTTTGAATCACCGGTGAGACCGTCTTGGACATCATAAGCGAAGCTGTATTGTGGGTGAGCGTCGTATTCCTCAACAACTTTAGCGACGGGTGCAACAGCTGCTACTCTAGCGATGGGAGCAGAATATGCCAGTGGAGCGGAGTGTACGATCGGAGCAGCATGCACGACAGGTGCAGCGGCATATGCGACCGGAGCCGCATGAGCAGTGTATGCAACTGGAGCGACCACTCCTGCATGGGCAGCAGCAATAGCGCAGACCAAAACAACCAACTGAAATTATAAAACAGAAATCATTATTAAAAACACAATACTAACTTTATAAAAACACATTACACAATTATTATTTTAATTAATAAATTAGAAGATATATACTTTGAAAGCCATTTTGTTAGAGATGGATATTGACTTTACTATGAGGATACCTCAATTTGAATGTGCCGCAATAAGAACAGACGAACTTTTTATACTAAAGTTGCTTGCCGCAGGCGGTGCATTATATGATTCCGATGACATTCGAGATACAAAGCTACAACTTTCGAAAGGTATGGTAGCATAGTCTTACTTATTAAAATATATAGCAATATTATTTGGCAGTATTACTGTAGAATCATATTGTGTCTGATTGATCTTGTATAAAGATCACTTGTATGTCATTGGTAACCAGCTTTCTTTTGGGCATGTCCTCGCTAATGTAATTTCATTAGGTTACTAAACCAATATCTTCTGACGATACCTTATTTTTGGATCAGCAATATTTTAAAACGAGGTCTTCTACACTACAAGAAATATTATAAGACAATAACTTCAAACAATATGTTATTTCTTTGAAATTTATATGAAAACTAGAAAGTAAATAATATCTCAACCTATATTTGTTTAGATAATATCTGAGTAATGAGTATAGTTGATTTTTCTCAGTTCAAAATAAAAGCAAAGAGGCGGTTATTTGTTACCTTTTTAACACGCTTTTATTAGCTTGGGTTGTACGTATGTATGTATGTATGCATGTATGTATGTAACAGAATCTTTGAACGTGATTTTGACCTACTTCGAAATGTCGGATTAATTTGAATTTTTGCATACTTATCAAGAACCGATGACAATGCAATAATTTAATCAATTCGTCAAATTATTCCTGCCAGGATCCTCAGGATAAGGGAATTTCCAGTAAAAAGAGACAAACATATCCGTAGCGTGCGCCTTGCACATGCGAAAGAATGAGATAGAATATATGAAGCAGCATAATATAATATTCTCGGAGTCTCCTTTTTGTGCGATGATACTATATATACAAACAGCAATCTAACCGTCAATTTTTTAAGACGCTTTATAATTAGTATTTTTTAAATTATATTGTAACAATAAATTGTAACATTCTTCACTTAACATTTAGTGTTTATTTCATCTAAATCGGTTAAGAAATAAATAAGTTTTTCAATTTATATGAATCACGTAACAGGCACCAAGCAAATCTTCTTCTATACATGTAATAACTTTGTACATTGAAAATATTATAAAATAAATAATCAGGATTTGATAACTAACAGAATCCATTTCTAACTTAAAAAAAGCCAATTGAAATACCTTTTATACATAAAAAAATAGCGTCACTTAATGAATTTTTAGACAAAATTTACTCTAGTTTTAGAAATAAGTAATAAGTAATAAGTATCTTTATTGCCCATTTATAAAAACATAGAACATTGTTATTAATGAATCCTCTGACATCCGAACTAGTTTAAGCTGTGTCTCGGATGGCAGTTTCTTCTCCTTAAAATAAGTATCCCAAATGGTAACAAAAGATAGGAACTAAACTAAATTTTATATGTAAATATATATAAATAGAAACATCCATACAACTCCATAGCGTATTTCAGCGCTCTGTGTGTGTGTGTGTGTGTGTGTGTGTGTGTGTGTGTGCGTATGTATGTGTATGTGTCTGTTTGTGGTTGTGATCATGTGTGAGTGATGTATTATTATTTCTGTAGCGTTAGTAGTTTCTCAACATCGTCATAATCAAACTTTGTTAACCACGTAAATATTATTTTTTTAAAAACATTATTTGAAACCTTTTTTATTTGTTTGTTCTTGCAATCAGAGGACATTTTATTATATAAATAAGGGGCAATATATAAGGTATGCTTACGTGCGGTAGCACTGGTACATCGAGGAACTGGACAGCGGTCAAGTCTTTTTCGAGAGACTGGAAGGTAGGGAACTACTTTTCTGTGATAATTTCTCAACGCCTGGTAAAAGAATAATTTTCGAACAGATAAAACCTTTGTTTCATCATACAATGCTTGACTAGGGTGTCGAAAAGGTAAAGACATTGCAACTTTAAGTACCGCGCGTTGTGCTCGTTCTACGGTAAGTATGTGACTACTAGCCGCGCCACCCCATGCACAGATACAGTATTGGATAAGACATTCACAAAGGGTTTTATATGTACTAACTATCAGTGATTTATCAGCAACTACACGTAGGCTTCTAAATATAGGAATTAGTTTTCTTATTCTACTTCCCAAAAATGTTGTGTGGCTCTCCCATCTTAAATTAACGTCTATTACGACACCCAAGTATTTGATTTTGTAGGCTCTAGGCATTATTGGGCAAAGGCATTGGTTATCCAGTGGGTTTCTATTGCAAGGATATATATGAATCCTTAGTTCTAAGTTAGGATTGGGGCTACCTGTAGTTGTTTTGCTAAAACACAAATAGCTGCATTTATTGGTGTTGAGAGAAAGAAGGTTATCCTCAAGCCAAGTTGTGACTTTAGACAAACCGTTTTCTGCTAGATGAAATACATGGTTCCAAGTATTTCCATGGAAAAGAAGTACGGTGTCATCAGCAAACATGATAAGTTCCATTCCGGCGGCTTGCATTTGGCAAAGATTATTTATATATATAAGGAAAAGTGTTGGTCCTAAATTACTACCTTGTGGGACCCCAAATCTGCAGATACCACTATCACTCTCGTATTTTAGTACACGAACTTTTTGGCTCCTGTCTCTAAGATAACTAGAAAACCACTGCAAGATAATTCCACGTATACCAATATTTTCCATTCTTTGAAGAAGTATTGGTATAGACACTGTGTCAAAGGCTTTCTGAAGGTCAAGAAAGATTCCTAAGCATTTCTTTTTTTTGTCCATGTACTGAGTAATAAGTGATGTGAGTGTTAATAAAGCATCTTCCGTAGATTTACGTTCTCTGAAACCAAATTGGCAGTTGCTCAGCAACTTGTGTTTATCTAGAAATCTTACTAGCCGTTTACCGGCAATTCTTTCAATTACCTTAGAGACAGAAGAAAGTATAGAGATAGGCCTATAGTTCGATGGGTTTTTTTTATCGCCTGATTTGTAAATAGGACTGACGATTGCATATTTACATGCTTGTGGAAATATACCCGTCTGAAAACTTAAGTTGCAGATATATACAAGGCAGTCGATTATTAAGGGAGCAAGTAATTTTAAAATATTGGAGGTTATCATATCCCATCCTGGTGCACTGTTTGATCTCAGCGAAGATAAAACCCCCTTAATTTCTAATGTGTCTGTTAAAAACATGGTCATAGAAAAGAGTGGTGAATTCCCCAACAAGCGTGCAGAAGCGGCCAAATCATCCTCATTCTTATTCATTTTATTGAGTATAACATTTGCCAGTTGATTTCCTATATTTAAATAATAATTATTTACTACGTTTAGTGAGCCTTTGGGTGTATCATTTAACGTAACTAGTTCATCAGATACCAGTTTACATTTATTTATGTTACATACTTCCTTGATTGTATCCCAGGTTTTAGAAATATTACCTTTATTCTTAATAAATTCATTTCTGTAATGTAGACATTTAATTCTTTTGACTAATTTATTACATGTGTTTCTATACAAAATATAATCTCTGTATAAAATATCGTTCTCTGGGTATTTCTTCACTTTTTTGTGCATTTTATCCCTTTTTCGTATACACTTAACTATACCAACTGTTATCCAAGGTTTTATAGGCCGATTCCTTACCTTAACGCTCTTAATTTCCGTGTTATTATTAATAGATGCAACTAGTTTAGACGTAAAGATATCAACTGCAGTATCAACATTTACTGCTTCATATAAGGTGGACCAGTTAATCTGACTAACTTCGTCCTTAAGACCGTCTAAATTTATTTTTACTTTCTTATAATTTGAAGATTTTCTCGTTATTTTGGTGTTATTTATGTACAGAAGTATAGCAGAATGATCAGTTAGTGGTGGTTCGAAAACTATAGTTTTACATTCATGTCTGCATTTAATCATGAAGTGATCAATACACGTAGACTGTCTTGTGGGTTTGTTGATTCCTTGTCTTAGCCCATACATAGCCATAAGATTCAAATAGTCCTCAGCATAACTTGTTAAGTTTTCTGGTAGAATATTAATATTCAAATCTCCTGTTAAGATAACATTAGAAGTCGACAAGCTTTTAAGAAGAATTTCTAGGGAGAATAAGAATCCAGACGGGTTGTAAAAACAAGGGGGTCTGTATGTGCATATGATTGCTATATTTTGTTCAATCACTATCAGCAAGCAATTCCCATCCTGAATGGCGGGTTCTGAACAACTAATTGAAAGTTCCTTACGTGCATAAACCACAACACCATCATTTTTGTTGATACAATTCTTAGTAAAATACGTATTAAAATCGTCCAAATTAGTAAAACTACTATTATCATTCGTCCAACATTCCGTTAAAACAATTACATCAATTTTGACATCAATGCAAGATAAGAAAGCAAGAAGTATATCCATATTACAGTTGATACTTCTTATGTTCACAGTTAGAATTATAAGTGATTTGTAACATGAACGATCAATATTTAGAGTTGTGGCACAAGTTTTAGTATCAGTTACACTATAACAAACAATGCCACTGGACTCGTCTATATCCTGGATTATAAAAGTGTTATTTAGGTCAGGCATTTATGTGAATATAAAAGATAATTCCAAGCACAAAAACGTAAAAATGTAATGAAACTGAGAAGTGTCCAGTATCTACGTCGATTAAGCTGATAATTGTTAGATCCAATAAAAGAAGTGTTTTGTATATAACTTGAGAGTTCGTTTGGATTTTTAGTATGAGAAACATTTTAATTATTGTATAATGTATAAAAGTGTTGAGTAATTCGTCAGTGTACAGTGTGAAATTGTATGTTGTATAGAAATAACCAATAAAAACCAAAATTAAAATAGACAGTACAGAAAAAACAAAAATATCTCTTATAAAGTTAAATTTGAAGCAAATAAAATAAGCACATTGAATATAATAAAAAACAATCATAAATATGAGCTCAAAACTAAATTTAACACTAGAACTGAGTCATTTACTTTGTAATTTTTTAAGATCAGTAGTTTCATTTATCTTGATATTGATGAATATAATTATTAATTTCGAAAGTATGTGTAAAAATTATTAACTCTGGTGATCTTAACGAATATGAATTAATTTTACCTATTTTAGTTAGAAGTTTAGTTATTGTAGTCAATTGGATTTTACAATTTTTAATGTTCCAATAGGATCTGACCACCTGAGTCCTAAAGTAAGTCAAAATCGAGTTCTAAAATGAAACAAGATATATGGCACACACCTCCCCACTCTTTTTTCCGCAATAATTTTATTATATTTTGCCCATTATTCTCATATTATGAATATTTTTTTGCTTTTTAGTTCGATGCATTTTTTAAAGCATCTTTTTTAGTTTTTTTAACTATATTTATTTTACACTAATACAACCTTTTCAATTATTTAATGTCTGTTACGTTTAAAGACAAAAATTTGTCAATTCTAATCAGTGTCATATAATATAAATAAAACGTAGTGATACGACGTTGACGAATTGATTCCAGAAAGGTTCCAGTATTTAATTACCAAAATATTTGACGGGTAGGTAATGAAAATACTTTAGTTTGTATTGTTGTGATGTGTTTGAATTAAACAGCTTAAGCTACAAGTACTTTATTTATCAAAATGTTTGACCTTAATTAGGGGAACTAAATGACCTTAGTACGAAGGTACGATATGAGATAAAATGTAGTATAAGAAACATATGATTTCTAATTAATTGATATATCGAAGCAAAACGTATTTATTTAAAAGTTACCATATTATGGGGTCCAACGGACGAGGTATATAAGGTAAAAAGTACTTCATATTATTTCCAGAGTTAATTGCCACGCCATGGACCTAACCTTTAGAGCCATTTTACGAACTAGAGTTTCATAAGTGCAATAAAATAAAATGTTGACTTTGATGTTCTATAATTTTGCTTTATATTTTATGTAACAGAATGTGGTTCATCAAATCCCTTCGTCCGTACTATCGTCCAGGAAGCAGGGTGTACGGAGCTTTTTTCGATACTCTGGACCAGCTGACGGGAATCGAAAAACGAGAACTTCTTGCGCATCTTGCGGGAGAATGTGACCCTTTTCGTATTATGTGTATCAAAAAAGGTAACGTCACGATTTGCAAAGGACTTAGTAGCTATCTTTATAATTTCACATTGTTAGTAAGTAAAATATTTTTTGTTTCACCATTTCTATGTAATAAAGTTGTATGTAGAAATGGGTTTAATCAAAAAGATCACATAATAGATAAATAAATGTTATCAAGAGTCATATCTTTTCGATTTCTATAAAAAAGTTGAATATAAAATCCAATAAACTTTTATAAACAATAAAAATATTCAACGACAGTTCTATCTGAAAGCATGATCTACCCTTTGTTAACTTTCGCTAGGTACGGTCTATTCAATTATATCTATAGATACAACCACACTTCCTCTCTAAGACTAACTTGATTTTTGAATTTTAAATAGATATAGATAGAAATATAAACCGATACGGGCCCGTGCCCGGATTCGAATCCGCGGCTTCTGGGAAACTGACCTTATTTTATATTTAAATAGGTTTACATGACTATATATTTTTATAGATACGTATCTAACTTGATTTTTTAAAATTAGGAATAACCTCTGAGATATGTCACATATTTTTTTCAAGAACAAAATATTTAGTTTTGATCAAAATTTAAATACCTAAAAATTATTTATTTAAACAAACTACATGCATTACAGTTATTAGTCCCTTAAACAGACAGATTTTCATTATAAAATTCATTTTCTAATTATGTATCTTGTTCTAGGACCTGGAACTTGCGAGCGTCCGAACCTTATACCGAGTGCGTTTAACAAGCGTCTGGTAGGTTGCATTTGTTACCCAGAAACCAACCACATTGAGTACATGTGGTTACACCTCGGCGAACCTAAGCGCTGTGGCTGTGGATACTGGTTCGAATTGTGTCCCATTGCACCTCTATAAATTGTATTTGTCTATATCTTATTTAGAATGTTATATTGTCTATGGTAGACTGCTTTCACTAAAAGAGTTTTTAATGTACAAATGATTTTAAAAATTGATGTTCTTTTTTAAACACAAGTTTGTTTATAGTATGATTATGAGTTTAATGAGTCATAATAACTTGATAATAAAACACGTTTTAAATTAAGTTTTGTGATTTAACAAGATATATAAAGAATTCTATAATTGTACGTCAGATACAGGTAAAGATATCTGTTCTAAATGTAATCCATCAAAAAGTATTCAGTTATTTCTTTCATAGAATTATAATAGTCATAAAACACATACTAAATGATGTAGAGCATAAATTATAGGTATTAGGATTGTATTGTCTTGGTTACCGCAACTCCACCCGTTACCGACCCACATCAGAAAACCTTGAGAGAGACCACGACTTAGAGAAAAGGCACTCGCATGTCCTTATACTTTTAACAACCACAGATTAAGAATAATCTAGAACCACTATTCAAATTTATTTTAAGGACTTTATATTACTGTTTTGTTACTGACCCAACTGCCTCAAGGTCAATATTTGAGTAAATATAAAAGATCATAATATATAACATTAAACAATTTATTTTATAAACCTTTCTTTATTGGCAACTTAATTCTAATAATAAAATAACAATTACAAATATATCATTATGGAAAATTTATCACAATCACTTTTAAAACAAGGAACTTTATTCGAATGTAAGTGTAAACCATTACTTATGCATATAATTAGGTTTAAAAAACTCTCCTTGCTTAAAATTACCTCTTTCAGATGACGTATCATTTCCAGGAGTGAAATAAACTGGGCTTTTTACGAACTTACTGTTTGATAATACTGGAGTTTTGACTTGTTTCACTGGAGCTTGGTACCCGTAGCTTTGTACAGGAACGCTACTGTAATGTTGCTGCTGTTTGGAACGTTGGTTAAGGAAGTTGGTTATGGGCTCATTACGCACTACAGCTTTGAATCCGTGTGATCCCCCAGCTGTATAATCCACAGTGCGCTTAATACCGTCGGGATCGACAACAGAGTAGGAACCCTTGACAATATTGCCATGCCTGATCTCCTGAGCACTTTTAGTATCACCGGTAGATGGATCTACGATATTGTACCAGTAATTATACTCTGTGCTTGTTGGTGGTGCATCAGTTACAATTATACATACAACCGCTTGCACAACACACGCGTAAACCACAATCTGCAACGATAACCCAAAATCAGACAAACATGATTATTACTTAATATATTAATATGGAAAATAATTACCCGAAACATGGCGCAAATGTTCTCGATAAAGAGATTCAAAGTAATACCGCTAATAAACGAGACAGTCGTATTTATAAGCGTGTCGTTCACTGTGTTCCGTATTGCGGAGATCTTGAGAATTGTCACAGAGTAGGTAAATGAAATTCTAAGTAGAGCTTTATTAATTAACATTGTGCATTATTCAAATAAAATTATTATTCAATGTGACGTTCACGAATATTTAAACAGAATACTCGAAATACTATATCATTTAATATAATCTGTTATGCTTTTGTCTGTATTATTATTTATTATCTTTATCGACGTTTAACGTTACAGCCTCGTTTTTAATATTTCGTTATATATAATGTTTTTTTATATACTAATATATATGTTAATTAAAGTATCTAATTAATATAATCTGCGTATGTAAGACAATACGTATCATTTATCTGCACGGTGAAAGACATATCGCCTAAGTTACAACATAACTATCTCACTCTCGTTTTACACGAACTGTATCTTACAAATGTTTTATTTTGTATTTTATATAGTATGAATTGATATTAAGGTTTAATTTTCTGTTTGTTTCATTAGTATTAAATATTATCTTCATTATGTTATGTAAAGTATGATTTTATTGCAGGTTTAATACTTTTAAAATTTAATTAAGGTGTATGGGAGTGGGCTGAGTCGAGTTCCCATCGGTAAATTTATAACAATGACTTGGCGTAATTTCAAACAAATAGATTTTGCATATGCATACGATGATTCATTCCTTCAATGAATTGTTTTGAAATTATATTAATTATTAATTTATTACACTGACGAAATATTTGCAATACAAGAACATTGACCTTTCAATAATATTTTTTCCATTGAACTATCATTAAGATCTAACTATCTATCGGTCCTTGTTTCTATTTTTAGCTGCAACTAATTTTAATTATAAACGTTACGGATATAGAAACTGTTGTTTTGAATATTATTATCGGATTAAAGGAATATTAATAATATATGTTTATCATTGGCGTAACGTTTATATATACATATTTAAAAATTCTATAGGCTAACTCAACACATGTACTTAAAACACCATTTTAAATATACAGATATAAGTACATAGATACGCGTACGTAGTTATATAGATTATAAGTCATAATTCAAAATTCTCGAAGTCAGTTCCGATAAGGAAGTGGTTTTTAAGCGAAGAAATATGGGTTTATATAGATATACGTATGTTTATACAAATAAAATATTTTTCAGTAATTCCGTTTAATTATTTTTTTAACATTATTTTAACTTTATTCTCACGATTGTTTTATAACACTTGAATGTTGTTTACTTTGGTCACGGCCATACATTCGTAAATTGAACAATTTAATATTGTCTTACAACCATGAGTACTAACATATTAGGATTAAAACATACACTTCTAATTCATACATTTATTATACAACTTTATACTCTATGTATTTATTATATATATTCTATTTTTTCCCTAATATTCATTTGAGTAATATTATAAAGTTATAGATATCAGAATTTAGTTAAATGAAAAGCTCATTTTTTTTAATATTAAAATTAGTTTCAATTGGAACAAAATATAAATTTACATTTTGCATAATAAATAAGACATCAACGCGTTCGTACTCACTAACATGATAGTTAGATATAGATTTAAATATAGATAGTTAGGTACTGCGTCTTATTAAATATTTATTATTTATTAATGAAACTTAATTTCACTTAGGTTACAGTTTTAGTTATTTATCAAAAGAATATATCAAAATTAAAAATTGACCTTAAAAGTTTTTATTGAATAAACGGGTTTTACGTAGCCTTGAAAAAACTGTATTTTTTTCAAATTACGTGATAAAGTGCCAACGGCTGTTTTATTATTGTTTCATTATATATTTAAAATTATATTATATATAAAATTTATACGGATTCAGAGATAGTCTAAAAAAATATTTGATTAATGGTTATTTAAAATAGAACCAATAAATATTAAAAACTAGAATCCTCTCTAAAAAGGAAATATGTCTATGATATTTTTGAAGTATTCCACCTTTTCGGTGAACATCATTCAGAGGAATGAAAATAACTATAGACAGATATTTGGATCCCATCTAATACGTACCATGTATTTTTTTTTGCAAAAAGCAACATATTGTCGTTATCTATAGGAATCTTTCAAGTTGTTGGTTACAGTAACGAATAATTTTCTTATTTGTGATGTATGCAAGAATTTAGGAGTTTGGCGATTATGTCATAGACCTTATCAGATTTTGACCAACACTAAAGTTTATAGGCATGAGGTAGCCAACTTTTATATGGATCTGTCAGCGGCTTTTTTATCATAAAGCATATATAATAAAATCAACCAATTAATAACCTCCGTTTTGAGAAAGTTGGTTAAAAATGTCTATAAGATTTCTGAAAGATATAATGTAAAATATATAATCTGTCACAGATACAGCAGAAAATGTTCTTATCATAGAGTTATTAATTATTTTACAGATTCGGGGAGTCAGCCTAAAATGTGTACACCGAAAAAATGAGGCTAAACGAGACCTATCTGCCTCTTTTTTTGTGTGATAAGATAGAAGTAAGTATGGATCTCTCTTCTTTCATCGTTTTTTATTTGTTAGACACTCACTCTCAGGCCGGGCTATGGCGTTCTTCTTATGTATGTTATCTCTATGCTTCTTGTAGTGTATACATATATATAAAAACTCTTTTTATATTTCTTTTTGTTTTACTCTGATGTGTGATAGACAATCTTCTAGCGTTTTCTTTTTTTACCGCCCTTTAAAAAAATATTGATGATAGATATAAGTACCTCCCGGTTTTTTATAGTATGAAAATATATTTTTGAAGTTTTAATAAGCCTAACATGACATAACAGACAATTTTAAATAATTCTAATTTGTTGTTTTTGTCCTATAACTTGAATACTGTTCCTTGGTTTTCCCAAAGCAACCAGTTTTCGCTTTCAGATAATGATTTTAAAATAAGCGTATTTTGAAATACTTGAAAATGTTAAATATATATTAAATATACCTAGTAATTGTTTAAAGGGACCCAATATAAAAATTAAATGTGAAAATTAAATTTCTATAAGCTTAACATGACTATACATGTTTAAGCTATTTTCAAACTTTAAATGTGAAAATCATTCACTGAGATACTGAAAATGCATTCATTCACACCGTTTGATATTATATAGATAGATATGTTAGTAATGTTATCATTGCCTACATTTTAAATACACAGCTAGACACGAGTAAGACTCGAACCTGAGATATCTGGTGGATAATTCCATTCATTATATATATACACATATACATTTCTTATTGCTTATATAAAAGTTCGCTTGAGCCGTAAACTCTCGTGAAACTAAAAAGTTATGTTGCAGAGAAAAAAAAGAAAATCAAACACAAAAAACAGATTCCTCTTTTTAATTACCCTATTTTTAACAACAATTAACAATAACTTACATTCAAAAGGCAGTGGTCAATTCTCAAACATAATAAGAAGGGCACGAAATTAATTCAGCACACTTATAATTACAGAATTAAAATGATATAATTTCAAGTGTGCGTTATTATCGAACCCCTAAATAGTGGTTGTTAGTGAAGGGCAATAGGGGCTGCTTTCACAGCGCCGAGGGGTTCCTTGTGAACTACCGCGTTAAACCCATTGTGGGGGTCAGCGGTGTATTCCACAACTCGTCGTGTGCCGTCAGGTTCTACCAGCGAATAGGAACCTTGGACAACATCGCCTGAACGAGTCTCGTGCTGGCTCTTGGAATCGCCTTTAATTTAGAAAAAAAATATTCATTCCACTTTCTTCATACTTCTAAGATATATAATTTATTTAATAGACTTCCTCCTTAGCTCAACTTAGGGTTGTTTGGTTTAGAATGTGTTTAAGATTAGGTAAGGGCCTATGTTTTTTAACAATGCGTGCAATCATTAATTAAGCAAATGAAGTTATTGACCAAACTTACTTTATAAGTAACCATATAAGCGTACGATAATAATATTATTAGTAAATTATATAATTGAAATACTTAACAAATTATGTTTTGGAATTTTCTTTTACGTAATAATATTTAAAATTTCCTCACCAGTAAGAACATCCTGTATATCATAAGCGTAGGAATACTGAGGGTTGGGGTCGTAATCTTCAACTGGTGCTGCTACCTTCGCCACAGCATATGGGGCATATGGCCTAGCCACGATCGGCGGTCGCGCATATGCATAAGATGCAGGTCCTAACAAACCAGCTGAAACGCTGGATACTAATAAAACTGCACATAATATTAAGACCTGAAACAAATATAGATAATCAAAATATTTTATAAATAAATGTTTTAACTAAGTCTTGATCCAAAATATGACTCAAGTAAATTAATTTTAAATATAATATAAAAACTATTTATTCAATACCTGCATTGTGTGAGGTGTGGTAGTTGCAGAGTCGATTGAGAGCCTGTGACTGCAAAGGGTTGGACAAAGCTTATATACTTACTATGGGCGCCTAGAAAAAGCTTTAGGTCTAGACCCTACTATGTTGAATTATTTATATCTAACAATATATGGACTAGAATATAATACACGTTCAAATTTAAATATCTGGGTCATGTATAGGCGGAGCACATGCAAAATACATATCTAACAGGCTAATCTTACATATTATGTGTGTAATTTATTTATTTGTTGAAGCTTTTAGTATTTTAAGTAAGCTTTAGTATTGTTTGACCGTTATCTGATTTAATCAATAATATGACATTAATAATAATTAATAATTTTGTAAAAATATTTATATTAACTACAAAACAAGACATTAATTAATAATGTCTTGTTTATTGATATATTAATATAAGATATAAGGTTTTAAATTTTGATGATTTTTTTTGAAGAAAATTACCTTAATAGCCAAAGAACGTCATGTAGAACATTTAATTATAAATATTGAATACGTTTAATATGACGTAACCTACGTAAGAATATGATTAACATAGAAATCATTTCAGTTTTAGAATCGGAAACAAATAATGAAATAACAATAATGAATAATATTAAAAATAAATAAAAATAAAAAGCCTGTTTATTTCTTGCAAATTAACAAAAGCTTATAGAAATAACGAAAATAGAACTAGACTGTGTTAGTGTAATTTAGAATTTTAGTAGTTGTTAGTAGTATTTCGTTTTATTGTTTAAATAACAGGTAGATCTAATCTACATGAACCCCAGACAGGGTAAAGGCCTTCTCCGAAACCTACCACACGTCTTTGCCCTGCGCTACTTGTTTCCACTGAGTGCCGGCTGTTCGTTTGCTGTCGTCATTCCAGCGTGTTAAGTTTCTCTCTCGGTACCTTTTTCCTGGTGGGAGTTCATCTTTTTTTCTGTTAGTCTCGCTATGTGGCCTGACCATCTAAATTTTAGTTTTTTTGCGTAGCTCAAAGCATCGGTTGCTTTACTTATCGATCTGATTTTTGTGTTTCTAACTTTTTGTGCTTTTTTTATCTTGAGCATACTACGCTCCAATCCTCTTTGACAGGTATTTATTTTATTCATTTCCTCGGTAATGAATTTCTAAGTTTAACATTCATATGTCAAGCATGGTAGTAGACCTGTGTTCATAGCTTTTGTTTTTATATTTGTTGGCATGCCACCTTTGATTAAGCTCCAAAATTTATTCCAAGTAAGTTGAACTCTTCGGTCTATTTCAAGTTCATTAAATTCTCTTTTCAAGATATAAGTACGATTCAGTATATTTTAACGGTTCATTGTTTACTATTATTGGTATTTTCCAGCTTTTTGTCATTGCCATAGTTTTAGTTAGATTTATTTTCCGGCCAACTTTAACACTCCCTTGATGCAAGGCTTCAGCCATTAACTGTAACTGAGAGCTTGTTTCCGACAGTAGAGCTATGTCGTCAGCGAATCTCAGATAACTTAGATAGTTGCCATTTATGTATAAACCATTTTTTTTCCAATTTAACTTACTTATGACTGTTTCGAGGATGGCTATAACTAATGTCAGAGAGAATGGATCACTCTGTCTTACACCCCTTTCTATATGAAAGCTTGGGCCGACAGAGTCTAGCTTAATTCGATCTTTATCATGGTTTCTTCAACTCCATGTTCCCTTAGTCTTTCCCATATACTTATATGTGAAACCGTGTCGAATGCTTTCTGTTAGTGAATATAAGCAAAAAATAACGGTCTCAGCTGGTTTTGATACTTTTGTATTGACTACTGAACAAATTTCAAGGCTGTGGCATATCATGTCATGTGCATCAATTGTAGCTTGCTCATTTGGTTGTTTTGCTTCTACTACCGTCCTGATCCTTGCTTTTATTGTAGAGGAGAAAAATCGATCCTCGATTTTTAATCGTGCGTCTTCCAAGCTTTAAGTAATAGCGTCTGTTATTTTATTTCAAAAGGTTTGCACTGAGGTATTCTCCTGAAATCGTGTATCAGATAGAACAGAAGTTAAATTTTCTTGGTATTTGGATATTTCAGCTTTTTTCTTAAGTAAGCTGAGTTTATTAGTGATATATTTCGCTCTATTTATTTGTTATTCGAATTTTTCTTGTACTGTAATTGGTCCGACGCATAGTTCAGATTCAAACTTTCAATATTCTGGAATATACTTGATTGGTTAGAGAGTATGTAATCTATTTCGTTTTTGTGTTTCCCATTAGGAAGAAAGAAGTTAATCGAATGTGGAACACACAAACAACAATAGTCCCAGTCATAGTATGTGCCACCGGAATATAGCAAAAAGTTTAGAAAATTATATAAAATTACTAAATAGTAACATTGATATCACAATTATATAAAAACAAGCAGCAATCAACACAAATACAATAGTAGTTAAAGTTTTCGGAAATGATATTTATACAGAGAGGTAATCTGAAGCTCTTTATCCTTGAAGGTTTCAAGGTGGGACATTTGTAATACCGGACTTACCAGTCCTTGAAAAACAACAAATAATAATAATAATAATAATAGTAAAGCCTTTTATTTTTCCATTTTTTTTTTTTGTTTTTTTTATTACATACTTTTGTGTTAGTATTTTTTCTTAAATTTTATGTTACTACAATTAATATTTTCGAGGTTTCAAATGGACCCCTGTTGGGTAAAGGCCTCCTCCATTCGTTTCCATTATTTTTTATTATTTCCTTTTTTAAGCCAATTAGTCTCGCCAATCTCTATGATTTCACCCGTCCACATTTTTTGCGGTCTTCCCACGTTTCTTTTACCTATTGGTCCCTTCCATGTTGTAGTTCGGTACAGTCCACCTATTTGATCCACCTAACTGATAGTCGTGAAATGTGTTCGGCCCGTTACCATTTTAATTTTAATGCTTGGCTTAAAGCATCTTTTAGTTTTATTTTACTTCTTATCGTCTGGCTGTGTATCTTGTTTATTTTCCTTAGATTTAGCATGCTTCTTTCCTATAAAGTTGCAAATCGTTAGCGTAGAGATGATAGTGGCAAAAAAAGATTTTAGTGATTTCATTAATAAAAGTGGAGAAAAGTAAAGGAGATAGAACACCGCCCTGTGGGACGCTAGCAGAAAGTTCTGCCCATTCAAAGAATGAATCACCAGAACAAGTAATCTGTCGACGTCAAAACAGATAAGTATGGAACCAGGAAATTACGGGAAGAGATATGTTTTAAGACTGCTCATGATAGCTAGCAAAATATTAAGATCCATTGTGTTGAAGGCATTGCTAAAATCTAATAGGACGAGGATAGGTAAGGTTTTTTTCTCCGTAGCATACCTGATATCTTCAGTAACCTTAACCAAGGCAGAGGATGTGCTATGCGCTGTACGGTAACCGGGTTAGTGGGGACTAAGGAGGTTGTGTTGATTTAGAAAATTTGTCAATTGTTTGGATACACTGCTTTCTAGGGCTTTGGATAGAAATGTAAGTATAAATATCGGACGAAAGTGGCAGAGAGAACTCGGATTAAAGATTTTAATAGTGTTACTCTTTCCGAGACTCCGTTGAAGTTCACTATATTATGTTTATAAGTTCACTATGTTATGTTTTTATTTATAAGGAATTCGACTCCGTATAATCCTTTTGTTTCACCTATATAGCATAGTATAAGATCGCTATAATCTTCGATATTACAGTTCTTTTTACCTCTGAAAATCCCATTTAATCTTTTCAAGAGCTTCAGACAGCTGTATATACTTTTCATAAGATGATAAAGATCTAACATTTTAAGTACATACGCTTAATATATTGTTACTTGACTTTTAAATTATTGTTTTCCTTTTTAAGTTTATATATTTTTACAACAAGGGGTTTCAATTTATCATCCATTTGAGATAATATTTCTGTAGTTTGATGTTTAATTTCCATCTTTATTTTATCAAAAAATTATTGAAATTGTGATTCCATTTTTATTTTTAATTATAATGTTCCTAGCGTCTCAAAATAAACTCTAAATATTATTCGAAACAGTTCAGTCACTTCTCATGAAATGGCAATAAGAATGGCAATAGCAATAAGAATGGCAAATTGCAGGTATTAGGTTATTTGTATAAGTTAACTAAAGTAAGTAGGCGTATTATTGCATCAGCTCGTTGTAAATGGTTCAAACTTTTTTGCGTTCTACAATCTTTTAGGCATAGCTTATTCATAGCAACGTAAAACAGTAACTTAATGAATAAAAGTTCTAGGCATTCGCACTTTTCTCTTTCGTCTTAAAATTTTACCTTTCCTTTAAAAAAAACCATATAACTACAATTCTATATTTAAGCTGACCATACATATTTATTTATTAAAGCTGATAAATTCGAAAACAATATTACACTTGTATATGAACATTATATTCGCAACTATATACCTAACAAATTTACTAATATCATATTTTTTATAGATATAGTTAGATAGAAGAACTTTAAAAAAAAACATCAGAAAAGTAAAAAGTTACGTATTATTAGTTACAAGAATATCCTAACACCTTGAATAGTGCTATTGTGACTAGAATTTGACCTGAAACAGCTACCATTTAGGTCACAGCTGCGACTTATCTATCAAGTGCGTGTGTAGTCATATTGCTCATGAGATAAGTTATGAAGCTCTGTCCTTATACAGTTAGTCTAACTAATAACACTTGTATTTATGATGTAAAATAGGATATGTACGAAATATTATAAATACGTATCATGCCATATAAAATAATATTTTTATAAAGATTATTTAATATTGCTTAAATTTAGAATTAATTAAAAAAAGCATTTAGTTCAAAACCTGGGTCCTGGTTGTTTAAAAAAAAGTTCAAAAATTTCAACACAATTACTGCAAAAACGGTGTCGTGGATGGCTAGCACACACACGCCATCTTGTCTATATCCTCTGAACGTAACGTGCATTACGTTACTAAATGTTAAATTTAAATAAAACTGAAGGGTTTCAGCTAATGCAACATTTATTTATAATTGCGTTTCAACTACGTTGGTAGTTTTATTTTTTATTGTTTTGGTTAAAAATATTTCCTTACTAGAGGTCGCCCGCGACTCCGTCCGCGCGGTTTTTAGTGTTTCCTCAGCGCACGCGAGGAAAGCTCTCAAAAAAGAAATCTTTTCCCGTTTTTGCAGCATTTTTCATTGCTGTTTGACTTTTATAAGTTACAGCGAGATGACATATACCCTATAGCCTTCCTCAATAAACGCATTATTCAACACAAAAAGAATTGTTCAATTCGGGCCAGTAATTCCAGAGATTAGTGCGTTCAAACAGACAAACTCTTCAGCTTTAAAATATTAATATAGATTAATTCAATCCTTTCATTTGTTAGTTACAGCTAGTACTAGTTACCTAGCGCGACTCATTATTATTATCTTTTTTATTTAATTTTTTTATAAATAAAATGAATAATCAAGACGCTACCAACGACATCTCATTACCAGTACTACCAACTACTTCTCATTAAATTACTATTTACTAATTTACATTGCATGAGGAAATCATAAACCGTATTGGTTTCGTCTGTACAGAATAAACATTTTTTTTAGTTTTATAAAACTTATAGGTATTCCATAAAATATTTTTTGAGGCAGCAAAATTGTATCCTGCAGCACAGCTAAACAAATATCTTTCTTATTTGTGGTTGCTTAGTAGTTAGTTGTTGTTTTAAGCGCCCTCTAGCGGTGTAACGCAGAATGACCTTATTCAAAAACATATACCTACAATAAGGTTAAAATGCATACAAATGTCTAATTCTTATTTTATTATTTTGGTTATAAAAGTAAACCTACTGATTTGTACAAATTATTAGCAAAAACGGTTTCTTATGTATAAGTGATGAAATGCTTTTTTTATATAAATTACTTAATGTCATTAAGGGTATATTAGGGGAGATGGTAACTGACAAGGGGCAACACTGGTATTTTGTATTTATGATTATGAAAACGTCACTTAGTATTTTTTTTTGTAATGATTATGAGTCTAAAATATTAACAAACACTGTGTATTGTTATGTGTTTCAAACAGAGGTTTAAGGGTTGTTAAGTTTGTGTTTTATAAAGATGGCAGATTTTGATGCTATATATCCTGATGAACCGGAGCCTGAGGAGAATATAGAGGAGACGCATGTGACATTAGTGCCTGACCCGATCATCGTTCGAGGAGCTGGAAACATGACAGTGTAGGTTTTAATTTATCAGCTGTTTACTTTCCACTTGAAATTGAACATTTTGCTTTTGTTATACGCTCTCGTAAATCACGCCCAGGTACAGGGCTATTTTTAGTTCTTTGTTTTCTTTATGGCTATAAACATGTTCTCGGACATTGACCAATCGCCAAATTTAATTCATTAATTCAATTAGGACACGCAAAATCTTACAGTTCTTAATAGAGTGGGCCATACATTTTGGTTCTAAACAGAGGTAAAGGTATATTTAAAATCTTATGATATCTTTTGTTCTCAAGAAATTGAGGAAATCACATAATGTGAAAGTAACTGGTATAAACTGTGCATACACATTAATTATAGATTAAAAATGAATCCAATTATCTCAATGACATTTGACCTTTGGCTTTCTAACGCTTTATATTATGTTCATGGTAAATTATAACAGTAAACTAGATAATATACCTAGAAACAAATCCCTGATAAAAATATATAATCACAAATTTTGAATTTTTGGGTTTTATTTTTGTTTGTGTATAGTTATAATTGTTGAAATTGAAATTCCAAATACTTAACACTTATATTTAAGACCTAATTCTATACTTATTAAAAGATATTACTTAGCTGTTAAATTACAAACAGGATTTTTTTTTATATATTTTGTAAAACAAAGATGTATTTTGAATAATATAATATTTGTTAGTCTCTATTATTTTGTTATTAATATTATATTTTATAGCAAAGTGATCAATATGAGACTGAAACATACATAGTTATTTCTTTAAACATGGTTTAAACATTAATTGCATTTATGTTAATTAGATAAATAATCAAACAATTAATACTATTGTTTTCTTAATATCTTGGAGCAAAAGTTTATACATCAGGCATGTTTTATAAAAAAAAAATCTCTAATCTATACCTAAATTCTGCCTGAATGTTATCCTCCCAATTCAAAACTTGTTCTTTAAAATCTAAAACAACACTTTTTAACTTTCTATTAATATGTTTTTTTTAAGACACAAATTTTATTCAATCTGTGTTTTTTATATTTTATTACCATATATTTTTAATATGCTTGTAACAATTTATAATTGTAAATGCAATGTATATTCTACAGAAGTACTTGCTGCTAATTTATACAAAATGTAAATATTGTATAAGGAAAAGTAAATATAAATTAATACTGTTTATGGAGATAATTATTTGTAACTATTTTGTTAACATATGATGTTGTTTAAAATGCTGAATACAAGTCTTATCTCAAAACTATTGCTCATACAATATTATTGTTTTGTTTAACAGGTAATACCATTACAACAGGTCAAATTTTATTACCCAAGGTGTTTTTATATTAATTAATTACCATTTTTTGATTTTATATGAATTAATAACTATATAAATTACTATAGTTGGTTTTTTAAAACAATCAATTCATTTAGCATTAAAAGTATCTTCTAACAAAAAAAAATATATGGTTTTAAAATCAATGTGTCTACAGAATGATATTTTAAATTTCTGATAACTATTTTGGTCATAACAAACTGACCCAAATTTTACTTTTTTTTGGTCTGGATGTCCTTCTATATCTCAATAATGGCCGAACCAATCTTAGTAAAAAATAGTTAAACTAACTAAGCCCTAAAATTAATAACTTATTAAATACTTATAATTTTTCAGTTTTGGTCTAAGCAACCGCTTCAATGGTGAGTTCCCAGCTGGGCTGCAGTCTCGAGTGGCTCCCGAGGAGTATCAAGCTACAGTTGCTCGAATCAACAGTGCACTTAAGAAGACCTTACCTGTGAATGTTAAGTGGCTCTTCTGTGGCTGTGTGTGTTGCTGTTGTACCCTCGGATGCTCTCTTTGGCCAGTTATATGCTTAAGTAAAAGAGTAAGTTGCCTAATTTACGTATTTTGTTACTAGTTAGTAATAAATAAATAAATTTATGGATGGAAGTTAGTGTTTTTACTAAATGTTGTAGCTAAGTACCATTCGGACTCTGGTCTCTGTTCTTCAACTCTTGGTCTGGTTTAAAGGCAGGGCAAAAGGTGAGAAAACTGTATTTCAAAATCAGAAATTGAAACAGTGCAAAATCGGACTATGCAAATTATGATGTTTTTTAGTATTAACATATTCCGGTAAGCATTAGGGACACAAATTGACTAAGACACGTGAGAAGACACGATCTGGGGATCAGGAACAAAAACCAGCAGGGATTTTTTTGAGTTCTGTTAGGATAAACATCTGGCGATCTCATAGTACTTTATTTATACACTGTGAACACCAAAACTGTACCTGAAATTCAGCTGGTGGTAATACTAAGAAGCAAATCGTCCACATAGCCATTTGCTTTAGATAGGGTTCAACACTGCTTGGTACGCAACCGTCGTGGTGCTGATATAGGCGGTGATCACCACCTGCTAGCCGACAACTACCCGCTTACACAAAGCGTGAAAATTGACGTGTCATCCCCCACTCAAGAGGAGTTAAAGCTATTTACTCACTCACCTCACTCAAGAATGGCAAAGCTCCATGCCGGTAATACTAAAACCCGATGAGCCCACCGCCACAAACGATATGACCTTTCTTGCAGAACATCTGGTCAGCCGAGGAGGAGTTCGCGACTGACACAATAGGCCTCTTAATCACCGTCCCGAAAATAGAGACCTCACTAATTATTTCAGTAAAATTGGAGAGGCCATTACTACTTTGCTCTTTATCCCATCTAATGTGTTCTGCAAGATCATCCTTGACTTTGAACAACCCTTTCGCAAAGAGTAGTCTTGCTTCCGACCAAAGCAAACATTTATGGATCAGATCAATACTTTCCGTATCATTCTGGACCAGGCAAGAGAATCAGAATATCTTGAAAAATATGTTTGACCTCCGTCGACCTTGTTAAAGCTTTCGATAAGCTGAGGTGGATGCTTAATTGGGATCGACGGTGTGAAACTGGAGTCATCGATAGTTTCACAAACCTGACTAAAGCAATCTATAGGAGTTCTTCTTGTAGAATGGAACAAGAAGTCGTTTTTGAAGGACATACCGGTGCAAGGGGGTAAACGAGAGGATTGTCTTCTTTTACCTCTTCTTTTCCTTGTTCTGGATTACATCGTGGTGATTATAATAACTTACAAGCTCCGCGGCAAAATAAGGGGCACTATCCAGCTCTTGGAGGATCTGGACTACGCCGGTGACCTATGTTTGCTAAGCCACACCCAAACCGACATGTAAATCAAGCTGCACGAACCTATGAAAAACCTAAGGGCTGAAAGTCAATATCTGGATGACCCTGGAAACAAAATGCGGATCGATAGGCTCTTGCCGTGGCTCATTGGAATACAGGCTGTGGAAAAGGTCTATAAGTTCACATACCTGGATAATGTAGTATTGGAAACTGGAGGGACCGAAGAGGATCTACAGGGCAAAACATAGAGAGAGATAATCACTAATCAAGGTCTGTGGTAACGCTGCGGAGGAACTCCGTTCAGATCAAACGGGAATCTTAAGCATATACAAAGGCAAGCCGTGGACTGGAATCCCCAAAGAATGCCATCTAGTCCATTCTTCGTCTTCGGACTTCGTCTCTGCTTAATGTACCATACATTGTCAGTTGTAAGTTCGGATGTGTTTGACTTTGAGTGTTGAGAGTTGAGTTTGGAGTGTCTGCGGCTATTTATGCTGAAGAAAAAACTGAGTAATTATCGAAAAATGTATGTTTAAACAGTTCCTAACGACTTAACGACTCCTAAAAGGATTAAATAGTTTTAAGTTAAGGTATCACTCGCATAGTGACATTATTTCTATAAAATTCGTATAGATATATTTTTATGAGGTAAAAACTAACCAATTCTATTTCCAAAACAGTAAAATCTATAAATTTTTGCCCGTGTATCACACTATTGAAAAAAATAAATATCTATATTATTTATCTATGATTTATAAAACTAAGAATCCATTCTATATTTATTACTTTCTCCAATTGTATATTATTATATTTTACTTTACTTACAGACGCAACACTCTCTGAACAAACTGCTGGAATGGGAGAACAGCCGACTGTACAACAAGCTAGGTCTTCGTTGGCGTCTTACAAAACAACACTGCGACTCTTCCTCCATGATGGAATATGTACTTCTTATAGAATATATACCCAAAATACCGATATACAGGCCGGATTAAAGAAATATCTCATTTTAAGTGTAAATATGAAAGCATCTTGAATGTATGAACAAAATGGAAACTCAATGTGTACATTTAAAATTTGTGGTATTTAATAATTACTGGTACACAATCGTGCTACACGCAGTAATATTAAGTATCGGATTATAAGCTTTTTATGTATAGTTTGATGTTACATGGCAGCTTCTGTTGCTTTTTAAGGCAATGTTATCTTAATGTGTAATATAGATTTAAGGTTTCACAGAAACGTCTACAAATTGTTGGATGTCAGTCCTTGCGAAGTATTGAGGCAGATGAGGCTAAATATGTCAAAGTTTTTTTTGCTATCTGCAATATTAATATTTTTCGCTATTCTGATTATATATGCACGCAACATTTCTTCAGATAGTTTATTATCTGGATGTTTATGTTAGTGCAATATTTTTTATTTCGACGAATAAAAAAACTAACAGATATCGATTATTGTGAATAATGAATTATTGAAACTTATTACTAAGATCTTATATTTTAATGTCAGAGGTGTTTAATAAATATTTTGTTACAAACAATATTTTGTCAATAAACACAAAACGAACAGTTCTGTATTTACGTACCTGAATGAAAATTAGTAGACAAAATGTCTATAAGAGTAGGAACAATCAGCGTTGGTTGTTGTCTAGAGACAGTTGTTTCATAAAATTATGTTAGAAAATATTTCGGAACTGTGTTATTAGACAAGTAATTGTTTATAGTAGTATATTCGTTAGGTGTATTTGCCCTCTTTTCCCTTTTCAACAAGTTGTAAAGGAGTTGTCAGCTGATATTATCGCCATTTCTGTATTCGAATTTCAAAAATATTTCTAAAGGTACAGTTCGAGATGTCTTGCCACCGCCATGTTTATTTTAAACAACGGTTGAAAAGCGATCAGGGTATGTTGACATTAAGTTGTAATTTAAGTGAATGTAAATATTTTATGTACCTATAATATAGATTATTTTTGTTCAAATAATAAATCTCACTATGTGAAGACATAAATCTTTTATTGTTCCCTAAATTTTGGCAGTGGCTTCTGGAGCGGGATGGAAGGGAGAGAACTGTTAGAAAGTGCAACTAATAATACAACAGAAAGTGGGCACTGGCGACGATCAGTAGCTTTTTGTGAATCAAAATATCTATGGGGAAGGCATCCCAGAATTGACAGGTTTGAATCTGGTCGTGTTGCTAAAATCTTATGTAAGTTAGGATTTTCATCATTCTTATTAAATAACTACTTCATAAATCAGATATGTATAAATTGAATGATCCTATATAAACCAGTGTATAAAGATTTATGTCTAGGTAAATGACTGTTCATTGTTTACGTTGTACTAAATTATGCTGATAGGGATACCTATTATACATTTATTATTTATCTTTCGGTTTTAAATGTTTATGTTTAAATTTTTATCATGTTTATGTTCAAATTTAAGAAAAAACTAGAATATTTGTAAGATGTTATGATCAAGATTATAATTGTTTCTTTTTTCATGCCATATATCCACTATAACAATATAGATAAAAAGCTGTTTAACTAAAATATTTAGAATAGTGTTATTATGTTTTTAATTTTAAGACCAGATACTAATTAAAAATAAATGTTATTAATCTTTATTATAAATAAGTTCACTATACACAAATAATGTTAAAAATACTTAGGCACTTAAGGTTATGGTCCCACCAAAATAAACCTACTTAAAATTAAATGACACAAACGAAACAAATTAATAAAAAAATATTTTTTTACATATATCACCTTATAACTGAATGCAGAATAACGAATAGCAGTGCCTTTGGCATTAATCTAAGAAGCGTTAAGTTTCAGTAAAAAAATACAATAAATAAAAAGATTAAAAACAAACATCGGATCTTATTTCCATATACATAGAGACTACAATTAAACAATATAGCAATATTTTCATCATAATTGTGCTGATAAGAATTATTTACAGTTACATAATAACGGTAAATAAATAAAAATTCATAGTAAATATAGCGTCGTTTTAGTATTAATAGCTAATAATCCACTTGCTTTGATGTTGCAAAGTATATGGATACTGCCGGGGTGAACTTAATAACAATTGGTTAATTTCCAATAAGAACGCCCCATTTTCACTTTATCACACGTCTCTTAGGATTGTTTTTATCCTTTTTAGCACTGTGTCGCCCTCATGTTGACTCTTGAGTGGACGCTCTACTCCCATGTGGTTTACTATATTCAAAGTCCCTGGACATTACCATCATAATAATTGTAATATAAACATTATTCAGATATACATTCAGATCAATTGATTACACACAACCGTTACATAAACAATATAATAGGTTTAGAGATATTTACATAGTCATACAGACATTTAGACATTTTAACTTGTGGTCATTAAGGTCAAACGATAATTAATATTACTTAAGTTATTATGGCAAATGAGACAATACATGTATATTGCTTTACAGATATATTTGTTATTTTATTTATACCAAAATGAATTTTGTTACATGCTACCAAAGTCCATTATAAATTGACATCATTTCATCTGAATTCCACAAGGATGTTAGAAAAAATATATAAAAGAGCATCAGTCTTCATGCAGATTCCATACCACACGTATCACAATATCACACGTTACAATATTATGGACATATTTATTAAATTTGATAAAAATTATAGAAATTAATTACACTATGATTTAATAATTGAAAATCTCTGATATAAAAAATCCTTCATACAATTACATTTTAAGGACTAACTCATTTGGACATAATTCGCTGGGAACTGTCCTTTGATACCGTTGCACTCTCCAAAGTGCCATTCTTCGTTTATCTTAGACAGTACTTTAATTTTATCTCCTATACTAAATCTCAAATCTCCTGCTTGCATTGGTTCAAAGTCGTATAAGGCGATTGCTTGACCAATATAATTTGGCCTCTCGTTTGGTAGAGGCACCTTGATCTCTACATAATTGGATGGAAAGAGGCCTTCAGTTCCATTTTGCAACCTCCCATACATCCATGCGTCGTTTTCCCGCCTTATTAGATTTATTCTAGTGTTTGCCTGTAATTAAAAATCAATATATTAATTTACGACCTCGATAACTTACAATATGTATATAAAAACTATAAATAAAAACAATATATAAATATATTTGTTAAAAAGTATACACTGTACTTTATCTCTGCACTACATATTATGAAACAAAAAATAGTTCAGTTACAACCTCAAAGTAACAAGTTTAGTTAAACAATAATTTAAAATAAGAATCTGTATCAGTATATTTTTTCTTCCAAAGCGATTAATTAATATTAATTTATTCAATATTTTATAAACATACCGAGGACCGTTTCTCATAACAGTACTAATTCTTGTTTTAAAACGAGGTTCTAATCTTGTTTTTATTTAAGTGAAGAAAACGCGCCAATAAGGCTTTGATAACCATGAGAACTACTGAAATAGCACCGGAGAGTAATGATACCTTCTAGAACAGTAATTTTTAGTTATAAAGATTATTAGAAGTGTACATTTATTTAAAGTTGGAATAAATAGATAAAAAAATCATTAGTTGTTTATGGATTCAAAATAGTTTGGTCGGAAATAAGAAATAAATATATTATTAGACCTTTCAGCTATTAAAAAAAATATCATTATTATATTTTGAATTTCAATTCTATAATGAATTATACAACATCGAAAACAGTAACGCAATCAAATCAAACCACTTTAATAAATTAAAACTAAATACCGATATATTTTTCTTTAACTAAAATATGGAAATCTAATTGCCTTTTTTAAAACCAACTTATTGTGCAATAAAAAAGATTACAGAAGCCACTGAACCTAATATAGGCTAAATTATTTATTTTCTTTATACTGTAACTTGATATAACTATGAAAATAATAATATTGCAATTCATCAGTTTATTAACCTTAATACTAAGACTGAGGATTTCACTATAAATGTATAAATTAATTAACATGTACCCAAAAGCCATGTTAAACTTATTTAAATTTGAAATAAATATAGCATGAAAAATAAACCGATACGGACAAGGAGTTCGAACTCGAGACATCATCTATTCTATATTTTTCTCCTCTTCTGTTTTGAATCTATAATTAATGATATTTTAAATAAGCTTAACATGACTATACATATTTATAGATATTTTCAAACATTATTTACGGTTTTTACATCTCTTCAATGTCAATTTAGTGTTTGTATTTTAGATTAACATTGAAACGTTAGAAACATATTTACATTAATATTTTAAATTTATTTATTTATGTTTTTAAAAAGCCTAATAATTACCTGATAAAAACGATCATGTATAGAATGCTTAATTTATAAAGTAACTCAATTGGTAAAGTGATGAAACGGTTTTCCAGAGGACGCGGAAATGAATCCATGCCTGTATCGCCTTATTTTCATTCTATATTTATTTTAAATTGAAATACATATGAAATAAGAACATCTGTCCATTTATTATTTTTAACCGGTTTAGTTTTGAATTCTTACGAAGATAATAACAAAAGATAATACCTAAAAACAATGACATACGCGTCATTAATAATATTAAACTTGAAAGCAAATAATGAAACCGTTCAAGTGCGAGCCGGACTTACGCACTAAGGGTATATAAAAAACGTCAGAAAAATCACATTGGTAATATGGGAATTACCCTTAATTTTCTGTTTTAATATTTATTTTAAAGAAAGTATATAATTAAATATTCTGTAAATATTTCTTGCGTGTACCTGTGACCGTTATTGATATCGAGCAATTAAATATAATAATACTTATTTTATTCTGTTTTTAGAATATGTTGTTATAGCGTCAAAAGAAATTTTACATCTGTCTAGATATCACGGTTCACGATACAACCTGGAGGAGGACAGACGCACAAACGGATAGACGGACAGCGAAGTCTAAGAATAAGTAAGGGTTTCTACCTTTATAGGATTGAACCCTATAAACAATGTTTTATGATTAAAATATCGTAAAGATATGGATCATGAAGATATAATATTAGCAATCTGTATTTATAAACGCAATCAATTAAAACATGACTCAGAGTTTTAAAAAACTTACGATTTCAGGAAAATAGTCTCTTATCACTACGACAAAGCAAAATCATGTAACATTAAAAATGATACTTTATCGTTGTCATTTAAATATACGGTAAAAAAACAAATGAAATTGCGTTTTAGTTTCGGTAAAACTATTGCGTATTGCTTTGTTTACAAATGTAACATATTAATAATTTTTGCCAGATAGATTAATTATTGAAAGATTATAATTTAACTGATACATTTTAAATGATAAAATAGTTACAAAATGCGAATCCAAGCAATTTCTTACGTATTAAGTGACTTCAAAGTAAAATTAAAAATACCTTGAAGTCTAAATAAATTCCGGACAAATAACGGTTTGTCAAACAAATTACAGTCAATTAAAATGAATAAAGCTATTCGATATCATTAAAGTAAATAAATAAATGATTAAAAACTAATCTAAGTAAAATAAAAACCACATAAATAAATTAAATTAAAGTAATATACTATTATTATTGTAAGTCAAAACATCAAGTTCCTGTGATACAATTTATTTTATCAATAAACGGAATGCCAGCTGTGAATCGCCTACGTACGGGATATGCAAATAACAAAAACAGATATTATAACCACTTATAGAATTTGATTATTTTATGTATTAATATATTATCCGAATTTTCCATTGTGTTTGTTGTCGGTTTTTTCTACGGACCTAATCTTTGGAACCCTTTAACTAAAACTCAACAAATTCAACTAGACTGAATTTACGTAGTTTTTTTTTTTTTTTTCATTTACAGATAAAATAGCGGGAAAGTTTTTTTTTTTAATTTTTAATAGGCCAATAGGATAATTCGTATTATGCCGAAATTACGGAAACTAATCTATAATAAATGAACATGGACGTCAAACATTACGTATGCCCTCACATTTCGTGACGGCATACCATTACGTGATATTGTGTTTATTGATAAATATACGCGTTGGGTTTAAAATTACAGTTTTTAACAACATTACGCTGGTTTAACTAGGATATTTTGTTACAAACATTCATTCATTGATGATAATGTGATTTTTCTGTTAGAAAAATAAATAGTTTTGTCATGTAGGAAAATAATACAATAATTTTTTTTAAGTTTATAAATATACCAAACGGAATTAAATGTGACCAAGCTAATCATTCCGTCCATGAGACTGATGAGGTAACCATGCACTATAGAGGTTTTAATACCTTTAACTCTAATCGATAATAAAAAAATATATTCTATTGGCAATAGCAATTATGGAATTACATATTGTTGTTTTAAGACATTCCATATCATTTCAAATATAGCGTGTGTAAATCGAATTGGCATTGAAATTGTCTTAAACACAAAAGAACACATTTATTTAAGACACATTCTTAACATATGAAAGATGTTTTTTTGCGACAACTATTTATAAAGCGTTGGCAAAAAATTGTAGTTCGACGTAAAGTTGCTATTATGTATGGCTATAGCTATTTCGTACGATGAGCGAGACAGACGGATGTCCATATAACCTTCCTTTTTATCTTGACGTCCTATTCTGCATCGTCTCCTATTTACCAAGGGGAGCCATATTTTAACCCCCTATATTTTCAGACGTCTAGGTATCTTGAACTAACGAGATAGTTAGAGGTGCCATCTCTTACCATCTACTCGTTTGCTACATAATAAAGAAAACAACGAAATCCAAAAAGAAAACATGATCACACTTTATTGTAACTTCTATGTTAAACAAATAGCTTCTATGTTAAAATACTTACAAACAAATCACATGTCTGACAATATATGGAAAAAACCTCAATCTAAATCATTTGTCACAAATGAAGCATACGTGTAGAATATTATGTGTTGCATAAAATGTTCGAGACAAACATATTATTGAAGATATATTTATGTATCTTTGGCTTTCGTTATTACAGACACAATGAGCCTACCTAATCTATTTAGAAAACCCGCCACTGGTTGCAGAATCTAACTACGTGTCTTTTAACATTGAAATAATACAGCTGAATAAATCTTACATAGCTACAAAATACGTAAATCAGCGGTAACAAAAGAAAAGGTGTAAATTGCCAATGAACTTGTACTTGCTAAGTGAATATACGAAGAAAACGTGTACAATCTAAAAATAAAAAAACGTCTGGCTTCAAGCCATGCCAAAGAATAACAATTCGCACGCCCTATTTAGAGAAGTATCTAACTTTATGATTTATTACATAATTATCGACAATTCACTACATTGTTTAGACTTATCTTAACCCGGTCACATACCTAACTGGGGATACATAACTGTAATTAATTGAAGTCAGACGAAGGGTCAGGGGTCAAATCCTTATTACTTATGATCAAGGAGACTTAATTAAATCACGCTAAATTAGTATACCATTTGAACGTAATATTGACTGTAATTCTACAAGGATTTGTCAGACATGTGCCAAATATTTTCAAATCTTATATGACGAAATAGCCAAAATTTACGAGCCCAACTATTTACAATAACATCTATTGGATTTTTTTATTTAAACTTTCTTGATTTATGACTATTATTATTGATATATGTTCATCTACATACTCACGGCCTATTTTCGGAATCTATCAGACTAATTTCAAACACATTCGGGATCTCTATTTATGTGCATGGGAACCACAGTACTTGCTTGGACTTAGTGCTTTAGCTAACTAGCTTCTTGGGTTCACCGCGCCCCGAACTCATGAGCATCGAGCAACAGCAACCTTGAATGTGTTTGGAATAAGTCCAACAAATTCGAAAAAACTAACATGAGTACAGCTCGATAACATATATCATTTATTTGATTGTAATTATATCAGAAACCTTTTAATACTTTATTAAGTTGTTATTAAATTAATTACAATAAAGATTGACTGACCAATCAACTGAGATGTCAATGTTGACATAAATATATATATTAAGTTTTGAATATATCATCTTATTGAAAATATTTTTTTGCTACTTTGTAGACCCAGTGATTGCGAATTTGCCGATTCATAAGAAATACGTTTGACGTTGCCTTACATGTATAATAATACTAATATATTAATTAAATAGCCATTAATTAAGAGCGATAGTATCGTATAATTTAATAACTACACCGTTGACAAGAATGACGTTTTAATCTATAATGAACCGAGTTAATGAGATAACTTTATCATTAGAGACGTCTAGATAGTAAACGATAACTTACAGAGAAGCATAAATCCTCCTGGTGATCGGGGTGGTAGTCGAACAACGCGATCGCATAAGGTCCATGATCAAGAAAATCTGGTATAACTTCTTGTACATCTTCCGGCCAAACAACTGGTAAGTCATCATCAACGATGAGGGGGGGAGGCGGCGGTGGTATGGTCGGCATGGGGGGCGTGGACTCCCTTTCCGGTGACTCGGAATCCCAAGCAAAGTCTGACTTCGAATCCTGTATAGAAAATGGTTTGATTTAAGTAAGTATATATTAAGTCGCGGGAAAAGCAAATATACAACTTTTCTTTGACATCAAAACGTCATTAACGATTATCGTAATTATTTATACCTTGTGAATAATTCAGAATGAAAAAAAAATTGGCTATTACTCAATTATAAATTATTGTTCTAAGTCCAGTTTATTGGAATTCTTATACTTCACTACTTATAGATTGAATAACATTGCTGCAGTCGTATTAATATACTAATTGGTTTAAGCTTCATTCTGAGATTCTTCATAAGATGTTATCACTATAGGGTGTATCTAGAGTTGGTTATACCAACTCTAGATACTAGAGGTTCTAAAACTACAAATAATAAATATCCATGCATTATGATTCACGAATATTAATTAACTCCATCCTAACAAGCAATTCTTGAGAACTAGTGAGTTATAAGAACGACATTATTAAAAGGAAAACCAAAGTATGTGTTATACACAGAAAGTTATCCTATTTAGTAACAGTTGACCATACAATACCATATTGGAAGATAAAACGCGGAAAACAACATCTTACTAGCTATTTTAACTCCATATTTAATTGAATTACTTATCTACATTATGTTGGGTATTATTATGTTATTAACCTTATATATATTATATATACTTCCCAAATAGGTACTTTAAGAATAATGTTTTATTTTTCTAATTTACGCCATTGAAAATGTAACATCGGCGTTGTTCAATGTATTGTTAAAAATAAGGATAATTTCTGTCTTATAGGTCATACATATTTAAATTTGGGTTAAGGGCGAATATATATATGTAAATATATATATATGTTTTTACAACTTCTTACAATACGATTAAAAGATCAGCATCTTTTGCTTCCATTGTTATGCAAGGATACAATAATTATCTTGTAGGTAATAGTAATTAAGATTGAATAAATCAGTAATCAAACAAAGGGGAAAAACTGTTCGACATTGTTTTTTTCCAACAACTTATAATACAAGACTTAAAAGATTTAAAATTTGTTGTGTTATAACAAAATGTATATGACATACATACGAAGGGTGATTAAGAAACTTATCTTTAAACAGTTTCAACTTGATAATGATATATGTATGACTTGACAAGTATTTACACAATACAATATACCCTTCCCCTTACTTCTTCCAATACTCTAGGAATATGTATTTTTAAATACAATTACCAACAATTAAACACCTTATCTAGTAGACTTGCCAGTTTTTATGAACCCTAATTATTACAATTAGCAAAATTTTAATTACAGTTTTGTGGGCTGATGTATAGTTCTACAAATATTTTTGTATTATTTGCTTACCAAATTATCTGCAAAGCCATTGCTGATTTTCTGAATTGGAGTTGTTGTATTGACATTCATAGAGGTCAGCTGGAAATTGCTTCCAAATGTACTTTTCAACAAGGCAGAATTATCAGGAGGCTTAGGCCTTGCCGGCTTAGCACGAATTATTGTAGGCCCCTTTAGTGAAGTCACAGAATATTGACTACTTGATATAATACTTGATGTCTCAAATGAGTCCAAATTAAATATCGGCTTCTTCATTACTGGTGGTTTGTTTGGTACTGGGGAAAATGGATCAACATTTGTAAAATCGTCCATTGTATCATCTTTGCTTATTGGTTTTCTAGAATGAAGAAAGAGATCAAAGTCATCTTCAAATCCACTTTCTGCTTGGGACGCATTTCCACCACATGTGTTATGATGATTCGTTGAAGTTGTTGCATCTGAGCCAAAGCTGTCAACACTTACACCATCACTGCTAGATCTTGTAGTAAAGGTTGGTGAACTGGGAGGAGATGATAAGTCAATCAATGTACCCATCTGAATATTTACACGTTCACATTTAGGAAACATTTTGTGTGTGTCCACTTCACTATTTACATTTGTAATAGATGGATTTGCACTTGGATAGTTCACTGTGTTCTTATTCTTACGAGTCAAAAGTGAAGAGAGTACAGTAGGTTTACGTATAAAATGGGAAGGTTTCGATGTAACATCAGGATGTTTAGACACTTTTGGTGGTGGAGGCCTTGGTGGTGGTTTCTTCTTTTGTGCATGCTTGGGTGTTGGTTCAAATACATCAGCTCCAAAGGGATCATCATTCCAGTTTGTCACAGGCGAGTATCTGCTGACAACCATACCTGGTACGGCCGGTGCTGGCCGTGAAGGCCCTTTCATGCCTATGCAGAGATTAAATTCTAAATTAAATGAATTAGCTAAATAAGCACGATATTAAATTAGCTATTGATAAAATACTAACTTGTATTTACACAACAAAAAATTAGTAAATAATCGACTCTAACACAAATAAAAACGTAACAATAAATTAATTCTAATAAGAAGTGTCAACAACCGAACTCTCTTAGTGCTTACAGCTGATAGGACAATTTCCAATAGCGGATGTGGTTTTAACACGATAAAAATTGATAAGAGGTCCACCCACCCTGGTCGCATGCACTTAGAGCAGTATCGCGAGTGCCAGGTACGGAGAGTACGGCCTTGATATAGATCGTCATAACAACGCACATTTTATTGAGAATTTATTTATGTATTGGTATCTAGCAATTTTTTGGTGTTACATTAACGTACTTAAAAAACGAACAATGTACATACCTTGTTTAAATAAATCCATTACGATATTGTGGGTCTAGTGAATGTCACAACAAACGGATATCTAATAACGACAATTCTTTGAACGCAAATATATGGGATTTCATATGTATGTTTTATTGTACAAACGTTATTGTCTTCAACATTGAAATGAATGTAATTACTATTATGACGAACTAGTTGCGTAAAACAAGAGCAACGATTAGCCACAAGCACACAGAAAAAGAACAACCATGACGCAAAGTTTTAACTGCATAATTTCATTTACAATTTTATAGGAAATTCAAAGAATGCGACAGGTTGTACACAGTCGTGTCAATTCAATAGTCATTTCTAAAATATCGTTAACGGTAAACTTGGTAAAAATTTTAATATTGAAGTCAGTTGTAACTCTCAAATGAACATAAAAAAAATATTATTCCCGACAAAGAAATAACGAACATGGTCAATTACATAGCACATTTCGTAGCTTAAAAGGAATTTATTCATATTAAATAAAAAAATCGGTATATCTATTTCACACTGCCCACTCTTCACAATATCAAGTTTTGATTTTGACACAACAGCTGCCAAATGTCAACGACAGCTGTTACGTTAATGACAGTTAAATGTCAAAATAAAAATATGCTCCACTATTGAAAAATTGAACAATAGAAATAAACTTTATATTTTGAACATATAAGTGTATCTTTTTGTAAACTGTTATTAGTTTATTGGGGTTATATTTTAACTTTTACAAAAAAACAATTGTTGTATATCATGTGTAATATTCGGTGTACAATAAAACGAAAAAGTCGTGTTTACAAAAATATTTTTCAAATATTATGGCTATTTAAAATTTAATAAATATTATAATAATATAATATATTCTTAGTAAACATGGTCACGCAAATGTTTATTAATTTGCCATTGGAAGTTTTAGTTAACATAGTAATACGATTAAAACTAAATGACCTACGTAACCTTATGCTGACTTGTAAAACTTTAAATAACTTGATAATCAATGAGAGCATTTTTATGAGATTAATATTTCGAAGTAAATTCATGTTGCAAAGTAGAAACAGGTACATAATTCTTTCTTTATTTTATGTTATAGTGCCTAAGCTAATACTAACTTACATACCAAAAAATATTTTAATTAGTTTACAAATACAGATAATGATTAGTATAAATCTTAAGTTATAATTGTTATTATTTTAAATCATTTTAGTGAGAAGAATTCACTCTCCTGGTACAACAGATGTAGAATATCACAACATTGGTGTAAAGGAATTTTTAAAAATAAGGTAAGAAAAGAGACATCTAATAGTTAACTTAAGCAAACTATTTACATAAATCTTTTTAATTTCAGATAATTATCCCTGATTATATAAACTACATGCCATGGTTACAATTTATAAATTCAGACACATTGTACCTTTCAGTTGGATCAGAGCTACAATGCTATACACTTAATAAAAAAGGTCTAGGTCGTTGTAATTATTTATGGTCCCAAAGTGTTATAACCGTCAAGAGAAACGATATACGGACAAATGATATTTCAAGATTTGTGGTTAAAGATGAAGTTATTGCGTGTGGTAATAGGTAAGAAATAAATAACATATGAATCAATAGAAATAACTAGAGGAATTAAGAAAAAAGTAACTGATTATTTTTTACAACATATTCTAGAGATGGCTCAGTAACAGTTTATAAACTGGTTAAAAGAGATGAACCTGGGCTTGGCTTAGTCATGCACAACAAGAATTGTCATGACAATGGTACTCTTGAAGTATCAGCTGTAGAAATAATTAATAACTCAATAGTAACTGTTTCACAATACAGCCCACAGATATGTTTTTGGAACTACAACATTTATGGAAATGATGGGTTCAATTATGAAAAATCATATCCAAGATATATTTTAAAAGGTGGTGAGTTTTATTTTTAAGGATTTTGTTTTTTTTTAATAAGGATGTACATGTAAATATTTAGTTGCTTAGAATTAAACAGTGTTTTCTTTTGAATCATGTTTAATGTATATTGTTAGTTTAATTTGTAATTAAAATAATTCTCAGACCATCAGAGCAGAAACATTGACATACCAAATGAAATTGGATGTCGGTGTGTGTCCGTTAATAAATCAGAAGATACATTAGCTGTTGGGCTTAATGGCAACAGTATACCTGTTTTACTGGATGTTAATACGTAGGTGAAGTAGTTTGTATAAGATGAAATAGACATACATAATATTATTAAACAATATATTTTTTTAAATGTTGCAGGGGTAATCTTTTGATGACGTCTCAAGAAACAAGAAATTCGAGACATTTAGTAAGAGACATACAATGGCATGATGAGAATAGCATTGTGTGTGTATCGCATTCTGGAAAACTACAATTAATAGATGTTAGAAGTTATAATGTGGTATGTTTTTTTTTGTAATATGTACTTTTTGAATCCAATGAAAACTAAAAAGACTGACTCGCAACACTAATGATTTTGTATTTATGCAATAGAACCTAGATAACTTTAAAAAAATCTGTTTTTAATCTTGAAGGCCAAAATCTCTATTACTTAAAATTTAAAACTTCTATAACATAACTACATTAATGATTTCAGTATTGGCCTGACTGATTCTTTTAAGAGGGTGGCTATACGAATCCTATATAATTATTGAAACTAAATATCGTAACTGAGTCTCTATCGAAATACGATATGGGTATGCTGTGTCACTATATGTATATTTTCCAAAACACTATATTGCTGTATCTGCCAAATATCGTAATCGAATACGATTTACGAATCAGTCACTATCATCGAAATGTTTTGTATCAAATTGGATATAATATAACATCGTAGTAGCCAGTAGGTACCTACGCTCATAAGAAGTAACTAGTCTAGCCATAAATTATTACTGTCTGTTTACATTCATTTAAGAAAAACATTCATTTGAATTTCGAACATTAGCTTCTACGATAAAATATAAACTTCTTTCCGCAAATATTGTATTTTGTTTAGAAAAAAATTGTTTTTAAAATGGAGTGGGTTACTAAAGAGAATAGGATTGAAATAATTGCACTGTACAAAGGAAAGGAGCCGTGCAGTAAATTCGTCGAAATCCCATAAGGAAGCAGTAAATCCTTTCTAGAGAAATAAGAATTCCACCGATCTAATCCGAGAAAGTATCCACTTTCTCGGATTATCAAACAAGACTTAACGGAGCTCACGGGCTTACCGGAGATACACAGGACATATCTTAAATGAGACACTTCAACAAAAGAGAGTTAAAAGATCAAAATAGTTGTAACTTCGATATGCGGACGATAAACAAAGAAAAATTATCTTCATCAATGAAAAAAAAATGTACAATCAAAGAGCACTACACTTTGGAGAAGCTTCCGAGGTAGTGGCCAAAGTTCAGCGAGGCCATCATCCAGCATACGTCATGGTTTGGTGGGGTGTCTCCTACCAAGGGGTTACGAAACTCCATTTTTGCGAAAAAGGAGTAAAATCTTCAGCCAAAGTGTATCAAGATACCGTGTTAGAAGCGGTAGTTAAACCTCTCAACAACACCTTATTCAAAAACGAACTGTGGACATTTCAACAGGTTTCAGCCTCGGATTCAGGCGCGCACTACCCAAATTTGGCTTGAGCGCAATATTGCAGACTTCATAAAGGCTGATACTTGGCCTTCGGAGTTCGGCTAGTCCGGACTTAATCACTTTGGACTATAAATTGTGGTCTGTGCTAGAGGACATGCCCTGCTCTAAGCGTCACCCAAATATTGAGTCGCTCAAGAAATCCTTAAAGGCAGCAGTGACACCAGCAAGTTTCCAATGGAAACCGTTCATAAATCCATCTATGAATGGCCCGACCATTTAAAAGCGTACGTTAAAGCTAAGGGTGGACACTTTGAACTTTATGTTAACATATCTTTTTCACTCTACATAATCACATATAAAACTTTAAAATATTTTTTTTAGAAATTAAGATACAGACTTACATGCTACATGCTAATAAATACTAGATACATGTACCAAGATACTCCTTAAGATATCGTATAATATGTGTAAAGATCTGACGAAAGAAAGTTTTTCTTACAATAAAAACTATTACCTATGTTTGAAAAAAAGTTTAAGTAACGTTCTATGCGTTGTTATTATTTGTTTTAATACGTATCGAAAACTTGATAATTTTCGCCATAACTGTAAACGCGTCCTTAAAATATTTTGTTTCTCTTGTACTTTAGTTTATTGAGGTTCACTGTAATAATCAAAACGTGAATACAATCTGATAAAATTACTAATAAAAATGTAATTAATGACCCAATTAAAAAAATACCATCTGTACCAAAAATGCCATACTTATTCATAAAAGAAATATTTCATTTTTACTATCTGTTTCAAATAGGCTTATGAAACCACTGATCCCTTCCTGTCTTCACTGTACTGTGTAAAAACCGACTCAAACCGCGCCGTGGTAGTGGGGTCTTCAGAATATTCGCGTTGTGTTCTCTTCGACTTACGCTCTACGCATCATGTTCAAGTAAAAATGTTAATTAATTACCTACTTTACATATCAATTGTAAACCTTTTTATTTTAATGGTTTTTTTCATGTTTCAGATGTATTTCACTCAGAAAAAAAAATCTTGTATTTATAGTTTAGATTTTGATTCGACGAGATTACTAGCTGCTGCTGATCGTGGTGTAGCGGCATTGAATTTTAACGTCAATTCATCTTCAACTCAGATCAGAGATTATTCTCAACCCTTTGAGGTGGTTTGTGGATAAACTTAATATTTGTACAAGATTAAAATATACAAATGGTTAAGGTCTTTTTTATACGCTTCTTAATAATTCTTCGCAATTTTTAAATTGCAATGATGAAATGAATCCCTTTTAATTTTAATTTTTAAATTGCAATGATGAACTGAATCCTTTTTAATTCTACGTGGAGAATTAAAGAGTATCAAAAAGAAGAAGATTTTCAATCCGAATTATTAGTTATTAAAAGAAATAGTTTTTAAAAGAATTAGTATTATTTTTTTCAATTCTTCTTTATTCTTTTGAATTTAACGCGAGAACAAATTGCATTATTATTTTAGAATTAAAAAGGATTAGTTAGGATTACAAATATTGAATCCTTTTCTTCTGTTTTCAATCCTAAAATGATTTTTTTTTTTTTTTTGGAATATGAAGGAGAATATAAACGAATTAATTTCAAGTTTGATCTTAATTCTCCGTACAATTAAGAGTATGGAAAAATATCAATAGTATTCAAAAAGTGTGCTTTGTCCATCCTTTTTAATTCTCTTTTTTAATTAGGGTAAACGTTTCTTTTAAATACGTCTTTTATTAATAACTTTAAAAAACTATACAATTAAATTTACATGATTTTACATCTCATCGTGTGATTCGAGAGTTGCAAACATTGCCCTGCTTCGAAAAAAACTTAGAATCCTACAAACTCAAACAACAAGGTCAAGGTTACAAACGTAACCGGGCTTATTGAGAAACGTAACCGGGCTTATTGAGAAACGTAACCGGGCTTATTGAGAAACGTAACCGGGCTTATTGAGAAACGTAACCGGGCTTATTGAGAAACGTAACCGGGCTCATTGAGAAACGTAACCAGGCTCATTGAGACACGTAACCAGGCTTATTGAGAAACGTAACCAGGCTTATCGAAAAACGTAACCAGGCTTATTGAGAAACATATTGTACTATAAATCTCTCAGCATCAGTAAACAATTTTGGGCCAACGACGTTAATACTACTTTTATTGATGTTTTTAAATTATTATTTCTTTCCTTTGTAAAATTTAATACTCCCTAATATTAATAGGAACTACGAAACAATACAAGCTATCTTCTGTTAAAATATTATATTCTGATAAAATATGTTTAGTAAATAACTAGATCAGAAACTGTTATAAAATAATAACAATTATTTAAGCCGAAAATAGATACAGAGGTACTTGGCTTATCTATCAAGTATCAATTATGACTATCAGCATGAAACAGCATACATGGAACTGCGCAGAAGTCTAAATTAAGGTATTTGAGGGGACTGCGAGGAACTGCAAGGAATGAACGACGGGCGTACGTAGCGCTGACTGGCTCTCCAGTCGCGAGACGACACCCCGCTCACTTCCAGTGGTACAGTCGAGTACTCTCAATCAACTCAATTGTTATCGTTATGAATATTTTATTGTTGTTTTTATAACGTTTTTATTTTTGACTTTGGATTTTTTTTATTTTTGTTAAGTTTGTTTGTGTCTTTGAACAATAATTAATTTTGATAGTATTTTTATTATTAATCTTTGATAAGTAATCTTCCTAAACTATAATAAATCATATCTTAGATACAATATACACCATTGGTAGTCATTATAATTATCACACATTTTTACAATATTAATTTTAAATTAGCAAAATACGACTTTTAGGTAATTATTAGATTACCTTTAATATTTAAAATAAATAAAAAAATATTTGTTACAAAAGTATTGTGTGCGCGATAGCATAGATGCGCAGTTATCCTTTCCAAATTTCCTTCAGAGCTTTTCGTCAACATCGATACCTATATCTTCATTCAGCTGTCTGCATACTGCATAGTATACTCTGCGTAACACCACTAACAAAATACAACTGTCAAGTGTCAACACCCATTGTCAAAGCGCAGAAATAAAAGTCAAAATAACATTTAAAAATAATATGCCGCATAATGCATTAAATATAATTTTAGTGTATTAGAAAAATATCTTAATTCATTATTATGTGATAGCCTTGTTAAAAGAATTGAATTGAATGGATTCCTAAACCACATTGAAATATAGAAAATCTTAAAATTATTTAAGTCATGTTAAGAAATAGGATCTTTCATAGTGTGAGAACTGCTTGCAGAATAAATTCAACAAAATTTATTTTAAAACACCGAAACATTGGACCGGTCACTTTGGGGTTGTTAACTACAGTTTTCTGCGAAGAAAAAAATGAAGTAATTCCCTCTTTTGATGTTGACAAGTTAGAGCACGATTTCCTTATACGACAAGCTACGACTGTAAATGTAAATGCAGCTACACAATTATTGACTGTTACTCTAATAGCAATCCAAGATACTAGTGAGAGGTAATCAGTTTTAATTAACTCAAAAGTCTTATGATATAAGAATGGATAAAATTGTATTGTAACATAAAATGTATCTGTAGGTTAAGAGAGGCATTAACTAAAGAAATATGCTTAGTGAAGCAAGCCCTCGAGTGGGGAGATGACGGTACCCCTCCTCATCATTGGGATCAGCTGGTAGCTATCCGTGGAGCTTTATGTGACCTTAAACATAACTTGAGGACTCTTTTTAGTAAGTTGCATTTCTGAATCTTAAAAAAAGATATTTAAAATCAGAATTTTATTAATTGTAAAGTTACCATGATCTGTTAACTTGTTTATATTAATTACTGGATAAATGACTTATATCAAATGTCAGAAAAAACTTAAAAAAAATTGTATTATAATCTTTAAGGCTACATGGATTATGCAGAAAAATTAGCAACAACTACTGCAGAGATATCTTATTTATCTGGAAACATTACTGCCTCAGATGCCATCTGTGAGAGGATTGACCATGCATGCAGGTAAAGAAAACAATAATATATATAAAAGACTTTAATAAAAGAGGTTACGCACTCTTAAAAAATAATAAATATTGGATTTCCAGTTTTAAAGTATTATTTTACACAAGAAATGTCTATTATATAAAAATGTAACTAATATTTGCATAGTTGTATCTCTATTATTATTATGCTGCTGTGATATTGTAACCATTAAATTAAAATAGAACCACAACTTCCATTAAAAAGATGAAACAAAATGTTTATGGCAGTGTCATAGTTTATAACATTTCATAAGTTTACTGCCTTTTTATACACTATGTAAATATATGAAGATAACTTTTCAGTGTCATACTTACTTAACATATTGATACAAATACATTTAAAACAAATACTAAATAGCTAATTCAATTAATGCGAGGAATAATTTTGTTGTTTTCTTTAAGTCTCAATGAAAAAATAACCAAGTGGATAATGATATAAAAGATATAGATATATATATATAGAATATACAACAGTCATTTGGACATTTCTTTGAAGAAAATATTTTTTTATAAGCTCATGATATATATTACATCTAGGATTATAATTTAATATATAAGTGACGGAGTAAGACTAAAAAGTAATGAATTAATCATACAAACCTTAGTCAATTTGACAAAAGAAAATCTATTTTTTGTGCCAAAACATTCTTAAAAACATTTCTGAAATCTGATATGCTAATCAATTGTTATTTAACCTCAATGTTATTTTCGCCAAGCTTTTATAAAAAAAAAATATAAAATTTAACCAAATATCACAACATTCAACACTTAAGGGTCAGTTTTCTAATAATCAACAAATAATTGTTGACATAATTTATTGAAACCAACTTTAATACATAAATTTTCTCACTCCAAATTATAATAACATAGATGATAAATATTTAACAATTTTTAAATTATTTTAAACTAATAGATTTATGGTCATAATAAGTCCATGTTTTATTCCAGAGCATGCAACACTCAAAAACAATTAACACATGAGCTACAGCAAGAGAGCTTGGAGATACAACAGTTGGCGATCATAAGCGCTCCACATCTCGAAGAAAAACTGAAAGACGGTTCTAATGAAAAGAAATTAAAATAATGATATGTAAAACAATAGCCACATTTAGATATTAAATTCATATTAACAGTAAATAAGTTACAAATACATCTTATTTTTATTTCGATCGTCCAATTATAGTTAACAGTACAATATTTTAAAGAGTCATATTAGAAAGTGGCATCCTTGTTGAGATGTGTTTCGATGTCGACGCGGCAGATAGGACAATGCTTGTTGGTGCTAAGCCACTGATCCACACACTCCATGTGAAAGAGGTGCATACATGGCAATCGTCTGGAAATTAATTTATTGTTTGAAATTGTCCATTAGTAAGTCAACCATGCTGTGCTTATATCAATTTTACAATGAAAAATTAATTAAGAAAGAGAGGACTCGTCTGACGATTGAGCTACACTGTCGTTTACGAGTCCTGACGAAATTAGTATTGGGATTAGTATAAATAATTATTTTATTGGGATCAAGTGACATCTGCTGGAATTGCGAAAAAAATATATAAAAGTTTCTAACTTTGCTATATAGACTAATTGAATGATGTTTTCTAGAACTTCATCACAGCTCACGAAATGTTAATTACAAAAACAGTCAATATTTATCAATATATAAAAAAAATTATATTGTTTGACAAAAACCTCAGTATGGTGTAATTGAAATCACTTTGGCTAGTAGAATAACAATGAATAAGAATTGTTAAAGATTCGATTGTATCCGTTTCCTTTAGTATCCATTCAAATAACAAGTAAATATAACAACTACAAAAATACTGATTTAATAGATTTGCAATATTTTTTTGTACTGCATAAGACCATCCACCGACCTGCAATCGGAATCCATCTCGAAGACGCAGAGGCAGATGGTGCACTTGTCGTCCCGGTGGTGCGCGGGCGGCGCGTAGGCGTGCCTGTAGGTGTTCCTCTCGATGATGGCCCGCGAGGCTCCCCGCGCCGCGCGCCTCGCCTCTGCCGCCTCCGCCACGCGCACCAGCGCCGCCATCTGCGTGGCGCCCAGCCCGCCGCCCTACGGAACGCACGACATCGATTTAGACTTCATGTTACATTCATTGTTCATATTTTTTTAAATAAAATACAAATTAAATATATTTGAATTACGAATAGTATAGCTATAAAAAATAAATATTAAGACACAGTGCCTCGTGTCGGTAGTTATAAATAATTTATTGACTGATATAAGTAGAAGGACAACCCATCTTGATAAATTCTTAAAGAGCAGCCCACCATTAAGTGGAATGGGGTTATGTTAATGTTAAGTAAATTCACTTAAAATATATCTTTTTAACAAGCAACATTATTTTTTAATATTCAAGCAGTGAATAATACTTACTATAACAGAAGGTTGTATTGAAATGTGGAGGTGAGGAGGATGCATTTGTAAGTAGTGGTGCATATGATGATGCACATGTTGATTATCCCTGCAAAAGGTTTATTATCATTAATATAATTAGTTATATAACTTTGTTTACAAAATTAATAATTACAAATAAGTGCTAAACTTACAGCACAATTGAAGGCGGTTGATCCATCTCATCTGGAAACTGAAAAATTGATATTTTTTTTATGTAGCTTCCTCCTTTTGTCTTTATCATTACCTAACATTTGTGTCAAATCCAAGATGTTCAGTTATGTTGATTAAAATTGGATTACAATAAAGTTCCCAGATAATATAAAAAAACCTTTAAGTACTATTGGAAGACTGGTTTAACTGTTAGTTTAAATTTTTAGATTTTAAATGTTATTAATGTTTTGCAATTATGTTTTCAGAAACTATTTATTGTATGATATTTTAACTATAATATCATACAATATTTATTATATTGCTTAAAATACTGCTAGTGTTTAAAGTGTTATCATGAAAAAGAATAATTTTTGACAGGAAATATAATCATTAAAAAAAAAATACCGTCAGCATGGCGTTGGACCGCGGTGATATATACGAGGGTGGGTACTGCGAGATGCCAGACGCCAACCCGCTCATATCTCCCATCATACTGCGGCGCTGCACTTCCTAAAGGAGATAATGTAATGTGTAATCAAAATTATGCAGTAAATATGAAATGTTTTGGGAAAATAAGAAATAAAATTAAAATGTTTTATTTTATATTTTTTCGATGTTTACATTATTGTATTGAATTACCAGCATGTGTTGTTGCCGCTGCCATAACCTTTCATGTACCAGATAAGGCGGCGCTATAGGCATGGTATCGCGTCGCCGTTCTCCAACTGTAATAACGCATAAAAATTTACAATACATAAATATTTGTTTGATATTTATATATTTTTTTATCATTTGTTATGTTTATATTAATATTTATGTACATTGCAATAAATTATAAATTTATTTTCTTCGTTTATTGTAGTTACAGATTTTAACAGTAGTGTTATATTATTTTGAATTAATAATAATGTAATATGAAGAAAAATTTCAAATAATTTTGATACTTAGAATCCACTGTTGAATATAAATTAGAAACCCGATGAGATAAAATCCAAGGGGAGCACAAAATAATTTAAGTTCGATAACTTTTAAGTTTAGAGCGTAAGGGCGGTATTGTGAGATAATACTTAGCTATTTGTACCCGAATGCACCAGAAGAAGTGATAAATATTAAACACACAATATGTTATATAAAAAATGTATTTATATAAGTTTCAGTTTACAGAATAAAGTCTAAGATTTTCTTTTGTTTTAAAGAGTTTACTTTTATATAGATTCGATTTCCAATAACATATGAAGAGAAGAACATCACATCTTTATGTTGCTACATTACTCGATAAATGATCTTAAAGTCATAATAGTGTTTGATTGAGACCCTCGTTTTTATTTACTGCATGTAAATCATCTATTGTTTTATACAAATCACTTAAAACTGTAATTCCAATAATTCTTTTCGAAATTACAGGAATTGACAAATAGTTTAAGTTAAAGAGTGCGTCGAAACAAAAAACAGAGGGTCCACACTGAAAGATATAATTTAAGTTATGGATGTTTTGAGGTCTCAGGAGGAAGGGAACAGATTCGTTTTTGGAGTTACAAAGGATTTTAGGTTATCGAAGTTCCACTGTACCTGGACTACACATAATACACCTATAAGATCTGTACACTAAAAATATTGCAACTAGTAAATAAACTGACGGCATCACCTTATTAATAATATAAGCTACGTACGGTGCGCTAGTGGCGGCGGGTTGTGCGTGGTGTGCGGCGCGTGCGCGTGCGGTGCGAGCGGTACGTGCGCGCCGTGCGCCGCATGCGGGCCGTGACCGTGCGCGGCGTGCGGCCCGTGACCGTGCGACGCGCAACAGCACCCGCGACACGCCATCATCACGCCGCATCGCACCCTGAAGTAATAAAGTAAATAGTTGATGAATCTAGCTGTCTAGAAGTACATTTTTCATATCACTAATACTCCAAATTAAAAAAAGGATGACAATGTTTATCATATTACAATTGTATAAATATATAGTTATAATAATTGTTACCTATTGCGATGCAACAGATGCGCATGTGTGGGCACGGGCGGTGTGTGGTAGAGTGGTGGGTCCCGGTGCGGTACGGACTCAAACAGCGGACGAGCGCGCGCCTCGCCCTCCGGGGAGTGACCGCGAGGAGAACTCGTAAGGTCAATGACCTCGCGCTGGAGTTATTTCGTTAAATATAAATAGCCTATTTATGTTATTTAATAATGAACTTGAATGATTCTATAATAGATTTTAATAAAGTACATTCATACTGACATGTAATATAACAAGAAATATTATATTTACCCTTACATGAAATTATACTGTCAGTTCCCCACCACTTTTATATCTTAAATAAGTACCTTCCAACAAGTTCTGATAAATTCATGTGAGTATAACCAGAACACAAGACACATAATTAAAAATTAATTTGACAAATTACTGTGTTTTGCTTTTCTCTTAGCACCTGCACGTCATCATCGGAACTTGAGTCAGAGACCCAGTCCAACTGCAAATCTGGAGCAGATAAGACATTCCGGTTGCTACTTGCAGTTCCCTCCGCACTACTTGTTAGTGGTTCCTGGAAGGTTTATAACAAAGTAAAAAAAAAAGTACTAATTTAAATCAGCCATTTAATTTAATTAATGTATAAATAGTTTGCTAGTTTTAACCTGATAAGTACTATTTTGACTTGCTGATGAACTATTTACTTGTGCATTTCTTCCTGAACTAGTTCCTGGCTGGGGTGATGACTCTTTAATTCTTCTGTCCCCACCTCCATCTACCTCACAACACCTTGTTTCCTGTTTAATTGTCACTGTGCTACCACTACTGCTACCCTGATTACTCCTTTGAGGACTTGATACACTTGGCTCGGATTTCACTACAACTGGTGCACTTTCCACCTTTATTGGTGCTAAATGAGGTTGCTCCGTATCTTCATTCTGTGACTCAACTTTAATAACTGGCTGTGTACTTGGCTCCTCTTTAATATTAGATATCACAGGGTTTGATGGACCAGAAGTATTATTGTTGTGAGCACAAGGGAATGTTTGATGACGATGATGGTGATGATGATGGTGATGGGAGCCATTGTGGTAATTAAAGTAGTTTGGACTTGATCTGTGTGCATTTGTATCTTGGTTGTGTTGTGAACATGAATGTATGTGATTACTTCTGCAAGTACATCCATGATGGGTTTGTGAATGAGGATTCTCTTGCTTTATGGGCAAAGATTGGACACGATGTTTAGCACATTTATATCTGGGACCTGGTGTCTGGTTTCGATGAGTAGGCCTACTTGTTGTGCACATATGTTCTAGTTGGCTTTGATTGGCTCCTGTTGGTTCTTCAGGGTGAGTTGGCAATTCTGATTGGTCCTGTGGTTCTCTCTTAACATCTACTCTGGCTATATTGTTAATACTGCCTGAAGCCCTTGAACTTCCTGCTGTATTTATATTCATTAACTGCCTACCAACACTATCACATGGCTTTACACTTGGAGATGAGGGACTATCTTCCTCTTCAGAACTCACTTCAATCAAATTTAAATTAACTTCATTTTCTTTTGACAGTTTTCTTCTTGGTGATATGTTCAATTTACGACTTGGTCTTTCTAGGCCATTCCCTCTAGGTTCATTTTGACCTCTATTCCCTGGAAAGTGATTAAAACCATCCCTCACTGAAGGTTGCATTCGCTCATATCCCACATGAGGCATATTACTATCTTGAATAACAGGTTGATTGGCCGATAGTGTATAGTTTATTGGTTGAGACCCATAACTCCTATCTTCACCAACTACAATCATATTATTAGTAGGATAGTGAGCAACTAGATACTCCCTAGTAGGCCTTGCACTTGTGTAATTGGAGTAATTAGGATAAAAATAGCCACTTTGTGGATTAAGTGGTTTAGGTTGATATCTTATATTGAGATCCTGATATCTAGACCCATTTATATTAGTGCTGTCAGGATTATTTATGCCAATACCATACTCTATAGAACTGGAGCTGTCTGGAAGTGGCTGATATTCTTCAGGGACTGGTGTGTGTGATGATATTGGATGAGATAAGGAAGCTACATTTACTTCATATGGCTGGTTTGGGGATGTTGAATTAACATAATTGGATGATATTGCATTTTTTGGTGTAGGTGCACTTCTTTCTGGTGCACTTTCAGCTGGAGGCAGAACTTCGACTTCGTCGTCACTTTCAGCAAATAAAGGATCACATTCCATTTCCTCTGGAAAAACAAAATATTTTGAATGTGCTACATATTTGAAAACGACGGATTATCGCAAATATATAACGATTTAAGGATTTTACCACTTCTCGAAGGATTGTCAGAGGCCGTAGATGTATAAACTGTATCTAAAATTGCGGCTATAGACGATGGACCTGGAATGTCCCATGCAGATGATGACTGCTCACCTTCATATCCCTTTTCAGTCATTTTCATATTCCTATTTTGTTATCATATTGTTAAGATTGTCCTTAAATAATTTTTAAAGAAGTTTTACACTTGTCAACAACACTGGACAGTCTCTACACAAAGGTTTTCAGCTTATAGATAGGAACATATTAAAGTAATATTCTATTAAAAATGAGTTTTTTTTTATTTATTTGGTGTTTTAATAAAGTTTTTACGGGGAAATCGTACACATACTTCTATCTAAAATAAAAGTGCGACATTACAAACAAAAATTTTAGATTTTTCCCCATGTTACACAGATTATAAAATTATAACTTTATTATTTAAAGATAATAATAAACAGATTTAATTTATAAAGTTGTAAAACTTAAAAACTAAAATATTATTAGATAAAAAAAGAACGCTAGTTCTTGGTTACAGTTTAATAACAAATATTTTTTATTTATATCGACAATTCCAGGGCTATTTGGTCAAAGGGAATTTTTTAGCTAAAAAGAGTTTTTAATGAACATATTTGGAATCAGAAAAAATATATTGACTCCCGATGTGAAATAAATATGAGATGTGAAAATATATTCATGTATTCTTGCATAAAAAACCATAAAAATATGTGTGGCTAAGTAGTCTGAGTTGCGGGTGACACAGAATACAGATAACGTCGTACCAGCAAAGAACCGTTGTCCGCTAGTTTTATAATATATTGAATAGCAGTTGCTCCTTAAAATTCATACTTTTAACTTAGATATTCTGAAATATGCAACTTGATAGATTAACAGGGTTTAGTTTGAAAGCGTTAAATAATAAACAAACAAACACCTACCCAACGTATAATATTAATATATTTTTGATGCATTGTATTGACCATAATATTTCAAAAATAGCATTAGTCTTAAATATTTTTTGTAATTTTTTTAGAATTAAATATCTTATTAACACCACGTATTTTTGTAATGGCTTTGTAACTTCATTCTCTTGGAACTTTATTATTTTATGTTTAAATGTATAACTGTCGAAACAGGCACATAAGTAATAAATATGTAGTCACAGAGTACTGAGTCATTTATAATACTAGGTTCATCAGCATGTAGTACTCCGTGAATAGTGTCAATTTAAGCTATTAGCTATCAAAGTACTCAGCGCTAGCCATCATATATTGTTTCACCAGCGTGGCGTCAACTTTTGACGTCATCAGCACCTGGTTAGTTATACTTGTACTTATTTCGGTGCAAAGCGGGGTCACCGTCAACTGTCAAGCATTTAGTCTCAGCTGTTCGCTGTCAAACGTACTTGGAGCTCTAAATAATCGACTCTGTACACATTTAACACAATTTAGTTACTGTCGCTTTAATTCTTATAGTAGTGACATCAAACATCATAAAGATTAGGTTGAATGCCGTAATTCTAATAAAACACGATAAGAATACAATAGTACAACATATTTAGAAGTTGTGAATAATATTAATTAGCAATCGGCACTGAATACAAACAGTCCACGTACTGTTCTCGTCTTGTGAACTAAGTTTTAGTGCAACAAATATTAAAAAATATAAACGTTAGACACAGAAAAGTTGAAACAATTAAACTTATAAAGATTTTTTTCAACACGATGTCGTCTTCAAACTTACCTCTACTTCTAAAAGGTCAAGTTGTAAAAGGTTTTGGAAGAGGTTCTAAGGACTTAGGTTGTCCAACTGGTAAGTATTGAATAATTTATTATAATATTTCGAAAAATACTCCTTAAAAATTATCTAAAAAAAATTGATTGAACTTGCATTTTAAGTTTTTCCTTTATTTAGCGGTACTCTGCTGAAACGACTTTAATAAGTTCATAATAATATTATTTTTATCCTTTTTAAACATAGTTTTGTAATGGGGAAATTTTAAATTTTATTTAATAATAATAATAATATAAACCTTTTTCTGCTATTTATAATTATTTTCTTTGTTGTACTAAATGAACCTTTGAACACACTAATTTCACTTGTTTAGGTTTTTACTATCAATATTGTATAAAAACAGTTCACTAGTAACAATAAAAGCTTCATGTCTTGGCAAAAATTGCTTTTATTTTGACTAAACATTGCTAAAAACCATCATCAATCAAGCTTTTGATTAAAAAAACCGCATCCAAATCCATCCAAGTGTTTGGATGCTACATTGGCACAGACACACAGATATGCAGGTCAAACTTATAACACCTCTTTTTTTGTTGGGGATTAATAAAAAATTGATTGAATTCTAATTATATAGTATTTTTTTATATGATACAATAATTTGGTTCCATATATATTTTTTTGGACTGAAAAACTTGATCACTTTTTTCCATTTCCAAATATTGTAATAAAGACTTAACCATATTTTAATTTCTTTAGGAAACTAATGTGTAAATAAACTTTTTGAAATGTGCAACCTGCAATAGTGATCAACTTAATTACAAATTTAAATTTTAAACCTTTATAATTTTATCATAATTTCTTAACCTGTTTTGAACAATTCTTTTACATAATATTAAATTTTTTACTGTAATAAGAAAAAATACACTTTCATAATTATGATTAAATAAGAAAATGTATGTGCTTTTATCTCTTGAAATAAAAATCCAAAATAAGTGAAATTTTTATATATGATATATTGTATAGACCGGGATCCCTCACACTGTTTTGTAATTGATTACTAACTAGCATTTTTTTTGTGAGTAGGTTCATTTTGACGAGACACCCAACATTTGCTAGTATAAAAATTTCATAAGTAGTAGCTAACAGGTGTAATGAGGACATGATTTGTTGGTTTAGTAGTTATCAAAAATTTATATGTAACTGGTTTTGATTTTATAATTCTCATAATAATTAAGTAAAAAATATTTGTCCTACAAAATTTTAGGTTTGATCAAAGAGGTCCCACCTTTGCAATTTATAAGGTTATGGAAAATAATTACTAACCAGCTGTGTTTTTAATGTTGGTTAATTAATAATTATGTAATTCAACACCCACACTGTCTTATAAATTTCATGGAACGCTTTTCTAGTCCAACACTCCTAAGTTGTAGCATAAATACCAGATGTAAAAAAAATACTATCAAGTTGAGTACTTTTGTGAGTAGTTTCGTTTCAATAATACGCCAAACAGTTTTCCTTTAAGGAAATGCTCGACAGTTGTAGCTAACAGAGGTAATGAGGACATAATTTGTTAATTTTGTGGTTATCAAAAAATTATTAGTAATAACTGTTTTTTTTTATAATCTTTACTTTACAATTGAAAAAATCATTAAAAAATAGGATATGTTTATTAATATTATGTTTATCATATTCATTAATATATCTCATATCAGTGAATTTTGATATCTTTATCTCTTCACTGAAAATTTTGGTATAGATGCATGATTTGTAGGGGTTAATTATGGCAAAAATTAAGGTGTGTTCTAAGTAAGATTAATTTTTTTACAGAAATCTTTTATAGAGTGAAAAATTCTGTATTCAAATGTAACCATAACTGTGTTAAATACTCTTACTAAAACCTTGTAATAAAGTTATTTTAATGAAAAAAAATTGTCAAAATCAAATTTAGGAACCCTAATTGCTATTGTTCCCGCAATAGCACCCATTCCCAAAACTTGATAGCAATGTACTTTAAGACTATTTAAATTTTATTCATGAACTCCATAAACAAATATTAAATAAACTTTTAAGTCATTATCATTATTAAGAACAAGATTTTTTTTCTATGCAAGGTATTGTGAGGAGAGAATTAACACAATCACTTTGAATCTATTGTTTAAATGTGTATGACTTTATTTTAACACAGCTATATATTTTATGATATAAATGATATAATCAAATGATGATGATGATTTTTTTTATATCATTTTTATTGTATGTTCAAACATTGAAAGGTATAGTAAGAATATCAAAAATAGTCCAATCTCTAAATGTAGCAAAAAAAAAAATCAAGAAAATTTTATCTGCACAAAATATCGTCTTTGATTAGTCATTTATTGATAACTGATAGCGTCCAAATCTAGTTATCTGTCTACCTATATTTTTATTAAAATAAGATTTTTTGCAATCTATTCTTAAGAATTTCGAATCATAAACCACATTAAAAACGTGAATTCTTTATGATCTGCATTAATTTCAAGTAATTGATATATAAATATATACATATTAAATATAAATATATTAGTTTTTTTTATAAAACTATGTCCACATTTGGTCAGTCAGCCTGATATATAATATAATTTAACATACATCTACATATTTCTCATTTATTTCCTTAAAAATTGAGTAAGTAAATTTTTGTGTTTCAACTTATCTTCCCTTTAATGCCTTTGGATTATATGAATTATACATACATATTTATATTATTATCTACTCCGTGTTTAAATACTTAAGAACTATGACTATAGCCTTTATTGAGGACAAGTGTTACACTTTGTACTATTACATTATAATAGAATTAGCCTTCTTCTTAATAATACGGTTATATTTAATTTTAAAGTATGTATGTATAAAAAACAAATTTGGACAACGCTATTTTATTTTCGAACTTATAATTCCGCCAAAACGATGTAAAAGTCAATAGAGTTTTAGGTTGGTACATTTTTTAAAAGAAACAATTATTTTGTCAATCAGTGATAAAAACTTAGTATTTTTATGTTAAATATTACTTACTGTATACCTACACATTTTTTTTCAAATTGCGTTTTTTATTATTTTTGGCATTAAAAATCTAGATTCTATTACTGTAAAAATAATTAAAAGAATCTAAATAATTAAACTCGATAGTCGATACATATTGAAATAATTTAACGATTCATTTTTATGATGCTCTATTCATCGGTAAGTGAAAACTAATAATTTAAATTAATATACAATGATGCTGCACTGCTGAGTCAATTCAAAATTAAAGCGAAACAATTTGAAACAAAGTAAATACAAAGAAACAAAGTAAACACGGAACAGTTTAATATTTTTTGTAACATCGTTTTTCTATAATGTTTAGTACAAATGAATAAAATATAGTAAGATACTATATAATAAAATACGTGTATTCTAATTTATGCTGGACACTCTAGTAGATTAGACAGTATTACATTACAAAAAATATAATAAAAATATAATTACATATTACAAATCTATGTTTAGACTAGGTTATCATTTTAAGATATCTTTACTGATTAAGTAATAAATAATGATACATAGGTATTTTATCTCCATTTACAACATCTGATAGGTCTATCCTAATTTTATGACAGTGAATACAAGATCATAAAAAATTAGATACAACTAATTTAAGTAGAAATTTTAAATAGTCTTCTTTACTTATTTTGTTACATATTATGGGCGAGCAATATTTGATATTTATTTTTATTTAAATTATTATTATTATTATATTATTATAGGGCGGGTATTATTTGATATTTATTTTTATTTAAATTATTATATTTAAAGTATTTATTACGTTCTAAAAAGAGAATAATGATCAGGTTTTCATGTATTAACACTTTATATATTAGCAGTGCCTGCGACTTCATACGCCTAGATTTCGATTTTGGTAAAACGTACCCTTTGTACTTACCAGTGTATGTAAAAACTATAAACCTTCAAACTGGTAAGCAGCAATGGTACGACAATGAGAGATTATTAACTTTTTCATTTGTTAACCAATTGTTGAAAAAAAATATATAAAGTGTATCCCATGAAAATATATTCCATAAAACTGCATCCAAATCGATTAATCCGTTTCTGAGGTTAGCGTGCAGAAATAAACAGATTTATTACATGTATAGAATAAGATTTGCGAAGTACCTACTACGTGATTGACATATATTAGCATAACTTTTTATTTCTTAACCGATTTATAAGAAATAAACACTAACTGTTAAGTGAAGACTGTGATAAAATATTCCTGAAAACCGCATTCAAATTGGTTAAACCGTTTCTGAGATTAGCGTGCACAAACATACAGACAAACTGAAAAACCATTGTTTTGGGTTCTCTTGCTCTTATAAAGGCCCCCTAAGATGTTTTTTTAAATATTTTCCATGTAAATAAATGGATCAGTGACAATTTTATTATATGTATAGATATTATTACCCACGTTGTACGCGAGCCGTATTGGCATTGCTAAAAAAATCAAATAAATGCAACATTGTCATTATTTTTTTAAGCTACTGTATATATATTTTTATTTTTACAGCCAACTTTTCGAGGGAGGTAGCTCAGTCTTTGCCACAGGACTTAAAGACTGGTGTATATTATGGATGGGCGAAGGTTAACTCAGGGCCAATTTATAAGATGGTCGCCAACATTGGATGGTGCCCTTTTTATAATAATGAGGAATTGTCTGTTGTAAGTTTATTGTATCTTGTAGTTTTACCTCTACATAAAAATAAGAGCCGTCGTGGTTTTCTGAGCGATGTGAAACGAAAAAATTGTCCACGTTAAAATTGTTTTATTATGCGCAGGTATTCACAATATTCTTCGATCTTTGAGAAAGTTATGTCAAACTAGATTTATGTAAACTGCTAAGACAACTAAAAACTAAGATCGCAACTAAATAAAACGTTTTTAATTGTTTTAAATCGTATAAATTTGCCTCTTGGCAATCTCTGTTGTGATTTCAATTATTCAAATGAGCCGTAACTGAAATAACTTTTCGCTCACTGCTCCACTTTTTGGATATTGACAGTCTATTATATAATTAGTATAAATGTACGTATTAGATTTTAAACGTTACAATAGCAAATAATAAATCAGCATTACTAAAAAAGACAAACATAGATAAGATATAAAAATATTTATTATCTGCGCTTTTCAGGATCTTATAAAATATTTTTTTATAAATGAAAAGATCATAAGATTAGTTAAAGGTTCATTGCTAGTAGTAGATAAAAACTTGATTGCTATCAAATATTGATTGGTGAACACGAGACAACAAACAATTAACATAACTAAATCTATTAAGTACATACATTACATACAAATATAGGTGTAAACATCTATGTACGTACCTACTTTCAGATTTTCCAAACTGACTTTACTATTCTAATTATTTCAATATTATTGACATGTTAATTAAACGAGACCAAGCAAACAAAAAAGAATTTAATTGTTTGTAATCTTATTAGATAAAATACAAGGATTTTAGTTATTTATAACATTGGTTACATTTACACCAGCTGACTATATAAAATTAGAACTAGATAACTGAATATTTTAACTAAAGTAACGTGTTCGAATACAATGAATTGCTACTTAAAGCAAGCATGCTCCTAGGATTAATCATATGTATAGATGATATTTATCGTAATTGATTTTATAATAGAATTGCCGGATTAAGTGATGCGTGAAATGAGATGCTTGATAACTTATAGCAATAATTGTCGCTAATAAGGTGAAAAGTCTTTGTCAATTCAATACCAATAAAAGATTTATAGAGTACACCTGTGTTATACTTTATATACCCTAATATACAAATGTGAATTATATTTTCAGGAAACTCATGTGTTGCACAATTTTGATAAAGATTTCTACGGCTCGACCTTGAAAATATGTGTTGTTGGTCATTTGAGACCAGAAAAAAACTTTGGGTCCTTAGATGATTTAATAAAAGCTATTAAACAAGATATTGAAGATGCGAAAACAAATCTTGACCTTCAAGAAAATTTGACATTTAAGGAGCACGCGTTCTTTGATGAATGATGTTTAATTATTTTATATAATTTATTTTGACCTTGTCTGTTATTATACATTTTTTATATATTTGATTTGCTGACTTGTTACCGACATTTAATTAGTTTTAAATTGTGTACATAAATGTATGTTAATGTAATATATTGATAATTATTTATTTTATCATACACTACATCAGAATATATTGTTATTTACAATAAATATACAACTGTTATAAAACCTTTATACAGGGAATTCCATTTTGTGATATTTTTATATAACATGTATTTGTTATATTGTAAATAAATATACACTCAACTGTTTTTAATTGTTGAATTCGAGCCTAATAAAAAATACAAAATTTCATCAAAATCCTTAAATGGATTCCCCGAAAACAAAAATTATTTTTACATCTTCGCGTTTACCTTACTTTTACCTTCTATGTAAGTTTTTTTTTCATTTTTACATATATTTTCTGTGTATACCCAAGTTAAATTATATAAAATACAGCTAACAACATTTATATACATATTTTAGAAAATTTATAATATTTAGGTACTTTAGTAATAATAATTAATGTTCATAAAGTATACTCCACTCACTTTCACGTACTCAAGAAATTTAACATGTCTAAGTATTGATTGCCCGATTTCCTTGAAATCAAGACTAAATGCATTCTTGAAATACATACCTACTTTAAGTTTCATATACAAACTGGTAACAGGAGAAAATAGAAGGAACTATAAAAAACGTTATATTTCTAATATGTATGTGTATATACATGTAGGGTAAACCACCCAGTAGTCAGCCCCGCACCAGTACTCAGCCTTTTTAAGCTTTATTTTGATATAAATAGCGGTGTTTTTTTTTTAAACAATTGAAATAACGTTTGATCCAATCTATGCTTTCTTATTGAGTAATATGCATATCTACGAACCAATAGCATGACAGGTTGATCAGATATACTCGTTCATTTCACTGACGAAAGCGAAATAACTGCACGTGTCACTTAAACCATTTTTTTCTTAAGAAAACGTACTCGAGGTTTTGGTAAGTTTATTTATCAATTTGTTGTAATTTATGGTAGATTTTCATGTTATGTTGTTAAATAATATTTTTTCTGTGATAATATTAGGCATTAGAGGCATTTTATATGTTTATTACGTTTAAATTTAGTGGGACGACTACTGAATTTCAATTTTTAACGGTTGATCCAGAAGTCAGCCGCAGGGGGCCGACTACTGGTTTTTTACGAATTTCTTGGAATTTGTTGTAATTAACACATAGAATAGTCCTTGTTCTTTGCGTTCGATTGAATATCTCATAGAAGAAAAAACATTCATTTTACTAGTAGTCAGCCGCGTTTAAATGTAAATAGATGTTGAGAGGCCGACTAATGGACTGTTAACTCCAATAGTCGGCCGTTAGTTTTATTTTGTGATATTGAACTTTAATGCAGTTACATAAGGATGAAATCAAAATCTTTTATTCTAGAATTTCGCTATGTCGAAACGTCCAATCCACCAGTACAAAGAAGAGCAGTTGACACAGGCTATGGCCGCAATCCGAAAGGGGAAGAAGATTAGAGAAGCCAGTCGAATTTTTAGCGTACCACGAGGCACTCTACAAGATCACCTGCATTTAAGGGTCCCAGAAGCACCTCGTAAAATGGGACCAGACTCAGTACTTACGAAAGAAGAAGAGACTGCCTTGAAAGACTGGTGCATAGCTTTAGCTAAATGTGGCTTTCCTTTAAAATGTGATGATCTTCTTAATACCGTCCACAATATTATTTCCCAAGAAAACAGACCTAACCCATTTGTAAATAATAGGCCAAGGAAGAAATGGTACCAGTCATTTCTTAGACGAAATCCGGAATTAAGTGAGCGGATACCTGAAAATATATCTAAAGGTCGAGCAGCAATAACCGAAGAAGGTATTCGGAAGTGGTTTGCAAAACTATTGAAGCACTTAGATGATATAAACGCGACTGACATTTTGACCAATCCAAACCGAATATTTAATGGCGACGAAACCAGTTTCTACATATGCCCCAAAACTGGAAAAGTTATTGCACCCAGGGGATATAAAAATGTCTACAAAATCGTTAAAGGCAAGGAAAAAGAGGCTGTTACTGTTCTTCTATTTATATCGGCTTCTGGAAAGATTTTGCCTCCTTGTGTAATCTTTCCATATGTAAGACCGCCAAAAGATGTTATAAATAGTATGCCTGCGGGATGGATGTTAGGAAAATCAGAGACCGGGTGGATGAAGTCAGATATATTTTACGATTATATTGTCAAAGGTTTTAACAAATGGGTGGAAGAACAAAACATTTCAAAACCAGTTCTCGTTTTTGTTGATGGACATAAAAGCCACTTAACACTGCGACTCAGTGAATATTGTAATGAAAATGGTATCATCCTTTACGCACTCCCTCCAAATGCGACACATTTAATTCAGCCTGCAGACGTAAGTGTATTCAAACCCTTAAAGTCAGAATGGAAAAATACAGTGCATGAATGGGCAACTCGACCTGAAAATATTAATACTGTTTTGACTAAATCAACGTTTTGTCCATTGCTTAAAAAAGTTTTAGAGAAAAATTTGTCAGTAACTATAAAAAATGGTTTTCGTAAATGTGGATTATACCCTTGCGATCCAAGCGCCTTGGACTATTCCAAATCGGTTCAGAATAATCTAGAAAAACTTCAATCTAAGTCTATCAAGAATATGAAATCTCCAGACAACAGAATAAAGACCAGACATTTAAATACCGCCATAAAGATAATTAGTCAACTTAGTTATGAGTTAGCAAATGCTGGAGTCGACGCCAAAATCGTTATCGATGTTTTAAACACGACGAAGACTATTGCCGGTACTGAAAGCTTAAATTCTACCACACATTCAACTAGTAAGGCCGTCCAAATCGATACCTCAAGTTCTATTGATCATATAAATAAAAATGAACCAAATATAGCAACAGAATCAGTTGAAATACTGAATGTAAGTTTGCCAATTATAGGGGATTATACATTAGAGAATAATTTAACCGAAAGTGAGGTATTCTTAAATGACTTCAAAATCATAACAGACTTTGAAGTCTTGCAACAAAATCAAGAAGTCCAGGAAACTGGGGCATCCGAATTTAATAGCCAAGAAGATACTTACTGTGCCAAAGCATGCTCCCCAGCTGATAAATCAAAATTAATATCAGAAGAATGTGCGATAAATAGAAACGTTGTGGCTGAAACAAGAACTGACCATAATAAAATGGATCGTAATAAAGAAAATAAACCGGAAGACGGATCATTTTTAGAAAGTGATAATAAGAACATAATAACAAATATAGACTATAACCTAAACCAGACCAAAAATGAAATTTTACAAGAAAATAATACAAACATTCAAAACCAATTAAACTATAATCCAACAAATGTTAAAAACCAAATAACTATTTTGTCCAATGTTGTTGTCAAACCAAGAAATATGTCACCCATTTTAAGTAAGCATTTAACCTTACCTAGTGTACCTAAGACTAAAAAAAAAATATATCAATTAATAGAATAGGAGCCATTTCCTCTGATGAGTGGAGACAATTTGAAAAGCAGAAAGAAGAAGTGAAGGAACAAAAAAAGAATGATATGTTGATTAAAAGACAGAAAAGGTTGGAAGCTAAAAAAAAGACTGAAGAGGAAAGGCAAAAGAAGAATAAAGAATTACAAAAAAGGAAGGCTGAAAAGATTTTGATGTCCAAAATTAGTAAAATGAGGAAGAAAAGTACAACATCCACAGTAAACAGAATAAGATGCGACTTATGTGAAGAAGAATTGACAAGTGACACAGAAATAAACGACTTAAAAAATATTGGTTGTGACAAATGTCCTGCCTGGTATCATTTAAAATGTACTGTATTTGCTGATGATATCTATGAAAATGTATATAATAAAGAATTTGTATGTCCAACATGCGAGAATAAGTAAAAGGCTGACTATAGGGTAAGAGATGGCTGACTTGTGGAGAAATGAGGCTGACTACTGGGCAAAAATGCCATATTTCGTTTAATGTTGATTTTTTCTATAACTCTTACTTAATTATAAAATTTTGTTGATCTCTTTTGAAAATATAATAAACAATATTTGTGTTAAAAAAGAAAATATTCATTTAAAGTATTTAGTTTTTTAAATACAGCTGAATGAAGTTAAGATTCTCACTAAAAGGCTGACTACTGGGTGGTTTACCCTACATACTATCTTTTATTGATTATAAAAAGGCTACCAATAAGATAAATTCGTAATGATTGGTAAAATATAATTTTTAACTGATTTTAAAATGTTATGCAGAATTCGAGTTCACTAGAAGACTGAACCTAGCTACATCTCATTTCTTTTCTAATAATGAATGATATTGTAGGCGAAGTAAATCCGTAGAAATAAGATTTTATTATTATTGACATATACCTAATTGGTTTACGTCTTCATTTGGAGACGCGTACGGTCGTCTTGAAGAGCGATGCACTTTCATATTAGAATCCTGATCGAACCCAGTTAACATTCAGTATGATTATCATATTTGCTATTATTTTTTAAAAGGCACCACTGATTCAAAGGTTTGCAGTTTTATTTTTAAATAACCTATAAGCTTACCGACGAGAACCGAGTAATTAAAGACGAACAGCGTTTCAAAACCGATAAGTTGTTTAATATATTTGTTCTTTACAATATTTATACCATCTGACTGCAGATTGGTGCGGATCACTAATCATATTTAAACAATGTTTATTTATTTAAAAAAAAAGTAATGACATGAGTATCAAGTTTCAGTCTGTGATTGTGCATGGCCAAAAGAATGCAATAGCTTCCCAGACTGAACTCTCAAAATTTTGAACAATTACTTAGTTTTTGCTACTAAGAATTGTAACATAATATAAAATATAATAATAGGAACTGTTCACATCACTGATATTAAATATTAATTTAACTAAATTTGATATAGACTGTCACTTGAAGCTTGATTAACATTACCAATTATTTCATCAATTTCTTGTCACTTAAAATGCTAGACAATCATTAAGTCACTCGCCAAATGCTAAAAACAGGTAGACTGACTGCCCTTATTTTTCTGTCTTTCATGCTACCAAATGGTTAGTTCGACATTTCTTGATTAAATTTATTGAATGTGTTAAGAAACTGGAATTACGAAGTAAGTCACTCAACAATACAATACAAATACAATACAATACAGGAAATTTGGATGCAAACCCATGAATTTAGTTCTTAATTGTAAAACAGTTGAAACTGCCTTATTCATCTCTTGGATAAAATGTATTCTATTCTAAATAATAAAACTCCAAGCACCTTTTGAAAAAGCCTTTATTTGTAATGCTTTATCAAATCCAATGAATAAGAAAAATATCACTCATTCGTAGAATTGGAAAATAAAATGCAAATCTTAAAAGTAGGGCTCATCTCCAGGTAAAATTAATGTTGTTTTCTCCTAAACGAACATCCTGAAACAAATAATAAATATTATTAATAGGTGATCTTTAGAGATACCAAGGCATTAAATAAATTTTGAACTATTGTAAGGAGCCCTTGTGTTTGTTTATCTGCAATGGTTAACTGATTTTAAATCTTCTGAAGACAATACAATTTTGTAGGTATGAGAATAAATAATAAAAATAAAATATAAATTGCATTTTAAGGGCTAAATATTGCAGGAAAAATATATGCATTTAAAAACGGATGTGTTAAAAAAGTATTATGTTAATAAAAATATGTATTACCACTATTTAAAATAAATATAGAATGAAAAATAAACCGATTTAGGCAGACAGATTGATACCGGTTATATCTATACAGGGTTATTTTTAATTAGTTAACCACATCTTGCAGGCAGCTTCTCTAAATCAATCCTAACAACTTTTGTTCTACAACATTTCAAAATTTTAGTTTTCCCATACAAAATTTATTTGTTGCCTCTGAACTGAGTTAACTCTGAGCGTAGGTATGGCGCCCGAGCGTTGACCATTTAAGTACTTCTTACAAAATACATAGTAATAAGTAAAAGACGAAGCAAATTCTTTTTTGTTTCGTGTTTTGTTTATCAAGATATTTAAAAAGTCGTAGAACAATGTTGTTGGGATTGATGCAGAGGCTGCCTGCAAGTTTTGACGCTTTTCCGCTAATGTAGTTCCGTATTAATTGATAACGACTTTGAAGAAAAGAATTGAGATAATTTAATGACGATAGTGATGAGCAGAGATTCATATATTTTATAGAATATAATTTTAGGACCCAAAATTTAATTATCAAATTCATTTCTAAACTATTTAATTTTTTTTATAATGAAATGTCTTACAATCCTCACATAGGATTGCTGGCCAGCACAACTACTACCTCATTTTGTGACGTTTTTTTATTTTTTTTGTAGTCATAGTTCTTGTGTGCATATAAAGTATGTATATTCATTGTCATTCCAATATTCAGTTCATTTAAATACATTAAGTAAACATTTATAATTTTTGTCTTATAAACTATTTTTAATCAGATAAACTTTCCAACGGGCTCTTAAATATAATAACATTTTTTTTATTTAATAATTAAATAAGCTTGACAGGTTTATAGCTATATTTAAACAATACCCTATATTTATCACATTTTAAACTAATATATACTATAATATATTTTTAAATTTCCAGCATAATTAGTAATATTTTCTATAATCATAAATACCACTACGGCCGAGATTGATTTTGTAGATTGCGCAACATCTAACATGAAAAGAGTAAAGCTTATCCCAATATAGTTAAATATAATAAAATTATATAAAGTTCAAAATTTATTTAAAATTATTAGACAATCAGCTATGTAAAAAAGGAAAAGATAATAATGTTTGGCTGATAATAACTATAATAATTTCTGAATGTCAGTCATGTCATATGTAATTGAATCATCATAGCTGATTGTATCGAATATAAGATATTAAGATTGTTAGTCTTTGAGAATATGATTATATATTTCAGATTAGCAGTACTTATGATGTTTTTTAAATTTCAAGTAATTAAATATTACACAATAAATAAATGCATTTAATGTTATTGCAATATATATAGGTAATAGTGAGGCAATGGTTTAAAGATTTCACAATAAAATGTAATAACAAATATTCATTAATTTCTAATCAAATCTTAGGGTTATACTTGATCTTGGTTGAAATGTTAATTACAGCAGTACTTATGAAGTTTTTTAAATTTCAAGTAATTAAATATTTCACAATAAATAAATGCATTTAATTTTATTGCAATATATATAGGCAATAGTGAGGCAATGGTTTAAAGATTTCACAATAAAATGTAATAGCAAATATTAATTAATTTCTTATCAAATCTTAGGGTTATACTTGATCTTGGTTGAAATGTTAATTAATATAATTATAATTTAAATAAAACTATCCTCCAACACATTTTCTTAAAAACCAATATACACTTTACATATATAAATTAATTGGTTTACATATTGTTTTATTATTATTTAAGTATTATTTTTGAATATTGACACAATATATCAATTAGGGTCAATTGGGAAATTTCTGTGTTGGGTAATTCATATGTACAGAGAGTGTCATCTATTTTAAGTCATCTAAATGTGAACGGTCCTTTGTATTTTATTTCTCTTTGGGGTACAAAAAATCATATTATGATTGTATAAAATAACTAAAGAACTAAATCACTTTGTTTTGATCATTTCAGAATGTTGTGCAACTTAATACAATAAACAACAATGATAAGATAAATGAAAATGTGTTCACAGTTATTGACACTTTTACATATAAATTGCATATGATACTTATTAGATTTTACTCAATAATGAGAAATGGACTTATTTTAGATATAAATGTGTAGCACTATAGCTTAAATTAAAAAAAATACTATGGCGAAATCTTGTGTCATATAAAATGAAAACCTGAAAATTTAATGTTGTGTATATATCCACAAAGGGGGCATGAAATTTAATAAATGTATAACATTATATATAAATTCCAATACATACCTTCAGTTAATCTAGCGCGGCCACCAGTGGGCTGGCAGAGAATTGTTGAACAACCTGCACATACGACTACTCTCTGCGCGTGACTGAATACCGTTGTGATTTTGTAGCATCCAGGGCATTTCACGTCCATGAAATAGGAGTTAGGATGTGGCACTAGCCTTTTGAGCTTGTGCTTCCTCCTCTCTGACGCGGGCGAAGGGTGCAGCAAATCAATTGCGAGCTGAAATACACCACGTTTAGGTTAGATTCAAGCTTGCACATTAGAATCAGTTCACGAAGTACTTTTGACAGTTAACATTTTTTTAACCGTTAATACAGTTATAAGGTCTTCTTTAGTCATACACTTGTTCTCCTTTTATGATTGATTCGTAAAAAATAATACATTTTTGTGTCAGTTATTAGACGTCAAAAAGTGCCATGTGTTTATCTTGTTTTGTGCGCAACTGGCCATTTCGATAAATGCGAACACAACTGATACTAAAACATATTATGGTTTAAAATCACAAATATCACATATTTTAGTCACAGAAATACTTCGGTACGATAATATTTAATTAAATACACACCGGCATGGTTACAGCTTCAATGCAGAACCGGAAAAGGAAAGGCGATATATATACCAAAAACAAAATAGAAGGTCCATAAAGAATAATTTATGCTGCGTTCTAAATTATAAATTTGTTAAAGAAGATTTATCAAAACATTGTTGTAATTTTTTATAATGTTTGAAATTTTAGCAGATTCCACCTACCAATTTATAGTAATTAAAAATTTTAAATAATTTTTGTGATCCCACAGGAAGCACTTATTTTATTTTTTTTCTTATTATTTTAAATAATAAAAACAACACTCTTATTTTAAATTTTAACTATCAGGCATTTATTTTAATTACCGAAGACTTGAAAATGTTTTACCCATATTTAGATAGAGAAAAATTTACCTAATTTAATTTGTAACACCTAAGCACAACGCAGGCCCTGACTACGGTAAAAATGTGGCCCTAAAGGCATCTTCACAAAAAGACTTACATTTTTATATGCTTTGTGTTGTGGGAGTATTTTGGTTATGTAAATAACAATCACGTTATGATCCGCATAATATTTTATTAAAATCAAACAGTCCTTTTATATCCCTTTTTACATTCTTAGTTTGAATTTTATGTTTTTTACTTTTTTACAAATTACCACAAAGGTAGAGTGATGTGCTAGTGGCCTATGTATTAGTGGCCTGTATAAAGCATGTACACAATTTCAACACTTTGAAATATTTTTACTAAAACGTCATGCAATTTTCCACTTCCTTATTCCTTCCTCTAGAATCCTCCTCCTCCTCATCCACCCTCTAGGATGATTTACCAAACACCATAAACACTTTTTTTTAAAGGAATAGAAAGTAGTAAGAGAGCTGTGTCTAAGCGCTCAAAGTTTAACAATCAACAGTGAATTCCAAAGAATCCAGTTTTACAACACTTTTTTTAAAATAATTGTTCAATATGATTGGAGAGGCTAAGATCGAAGACCATGCAGGCTCTTGACATAAATATTCTTTTTTAACATTTATTCGTACGCGTAGATTTCAATTTCGATAAAAAGTACCCTTCATACACACCAATGTATGTAAAAACTATAAACCTTCAAATTTTCATCGAACTCAACCGAATTATTTCTAGATTATTTAAAGAAGAGATTATTAACTTCTTTATTTTTTAACCGATTGTTATAAAAAAACAAAATGTTCCTACACACAAACTACATATTTCCGAAAACTGCATCCAAATCGTTTAATCCGTTTTTGTCATTAACATGCAGACAAAATGAAAAACCATTGATTTGGGTTCTCTTACTCTTAAAAGTACCCCATCATGTTTTTTTAAATATTTTCCATGTAAAGATTTCGACCAGGGTCCATTTTATTATCGTCGTCGATATAACACGTGAATTGTCAAAGTCAAATCTTTACATATATGTACAGATTTGACTTTGACAATTCACGTCTGACGCTAAAACTTGTATTTTGTGGGTATATTTTGCCTTGTGTTTCCGTCATATTACTATTTACTACTGGTGCATGGTCCGTAGTGTATTTTGATATTTGGTTTTTAATATATGAACCAATTCGGGTATCGCTTCATTTAAAAAACATCTAATACACATTCATTAATGGCTGACGAGGAATTTGATGGCGAAGATGGTGGAGCAGATTATGACGATATTGTTGAAGAGGACAATAATATCGAAGAAGTTGAGGAACAAGAGGAAGATGGATACAATGTTCAGTGTTTAACACAAGCACAAGGTGGAGGAGGCGTAGAGAAATCAAAACGAATTACTACCAGATACATGACTAAATATGAAAGGGCCAGAGTATTAGGTTAGTTTATTTAGTCTGACAATAACCTCATTATCATAGAAATATATAAAATGTTCTAAATCATATATCACATTTTTAGATTTTAAGTACATAATATATAAATGACATTTGTCTATTGTTCTCATATAATTGCAGGAACAAGAGCTTTACAAATAGCAATGTGTGCTCCTGTGATGGTAGAATTAGAAGGTGAGACTGATCCATTACAAATTGCAATGAAGGAATTAAAGCAACGGAAGATTCCCATTATCATCCGAAGATACCTTCCCGACCACTCTTATGAAGACTGGAGCATAGAAGAACTTATTATAATTGACCATTAGAAATTAGTGGGACTGACATAGTAATGTTTTAAATGGTATTAATTATATTTGTAATGATAATTTCTTTTTCTAACTCTTGTGGTTTCTGTTCATCAGATAAACAATAATTAAAAATAATAATGATATCCAATTTATGTATATATAATATTATATTTAAAATTCCTCTAAGTAAGCACACAATCATAATAACTATCTAGGTCCTATACTATTCTATACTATACTTAAGTTTACCTAAATCAACAGAAATAGGTCTGTTTTAATGACTTTGTAATTTGATGTGTAAGGTTTTTTTTTCATCACTTACAATTCCATAGTATGATCTGTTATAACATAATTAAATGATAAAGTTTGGAAATAAAAATAACATAAGTTTATGAAATACCTTTTATTACAATTTTTTCCTGCAACTTCACTTCTGACAAGACTTACCAATTTTCACGCATTTTTTAATCTTTTAACATTTTATTTCAGACATTTTAAGGAATCAAAATTCTCGGTTATAAAATGTCCATTTGGGGGTTGTTATAAGAAAATTATGGAATACTTGTTTTATTTCTCTAGGTAACCTTATAAAAAATTTAAAGAATTTTTATTTGAAATTTAACTATTTATGTAAAAAGTACCAATTTGTACAAAAATTGTAGTAATTGTAATTTTGGGTCTGTCAGTTAATTATTAAGTTTGAGATCTACCTCCACCGGTTTTTTATTCTGATGATTGTGGATGTTACAATGGTTTGATGTCACGGAGTGCCAAAACACTACTTTGACTTAAGATTCTAGAGGTCTCTAGTGTTCTCACTGGGAGGGGATGGGAATAAGGTACATTTTTTTTGTATGTCTATACTGTTAGCCCTGTTGGCTATTACAGCGTCACCGGGGGAGCGGATGAGTCAGGAGACCCACCCTTAAAAAAGGGGGGCCAGATGGGCCCCCATGGGCAACGACATCCCGACGGTGTCTCAGGTTGAGACACGGACCTCGGCTCCGGGCGTCGTTAGTCAGAAGGGAAGCTAAGGAAATTTGGACACTAGCGTCCTCCGACGGTAGAACGCCGGAGCAACGGATCACTTACTCAGTTGGGACCTCGTCTTTACCGGTATAGACGGTGTGTGTCTGTATGTTGTGTGATGTCACTTATGTCTACGCGTACACGTTATTACCTACTGTGAACGCGTCGTCGGTGTCAACGAGTACCGACTCGGGTCTTCTTTTTCTGACTAAAGTAGTCTTACGTGGTCTATACTCTGCGGCGTCAGCCACCAGTGGGTGGCTGTTCACCACGTTCAAAGTACTTTTGAGAAAGCCGCTTGAAGTACTGAGTGATGGTCGGAAGGTCTAAGTCTCTATGGAGATCGATATTGCGTACTGAAAGGGTCTCAGATTAGCGTGCGCAAAAGCGGGACTCGCATAGGACATGACGGAACGTATGCAAGCTTTGTAAAGTGTCACCTTATTGCTAAGGGACATTTTACTCCGCTTGCCTAACAGCGGATATAAATGACCTAATATGTGGGCCGCTCTGCTACGAACGGTCCTAATATGCGCAGTGAAAACTAACTTTCTATCTAACGTTACTCCTAGGTATTTTGCCTCGTCTTTCCAAGGTATCGGTTTCGAAATGTGATGGTGCCATAAATTTTATAGACGATATTCTGATTTATGGGCAAACGAAGCAAGAACATGATTTACGTCTTCAAAAATCATTGCAAGTATTAAGAGAAAGTAATGTCCTCCTTAACGATGACAAATAATTATATAAAGTTAAAAAGATGAAGTTTTTAAAAAGCTTTATTTTTAAAACGTACTAGGTTTCGTTCTATACGAAGTTTTATCCTTCATTTTACCTCATTAGTTTAATTTACTAAATGGCCTTCCTTTTTTTTCAGCACATTATGAAAACAACAAGCAACTGTTCACGTTCCTATACAAAGTTGGCCAGTAATAAATCAGTCAGTTAGTTAATTGATGAGTAGATAGATTTTTCATTTTACCCTCAATTTCACTCAATATTTCCATCCATAAGGAAGGTAGAAAACTTACAAAATCGAATAACTGAATAAAAAAACCATTTTGTCATGGTGAATGGTCCATCTGTGAACAAGTTTCCGTCAAAATCCATTTAGAAATAACAGACAAATATCAACACACGTTTTTTACAACACACACAGAGTATTGTTAATAGAAATATAAGTATTTATAATTATCTATACCTACATCTACAGTTATCAAGTCTTACAAATCAAGATAGTTATTTTTAAAAATATATATTATTTTCATAATTAGTTTACCCACGCTGTTATCTGCTTTTCAGTGTGTTTTTACCTACTCAAATTAGAAATTGTTAGCGGTTTTAGATTTTAGACTAGTTAGACTGAGGAAACATGTATAGGTATATGCATCCCCGCAAACTTATGTATCTCAGACCAAGTCCCAACAAAATCCGTAAAGCGGTTCTAAAAAAAACAGGAACAGGGACGAGGTATTTTATGTCTTGGCATCATATAAATAGCTGTAAGCATTCAAAAAAGACCCAGCCGTAACTTCAGTTAAGATTTCCACTGTCGTGAGCAATGAGTATGCTGATAAATTAAGTTATAATAGGGAGATGAGCGGTAAAAACAAAGTTACATATTTTTGGACAAGATTGATGTTTTAAGTTTGGTTCCTACACTTAAATGCAAAAGGATAATAAAAATAAGAAGAAGCAATCGCGGGAAGGAAGCACATGACCTATCTTATTTACATATACAATTTCCCATAGGCCATTATACAGACAGCAGAGTCGACATTGAGGTGAATAGAGATAAGTACGGAATACTTAATATTGTTACTAGTAATAAGATGTTAGAAAATTTTGCACAAATTGAATACGAGATCCACGATTGTTAATATATTCGATTATTTAACTAATTCCATTACAAACATCACTATTTATATGATTAGGTATTGGCGATTAGCGCTTTGGCAATCGATATAAAATCTGTAAATAGTTGTTGCTAAGACTAGCAAACTTGTATTTACATTAGGACTTACACAGAACGCATTTAGTTGCAAGAGTAAAGGATGCAATAATAAGAATGGCAGCTTGATATGTTCAAGCAAGTGGTGGACTGAGTCGTGCCAACGGATATTGTACTCGAATGGTAAGTATAAATCTTTGACAATCTTACGTTGTATGGATACAATGTTTCTTTTTTTAATTCTGGTTTTATCAAGTAATTCACGATATTTAATTTTCCTAAAACACTTAAGTAAAAAATATATTTGTATTCTTTTTACCAAAATGTTATTTTATTCTACATACCAACCGATAACGTTTTTATATAACAGTGTTAACTGATACCCACCATAATTACTCGTGGCGTCTCTGATTTAACTTCCACAATTTTATTAATGAAGTCATGCGTCTTCTAACCAAAAATAAAACATTCTCATAGGAATACGAGACACCTAGGCTAGAACGAAGCTAATTTTACATAAGTAGTGGCAACCCATTGTTTTATTGCGATATTTTAATATAATTTACATTATTTTTTACTGTTTACTTGAGCTTACAGTGAGTTCCGTTTGATACGAGGACGCTTAATGCGTACGCGTCCGGCATCATGGCTGCGGTTGGCACTCGCGCTGAATCTGAAAGCTCCCCGCGGGGAGCGGCTTACGCCAGTACCCCTCCGACCAGCGATGCTGTGCTGTCTCCGGAAATAGTCCTACTAGAGTGTGTCCTACGTTCCGATCCGCGAATACTGGACTAGCAACCATTTAAATTGCGGTTAATTGTAACCATCGTTCTATAGTTATTTACATGATTTAAATCTTATTTTTTTAATTATTTTTTCGATGATTGTTACCTTAATTGCAATTTATTGGTAACGGATGCGAAATGCATTCCTGTGGGTATGCACTTCGCGTTCGACCTCGACAGTGAAATTTTTGCGTCTAGTGTAGTTTGTGATTCGCGTCCATAGATCGACCGATCGGGTGCGCGAGTGTGAGTGCAAATGATATAGAGCCAGTGTAGAGGCTGGAACCCAACAAAATGTGGACCAAGAGATTAAAGTTATGGAGGTTTATGTTGTGCATATTGTTTGCCGTGTCGGCGCTTGCGCTCACGGCGAGAGGTGAGTCGGGCGGCCGGGCGAGTGGGAGCCGACTTCTGCGTCACCGTATCGTAGCTATTTTCGTTGTAACTTGCGCTGAAATTATGTAAAAAGCGCGTTTGTGGGCTATTTTTGGCTATAACCTTATGAGAATATTAGATCATCAAGGTTGATATAATTTTATTATCACTCATCACGCTGGGTGAAGTTGTACACATTAATCAGATCTCAGCGGGAGCGGAGCGTCGCCAGACGTTCACTTCGGCATAGCTACGCAAATAGAAATACAGGGATTTGTCGTTATGCGTCGCCATCTTGTGAAAAACGATAGGATCATGACGACATTATAAAAGTGAGGCACGAAAATAGGTCACTTCATAACTTTTACATAATCGCTGACCTGTATGAGCTTTAGTAAAAATAATGATATTTAAATTGTTAAACATGTTACTAACGTTAATCAGACAAAAAATAATAAGAGCTCTAAGGACCATTTAACTTTGTACCGTGGCCTTCTACATTTCCCGGTCTTAAATATGGTATAATGCGCCAATTACATTTAGAATTACTAAGTCAATGACAATCTGTAAAGAACGATAGGACACCGGAATGCAACAAGGCCAATAATTTAGGTCAAACGAATCGTAGGAGAAAGCATTAAGTATATCGTAAATCTAAAATAGCTTTCATGACCTAGCACTTGTTTGTTTCACCAATATATCTGCAGATTCAACAAAGCTAGTTGTACTGGATACGCATACTGGTATAACTGGATTAACGGAAACCAATTATACGTAACTTGTTTTCTATGCAGTTTACTTACAAATAACATTAATAGTTAAAAATACCTAAAATTCAGGAATCATTGAAAAAAAACCGTGAAATAGGAAAAAATATATTTATTTGGTAATTTTACGAAAAATCTTATGATAATATTTAAATAATATAGATTAAGGAAAAAAAAACATAGAGTTGGAACATGTTTTAGAAATAAATTGATAAAATAGAGATTTTTCTTAAAAGAATGCCCACTCCTTTAATAAGTCTTTTCAATTCAATAAAGTTTTAGAAAATCATTAAGTCGTTTCTGATTATTAAAATTTAACTAAAAAAACACATGTGATGTAGATTATATACCTATAAAATAAGGTAAATTGAATATCTAATTAACTTTGTATATAAAATTTTAAATTAACAGAAGGATCATTAAAAAACAAAATCCAGTTTAATTAAATAAAATTACCCACCTTACTGTTAAAGGTTTATTTTAATTATTCTCAACAATTACCTATCTTCTATATACTTTTATAGAAAATATAATATATTTTTCCTTGCACAAAATTGTGTTGTGCAATATTGTCACAAATTCTTAACAATTAATTAAGTCACAGGTTACTAATAATAAATTCAGGTGTCGGTAAACTGTTCAATGAACGCGAGCGTTGCTTTTTATATTCTGTATTTTATGGCGGGAATCCAAGAACAATTTTCCTCGACACCACAAGAATTGAGCCTCAATTAAGTGCCGAGCATAGAGTACTATAAGTACCGAGTTTCGACTATTTATTATGTTCTTTCTTTGAAATGATTGATTTTGTTTGTGCACCAGTTTTGTAAGGTTTAAATTACTCGAGACTGAGTAAAAAACAACACGCAATAGTTTACCTTGCTCTAGATTATTAGTACCTAATAGGTAAATTTAAGTATTAGTAATTCTAGTTACTAATACTACACATTCAGAAAGAGTCTTGATGTTTGAGTACCTTAGTTTATATTATATCATGCCGAAAACCAATCTAATTGTAATTATAATAGTTATAAATAAAATAGTTCATACATAAAATAAGCACAGTAAATAAGGTTTTACTTTTTAACAAACTCGAATTTGAGGGCGATTGTTAAAGTTAAAATTATGGGATGTGCCTAAGTGGTCTTGTTTGTGCGAAGGGTAAATTAAAAAAATATGCCTATATGCCCATTTTTTATGATGATGTGTATGTACCTATAGCTTCCTGAATCAATAAATTGAATACAGTTGAATATTTTTTGATTTTTCTTTAGTACGTATTGTGGTTGGTATTCAAAGACCCGTTAATTTAATGTTGGTGTTTTTGAAACATTTGCAATGACGATATATGCAAATTTTATATATTTTTTTAACATATTAGGGAAAGAAAACTTGCACTGCACATTTTCTTTGCAAGATAGATTGGATATTTATAGGTAGGTTATAGATATTAAGTTTCGTAACTTAGTTATCTGTTAAAGAGGTTTACATTTAACTATAGATTAAATGTGAAGTCTTTATTTACAGAGTTATTTGTAATTATTGGCCACCTCTTGCAGGCAGCGTCTCTACATCAATGCCGACAACATTTGTTCAACAACTTTTTAAAATTTATAATTTTTAAAATTAAGGTTTTCCATACAAAATTTATTTGTTGTGTCTGAACTGGCATTGACTTTGAGCGTAGGTATGGTGCCCGGGCGTTAACCTTTTAAGTACTTCTTAAAAAGTCAAAGAGGGAGCAAACATTTTTTTGTTTCGTTTTTTGTGTGTTGTTTATTAAGATTTGTAAAATGTCACAGCACAACTTTTGTTAGGATCGATGTAGAGAGGCTGCCTGCAAGAGGTGGGTATATAGGTAATCGCTGATACGAAAGGGTAACAGGTCAGAAATGTATGATCCAAAAATATTTATTGTCACCATAGTTTAGCTCACAAGTCTGGCTTATAAAAACTTATCTACATTTACCTACTTGCAAAGCTTTTCGACAACTTTTATTTTGCAGTCTATTATTAGATTACAATAACTTCCAATTTATTAACATATTACATATATATACAATTTCCTCTGTTTTTGATAGATAATTTATGCAATTTCAGCCGACGACGACATTCCTTCAGAATCACAGTGCCGTCCATACATCGAAAAAGCACTTAAAGAACTCGAATCGGGGGATACAGAACCAGGTGAGATATCATTACTGTAAAATATACAGTATTTACATTATTGCACTTACACACAGAAATGCAAGCACCCACAGTCATCAAGTTCCAGTAATAATAATAATAGTAATAATGTATTTCTATATAGTTTTAGACTTATTATTATTGTGATATAATAAACGAAAATTTAACGAGTATTGTAATTCGACATATGTAGTTAATCCTTTTTATTCACCAAAATGTTTTAGGAAACGAATATTTAAAATACCGTTCAGTTTTTATAATTCTTAAATTGAAACTCAGGCATGCTTTAAATATAAACTGTAACTATAGCTGAAAAAGTCATTGAATTCTATATTCTTTAACTAAAAAGTAAAATAAAAGTGACGTCGCAATGGAAGAACTTTTAACATTTTATAAATTTAAACATGTCGGGAGCTGGGACGACAACGGAAACTGTCATGACATCACGCTTTGAAAGTCATCTAATTAAAAAAAATACGTCTTCTGCTAGTAATGTTGCCTTGAATACGCTGACTAAGTTTTATTAGCGTCGTCATTATTGACATTGGGCTATTTTATTAGGATTTACATAATAGAAGCATAATGTTTTGCAAAAGTATTTAAAAAAAATGTGTTAGTTATGTCGTAAAAGTAAACAGAGTGTTGTACGTCGTATTAGTAATTCCGTAAAAGTAAACAAAGTCGTCCTGGTGTTAGTAATGTCATAATAATAGTTATTAATTATATAATAACAACACTATCCGAATTGTTGTCGAGAAAAACTGTTACATTTAACAGATATGTGCAAAGTCTGAAAAGGCGGTTACCGGCAGCTCTTTTTACTCAAAAATTTAAACTCAGTCTTTTTTTAAATGTTTTTTTCACCTTTTATAGCATGGTTTAGCTGGAACAATGCTTTTGATTATTCTTAATATCCAGATATATTAATACAGAATTCTAAAATTTGAGGCTTATTCTTTATCTTATACTCTAGCCTAGCTTTTTATCTTTCCCACAATCATTCATGGTTGCTATTGAGATTAACATTTGCAAAAGAAAGTTAGTCGTTTTACCCAATTCAGTACTTTGTCCAAACAAGTCATTGTTACTATTGCGAGGTGTTTCAGCCGCGTTGGTGGCACACGAGACACGTTTTGGAAAATAGCACAAAATTTATTACCTTATTAAAAAAAATCTTTTCAACATTTTTACTTAGAAGGAAAAACCGAACGTCAAAGTATTAAAAATATTATTTATTATTAGTTATAACATGGTTTTACGATTTTGCTAGGTACTATGTTATCAGAAACTTAGTTTAGGTACTATCATTTCTCATAAATGAATATAACATGAATATGTTTTATACAGAGCAAAATGACGATATCTATTGAGTCAAAAATATATATTTAATTCTTTCTTCAGCTTTTCTTTAATTTTTATTTAATGTTTTTTTTCAGATTCTACAGAAAAAAACGATTCAAGTGAAGCTAGTGTAGACGACGACACAAAAGAAGAAACGTCAGCAGAAAATGGTGGGACAGCGGCAGAAATAGAGGACAGTAAAGAAGACGCTGACAGCGGCGAAACGCAAGAACTTCCTTCAGTAGAAGTAGCGGATGAACCATACGTTTCTCAAGTCTCCTATGATGATATATCTGCAAGTCCTACCGGCGAAGACTCTCAGGAAGACAGTGTAGAAGAAAATGTTGATATCACTGAAGAACAATTAGATGAGAGTAAAGAGGAGGACGGTGGAGACAGCAAAGAAGAAGCATCTGCTGAAGAACAAGAAACCGAAAAAGGTAAATATCACTTTAGAACCTTTTCCATGTATGTGCAAATATTTGCTTAGACGAGTATTTATATATTTACCTGATATATTTTAATTGGTAACAAGTTCATAATATCACTTTTTTAATATTGTTTTTGTTTTATTACTAGAAACTGGCGAAACAATCGATGAGGTAGAAAGTAAAGAAGATTCTGAAGATAGCAAAGAAGATACTCAAGATAGTAAGGAAGCGAGCAAAGAGAGCGAAGAAAGAGATATTAAAGAGGATTCAACTGAGGATGGTGTTGATAGCACAGAAGATAAAAAAGAATCAGGTGAACAAGCAGGTGAAGATGATCAAAGTGCGGAAGTTGCTGAATCGGAGGAGAAAGTTGAGGAATCTTCTGAAGCATCTGAAGAACAGGATACGCAAGACGAAAGTGACGAAGATAAAAAAACAGTTGTAGACGACGATGGATCTCAAGAAAAGGCTGAATCAGATGAAAAATTAGAGGGAGCAAGTGAAGATGGCTCCCAAGAAGAAAAAGACAATGAGGAATCTAAAGAAGATATCGAAACTGAATCTGAAGAAGAAAAAGAAGAATCTACGGAAAAAACAGAATCTGCAGCGAACGGATCCGAAGAAAAAACAGAGGCAAGCTCGGCAGAAGATGGAGAATCTACAGAAAAGGTAGAATCGGAAGATAAAGTTGTATCTGCAGAAGACACTGCTGAAGAAGATAAAGCATCTGTAGAAGATCTAAGAGGGGAATCTGTTGACCAAAAGGAAAGTGGTGAAGAATCAGAAGAGACAGGAGAAGCTGATTCAAAAGATGGAGAAAGTGAAGAAAGTGCCCCTGAAGAGGATTTGCTTTTAGTAAGTTAATTTGTTTTTTGCGTGCTTATAACTACTTAATATCAATTCTTTATATTAAAATGACAAACAGCTCAATCTGGGATAAAAAAAATGGATTTTTTGAGTATATAATAATTTAGGTTATGAATTATAATACAAAGCATATACGTCGACCGAACTCGACAATCGAGACACTCCTCATAAAAATATGAGAAAAATCTTCATAGAGTTATTATACATAAAGTAGAAGAACCATAAGCCGACCTCTGAGTGTGTCTAAAAAATAATAAAAGAAGGAAGATGAGAGACCTATACTTATCTTTGTATGATTAGACATGAAGAAAGAGAGCCAGATAGGTTACCTCATTTGCTTTTTTTTTCTGTTGGAAACATTTTAGACTAGCAGAACTACTCTATGTACAAAAATTATATGTTAGTCTCTCCTCGTAAATATTTTTATAAATACAGAATGACATATTCCGGTGAAATATTATCTTTTAAAATGAAATTATAAGTAAAATAATATTAAGTATAATAATATTAATAATAATATAAAGAAAATGTAAAATGTAATTATTATTTTGATTACTTTTAGGTTGGTGAGATTCCAGAAAACCTACGTCCCCGTGACCATTTAATTCAAATCTTGAGACTAGACGAAGAAGCAAGCGAGTCAGAGTTGATCATAGAAAAATCCGCAGATATCATTTTGAGAGATTTAAAAAGGCTTTACGAAAATTCAATCAAGCCACTAGAAGGCTTATACAAATACAGAGATCTAAGTAACAGACATTTCGGTGATCCTGAAATATTTTCTAAGCCATTGGTTCTTTTTATGGGACCTTGGAGTGGAGGAAAGTCGTCTATATTAAATTATTTGACAGGCATAGAATTTACTGAATGGTCTCTAAGAACAGGTAATTTAAAGCTATTTAGTTATTTATTTTAAAATAAAATTATCTGTACCTTAGACTTCTTAAGATCTTTCATTGAAGGTGCTGAGCCGTCTCCCGCATACTTTAATATTTTAATGCATGGTGAGAATCCAGAAGTATTGGATGGCACTCAACTAGCCGCCGACTGGACGTTTTCGGGACTGCAAAAGTTCGGACAAGGTCTCGAAGAACGTCTTAGAGGTCTTAGGTATCCTAGTAAAATACTAGAGAAGGTAAAATCCAAAATATAGGTCAATTTAATATATTGTAAATAATTTTCATCATATGTTTTTATTACCTATAGGTGAACATTGTAGAAATACCTGGTATACTAGAAGTAAGGAAGCAAGTATCCCGCGTGTTTCCGTTCAACGACGCCTGTCAGTGGTTCATAGATCGCGCCGACATCATATTCCTCGTATACGATCCTTCAAAGCTCGATGTCGGACCTGAAACCGAAGCTATCCTGGATCAGCTCAAAGGAAGAGAATCACAGGTACGATGGAACCATTATAATTTACTTGGTATATTTTCCTTAATAAAAATTTAAAACCTTTAAAATAAAAACTTTTTAAATCCCTTCCATCCTTTCTAATATTTCAAATATACGATAGGGGACGAACCCTATCATGTATACCGCCTCGTAAGCTGTCCGCAGTGCCGTGGAAGCGGTCATATTCTTAAGTACTAACAGAGACAGTACATTATCACTTTATTTACCAGACCCGCATCGTGCTGAACAAAGCGGACACGGTGAAGGCGGAGGAGCTGATGCGCGTACAGAGCGCGCTCATCTGGAACATCTCCCCACTGATGAGCTCCGCGCAGCCGCCCGCCATGTACACGGTGTCGCTGTGGTCGCTGCCGCTGGAGGCGGGCGCACCGGCTAGGCTGCTGCAGGCGCAGGAGAAGGAACTGCTGAGAGACCTCAGGCAGGCCGTCGACAAACGCATCGAGAACAAGATCGCCAGCGCCAGACGATTTGCGGTCAGACATTCTGTTCTCATCTTCTTATACTGAAATATCCAAACTATGTTACTTACTTACCAGAGCTTATGTAGTTTTAGATCAAGTCTAAAATTTTTAAATGCGCTTAATTGATTTAAATTAAATATATTACACGGTTTACTTTATTTCTTGTCTCCTATATCGGACGACTCCTCTTGTGATTTCAAATTATATGCTTTGTCACGTATTAACTTTTGTAATTAGGTCCGTGTGAGAAACCACGCTAAGATGGTCGACTGTTACCTGACTACGTACTACAATCATAAGACCATATTTGGAAATAGAAAGGTCATCGCCGACGCTATCGTCGACAACCCGCAGAACTACCACATCTACGAGGGTCTCAGTACCCTTACCAACATTTCTAGGTATAGGATTGATTTGATTGACAGTAACTACATATCTAAGATCTATAGCTAAATGTATTTGCCGTATCCAGGTACGATCTTCCGGATCCCGAAACCTATCGGGACTTCTTCCGGCTGAACCCGTTGTACGAGTTCCAGCAGCTGTCGGCGACGTGCACCTACTTCCGCGGCTGTCCCATCAACCGGCTGGACGTGGCCATCGCATACGACCTGCCCGAGTTGGTCGGGAAGTACAAGAAGATGGTAGAAACTGCCACCCCCCAGGGTATGCCCAAAAGTTGAATGGGCCCTCAACTCTTGTAACACCCGCTTTTTTAGCGTATTTGATTAGACGATTGTTTGGGCACATTATGCATTTCTTTTTCTAATTTGGCGTCTTATTATTTTAAAAATACGCATTTTCTTTTCATTCGTATTCGTACATTTTTATTTGCTTATATCTCGCTTGTTCCCATCCTGTCGTGAGTGGTGTCGTGCCGGATGATATATTTATTAAGACAGTACTTTTTGCGTTTTAGTGGAATTAGAAATGGCAAGACTACCTAATTAACCTTTTTTTACGAATACCAAAAAATATATTAATCTAGTCATTATGTTAAAGTTTGTTAGATAAAAGTTGTTGTATTATTTATTTATTATATATTTAATTATCGAAGTTCCTGGAGCACTAGGACTAAGTACTTTATATTCAGTCTCAACCCTGATTAAAATATTGTATCTTTTTAGTGAGACACCATGTGAATACTTTAAATATAAAATAAAATATATCTATTTTTCTTTTATTTCCACTTTCCTTCGCTTGTACTTTACTCTAATTAATTCAAAGGATCTGTATAATAAGATGTTTTGAAATTAATTTAATATAGCCCTTTATCTTTATTTCACATATTTATTAGATTAATCGTTAGTTAATCATAGAGTTATCCTTCGTACTAGGAATCAATGAATACTATAAAGTAGGAGTACTGGTAAGATTAGGATGTTAGTTTTGCAATATTTAGTACTTGGTTATAAATCTCTAACCTCGTCACGAAAAAAACAGACGAACGCTTTTACGAGAGTGTCATAAGGGCGTTTACCATACATACAAATTATCTGTTGTCGAAGTCGCCTAACTTTTTGGATTTCCTACCAACAGGAATTCCGCATTACCAAGGAGTACTGATGTCAAGCCGACAACCAGTTCTTTTATCTTTTATTTATTATTTTTACCATATTTCTCCAATCATTAATAATTAATTGGAATAAAATTTAGGCAATGGTTATAACCATTATTTGTTACACCCATATAGCTTATATAAAAGTTGTCGCTTTTTATATTAGCGAAATTTCTTGTTTTTTTTTAATTAACACTACTCAATAGGTAACTTATTTAATACTTTTAAACTACTTTTAGATTAGTTAATTTAAACTTTTAGAATGATCTTTTTAAAAAAGACAAACAGTTCTGATGGCTTTACCTTGTAATATCATTAACATGTTGAAGAAAACAGACACTAAAAAATAGATTAACATTGACATATATCACATTTTTTAATCTACATTTGACAATTGACATTAGGCCAGGCTTTGACAGACCCTTGTATTTTTTGCTGTTTTAAATTTTAATATTAGGTTACATGGGACAGACGACAGCAATATTAAATAAGTAATTCTTTTAACTTTTAATTTTCACTAATAGATATTTCAATCAGTTTACGTGATGCACACAGATTTATCACCACATTTACATACTCAGGAATGCAATTTTTATATTAAATTGTTACAGGACTGTCACTCGGAGGTAAAGATTTTTTAAGTTGTTTTTATACGAGATCACTTATTATTATTATTATAGTGCTTATAACAACCAATAGAATATATTATATACGATAGGCCATAACAAAAATTATATAATAGCCAGTTTCAATATATTGATTATTATCTTATCTTTACTTAACCATAAGATAATACTATATAATACCTATGTTTTATTTCAGCATCCATTTCGAAAGTTCATTGGCTATTGTAATGATTATGATCGGGATATGAGAAAATGCTTAAAAGCGGAACGATTACGGCGCATAAAAGTAAATTATGATGAAAGTGTGAAAAAGCGTGCTGAAATACGAGCTCGGATATTAGCACAGAATCAAGAAGAAAATCTTTAAAACTAATATAGGTAATAAAAATAGGTCATACAATCATGGAGTACGACATTTTAGACTCAATAGACCTCAATGATAAAGCTATTTATAAATCCTTCACAGAGAGATATTTTAGTAAACGATACATATTAAATGTAAATGGTATTCAGAACAATGACATTATGTTAATGTTTCATTCTAATAGGATTACTTTATTGTGTTTGGCGCCAAGCCATTTCTTTTTTAAGAGGAATGATGAATACACTTTGAACTTTACTGTTGGTAAAGTGGATAGGTTAACTAACACAGTTAAAGGTAAAGGTAAGAAAGGAGGACAAATGTTGACTCCAAATGCTGCTATTTGTCAAGTTGAATGGAATGATGGTACTAGTTTTGAAATACCATGTGGTATGAAAGGTACTCTCATAGAAATTAATGAAGAACTGGTTAAAAATCCAAAACTTTTGAAAGAACATCCAGATTCTGACGGATTTATTGCAATAATGTTATCCAGTATATCTGTTTCTGATTCAACAAAAAAGGATTTGCTTAACCATGAAGAGTATTTACAAGTCATGAACAGTAGTAAATAGTAATGAATAATAAATAAATAGATTAACTTTGATTCACTTGTTTTATTACCAATACTTTATATTTTTGTTTTTTTCTAAGTTTTTTACCTTTTTATTTTAATGTATGAAGTTTAAGTAAATGTATATATGACTATTTGACTGAGCAAGCGAAGGCAATTGCTAAAAAATTCGGTGAAAAAGCTTTTGTAATTTGATTATTGGTATATGAGTAATGAATATAAGAGACTGACAACGAAGTTTCTTAGCATTCCCTGGATTCACCGTGCGGGTGCCGGGCCCATCGCATTGCAAGGAGAGGAGTGCAAGCAGTGCCTGGGACTCGCGACCCAGGAGTAGGTTTAAGGGGCTCCTTTATTGTGCGCAAAAACGCTCACCTTCACCCTCCACACTCCTCTCCCTACCTAACCAAATTTGAAAAAAAACCTACTAATGCCGTCTTTGAAATACGTTCTATAAATAAACCGATAATAGAAATAAACCGACGCTTGTTCTAGAAAGGCCAAGGTCTTTAAGTAGGCTATAGAGAGATTTTGCTGTTATTCCTCTCGCTCCCACTTCTACCGCGTATAAACTAACTATAAATTTATTCCTGATCAGTTCGTAATACTTATTGAGCTTGAATGTGTGATCCCCTGGGATGTTTGTTTCCCAAGGAACAGTAAGCTCCACAAGTATCACGCGGCTCAGATGTTTCGAATACAGGAATAAGTCCGGTCTGGATGACGAAACACCAACGTCCCCAGGGATTTTGTAATGCTAATTACATATTGATCGTATTTCTCAACCAATTGAATTAAAATTAATTGAATATATTAAAATAACCTAATACATAACACAATTTTTTCTCATATTTTTTACAATTAACAATATCTTATGTAAAAAGTTTTTGGATTAGAAGGACTCTGAGGATTGCTTACCCCTATGAATAGTAAATGTAAAGTTTAGTAAAATGAGAAGCAGCTATAATATGTACCTATAGTGTATTGTCTGTATTACATTACATATTTGATAAATGTTGTAACCATTGCCTGACCCTTGAACTATCATTATGATAACTACTATTGGTAATCAACCTTATTTGAGTTTAAAATACTGTTCTTTACCATTCCATACCATTCATTCTTACAAAGATGTGCTCAAGAAGTGCTACAGCTCTTCCTAAAAAGTATTTATTTGGGAATCGTTTAAGTTACTCTAAAATACAAACGTGCTTTTTTAGTGATAGCGACAGTAAAGCTAAACGGACACCTCTTTACAACTTGCATACAAAATATGGCGGTAAAGTGGTCGATTTTGCAGGATTTCTTTTACCTGTGCAATATTCAGACTTGAGTGTGTCTGGATCACATCTGTTTACTAGAAAAAGTGCTTCTATCTTTGATGTTTCACACATGCTTCAAACAAATGTTTACGGCAAGGATTGCATTTCTTGGTTTGAATCGATATGTCCCGTGGATTTAAAGGGAATGGCACAAGGAACAAGTTCATTGACTGTTTTCTTAAACAAAAATGGCGGTATTATAGATGACCTTATCGTAACCAAAGTTAAAGATGACCAGCTCTACATAGTTTCAAACGCTGGTCGATTGGAAGTCGACAAACAGCATATGCTGGAAACATCTGAGATATTTCGTAAAAATGGCAAAGATGTACAAGTTGACATGTGGGACGTAAACCAAAGAGCTTTGATTGCACTTCAAGGGCCAAAAGCAGCGTCTAATTTACAAACTATTACCGATATACCATTAGAAAGCCTCACGTTTATGACATCGCGAATTAGTTTAATAGCCGGAGTAGAAGGCAGAGTAACTCGTTGTGGATACACAGGTGAAGATGGATTCGAGATATCGATTCCTGCAGACAAAGCAGTTCAAGTAACAGAGGCATTGCTTCAATCTCAAGATATTAAACTTGCTGGTCTTGGAGCAAGAGATTCACTTCGCTTAGAGGCCGGACTATGTTTATATGGTAACGATATAGACGAAACTATAACTCCCGTAGAAGCTGCATTGACTTGGTTGATCGCTAAGAGACGTCGGGACAGTGCTGATTTTCCTGGAGCTGAGATTATATTACGCCAGATTAAGGAAGGCGTGAGTAAAAGGAGAGTAGGAATCAGAATGGAAGGAGGAGCTCCGGCTCGTAAAGATGCATTACTTAAAAATAGTATTGGAAACGTTATAGGTAAGGTCACAAGCGGCTGCCCGAGTCCATCTCTTGGCGGGAACGTTGCTATGGGTTACGTAACAGAAGAACTAAAGAAAGCAGGCACCGAATTACTTGTCAACATAAGAGGAAAAGATGTAAAATGTAATGTGGCTAAAATGCCTTTTATACCGTCAAAATATTATATCAAGACTTAAAACTCAGTAATAATTCCAATAGTTTTATTTACATACAAATAAAAATACATAATAATTAAGTAACGATTCTATTAATTCAATAAAAATGCAAATATATTATAACTAACTCATATACAAAAAATAGTTACGTCAACATAATATAGCTATTTTAGTAACAACAATTGAGCAACACTCAATAAATTCGAAATTAACAGCTGACAAACCATAAACTACAAGGGAATTACTTATTTCTGGAATTTTCTAGGAATGTAATGGCAATGTTTGAGTTATTAATACTGAATTTTATTTACATCTATCACAATATAACAAAGTTTTTACTGTATTTTTTTTATCAAAAATATATAAAAAATAAAGATTATCATAATATATTAAAATAACTTAAATATAATTTGTACATGTCGTTGTAATCCTATTATTTAAAAATGCACCTTGTTATTTAGTATACATGAGAACACACTAAGGAATAACATTTAGAAGATTACAAAAGCCAATATTTGAAACTTCAGATAACTTTTATTTTCACAGATATTCTAAAAAACACTATCCAAAACCACAAAATTTATATTCTGAATTACTATTTTCTAAGAAAATAAAAATCATGTCATTTGTAAACATATAATACTAATACTAGAAATAGATTATTTTATGAAAAATCTAACACTAAAGGTTTTGAAGAAACAAATTTTAAGTACAATATTCAGAAACTAAGGGACGGACATAGATTATGATATTATTGTCTTTTATACATATTAAATAAATTATTATATATATTATTAAAGTTAGTTAGGCCTAGTTAGTTCATAAATGTTTACATACATTTACTTTGAACATTTAAAATATTGTTCATTGGGGCATTTTTCCTTTATATATAAAACGATTGTATGTCATAAAATTAAAGCAAGTTTTGTTTGGAAAGGATAAATTGCTAAGCAATTTAACCTTATTTAACGGGATTCGTCCCATTTCACTTAAAACAAAGCACCAACTTTTGGCAATTTAAATTAAAATAAAGGCTCTATTCTTGAGCAATTACTATTAACATTTATTAATTGTCAGTGAGCACTGTCTGGAGAGTCCTTGTAGTTGGCCCGGGCGAGGCGGGCAAAGTCTTCCGATAACTCGTTTATCTTCTCTGTGTACTAAAAAATATAAAACCATTTATTATATTTATGGAAACTAAAATTTGCATATGTTTTTTATTCTACTGTATTTTAGTACAAAACTTGATTTTCAAACAAGGTTGACAGCTATTCTGACTTTCAAGCTAGTGCGGTCAGAAATGAAATGCCCTATCTTCAAACTGTTACATTAAATTTAAAAGAGTCTCACTCCCGACTTGGGCCTACTACTCGACTAAGAGAAACAAAAAGCGAGCGGACTTAACTCAACTAACTCAATAATCTTAATAAAAGCTTAATAATCATTTTTGGTTGATTATTCCTCAAACACCATAGCAATTGATTAAAAAAATGAATTAGAACAGACATAGAATGCATTTGACCCAACACAAATCTTCGTTCCTCACTCTCTGATTAGACTACCAAAAAGCCCATATTTCAAAAAGCCAACCTAAATATATTACTATGCTTACGTCAATTTGCATATTATACTGCGATGAAGGTCGCATGTCTTTATGTTTCTTTTCGTCTTGAACTCTGCAGTTCACGTAATAATTGATTTGATTTTGTAATTTTACGAAAATCTTCCGATATTCATCTTGTATCCTGTTCATCTCGTTGTTTATGTGGGTGTCTTTTTTCGACATGTAATCCTGTAACAAAGCTTTAGGTTAAAAAAAAACAGCTCAAAATTTTTCTTCTCCTTCTCTTCTCAAATTAAAATGATCTTTGGTCTGCAATAACAAAACTTTCGTTTTTCAACAAGACGTTTGATATTTTTTAACATCTAAAGGTGTGGTAAAGAGTGTTTTTTTTAAAGAACTTATTAATGAAACTTTAATTATAAAGACGTAAAAACCTACCTTATAAGTTAAAACCGTTCTCTTAGCGTTTTTATATTTATCTTGCAAAATTTGGTGGTCGGATTGTATTTTAGCGTACTTCTGTTCGAGCTGATTCAAGTTAGATTTTAATTCAACTAACATATTCTTTAACGATTGACATTCTTTAGCACTTGAAGAATTCTTCGACTTCCAATCTTCCTTTTCCTTCTTCAAGATATCCTCAACAGATCCAAGTCGCGATAACCTCTCCTTATATTTTTCGGCTTTGTGTCTCCATTCTCCGCTGTCATCTCTAGCCTTTTGAAATTCATTTTGTAATTCATTGTGTTCTCTAATTAGCTCAGATATTTCGTTTTCTTTTGCCTCCAATATCTGTGTGACTTTAGATCTCTCTGATAGTATGAACTCTTTCAGTGTATCAACTTCCTTTGCTTTTCTTTCAAGAAGGTCTTTTAGTTTGGTTACAGTGTTGAGATGCTCCGTCTCCATTTCTTTGAGTCGCCGAGCGCAGTTCATTTCTATTGTTTTTATTTCCAATGTAAACTTTTCAGCTATTTGATCTCTTATCGCTTTTTCTTTCATCATTAATGCCGTCTGCAATAATAAAAATATAATTAAAAACGAACTTTACTTTCTTTGAATACATATTAATTATATGTTTCATTACATATTATAGGGCAAAGTCGCTTTACGCGTCTGTCCCTATGTCTGTATGTATGCTTATCTTTAAAACTACACAACGGATTTTGATGCAGTTTTTTTTAATAGATTGATTGATGCAAGAGAAAGGTTTATAAGTATAATAACATGCTTAATATATTAGAGAACTACTAATAATTTCTAGATTTCAAACACATTGATTTGCGCTTACATTGCAAACACTGGCTGAACTCTACGAGATAAATCAAAATAATGTACCCTTAAAAAGTTCTACCAAAATATCCGCGATGGTATATGTTTATCTCTTAGGGCTACCCCACGATAACCATTTTTTATCCTTTACTTTTTACGAGAAATAATGACTTATTGTAGCGATTTTAAGCAATTACAGCTTTAATCCTTATCTAGTTAAGTAAATTTAATACATTTTACATTTAATTTTAAATAATATAGCCATTGACAGCATGTAATTTAAATGAATATTTTCGCGGCGGTGCGGCGGTACGGTCGGCCGGCGCACTTTGGTATGGAACCGTAAACCGTATTGAAAATGTTGTTAATGCATATAGCTAACTGAATGTCTAATACATATTATTTAGCATTCAAATTATCATATTTTATTTTAATAAAACTAGACCTGGAAGTTGATGGTCAAAATAACGTCGATTGTGTAGCTCAGAATTCTTCAAGTTTACATGGTCATATTTTGATTAAGTTCAACGAAAATCTATAAGTGTGGTGTAAAGTTAGTTAGAATGATTATTAAGTACTCTGTTTAAAAAATATTTAAATGGACTTTGGTTTAAGTGAAAACAATATAGCTATAAAAAAATTACAGTATTTAATATTGTATCCTTATTAAAAACTTTAAATATATTTTTGACAGTGAGGGATGTCTGCGGATGTCGTAATTATGATTGTATCACTTAAAATAAGTCATATAGAAGCCAATACAGAAAAAAGGGAAAGGGGCATTGTTTTACTACGAATTTAAGGCGTGCGAAGCCTCGGGAAAAAGCTAGTTAAAATATAAAGAGATTCGGTGATGGATTCTAACCTGCGACCTCTGGAAAACCGTACAATTCCCGGGGATGTTTAAACAATAGAAATATATAATCTGTACACAGATAAAATCAGTAAAGACATAAATGTGCACGTTACACATTTTAGAAAGAAGGCAGATAAAAAATTTAATTAAAAATTAAAAAAAAACCGATACAAAAATACCTTTAAAAAGAATAAAAATAATACTATTATGAACTTACGGAAATCGTTGCGTTGGGGGACCCTTGTATGTACGTTGACGATGGTGTCTATTTTACAAAATTTTCGGAGCTATTGAATGAGGGCTTAGACTATACGATTCGTATCGTAATATCTTTATTTGCCTTGGTAACTTACTTGCATTTTAATTTATTCCTTTATTAAGCGGTCCCCCGACACAACGGTTTCAATAAGTACATAATAATATTATTTTTACTCCTACTCTAGAAGTTTTTCGTGTAAGAGGTTTTTTAAATTTGTAATTTTTTCTTAAACATATGTTACTGGTTTCTTTATTTTACTAAATAAACCTACGGAGACACAGATTTTCACTTATTTAAGTATTTTTATCAATATTGAATAAGATCTTTCACCCGCACCAATAAAACTTCAATACCTTGGAGACGACTGTTTCTATTTCAAAAAAACATAGCTAAGAACTATCTTGACGAACCAGTCTTTAGATTAAAAAAAAACCGCAATCAAATCCGTCCACGCGTTTGGCTGCTACATTGCCACAGACAGACACACAGATACACAGATCGACAGGTCAAACTTATAAGACGAGGGGTATTCAAAATAGAATAAATAAATCTTAAAAATAAAATAGAATAAAATAGTTAATAATAGTTATCGACATGTTTGTCTGTTATTTTGCTCAATGCTAAAAATATTTAGATACATTATAGTTTCAATGATCAGTACCTTAGCGGCCAGTCCATCCTCATCTTGTGCAGCTTCCTCGACGTACTCTATATGAGATATCTCCTCAGTGTTGGTGGCGACGGACCGTAAATCTGATAACTTCTTGTATCGTTCCATTATATAACTTTGAAAGAATTCAGCCTTGCCTTTGAGTTCTTTCATAAGAGTTTCGTTGCTTTCCTGAGATTCTGGAAAATATATATTAAATTATATACTTTTCTCTAAATATTGATATCTTAAGATATTCAATATATTATAATACAATACGTAAGAGATAATACCTAATTTAATGTTACACTTGCTAAGCTGTTCCTCAATTTTCCTGATATGTTTCAATTGTTTCTCACACTGCACGCACGCCTGGATCTCTTTACGCATTGCAGTCTTCTCATCTGTAACAATATATAACTATGTGATGGCTGGCTCTTGTGTTATGCTCGTGAACGGGTGCTGCTTGCGGTGACTGGTTGTGTGGCAGGCCGAAGATTTATATATATATGTTTTTTCTGTTATTATTATTTAATTTTCGTTGCCTGAAATCATTAGGCTTCTTTTCCTATTGATTGCGACGGTTCTAGTTGTTCCAAATTTGCATTTAAGTTTGACGTTTGTGAAACAGTGATCACAATAACAAAAAATATATCCGGCTGAGTTTGTTGTGTGGTTCTTCTCAGACCAGGACGCGTTTGGAACCCTCATAGCTTTAAGATTAAGATGGAAAGTGCTTCCTCAGAAGGGCTTATTACGATAAATCTAGTATCGTAATAGGCCCTCCTGACACTTCCATGTTGACGTACACAAGTGATCACTGATTATGATTCTAAGTGGAAAAGATATAAATAAATAAATAAAAATAAATATATGTGTACTATATCATACTGGCTGTAGCCTGCGACTCCGTCTGCATGGACACTACATAGACTTTGGTGATTGCGACTTGGACGATATTAAAAGCATTACTTCAAAATTTACCAAAGCGCGAAAGGAATTTAATATTCTGTAAATAACATATTTTAGTTTTTACATATCAAAACTTCGTATTAAGTTAAAAAAAAACTTAGTACTAAAACCTTTATAATCAAATACCTTCTAAAAATTTGTTGAGTTTCTCTGTAAACTCTTTCTGTTTATCCGTGAACTCCTTCTGCAACTCTGATATTCTCTTGTTCGCTCTTTCTAGCTCTTCCTTTGCGCTACTCAGTTCAGAGTTTAACTTCTCCACTTGTCGCTTCTCTTGTTCAATTCTTTCCACATATTCTCTCTCTTCAGATTTATAATGTTCTAATTCTCTTTGAGCCTTCGTTTGAGCGTCTTTTAGTTCCCTTGTTATTGTGTCACGTGCGCTACATACCTTTGCAGAAAAAAAAGTATAATTTAATTTGTTTTATAATATTTATATTTACAAATTTATGTTCAATTGATAAATTATAAAATGGTCTTAGAACATAGGATTTATAAACCGCCCCGTATGTCGAGTGGTTAACGCAGACGACTAACGTATAGCGGCGCAACGAGACTCGGGTACTATTTTCGACAGAGACAGGCATGTATGTCTGTATTTCTGTCAACATGTACAGCATAGATGTCTGTATCTCTGGGTATGGTCGTTTATTAAATATATTCGCAGTATTTACAAAGTGTGTTTCAATGTATTTGTATCGTTGTCTAACATTCTTAACACAAGCAAATAATTGGCTTACTTAGGAGTTAGATCAATTTTTTTGTAATTTGTCCTGATATTATTATTATATAAAAACTTTAAAAAGCATTCGAAATGTCAGGTTCAATTTAAAATTGAATACCCGAGTTCAATTTGTCAGAACATTTTTTTTTTTAAAGTTGTTTTTTTTCCTCTCAAATCTCAGATCAAAATAATTGACAATGATATCAAATCATATATTATTTAATTATCTTTCAAGTATGGAGGGTAGAAGTAGTAAGGAGAACCATCCTGTATGGTGGACAAGTTGAAACAGTGTCCACTCTTATCTAGCAAGTTAGGAATCAAAGACCCACCAAAATAGCGCTAGTGTACCAAGAGGAAATGATACGAACTTAGCAATTATAAACTAAGAAATTACTGTCTAGAATATACTAGCTTATTATTAAATAAAAAATGTTATGTTATATATTTTGTTCAATTATGAAATCCCTGTAACCTCGTTTTTTAGCACGCAACTGTCTGAATTATTGGAAATTTGATTATAACATTTTTTTTTTAATAAGAGTAAAAATACATGACAACACAAGATAATGTTACCACCATATTAAAGAGATGTCCTCGCACTGAAATATTTTCGTAAAATCTAACTAAGCGTTAATATTTAAAATCTTTCCTCTTGCTACTATAGAGCTACCTTATTTTTGTTCACTTTCGACGGACACTTTTCAATAGACAGAGACGGCCCTCCTTACTCTTCTATTCTACCCTCCATACTTTCAAGATCCTTTAATTTAAGTTTTATGTTAGAGAAATATACATTGTTGGTTGTAGGCACCTGTAAGTACAGAGTTTTAAGTTCCCCGTTCTCTCTTAGAGTGTCCTTGAGTTGGTTGTTGTATCTCTCCAGCTCCCTCAGTAGGTCTGCATTGGCTTCCTGTACGAGGGTCGCTCGACTACCCTTCTCCGTTTTAAGCTTCTCGTAGTCCATTTCTAACTCCGTGTTCTTCAGTTCAAGCTGTATTGTTGAAAATGTTTTGTTATTAAAATGTGCAATACCTTTCTTTAAGATTCTCGTAATTATTTGTAAGAAATAGTAAAACGGTAAATTTGTGATACTTTCTTTGTTAATTGTGTGCCTATTATTACAACGACTATTATTTCAACATACAAATCGTTGGTTTATTAGGTTTTACTGATAATAAGTCTCTAGTTTAAAATATCTTAAAATTAACTACATATAAGTAATAAAATGAATAATAAATCGTCATTTATGTATTATATAAATACTAACTTTTTTCATTTCTGCCCTTAGGTTTTCGGCATCACTTCTCAACTGTTCATTTTGGTCCTTATAGCTTTCCAATAGTTCAGAATCAGAGTTAGTTTCAAACAATTCAATCTTGTTCTGCAGCACGGCTAGACGGGAAGTTAGTTGCATTTCTATGCCCTTCTGTTCCTCTAACTTTGTTCGTAACTCAGACTCTTGTTTTCTGTGCTGTTCTATTTTCTTATCTCTATAAATTATAGGCGATATCAGTCAAATATGTAAAAACATTTTTTGGTGAGTAAACAATTCCAATTACAATTTAAAATGTTAGATAAGTTATTGTTTTCATAATTTGAAGTGTTAGTTAACAGTTTTTGTTTGTAATTTGAAATAACACATTACAAGATTATAAATAAAGTAAATTATTAGTAATAAATGTACCTTTTAGATATTTCTTCTTGCATTGTATTAAGCTTTTGCATGTGTTGTTTGTACCGGGTTAAGACTTCCTTTAGTGTCGCTAACTTCCCCGGTGAAGGAGGACCCCCTGAAAAGTTGGATGACATTAGTTTTATTAAATTAATTCGATCAAATCAATACTTTAATATATTTATTTAATGAAATACCTATGTTGTAAATGTTATCAGGTAAAGCATCTTTTAAAATTTGATTAAGAGTCGTCCGCCAGTTTTCGTATTCACTTTGACTTGAGGCCACTTTGTTTCGACACAGATTTAATTCGTGCGCAGTTATTTCTAATTTTGACTGAAACAATTAATTAATTTTAAATTAAAAAAAAACTAATATACAAAACTACTGCAATGAACTAAATGAGTAGTCTTACCCCCAACTCCTTAACCTGTGCCCATGCAGTTTTTCTCTCTGCAGTGACCTGGAGCAATTTCTCCTTCAAGCGAGCGGTTTCTCCATTCACAATTCTATTCTGTGCCTCCTCCAACTCACTGGCTAGTCTGTTGATAGTGGCCCCTCTATCTACGAGTATCTCATCTTTCTCTCTGTCGCGTTCCATACACCGTTTTTCAAGGAGTTTTATTTCGTTTTCCTGTAAATTAATTTAATATGCAATTATTTATATTCAAAAACTTGCTTTCAATTATTTTTTTTATCTGATACCTTTTCGTCAAGCCTATTTTTTGCTTTAATAAGATCGCTTTGCAGCCTGTCTATTTCTTCTCGATGTCTGAAATTAAATAAAACTTGAAATTAATAAATATACCTATATCTTTTGTAAATAAAACCTTATTCACAGTTTAAAAAAATATATGGAAGTTATTTATCAACTTTATTTCATACCTATCCTGTTGTTCCCTGAATAAAGCATCTGTATCATGTGAATGCGCTACCTAAAACAAAAAACATTTATATTTCTACATAATGACAAATTACTAATAAAAATATTTTTTTCTATCAAATTTTACCTTCATAGTATGCAACCTCGTCTGTGACTCTTGCAGAGCCATGTTGGCTGCTCGTAACTCTAGTTTCATCTGTTCTTTTACTTTTTCAGCTTCAACTATCTTTTCCGTAAATGCTGACATTTGCTGCTCCAGCTCTATTGATTTGTGCTTGCTTGATGCTATAAAATGTTGGTTATCAAGTTTATTAATTTAGGTAAAAAGATAGGATTGACAATACATTGAAACACACAAGTAAATAAATTATATTTATAATATTTTACGTAACTAAAATAATAATTAAATAATTTAAAATAATAATTAAAAAAAATAAAACTTATTAAGCTTAAATGTGTGATCCCTGGGGATGTTTGTATCCCAGGGAACAGTGAGCTCCACATCACGCGCCTTACAAAATTGAGTAAAGCCTCGGTTTTGACTTTTTGGAGCAGCCTTCTTTTACAAACTCCAAAGAATGTTTGGTGGTTGTTATACCCTTTCGCGCTTTTGCTACTAAAAGACTAACCGCTTCTCGTGCGATTTCTAATACCTTATCGTGGCGACGCGAGTATTGACCTCTATCTAGAAGTACCCTACACCCTACTAATAAGTGTTTCGCGGTTCCTACTTCTTCCCCACAGATGTTGCAAGACTTTTCGGTGGCTTTGCCCCATCTTACTAAATTACTATGATCTGGGAGAGTCATTTGGAATGCATATAGATAAAATTTTAATAATGCTGGGGACCATAAAGCAGGGTGCGTCACCGCAAAGATATAAGATAAAAATAGTGTCAAATAATGATGATTTATAACATTAAATAAAATCAAGCAACATATTAAGCATTTATCTACTTAGTAAATGGCGGCTCTCTTGTAATGATAACTCTGCTTTGTCCTTGTCCTGCATAGCTGCTGATAATCTTGCCCGTAAGCTTTCAATCTCACTCTCAAGTTTCTCTATCTGAGCGGCAAAGTGTTGACTTTCAATAATACGACTCTGAAATAAAAAAATACTGAATATTAAAAATGACATAGATAGATAATTCATTGAAAAGTTTACATTTATTATCTAAATGTTAATATATTGGTTTGAAACTACTGCAATAGTTGTTGAAATTTTAATGAACAGTGTGTTAATGGAGTTTGTGAAATTGCATGCAAGTTAAATGTATTTTTTTAACACCAGATGTTTACCAAAAATATAAAGAAAGGAGGAGCGTTATCCCTATACAAGTATATGCGACAAACAATAAATATTTAAATGATAATTCAAAATTATTCTTATTAATTATGTTAGGGTATGTACATTACCTCATACATAATTTTAAGTTTTTCATAATCCATATACTCTTGTCTAGCTTCAAAATTTGTAAGGCCATTGTGATGTCCTGAAAATGTTCAGAATACTATATTTGTAATAATACAATATAATATTTACAAGATGATATGAACAGTGATTCTTAAAATAAATATATATAAGTATTTTCTTTACATATATTAATCATAAGTTTCTTGTTTTACAACAAAGTAAAACTATTTCAGTTAATTAGTTTACACCCATTAGTAATAATAAAATAATATTTGCTTTTGTTTATATTTTAATTCAGATAATAAAACTTATTTAATACATTGAAAATTGAGAGAGCAGAGAGAGGTGTTTTAATTAGTACACAAATTGATTATAAGGACTTTTAAGTCCTTGTAATTAAAAACCTTCTGGACAAAAAAGGGATCTTTAATATTAAGAACAACTAGCAGCATATTAAAATTTTCCTATAGGTTTGAACATTCTCAAGTAATTTTACAACTTTTATCTAAAGTTTCATCAATGTTGGTTGAAAAATGTAAGTTTAAGTGAATACATACAATACACAAATTACATATAAAAAAAATATATTGAGGTTCGAACCAATGGCATTTGTACGCTCAGTCTAGATTAATAGCTTACATACTAACAAAATTTTTTTAGTATTCTTAACATTTAAATTAGACATACCTCGAAAATCTTGATGATAATAATGGTTTTGACCATCACCAGCGCCATAAGGACTGTAGGGGAGTTTGATTCCTTCCTCATGACTCCTTAAGTGTTGCAAATGAGATTTTGGAGTATCACAGTAGGGTTTTGGTGATTCTATATTATGTTGAGATTCTTTTAAATGATTGAGAGACTCAACATATGTTGGTGGAACATTCCTTACTGGGTGTGGGACTGTGGTAACAATTACTTTGATAAGAATTTTAATTAAAAAAAATAATAATAATACTGTTTTTTTTAATTTTCGAAATACATACCGCCATTAGCACGAGTTGCTTCCAATGTATAATTTCCACTACTGTTTACGGAACTGTTTTCATCATCGTCTTGAAGATCGTCAAAAGCGTTTGCCAAATTATGTTTTAGCTGTAACAACAAACAACTGTAAACAAACAAGTAAAACAAAACATTATGATATCTTCTTACCTCTTCATTTAGTCGTTTTTGGTCTTCCAATTCCTCTTGTTCTTCAAGTCTGTCTTGAGCACTGTTGTTAATATGAATGCTCGCAGCACCTTGAAAGAGACTCATGCCTGGTCCTTCCATGTTTTGTTAGAAAACAAGTTAGAACTTTTTAAAAAAACAATAATATTTATGCATAGAAGTTATCCTTTATTATTAGTAGAAGTTTTCATAGATAAACCATATAAAAATGTGTCTTTCCATGTAGTTTAGTCAGTCATAGCAATTAAAACAAGATATTTCAATGTTTGTTTGTGTTTTAGGAAGTTTTACTCTTTTGCAATGTGACGTTTCAACTTTTAAACGAAGTAGGCATTCTATAGTACTCTGTGGTAGGCATAGACAAATTAATGGTATCTTTGATAAAGTATATATTGTTTGTGGCCAGTTTCTTGTCACTTTAAACAAATTTGAATGTAACCCTATTTGCAGCTTTTTTATTATATGTACTACATATTTACTAAGCGGTAGGTCAACTAACGTATTCATTTAGTATTTGAAAAGGGTGTTCGTGAACTAGTGCTCCCATCTGATAGAATGGAAATTTAAATCGCTATTTATTTTGGGTTTAATGGTGTACAGTAGATTGTATTATGGAAATTATACTTCATGAAACTTTTAGTCTCAAATATTAAGCTTACTTACTTGTTAGTGATTACTAACTTTGCACTTTTACTACTTTACTAAATAAGGTAAACTTATTGATATTGCTTAGAATAAGACCTTCCGACCATCGCTCAGTACTTCAAGTACTTTCCCAAAAGTACTTTGAACGTGCTGAGCGACAACCGAACCCACTGGTGGCTGACGCCGTAAAGTATAGACCACGTAAGACTACTTTAGTTAGAAAAAGAAGACCCAAGTCGGTACTCGTTGACCCCGACGACGCGTTCACAGTAGGTAATAACGTGTACGCGTAGGCATAAGCGACACCACACAACATACAGACACATACCGTCTATACCGGTATGGACAAGGCCCCAACTGAGTAAGTGCTCCGTTGCTCCGGCGTTCTGCCGTCGGAGGACGCTATTGTCCAAATTTCCTTAGCTTCCCTCCTGACTAACGACGCCCCGAGCCGAGGTTCGTGTCTCAATCTGAGACACCCTCGGGACGTCGTTCCCCATGGGGGCCCATCTGGCCCCCCCTTGTAAGGACGGGTCTCCTGACCCACCCGCTTCCCCGGTGACGCTGTAATAGCCAACAGGGCTAACAGCATAAAAAAAAATTGCTTAGTTAAATATTCCTAGTAAATAATATATTCTATTTTTAAATTTGCTGTTTGAAGAATCAGCCATACTTAGCTTTTCAGTGGATTTTCGTTAAAAAATATATATTTTATATTTCGAATTTACTGGTTATTTTTCACATGTTCCAAAAAGCATTTTAAAATTTAACGGATTGAAGATATTTTTTTGTGATCATTGTGGAACATTAACATTTGTGACATAAAAATTCGGAAGTAATCAAATAAAGAAACATATTGTAACAAGCAACATTTATTTAATAAAACTCAAAACAAAACTTGACCAGCAACAATGTGAGGTAATCTATAATTTTACACTTTCGTCTTAAATCGATAAAAACATTTTTTTTTAACTTCACTTCATATATAACACAGCACCACTACTATGTAGCAAATTATGTTAAGCATTCAAATAATATATTATTAATTAACAAGGAACAAAATGTTTTATACAATTTGATTGAGATGTTCCTATTTAAAAAATCAATACGTATTAAAACTTATTGTGCTTAATCTATAAATTAAATAATAGTTTCACTGTTACTTTACTATTGTAATCTTGTTCCTAAAAATATTCAAAAATTAAAAACCCCCGATACAAAAAGACCTCTAAAAGGAATAAAATAATATTATTATGTATTGAAATCGTAAAATAATATTATTACGATTTCAACAGAATCGTAATCACAGAATCGTAATCGCGTCGGGGGACGACGCAACGGTTTCAATAAATACATAATAATATTATTTTAATTCTTTTTGGAGATATTTTTGTATCGGGGGTTTTTTATTTTTGACCGTCAGGTTTAGTGAGTAGGAGTCTCACATAACCACCTCCATCATTCCCTGGATGGAGGTGTGTATCCATAGGATTCCTGACGTCAAAGAAATAAAAAAAAGGGATTCAAACCCGAGACTACTGGGAAACCGTCCAGTCGCTCTACCAACTGAGATAGCGTATAGCTGTCCGCCTCGTTGAATTAAGTATTCTATATGTGATCGTCTTTATCGGGACGGTGGTGACATCTATAAGGTTTCTTTCGAAAATCCTAACCAATGTTTCTAACTTTTCAGTATAGATAAACATTGAAGACATGCTTTCTTTCTGCTTTTTAAAGTTATGTTACTGTTTTCTTTATTTTACTAAACGAACCTACGGACACACAATTTTTCACTTGCTTAAGTATTTCTATCAATATTGCATAAGAACCTCTCACCTGCACCAATAAAACCTCAATCTTGGAGACGACTGTTTTTATTTCGACCAAACATATCTAAGAACCATCTCGACGAACCAGGCTTTCGTTTAAAAAAACCGCAATCCAATCCGTTCACGCGTTTGGCTGCTACATTGCCACAGACAGACATACAAATACACTGATCGATAAGTCAAAGTTATAACACCCCTCTTTTTGAGTTAGGGGTTAAAAATGACATTATTTTAGAAATATTAAGTTTCAAAACCTGTAAGTTAAACTAATTTAAAATTATACATTTTTTTTCAATAAGTACTCAATGATTTAGTAAAATAAAGAACCTATTTTTTTTATATACATATGTATATATTTCCTAATGAAAACTTCATGGTTCTTAAAAAATATTAATCATAGGCTGGTAAACCAAAAAGTTCTGGTTGAAATTCTTCCAAAGTATTAAGGACTAATGTAGCAATATTAAGCTCTTGTCTGTTAACTCTTGGATCAGGAACAGCAACAACTTGCATTTTTGCTGCATAGGCTGCCTTTACTCCATTTAAAGCATCTTCAAAAACTAAGCACTGTAAAGACACCATCAGTTATATTGTATTCTATATTTCAAAAAATCTATTAACATATTAGTCTGTAGCCATGTAGTATTGCTAAAATATTATAAAATCAATATTACAAATAGAATTTGAACCTATGACCTAGATATCATATTTTCTAATCATCTAGGTACTTCCAAAAATTTGTCATCTAAGTAATGAAGTTGAGCTAATGGCTTTAATATATTTGCTTTGTAATGGAATCATTTTATTACATATACTTAAAAATTATATAACTTAGCTGGTTAGCAGTTAGCTGTAATATTAATTCTGGTTGTGATGTCTTTACAATTTTATTTTATACTGCAATGTTGTTATTTTATACGACATCGGGCAGTCTTTTTTTGCAGAGGTTGCACTCCTCCTCATTTAAAGTGCACCAATAATGCATCAATATCAGGGAGTTGCACTCTAATATCTTACCTGTCCATCACCACATGGAGACAGAGAAGCCACACTTGCTCTTTTTGACGGAAACGCAAATACAATGTCCTTTAAGCGATGCGCACCTGGATTATCCCAGATACACGTTACAGCACAGTTTTCGCTCACGTGACGGAGTCTGCGTGTACGCGCGAAACGACCTCTGTGTCCGTCTCCGTCACTTTGAAGAACCCACTTTTTCTTCTCTATGGGTTTTAGTAGACACAGGAAACGAGAAAATCTTGTATTCCTATGTCTAACGTTCGCACAGCGATGACCAGGAGACAACTCGTTTATTTGAGTATCTCAGTGAGGCTGCAGATATGGCTCTGTATCAGTACCCTTCGGCGCAGCTCGTCTTTCTGGGGGACTTTAATGCCTGTTATCAGGACTGGCTTTTCCCGTTCCAGAAAACTGACCATGCTGGAAGAGAAGCGCGGAACTTTGCGTTGTCCTTGGACCTCTTTCAGCTGGTGAGGCAAGTGACAAGGGCACCAGATGTGGTAAGCCATACAGCCAATTGCCTGGACCTTCTGCTGACAACTGATCCGGACAGGTATCGTGTAGAGGCCACTTAACCTTGGGAACCTCCGATCACTGTCTAGTAAAATCTGTAAACCAGCTTTCGAACCTCATGGTGTTAGGCGAGTATGGAAATACAAGTCAACAGATTGGGATGAGATGCGGCATTTTTTTGCTTCTTATCCTTGGCGGCAGGTCTGCTTCTCTTCTTTGGATCCGTCAAGTTGCGCGGATGCTATAACCGATATGGTGCATCATGCAATGGAGTATTTTATTCCTTTTTCCTGATGTACCCATCGGTGGCAAAGATCGCCAATGGCTTAATGCCAAATGTGGTCATGCTCAAGACCGAAAACATTTGATATACCTTATTTGGGCTGATGCTCGAAGCCGCAAAACTCCGGATGTAAGTTCAAAGAAGAGAGCCTTTAACCAAGCTGCTAAGACCTATAAAAAGGTATTGCGGATGGCTCGTCTCGATCGTATCGCTAAGAATGGCGAAAAGCTTTCTATCTAACCAACTGGCAGTCAAGATTTCTGGTCTATTGCCAAAGCGATCGAGTCGAACTGTCGCCAACCCTGCCTGCTGAAGCCGGATGGATCCCTGGCCCGCACACCAACAAAGAAAGCGAATACATTTGCTTCTCTGTTTGCTGATAATTCGCATAAAGACACTGGCAATGCTTCTCCAGCCCATCTTCCTCTCTGCGGTATTTCGATGCCTGAAACCCGCATCACGAATATGTATGAGGTATGGAGAGCATTGTGTCGTTTAGATGTGAATAAAGCCAGTGATCATGATGGTATATCAGCCATTCTGCTCAAAACATGCGCAGCTGAGTTGTCTCCTATATATTTTTTTGTCGTGCCGATCCTACCAATTATAGGCCTATTTCAATCACCTCCATACTCTGTAAGACTATAGAGCGTGTATTGAACTCACGCCTTCTAGCGTACCTAGAAGGTAACGATCTTTTCAGTGACCGACAGTACATGTTTCGCCGAAATATTTCCGCTGGGGACCTTCTAGTGAACGCTACAAACATTTTAGGAGAGGCCATCAAGAAAAAACGGAGAAGCGGTCGCCGTCTCTCTGGACGTCTCGAAGGCTTTTGACAGAGTCTGGCATGCGAGCCTTCTAAGCAAGCTTTTAGCGTAGGGTATATCTTCTGGTCTGATTGGCTTGATAACGGACTTTCTGAGCCAGAGATATTTCCGAGTAATTGTCGACGGGGGTTCTTCGAAACCCTTGACATTAAATGCCGGAGTGCCTCAGGGGTCCGTTCTGTCTGCAACTATTTTTCTGCTGCACATTGACGATCGCACAGTTGTAGAAAGATATCCGCAAAGCACTCGGGCTAGTAGAGATGAAGTACAACCTCAAAAGAGAAACCATGGACCATGGTGCAACGTTTGAATGACAAATTTCAGACTTCTTGTCAAATTCAACGTCGTGTTTGTTCACCGCCAAAATGAGCCCTTTCACCTTGGCTCCTACTTTCCAGAATGTATTCCAGAGTACAGCGACCGGCTTCAGTTGTTAGGCTTAGAGACTTCCTCGAACCTCAACTTTGGTCGGTAAATTAAATCCAGAGCAAGAGCAGCTGCAGGAAAGTTTGCCGATCTTGCAAAGGTTCGACAGTATTTTACACCGGAACGGCTACTTGTATAATACAAAGCACAGAGTACTGTGATCACATATTTACTGGTGCCGCAAAGACTCATCTTGCGGTTCTGGACTCAATTGAGAGGAGAGTGAAGAAGCTTATTGGCGACCCTGAATTGCTTTTCGCCAACCTCTACAGCCTTGAACACAGGCGTAAAATTGCTAGCCTCTAAGTATTCTATAGGATACATTTTGGTGAGTGCGCGTAGGAATTACACGATTTAACTTCCCCGTCGCCGTTCCGTCATCGGACGTCCCGACCCACGGCATGTATACATCCTTACGTTCTGGACGCTCTACCTGTCCGAACGAAGCTCTATGCTCCCTCTTTTTTAGTGCGTACAGTAAAGGACTGAAACAACTTGTCTGCGTCGGTATTTCCGGCCAAGTACAATGTGGGTGTCTTCAAGAGGAGAGTGAATAGATTGTTAGGTTAATGCGTCTTACCACCTATGACTACATCTCCACCCTCAATCAGGTAGAATGTAGTCAAGCATTAATCTAGTTTTGTATATAAAAAAATATTAAAAATACTATAGTGTAATGAATTGTTTTTTTTTAATTCAAGAGCAAGATAATAAGGGGTGGCACAAAATTTTATATTTTGCCCAAGATAAGGTTTTGTTGTATTTTTTTATGAGTAACTTATGGTGAAAATGGTACTTTATTTTAATTCTCATATACCTATCAATCATATCAAATCAGATTTGTATTTCATAAAAGAACCATTTAGTTTAAATATTGAGATATGGATTTACTTACCGCCTCTGGCTTTGGACTTTCATTAAAGCGTGAAGCACATACTAAAAATATTGCAGGATCAGGTTTACCCTTAGTCACATCAGGATCTGAAGAGCCCATTGTGAGATGATGAAAATAGCTTAAAAATTCTGTATGGTTTTGCATCTTTATATTAACACTTTCTTGACTGGAACTTGTTGCTAAAGCCATGGGTATACCCTTTTTATGTAAGTGTGAAACCAATTTCCCAGCTCCTAAAAATCTCAGTATGATTATGCCTTGTAATATTATATAATAATGAAAACAACTCTAAAACTATTACTTTTCTTTGTTGTTTATGTTTTATATTTGGTACCTGGCATTAGCTGCACACTAGGAAATAGTTCTGTAAGAACTTCACGGCATCCATCCATAAACTCCTCTCTGGTAACTGGTAATTCTAATATTTCTATAATTTTGTCTGCACATTCATGACCTTGAGTTCCTAATATAGAAGAATTGATTTCCCAAGTAAATGTTTTTCCATACTTAGCACATACAATTTCGAAGGCTTTCGTATACATTTTTTCAGAATCTAAAAAAATATATAATAAAAAAAAACGATGTTGTATAAAAAATTAAAATAGATTACTGACATGTACCTATAAGAAGCCCATCTAAGTCAAAAAGAACGTGGGACACCGGTTCGAAGACCATTATTAATATATATTGTCGTAACAATCAAAAAGTATCACTTTTACAATTTACTAGGGACTACAAGGACTTTGTATACAGTATAGTGTATACACTATACTATACAGTCGGTAGTAGTATCCAGTATTTATAGTACTCTGTGTCTTTGATAGTTGTATAATTAATTATCTCAAAAAAATACTCAAGCATAGAAGTAGACTAAATTTCAAGACATAAATTGTGCGTTACAGTGATTCTTTTTTTCATACTGTAAAAATATAAAAGTAAGAAAGTAGAATTCACACTCGACTTATTGGATATGGACAACGCTTACACATTTTGGTTGTGTTTGATCATTGATGTCGGCTGTCAGTGGTGTGTTCTTGTTTAGTTTTTTTTATGAATTCATATACTTATTTACATATTTTCTCCATTTTGTTGAGAGAAAATATAATCGAATGACATGAGCATACATTATAAGGGGAAGTAATTAGTAAATCCCATTCTTCCCGGAAAGAAAATTAAGTTCAAAATGTAACCTACTATCATTAAGTGACATCTAACATGGTACCGAATACCGATTTTTTACGTTTTTTTTCGTTACAATAACACTATTTGTGTTTTTTTACAAATACAAATTATTAAGAGAAAATTGTTCTATGGCCCAATTATACGACTGTTATATGCAATATTTATTATGATGTTTATTGTTTAAACGTTTTAAACTTTTCTATATATTTTTGCGATAGTGTTGAAAAGTACAGTTATCGATAATTTGATCCAGTGTTATTCTAATAAATTCTGCAAAATCTAACTCTATGTGTTATATCCACATATTATAATTCTACTAGATTTCCCACGGACGTTAATTGATGACAAATATGGATCGACATGATTGCACAGAAAGAATTGGGAATGGAAACATTTTGGTCCTCAATATTTTAATAACATTGATCGTTTTATAAGTACTTCAGAAAAATATGGCTGTAGTTTTATTATAATTTATTTGTCATTTCTTTTATAAGAGGTTCTCGAAGTGGCGAATACAATGAAAAAATACTGTTAACCTGACCATATTTTTTTAATTTATTTTCAATAAATGTTTTTGATTTTGTATTTTTATTTTATTTGTCGTAAGTATTATTTTTAAACACTATCTACGTCATAGAACGAAATACAGCTAAATTTAATCGCACGTGGCAAAATCCTCGAGATGATAGCACTTTTCGATGTATTTCGTTCTAGCAGGTGCTGGAAAGCGCCTAACCAGTAACCAGCCTTTTAAAAACGGTAGGTAATACCATAAAGATAAGGATCACTATCGATATCGCGGATAACTTTACACAATCTGAAATGTCACATCACTAGAAAACATTCTGTTGTCTACGGCCGTGTATGCTTTAAAAATATTAAGCTCCTTCTATGCTTTAGTTATTATTCTGAGATAATAATATCATAGAATTAATATACATATGAATAATATAGCTAGAGTCCACAAGTTAAGTACAAACCCAATAAGTTGGCAACACAAGTGACAGTTGACACAATCCAAAATTTAAATTGAATTATTACATAATAATATTAATTTAAACAAGAAAAATAAGATATTCACAATCGTGAAGCTCACCCATAATATATAACATTAATATTATTATGTATACGTTTATCTATAAATATATAATCCAAGACCAGACAAGCCAAGTTTAATATTTTAAAAATAACTTATTGTGTCTACTAGTTCCTAACTTAGAGCCAGTGTTCATAACCTGATGCGAATAAACTATCGTGCCAGGGCCGTAGGATTATCATAATATGGTATTCACGAGGGTTATGCGATTATGTGTTAAAAACCATACGAATATTGAATCGTTGTAAAAGGTTTTATAGACTAGATTTTTTACCTACTGTTTTAAAGGTTTGTCTTTTATAAGACATCGAACTGATATCTTACGAGTTACGACGATACCGATAATCGATATTACATATCACTGATTGGCAGACACTACCATTGAACGAAAAGATTGATGCAAGAGACGTGACATCTGTTATCGGTTTCTGTGAAAGAAAGAAGCCAACAGACAGCGCTGTTAGCAAAGAAGGATATTTATATATAATACTAGCTGCGCACCGCGGTTTCACCCGCGGAAATCCTGATATTTAGGGTAAAAATCTATCTCTCCAAAGAATTAAAGAAATAGGTACCTACTACCTTTAATTACACATATATATTTCCAAACTATTTATTAGTACCTACCTTCAGTTATAGTACATTTACGTACTTATTTATTGGCTCAATCAACAGAGCGATATATAATTTTTAATTAATTGGCATCTCTTACAGGCAGCCCCTCTACGTATTGACGTATACATTGGTATAGAAGTTATCCTATATTATAAGTAGAAGTTTTCATAGATTATCCATATAATAATGCGTCCTTCTATGCAGTTAAGTCAGTCATAACAATTTAAACAATATGTTTAATATTTGTTTTTGTTTTAGGAAGTTATACTCTTTTGCAATGTGACGTTTCATTTTTTTAAATGAAGTAGGCATAGACAATTTTAATGGTATTTTTGATAAAGTATATATAGGTATGTTGTTTGTTGCCATTTTCTTGTCATTTTAACCGAAATTTAAATGTGAACCTATCTGCAGCTATTTTATTATACTACATTTTTACTAAGCGTTAGATCAACTGACGTACTAATTTAGTATTTGAAAAAGCTGTTCGTGAACTAGTGCTCCCATCTGGTAGGGGGAAACTTAATATCGCTATTTATTATGGGTATAATAGTGTAGTGTAGATTGTATTATGACGTTTATATTTCATAAAACTTTTAGTTTGAAATACTAAGCTTGTTAGTGACTATTAACTTTGCAATTTTTATGGTCAGTATAAAATATTTATATAGAAGGCAAATAATTTTCTTCTTTAACTTATTCGCGATATGAAAATCATCAGAATAGCATATCATAAATGTAAATAAATGGGATATTTACAACCAAATACCATTGTTAACTCTTTATCTTATCAAAAATCGTTTGATAAGGTAAACTTATTGATATTGCTTAAATAAATAGTCCTCGTAGTATTTAATATATTGTTTACATAATTAAATTATTAGAAATTACATATTTGAAGCCGCAGCCATACTTAGATTTTCGGTGGATTTGCGGTAGAAATAATTAATAATAATAATATCAGGACAAATTACACTCATTGATCTAACCCCTAACTAAGCAAGTTATTTGCTTGTGTTAAGGGTGTTAGACAACGGTACAAATACATAGAAATACACATATAAATACTGAGAATATATTTAATAAACGACCAAAGCCAGAAACACAGACATCTATGCTCATCACATAAATGCCTATCTCTGCCGGGAATCGAACCCGAGCCCCATTGCGCCGTGACACGTTAGGCGTCTGCGCATACCACTCGACCAACGGGGCGGTTCTATATTTCGAATTCACTGGTTATTTTTCACATATTCCAAAAAGCATTTTAAAATTTATCAGTTTGATAATGTTCGAAAAAAAAATAAAAATTCGGAAGTAATCAAATAAATAAACATGTTGGAATAAGCAATATTTATTTAATAAAACTCAAAACAAAACTTGACCAGCAACAATGTGTGGTAATCTATAATGTTACACTTTCGTCTTAAATCAATAAAAACTTTTTTTTTAAACTACACTTAATATATAACACAGCACCACTACTATGTATCAAATTATGTTAAACATTTAAATAATATGTTATTATTTAAAAAAAGACAAAAAATATTTTATACAATTGGATTGTTAAGTATCTATTTAGAAAATCAATATGTATTAAAATTTATTGTGCTTAATCTATAAACTAAATAATATTTTCTCTAATACAGTGCTATTAGTATTGAATATATAACTAACATTATTCTTGAAATATTAAGTTTAAAAATCTGTAAGTTAAATTAATTAATAATTAAATATTTTTTTAAAGTACTCTATTACATGATGAAATGAAGAACCTGATTTTTATATACATATATATAATTCCTAATAAAAGCTTCACGGTTCTTAAAAAATATTAATCATAGGCTGGTAAACCAAAAAGTTCTGGTCGAAATTCTTCCAAAGTATTAAGGACTAATGTAGCAATATTAAGGTCTTGTCTGCTAACTCTTGGATCAGGAACAGCAACAACTTGCATTTTTGCTGCATAGGCTGCCTTTACTCCATTTAAAGCATCTTCAAAAACTAAGCACTGTAAAGACACCATCAGTTTTATTGTAACCCATATTTCAAAAGACCTATAAACATATTAGCCAGGTTTAACCTCTATTTGTAATTATGATTTTTGATTACTTTTTTTAAATTAAAGCAAAACATAGCTCAAATTAAAAAAATGTAATCAAAAATCATTATTACAAATAGAGTTTAAACCTATTTCACTTTAGGAGTCATATTTTCTACTCATATATTTCTAAAAAATTGCTGTGTGTGTGCAAGTGTGGCCCTAATGTATTTTGCTGAATGTGTGGAATCGTCTTATTACATTTATTTAAAAATTATATAACTTAGCTAACATGTTTATAATGAAGTTATAATATAAATTTTGGTAGTGATATATATACACTAATATTTCAATACTATACAATATTGTTTCTACTATAATGTTGTAATTTTATAATATAATGTAATGGGTATGGGTTTTTGAATTCAAGAGTAAGATAATAGGGACAGTACAAAATTTAATATTTTACCTAAGATAAGATTTTCTTGTATTTATTTATGATGATTATGATGAAGATGGCACTTAATTTTTTTTAAAACTACATCAAATCAGATTTTTATTTCATAAAAGACCCATTTAATTTAAATATTGAGATATGGATTTACTTACCGCCTCTGGCTTTGGACTTTCATTAAAGCGTGAAGCACATACTAAAAATATTTCAGGATCAGGTTTACCCTTAGTCACTTCAGGATCTGAGGAACCTATTGTAAGATGATGAAAATAGCTTAAAAATGTTGTGTGGTTTTGCATCTTCAAATTAACACTTTCTTGACTGGAACCTGTTGCTAAAGCTATGGGTATACCCTTGTTATATAAGTGTGAGACCAATTTTTCTGCTCCTAAAAATCTCAGTGTGAATTATTACGTCTTAATATTATTATAGAATCATTGAATCAACTCCAAAAGTATTAGTTTAGTTCGTTGTTTAAATTTTTAATTACGGTACCTGGCATTAGCTGGACATTAGGAAATAGTTCTGTATGAACTTCGTGGCAAGCATCCATAAACTCTTCTCTGGTAACTGGTAATTCTAATATTTGTATGATTTTGTCTGCACATTCATGAACGTGATTTCCTAATACAGAAGAATTGATTTCCCAAGTAAATGTTTTTCCATACTTAGCACATACAGTTTCGAAAGTTTTCGTATACATTTTTTCAGAATCTAAAAAAAAAAAAATTCTATATCGTTAAGAAATTAAAATATATTTTAGATATGTAGGTACCTATAAGAAGCCCGTCTAAGTCAAAAAGAATGTGGGTCACCGGTTCGAAGACCATTGTTAATAAATATTTTGTAACAATCAATAAGTAATCGCTTTTACAACTCAGAACTTTGTATACAGTATACAATCGGTAGTTGCATCCAGTATTTATAGTACTCAGTCATAGTATCTACAACATAATATACCTCGTATCCACCAGTTTTTGTTACAAATCCAATAAATAAGTTGGCAACACAAGTGACAGTTGACACAGTCCAAAATTTAAATTGAATTATAACCTAATAATACTAATTTAAATAGGGAAAAATAAGATATTCACAATTGTAAAGTTCACCCATATTTAATAAAATCAATATTATTATGTATATGATTATCTATAAAAATATAATCGAAGACCAAACAAGCTAAGTTCAATATTTTAAAAATAGCTAGAATGTGTTAAAAACCATACGAAATTTAAAATTGAATCGTTGCAAAAGGTTTTATAGCCTAAATCTTGTGAACTACTGTTTACAAAACATGTAAAACCTTTTAAAATAAAACGTTTGTCTTTTATAACACATCGAACTGATATCGTACGACGATTCACGATACCGATAATCGATATTCCATTTCACTGATTGGCAGACATTAATTAATGATATACACCAATGAATGAAATTATTGATATAAGAGTGGTGACATCTGTTATCGGTTTCTTTGAAAGAAAAAAGCCAAAAGATAGCGTTGTAAACAAAAAAAGATATTTATATTATAATGCGCTGTTTGCTATATATTATGTTGTTTACAGATTTTGGGGTAAAGATGAAAGTTATCGTATGATCTGCGTACAATACTAATAATGTTACTTCTGTTTCTTTATTATTTATTTAATCTTTATTGGCCAAAAAAAATGTACAAAAGGTGGACTTAATGCTAAAAACATTATCTGCCAGTCAATCCAGAAAAACATTAAAAGAATTATTTTATATCAGGCGCTAAAATTATACAATCAAAACTTAACAATAAATAAAACGATGATAACATTGCATAAAACAACAAACTAAAAAAACAAAGAAACGAACAAAACAAACAAATGAAAACATTGTTGTTATATTCAATTAATTAATTATTAATTATTTAACCGCCCCGTTGGTCGAGTGGTTAGCGCAGACGCCTAACGTGTCACGGCGCAATGGAGCTCGGGTTCGATTTCCAACAGAGACAGGCATTTATGTGATGAGCATAGATGTCTATGTTTCTGGGTTTGGTCGTTTATTAAATATATTCTCAGTATTTATATGTATATTTCTATGTATTTGTGTCGTTGTCTAACACCCTTAACACAAGCAAATAATTTGCTTACTTAGGGGTTAGATCAATGTGTGTAATTTGTCCTGATATTATTAAAAGAAAAAAAAATATTGTCATTAATAATGTAATAGATGAAAAAAAAACGTAAATATGACTTACGTAAACATGGATATATACCTACATATATATTATATATTTATAAATACATATAAAGATATATAAATATATATATACATACGTAAAATTAATTCTTTTTAATAATTCTGCTATTGCCGGGACAGATATGTCAGAACAGATTTTTTGAAAGCTAATTTGCTAGGAGAAGGCCTTATGTTTTCCGGGAGTCTGTTCCAGATTTTTACTTTAATATATTACGAAACCGATACTTTAATATTATATTACTACTATTACTTTATTATTAGTACGTATATTGCACGTAGGAGTGAAATTATCACACATGAACTACTAGGATCCGCCATTTTGTAAGTTGACAGTACTAACTAGTAACTACTATTGTATAGGTATCGACATTGACGAAAAGCTCTTTAAGAGAAATAACTGTACTGTCGCGCATACAATACTTTTTTAAATAAATGTAATAATTACCTAAAAGTCGTATTGTGTTAATTTAAAATATGTATTGTACAAATTTGTTAATAATAATTGTCTACCTATGGTTTATATTGTATTGTACCAACTAAAGGAACTGTTACGTAAATTTTATAGTACTTTTCACTCACTATTAAAACTTAAATACTTCCTGCCCCATCGGGCAAAATTACAATTGGTTAACTTGTTACTGCTATCTATCCTTGACTATGCTGATGTGTGCTATATCGACGCTAATGAAGTTTTCCTATATAAATTAGATCGTCTACTTACTTAATATCTGTATCCGCTTCATTTTCCGACTACGTAAGTTTGACCACATCTCCGACTATAGGTCAAAGCTAAAATGGTTGCCCATTCGTAAACGAAGAAACTTACGGACTCTTTGTTTACTTTACTCTATTTTTTTTTTATTCCTTCCACTCCTGTTTATTTAAAACGCACTTTCTCATTTTTAGCGGATGTACATGACAGATTGTTCGTTCTTCCAACAACCTATTGCTCCATACACCCCTTCATCACACTTATGGTTTCTTGTCTAACTCATTTAGCGTAACCGCTGTCAGACTATGGAACGACTTACCTGAACATATAAGAAAAGCCACAAGTCGTGAGTCGTTCAAACGCCAAGTAAAGGAACACTTTCTCAAATAATAAAGTATTTATATGTAGACTACATTATTTGTTATATATCTCATATGTATTAAATATTATGCCGGATATATCGTATGTATTATATGTCTTTTATATTATCTTATTATTTTTATGAATTTTTATATGTAGATTTAGATATATAGATAGTCTTATAATATTCTTTTTTTTTTCTTTTACTTTTTATGTTTTGCACGCCTACCAACATCCTCTCCTGTACTTCGTAAGGCTGGCTGGTAGAGAATGTCTTTGAGGCATTAAGCCCGCCTTTTAGGCTTTATATTGTATATTGTACAATAAATAATTAAATAATAATAATAATATTAATATCTAAGATATGATTTATTAAAATGATTGAGGATGACGTATAGTCATAAAAACACTATTAAGATCCATTATTGTTCAAAGACACGAACAAACTTAACAAAAACTATAAAAAATAAATAAGTCAAAAATTAAAACGTAATAAAAAACAACAATAAAATATTAATAGCAATAACAATTGAGCAGTTGACTGTACATTGGAAGTGACCGTCCTTCATCCCTCTCAGTCCCCTCAGATATTTAAATGTAGACTTCTGCGCAGTTTAGTCCATGTACGCTGTTTCATGCCGATTATACTATTACATGGATTATTAAAAATATAGGAAAAAAAATATAAAATTACATAATAAGATTATTTGTAATATTACCTTTTCCATATTCATCTTTTTATTCGGACAAACAAAACTAATATAAAGAAAAAATAAAGAAAACGGTTTAAAATTGAAAATGACGAGGAAAAAAGAAACCTTATAAAGAAATTTCGTATAGCCAAAGCTTTAGGCGATAATCAACTTAGTCACCAACTGTCTAGGGCATTGCGATTAATTCTTAAACTTATCCAAGGCATAACAAATCAAATAACAAAAAATCGTGATAGCTTTGATCGGCCCAAACATGAAGTAGACTTTGATGAAAATCTTCTCTTGACCAACGAGCAAATTTTCGATCATTATAAACACATACGAAGTGCCAGAAAACCAAAGACTATATGGGGATCCAAACGAACACAAACCTAAGACTCTTACTGAAGATTTTCATGACAACCCACCAACTTTGGAGGAAATCAATAAAATAATTAAAATGAAACCATCTAAGTCAGCACCAGGTCCGGATGGTATCCCTTATATAGTTTACAAAAAATATCCGTCGGTCCATAAACATCTTTTAAATATATTCCGTAAAATCTGGTCAAGAAAGCAAATACCGGTATCATTCGGAAAAGCCCTTTTTGTCCTCATTCCGAAAAACGACAATGTCAATAATAGTAAGGATATTAGACCGATAGTCCTAACAAATAGAATTTCCAAAGTATTTTTCTCGTTTTATAAAACAAAAATGACGCAGTTTATGATTAACAATAGATATTTCAGGCCTAATCACCAGAAAGGGTTTTTGCCTGGAATTTCTGGATGCCTGGAATAATACGTTCATAATACGTTAATATCGGAAAGCCTTAAAGATGCTAGAACTAGCGAGAGACAAATGACGGTTTGTTGGATAGACTTAGAGAACGCATTTGGGTCGGTACGACATGAACTGATGATGTTCGCGCTTAAATGGTATAACTTTCCTACGGTAGTTCGCGACATTATTGCATCATATTATTCAAAATTAAAATTCTCTATAATTTTTAATGAAAACCACTCAAAACCACTTAATTATAACGTTGGTTTATTTCAGGGCTGTTGTATTTCTCCTATTATATTTAATATAGTTATTAATATTTTAATAGACAAATTATTTAAAAATTAAAAAAAAAAAAAAAATGGGGTTATCGGTTTAAGTTCAAAAACAAATACACAGAATCCATACTAGCTTTTGCAGATGATCTCGCGATACTGACACGTAATCCGAAACAATGTCAGGTACTTTTAAATGTAGTTGAGGATTTCTGTACGTGGACGGGCGGATTGAGGACAAAACCAAGTAAATGTTTTAGTCTGTGTCTGGGTAGATGGAATACCAAATATACCTCTTACGATCCGGGTCTTATAATAGGCGGTCAGTGCGTTAGTACGGTTACGGAAGCAGCTCCGTTTAAATTTTTACGTAAAAAAATCGATTACCAAGGCCGTACTCCATCGTTGGAAGTAATAGTCGATAGTTTTTTAAATGATCTCAAAAAGGTAGACAATCAACCAATAATTAACGTCAAAAAAGCTTGGATTTACATGATAATTTTTTAACATCACGTCTAAATTGGGCTTTTCTCGTTTATGATATTAATAAAACCCTTTTGTCAAAGTTAGATGCAAGCGTCATAAAGACATTAAAGTTATGGCTCGGCCTAGCGCATTCAGCGGACTCTTAAACCTTATTTAGAGACCGAAACAATTTTGGATTAAAATTAAAGAAACCATCGGAGCTCAACAAACATCTAAGAGTTGCCAAAAGACATATCATCGAAAAATCTAAAGATGAAACTGTAACTTCTCTCCCAAAAGACAAAGTTGCCTCAGAGCTTAAGTCACGACTTCAATTCCAATAAAAAATTATGATAGGTGCTCAAACGAATAAACTAGGGCTAGGATCAAGTAGGAAAGTTCAAGACATAAACATAACAAAATCTTTTATTCGACAAGACGAAAATGATAACTACCGACTCCACGCGATGAGCCTAGAAATTCAAACCGAATGGGTGACCATAGGAGATTATTGTATTCCACTAGCTTTCAAGTAGCGCACCTTAATTTATGATTGGTCCCCAGCATTATTAAAATTCTATCTTAATGCATTCCAAATGACTCTCCCAGATCAAAGTAACTTAGTAAGATGGGGCAAAGCCACCGAAAACTCTTGCAACATCTGTGGGGAGGCAATAGGAACCGCGAAACACTTATTAGTAGGGTGTAGGGTACTTCTAGATAAAGGTCAATACTCGCGTCGCCACGATAAGGTATTAGAAATTATACGGGAAGCGGTTAGTTTTTCAGAGCAAGAGCGCGGAAGGGTATAACAACCACCAAACGATCTGTAGAATTCGTAAAAGAAGGCTCCTCCAAAAAATCAAAAACGAAGCCTTATTCAATTTTAGGCGCGGCTCCTGATTGTCCAATCACGATGGACACGTATGAAAAGCATTACAAAATCCCTGGACGTTGGTGTTTCTTCATCCAGACCGGACTTATTCCTGTACTCTAAACATCTGAGGCGCGTCATACTTGTGGAACTTACTGTTCCTTGGGAAACAAACATCCCAAGGGATCACACATTCAAGCTCAATAAGTATTTCGAACTGACCAACGAACTGATCAGGAATAAATTTATAGTTAGTTTGTACGCGGTAGAATGGGGAGCAAGAGGTATAACAGCAAAATCTCTCTATAACCTACTTAAAGAACTTGGCCTTCTAGAACAAGCATCGGTTTATTTCTAGAACGTATTTCAAAGACGGCATTAGTAGGTTCTTTCGAAATTTGGTTAGGTAGGGAGAGGAGTGTGGAGGGTGAAAGTGAGCGTTTTTGGGTATAATAAAAGGGCCCCTTAAACCTACTCCTGGGTTGCAATTTCCAGGCACTGCGTGCACTCTTCTCTTTGCAACGCGATGGGCCCGGCACCCGAAAGGTGAATCCATGGAATTCTAAGAAGCTTCGTCTCGTCTATATATAATTTAAACTTGAAATTATATAATCTGACAAAGTAATACTGAAGTATTCTTTTACTTTGTTTTAAATAAATTTATTGATAATAGGTTATATTTATTATAAGCTTAGGTTGACAAAAGGTGCAATCTGCCTCTATATTATAAAAAAAACAAATTGCTACTTTAGTAGCATTTAATTTAAAAACTTCGCTTAAAGGGATATAACGCAAAATAAATGTAATTTGAATAATGTAGTACTGACAGAACATAAGTGTTCCACTTTAAACTAAATAATAACAAAAAGTCTTAGCTGTTTAATATTATCCATCAAAATATACAAGGCTTAGGTGGCAAGGAATCGGAAGTGGAACTGTTTGTTTAAGAATATAATATAGGTTTTAGGTTAGGTATTGTGCATTACAGAGTCATTACTGGTTGTCAAAAAATATGTTTATTTTTTTTTTTTTTTTATATACCATCTAGGTCAATGCTTGACTACATTTCACCTGATGTAAAATGATGTAAAATGGGTGTTCCATAAGTATCTATTCTTGGCCCCTTTTTATTTTTACTCTATATAAATGATTTGCCATTTAACGTAAAAGGAATGTATGACATTGTACTTTTTGCTGATGTTACATCGCTTATTTTTGAAGTTGAGCGTAATAAAACTAATTTTGACAAAGTAAACCGTGCTCTGTCACATATTCTTCATTGGTTCTAAATTAATAATTTGGTCTTAAATACTAAGAAAACTAAATGCATGGAATTTGCACTTCCTAATGTAAAAATTCAAAATTATAGTTTTCTCTTTGACGATGAAGTGTTAAAACTGACTGATTCAACTTTCTTAGGTATAACTTTAGATAGAAAGGTCCAGTGGAACCCCCATCTCTCGACACTCGCAGGAAAACTCATCTCAGCCGTCTTTGCAATTAAAAAAGTAAGAAATTTAACAGACTTATTAATACTGTAATACGTCTCGATTCGTTGACGTTGACGGTATTTTACTATGGGGCAGCACTTCCGAAATTAATTCTATATTTATTTTACAAATACGGGCCATTTGTAACTGAAGGATTGGAGACTCAATGAGAGATGTTTTTAAAGAAATCGGTATTCTTACGGCGACTTCTCGATATTTTTAATAACTTACTATATGTATATACACCAAAATTAAAATACTTATAGTAAAAAGAGCGACAGATATACGATCAGTACAAGAAATAAAAATAAACTCATAATACCTGAATTTCGACTCTAAAAAGTTAACAAATCCTGCATGGGCTGGAGTACTATAATAAAGTTTCTTCTTTTTCTTACTATAAAAACCGGCCAAGTCCTAGTCAGTCAGTCAGTCATTGCATATAAAAATATGTAATGTAACAAAAAATTAAGGTTTTCGGAGTTTTTAACCCTCGACCGAAAAAGAGGGGTGTTATAAATTTGAGGCATCGTAACAGCTAATCGAGTGGACGGAATTGAATGCGTTTTTTAACGAAAGCCTGGTGTTTGGTCAAAATAAAAGCAGGCGTCTCCAAGATGTGGAGCTTTTTGGTGCTGGTAAAAGGTTCTTTTGCAATATTGATTGTAAAAATCAAAACAAGTGAAAATTAGTATGTCTGTAAGGTCATTTAGTACAAAATAGACACCAGTAACATAACTTTAAAAAGCAGCGGTCTCCAAACGCAACGATCTTAATAAGTACATATTAAATAATAATAATATTTTTTCCTTTTTATTAGACGTCTGTGTCGAGGTATTTTTTTAATTTTAAATTCCTTTTTGTATGCTACAAAAAGATTGCTTTATACCAAATTCCATGATTCTAGGTGGACTGGAAGTACCCTTTAGGTTTTGATTCCCTTGTGAGCAGTTGCGAGTTCTAAAATATGAGTTTTAAATATTTTTTTTATTGCTTTAACATAGATTTTTAATTTTGTAACTGCTTAAAGGTATTACAAACCTAAGTAGGTATTTTATACGAATTTCAATTGAGTAGTTACCTCTGAGAGTTCATGAGGAAAGGGGTAGAACTTTAAAATTATGGAAAATATTTATATTATATGTTGTAACTAAAAATTTACAGATTTCGACATTTTTATTTTAAGGAATTTTTATTCAATAAAAATTATATCTATATAAATAGTGAAAAACTGGACGGGCGACGTGTCTGTGGGTTAAAATTAAAGTTAAAACATTTAAATAAAACCCTATCCATCTTTTAAGAGTAGGAACGCATCTATAGCTGATATCTCCAAAGGCAACGGCACTACTTATCACCAGAATAACTGTCCGGTCGTTTGGCAATCTGTCCCATAATTAAAGCATGAGAATATAATTCATTTAAAAAACATGCCATAAATAAAATATGAAAATAATAAGATTTTATTAGCTATTCAGTTAGCTTAATCATTTTACTATAGAAATATGGTGCTTAAAGCCAGAGATACAATCTTGTTTAATATCCACGCGGATGGAATAAAAAGAGTAACCTAGAATTAAAAATATATATATACTTAGTATGTAGGTAGCGTGTCCTATATGGGACCCATATTAAAATTGGTAACCATGTTGGTAAGAAATGAAAAACAATAGAATTTTCAAAAAACGTTCGGGGCCTCTACAGTCTGGGGGCTAGTATCACCAATATGCCTGATATTGTGGTAGCTACGCTCCTGCCTATATTATAATATAGTGACTATACTGTAAAAGAGTATTGAATGTAATTGATGGGTTTATTTGATCAGGTATTTATTACCCGTTTCCAGTTTGTGGACATTAATATCAATTTTATGGACGATTGCTTTGATGTATGGACAAAAACAAAAGTTATCTGCATACAAAAAAATATATAAAAATTAATTAGTACAAGATAAATGTAAATAAGTTGGAACGCAGTCTTCGCTTTTAGGTCATTAAATTTTACCTGAGAGTTAATTGACGCGTCCTCTCTGGCGGTAATTTTAATATCCAAATGTCATACCTATTAGATATTTGTAATAATAGATATGTTAAATTAGTTCAACGGTTTGCGTTTATTTTTGAGAAGACGACATTACTCTTATATTAGCATACGAACCCACATAAATCTTACTAATTATACAGAAACGACCATATCTCTAACTTGACAAAACTGACTTATAATGAATGAACAACGTTAAGGAAAATAATTATAAAATGATATTTTATAATAATAATAATATCACAGGAAAAATACATACATTGATCTAACCCCTAAGTAAGGAAATTATTTGCTCGTGTTAAGGGTGTTAGACAACGATACGAATACATAGAAATACACATATAAATACTGGAAATATATTTAATAAACGAACAAACACAGAAATAGAGACATCTATGCTCGACACATACATGCCTGTCTCTGTCGGGAATTGAACCCAAGTCCCAATGCGCCGCTATCTGTTAAGCGACTGCACTAACCACTCGAACAAGAGAGCGGTTGCATAAATATTTTATATTTTTAAATGGCACAATAACCACTACTCAGAAATGAGGTCATAACTTTTAAGGTGTCATCTGAAATCTGAAAATATTTTATAATCATAGTTGAAATATAAATGATTCTAATAACATTTATTTATTGTACTTTTGAATGAATATAGTTTTAATGCATAAATTAAAACTATTAAATTATTATGTACTTCCATTTGAAAAAAAGAAATGGAAATAATGGTGGAGAGTCGGAAAAGAAGTGTGACAAAATGGTCAGTGCTGATATACCTATGAGTATCCCCCGTAGGAAACGCAGTCATAATAACTATTTTAACCTGTTAGAGCTTACCAACCACCTCGTATAAGCCGAATTCAATTTGCTACAGCTCGAATGTTCCACATAAATAATTATATGTTTTTAAAATAGACGCATGTATTTCCATCTTAAAAACTAAATTATTCCATATCCAATAACTTTTAAATACACATATAAAGTAGTTTTTCTTCACTATGACGAAATAAATAGAGACAGATTTAAAAAATCAAAGCATTAATTATCGATAGAGCCTAGCTGTAGGCTGTAGTGAATTTACTGTATGTGGTATACACGTCTATACATGGCCGTACCCAGATTTTGTGAATGGGGAAGGGGGGAAAGCTGGGCTGGGGGCAAATCAGATTTCTTTAACATACTTTTTAATTTGGGAGCTGTAATTTTAATTAATATCATCCGTATTATTTCAAGAAATAAGGCTCTGCTGAAATATTATTATATATAAAATATAATTTAAAATAGCACGTGAATAGTGTTCTAGACATTACATGTATAATGTTCTAATGTTCTAGACACTACAGACATAACATGTTCTAGAAATATGTCATATAATATGACTTCAATAATATATGTATTACCATCCACTATGTCACTAGAAAGCTATACCTCTTACAACTTGTGTAGTACACACAGTGATCAGATTTTTTTTTTCGAAATAACGTTTAGAAATTTTAATAATATTTGGAATCAAAATTTTACAAACCATTTTGTGACACGCACGTCGATAGACTGAATGATTGTTTTAATTAGCAATATGATCACATAAAAAGAGTAATAATATTCTTAATATCATGTTTGTCACAATGCATTGATATATATAAACTATTACCGACGTAAAAAACATTTACGTAGAAAAAAATATGTTTACAGAACCGCGATTATATTTATGTTGTTTCATATTTATTATTTATAACGAATCATATGTTTATGAACATAAAGTAACATAAAACGTGATATGCATTATATAGATAAAAGAAAAAGACTATTAGAAGTAACACGAAACGTATAAAGAATATTGTGTCATGACATTAACTATTTTATCAAACCATTAATTGTATATTTTTTTATTATATTTTGCGATTAAAACATTTTTTCTTGACACCTCTTATGATAACTCTTAGCTAAGTTTAATGACATTTAGATATACTACCAACATGTTACATTTACGTAATTATAATATAAATTATATACTAATTAAAAGTATATTGTGAAGTTCAATAACGTTTGCTCTTTGGATAGGCAATTGATCTCACATGTGCTCTGGCCTTGATCTGATTTTCTTTATTTTGTTTTAATAGGTCAAAATAGTATTGTAATGAAAGTTTGTCTTCAATCACTCCTGGATGAAGATCCAGTTATTAGATCACGGATTTAGAGCGTGAAATTCGTTCAGCAAGCGTTCAGCAAGAAGTAGTAAGGTAAGAAGTATATAGGGGCGGAGCGGGCGCCGGACTCGTCAGTCGTAACTTGCCAGTACTCGAACCTTGAGCGTCGTGTGTTAAGGCACTTCTATATTGCCGCAAGTTATTTCTATGTACTGTGATGTTAGTAAACAATAGGTATATAAATAAAAAGTACCAAGTGAACTGTCTGTCAGTCTTGTTGTGAACTTAAATGGACAATCATGTCTCTTCCTGGAGTTTTCCTATTTTCTCATTATGTGGAAAGCTTTTGGGTAAGTTTTAGAAGTTTATCCAGAAAACGGATGGGACAGATATATTTCTCTTTTTTTATTTATTATAGAGCGCAAATTTGAAAATATTATCAAAATTGAAAATAGAATCAATTTTTTATAAAATATAAAACCTTTTTCTATTCTACAATAGATCTGTTATTAAAAACTCGAAATGTGCAAAAAATTAAGATTAAAAATTGCTGCACATTAGTAGATGCATGTACATAAAGCATAAAACATTAAGCTTTTTACGTAAGTGGAAGCTATACATTATTCACGCATTTTTCTTGTGTATTATCCGTTGATTAGACGTTACACTATTATTGCGTGTTTTGGGATTCAAGTAACTACGGTCTGGCTTGAAATTTACTTTTTATATTGAATTAATAGTAAAATTAAAATAATTTATAACATACATGATGTATTTACTCATTACAATGTTACAAAGAGAAAGTCAAAGTACTGTCTATGTTTTGTTCCACCGACATAAATTTTATGCACTAAATAATTGGAATTAAGGAAACTATTATTCATCCGTAAAGCAGGTTACGGTCGATGGATTTTCTTTAAAGTTCATAACTTCCTGTGAGTATCCGATTTTTGTTTACGACATTACCCATATTAGGATCCAAACAGCCCAATTAGTAATTTTACTAAAATATGAAAAAAAATATTTAGCCTATACAAAATATATTACAATAACAAATACTTCGCTTGTATGCAAAATAATCTTTTATATATTATCACAAGATCATATTGTTTATGATTAAACTTGTATTGTTTAACAAAATTAATTACTATTTAATAAATATTGTTTATGGAAGTAAGTAGAGTCTACTTAACCGCATCGTTGAATATTCAATAATTATTCACTCGTCACAATTTATTCAAACGGTCCCTCTTATTCAAGGTTAATAATATGCCCTATATAGCTAATAAAACATTTTTTTCATACATTTTAAGATCTCGGTCATTGTAAATGTAAACAATGTTGGTTCGGAAATTTGATACTTATAAAGGTTAGAGAGCAACGTTTTATTTTATTCAGTATTAAAACTATTTTGTTTATTCGACATGAGCAATGTTTGATAGTTTTTTTTACGTTATAGCCCATATTCTAATTGTATTAATTCTTATATAGGTACACGTGTTATTGTTATAAATACAATTTGTATAAAAGCGAAAGGTTTCTTATATATAAATATATTTTTTATACTTAATAATATTAAACAATTTAATCCCACAATTAATAATGATATAAAAGTAATCTTATCGTATTTATCGTATATTTTCGGAGCATGATTCAGCTATTTTTGATAGCTTCAAGTTACGAAAGACGTTATCGAATTACGAATTCGCAATTTGTAAAATATTTTCATTAAGGAAGAAAATAATATCCAGGCTTTACGTTCTTTAGAACACGATCGAATCAGAAACGATTATTTGCTCGAAGCTCGGTAATTGAAAACGTGGAAGGAAGTCAGAAAATTGCAGCTCCACCATATTAAAGAATGCTTTCTATTTTGTCTTATATCTAAGGAGTAAGAAATATTCTATGTCCGTGGAAGGCTATTTCTTTAATTAAGTGTTATCTGTTACTTACTTCCATAGTTATTTAAAATGATCTTCTCTTTGCTAAAAGCCTAGAACCCAAGTCTTTGAGTATAAAAAGTTCCGATTTGACATTCAAAATAGAAATACATATTTTTTTGTTTTGAACGTTCTTAATATAATTACAACAAATCATAATGCAATACTTAACTATTAAATGATAAATTTAATACATTACTTTTAAAATCTGTTTTTATTTAGTTATCATAAAAATACTTTTTGGTAATTCCCATTTTTGAAAAGAGAAAACAATGATGCCGGTCTTTTCAGAATGTATAAACATAGACTGTTATGTAAAGGAAATAATGTAAAGTAGATATAATTAAAAAAACTATTATAGGAGTATAACCCCGTTTCATTACTTTTTAGTTTAATGCACAATTCAAACTTTAGATAAATAATACCAACCAATATGTATATAATAACATAAACATATATATAATAACATAAATTCACATAAAATTACTTATATGTATATCTTCTAATGATACATCAAAGTCACATTAGCCCCCCACATAGCTAACAAAATTGACCAGGTGCTTACAGTATCTTCTAACCTTCTGCGAATTTGTGTAAAAATTAATCTAACGTAAAATGCATCCAAAAGCACTAAACGCAAAATCAAAAAACACAAAATCTGCTCTCAATATTAAGCCGGATTTTATTTCTAAGCAATTAAGATTGCTTTATAAATTAAATATATTTATAAATTAATTATTATTTGCATTAACAACAGTAGCATAAATCAAGTTGTCCTTTCGCGAAATGGCATCCATTTTGTTTTTGACCTTCATTTGTATTTTGTAGACTGAACACATACCTATATTAAGAGATATAAATGATTATTGAATTCCTTATAAAAGAGGGTTGGATTGAGGGGTCTCACCCCACTGGCGGCGTTGATATATGTTCGCTTAGATTTCAGATACGAAAATATGCGACCCTCCCGCCATTGTTATGTAATTGAAATGTTGTTTTTGAAGTTATTATTATTAACCGCACCGTAATTATAACTTTAAAAAAATATTTAACAAAGTCATATTTGAGCCAGTCAGTTGTTGTTTGTTTTTTATTTAGGGTGTTTATTTTTAAGATATCTTTCAAAAGATTTGTCAAATTAAGTCAACCCATGATCTTTTTCTGATGGTGTTCGTTTGTAATGTTTTTATTTGAAGTCAAATTGAAGTCATCTCGTCTCTTTTGTTTCTAGGGTGGATTTTTGTATGTATAAATATTTAAATATTTATATATAAATATTTAAACGTAAGTACAGTTACCATTAGAACAGTTATTTGAACCTGCAAAATCCAGATTCAACGGTATCTCCAAACAGGAATTAAATGGGGACGCTGTTACTATCCTGTTTGCTGTTAACTTGTGTGTCTAATACCTATTACTCACTTCGGACTCACTTAGTATTTTTGTTAATAGTCTTTTATTTACAAAATAATTTATTCACTTAATTACATTATCTATATTACATTTACTTAATTGAATTATTTATAATTATTATTAAATGAAATCATTCACTCACTGTTGACAAAATGGTTTAAAACAGACACGACGAAGTTTGAATAATGACTATATGTATTTAATATATAATTAAGAATAAAATGGCTATATTCAGAGATAAGTTGCTGTTGCCGCGACACCTTTCGCGTGGTATACAATACTACACACATTTCACGTTGGAAACATTAGTCTATAAGTGATTGAACCAGAAAAGAAAACAGAGTCCGCATTTGCCATATTTTATATATTTATTACTTTAAAAAGTACTTTATAATATTTACTGTAATGGTCGTTGTTTTATATTATAACACAAGAATTACTTAAATCTGAAATCTGTAAGTAACATTAATGTGATCTGTAAATAATTTAGTATTCTTTTTTAATTTAGCAAAAGAAAATGTTGCCGGTTACAGGTGGAAAGCAGAGAGAGTCAGTTAGTCCAACAGTCAGTCAGTCAGTCCGTCAGTCAGTCAGTCAGTCAGTCAGTCAGTCAGTCCGTCAGTCAGTCAGTCAGTCGCGTTCAGTCAAAGTAACGAACCTTTCTACTTAACAATGTTTTTTTTTTGATAATATATTAATTTATGTTATTTATAAATAGACATGCAAATGTATCAATGATTCAATAACAATAATATTTACACATTATCTTTGAAGTAATCGAAAGCGTATTACCTACTGTGCAGTTCAAGGCATTTGGATATTATTGATAAATTACAAACCGCATCTTTATCTTAATATGTAGTACACTCATTTAACCCTAGTTTAATTTTAATAAAATAGTATGGATATTTCAGGAAATGAAAAACCTGATATCTATCTAGGTATGTTAATATTATTTTAATACCTTATTATATTTACACTTTAACAACAATATTAATTTAGGTAGTTATGTACAAATATAGGTATAAAATTTATTGCAAGGATCAAAACAGAAGTTTGATAAAAACTTACAACAGATTGGATTATGAACTACTTTAAAAGTTGAGGTATCAGAGCGAGACAAAATATGATAAAAATAGAATTTGGGATTTAAATCAAATGCTGGATTCATTTCTCTTTATTTTCACCAGTTACTCAATTGTCAGTTGACGTCACTTGGTCGTTATGTTATGTGTATATGTTATGAACAGTTATTTCAGAGCGGGCTGTTATTTCGGGCACGCTCCTAAGTGGAATCATATTAAATTGAACCATCCCACCTGTATTTTGTTTTTATCGGACGTTTATCGATGGCTTCGTTACTGGTTAAATGGCGAAAACTACCCGATTAGTATGATAATGCATTGACAAACCGGTCGGAACTTGTAAACCTTCTGATACGAAATTTCGTGTCGGCTACGCACCTACGGCTCGCCTTGAACCTCTATCAAGGACACCAAAGGTTTATTATTCATCGCTATTCAGTACCGAGGCGCGTGTTCGACCTCGTTGTTACCGAAATTATTTACTACGAAGTGCAATCACTATCAATTATTAAGTACGTAAATGTTACATAAAAACAACGTCTACACGCGGTTTTACAAGATAAAATTATTTTGCAAGGCGCACGCCTTTTAAAATGTCTGATGACTTGATAGCAGGAATGCATAATATTTATTTAGAGAATAAAATTAGAGCGTAAATTTATTTGAATGCCGCGTCCCCGTCTCGTCTGAAGGTTATGCGAAGGGAAGCAGACGTATGTGTAGTGTTATAGTGACACATATCCGATGTGGCGAGACGATCGAACTGGGCGGCCTTCGGGAAACAAAACGAACACTGCAGTCTGCACTGAGCCGCGCCGACGGTCTGCAAGGATGCTGTATATAGCTGCTACGTAGGTGCGTTTGTCACGACGACGGACAAATAATTAACGAGTACACCGAATTAAAAACTTGCCTCGAAATGTCTGTCAAAATATTTTGGGGCATGCTTGTGTTAAAGAACACTTATGTTGTCCATTTTTATTAAAGCCGGCACTGAAATTACTCATTTTTATTTCCGCTCAATTCAGCTTTTTGTGATTTACTCGTAAGTTTAATAATGACTGATGGATGTTTAATATTGGATTGTGGTTGACATAATTATTTATGGCACGGTCACGACTGGTAATGGTTTTTACAAAATATTATTAATGTTGTACTGAGGTATGGATATCAGAATACTTAACAGGAAATGGCCTGAATGTTGGTATATTACAATCAATAATATATCAAATTGAACGGACCAATGCATCACAAGTGCATCTTAGTCGCAATCAATCAAGAATATGAACTGAATGAACTGGCCTCGATAAATACGGAAGAGTTGTAAAGCTCATTACAATTATTAAATTTACATCAAAATCATAGACAATCTATTTATTTAAATGCATTTTAAACAATGTTTTAAAACTATTTTAAACTAATAATGTATATAGAAAGTATATATTTTAATTTTACATTACATACATTTTTAATTACCGTGTATTATTCAAAACATGCTCTTTTTTTTGGATAATATTTAAACACATTAAAATTCCTTAGAGTGATTCACATTACTTATTTATAAACAAAGTAAGTAAGAAATAATTGATTTTGTAATTAGCTTTTATCTTCAGTCGTAATTGTCTCTGGGAAGGTTAAACCTTTAAAACACATAAATTATTAACTAATAATGTAGAGTCGTCGCTATCGTGAATTTTTACCATTCTTAACTTTAATTAAAACTAGCTTAAAACCTCACATCACAAATTTTATTTTAATGTTCGAGTTAGGTCTTATATTTAAGATTGAATGACACGTTGCTTACATTGTTTATTCAGAAACTTCAACTGACATAAAATGAAAAATAAAATCTAATCTAATAGGTATATATTTTTAAATCTTCATTCAAGGAGCATTGATCATACTGAATGAAATACTTCGCTCCATGGAACAAACTCTTAATATTTAATTTACAATAAAATATTTAACTTAAAAAGATAATAATATATACTTGCTTGTACAACAAATATCCACATCATTAATATTATCGGGAAATAAAACAAATATCTGATTAAATAAGAACAAACAGCAACAACTCAATCTAAGAGAACATTAGACACATCTAGCGATTGTAGATCACTGTTTCGGGACATGTAACATCTATATATATTTAATATTATGATTGTAATATTTTATTATAAACTTCGTTGTCGGTAAAAGAAATACCAAAAGTATTTATAATACGTATTAGTTTTTTACAGTATGGTAAATAATTAATTAAGCTACATAAATATGTATTTTTTGAAAAATCTTGTTACCAAAAGATCCATTCACGTATGTTTATTTTTATGCCTTATTTTGGGCTGTCGGTCTGGAATGCTGGACTTAGTTGTAGGTAACCAGTTTTGGACTGAGTTTTATTATAATTCGTTATCTACAGAATACAAACAAGAAGCGCCCAATTTTACGAGGTTTTTGACCTAGGCATCTCCGGCTCAGGCTATTTAGATAAAAATATTAGTGATATTTGAAGAAACAGCTATTCGTAGCGATAACCCGATTCACCTTACGTAAGCTTTAAATTTAGACGGTTTATAGAAACATCTAGAAACTATTACCCATGAAACATTTAGTACCTACCTTCATTTGGTTTGTGTTTCAACGTGCCAGTTAAGGCTATTAATAGGTATTAGCCGTTTTTCTCAACTAACTGTCCACACCCTTTTTCACATTGCGCCTTTTTAATATACAGTTACTGTAAATATTGGGTGCGGTGTTTGCACCACTCGTTACACATGTAAATATTGTAAAGGATTATTTTTTATTTAAATAAATATTGAAAATTATTATTTAATTTATGTTGTCACGGTCGTTGACTCTTTCCAAACATAATAATAATATCTTCAACATAATGACGACATTCAGATGAGATAATTAGAGATTTTTGGGTTCATTGACATTTATTGTGTTTGAAAAGATTTGACGTTAATGAGATCAATGCGCATGCGTGTCTTTCGAGGGCTTGTGTTGATTACGTTCAATGATATGTAATTGTCGTAATCATCGACACCATATGATCAATCGATCTCCAATGGACCTTCGATAATAAACTAGGCACTTGATATACTAGACTAACTTGTAACAGTGTATTATAACAATGTTGCATGACTTATTAGCAATAACAACGCAAATGTCATGACGCCAATTGCTTTCGTTAAATAACAATACAACATTTTAAAATATCAATTATTATTTGCTTAGTTTGGGGCTAGAATACGTTGGAAAAGTGGGGATATTATTATTTATTTAGTTGGAGATAATTTGAATGTCTTATTCGTGGTTACGATAATATTATATTTTTAAATGTTGATTTAAATTCGAAAATAGCTGATACTAACCTTACATCTAAATACTAAATATTGAATTCATATAACTATAAGTAACTTAAACTTAAACTTTATTGCAATTATTCTTTCATATTTTTAAAGGGATTTTAATAAATATGTCCATATTTTATCGTTTATAACATTACAAATCATCTGAACATATCATAAACGTCACTTGGTATGTCAATTTTTTTTTTAATTTTTGGTGTACGTGATCAATCCGGTGTACCATTTTCGGCGTATGTCATATTTAAATAAGCATTGTTGATGTTTCCTGTTTAAGGCCGTTGAAGGGTTCCTATTGACCTTGCGAGGGCAGTATTCTCGTTTCGTGATTGTTATCTGACCTTCGCGAATCGTAGCCCCATTTTGGGGAAAGGGAATAAAACTAAAGGGACTGCGGTACTGACAAAAAATTAAGTTAAAGGATTGTGAATAATGATAATTGTAAACTCAATTTTTCACGTAAATATTTGTGATACGTACCTATTTGCTCTGTCATACTTCTGATTAGTAGTACAATTTTTATTAATAATTACGTGAAATAATACTCGATAAAGTAGGACAAATTAAGTGTTGGTCCGCTTTGTGAAGTGGGTATAGATAGAGTACATAATCGGGTTATATATTGATATATCAAATTTAAAGCTCTAGGGACCTTGGATTTTAACATTAATAAATTATAATATACATATATATAGAGTGCTTTATATTTAGTTAAGAGAGTTGGTGAATACGTAAGGTTTTATACACAGACATTGTCTGTATTGAACTGTCTGAATGTCTGTCTTAAGCGTTACTATTGATCCCGTTGCCAGGAAGAAAAGTACAGCTAAACTAAGTAGAACCTCTTCCTTTATAAAGCAAACATGTACTTAAAAATAAAAAAAGTATAGTTTTATGAGTTATATAAACCTGCCTAAAAAGGTTTTATAAACGTTTCCAATAGAATTATCATGTGTAAAAAACTGTAATTCAAATTCAAAATATCTTTATTCGTGTATGCATTTACATGCGCTTTTGAATCTTCAACATTAAAATGGTCAGTAGATATATTCAGTCCGTAAGTAAGCTACAACCAGCTCCGAATGCTGTTTTGTTAAGAAGAGCTGGCCAGAAACTCAAGTTTCTCTTTAAAATAAAATTTAACAATGTTTGACTTATACATTATAACATCAACCCTGTTAATGAGTCAAGAACCCAATATAAATACAAAAGAATCATATTTTATTGAGACGTCAGTTTAAGTACTAATTACACTTATCCCGAGGTTCGTTATAAGGACAATTGTATATTTCTTATCTCATCACTTTGATACTTGCCTTGTATTTCTTTGTGCTTGTTGTCCTTCACTCGTGACTATTAAAATCATAAAATGGTAATCGATTTCCTTTATTTTGTAAATAAAACTTGTTTTACAGAATGTAATTACAATTAATATTTTTTTTATTATTTTATTTTCGTGTTAGATATGGCTCAGTAACTGTACTGCAGAAAAGGTTTAAACTGGTGTCTTATATATACAGGGTTATTTATAATTGATTGGACCCCTAATAGATGTCACCACCGTCCTGATAAAAGACGATCACATATGGAATGCTTAATTCACCGAGACGGACAGCGATACGGTAGCTCAGTTGGTAGAGTGACGGGACGGTTTCCCAGTAGTCGCTGGTTCGAATCCCTACTCGTATCGGTTTATTTTTCATTCTATATTTATATAAAATTATCTGTTTGTATGTTCGCGCATCACGCAAAAGCTATTCGATGGATTTCAATGAAATTTAATTTGGTTACATGGTTATGTTATAGTCATTTTTCACTTTCGAAATAATTATATTGCCTAGGATATAAATTAGATTTATTATTATTTTTATCTGGGCAGACGAAATTTCTGGCAATAACTATATTCTTAATAAATTTGTTGAATTTAAATATTTAAAACACTTTAGGTAATTAAGCCATAGCTAGAAATTTTATAAAAATATCTTGATCAACAATATCAATAGAATTTATTATTCACAAAATCTAAAAACCGTCCATCAGACATAGATTATTTCAAAGAAAACAATTTAGAACCCACATCGAATTTCTAGACAGCAAATTGGACAATTCACGAATATAATGAGTCGAACATAACACACGAACACGAACGAACGAACAGCTAACGAAGTTTTCACAGACTGTTCAATATTCACGCTGTCATAGAATCAATCGTCTTCTAATTTGATATTTATGAATATATATGTATTGAAAATAGGTATTATTAAATATGTTAAACTAATTTGATAATACGATTGTATAATGTGTAGATCTTAGTTTATGGTAGGTAATTATTTTTCTGAATTCTTGTTATTTTAACGATTATAATACTAATTGGAGTTAATTAACGTTTATTTATTAGGTATAGATATTTAATATGTATAATATAATATTACGTAAATATTATATAAGATTGAAATACTTTAATAATCATGAAATTTCAGCCTGAAAGGGGACGAAAACATTGTGTAGGTACCTATACACTGTAGGATGCATGCATGTCCTTGTTAAGATTTTGTGAACTGTTTAATTCAGGTTTATCTGTGAATTTGGGTGCAAATTTTATAATTTTTAAGGAACGACTTGTTGTATTTATTAAGCCTTTGGATTAGTTTATAATTAAGAATTTATGAAATACAGGTACCTTTTTTTATATGAATGAAAAAGCCTAGCGGACAAAGAGTATTCACAAAAAGCGCAATAAACGAATTGAAATAATGTAACATTACATAATAATTAAATAATTCAAGAAATAAAACAATAAAATAAAACAAGGTATTCAAAACGTTCTGTGATGTGAGTGACCTTTTCAATCACGAGTTTAGATAAAAAATAATTTTGGTTGTTATTAAAAAAACAAGGCTACTATCGTGAAGTTTATACACCTATTTATGACGTCTGAATGGGCTTTTTTTTAATAGTATATTTATAGATTTCCGGTTAAAGATTAAATGTTTATTGCAGATTTATTAAAAAAAAACAATAAAATTTTATCTATTAGTAAATTAATACAATATTCTTATATCCTGGAATTAGATATATTAAAAAAAGTTAGTAGGATGAATTGCTCTTACAAATAATTTCTAAACCACATTTCCGCTTGTCAAACTGCAAATGAAATGTCATTAAGAAAAACGGTACCTGATTCCCGTTAGCGAGGTGTTTGATAAATGAAAATGATATGCTGTAAACACGGTCCATCATCATTTACCGCTAAACGCCAATTTGTCCGGAATAAGAAAAAAAGATCCCGCAATGATTATAATAAACGCTAAAGGCGCTTGCGCGGTCGCTGCAGCGGGCATTACGTTACGTAAGCAGTTACGCAAAACCAATGTCAAGATCGCTGCGTCAACAATCCACCACCAAGATCGGGGTCAATGACCGCGATAGCAAACATTGTTAACCAACGTTAACGTTCACATTCATTGTAAAAAAAGAAGTACTTCATTCATAAGCGCTGATTTCACCTGTCGCTCAAAATAATTAAACTCATAGTAGGTATGTTAGTGCTCGAATAAGAATAGGATTAATTATTGGGTTTGTTTGAAATTGTATTGTTAAAGCTTAACAACTTTTTTTTCATACGTAACGAAATTAATACCTTCTATTAATATAATATAGGCTCTATTAGTCATTATTACATAATCCATGGATTTAGTGAAATATATTTTAATATACCTATACTAAGAAATATATTGTTAATGAATAATATCATATTATTATTCACTTATTGAAAATAAAGTTAGCTACACAAAAAGACACAAATTAATAATTTTACGTATACAAATCAATTTTATAATACCTACCTATATTTTTTTGTTATTAGAGCGCACCACCACCACTAGTAGACTGGTCAGGTGTACCAACATTAATTCTGGCGTTGGTAGCATTGGTAATGGCGGTGACAGCTCTCCTCACAAAGTCGGTTGATGGTAAGAGACCAGCTCGCTTACCAGGACCTCCAGCATTACCCTTCCTTGGAACCAGATGGTTATTCTGGAGCCGATATAAGATGAACAAGCTACATGAGGCGTATGAAGGTGAGACATTGCGAATATTATTTTTCATACCATTTTTTTTTTGTTCTTAAAAATATACGACAAAATAAAATGAATGTCATCTTTCTTTCATTTTCTTTCTTTGTCTCAAAAAAACAAAATGTAATAAATATTATTTTTGTATGTTAAATAAAAGATATTACGCCCAAATAATTATATGAAATGAGATGAATATTTTTGCGTTCCATTTATTTTGCTTTTATTTTGAGTCCTAAATAAATTGTAGTGTGCACTTTTTTAAAAGCCGAGAGGTACTGTGATTTGGATTGCAGTCAATATTTTTCAATATTTATTTGTTTCTTTTATTCTGCCTTTAATGTTCTTTTAACTATAATATTGTCTCCGTGTTATATAAATGTGTGAGACGTCCAAACAAAGATATTGTTTTCATTCGATTTTTGATATTTTAAGACAACAATATGCATACATTGTCTTTTCAAATTCTGATTGTAATTTGAATTTCTTGGTACTGCTTACTTTTTAATTTATCTGTTTAGTCAAGATTTTTTCGTATTTATTTGTTTTGTTAAGGTAGTAAAGAACTTATTTAGCATTTTTTAGAGATCTTTTGGAAAGTAGTTATAGATATATACAGTAGTTATATCGATATTCTTCATTTCTTTCACACATACCTTTTACCTTATTAAAAGGTATGTTTGATACCTTTTACCTTTGTAAAAGGTATGTTTGAAAGGTTTCAAACATTTAGATATGTTTGACATTTTTTATAAATTTTTCGTTTCTGACATTAATTATTTTAGAAATTAATAGGTATATCATTAAAGTAAATTAGAAAAATAAACGTCTTTCTGTTTACAAATAATGTTTTAAAACTACATTTATAATTAAACTATATATTATTATACAAAATATTTTAAGTTATACAACGTAATAATTACCAATTATGTTATATAATAGTTTACCATAATTGGTATTTATATACATAGGCTAATGACACTCTCTTCAGTCTAAACTAATTCTAAAACTGTTATTAAAGGCTAACATCACCCTGTAAACTAATTCTAAAACTGTCATTAAAGGCTAACGACACCCTCGCCATCACAATGAGATATTTGCACGCAGATATGTTCAGGCGATACGGGCCGGTGTTCGCGGAGACGATGCCGGGAGGCGCGCTAGTGGTGTCCATCGCGGATCGGTCAGCACTGGAGGCTATTCTACGCACCCCGGCCAAAAGACCCTACAGACCCCCCACTGAGATCGTTCAAGTATACAGACGAAGTAGACCAGACCGCTATGCATCCACTGGAATTGTTAATGAGTAAGAACTTTTGATTGATTTGAATGATTTAACCAAATATTTAATAAACATTTTTTTTTATGGTAAAGTTCCAATTACAATCTTATTTGTATATCCTCAGAATTGTGCATATATTATTGATTTCCCGTATCGTTAAGCTTTATTTTCGTCAAACAATGCTAAGATCAAGCACAAAATCAATTACACTTTCCGCAACATTAAGAAAATATTATAATCAACGACATAGGATCTATAAGACTCAGAGGCTAATTGACAATTAAGTTACCGCAACTGCCTCCAGCGATTTATATTATATAAAAAAAACTATATATATTTTAGTAGCGTCTTAATTAAGAGCAATAAAGATAATAGACGTCCTAATTTATGTAACCTGTCACAGAGTATCATATTAACGAGGTTATGTGCACAGTGCAAATTAATAAACTAGTTCTTGCATAGAGTTGATAAAAAGTGCACTGTCTGGAGTTCCGTGAGAGGTGAAAGCTTGTCTCTGGCACAGGTCGTCTAAAAACATGTCTAAGAAATAAATTAGCAATAACCAACTCGCCCATTATTAATATTATATATATATTTAATTGGAAGTTTTAATAAAAAACGTCTAAATTATTTGATGTATTCTATTATTTATGATCAATAATTAAGGTATATAAAATGTATTCAACGTAATAACTTAAAGAAAACGGTTACTAAATATTATAATAAGAATTAAACGAGTTACGAACTAATTAACCGTTTAGTGACTTGAAAACATAAATCGTACCTCGCTTTAATCGGCATTGAAGAACAGGAAACCAATCTCAATCTTTAATCAATTAAAATCTTGATAATAATGATGACAACGTATTAATCTTAACTTATATTATATGAGATTGTGAGTTTGTTTGTTACGCTTTCCGATTAACAAGAATTGTTTACACACGTCTTGGTTATAGATAAGGACATAGACTGTAATTCATTTTTAAAGAAGTATTCTTATAAAGTGAAAGAAAGATATTTTTTAGATGTCCGACATAACAAGGCTGTTAAGACGCAAGCAAAGTCGCTGTAAAAACTAGTATTAAGTAAAGATAAATTCTAAATATTAAAACGTCGTGTCCTTATATTTGAGTACAATTTTAACTCTCTGGTCACGTAACGTAAGAGCTGCGCAATTGTTACCAAAAAGTAGTTTTTATCTAGCAAGTGCTTCCTGTTGTAATGCTTTGTAATATGCAAAAATAGACTATTGTTAGAGGATTTTCCTTTACTTGTACGAATAAAAAATTATCTGGGTTTTATCTTCGAATAAAATAAAATCTGAACCGAATATTAACATGATGTACCTATATCATTTTGTTTCTCAGATGATATTTCGCATTCAACTAAACAAATGACTAAAACAATGGTAATCAAAATTTTGTTATTCACAGACAAGGTGAAAAGTGGCATCATCTTCGTCGCCACCTGACCTCAGAGCTGACGAGTCCACACACCATCCAGGGCTTCACTCCAGAACTGAACAACATCTGCGATGACTTTATTGTTCTTCTCCGGAACTGCAGGCGACCTGATGGTTCTGTACTTGGCTTCGATCAGCTCACAAATCGCGTGGGATTGGAATGTAAGTGATAAATTGTAATTAACTGGGAAATTAATAAACAATCCGAGATTTAAAGCTGCCTTATATGGCTTCCTTCCTTTCTTCATAAGTCGATTATAATAATAACTCAAGAAACTTGGAGAAATTTTAATGTTAATTTCTAAAATTTGGATGTGTTTTATAATTTGTTTAATTTATTCCGATATAAAAATAACATAGCCGATTAAGGAATTTAATTGAGTGTTATTGTCACGTTTTTAAATGAAAAGCTTAATGTATTGAAATATTTGCTGATTAAATTAAAACGAAAGAAATCTGTATAAATGGTGTGAATTTATAGTTGTGAATATATATATAAAAAAAATCTAATATTTTAAACATATGTAAATATGTATATAGAATATAGAAATGATATTTATAAAATATATATCATATTAAATCTTGATTAGATTATGAATAATTTTAGACATTTTATCTTTCTTAATTAACTGCCATCTTACGGGAATAGTATTTTATATCGATATACAAAATAACAACCCCACTTTTTTGTACATCTAACAACGTGTGCGCAAAATTTAATGATCATTAGTTGAATAATTAAAATATGAATGTGTCATAAAGAATCAAACTTACATTTACCTATTATAATACTAACTTTTCTACTTTTCGATAGTGTTTTTAAGTAACCGGCGTTTTGCTGTGTTGAAAGATATATTATCGGTCAATCGAAACGTTATAATTATATCCCTTGGGAACAGTACATCCTTTTTACATACATGCATACCCTATATCATTTTCTGTGCCCACAATAAGTGTGTAAAAAATATCAAGATCATTAATTCAATAGATAAAGAATAAACAACAAACAAACAAACAGTCACATATAATAAATGTGAGGATGTTACCAAATTGACAACTCCAAGTGAATTATGTAGTCAGTACACACTCTATATCACACACGTGTTCGCGGAACGGATAAGCCAAAAAAATCTTCATATATATATATATATATGTACCGGATGCGCCGCGGGTCTCGATAAGATGGTCAAATAAACACTCAAATGTATAAAGCCTAATATTATTGAACTTATTGACTTTTACTATCTTAATTGTCTAAGCGTGTAATAACTTGTTACTTCTATTTATATTGTTTAATCTTAATCACGTTATTTGGCATGGTTTTTGATCTGTGACCTCAGCTGTCATTATTTATCAAAGAATTTTGACGTAATTTGCAATACAGACATATTTCGTTCATAAAATAAATTCTGTTTTCTTTGTAGAGCCTTTTATAAGTATATTTATGTATGTGTATGAAATAGTAATCATCATTATATATCTCTACATTTCAGTTCCCTTGATCTCTATAATTTGCAATTACCTAATCGAAGTTATGTTTCTATAATAAAATCTGAAACTAATTATTTGATTTTATTTATGTAATTTAGCTGATTGTACTACCTTTGATAAATATTTGTATATTATTTCTTAAATGAGTTTAATCAAGATATAATAAGAAAAGTCTTGTCTAAAAATGTTTTACATAATAATAAAAGCTATCAAAATATCTAATGATTTTAAGTAAATATGAAAACTAATGTAAATTATTTTCATGATATTTCTTAATTTAATTTAAAAAAACATATAATATTTTATTTATAAAAGTAAATTTTGGCTTGAAACTTTATTTCATACATATAATATTATAGGTATGTTGCTTCCTCTTGTAGATCATTAGCTTCGTATAAAAGAAGTTTGGTCTTCGGACATAACTCGCATGCAACACTTGACACCAAAAATAGCAAGTAAAAGTTCCCACCAATCAGATGGGATCTCTGACTTACTAACGGCCTTTTCACAAAGTGATATTAGGCCCCAACTTGAACTTCAAGTTAAAAAAAAAATAGTTGGTAAAATTGATAATGTAATGATAACTGCTTAAGTCTTTAAATGCCAAAAAATCCAAAAATATAAAGCAAAGAAATGTATATTTATCACTACATAATTGTAGGTAGAGTGTTCTATATAGATATCTTCCAACATATAACATATCATATTTTTTAATTTCTACACACAGACAAATCTAAATATTACCTATATTAATATTCTTTAACCCCGAATCAATCTGAATTCAAAGACAATTCGTACTAAAAAAGATAGTAATCTAATGTTTCTTTAATAAAAACGCAAATAATAAAACTAGCAAAAAGAGGTGTTATTAAACGATTGCTATATTAAGTCAACTATCAAGGCCAAGGCCGTTTTTTAATAAAACTTTTTGTTTCCCACAAAGTACACAAATCAACATAAAAAGTAAGCTGACTCAATGATCGTTTAGGCTGGATGTTTTTATATGAGTCGTGCTCATCACATCTCAGATATCTTCACGATGTTCTATGACGAAAGTTATTGTATATACAGATTATACAGTGCCTGTAAAAAAACAGGGGGCACTCAAAAGTACAATATTATTTAAACATATATAAAAAAAGATTCAGTCATCTCTGTCATCTTAAGTTAATACGAACCATTCAAAACCTTAAAACCTCATTTGTACAAAAAACGTTAAAAGGCATAATAAACAACAATTTACTACGCAATAAATCCATAAAAATCTAAACGATATGTATTAACTTTTTGCGAATATGATTTCGAGTAGGTTGTATTGCATCATCGAACTTTAGAAACCGAGTAGGTACTGATAAGTTGACGGTTTTGAATGAAATATAGTTCCATAAAGATAATGCAATCTGGGTCATGATAATAATAATAATATTACGCACTGCATGCACAAGATTGCACATTAGAAATACATTACGAGGTATCACATAACTAGAGCGTTTGATAGTTTGATGCGGATGCCTTGAGTGTTGACGCGTTTCAGATTGCACTTTGTCTTGGGTTTTATATATAGCGAGCTATTACCCGCGACTTTGTCTGCGTGTGTGATATACATCTATTATGATCAGATATTGTTCCTTATTTAATTGTTTTGTTTTGAAACAACAGACATATAGTAAGATATACAAAAATAAAAAAAAAATGTTTATGTATTTATTTAAGTACCGTATATTCTTTCATGTGCATTTACCTTTCAATTACAAACATTCTTTTTTTTTTTTTTTTTTTTTTTTTATACGATCTAGGGCAATGCTTGACTACATTCCACCTGATGGTAAGTGGAATGTAGTCTTAGATGGTAAGGCGCATTGCCCTAGCAACCTATTCACTCTTCTCTTGAAGACACCCACATTATATTTGGCCGGAAATACCGACGCAGGCAAATTGTTCCAGTCCTTCGCTGTACGCACTAAAAATGAGGAAGCAAAGCGCTTCGTTCGGACAGGTGGAATGTCCACAACAAAAGGATGGATACCTGCCGTGCGTCGGGACGTCCGGTGATGGAAGGGGGACGGGGGAACTAAGTCGTGTAGTTCCTGCGCACACTCACCAAAATGTATCCTATAGAATACTGAGAGGCTAGCAATTTTACGCCTGTGTTCAAGGCTTTGGAGTTCGGCTTCGACCAATTCGGGATCGCCGATAAGCCTCTTTGCTCGCCTCTCAATTGAGTCCAGAACCGTAAGATGAGACTTTGCGGCACCAGCAAATATGTGACCACAGTACTCTACACACGACCGGATCTGTGCTTTGTATAGATCAAGAAGCTGTCCCGGTGTAAAGTACTGCCGAACCTTCGCAAGAACGGCAAGCTTTGCTGCTGCTGCTCTTGCTCTGGACTCAATGAACCGACCAAAGTTGAGGTTCGAGGAAATCTCTAAGCCTAACAACTGAAGCCGGTCACTGTATTCCGAGGATACATTCTGGAAAGTAGGAGCCAAGGTGAAAGGGCTCTTTTTGGCGGTGAACAGACACGTCTGCGTTTTGGTGGCGTTGAACTTGACAAGATTGGCATTGCTCCATGCGGAGACTGCCTGAAGTTTGTCATTCAAACGTTGCACCATGGCTTCTCTTTCAGACTGTACTTGATCTCGACTAGCCCGAGTACTCGGCAGATATCTTTCTACAACTGTGCTGTCGTCTGCATACCCATAGATACCGGGCTTCAACAGATCATTAATGTGCAGCAAAAAAAGAGTTGCAGAAAGAACGGACCCCTGAGGCACTCCGGCATTTATTTTCAAGGGTTCCGAGGAACACCCGTCAACAACTACTCGGAGAGATCTCTGGCTCAAAAAGTCCGTTACCCAGCCGATCAGACCAGGAGATATACCGAACGCTGAAAGCTTGCTTATAAGGCTCGCATGCCAGACCCTGTCAAATGCCCTCGAGACGTCCAGAGAGACGGCGACCGCTTCTCCGTTCTTCTCGATGGCCTCGCCTAAAATGTGTGTAGCATACACTAGGAGGTCCCCAGTAGACCTATTACGGCGCAACCCGTATTGTCGGTCACTGAGGAGATCGTTACCTTCTAGGTATACTAGTAGGCGCGAGTTCAATACACGCTCCATAATCTTGCAGAGTATGGAGGTGATTGAAATCGGTCTGTAATTGACAGGGTCGGCACGGCTGCCTTTTTTGGGCACGGGTTGCACATTAGCAAGCTTCCAGGATTTCGGCACTATTCCAGTCATGAAAGAGAGGCGATACAGACGTGTCAGTATAGGAGACAACTCAGCTGCGCATGTCTTGAGCAGAATGGCTGGTATACCATCAGGACCACTGGCTTTATTCACATCTAAACGACACAATGTTCTCCATACCTCTTTGTTAGTGATGCGGATTTCAGGCATCGAAATACCGCAGTGAGGAAGATGTGCTGGAGAAGCATTGCCAGTGTCTAAATGCGAATTCTCAGCAAACAGAGAAGCAAATACATTCGCTTTCTCTGTTGCAGTGTGGGCCAGGGATCCATCAGGCTTCAGCAGAGCAGGCAGTGAGGGTTGGCAGAAATTCGACTCGATCGCTTTCGCAAGAGACCAGAAAGCTCGACTGCCAGTTGGTCTGGCAGAGAGCTTTTCGCCATTCTTAGCGATTCGATCGAGACGAGCCTTCCGCAATGCCTTTTTGTAGGACTTGGCAGCTTGGTTAAAGGCTCTCTTCTTTATACTTACATCCGGAGTTTTGCGGCTTCGAGCATCAGCCCAAATAAGGTATGCCGAATGTTTTCGGTCATGTGCATGACGACATTCGGCATTAAACCATGGGCGAGCTTTGCCACCGATGGGTACGTCAGCAAAAGGAATAAAATACTCCATTGCCTGATGCACCACATCAGTTATAGCATCCGCGCAACTCGACGGATCCAAAGAAGAGAAGCAGACCTGCCGCCAAGGATAAGACGCAAAAAAGTGCCGCATCTCATCCCAATCTGCTGACTTGTATTTCCATACTCGCCTAACACCATGTGGTTCGAAAGCTGGTGGGGAATATGTAAATACAGATTTCACCAGACAGTGATCGGAGGTTCCCAAGGGGGACGTGACCTCTACACGATACCTGTCCGGATCAGTTGTCAGCAGAAGGTCCAGGCAATTGGCTGTATGGCCTACCACATCTGGTACCCTTGTCGCTTGCCTCACCAGCTGAAAGAGGTCCAAGGACAACGCAAAGTTCCGCGCTTCTCTTCCAGCATGGTCGGTCTTCTGGTACGGGAACAGCCAGTCCTGATGACAGGCATTAAAGTCCCCCAGAAAGACGAGCTGCGCCGAAGGGTACTGATGCAGAGCCATATCTGCAGCCTCACTGAGATACTCAAATAAACGAGTTGTCTCCTGGTCACCGCTGTGCGAACGGTAGACACAGGAATACAGGATTTTTTCGTTTCCTGTGTCCACTAAAACCCATAGGGAAGAAAAAGTGGGGTCTTCAAGGTGACGGAGACGCTGAATACAGAGGTCGTTCCGCGCGTACACACTGACTCCGGCCCGTGAGCGAAAGTTGTGCTCTAACGAGTAACCGGGATAATCCAAGTATGCAGCGCTCAAAGGACATTGTATCTGCGTCTCCGTCAAAAAGAGCAAGTGCGGCTGCTCTGTCTCCAGGTGGTGGTGGACAGCTAAAAGATTTGAGTGCAAACCCCTTATATTAGTGAGGTGCACTTTATATGAGGAGGAGTGCAACCGCTGCTTTAACTTATTCTCTTTTTTAAACTTTTTCATAAAAAAATAAATATAAAAGTGAATAGGGATGGGAAATGGCAGTTGAACGAGGCGGTACATATCGAACCCGACGTCGAAATTGGTGATGTCTTGCCACTGGGAGACTAGTCTGGAGACTGCGGGGACGCCCGAACCCCCCCAGGGATCGCTATCGGGCCTCCTCGACTGGTCGCCAACCAGCACGATGGAGCCACCCTGGGATTTTTCGCAGCTGGCGGGGCAGCCTTTCGTGGGTGGCTAACCCACTAATTGGGCCCCCAACTATCTGCGGGCGGCCAGCGGAAAGCCGTCGCTTCGGATCCCGCTACCCTCCTCGACTAGACACCCGACAAAACAAACACCAACCCGACGTCAAACCGGTTCGCCAACGCACCGCAACTGTTCAGACCCATTTCCCATAAACGGCTTCATCGAGCAACGTGCCGGAACACGACTAGGTCGCTTTGCGGCACGACTCTGCCCGATGGGTGGTAACTTTGCCGGCGACCGGATGTTATGGTCTACCACCAAGACATTCGATTAAATTTTATTTATATGTATGTGTGTATGGAAGCGCAACTCGTTTGAGGTCATTTTATGGTTATTTATGTTTATTTAGGTCCTAAATAAGTCACGATCTTTGTGAGAACTCTGATTTAGGTGACAGGGACTTGTGGAAAAAAATTAAGTCTGATTTATTTATAGGTTTTTATTTAGTTATCATCTTGAGATGCAAATTGTTTCGAGACATCTTAATACCTTTAAGCGTGACATACTTATCATATTGAAATTAAAAATAGTCAATTACTATATTATTTAGTTAAGTATTTGTTTCATTAGGAGATTTTATAATAAATATTTTATATCAAACTACTATCAAAAGTAATTAATAAAAGTAAACAAAGTTTACCAAATAAAGGGACAGCAGACTGCTGATAATAACTTACGAAATATACTATTAAGAGGGAAGAATTTATATCCATTAATTTATATATTACCTTGGGCTGTTTGTTTTTAAACCTCGATGTTGTTGAATTAATTAAAAAAGTAGTTTTATGGCCCGGGTTGCATCGATTTCAAAAGCCTAACTGTGAGGTATTTCTGTCTATGGATCTAAAAAAATTCAAAAGTATATTTGACATGTACACAAAAAGTTTCGTCTATTTAAAGTAAACATTTAGTTTAATGGTCGTGTTTGTCGATTTTATTTAAACAATAGTATAACTTTTAAGAATGTTTACCTACATAAGAATTTGTTATATCAAATAATTTGTATTATTATGTCAAAATAGTATGACGTCTAAGTTTAGTAGTTTATTTAACTTAAATTATTGCTCGTTAAATTTTAGGAGTTAGAATTGAAAAAGACTAGTATTTTTATCACCAATTTTCGTTTAATTATATCTATTCGTTTACGTTTTCTTCTAGACCGATCTTTTTGCTTTTCTGTCTCTTAGATAGAATCAGTATTGTTACTAAAATTATGTATAATTGCTATGATTCTATGTAAAGTATAAGGATTGTTTATTATTTTTTTTATTTTTATTTGATAAATAGCGGTTTGTACATATCTCTATGACTGACAATTGATGCCATGTTACGACTTCTATGTTAAAATCTTCAAGTAATCGTATCATATCAACAATATCTAAATCTAATAGTTTTATCCAGAACCATCAGTGAAGTGTTCTACATTATTCGTTATAATAAAGAGGCCTACAAATAAGTTTCCGCCGTTTTATAAAAGGTAGCGCCACTAGTTAATTATGGTCGAAACTGATGACGTATTTGGCGTTATAGTTACGCCGGAAATCTGTGAACAAGATAACCTCAAAGTATAAGGGATTCTTTATTACTGTAATATATTCCTTTGTATGCGTCATTTGTTGTAACTTTTGATTTATTTCTTTAATTTGAAAAAATCTGCATCTGAGGCCCATCGATTGCTTGTAGAAGCATATGGTGAGCCAAGAGGCTGCCTTAAGTGTCGTGAGTGGTATCAAAAGTTTAAAAATGGTGAATTTGACATAGAAGACAAAGACCGTAGCGGAAGGCCAAAAGTGTATGAAGACGCGAAATTGGAGGCATTATTGGATCAAGTTTCGTGCCAAACTCAAGAAGAACTTTCACTTACATTAGGAGTGCCTCCGTAAGCAATTGCACATCCGTTAAAATCATTGGGATGATTCAAAAACAAGGTAATTGGGTTCCATATGAACTGACGCCGAGAAACATTGAAAGCCGATTTGAAAGGAGAAAATCATGGGAACCACTTGGCCATTCTACAACTTCTAAAGCTAAGCAAAATATTCATGGGATAAAACCCTTGTTGTGTATTTGGTGGGATCAGCTTGGTATTGTATACTATGAGTTGCTTAAACCGAACGAAACTACCTCTGTAGAAGTAGTTGAGTTAATGAGATTGTGTTGAACACTCAAAGAAAAGCGCCCTCATTACTACTCCAGACACGACAAATTTATCCTATTGCATGATAATGCTCGTCCGCATGTTGCGGCACCGGTATAAACCTATTTGGAAACACTTTTTATTTATTTATTTTATTTATTTATTTTTATTTATTTATATCTTTTCCACTTCATCAGAATCATAATCAGTGATCACTTGTGTACGTCAACATGGAAGTGTCAGGAGGGCCTATTACGATACTAGATTTATCGTAATAAGCCCTTCTGAGGAAGCACTTTCCATCTTAATGTTAAAGCTATGAGGGTTCCAAACGCGTCCTGGTCTGAGAAGAACCACACAACAAACTCAGCCGGATATATTTTTTGTTATTGTGATCACTGTTTCACAAACGTCAAACTTAAATGCAAATTTGGAACAACTAGAACCGTCGCAATCAATAGGAAAAGAAGCCTAATGATTTCAGGCAACGAAAATTAAATAATAATAACAGAAAAAACATATATATATAAATCTTCGGCCTGCCACACAACCAGTCACCGCAAGCAGCACCCGTTCACGAGCATAACACAAGAGCTTAATTGGGAAGTTCTACCAGACCCGCCCTATTAACCGGATGTTGCTCCATCTGATTACCATCTATATCGTTCAATGGCACATGGTCTTTCTGAGCAACACTTCACATCGTATGAAAAGACCAAAAATTGGGTCGATTCATGGATAGCCTTAACAGATGAAGAATTCATCCGACGAGGCATGCGTATGCTGCGTATAAAGATGGGAAAAGGTGGTCGAAAGCGATGGACAATACTTTAAATTCAATTCAAAAATTTCAATAAAAAACGGTGGAAACTTATTTGTGGCCTACAAATTACTTAAAAAATGTAGTAGGTATCTTGAGATGAAAAATTTGTGTAGACAATAACAAGACTACTGTGATAATATTTTTATGTGGTTCATCATTTTATTACTTCCATTTTTTATTTCATTTTTTGTGCTATGACATAAATATCTAACTTATATTTTATTAGGGGAAAACCGTTAAATATACATGTCACCAAAAACTACTAAATGGCGTTGAGGAAAACAATATAGTTATTTGAGTGTGTGTGTATTGCATAAACCAGCATTTATGTTGCCAGCAAATAATAAATTCCTTTGATAACACTGCAATTATCAAGATATTTCATTTACACATTATAATTAGTGTCATGGTAATGAATCTCATTTAGGTTAAATAACGAATAAAAATTATCGATAGCTAAACAGTTGAAATATTTCAACAGAAATATTTCTGTTGCCGCTCTAACAATAAATATTAAAAGCAAAATAAAATGCATATCTAAGGGGGGCTCCCATACTCTTTGCAGTTTCTATGTATATAAAGGTCGCAACTCTTCGTGCGCGAGTCCGACACCCACTTGGTCGGATTTTAAAACCAGCCTACCTAAATACATAACATTTTCCTTGTATATAAAGTAGTTTTAATAAATATTCCTATAGGGGTTTTATGTTAAGTGCATCTTAATAAAAGCTTATTAAGTATAATGTTAAAATCATTTAAACAAATAAAAATATATTATACGTATTTTATATAATTTAAGAAAGTTATTGTTACATTTTTTTTTGTAATTTAAGTTCAAACCTTTTTTTGCAGAGAGGTAGATGTCATTGAAAATAAGTTATAAGTTTTTTTCGACATTGTTAGTAGATACATAGTAGACAGATAATATTACATTTGTTAGAAAACAGAGCATAGAGGCTTTTCAAACTGGGTTATGTTAATAATCTCTATATAATTATATTAGTAATAAACCAAGCCATCGTTTTATTACAACTCCTTTGACAGGCGGAGGTCAGATAGTATCTACTGTCATGGGGTTAGAATATTTATTAGATGCTGTAGGTAACCGGAAAATGTTACAGCAGGCCTTCGTAATGGTTATTATTTATAGGTATTACTATACTACTAAATATGTTGTTATTACTTCATATGTAATTTAACTGAAATGTATATGAATTGGTGTCTGTTTTAGCTGTCTGTGGACTGATGTTGGGGTCGAGACTCGGTTTCCTGGAGCGTTGGATGTCTGGTCGGGCGGCGGCTCTTGCTGCGGCCGTGAAGGCACATTTCAGAGCTCAAAGGGACTCCTACTACGGTGCACCTCTGTGGAAGTTTGCGCCTACTGCTTTGTACAAAACTTTTGTAAGGAGCGAGGAGACTATTCATATGTGAGTAGAACTAACTTGTTTGTTTAAATATATCACAATAACTATTCTTAATAATTCATTTCAATTTAATTTACTATAAAACCTGGTTCGCTTTGATTTAGTTTCACAAATTTTGTCTCAAACACATTTCTCATTTAAATGTAAAACGTAACATTATATTTTTTGGTTAAAAAACTTGAAAAACGGAGTTTCGTACAAACTATCACAACTCACGACAAATCTATATATATGATAAGGTATCCGATATGTTAGGATAGTATCTGATCTGATGGAGGAGGCTCGCAGTCGTTCCCGCGGGGCGGCGCTGGACGATCCACTGCAGGATATTTTTCTCAAAATCCTCGCCAAGCCCGAACTGGACATGAGAGATAAGAAGGCCGCCGTCATCGACTTTATCACCGCTGGTATTGACACGGTGAGGACTGCTTACAATTCCTATCTATTTTAAATTTAATATTGATCTTCGATAACGAGTTTTTATATATTTTTAGAGTAAATATTATTTCGGAATGTCATCCCACAAATTTAATTTATATGTGTCAGAATTATATATGGTTTTTATAATCTGTTTAACAATAATATGACAGGTGCTCGTATATTTAGTAATTGATGGGTCAGTGGAACTGGGTCGGGCAGGTGAATTTAATTAACATCTTACAATGTTGTAAAATGTCAGAGTCGTAAAATATTAAGATCTATATCAATGTTATTCAAAGCAAAATTTTGAGTAAACATAATAATTAATAATTAGATATTCTTATTTAATAACAATAGCGTTATAATAGATATGTCATGTACGTTATGTTATGATAACTATTATATAAGAAAGTGAAATAATTGTTTCAGCTCGCGAATAGTCTTGTGTTTTTGCTTTACTTGCTGAGTGGTCGAGTTGACTGGCAGCGGAGGATCCGATCAGAACTGCCCTCTGGCGGTGAACTGCGTATTGAGGAGTTGTCGTCAGCGCCCTCTGTGAAGGCGGCGGTAAACGAGGCTTTTAGACTGCTTCCCACAGCACCATTCTTAGCTAGGCTTCTGGATGCTCCTATGACCATTGGAGAATATAGGCTCCCGGCTGGGGTAAGGTTACTATAATTAAATTTTCAAGATATATTTTATTTAATTGATCTGTTTTTAAAATGCAAATCTCACAATTTATATACATACTTTAAGTAAAATAGTTTGACATCCTACCTCCTGCTGTCAATTAAAATTCTTATTTTAAATCAATAAAATTTGAAAAAACATGCGTTCTCATATATGCCAAGGTATTTCAATGTTTAAGAACCATTTTTTTTTAATTCCAAAAGGTTTAGAAAAGCTTTCTTAGGAAGTATATGTGAACCATGCTCAAATAATTAAAGTGACAGTTCTAAACTTTTCTTTTCTGTTCCTTTTATTAGGGTTTAGAAAAAACTTTATAGTACTAATTTTCTATTCAATCAATTCGAACACGTGTAATTGCGATACCCTTTCCATACATTATTAGTTGTAACTATAACGGCCATAGACTGACAACTTGTCTAATTCGATTTGACATTACTAAGACTCTACACCGAGTCTAATAGATGAGCAAATGGCGTCCACAGACGTTCGTGTTAGCGCACACGGGCGCCGCGTGCAGGAGCGAGGAGAACTTCTACCGCGCGGGCGAGTTCCTCCCGGAGCGGTGGGTGGAGGCGCGCGGGTCCCGGGAGCCGCACGCGCCCGCGTTGCTCGCTCCCTTCGGCCGCGGACGACGCATGTGCCCCGGGAAGCGGTTCGTGGAGCTGCAGCTGCACTTGATACTGGCTAAGGTTGGTGGTTTTTCTTCAGTTATTTTTTGGCCCTAATTTTTTGTTAAAATTTACTGGTAGGCAAAGAGTTGCGTCTTGTCATTATATACGAGTGGAAGTGTGAGTGAAAAACTTTATAAAAATTTGTATATTGTTCGGTTATTTCGTCTTAATACCAAATCGATGAAATTTCTTAAAACCCTATTTTTGTTTGGGTTTTCTTAAATCCAGGCTGATCCTACACTATCGTCATCATTATCATCATATCACGAGGCAATTGTCGCTGAACTCAGTCCAGTGTCTCAATTTTATTATGTTAAATACTTTCAATATAACCAGAGGAATTGTCGATGTTGAATCGTCGTTATTGGACGCTACCTCAGTCAATGAAGGGTCGTACATTTAGTTGTAGGTTGCAGGCAGTAATATAATTGTTTTATACTATCTGTATAAATTTGACATTAAAGTTGTATGTGACAATTCCAAAGATCCGTCAATTATTTTATACAGTTAAGTTTTAACAAAAAGATACAATTGGGTAAATAGTAAATTATAATATTTTTTTCAGATAATGCAACACTGGCGAGTGGAATTCGATGGAGAGTTGGATATCCAGTTCGATTTCCTTCTATCACCAAAGTTACCAGTATCTCTACGGCTAGTCGAGTGGTGATTAGTATTTTCGATGTCTACAACTTGTTTTGCTCATTGTACTGATTATTTTGTAGTAATTGATAATATGTTATAAGATTTTTTGTATTATGGAGAGTGAAGTGAACTGAAGCCATTCCAGTTTTTGTATCTTAAAGCATTTGTACGAGCGCTTTTTTTATATAATACGATATTTTAAAAGAGAACCGTGCAAAAAAGTTTTCTTTATCATGAGTGTTCTTACACATTCTTTACGAGGAAGAAGGTGCTTATGTTAAATCGGGCTACTATTCCGTACTGTCTCATACCTACCTTAGACTGATAAAAAATATATATAAATATATTTTTTCTGCTTAAATTCCACAAACAACTGATTTATAAAACATATTTTTTTTATAAATTTTAAATGTAAGCAACGGTATAGATTTCTGAGCCTCTATAAAAGGGTTGCCATGACTGAAATTCATTAGAATTGAACAGGGTATTGGCACTGTCTGCTCAAGTTTGTACTCAATTTTGATTAAACTGTTCGCGGAACATTATTAAATAGTTAAGTATTTTATATTAAACATTACTCTAGGTTTAGATCATAACTATACAACGTAGTAAAATATGGCTGTGTTAATATCAAAAAGCATATTTATATAATTATTATCAACCATAAATACCTCTTTATGAAGACTGTTTTACTGCGAGCCACATATTGTCAGCAGATTATTGTACACCGTGCAGTAGTGGAAAAGTAGTTTTAGTTATAACTTATGTTTATTCAGGGTCGTTAATCGAACATTCACTTACATTTAGGACACTTATTCATTGCATTCGAACCGAATCCTAGCGAATATGAATGAATAAAATTCGACCGAATTCGCTTATTTCGACTACAGTGCGTAAGTGGCCTAAAAGCAATACAAACGTTATGAATAGAAATTTGAAATAATATAATTATTTAGAACGAAAGGTATTTTTATAAACAGGATATATAAATATTAACATTAGCGACTCTATTCTCATTCCACCTTAAATATTAATCACACGTTACATACGTTGCTCTTTGAGTTATGTTCATGGATTAACCCACAGAATAAAAAAAAAGTAGAAATGGCATATATACAAATTGTATTTAAAATATGAATTATACAGTATGGCATTACAAAGAAGATGTATGAATATCACAAGAATGAAAGCAACATTGGGATTGGTTGAGTGTTACTACGTATATGTGTCAACGGGTCAAATTGAAGTTCCCTTGTTATTTTTTAATTTGTGGCTTAACCGAACGTAATGTCAAAAGAGCGATTTCCTATTATTAATTTATTGTTAAAACAAAAACATAATTAAGATTAAATTGTTACATTTGTATTACATAACAATCAAATATAAAAATTATGTACTTTAACATAGGATATTTAAATTAGTAAAACACAGTGTTCACAGAGAATGTACCGCTTTTGTTACTTGATTTGTGAGTTGGCCTACTCAAGTATTGTAAGACACATTTGAAACCAAGTTACTTCAAAAATTTTATAATAATATATAGAAATATACATAAATAACTATCTTGCAAACGAAGACTTTTAGGGTTGATTTTTGTTAGACTACATGTCACAAATATATCTATTATTTCGTATCTGTGAACATATTATAGTAACGGCTATATTGTATTTTAAAATGCTGAAATGTTTATATTAAAGGAAAATGAAAACTTAACCTAGTTTTATTCAATTATGACCATAACTCTACACAAATCACATTGCATACATTGCCCTTATGAAACCTGCCACTAGTTGCACGGTTTCAAGGGTATGAAGAAGACTCATATGAATACTACTAATATGAAAAAGCAAAGCAAATCCACGTAAAGCAAGATATCGGAAGAAGACTGTAGAACAAATAATTAAGTATACTTATTAATGCCGGTTTATGGTCTAAAAAGCACATATGCATATTAATTTTGGTGATCTTATACAACTTAAAATTTTTAACTTTTTATTTTGAATCTTGTTTTGTAACGGTCAATGTCTGTGTTCGCCTTATATTATTTCCATGTTCATGGGCGTACCCAGGTTCGGTGCTTGGGCGGAAATCAGATATCTCATATATATTTTTTCTTATTTTGGAGCGATACTTTTAGTTATATGAGCATAGTGTAACAATGAAAATCCAAACGATGGTGAATAATCTTTTTCCGAATCTCGATTCTAATAAAGATTTTGGATTGTAATGTTTTTACAACAAGTTTTACTAGAGAATTATATTTTTCAGGGAGCTAATATAGCAACTGTAAACCCACTTCTTGTCCTTCAATAACCTTTCCAAATGCATCTTAATCATTGAAATACTTTGGTATTTATGAGCGTGTTTTTAAAACTTAATTGATTTTATATTAAAATGTAAAAAAAATGTCCAGGGGAGGGCCCCACTGCCTCACTTTGACCCCCCCTCCCCTCTCGGTATACCTATATCCATATTTATTATTATTTTTCTGTGTTAGTAATGTTGCAAATAAGTATGATATTTTTAATTTAACATTATTATTAATTCATCAAATGTTTTTATCTATTCAGTGGTTAAATTATCTCTTAAAGTGGTTGTAATTTTATCTTTAGTAGATATTGCTCTTCAAGTCTATTACTACTTTTAAAACTATAATAAATAAATATATACCTATACAGATCGACTCTTCAACGCTGCAAAGACTCCAGATTAACAAAAGCTTTTTCCTGGTCCACCAAAAACAGACCAGACATTTACAAAACTCAGTTTGCTCTGGTGGGTGGAAGGTGTCAAATCTTGATGCCAGACGATTCGTGACGACTCTGAAATACAGTTTATAATTGTGTCTCAGAATTGTAATTATCCTATAGTTTTTGAGGAAAGCCGCCACTGCTCCATGCCTTCGGGGTAGTCCCATTGGTTATTGCCGAGTTAAATACCTTTTGAGCTCCTCAAGGACTTGTTTCTCTCCAGTCTTAACAAGCTTATAGGCTACACGGTCTTCCCCGGGAGTCTTTTCATTTTTATGTTGTTTAAGTACCTCGATTTCCTCGGCATCTACGTCTGCTAGATCGTCCGTAAAGTGGCGGGTAAGTGGGGCTCTAGGGTCGCTCGCGTTTGGTGGAGGCTTCGGTGTGTGTGAGGCATATGGATTTAGAATTCGTCAATTTCAGAAACTTTCAGGAACTAATGTGACGGCTTCACCATTCGAGGTCAGTTATTCAGTAGTTTTGTCAGATGTCAGATGGCTTTTCCCAGTGGTTTGGTAAAGATTTTAGATTCCCGATTTCACTCAATCGCCTTTTGTATGGGGCGAATGTTCCAACTTCGGTGGTCGCGCCATACCAAGCTCCAGATCTCTTTGTGGAGTAACTGGATATCTGACAAAGGATCCTCCTGTGTTTCTCGTCGAGGTCGCATCAGTTCCAGGGTTTAGCTTAAAAGTTTGGTCTTATCTGGTTGACTCTTCCGAAAGTGCCCCATTCCCAGTTCGCTTACAATCCCTATGACCCCTATTTTATGGCATATAAGTCCTCGTCAACGTCTGCTACGGATTCGAGTGTTCAACCAATCAATCTGTTTTGCAGTTCCAGCTGGAACGCTGGGACACAGTTGGACGTAGAACAGACCTCATCATGCGGTTCCGCCCGAGCTTAAAATTGATATTCAGGGTGCGCCTTACCAGTCGGTGATTGTATACCTGTTTTTGATCCCTAAGACATCCCTAAATATGTGCTTCTTATCCGTTATGATGAAGTCAATCTCGTTCGTGTACAATATATATACAGCCACAGAAAAAGCATGTATCCGGTGGAAAAAGCATGTATCAGAAAAAAAACAAGCAAAAGATCGTCTATTTTAATATATATACTTATGACTTTATTTATTAATTTATTAAGGTGTGAGTAAATTTAACATGGGGGTGCGGAAACTTATTTTATATGGGGGGCTGAAACGATATTGTGCCCCGGGCGCGAGTTAAGCTCGCTACGCCTCTGGGTTTACTTTTTAACAAAAATATATTTATTTTATTTACATCTTTTCCACTTAGAATCATAATCAGTGATCCCTTGTATACGTCAACATGGAAGTGTCAGGAGGGCCTAATTCGATACTAGGTTTATCGTAATAAGCCCTTCTGTAAAAGCACTTTCCATCTTAATGTTAAAGTTATGAGGGTTTCAAAGACGTCCTGGTCTGAGAAGAACCACACAACAAACTGAGCCGGATATATTTATAATTATTGTTCACAAACTTCAATCTTAAATGCAATTTTGGAAAAACCAGAACCGACGCAATCAATCGGAAATGAAGTCTAATGATTTCAGGCAAAGAAAATGAAATAATAATAACAGTAAAAGAAAATTAAAAATCTTCGGCCTGCCACACAACCAGTCACCGCAAGCAGCACCCGTTCACGAGCATAACACAAGAGCCAGCCATCACCCCCTTCGCCATATTTGAGGGAGGAAAGCAACCCGACTCCCGACGCTACCGCAAGTAGTGACTTCTAAGGAATCGGTGTGATGCAGCAGGTCGATAAAGCAAAATTAATTTACAACAAAAAACAAATTGCGGAGATTAATAGCTATTCACAATACAATACAATACATTCCCAGGCCATACCGTCGTTGATGTAATCCTTTACACTATAGTCGGATTTTTTTATCAAATTATTTTTTACATATAATTTAAATTTATTTAATGATAGGATTAAGGCTTCATTTGGGAGCTTAATATAAAAAACGTATACAATTCCCCTTACCTATTTTATGGAGCCGGGCATAGCGAGTTTATTTTTAGGTCTTGTATTAATTTTATGTAAATCACAATTTTTCTTGAACTTAAAAATATTTTTATGAACGTAAATTAAATTTTCATAAATATATTGATGATAAACAGTCATAATTTTAAAATCTTTAAATTTGTTTCCTAAAGAGTCTCTTGGTCTCATTATATATTGCACGAACAGCCCTCTTCTGCAATGTAAATATGGTATCAATGTCAGTCGCATTGCCCCATAAGAGTATACCGTATGACATTATGCTATGAAAGTAACTAAAGTGAACTAATCGACCGGTTTCCATATTTGTTAATTGGCGTATTTTTTTAACCGCGTATGCAGCAGAACTTTGACAAATCAAATATATGAGGACCCCATTGCAATCTTTCATCTAAAGAAATGCCCAAGAAAGTAGTAGATTGGACCAAGTCCAATTTCTCATTGTTTAATTGTACATACATTGGTTCTAACATTTTTAACATTTGATAAACTAAATTTGACACAATTCGTCTTTTTTTTTATTGAGCAACAAATTATTGGCGTTAAACCATTGTACAACATCTGAGAGAGCATTGTTTACATCGTCAATAACAGATTGCCGTCTATTAAATTTAAAAGTAAGAGAAGTATCATCAGCAAACAACACTATCCCATGTTTTTCTCACTAGGTGGGGTAAGTCATTTATGTAAATGTGGAAAAAGAAAGGCCCTAATATGGAACCCTGCGGCACACTTATTTTTACCAAAGAACCAGGGGAACATAACTAATATAGGTAGTGCAAGAATTCATGATTTAAACATGAGTAAAGGTTTGATAACCAAATTAAAAAAGTTATCTTGATCGCGAAAAAAAGTTCATCAACCGGAATTATAAAGCATCTTCCTGGTAGGTACCAAAAAAAAAACATTAAATCAGGTGCAGACCGTGCAGGTACATGATATGGTCCGGGTGAGGAATGTTGATAAAAAGGAGTGGAATTTCTGAAGCGATTTTAAAGATTTTCAAGGAAAACTAAATTAAATTGCCAAAAGAAAACAAATTTTAATTTAGATGAAATCGTAATGTGCAAAATACTCATACATAATACATATTATGCTTATAAATAACTCTTTGTGGCGATTGTAAAACAGATATTGGTTCAAATAAAGAATTCCTTGAGCTGAAGGAGTCATTAACAGATTCTATTGTCGCTTCCCCTCTTTGATACCCTTTTGAACAATATAATCTTCAGAAAATTAGACTGAAATGAATTTCCTAATTTATAAGATTAAGATTAAATTAATATTGAAGGAATCCTAAACAAAATATTTTTACATCATAGTACTCTACCAAATTATTTTAGTACAGACCGATTTAATTTTGGTCTTGTCCAGATGGGTAAATTGGAACGTGAGAATTTCAACTGTCATTTTAGAACTAAATAAATAAATGTATTCTGATAAGAGTTTGATAAAGTTATCAGTAGCAATTATCGTGAAATTGTATAAACATATAACCATTGGCAGAATAACACACACCTAATTATTTCCTTTACAAGTTACATTGTTCCTTACGGTCGTAAAATATAAATCATAGCTATAAACGAGTTGATATCTCAAGCACAATGAAATTCTGTGCAAATCTTTCTTTTATGTTTACGGAAACTCCAAATATTTTGGAACGATATGCTTTAGCAAAAGACGCTGGTTTTAAGGCAGTGGAAATGGGGTTCCCTTTTGGTAAAACTTTACAACAAGTTAAAATAGCAAAAGACCTAAGTGGAGTTGAACAAGTACTAATTAATTTAAAAACAGGTAATGTAGTGCTTTCACGATACATCAATTCGATTAATTGTGTTTTGATACTAATAACTTCTTTATTATTAAATTAAATTTATTTGTTTGTGTGTAACTATATAATTTATTGTCATAGGCGATGTAACAAAAGGTGAATTAGGGGTTACAGCAGTACCTGGAAAGGAAGATGAATTTAAAGACAATTTAAACATTACCATTGAATATGCAAAGGCTGTTGGTGCAAGAAAAGTACATATTATGGCTGGCAAATTAGAAAATGTAACTGCAAAAAATTGGGAGACCTATGAGAATAACTTAAAGCATGCAGCTAATGTACTTAAGACAGAAGGATTATTGGGTGTCATTGAACCAATAAATAATCATTCAGTTCCTAATTATTTTTTAAATGACTTCAGCAAAGGCAAGTTTTTTATTTATAAATTATTTTTTTATGAATAAATTATTTTTTTAAATGAATAAGGTTCAAAAAAACCATATTCAAATTTATAACAAATCTATAATTTTTTGTATTTAAACTTTTGTGAACTATGGTGATAATTAAATATATATAATTACCCTACTACATTATACTATTATTGATTTACAGCTATTGAAATAATCAAGAGAATAGGTAGTGCTAATTTAAAACTGCAGCTGGATATTTTTCACTTGCAGCACATATGTGGAGATCTTTCTTACAATATCAAAAATCTTATGCCTTATGTAGGTCATGTACAGGTAGGTATATAAGATTATCTTTTATTAATGTACTATTCTAGGTTTTACCTAGAATGACAGAAGCATGCATTCTGTGATCATATAACATATAAAAATCTGTTGTAACTGTAACTTCTGGTTTCATTATAATGATAGCTCAAACCAGCATTATTCTTATAAATAATGACTCTTAGAATATTGTATTACAACCTCACATTTGTATTATTTAATAAAACTTGTAATGAATTTACATAAACACACAATATACTTACATCTCCATTTTAATTTGCGGTTCCCATATATAAAAAAATATATATTTTTTACAACATAATAAATCATCTTTTAGATAGCTCAAGTACCAAGTCGCAATGAGCCAAATACTGATGGAGAGATTAACTACAAGTATATACTGCAACATTTGGAAAACAATGGTTACTCAGATTGGATTGGTCTTGAATACAAGCCTGCTGGAAATACTAAGGATGGCCTCAATTGGATCCAGGAGTTTGGATATACTTTGTAGTCTGATAAAAAAATACAAACATTATTTACTATTTTATCTCATATCAGGGTAAGAAATCTAAAATGTTGGCTTATCAAATATATGTACAAAAAATTTATTTATAAGAATATTGTGTTACAATGATTTGTTAAATAAAAGTAAATAATAAATGTCATATTTTTATATTTCAAATATGTTATACATAAATATACAATTATATCAAATCATACAACTTTATTTGGACAACATACTATAAAAAAAGATAAACTACAATTACTTTACTTATTATTAATATTCTGATACCCAGTAATGATTTTTGACTCTATCAAGAGACAGTCTTTCTTTCAAGTGTGTGTGTGAGAAGCTGAAAATTACAAAAGAATCGTAAGGTTTATGTATTGATATTTAATTGAATAAAATAAAAGACATTAAATTTTTATGACAATATTTCCATTGTTAAAAGTATTCTCTTAGAAAGAGATATATAGCATGTTATAAGTACTTTATATATGAGATCTTTATCTCCGTCAGGTACATATGATGGATAAGTCATGTCTAGTCATGTCTACCTGTAGTTAGGATACTTTTATAAGTTTTGTCTTGCCCTTTGCTTTCAATGGTGGCTAACCCAGCAAGAACTCATAGAGTAATAACTAGTAAGTAGTACCCCAATACACCAGTGATCAACTGACAGATCATACACTTCTCGTTTTATCATCTCCGGAGGTAGATAGTCAAGAGTTCCACACCTAGTCTTCCATCATCCATGTATCAAATAGATTCATGAATGGGTTTAAAATAAGTTGTTGAATGCATTCAATGTACTTATATCTAGACGTCATAACATACGGGAACGTACCGTGAATATTAGTTAAAGAAACCATTTATGTTAATTTCTCAAGATTCATTAGTATTGTGTTTGGTTTCTAGATATCCGTGATCGCCTAGACTTCGAACATTTTTCAGCTCTAGGGCAAGGAAAGTTAGGACGCGGTTACATTGCCAGAGAAAAGGAAACTGGTTATTTAGTTGCTATCAAAACACTGTTCAAGTCTCAAATTACGAAGTCCAAATGTGTACGACAAGTAATGAGAGAAATAGAAATTTAATCGCGCATTTTTATGTTTATGTGTTTTATTAAACAATAATCTATCCATCGTAAAGGTTTATAAAAAAAAATAAATGGATTTCTAACATTTTAATAAATTATTTTCAATCAATAGTTGATAATCAATGGTTGTAAATCAATCAATCAATTATGAAGAGAAACGTTTATGTTACCTTATAACGTTATAATTGAGATCTACCCACATATCAAGAAAATCGCGTGAAAATACCTATTTAATCGCTCATGCAAGTCGTTTATTAGATTATATGACGAACCGTTGGAAGAATTCTACGAAAGAAGGTGACTGCTGGTGGTGACTACTTTCGTGACAATGGCAGCTATGGCAGCGGTGCTGGCATGGCACGTGGCGAGCAACACGTTGATGTCTGCGCAATTTATCCACCATCGAGCATGTTACTACGTAAAGGTGATTCGTTTCAATTTACTTACGTTTCAAGTGCTAAAAGCTCGCTGGTCAAAGAAAAACAATTCATGTAGACAGAAATCACATGTAAAGTTTAAGTGTTTCAGTGTATCCGATTTTATTAATATCTTTTGTGAGATACGGTAGTAAATAAAAAAAGTCGGTAATAATTTGAGAATTTTGGACGTCAATGTTCATGATGATAATTGTTCTGTTGCTGGCTGTTCTGGTGATAATGATAATTCATACGATGTCTATTTTACTTGACGCCAATGATGGTTGTCTATCTTGACTTGACGCCAATGCGGGTTGTCTATCTTGACTTGACGCCAATGCGGGTTGTCTATCTTGACTTGACGCTAATTATGGTTGTCTATCTTGACTTGACGCCAATGCGGGTTGTCTATCTTGACTTGACGCCTATGATGGTTGTCTATCTTGACTCCAATTAGTCAAATTTCATGGAATGACTTAGATTGAGTTATGTTCTATGTAACAGCTTCAGTTATCATAACTGTCGATTTTAGAAAGATTAATGTTTTTTTTATTTTAGTTGTATATTGTTTGGATTTCAGATACATATGCACACGAGGGCGTGTGACTTGTCAGTATGGCCGTGTCGCAGATCACGATAATTTAACGATAATTAGTAACTCAATTGATATCATTGTAACAGTGGGGTGTGAACGCCGTGACGTATTGAGTCACGTGATCGGAATCGTTTGGAGGGGCACCTGAGACATTTTAAATATCCGAGAGCATCGAGATGAGATGATTATTGATTATTGTGAGCCTTACAGTCCGGACTCCCCAAAGGGACCGGTGGTTCAAGAAACTCTGATAATTGTATACCTACTAAGTAATTTGTGATTACCTACATTTAATACAAGTAATTGTCATATTGTGTCTGTGTGGTTTAACTGCCTGAGACCTACGCCTCGGATCCTGTACCAGAAGACTCCATCAATACCGAACAAACCACTAATATGCATCTATCTCCGAAATATATTTAAATGTGTTGACTTGCTTATAATTGTCGTCAATTCATTTTGACTTGCAGTGTGCGTGACAAAGGTAAAAATTTGTTTTAGGGGTCCGTACCCAAAGGGTTAAAACGCTATTGCTAGAACTTCACTGGACGTCTGTCTGTCTGTCTGTCTCCATGTTATGTATCTCATGACCCGTGATACCTAAACAGTTGAAATTTTCACAGATGATGTATTTCTGGTGTCGCTATAACGCCAAATACTACAAATAAAATAAATATTAGAGGGAGGCTTCCATAATTTTTTTGCCGTTTTCTATATGTGATATTTAATCCTTCGTGCACGGGTCCAATTCATGTTTTTTTTTTACTTAAATTTATCATTTGCCTTTTTATAAGTATACACTGTTTATATAGAGCTATGTATAAATTTGTAAGAAATTAACCTAACCTAGTTTACAAAAGTTTAGTATAATTTTCTATAAAACCCATATTCCAAATTTTACGAAACTTTTATGGTTGTTGATTTATTTCAGGTTAAGGAAGATACAGCAAATTGTAATGTAATGCAAATGTATTGAATATAATATAATGAAAGAACAAAAATGTAATCTAAGGTTGAAAGGTTAGAGTAAAGGAAAGGAGTTGTGCCTCATATATTTATGTGTCAAGATCACCAGCTGACAGTATGGGCCTAGTCAAAAGGCAACGATTGACTCATATTGAAGATAAATAACAGAGTGATTAAGCTGTGCAAGTCAATATTAAGTACCGAAGTATAAGTGTCAATATAAATATACCTGCTGAAAAACAAAATTTAGCATTGTCACCATTTCCTCTTTTAACATACAATATTGGAACTTTAACAATAAAACTATCTGTTTTAAAAAGAAAATTGTTAACTGAAAACACAGCTTATAGTACTTCTATATCATCTTATTCTTTAATATCTGCTGATTATAAACCAAGTTATTTATCTGAGTCAAGTGAAGTAAAAATTGATTAGGAGGAAGGAACATTTTAAAAATGTAATGTATTGTGTAGTAGCATGCTAAATGCTATTCAAAAGGAGCCAAAAATGTTTTTAGGATTACCTAAACAATCATATCATTTAATAAAACTAAAATAAATTAAAATAAATAAGACAAAAATCTAAAATAAATTTAATAACAATCAGCACGAGAATATAGGTGTAAATTATTTATTTTTCTCAAAAAGGCTAATACCACAGTATGAACCTGGACGCCGATGAATTCAATGTCGTGTCAATGATAGCACTTCATTTTATATTAAATATATATATATAAAGCAAAGTCGTTAATACAGATACAGATTTCAGAACATCATTACATAGTATAAAGTAAAGTCGCTTTACGCGTCTGTCCCTATGTCTGAATGTATACTTATCTTTAAAACTACACAAAGGATTTTGATGCAGTTTTTTTTAATAGATTTAGAAAATGATTCAAGTGGAAGGTTTATATGTATAATAACATGTTTAATATATTAGAGAAGCACTGATAATTTCAAGATTTCTAATGCGAAGTTGTAATCAAACACATTGTTTTGCGCATACATTGCAAACGCTGGCTGAACTTTACGAGATAGATCAAAATATTGTTTTAAGTATTGTATACCCTAAAAAGTACTACAAGAAAGTCCGCGATGGTATGTTTACCTCTTAGGGATAACCCTCAATAGCCAATCTTTATCCTTTCCTTTTTACGAGAAATAATCACTATTCACAAAGCTATTTTAAAGAAATATAGCATTAATCTTTATCTAATTAAGTACCTTAAATACATTTTACATTTAATATGGAACAATATAGCCTAAATAAAATATTTACAGCATGTTATTTAAATGAATATTTTCGAAGATATAACAGATTTAAAGATATAGGGTCATCGCGTTTGCGGCGGTACGGTCGGCCGGCGCACTATGAAAATATGGAACCGTGCAAACCGTCTCAAAAATGGCTTTTGTGAATCTTCAGTATTAAAAATTTTGCTAATGTATATAGCTAACTGAATGTCTAACATATTATTTAGCAAGTTGATGTCTAGCTAACATACTATTTAGCAAGTTGATGGTCACAAAAACGTTGATTGTGTAGCTCAGAATTCCTCAAGTTTACATGGTCATAATATTTTGATTTTGTTCAATGAAAATGTATAAGTATGATATATTGTTAGAATGGTTATTAAGTACTCTGTTTAAAAAGTATTTAAATGGATGTTTGAGCAAAAACAAAAGAGTTGTAAATAAAATACAGTATCTCATATTGTATCCTTATTAAAAACTTTAAATAGATTTTTGACAGTGAGCGATGTCTGCCGATGTCGTAATTTTTATTATATCACTTGAAAAGTTGAAACAAGTCATATAAAAAGGGAAAGGGGAATTGTTTTATACGAATTTAAGGCGTGCGAATCCGCGGGCAAAAGCTAGTATCAAATAATATTTTATGGGTTTAAATAATTAGTAAATAAAAAAAATCTTTTTATTATAATAAGATATAATAAGTATTTGGGCAAAAAATATTTTAGACTATTTTTAATTTTTAGCATATTCCCTATTGGATTTAGGAATTTGGATATAATATATTTACTATTTTATTTTATATCAGCATAAAAAATCTAAAATGTTTGCAATCAAATATATGTACAAAAAACGAATTTATAAGAATATGTTGTTACAATGGTTTGTTAACTAATAAATGACAGATTTTTATATTACAAATACATTATACATAAATAAATTTTTTTTGAACAATAAACATTTATTATTATTAAACAATTACATTACTTATTATTAATGTTCTGGAACTCTGTAACCCAGTAATGATTCTTGACCCCGTCAAGAGACAGTCTTTCTTTGCTTGTGTGTTTTAGAAGCTGAAATTTACAATAGAATTCTTAGGTATTTATGTAGTAATATTGTTTTGAATAAAAGAGGGGACATTACTTTTCTACGAAAAAAATATTTACATTTTTAAAGTACTCTCTAAGAAAGGAATATATATAGCATGTTATAAAGTTTTATGTATAAGTACCTTAGATATAAGATCTTTAGCTCCTTCAGGTACATATGATGGATAAGTCATGTCTAATGTTAAGATCCTTGCATAAGTTTTGTCTTGTCCTTCACTTTCAAATGGTGGCTTACCCACCAAGAACTCATAGAGTAATACTCCAATACACCAGTGGTCAACTGACACATCATACACTTCCCGTCTTATCATCTCCGGGGGTAGATAGTCAAGAGTTCCACACATTGTTTTTCGTCTATCAAATAGATACATGAATGGGTTTAAAATAGGTTGTTGATTGTATTCAATGTTTATCAAAACATTGTATACCAGATGAGACAGGAATTTTGATATAAAGCATTTACATGTAAAGAGTTTACTGAATCATAGTTAAAAAATGTGGATAAAATAAAACAATATAATTATGATGAACTTCATTGTAAAATTCAATCATTAAATAAATCAAGAGGATACACTGATATGTTCAATTCTAGAGTCTTTTTTTTAGGTTTATAAAACTAAAAAAAGTTTTTACCTTTCTGAAGGTGCATGGACCGACCAACCGAAATCAGCTAATTTAAGGTTACCATTGATATCCACTAAAATGTTCTCTGGCTTAATATCTCTGTGTATCACATGGTGTTGGTGACAGTATTCAACTGCATCAGCAACCTGGTAATATTTATTCCGTTTTAACACTATTGCATGTATGTACTTGAATTTTTTTTTTTAAAACATAATTAACAACTCAATATAATACTTTTAAATATATAACTTCTTATTTTTACAGATGTAATTAGACCATTATTTCTATAAGAGAAAGTTTACCTGATAAATATATCTGGCTGCTTTATTTTCAGGAAAGCGACCGTTTGGCGAGTTTGTTAAGTGTTTGTACAATTCCCCTTCAGCTGCGAATTCTACAACGAGGTAAATTCGTCGTTCATCGTGAAACCATGTAAGCAACCGCAGAATATTTGGATGTCTACAAAACAAAGTTTTAAATATTACTCTTAAAAGATATACAACGATAAAAAAAACTGTAACTCACTTTAAATGCGATTGAATTTCTATTTCTCTCATTACTTGGCGTTCACATTTGGACTTCATAATTTGAGACTTGAATAGTGCTTTAATAGCAACTAAATAACCAGTTTGCTTTTCTCTGGCAACGTGAACGCGTCCAAACTTTCCTTGGCCTAGAGCTGAACCAAGTTCGAAGTCTCTGGGCGACCACCGATAACTAGAACACAACAAATACATTACTAATGAGAACTTAATTACAATGGTTATTGTTTTGTAACTAATATTTACGGTTTGCCGTAAGCAGCATGACTTTTCAATTTTTGTTCGAGTTCGAAAGCTCCTTCTAAATCTTTCTTCCTATCCATTGTAACTTGTAATAAATAATAATAAAATAACAGAATATTTGATCACTTCCCTCTATTCAAATCCAAACTATTCCGTTATAATTTGACAAGACTATTCATATTTAAAAAAAACACAGATAATAAAAGAAACATTGTTTGTCAATAACAAAGTTAATTTGTCTATGGCGAGCAAAAGAATTTTATCTATATATTTTTAAATTTAAGTGTTTTATTTTATCTTAAAAAGTTATAAAACAATTAAAATGGATTACTAATATTTTAATAAATTATTGATATAGTTGAATATGTTGAAATGGCGTTAATGTTTTGGGGTATATCAGTAAAATCAATTAAAACTATTATAGATGATATTGCTCCTCAATTATCCTTAATTTTTAACAAGTGTATTGAAACCGGTACATTCCCAGATTTAATGAAAAATAGTAAAGTAGTTACTTTGTTTAAAAGTGGCGATAAACAAATTCAAAATGCAAGTAAGTTACCAAGGCAAACAACGAAATAACAATATCAAATAGTATAGTTAGTATAATAGTATAATTTTGGTCCCTTTTTATTTTTACTCTATTTAAATGATTTGCCATAGATCCTTATGGAACAGCCATTTTCCAGGTGAGAACCAGCTGATTTATATCAACTGTATGAACTCTTTGAATAAACTAGAACCCGGCAATTATAGCCCTATTTCTATTTAAACTTTATTAAATTTTTTTAATGTCAGGAATCCTCATGGATACACACCTCTATCCAGAGGCTGATGGAGGTGGTTATGTGAGACTCCTACTCACTAAACCTGACACCACGGAAACGTGCCCAGGGACCACCACGAGGAGATTCCCGGCGTTCGCCCCCATCTCTATTTTACCAACCTTAAGTGAAATCTTCGAACAAAATATTCTAAACCAAATGACAGAACTCGTTTATGGCAATAAAATCATGCATTGTGAACAATATGGTTTTACCAAAGGTAAATTAACAACTGATGCGGGTGCCATGCTTCTTTAGCACATTCACAATGCATGGGAGAAGTCATAGAAAATGAACGGAGTTTTTTAGGATTTATCTAGTCTTTGATTGCGTGGACCATCAAACGTTGCTATGCAAACTCAATCACTATGGTGTGCGTAGAGCTGCCCTTGATCTTATTGCCTCTTACCTCAATCAAAGAGTTCATACAGTTGATATAAATCAGCTGGTTCTCACCTGGAAAATGGCTGTTCCATAAGGATCTATGGCAAATCATTTAAATAGAGTAAAAATAAAAAGGGACCAAAATTATACTATTATACTAACTATACTATTTGATATTGTTATTTCGTTGTTTGCCTTGGTAACTTACTTGCATTTTGAATTTTTTTAGCATTTTTCTTTTTTAAGCAGGGTTTTTTAAAATTTTTATTTTATTTTCTGTTTATTTAAATTATTTTATTTTATTCTATGTTGTACTAAATGAATCTACGAACAGACTAATTTCACTTGTTTAGGTTTTTACTATTAATATTGTATAAGGATCTTGCATCAGCACTATTAAAAGGTCCATATGTTGGAGAATACTGCTTCTATTTCGAACAAAAATAGCTAAGAACCATCCCGACGAACCTCGGTTTCGATTAAAAAAAAAAAAACGGATTGAAATCCGTCCACGCTTTGGCTGCCACGTTGCCACAGACAGACACACAGATACACAGGTCAAACTTATAACACCCCTCTTTTTGGGTCGGGGGTTAAAAATTTGCAGTACCTATTGCTGAGTGATGAATGGGAGCTGACAGTGATAAATGTTTTTTGTAACTAATTACAAGACATGGAATAGATTTATTAGACCAATATGGTAAAATGTCGATTGAGTCCATGGCGTTTTTGTAAAATAATGAGGTTATGCCACGATTAAAGTTATAGGTAATTATGAGAATACAGTTTCGAATCCCTTTACAAAAATGGTGATAAGTAGAATTAATTTTTATTTAAAAATGACTTTTACTATTTAACTACTTTTACTATGTATTTAACTTTAATTCATCTTTGTAAGAAACGGACGTTAAAATTAATTACCACAACAAATGATAGTTTATATATTTATCCGGCTATAATCTTGTAATTTAAGGGGAATTTTCCTAGTTCGAACTAGTTTGAACCCATTCTGGATTCTCTTGAACTTCACTGAGTGTTCGGGGTTTTTCGGAGTGAACTTCACTGAGTTAAAATATATTTTATAGTCATTATGGTTCACGAAAGTGAAGTTCACGAAGTTTTTACTGAGTAACTAGAACCATAAAAATATTAACTACATATTTATAAAGCCGTATTTTTTTAGTAGCTCTGGTCTCTCAAGTACACCCTATTATTATTTTTAACCGTTATATGTATTTAGCAACTTCTAATGAATATATTGTCAAAGCTGTAGATTATTATGTTTACCTAGGCGAAATGGTCTATCTATTTAAATCCAACTTCGACAAAGAAATGAACCGACGAATCCAACTCTGATGGGTAGCGTTTGGAAAGCTTCGTAAAATCTTCTCATGTTAAATACTACAGAGTCTTAAACCGAAGGTATACAAACAGTGTGTGTTATCAGTGATGATCCGATATATAATACTTATATAATATAATATATCCGATATATAATACTAATAGTTCCGATACTTGGTCGCTGACTAGTATAGCGTAGTGCACAATCTTAAGTGGCTCGGTGGTCTATGGAGAGCGCTATACTTGAAGTTTCACAACGAGACAAAAACCAAAATATGGAAATTTGTAGAAGAACTAAAGTTTTTGATATAGCCTTCAAGAGCAAGCTGACGTTGCAAGTAAGACGGATGGAGGTAGCCCAAAATCGCTACCTGTGACATCATGTGCCTATGTTCAGCAGTGGAGGGAAAAGGGCTGAAATGATGATGATGAAAGAAAATTCCTCAAATCAGCGTTACCGATATCATTATGACCACCTTGATTTAGTGATGAAATAACTTAATGATCTCTATTATTCTGTAGCACTAGTGTTTAGACTGACGGATTTATAAAAATTTTAACATGGTCCTAAACTGTAAACTTTTGGACGAATTATTTTGTGTATTTTATATATTATTTATTATTCATTCAATATTCAACTCTTTGTATCTCTTATAATGATACCCTTTTTTAGGTTTGAGAGCGTAACCTGAGGATTTTAGCTCTTTATATTCGTTGAGCGTATTTATATCAAAACTATGGCTTGCAATAACACTTTGGTATTACAACTTTATAAAGGTCAATTGATGCTAATTAACTTTCAATCACTTGTTTTTGAAACACCGATGATAATAGATTACGTCTACGGGATCGCGACGATAAATACGTTAAAAATCAATATTAATAGCAATTTTAAGGAAAAAGGAGAATTATTTGAAAGTTATTTAAGTTGAATTAGTTGATGTTTATTTTCCAAACATCTCTAACGATTCAAACATTCGCAACGTCTACGTCGGGTATAAATTTAATTAAATACTATTTTTCAGCAATAACATCCATTATGAAAAATGCGATGCCAAACATAAAAATATAATAAAAAGATCGCAAGTTCTAGAAGCCTCTGTAGATTTTATTTTTAATTATCGGGTATGACTGAAAATTAAAATACTTTTTCAATTAACATCTGAGAAACCCAACTGGGAAGTTTTCTATTTTAGAGTTCTCAAAGACTGAAATAGTCTTATTTTGTTGCGTTTTGCCAGTAAAAAATATTTTTATATTCTCTTTCCATTGGTTTCTCATTGCTTGATATATATTTTTAAAGTTTCTAAGTAAACAAAATTAAACATTACGACAAAGTTAATTTTATTTCTATGCTATTTTTTGGAAACAAATATGTAATAAATAATATATTTTTTTGTAATAAAAATATATACATATGTATGTATATGGCAAGACTAGAGTGATGATAGATCATAGCCAACAACCACCAAACCATCACTGAAGTCGGGTAATGCGCACGTTGCGCACTGTCAACTGATTAGGAAACTTCCTTAGAGCTTTGAGCATAAATACGGCCATATTGTTTTTTAAAATGTTACTCAATTGTTAACATATTTTCATCCGTAAACAACCTTTTCTGTGACCTCTCTTTGCGTACCGCTTCAGTAGTTTTTTTAATTTTACCACCATATTCATCGGTAATTTATCAGTTAAGAAATGACCAGTGCGTTGTCTTATAGGCTGCAAGTCCTAAGTCATCTCTTAAAATACGCGACATGGTATCGCTATAGGTGGTATCTTCTTTTACTGCTGTGACCACCTTTTTCGTACGAACACTAAGTGGAAGGGTAGATCTTTCTCTGTAACAAATAGAGGAAGTCTCATTGTACCTATTAATCAACATACACATTTGTATACCAAATGTAAGGAGAGTTTTAAAAATTGCATTTGGCTCCATACCTACTTTGTAATGCAATCACAGCGATTCTTTTCACCCCACTCCATTTTAATATCGCAAAATATTGTACAATGTATTCACTTCAAAATGAGAAAACACAATAAACAATCGTATAAAAATGTCAGATTCCAAATTGAAATGTATATAAAATATTACATTTGAATTTGGAATCTGACATTTCTATAATCATAATTTATATAAATCATAATTTATATACCATTATAAAAATATGTATTTTAATAATAGAAATAATTTTATTTTTTATACAAAGCTCTATATATTAAAAAGCCAGAACATGAAAGCTGTATAATAAAATATAAAAAGTTTGGAGTAAAAAGGATTGGTTTTCCAAACAAAAAGAAAACAATAGCACCATAGACCATTGTTTCTATCTAACTGACTGACTGTTAATTAAATAAAGCGTAATCAATTTTTAACATCAAAAGCGATTAATTATATTTTTTTTATACAGATGCTGTAAGATATACTAATAACGCGATAACATCATAAAATAATTGTAAATCTGCTACATTTATTACTTAACCGTGACTGGGGTTGTCCCCTACACGTTAGGGTTGGTTAGGAGCTACCCTCTGGTGAAGTGTTTTCATAACATCTACTGCATAGTGATAAGTGCTTTTCATACAGACTTATTGTTCTATGTTTAAATTTACTTGACTCGTGTCCTTGTCAGTGTCATTTAATTATAATTGTCAATAAAACAAAAGTATTTTAAAAAAGGAATATACGCCATACTCTATCAGAGTGGTCAGGATACCCAGTAGGTTGTATATTTCTGAAAAAACGAATTTCTTATTTTTACTTATTAATATTTTAAGTCATATAAAATAAATAACTCTTAGAAATACTTTCAATTTTAATTTTTGTATCTATATCTACAAAAATGTCGGATTTTCATACAATATGTAGTCCTCTCTTTCATCCCCTAAGGGATTTAATTTACTAAAAGCCTTTCCCAGATAGAGTACTATGTCAATAATAAAATCTGGTGCAAATTTCACGTTTTTAGCTGGATCTGAGCAGCTGGAACTATTCGTTGATATATCAATCAGTTCACTTATTTATTATTAACTAGTTTTGACTGTTTCGTATACTTTAAATATACTTAGCTATATACTGACCTATAATTATAATTTAAATATACTTAGCGACTTTTACAGCGAAAACTACATTACTCAAGTCTAGCCGAATTAATAATGATGAATGAACGAGTCAATTTTACATAAGAAAATGGTCAACTAACCTTAATCGTTATCTTACCAATTATGTAAATGCTCTGCCCTATTTAAAACAATGTTTCAACTTTTTTACTTCGTCAGATTTATTGATTGAACAACCTAGTAACAACAAAAAACTCATTAGTAACTGTCGGTTCGGCAAGTACAATATATTAATTAATTAATATATTAATAGAAACACATGTGTAAATGAACAAATATGTAATAAAGAAACAGATTGTTAAAAATATTACATTATAAGTTTATTAATTATTATTATTAAGCTTTTAAATTAATTATTTGTAGTACGAAGAACAGTGAAGATTATACATACTATTAAAAGCTGTTACTGGCTGGTAACACAACTATTACGGCGCAACTTCTACCGAGTTTCCGAACCACCCCAGTGGCGGGAAAATAAGGAAAACGCGCGCACCCCGGCGTCATTCTGTGACAGACCGCGCGGCCGCGCGCCGCTCAATCAATATAACGTTTATTTTAACAATTTTATCATTATTTAATCTTAAAATTATATGTTTCCGATACATATATGTTGTTCCGTGTAGTAGAGTATTAAAAGGTGTTCTATGTAGTTTAAAATCAATAGAAGGTTGTACTATAAATTGTATTAGCGTAAATAAGTGCGACGTAGAACCATTTAGGAGGGAGGTAAGTAATTCATAGGTAATTATTGGCACGTTATGATGACCTACTTTACAATGTGATTTGTTTAAATCGGTTTTAAGTTTATGTTAGCTTTGAAGTGTTGCCAAAAAAAATAATATTAATTATGAACAGATTTTAATCGGCATAATTCGAATTTAGAAAATTTATATTTTATTTCTAAGGATGTATAGTTTTATTTGTATCGTTTCAAATTTAAAGTTTGAATAAAATTTCGGCTAGAAAATAGTGTTAAACTAAAGAACCATATAAAGAACTACAAACCAATGAACCAACCAATGTTATATTACTTTTCTGCGTTTTATCGCCTTTTCTTGTACCAAATGTGTGTAAATGTGGTCATTGACCTTGGAAGTCCCCTAAAATGCCTGCTAAATTCGTCCCTCTTTGGAGATTGCCGCCGGGCGGAGATGAGCCTGACAAGACGGCACGAGATAAAATATAAATACACCCATATCCCTATTCTAATATTCATTAATTTGGTAATATCTGCTATAATATTAAAACAGTTTTTCCTAAAGTTAGTAATGACCAGTCATTCTTATAATAAGACATAACTTTGCATATTACAAGATTTTAAAAAAGGAAGCAATATAATATATATAAATAGTAATTACAACAAAACAAAAATTACAGCGTTACTAAAGTTAAATGTGCCTACCTAGAGATGGTAATATGTTCACGTGGCGTCCTTAATGGAAAGCTGTTTACCGACATTGGCAATAATACGAGAGGAATGACGACGTAGGAGAAAAGTGAGACGGTGGCCATGAGTTATATTTTTAAGTTTTACTTTTTTCAGAATTTCATTTTTTAATGTTTGTATAAAATAATGTAAAAAAATTGTTTCATTAAGACAAATATAAAATGCATTTCATTATATTATTCATCTATATGAGAATTATTATATTCAACGGACATTTTCAACGTATAGTAATTAATTAATATTAACTAATATTTAAATTTAATTTGGTATTATTTCTACTCACACATGTAAGTTTTTTTATTAAATTGGTAAAAGTCTGTTGCAATCTGAAAAGCAGACACTAAAATCTTTGGTCTTTAAAGATTTACAGTTTAGAATCTTGAAATGTAAAATGTTTCCTGTTTATTTTTAACTTTTTTGTTCATTATTGTTACCCTAGCGCTACCTATCTGATGGTAGGGACACTTTCACTAGTGGCACACCCTGATCGTCTGATAACTGTTACCTTACAACAGCACCTCCACAAATTACCTACCTTCTTGTGCCCTACTGAGTTCAATGTGTTTTTAATATCTCTATCAGAACTTATGTATTTATAATAATATTCCACTTAATGTTATATTAAAACAACTTTAGAAAATAATTAAGCTAATGACACACATTCAATGATATAAAGATACATCTAAAACAATTTAGTTTCTATATTATTAACATTAAGTACCAATATAATAAGCTATATTTAGCTGATACTTGATATAAGCGGTTGACACTGAAATTAATATAATAATAAACATTTTACTTATAATCATAATAAAATACATATTAACTCTGATATTGCTACTGAACTGCATTTCTCAATTTTTAATTCCATTTTAAGGTTTCATTGTCGCTATAAAGCGTACGAGCGCCTATATAGGTCATGGTAAATTTAATAGTTTTCGAATAAATCTTTTGGTGCTCTATTAAGCTGGTATACAATAATGTTTATTGTCGGTTTTCTAAGACCTTTGCAAAACACAAAAGTACATGGAAATTATATTGCAACTTAGACATTAAGAAAACTTTGATCATTTTAACTTTAGGACATGAATTCTACAGAAATGGAAGATTTTATTATGTAAAACAAGCTACTTTGTAATAACATCAGTCTCAAAGAGAAGTTTCGTTGTAACTTAGAAAAGGACAACTTTTTTTGTTTCAGAAGAAAAAATGCTAGTTTTATCAGAAAGTTGTTATATATAACAAGGCGTTTTGGCTCAAGGGAATGGTCCTATGTTATAAATTTGGGATATTCATCCCTACAAGTAGGCTGAGATTTTCTTTGTTAGTTATCCATCATTTTATATTCTCTATAAAAAAACCTGAAGTAACATTACACAACGTTGTCCTAAAATTAACAAACATACCCCAATCCGGATTTGTTTTGAGAGTTTAATTTTTAGGATCGTTAATAAAATGCTCACAGAATCATTTTTTGTATTTTTCGTCAAAATGGCTTCAGAAAGTTAATAACCCTTTTCCTAATAAATATAGTTGAAAAAGAGTGCTTTGTTGATGCAAGTAGTTGTAATTAAAGTTATTTGAAAGATTTCAAATGATTTAAAGTTTTCATTTTGAGCCAAGGATTCTTCTTTTGAGTCGAAAATAATCCGTTACGGATACCCGCCGGCTACGAAGGTGCTAACCGGGTGCTACCCGACAGCATAGATGACGCTGCCATTTTTAAGGCTACCTACTAAAAAAGCAACGCCTGCCTTCATCGTATTAGTAGGGTCCACGGGAACGCTTTTGCACTCGCTGTTACATGTTGAGCCAGAACTACCAATTAGACGATATAACAGTTTATATTCATCGAAACGCACAATTGTAACTTTAAATACGATTTTTTTTCCAAGAAATCGTCATATTGATACAATATATTCACAATCAAAACTCATGACTACTTAAATGTATATATCTTTACTAACATAATGAATCTTAATAGTTTTTTGTTTGAACTCTAATCAATAACAATAATAGTATTAAATTTTTATACATTTTCGAGTGTCAGCCCATTTATATGTTTTTTTACTGTGAGTGCTAGAAAGAGCTTTAAAAAATATACAACGACTTACTTACTTTTTGAACCAGATTGAATGGTTTGAAATAAGACGTGGATAGGAAATACTAGGGACGACTTAAAAAAGGGCAAGTAACTAAACAAGCATGCAGGTGCTGCGTTTCCCCGTCGTCTGGTAATGATTGGGAATTGGGTGGTTTTTTTTTCCTAGGGCAAGATTTTTTTTGCTAGGGGAATATTTTTTCGTTGGTTGAAAGAAGTCTTGTAGCCTTTTCTAGGTTCTAAAGACCAAAATAATCTTCTATCTCTTAATTGACAGATAATTATCCAAAGATAGTTTTGATACAAGAGTAGGTACACCCCTCATTAAAAAACATGCTGCGCGGACGTGACAATCAATATTATTCCATATATAATATTTATAGTAAAACAATATTTAATGGGGGTCATTATATATTGCGGTATTTGGTATTTTATTTGTTTGTTTATCTATATTCTTTTTAGTACATGTCATTACAATCTATCTATTAACGATCTCAACTATTATTCGTATGAAATAATATTAAATTATGAGCTTTTATATTTATAATTTAACAAATACCGTTTTGTTTAGTTTATGACAAACGTTAATAATTATAGTTGTATTAAATAATGTAGAAAAGTTGTAAGTATTTTGGAATTATTGGAACAAATTACAGCTTTTTAAATTAATCATTAGAATTATCAATTAATATTAATATTAGGATTATGTATAAGATGAGCATTAGAATTAACCGCCCCGTTGGTCGAGTGGTTAGCGCTGATGCCTAACGTATTGCGTCTCAAAGTGGCTCGGGTTCGATTCGCGACAGGGACAGGCATGTATGTGATGAGCATAGATGTCTGTATATCTGGGTTTGGTCGGTCGTTTATTAAATATATTCGAGTATTTATAATATGTACTGTGTATCAGTATCGTTGTCTAACACCCTTAACACAAGCAAATAATTTGCTTACTTAGGGACGATTTGTGTAATTTGTCCTGTTATATTATTACTATGTTTTATTATTAATGTTACTATAAGGATAAGGATAAGGTAATCTTTATTCCTAATAGTTAGTCCTAATAGGACTAGAATACCAATTAGGATAAGGATTAAAAATTAAGAGAACGTTGTCGTGTTTAGAAGGATGAGATATTATTACAATTTCATTAGATACAAATGTATGAATAAATACGTTTTTTTTTTATATTTGACATATTTGAGAATGATATAAATTTTTAATACTTAAATAAACCTACGCCACAAAGAACTGTAAAGTTTGCATTTGATGTAAAAATACAAATTAATTTATAATAGTGTTACGGTTTCTTATAAACATCGGTTGCTTATTAGTTATTCCGAACTTATTCGGTTATTTGTTAAAAAACTCTTAGATTTTTGTTTGAAATATTACAAATGGAGTACATAGGTAGACTCCAAATGACATTGTGAGATAAATATTGGCAGTAAAATCGTTCAGATACAGTGCAACCTTGTTGCAGCGGAAATATTAGTGAAAGATTATGATGACGTCAAAAGCATTTAATGAAAAATCTAATACAAATAATACCACAATAAATGTTATTATAACGTGTTAGTCATATTAAATAGAGTTTAATACGTTATGTAATCTGTTTCTCTTAATTTAATATTATACTTCACAAAGGCGTGTAGTTTAATGACGTTACTTCATCATGCTGAAGTGAGACTTTAGTTAACAAGTTTGAATATCTCGCATAAAATATTTCAGGAATCTCGTAATATTATGTTTCAAGTGCGCACGGGTATTTAGAATTTTAAAAATAAATTTTAATGCATTTAGATATTGTTCAAAAAAAAGTTTTTGTAAATATACCGAATAATCATAAATTTGGTAAAACAAATGAAAATGTTGGGGTAGGTATGGTAAATACCTACGTAATGATGTTATTGAGGTTATATTTTTTTATTATAGGACTGGGTGGGTCGTCCAATTTTATAGGTTAGGCCTAAAGTTATTTGGAGACCTAACTAACTAATCAAATAATGATAACTATAAAACAAAGATCTTAGAAGAATTAATAAGTCTTAACATACATAAAAAGAAACTGATGTATTGTTAAATTTTACCTTGATGACTAATCATCAGTTAGAGAGAACAAAAAATAATTAATACGATAAAACTTAGCAAACACATACAAACAATACAGACAGTTCTAAGGAGAGTCGTTTTCACTTTATCTATAGGTACACTTCTCTGAATATTATAAACACTAAATGTTAACACCGATGTAATAAGTGTCGACAAATAACTGTCAGATGAAAATTAAATAAAATTGAATACACATATTAAATGGATGGTAACTTTAAAAAAAGTTTATTCTTATTTTTCTGAAGCTAGTTAGATGGTAAATTCACGAGCGAGCAATTAATTTGATTATAAATAAAGACTATAAACTACTTTTGTAAAAATAGCATGCCAAACTTTTAGCGAAACTACATTAAAGCCATATATTTCGCTTACGTACGAAACGTTTTAGATTATGCTTCAGCATCTGGTCCCTGCGGCAGGTCGTATACACGATAAACTGGAGGCTATTAAAATTTTATTTAATTTAGCTTTATGGACTTTCAGACGTTTTCCTTTCTAACCGTATGTTATTATTATAAAATATATCAAATAATTTCTTCACACCTCTTCTATCATCTCAGTGGAGACAAGCACTCCATGGATGTCTGTTTTGGTTGCTATCATCTGTTATGTATAACCATCCATATCAATTCTTAAGACTATTCTCGTTACATGCTCTTGATATGCACACGTGACCATAACAGAGCAAAATCAAATTAATTTCTATTTACCGAAAACTCCCTAATTTTCACGAGAGAATCCACAAAAATATTTTGCCTATAATTTCAATTCAATAAACATACTGGACGGATTCGGATGCAATTTCATTTGGTTATAGCCTATATTTAAACCAACATAATAAATTGCAGCTTGAAGTTTTTAAATAAATGGTTTGAACCTGCGACCTCTAGGATACCGACCCTGTGCTCTGTCAATTGATATTCAAAATTAACAATCAAAAAACACCTGAACGGATATTAAAAAAAATTAATGTGGTAGTTTATTATGAAAATGAATATTGATTGCGGTAAAATTAAATTAAAAACTTAAATTTTCAATTTACTTATTTAATTTGATTTGGTGAGAATAGAAGAACAGCTTATTTTATTTAACAACATTAAAAATCTTTTAGAAATTATAAAGCAACCTATGCATTTTAGTGCTGTAAATTCAATGAAATTCAAATTTGATTATCAAACAAGTTTTAACAAAGGACTGCAAATGAAGGAAACCGCAATTTATGAAAATAGCATATAACTGATTTAACCGAATGTTCGATAGTTAGTAGTTGTTAGAGTTTAACCTATTATTATCCTATGTTTTTTTTATTTGTACGGTATATACTATATTGCACTTTGGGAAAACGTCATTTTTTATAAATAGTTTAAAACTGCTAAAAATTTTTTGCTACACTTTTTTGGGGTATTTTATGAGGTTTAGATCTAGTAAGTCATTTAGCACTTAAAAATATTGACTTTGACTTTGAGTTTTACTTGCACCTTATAAAAAGTGTTCGTCGATTCTCTACTAATTATGATGCTACAAAATACATTGAACATAATTATATTTATCTCTTAACTACAAAACTACAAAAAACTATACGAACAATGATAAGACATTCTAGTTATGTATCGCAAAATATCACCAAAATTGGTGTTTTAATAATATCATTTTATTATGTAAACTTTAAATTTTTCTTAACATAATCCAAAAGTTTTACCTGTGATAAATATAAATTCATAAATATCTGTAAAATATATAAATGCAGAACGTAGTAAAATGTACATTTTTTTCGATCAGAAAGTTCCAATTGTAGACTTTTAAAACAATACAAATAGAATGTATACAATTTTTAAAACATTATACATACTACTACTACCTATATTATATAGGCAATGTACAAAAGAATTGCTTTGGAAAAGCCTTCTTAGTTTCGATAATTAAGATTAGTTTGTAAAAATTAAGTTAAAGAAACACCATTTTTTTACTTTGGCCAATAGTAGTGATAAATATATTTTCTTTTTACAGTTTATATAATCCCGTAAAGATTATAAATGGAGTGAAGTAGCATGAACCTTGCGGTGAGATTTGATGAAGAGAACATGGCGGCTCCAGCATCATGCATGGGCACGGAACATGGCTGCGTTATGTTCGACTGTCTGGTTCATTTATGGGAGTGGTGAGTAAATCATACTTAATGCTTTTTTAACGATCAAATTGTAATATCCACAGGATTCACACATAACATGGTACCAGGTTTTAAAAGTATTGAGCCGACTGTTTTCAGAGGCTTAAGTGAATTAAAATTCCAGTCGGGATCTATTCTAAAAGTTACATAGTACAATATCGATTGCAGAATTTTGCTCATATAATTTCAACCTTATCCATAAAACGTAGAAACTGGAGTAGCGTAAACTGTTCTCCAGCAATACTCCATTGTTCAGCGTGTCGCAGCGGATGAAACTTGTCACAAAGTTGCATTCAACCGTAGACTGTGCCGTCTCTAGTATCATTTAATTTGACACCTGTTTGCCAGGAAGTTATGAACAAAAAATATCTTATCCTGGATCTGTAAAAGAAAAAAAAAAGAAAAAATTGAAAAGGATTGCGGTAAATTTATTTTGTGATAGAGAATATTTTTCTGGAATGAGTAAAATTATTAGTTACTACACTACGTTACACTACAATATAATATTAATAAACAAAACAACAACATTGAAAATATCTAATACATAATACAATTTACTACTTGAATTACAAGAAACATATGTAGATTCTGCTAAATAACAGCGGAAGTTAAATTTCAATACAAATTAAAAACCTTACATTAAAATAGTTATATCTTCTAACTTGTAAAAGAAAGTAAGATTATTATCTTTTCATCTTAGATGTAATATAGACAAAGACAAAACATTGTTTTACCTTTACGTCTATTATGAACAAAGTTAGAAACCGTTATCAGTAATCTTTAGACTAGAATAGAACCAGCTTATATCTGATAACAAGTTACGGGAATTCTTATCAGTAACAATTGGAATAATAAAATGCTTGAATGCGGAACTTATACCTGTTTTTCTAGAAATAGACAAGATGTCTGTGGCTGGTTTTGAATGAAAATGAAAAGTCTAGACTTATTGTTAACTTTTGAATGTAACACACCGTTTACAAAATATAGCAAACAGCGAAGAAATTTACATGAACATATAGTTAATAGTATCAAAAATTGACTTTAGTACAGATGAAACCAAGATCAGAAATTATTTTCATACTCTTGTTAAGTTGACACTAGCTATGCATGACGTAATTACAGTTGTAAAATTGGGGTGATATTGCAAAACGGTATCGGTTATTTAAAGATCAAAAGTTTTGGCAGCGAAAGTAAATTTGGTTGGTCTCAAAATAAATGTCGGTAAGATTGAAATAATTAAATGCATTCTGTTTTATTCTTACTTCTTATTTTGAAATTGTGGTAATTATTTTAGAATATATAGGTTGTTATTAAGTCATCTCAAGAAAAATAATTACTTCCAATACATGCAAAGTCAGTATCATAAAAAATGATGCGATGATAATAAGCAAATAAAGGTTTACATTGTCGGAACGCAAATTAGGTGTCTGGACGTACAGAAATACCTAGTCGATATTGGATTAGTCAGTTATAATTGTTTTGTTTTCAATAGATAGAATATGTTGACAGATGATCTTTTATTTGGTTCAGTTAAACGAAGACTAATGAAACTAATGTTCAATATTTGGAATGGCGTCAAATATTGTTGGTATTTAGGTGGCATCCGTTGTAGATAATATATGTAGGGCTGCTAAATTTGTTACATCTAAACCTTGATCAGTCTTAAACAGGATATCATTATTTTTTTTTGTGGGAAACCTAAATATGGTCTTCGAAGTACAACTTGTATGGGATAGAACTACCCTTTAAAGAAGATATGAGTGAAATAGCTGTTAGAGGTAGGTTATATCTTAAACGGCAAGCGTTGATCGCGTCGGTTTCTCAAACTACTTGTTTCCTTTCCTTCAGCCCTGGTCACCAGCATTCATCAAGAATGACGAAGCATTAGCAACTTCGTCTTTCTACAGATTGACGAGTTCATTGACGACGGCATCTGTTATTACTCAATCCTTTAAAAATAAAGCTCTCAATAGTTTTAGTTTTGCTGTTTTTCCAACTTTTTTACCAAGTTTTTATGATAAGAGAAAAAATAGTCACTTGTAGTTTCGAGGGTTTGATATACCAATATGATGTATGGCATGCTTAGTAACCATACACTATGGGTCTATTTGAGTAATTGTTAGACATTTCATTTATTTAAGATTTCTTTGGGTGTTTTATTCATTAATTTAAAGTATTAAAATAGTACCATTAATATAACACAGACTACATTTCAGTTTGAAAACCCTAGGTAATGAGCGTAAAATATCTAGGTGTAGGATGACTTCTTAAAACGCTACAAGGTCGGATGCATTTTTATGCATTAGACTGTTAAATGGTTTAAGTTCAGTTAAGAATTTTAAGTCACAAAAAAATTATAAGGGTTGAAATTTAAATCGGATGCGAGGTAAGATAATGAGTGCAAAAAATGTTATATTCCTTATAACGACATCAACTTCAACGATTTATACCTACGAATACATTCAATTTTAATATATTAACAATACTATAAAACTTCGTTTGTAGTGATTAATACCCTAACCAGTAGGTACATTAATAGAAACATAAGAAATTGATTAAGAGGGCTTAACGCTTTTCAATGATAAATCCGATGACGAATTCGAAAGCACGCAAGTAGGCTGATGGGTTCGTGATACGTGTTCGAATCGTGCGATGTGTCCAACTAGGGTCATTACTATTCATCGTGGAAAGGGGTCAGTCGTCGATTCGATTTCCACCGTCTTAGCCATTCGAAACACGGTGACATCTGGTTGACTACTTTCGTTCCCTTCACTTAATAGTATATAGATCTGTGGTTGATAGTACCAACATAACCAAAATAACTGTTTTCTTAGTATCTGTTTGTGATGTGAAATCAGGGACAATTTGCTCATTGCCAGCTCTGTACGATGTCGTGTAACGTTGCACCTCATCTGTCATAGTCGAAATCAAGTATAAACATGAAGCTTGGAAACAAAGACGTGGAAAAGGTGAAAGCGAAACTTACTCAATAATAGTTTTATTCAAAATATGGAAGTATAATAGTACCTTTACATAACAATGAATTTTTTTGCATAAAAATTAAAAGTCAAGATCGTTAAAAATAATCGACAATAGTCAGAAAGTAAATGAACTTTCACTTTATAATTGTATATGATTTTTTTATAAAAATAAAAGTTTACCTGATACTTTTCTATCACTTAAAGAAACTTTGTCAATTGACCTAAAAGAAAAAATAAGTTAATAACGAAAGGTACGAAATAATCCAATCTGTCTTATTTAAGTAACTTCATTAACGGATAAGTTATAGATATAACTATAGAATATTTATTAAATAAATCAAAGACATGGAAAAGGAAGGCCAAAGTAATTATTGTTTTGGCAAAATATAACATGTTACATAAGAACAATGTGCAATTGTGCAGTTGGTTATACAAAAAGCATTTGAACAAAACAGACTAATCTTGAGTCATATCGTTAAATATTTAAAGAACCATCATATTCTTTTTTACCTATGATTTATAATGTCTATAGTAGGTATTATTATAATTCTGATCAATGATCATAAGGTCAATAACCCTGATATTATTAAAATAATACATGCTTAGCTTATTCAGAATTAAACAAATTTAGTTGACAATAACATGTTGGTATAACATTTTCATATAATTTTGTAAGATAAAATTATAAATAAATCATATTTGAAACGAATTTGAAATGAAGTGCTTTCCTACACTTCGATTAACGGTACTATAGTAAAACTGGAAATAATATGGAGGAAGTGTGTTCATATTGAGTATACGATTTATCACTTGTTTTTGAGAAACAAAGCCGTTATTGTCGGCGATCAAGCGTGCATTACCCAGCTAATTGGTAAAAGTGAAGCTTTTTGTTGTCCACCAATAAGAAAGACAAACAAAAGAGCTACAAGTTTCTGATTCATTGGCAGCGGTGACTGATACAACTGATACCTCTGTTATACAATGATCAACATTGTTTGGTAGTCTTCACTTAATTAGTGGATCAGCAGTTTTTAGTTTTTGTGTTTGATTATTTCAGTTCCGGAGAAAGAAAGTAACTGCCGGCTCAATGTGATCTTTTGGACTTTTCAGCAATATAGATCAGCTGGGGGGGTTTATCTTCAGAACAAATCGAAAATAACATTTATTCATATACCTACATGACGTATTGAAAACCATTTTGCTAAATCAAAAATAACGTTTTCTAGTAACGTATATTCTCAAAATCCATTGTGTCCGTTGAAGCCTTCGTCAGAAACCTCTGTCTTTTTCACTCCGATGGAATTCAAATTACCTTATCGGCACGCGGTCGAGTACAGGTAAAACCGGTATTACATAGTAAAAATATAGATACGCTAGGCTCTGAATGTTTTTGTAGGTTTGAAAGGCAATTTTCATTAGTTGCATTATAGTTGTAGCTTGCGTACCGGTGATGACGTTGGTTTCTGTCTCTTTCTGTCTTGGTTCAATTTAGTATGTCTATCGCACTGTCTTCCTCCCACCCGACGGTTTAGCGCGCCCGCTGCTAGAACGGTGAGGTTGTCGGTAGGTACGTTACTACTACACAGTACACAGTATAACAGTCGACGGTCGCTAACACACTCGACGCGCGACGTGGTTACATTTTTACGCTGTTATCACTGACATCAAAATTCTAAAGTGAAAAGTTTTCAATCAAAACATATCAAATAAGTACAAATAACATGAACAAAAAATTAAAAATAACAAAAGTTGAAAAGTGAACTAATTTAATTAAACAGCAAACCAAAGTTTTATGTTTTGTGCAAAGTGAATTGTAGTTTGATAAAAGTACCTTTATAGCAGGATAACTTGAACAAAGCGGTACTTGGGAGAGGATTTGATGCTTCCAGCAAAAAAGGTATGAGAAACCGGATATTGCACTAGTGAGTACTAGTTAGTTGCTCGACAAGTTTATACGTATATATATCTAATTACGTTATATGAAATAAAAAACATGACAAAGGTAGGACAGTTGCCTGAGGAGTAATTTCAAAAACCTTAAATAATTCTCTCTGGTCACGCTCAACTTTAAATATTTACGTTGGGGAAAGACGGCTTTGTGTGAAGAGGCTCTAACGTTAATTTTAGGGCCAGGTGTCGTCAACAGGTGGACTCGATTTGAATTTTTAGTTTGCTTCTAATTAGTGTCTTTTCTGTTAAAAAACTGTTGCTTGCTTTTTTGCCTAGATATGAATTATCAAGCAATGAAAAAACAGGATGGGGTTTTTTTTTATTTTGTTGTAATTTATTTAACGTATATAATTAGTTTATTGGGTATAATTATATAAGCAACAATAATAGGTTTTATATTAACATATAATATATAGAATACAGTAATGCTTTCAGTAATTATGATAATAGCTTTTTAATTCATAATGACTCATCTTTATGTCACCAGTTACTAGAACGAGAAGAATAGATTTAAAATCTCGGAGAGGTCGATGTGTCATCGACATCACTTTTTTTAAATAATTTGTGAGCCACTTAGCTTTTGTCAGAAATATAGGTAATTTAAATATAATCGACCTCTCTTTGGAAATTTGATTACTAATAAAATATAATAATTTCAGGAATCTCCTAAATACGAAAAGTATTAGGTACATTCAATGAAGATTACTAGCCTAGTAACAAACAAATGTCGTAAACTTAATAATAATAAAAAAATACTTATTTTAAAGATTAATAATACAAATAATATTATGCAAATAATTCTTATATGTATTTATATGTTATACTTATAATATAACTTACAATATAATAAGTATGGAGTTTAAAAGTCCTTCGGTACATTCTCACTCAATATAAGATCTTGAATTACATTTTGAATAGAGAACATTAAATAAATTGTGATAATGCTTGTTTCTAAATAATTTCACGCTTGTGAAGCTCCCGGCTTACATTTACGTACTTAACTTACAAAGTTTTAAATTTAATTTGTATGTTCTTAGTATTATAATTCACAATACATTGTACCAGAAACATTTAAAGTTTTAAGTTGCCTTTGATGTTTGCATGCAGGTAGTCGAACCTTTCCGCAAAAAATTTTTGTTCGCAACTTTGTAGGTATAAAAATGAAACGCCTCTCGTGCCAAAGTTTACAATTTTTAGACACTTGTTTTAAAATATTTCTTTATTGTTATTTTTAATAACTCTTCAATACCTACTTTAAACGTACCTACTATAAAATACATTTTTTTTTCAATAAACACTCTCGCTAAGAGCTTTGTGTTTGTTGTTTTTATTCTAGATTACATATTAAAAAAGTTGTCAGTTGTTTTTACCACATAAGGAATGCTCTATTTAACTTGCAGTTCTGTAAGTCAATGAACAAATTGTTAAACGGATAGATAGAAGTACATATATGAAGAGGGATGCGCATAATTAAATAAACATACTTACCAGCTCTACTTAACATAACGTTTTAAAGTAAACATCTATTGTATGCACCAGTTTAGAAAATCAGGTTACATAGTTGCCCGACTTCATTGTTTATATGGTCTATTTTTCTATATATATATAAGTATATATCGAAAAATAGACTATATAACCATAAAGTTATGACAATGTTGATTTAAAAACAAGTTATGTCATACATATAGGTTACATATTAAAGGACTCTATTAAGTCAGTGAATATATAAGATAAACCAACTTCAGATCTCTCCCCTCCTAAATCTCTCAGGGCACTCACCCTGCGCACACGCTGAGCACGGATGATCAAACAAAAATGTACAAGGAAAGGGAAACCACTTATAAATTCTTTTGCTTTATATGAAGTCACGTAGTTATGTCTTATTTATTATGTATAACTTTGTATTTAACTTAACATAGGAAAAACCTTCATTTAGTTTTAACTTAGAATTTAAATCACGAGAACAAGGCAGAAACTTCATTTACAAATAAACGCGTTTTAAATTTTTAACAAGCATCTTCATATGATAAAAGTTTTAACTCCAAAATGTTTTCTTTATCACATTCAGTGCTATTAGTTTCTGCGCTATAGCAATGAGTTAGGATGACTACTTGGTAGGTATAAACAGTCTTTTGACATTTATATTGCATAGACTAAGCGTGAAAGGTTCTTGGAATGCGGAGGACGCGTTGATACAACATGCACCATTCATTGTTACCATTCAAGAACTACAGTAGGATTTATTTCCTAAATAATATATAATATATTATACGTCTATTGAATGTTTTTACATTACTCCTGACTGTAAAGTGTATACATTTATAACTGAAATGTTTCAAAAGTTCTGGAAAGCGTAATCTTATGATTTATAAAAGTCATTTAATGAAAAAAACATTAGAAAGTAGACGTTTGTTTATTTTAATAATAAAAACGATTATTAAAGCAGTTAGTTTATTTTTAAACTTATAAAAACTTTTATTAACAGTGAAACTTTACTTGAGTATAACTATATGAATCACATGTTAAAATAAAAAAAAAAGATCTTTCAACAACCGTGTACTTAAAAGCTTCATACTATTTTTAAAAGCAAAATATATGTCGTATTTCTAAGTCTTTTACACAAGTTTAATTATTCATTCCAATCCTTCGATTTATATCATATACGTGAGAATCTGTTAGTATCCTGCTATCTGGCCAAGGCTAGCCAGAATATGGTTAATCATAGACCGCATCATTAAATCCAAAGCTGAGTGCAATAAGGCTATGCAGTTAGGTCGGTCGATACGCTGCGGTATGGTTGCGTAACCACCTGTGTATACTGGCCTTAAAAGTAGTCTCGAAACTACAGTTACTCTATCTCCTCACTCACACCCACTCACACTCAACACGCGTACGAAGTGATAATGAAATTGTAAAGAAACTTGTAAACATATTATTGTCAAGTTTCTAACAGTTTACGGTAACACACAATGTTACAAATTGACTTTCTTTTTTCTTACTTAGTTTTATATAGTTACTATAAAACATATTTTAATGTTTAATGACCAAGTTTCACTGATATGTAAGTCAAATAAGTACAGCTTTCAAGTGGAAAGGAAATCCACATTATCTAAGATGCAATCTATATAATAGTTGTACTATGTACAAAGAATTGCCCTTCCGCTAATACAGCAAACGGTAGAGAGCAGTGCGCTTCAGTAATAGCTTACAGTGAATTAAACGGATTCCTCTACTCTGTGATAGTTTAAAAGTTTTAGCTTCTAACCCAATTAGGAGAAGTGTTTTAAAGGAATTAATTGAAAGTTCTACATAAGAGTAATTTAAAGAGCAAAAACGTGCCAACTGCAGTAATAACAAAAAATAACCACTTTACAAAGAATTTTAATTTGGTGTTACAATTTAATTTACTTTAAAATCTTAAAGTAAATTAAATTGTAACACCAAATTAAAATTTTATAATATTTAATCAAATACAAGAAATGTTTGTTTTGGTAACATGAACAATTATTATTATTTTTTATAAAGTAATATTATACTTATTTTTCAAATCGATAGTGGAAGTGTAAATGTCAAAAGTCACTTCAATTCTTCAATAACGAGGTGATTTGGTATGTCGGTCAAACATCCCGACTGCGTAATCGACCGATTAACTTACATATTACCAAAATTACTTGCTAAAATGCTATTTATCTTGCGATAGCCCACATATGGAGTGATATGAAATGATATTACTAGGTCATTGCACGGTTTTGTTATCAATAAAACAAAGTTTTACTGAAATACTAATTAACTTGCAATGTACCTACGTGAGTAACGGAATGAAAAAAATGAAAATCTTGAGTTTACTGGAAATTTACAGCAATGAATCTTGAAAATATCAAATTGTTTAAGAAATATTAGGCAATAGAAAAAAATCGTTATCAATGGTTGATATCAATCAATCAATTGGGACACCCATTAATTGACAATGTACACATACAAAATTTGAAAATCTTGAGCTTACAGAAAATTTATAATGACGGCTCTTAACATGTTGATTAAGAAATATTACGTGATAAAAACAAATTCCTTATCAATTGAAGATATCAATCAATCAATTGGTATTTAGGATTAGAAAACAACTTAAGTCCAAGTGCATTATTTGAACACTTCAAAAATGTTATCGCTGTCGCCTTCGAGCAGAGACAATGGTATTAAATTCTTTTAATAGTATTGTAGTTTCACTTTCATACAGGTCACGTTGTTGTTGATAATATCTTATATTTTAAAAGTGCTAAGAGACGGTCGTGGGAGATGAAAGCTATTGTCAAACCTATGCTTGAGTAAACCGTGGCGTTGTTTCAATTTCCGTTTCGAAATAAGGTTAAGTATATATGATGGCTCATTTCCCCTGTGATTTTTTTAAAAATTTGCATATGTTAATATTGAGCAACATTGCAAAAGGATACGGAAAAGATTCGTTATCGTTACCTAATGGTCTTATAAAACCAGTAATATTAAAGTGATCTTATTTGATAACTTTCTAAGAGGTATAAATAATTTAATTTATATAAAGTGCAACACACATGCAACTTATAGAAAAGATATTGATACAAGGAGAAAAGCAAGAATTGTGAAACCGTGTACAAAAGATAGGATAGAGTTACATCTAGATATTTAATACTCATACCATCAAGTACTATATGTAAATAAAGATTAGTCATACCTGGTCATCGAGAATAATTTAGTAGTTATAAAGTATAATTATTACTAAAACACGTTATAATAATAGAAACACGTGTTTATTACATTTAATTATCCGATACTTGCGTGATTACCTACGGAACGAGAATTTTACAAATATGTTTGTTTCGGGGTAGCTTTGTCGCATGCAAATGGATTGTTTTTTTTTTATTTTATTTATTTTTTTATGTTTGGTACAAACCTTAATTAGAATCTTTGAACGAAGATCTTTAGAAGTTAAATTTGAATTGTTTTTTAGTCTATATTTTATAATTGGCTCAACGAATTGATTTTACGGTTGAATCTAATTTTGTCATTTCGTATTTTATTTAAAGTTTGAAATTTTTAGATGTGTATTTAGAGTTTTTGATTTAAATTGTTCATATTATTGGATAATTATGATGTCTAGTACTTAGGTATTTCAATTGAATAGTTATGGTATCAATATAGACATCTTGATACTATTTAACATACACAAGTGATTACTGGTATTGATTCAAAGTGGATAAGATATAAATAAATAATTATTGAGGTTTATTGCTTTGTTATTTGTATCATATATTAAAGTAACTGTCATACGAGATAACTTTTACATATTATTATTATAAGAAATAACAGAATATTTAGTTTTGTTAAAAGTAATATAAACTTAAAAGGATAATATGTTTTGTTAATTATATTATTTTGCGAAGTCTTACATACAGTTCTTAATCTTGTGTGGGAAGGTATAATATACTCACCGAATTGTTTTAGTTGGTCTCTTAGGACTGTTATCGTAACTTGATCTTATTGTCATATGTTTTATTTATTTTAACTTTATTATAAAAAAAATCCGGACTTAATTTTAAAACATTCCATGAGGCAACTACCATGATAAAACTAACAGAATAGAAAACCTATAGGGATTACAAGATAGAAAAATAATATTAGTTATTAATATATAAAGTATATAAATTATGTCCCAATCTACACGTATAGTTATGAATAATATTTTTTTATATTACACATGGTTTTAACGATATAATTCATTCTTCGACTTCTCTCGATATCAAATAGGGATTTCATATCAAAAGTTTCATAAGTAGGTACCTACAATGTAAGCATATTTGAAATTAAAAAAAAAGACATGACTTTGATTTGTAAAGGCATTCCTAGTATCAGAACAATATATACAAAATATAAAATAGATAGTATATATCAAATATATCTCATATAATATGGTATACATATCGAAGCTTAAATGATGGTGAATTCCAAATATACTTAAAATTGGTTATTCAATCATAATACAGGATACAAAATTTGTTTGTTGTCTCTGAACTGGCATTAACTTTAAGCGTAGGTATGGCGTCCGGGCGTCGATCTTTTAAGTACTTCTTCCAAAATAAAGAGTAATAAGTAAAAGAGGAAGCAAAAATTTTTTTGTTTCGTTTTTTATGAGTTGTTTATCAAGAGATGTAAAAAGTAGTAGAACAAATTTTGTTGGGATTGATGTAGAGAGGCTGAGTGCAAGAGGTGGTCAACTAATTAAAAACTGTATAGAAAACACTGTATAGAAAAATATCGACAAATTTTAAACAATATTATCAAAATAAAAAGGAAATTTTCATACATTGTTCCATTGAACATGTTCAATCTCTACCACGTGATATGTTGAATCAAATTATATTTCTACTTCACGTAACTCAATAACCATTCATAGATAATAACACAAGCTCTATAACCTTTGAGTGTTTAATAATAATTTTTGTTATTCATCTCAGTTCATTAGATCATCATACTACTGTACCAATATGTATATCTAGTTCTGATTAAACTATTCCTATTTTATTCTGGTTTTAGGCCTTTTATGGTCTATATATTTAATGCATGTATGAGAGCTTTTATAAATCTACTCCACCATATTCTACCAACACTTTATAACTCCACTTGATGAAATGAAGCTTTTCATTATTACTTTTTTTACTTTCAAGCGACTGATTGTATCTCGGTGGATGCTGTTTAAGTATCGCGATTAGAAATCAGAATTAGTTTTTCTCGTTGAATATATAAACTAATCGTTAGCGTTGTATCTGTTGATTTTGCTTCATAAAACCCGGACGCAAATACATTTGTTAAGTTTAACATTATAGTTTAATATTAAGTTTAATAGGCTCTCAAACCGAGGAACCAATTTGACTGTTGTTTTATCCGCAGTCTTGTATATGGAGAAGGTTGTTTGCTATGTTTGTGTAAAGTTATATCTAAGTTATTAATATTTTATTTTTGCTTTAATTGGAACTTTAACAAAACCTTAGGCAATATTGAAGCAAATAATTCAAACGTGTCTAGGTTTTTTAATGAAATAATTTAGAGGAATATGTTCAGTATATCGATAATTATTTTTTAATTAAAATATATAGCAATATCTTGACTTAAACTGTCAAAGCTAAGTTAATAAGAATATGTTCATGTTCGAAAATATCTATAAACATGTATAGCTCTATTGTTAAGCTCTATTGTTTTTCATTCTATTCTATAATATTCTAATTAAATATATACATTTAGAATACCTAAAAGCAAGTTTGAATTCAAATAGCTACACCTACACATATTTTTTAAAAGTATTCTTGGTGATGACATATAAACGAAATACTGACGTATATACCCAGGTTATTATTATACAGACAACCAGACATCTGTATGTATATATGTATGTGAAAAAGATATATGATTATCCACAGCTTGATGCATTTTAATGAATCTGGTTTTGCATTTCCTTTATTATGATTTAATTGGCGCGTATTACGACGGTTACAAATGATATCACATTGTAGTATTTTTTATTTTGATGGCTGTATGTTATAATATTAAAATACACCATATCTTGTATCATTTATAATTTGCGCTTAGTACTTTTTATTTCAATCGCCCTGTTCTCAACACTAATATTAGACATTGCAATTTGAATTCTGCGAATCCAATAAAAATAATCCTTTGATAATCATTGACAACAGTAGAATAGTAAAATTTGGATCACGTAATCGTTATTGAAGTTAAAAAATATTTACATTTATAAAATAATATATATTTATTTATTTACCAGACAACCGACATAGTAAACAGACATCTACAAATGAGGCGGGACAATAAAAAAAATCAAAATAATATGGAATGAATAACCATAAAACTACTCGTACACACACATATACATATATATACTCAGATATTTATCTATATAGACACTCTTATACATACACATGTACATACGTAGGTATATATAAACACACACATATATAGGTAGGTAGATACACACCTACGCTAACAAAGTATCATTAAAAGTAACTGAAATTATACAATCTCAAGAAGGTATTTGCGGACGCGTGTCTTAAAAAAATATGTCAACAGGTGACAAGATTAAATTATCTTGACCTATTGAATAAATGCTCCAGTACCTATATATGTATATTGTTCTCTGATAAAGTCGTTTAAATTATGACAAATCTTGGTATTCTATCCTTTTACTAGTACCTAACTGTAACTTTACACTACTTACTATGAAGCAGGGGTATCGTATCACCTCGGTGAAACCGTTACAGTCTGTGAATTTACAAACTTTGTAATAATTAAGTCTGCTTAAACGGTGAATCCAAACGTATAATTACTGTTAAATATGTAACTAAACTTATTAAAGTTATTGTATATTTAAAGTGTCATGAACTATAGAAATTAACGTTTTGGTTAGTAAAAGTAAAAAAATATACTTAAAATATCATAAAAATGTGTGACTGTTAGGTATAATTAAATTTTATACATGTTATATGAACACAACTCAATATATGTTTTCGAGTTAGGTACATCTAAAAACCATATTTGTTTAAAAATAATATAAATAAGTAATATTAAAGAAGTTATGTAATAACACATTTATCATTTATTATTATAAAAGATAATATTTTCAATTATATTTTTTATCGTTGACCTCAATATTATTCGAGTCCATTGATAAAATATGACGATTCTTTAAATTTAATTTCTATTAATATACTACAGACCTATTAGGAGAAATTTGAAACTTGTGTCCATTATAGAAAAGATAAGAAATTTGAGGCTAGTGTGGCATGGACCCTTTCATGAATTATGAAGATGTATGTGGATAAATCTGCTGGTACAGGGAGGCCAGAAATGGGAAGAATGGATTGTGGAAATGAAAAAGATGCAATGAGTTGAGAACGCACTGACGTATGACAGAAGTGAGTGGAAGAAAAAATGTTGTGCCGACTCTCTTAGAGTGTGATAAGCGCAGGAGAGTGATGAGTTAAAACTGTTACAATGAGATAGATAATAGATAAAGGATAAATTCTACTTGCATTTATTTAATATTGTTCTTGATTTAGCTTATTAACTTGGTAGGAATTTTTTAATAACTGAATGGAATTCTCTTTAGCTACATAAAGTACTGATCATTATTCAATGTCGTAAGTGCAACCTTGAATTAATTTCCTATTCTTACTATGGTTCTAATGACATCATTAATAACTATGAACCATTCACGTATCTGCACTACTTATAAAAATATAATGAAGGTTATCATTCATATTAACAATTAAAAAAAACCAGCATGACTATTTGTATAAGACCCTACAAAAATAAATACTTTCATTGTTTTTATGGATTAATAAATTAGGAAATAAAATCAAATTTCCCCTTTTTTATTTAATTACTTTCAAAAAATTATAAATGTTTATATAAATGACAGACTATGTAAATATCATGTTTATATCATGTTTGCACTAAGAAATCAAGATATTTATCATCATTAGATATTTGGATAAATATCTCGATCTGTTTTAAATAAAAAATAGATTCTATTACCATTTTAAAGTGGCTTTACCGTTTCGAACGTATTGAAAATGAAGTTTTTTTGGGGTCATTAGTCGTAATATTATTTTTATTTAATCAGAAGAAGGAACAAGAATTTTTTTTAGATGTTAAATGAAATGTCAAAAGTAGGTACTAAAATACAGCTCATACATATACTTGCTACACAATTTATTACTCTTCGAATATGTTCTTTTTAATCCAAGCAAACCGCAAAGTATATTAGCAAGGCTTCTACAGTTATATTGATCGATATAGAATTAACATTTTATAAAAGCTTATTTAAAATATTGTATCAATATTATTTCAATAGAAAAACTATCTTACTTCCTTAAGCAAACAAAATATTTTCCTTTGGAAATACCACCGATGCATTCGAAGCAACTATTATTTTAGAATCATGCAATTGTATATGAATGAAGTTTGAATTTCGAACGTACTCTATCGACATGAAAGGATGTTTATTTTGTATTGCATACACCACTCTGTAAACTATTTTAACCTACATAATTTCAATATTACTTATAATGCAAATATTTCTCAAGAAGATTTGTGTTAGGATGATTGCACATGTTTCAAATAGTCGATAAACATGTTAGCCTTGTTATGCTTATTTTTTTTACCTCTGGGATACTGTTCCTGTGACTATCATCAATATTTATTTAAAAAATGTTTATATATATTTATATGAAATATTTTAACTTCTATTTTTTTGTCAGTTTCGTTTTGTAACGTTTTAAGTTATTCCGTGGGTACCGCTATCTTAAAATCTTATGATATTCCTTTCTTACGTAGATATATGTGTTCAATTTAATAATAGGTATATGTATTAATAAATACAATGATGTGATATATAGATACTGATATTAACCTTCGCGTGTCGCCGTATCGGCAAGTTGAATTGCATTTATAAGGCTTCTATCAACTAGGGCGAGCCACAATAAACTTGTTAGCTATCTGAAAAAAAAACTAACTCTAAGAGCATTAAGCCTGGCAATATTTAGTTCGACGGATATCGACCTATTCAGAGCAAATTATCTTCTCGGCGCTTCGGAGTAAAACCATTAAAGGATATGCTTTGGCAACGCAAAGACGCTTTCAGTTTTTATTTAATGGTAACATATAACTTACAATAATTTGCAAAATATTTTTTACTATATGCAATATTTGATTGTTATTTTTCAAATCTTTTGTTTATACTTTGTACATATTTTAAAGGAGAGTGTGCTTTGTATATTTTGCATATTGGTTTGTTGCTACTTTCGTAGACTAATAAGTAATACGTAATACTTTCGTAAAATAATAAATAATAATAATAATAATAATCTTCTAGGACTATTTTATAAGTTATTCAGGCAAGTTAAAATCGTCATAAAAGTAAACCCAACAAATAGGTAACACATATTTTTTACTGTTGACTTTTACATTTAGTTAACAGTTACTGTTACATAATTCTACTGTAGCGCAAAGGAAAAGATAATTTATAATTATTGCAAGAGATACTGAATGAACCAGTTCGATTTATATGGTATTCTAATAGGTAATTCATACCAAGTCACCGGTCTGACCGCAAGAGCTCGGATCCCGTGTTCCCGCGCATTCTTGTTAAGGTGAACAACCGGCGCGCGCGCAGTCGTCCTTGATACATACTCCTTTCTACAGTCTCTGACTTGTGATTAAGTCTCGCTATCTTCTTACAACTTATATGACTGTTTTTTTTTGTAACAAGCCACGCTAAATTAAAAAAATACTAACTTCAAAAGTTAATATTTAAAATAATTTAGTTTTTACTCAGTCGTTACATACGCAAGCCTTGAGAGAAAACCTGATTTCTTTTAAAAAGTAAGTTTATTTATGATGTTAGTAATGTTAGAAATTAAGAATAAGATTTGGTTAAATTGACTATCATAGTTTGAATCACAACGTAGCTTGAAACTGGGTTTTTAATATAGGTACCTTATAATATAAATAATAAACTTACAATAAAAACATACTTAAATATGGATTACAAAACAATGTTTTTTTTGCTGTTAATAAACCAAATTAAACATATATTAAAAAGCTTAAGAATATTCGAAAAAAGAAATTTAAGTTTATGTTAATTATTTAATAAAGGGTAAAAAAAATAAATATTTGTTTTGTTAATTACATTATAACTTGGAATATAACCTCGATTGTCTATCAATAGTATTTTTTATCCAATGACATGTCAAGTTATCGAATAATTGATATTGTATGGTGATAACAGCATCCTATTGCCATAGATCGCTGTCGACTCTTACAGTCAAGGTGACACTATTTCGTTGATGTAGTAATCTATGTGAGATATAAAACAGTTTTATTGCGTTGTGAAACTTTAATTTCATAGTCTTTAAATGTAAATAAGCTTTAGTTTATAAATATCTTATCAGATTATTTTATTACAAGTAAGCTCTTAGGAGATATAGAAGCAACTCCATTTGTAAACGGCTGTTGTAAGGCCTTGTAGTTTTTTTTTTTTTCATATTACTGTATATTATTTTATAGTCTGATTACATTTTCTTATAAAATAAAGCTATAATTTCGGTTTTTAGTTCTATATTTGTAGGCGCAAAATCCATAAATTCAATGTTAATTGAACCAAATTAACCAAAAGTCAAATTAAGAGATTCCATAAATTATGTATTTCGATCTAAAATGTCACTGCGCTAAATTTATCTTGACATAAATACATAAATAGGTCAGGTCACTGGTAAGTATGACATTGAAATCAGATTAATCGGGCGAAGCGTCTCTTACGAAGTCAGGATTGCGGCCTGGCGGTCCGCCAACAGAAATCTGGGAGTACTGCATACGTGTTTTATTTGGCGGCTAGACTAAACAGTTTGCAGATTACCGCCGGTTATTTGCGTAATTGTCGTACTCGACTCATCGTGTATGTAAGGTAACTAAGTTACGTATAACATCCTGAAGTTTAAGTGATAAAGATTAGGTAAATGTCGTCGAAATAGTTTCTAAACTACAGCTTGTCTCAGTTGGCTTAAAACCGGTATACAAATTTTAACATTTGCCATACAATTTGTATATCGGTTTACATAAAGTTATTACTTAATTACTATGATAACGTGCTTGTATAACATTATTGATCTAATTTCCTAAGAAATATATTTTTTATATTTGTTTAATACTTATTATATAAATTGAGTGAATTTGTTTTAATATGTGCTTCTCATTCAGTGGGATTACACAATACAACGCTTATAAACGATAATATCAGTAGGTAGTAACTATATTTTAACATTTAAGATTGATCTCTAAAGGGTAGGTAAACTGAAATAACTCAAAAACCAAAATGTGACTTCCTGCGACAAACGATTGACAGGTCATTAGGGACGAAACGAGTCTTACATATTTCCGGGCATTAGTCCGAGAAAAGAATACTAATTAGTTTGGGATTGAGAAAATTATTTCCTTCCTCCTTTCTTAACATACTTTCTTTGAGAAAAGTGATAGCAAGATTACAATGATTTGAAACATTTAAAATACCTATAACATGAGTTGAAACACATATTAACAATGAATATCACAAAAGTAGATTGCAAAGGTTCCAATATTTAGATTAAAAATAAAGAAGGAGATACAACTAAAGGCTGTAATCTGAAACGTTGATGAGTTAATTCGATTTGCTCTACTTCTTATAAGGAAAGTAAACCCCGACAAAATATGAATTAGTAATTAGTTATAGCTTCTTTAACTTTAGTATTAGAAAATTGTGTAGTGAAAAAAAAACTGTGCCTGAATAAAATTTCGCGTTAGAATTTTATTGAAAAATGCAATGCTATGCTAATAATATCAAATATATGTCACGTCCTCATATTTCTTATTTCGATATTCGCGTGGGAAAATACTTCAATGATATAGCATTCACAATATGACAAACAATGTAGAGGTTAAATTGTTTACTATCTTTTTACCGCATGGCTAAGCAATCTATAAATAACCTTTTTTGTACTGCAATCTATCAAAACTACTTAATAGGTTAACATTCTCAATTTTATATTTTATTTACGATAATGTGTTTAAGAAATATATTATTTATTGTTGTAAAAACGTTTGGTATTAGAACATGTAATGTACATGTATTTTTTGTACGAACTATAATTAAAATATAACTTTGCATTTACGTCGCAACGACTGCTCATATAATAGCAATAATATATTCATTTTTAAACATAGATTCCGTCCTGCCTCCGCAAATGCTATCAAACGTTGAATATAACGCTTTAATGAAGCAGTTCAAATTGAATTGATGTGGCTACGTAATACGTATTACTATTAAGCACGCCAACTGTTGGAAAATGTGAATATGTTACGGATTCACTTGTATAATAATAAGTATTTTATTTATAAGATTCATAATTGTTCCAGGATTGATCCACCGGTTACACAGACAGACTACCAAATGGAGAATAAAAAAAACGTGACAGCAACACAACAGCCGGTGACACAGCAACATGTTATGTCACATCATGTCCATCCCGACCAAATTTATTCACCTCAACAGTCGCAGTTACCTACACTTGTAAACAACCAGTCCGCGCAAATTCAACAGAATGGCGTCATGCACCAACTATTACAAAGCCAATATCACTCCAATATGAATGCACGTTCGCCACTCCTTGAAAACAGACACGAGATGTATGGGACTGGACATAATCACGATTATGTCAGACATTACGGAGCGAATGATAATTATAATTATGCACAGTCACCACCCAGAGTCGAAAGAACTGAGATTCACACAGACCAAAATGTAAACCACGAACTACTCCAGAATATACCCAAAGGATATAATGCAGAAGTTTACCAAGACTACTTAAAACGAAACCCACCGAAAGATATTAACCAAATATATCAAAACCATCAACCTACGAGTATGTATAGACCTAATTTGAATCAGTACGGTTCAAAGCCGTATCTTCCTTATTCAAACAGAATAGGGCCCCAAAGTAACACTGAATTATTAAGAAGGCAGTATAATGAAATTCAACAAATGAAGATGCAACAGCAAATGCACTATCAAAATCAAGCTCAAATGCATCAACAACAAAAATTTGCTGAACGACAACTTTTACTTCAGCAAATTCACGGCGTGCAGCCGCCTCCTAACTTGCAGAATAGTATATACTCAGATAGTTCTTACAGAGATTTAGATCGTTATAGTAGTAAGAACGATTTCAAAGAGTATAGTAGCAATGACATACAAAGAGACATGGAACGATACGCTAAAAATAATGATTATAATGATATGGATATACAAAACAGGCAGTATCAAGAAGCTCAATGGCAAACAAATCAGAATGATTATAGAGAATCAGATAGGCAAAGATATTACCAAGAACACGAAAAGTCAAAAAGCCAGTCTCCACCTTCTGACTATAACAACCAAAGGAACAATTCAGATATCGTATCACCGATGAAATCTAGCGAATCAAGTACTCCTAGCATAAGTATAAAATCTCCGTCATCAGATAGTCGACGAAGTAGCAGTGGAACTCAAGCCCTACGATCGCCCACTGCGCAACGAATACCTTCAGCTCCAGTTTCTATGTCAGGAATGCTCTATAAACAGGGTTCAGATGGACTCAAAGTGTGGCGAAAGAGGTGGTTTGTTCTATCAGAATACTGTTTATTCTACTACAAAAGTAAGTACATTTATAAGAATTCTATACTTATTGGACTGGAATATGTATTAATTATGTTTCTAACATTCATTAATATTGTGTTTAAAGGTCAAGACGAAGAGAAGTTGTTGGGATCTGTGTTATTACCTTCTTACAAAGTGTCAGCTTGTAGTGCGGAGGACAAAGTGATGCGGAAGTTTGCATTTAAACTAGAACATGCAAACATGCGCACGTACGTGTTAGCGGCGTTGGATCAGGAAGCTATGATGAAGTGGGTGAAGGCACTTACAATGGCTGCACTTATGCAAAATAACAAGTAAGATAACAATAATTATATATTGAAGTTTAACAAACAATCTTGCAATTTTACAATAATTTCTGTAATTAGTATATATATATATATATATATATATATATATATATATTATATTTCTATATCATACTTACAATCTTAATTGATTAAATGTTTAATTTTTATTGTTACAGTGAACAACAGAAACAAAATGACCGGTCTGCGAAAACAGAGGTGGGTATTAGCAAGTGAACAATTAGATCACCAGAGCGTAACCAAGGACAGATATTATACTACGGTTATAACTGCGAATGATTTGTGACCACTGAAAATAGAATACTGATATAACTGTATCGTTGTTTGATGGAGAGGATAAAATGCATTTATTTTTATTTTATTGCACTATAAAATATTATAAAGCTTAAAAATTTATAATCTTAAAACACGAAGTGTGTTTTCAACTCAGAATGATTATTTGATAATTTTTATATTTCCAGGAGGGTAATGAAGAAGCCGGTCCAACTTATGCCAATGCACCACCAAAACCTAGACGGTCCAATGATGGATATAATTCCCCTAGTCCAGATATGTACGTTCTATGAAAGATTTACCTTTATCATAACTTAAACTATTAACATGAATCCATTTATAGTTAATAAATGGATTCATGTTAATAATCATTCGAAAACATTCCAGGTACGATCCAAATTACGATCTGCTTAGAAAACCTGCATCACACTACAGTCAAAGCACTAGTCATAATAGATATCAGGATACAAACTACACTCAACAGGAGTCATATCGGAGCCCTCAGTCTCCATTACAATCGCCTTATCAAACAAAACGGTCATACGACTTGCAGCAGCTATCATTACCATTAACTAATACCACCGAAAACTTAGAGAATCAAAATCAATCTCTCTACAAAACTAACTCACAATCTCCTTATGATAATAGGTTAAGAAATCAACTCCCAAAAGAGGAAGAAGATAAAATTGAAAGTTTGTATGATAAGAAACCTAATTACAACCCTTTTCTACAAGATTATGGGGGCCAAGAGCGAAAGTTTCAAGAGGCAGATGAAGTTAGTCGTGTTGTAGTAGATTTAAATAAAACTTCAATATATAATGACAATTACTCTGATAACCGGAGTACGAAATCCCATGATCCAAATATCTATAACAGAGAAGTGTATGGTGATTTAAATATGAAAAATAGTAAACCTACGAACATAAATGAACGCATAGCTGACAGACGGACACCTGAAGCATACGGACGCCCAAACACAACATCATCTTATAATACAGAGAAAATTGGAGATTACGAAGACATTTACGGAGCGTATAATAATGAGAATGGAAAGCTTTATGCTAAGTCTCCAAATCCCTCACAGTCAAGAGATACTGTAAGCCTATCTAGTCACAAATCTCCACAAGATCCAAATACCAACTATGTTCGTATTATCTTATTTATTTAAATAGTAAGTAGTTAAAATAAATGTACTTTTAAACAATATAAATTTACAGGTACCGGAAAAAACTTTTAGCGGACCATCAGTCCTTCGAAGGAAGAAGATGCAAGCAAGCGGTATTCAACCGCCCATGCCGCGACCACATAGTGCTGACTTTCTAGAATATGAGTCTAAAAATGAAGCACTTAATAATTCAATGCCGGTGCGTAAAACAAATGATCATCCCAGTCAACCTCAACGTCCCAAGTCTAGTCTAGATATAAATTCTTATTATGACCCGAGCTCAGATAAATACTATTCCGAGGAAAGTTACGCTAAAAAAATGCGACAATCGGCTCAGTACTTACAGCAACAGGGATTAGGTCCAAAAAACATCCGAATTCCTTTAGAAAAGTATGCAAGTGGACTGGCTGAAAAGCAGTTGCATTCACCGTATAACCAAACCAACAACAACAATTACGAAACCGAATTCAACGTAAATAGAATGCCAAAAGATAATACAAGTTACACAGCAAAGATACCAGATCATGAAGCCATTAACTCAAATTGGACATTGAAAGAAAAAGACCTTGAAAACCAAAAGGAATTTTTAAACAGAAGCGGCAGTGTGATGAGTGATGGTTCAAATATTAGTGCTGTTTTAAAAGATGCCAGATTCGATCCCAATGCAGAAGGTTTTATGAGATCAGCTAGTGCCAGACTGCCTTCAGAAAGAGAGGGAGAGAAAAAAGTACAACAGGTATAAAAATATTCATAAAATGGTCATTAGGTTCATTTCATGTATAAAAATAAGGTTAAAGGTTAAAATAATATACAGAGTTATTTTTAATTAGTCGACCACCTCTTGCAGGCAGCCTGTCTCTATCAATCCTAACATTTGTTCTACAACTTTTTAAAATTTATAGTTTTTAAAATTTTAAGTTTCTCATACAATATTTATTTGTTGCCTCGGAACTGACATTAACTCTAAGCGTAGGTATGGCGCCCGGGCGTTGACCTTTTCAGCACTTCTTACAAAATAAAGAGTAATAAGTAACAGAGGGAGCAAACATTTTTTTGTTTCGATTGTTTTGTGTTGTTTATCAAGATTTTTAAAAAGTCTTAGAACGAATGTTGTTAGAATGTTGAATAGTCAACTTACAAATAACCCTATATAAAAAGTCTAGAAAACGTTTATTTTTAATCTTAATTTTAATAAAACGAACGAAATAATAAAGTTATTTAAATTATTAAGAATGTAGTAAACAACACGCTACTAAATGTTTATTGTTTACTTTTTAGCGAGAAGAATCAATGAAAAGGCTTTTAGAGTGGAAGCAAAGAATGTTACAATCACCTCTAACGAGAAAAAGTACCCCAGCGACTATTTCCTTAGCAAGATCCTTAAATCAAAGTCGTCAATCATTACGATCAGACCAATATAAATCAAAAACGTATAAGAACTCATCTTATAACAGCTACTCTTCAGACGATGAAGGTAGGTTTATATAATGTAACTTCACATGTAGAAGTACAGCATGTTGAAGAATCCCCAAAAATAAGCATGTAGCTACCTCATTGCATGAACCACAAATTATTAATTTCAGAATCAGCTGAATACTTTTTATTGTTCATAATTTTGTTTATAAATGTTAGGGTTTTAAATTTATTATAAAATCGCTACAGTCATATGTAATATTTACCTAAAACTATGTTGTATTTTCTGTTATTTTAGATCTATTAATTTTTAAAAATCTAACACATTTAGCTTTAATGCAATCCGTATTACTCAAAAATTTATATCTATCATTGAACTAAAAAAATGCCATCAATTTCATTTTTTGTTAATGATATTGTTTCATCTATATAAAATTTGCAATCGTATATTATAATGACGACTTCGCTTGGAAAGGTACCTTCCTGCCTGCTGGGCCCTAGAGTTACTAACACGATACCAATTAGATTAGTACCGGTGGTGGGTTATGGATTTATAACATTGTATTGTATTTAGTACCAATGCCTGTTAACACTTTCTCGTTGATTAAAAAGATTATATTAATTATTACGATCAAAAATCAATTACTAACAAAATAAAGCGCACTCAAAAATAAATATATTCTTCATAATCACTACGAAAAATAATAAACTTTCGTTTCGCTTTTGCACCCCAGAAGAATCACCGGGCACTGATCTGCAAAATATGGGGAATATGCAGGCAGGAAGGTCCAATTTAATAAATGTCACATGTCCTACCTTAATGCAGACAAGTTCTCCGCACGCATTTCCTTCCGATAATATGAGCGAACAAACTGACCTGACAGACAAAAATATTACAACAGATTTAGAAAACGTGTATGAAAATATATTATCTACTAGTGATATTATGAACGAAGAAAATGGTGTTAAAAAAGACGAGGAAATTACAAGTACAAACACTACAGATTGTGACCTTAGCAATAGCATGGAAGGTGATGAAGACGGTTATGAAACACACGATAGCGAAGCAGAGTCAGAAACGCAATTAGAATACACTGATAACGATTTAGATGAAGTCTTATTAGAGTCTGAAAATGAAGTTGAACATTCTATAGACAATTTGGAAGCTGAATCGAAAATTGAACCGAAAAATTCTGAAAAAGAAGATTCTCGCAATGATGAAATACCTGAAACAGTTTGTGTTCGTACATTGGGCGAAGATCATTATTTGCCTATGAGTCCAAGAAAAATGTCAGCTATTGAACCAGCTCATAAAACAATATTAGACAATTTAAGTGAATTTGATCAAAACTCGCCACAAACTTATGAAGATAATCATTATGTTGAAATGAACTTAGGTACTGACGACGATGATAGTATGCAAACTTATGAATTAGTTTGTGTAAATAATGGAAGAGTAGAACCCGTTTATATGGAACTAAACCATATCATTCCACTAAAAAATAATGAAGAAGATACGACTAAATCACAATGCTTATCAGATACGACTTCTAATTTTGCGGATACAAAGGAACAAACCCTTAAAAGGCTTTCTAAAGGAGACAAAATTACAAGGGATAAACTAGACTCCTCTGATGCTGAAGAAGAGAATAGTTCTAAAATTTCTTTAGATGCACCATTTTGCAGATTTAGTATTTCAGATACATTTAGACCAGCGTCCTATTATCTGAGCGGCAGTAGAACTCTTTTGGATAGACAAGATAGTTCAGACAGTGATATTTTGCCTCCTACTCCTACATCAAATTCATCTCCTGCATTTGATAATATACTTGATGAAGAATTGTCACGATATATTCTAGACAAACTGGATAAATCTGATATTTCACAAGACAATTCAATAATAAAAATGTTAACTAGTGAAAACCAAAAAATGAATAGAGCTAAGAGAAAAACCACTTCATTAATGATTTATGGAAGTAGAACCTCAATTCACGATACACTTACTAGAGGAGAAAAGGTTCGTAATAGTAGAGCAAGTTTGACAAATGAACTTAATAAAACCATCGGATCGTCAAGTAGTTTATTAAATAATTCTAATATAGAACAACATGACGCAAGCATAATTGAAACTGATTCTCTCAAAAGTTACAATGCAGATAAAGGATCCTCGAGATTATCTATAGAATCAGATGTCAGCAGTAAATTTGATGTGGCACCTTCAAATATATCATCTGAGATACAAAGTTTAATGGATTCTGACTTAATGATTAATTTCCGTAATCCTTATGCATCTCATAATTCAGAAGATATTAAAAGAAGACCATTATCAGATGATTCCTTATTCGAACTAGCGGAAACAAAAAACCGTATTGCAAGTGATTTAATACCTCCCGTTAATTTAGATACATATTTACAAAGCTTACAGACAGATACAAGCGATTTAAGTATTAACAGTGATAATACTAATCGTAACAATAATGATACAAATTGTCTAAATGAAAATAATTTATTATTAGACCACGTTCACTCTACAATTCAACATTCTAGATCTTCAAGTACGCCTGTAAGTCATGTTATAAAGAATTCAGTTTCAGATAAAAAAAACTTAGGCGCACGCCATAAATTTTCTAATACTCATGGATATCATTTGGCCGATTCACAAAGCTCCATTAGTTCTATAGGAATTTCAAAATCTCCTATATCTTTCTATAGTAAAAATTGCAATGAAAATACATTAATAAGGAAAAACTTAAATAACGACACAATGGTGGACAAAATAAAAGAGTTTAGTAATGATAAATTAGCGCATAGATCAGATAACGAAACAGCTTCTTCGTCTATTACTACAGGATTTCACAGCAGAGATAGTTCCACAGAACATAGTGCCCCCTACTATTATTCAGATCTATCATCTCAAGAGCATATTAATGTATTACCTACTTCGCATTACTTAAAAAATACTAACAGTCACCGAAAACTTAATAATGAAAGACGAAGACGCCCAATGCTTAAAAATAATGAAATAATCCATATTCGAAATCCCATACGCAATAATCATGTATCATCAATTTCTAACCAACCATTTGATTTAGTTGCATCGGCAAGAAGTGTATCAGTTGAATTCTTAAGTGTAGTTGAAAAGAATCCTGATATTGATTCAAAAAATATATACGTGTCTACGAATAGCAAAGAATCTAAAATTCCGGAATCAATGACATTAATGGCTAGTTTAGGATGCAAGAAAAGTTTAAAGAAAAAGAATGACGATTTAGATACATTAGCTGATGGTAACATCAATAATCATAATAATATGAACTCCTCGATACCTGTTTCTTCGGAGAGTATGTCCTCACACTGTAGTGGAAATTCATCTAATACAGTTTACTATGACGCTGAAGCAGAAGCAAATGCTTACGAAAATGTATTGTACCACGGAGAAAATCATTGGGATGAAGATAATATATGGAGAGATAATTTAAGACGTGTATCACATAGGCACGCACGGTCTATGGATGATTTAGACACCATGCCTATTGATAATTTACCGAATGGATCATATGTTAATACATCCGTCATGAATAGTATCAAACGAATAAAGAAATGTCCTGATAACATTAAAAGAGTAGCAAATTATGTCAATTGTGATGTTCAAAGTCTAGTACAAAAACGTAATATGGAAAAGAATAATTGTAGCAGTGAATATAATAATGAAAACGATGTTTACGTCAGTCTTGTAAAGGATTCTGAACTGCCCATTGAAGAAGGCGTTTACGAACAGTTAGCAATTGATCCTCGGGAAAATTCACATGCAAGTGGTGTGAAAAATAAAAGACAATTTGAGATCGATAGGGAAAATCTTAGACAGTGGGACTTAATGTCTAGTGGTCTTATGAAAGGCAAGATAGGGCGCGTGCGGAGTACCGTTGCAAGTAAGGGCATTAGTGATGTTATCCATAACAAGAATAATGAAACTGAGAGTACAAGAAATGAAGGTATCCTATAGCATTCTATGATCGTGTAAAGTCTACTACGTAAGTTCCAATTTTTTATATTACCAGAAAAGCAAAGTCTGACTTATATATACATGCGTACAACTGATTTGGCAATTTTATGTAAATGATTTATATATTTTATGGATTCGCATTTCTCAATTTTTAATTAATGGGTAAACACGATAAGGTGTATATAAAACACATTTAGCATGTGCAAATTAACATGGATTGTGTATCATAATGTATTGTACATAATTTAACAATTATACTAATTTGTGGAGTTACACACTTTATCATGTTTTACCATCGCAATAACACTATTTACGATCAATAAAAACCAAACAGTCTTTAAAAAAAACATTTTTCATTTGTAAATTTCTTTATTTCTAGCCTCAATGACAATGTCAGGAACAAATACGGAAACCGGCCTTAATAATAATAACAACAATCAACCAAACCAGACAACTTTGTCACATAAAGCATTCCTCGGAAGCAACACATCTATTGGCAGGACTACTAGAGATGGGAACATCCCCGTTCGAGCTGTGAGTCCCAGAGTACGATGGGTTGAAGACAAACATAATGAAGAGTACGGCTCGCAACAGCTGACAACATCGCAACATAATGTATGTAGTACTTTTTTTTAATACATTTGGAATCTATTGATTTTAAGGTAAAATATAAATACAGTTTTGATATATATTTCAGTTAAATAATTTAACGACATCAGAAGATACATGGACGACTATTAGATCACCTTCAAGAGCTATGCAACAGCCGATAAGGGCTGTAAGTCCGAGGATTAGAAGGAACACAGAAAATGATGAATTGGTACCTACATGTTCTTGCATTTCATGTTATCAAAGATTTATGAATTTATGTTTTTGTTTTTTTTTATGTTATGCTTTATTTTGTTGTGTTGCGTCAGCGTAAGGATCATAGTCAGGAGTTGGGTGAAGTTCCAACAGCTGGAGAGCTTTTGGGCAGAAGTCATGAGGAACTGGTCTTGCTCTTGATACAACTGAGACGACGACACGCTGCCACCCATCGGTCTATTGAGCAATGTTGTGCACAAATTAGTAGTATTGAGGTGCTTTTATGTTTTTTCTGTTATTTTTGCTTTTAATGCTTATGTTTTGGTTAGAAAAATGTATTCTGTTTTGTAATTTACGTAATAAGTCATAAATATTCCTGATGATTATACATTGTTATGTTTGACGATGATTACCTTAATTATAACGTCAATATCAAATTACAGGATTGTCTAAGTTCACTGAAAGCAATGGAGCGTGAAGAGAGTTTACAGCGGTTGGAACATTTAAAGATGCAATTAATGGATTTGGAGAACCAATACGAGAAAAGTAAACCATTGGTACAATTAGTAGACAATATGGTGAAACTAGGTTCATTGTATAACAGACCTGGGTCTACTATTGAAAGGTTGGAGCGGAATCAAAGACTTAGACAAAAAGTTCTCGCGGAGCATGCCTTAGAGCAGCAGAGGTAGGTAACATTTTTGATTAAATTTATTAGAATTTCGCTTTTTATAGTTTAAACAGAATGGTGTTCATGAAGATATATGGTGTTTTAATTTCCAGGTGGCTAGAAAGCGCAGCAGCTGGTAAATCACTAGAAACAGAAGCAGCCAGAGTCAGGGTTTCTGAACTATGGGCATTGGAGCAAGAACTGGCCGATGAAGCGGCTATTCTCCAGGGCCTGAAGACTGATAAAGATGCTATCGATTCTCTACTTACTGGTAATTATGGTTTAAAATGATTACAATCCCTTAATATTGTGATGAATGACCTTGATCAAAATCATAATAATTACAAGTTATGCAATATATATAAGATTAATAGTAAGACCAAACCACATGTATTTTAGGTGTCCGTAGTAAGCTAACATCAGCGAGTGCAAGTCAGCCCGGCCTGGAGGCGGAGCTGGCGCGTGTGCACGCCATGCTGGCGCACAATTCTAAGGTTTATAAGGTTTTAATATACAAGCACTTTTCTTTTTATTTTTATTTATTTTTAAAACACTTTTAAATCCACTCGGATTAAGATCTTGGGCTTTGTATATACGCTCATATATTTTTACATATTATGTATGGTTTTACATTTTAAGAATGTTCCACTTATCCGAAAAACCTAAGCTTACTCAAGCAGCAGCAGAATGATAGCACTAACTAATTTAGCAATCGTTAACTAAAATCCTAAATTAATATAATTGACCTTTGGCAATTAAATGTAGATGTTTGAATGTTCAATTCATGAAAAACGTGGTGTGATGGGTCATGGGAAGCAATCATGCGATAAAGTCTAGCTAAGCTCTAAAGACTTGATTTATTAAGCTTATGCATATCTTACTTTCACGTCTAAACAGCCGGGACAGCCAGTGCTTTTACCAAATCTTAGAAAAACATACATCTTACAGAAACTAGAGCAGACTGTGGCAGACAACGCTCGTCTGGAGCGTGAGCTGCACCACCTGCGAAGAGCGCTACGAGCGCAGCGAGCGAGCACACACGCGCCCGCACATCCCACTGCGCTTCTGGAGGACGGTGAGCACGCACACACACACAGTCACACATACAGACGCATACATACACATACAGACACTACTGACATGTTTGGGAAGTGTGGAGACTCGGAACCACATCACGCACAACACTTAACAGTCAACGGCTTACAGCGTTATATGAACGTATACTTATATTTGCAAGCGCACAAGGAACATGTATTGAGGAAGATTTTTTCCCACATAGATGTATATCAGCTGTATAGCTGCGCGCAAATATAAACACTGCTCACTCTCTATAATACTACACAATCAATGATTGAATATAAATCTCCTATTTTCTTACATTCCATACATATAACAGAAGTTTCTCGCGTCCAACAACTGGTATCGGCTCTTCAGCGTCAGCGACAGGAGTTATCTCGTGCGGTGAGACATCTGACCCAGCAGTCGCACGCGCTGCAAACTACTCACGACTCGACAGGTATAGTGAAATTATATATTCTTTTAATAAACTTTATTTCTCAACATCCCTAAATTGACATTATTTTACTTACTAATTTATTTTTAAAATAAATAATGTTTTAGGTAAACGTCCACCAATGTCATCATGGCAGGAAACAAATCTGGATACAGGTCATACAATCGACCATGGACATTCTGATTACGATTATGAACCTTCAGCTCCTTTACATCCTCCAGGTCATTATGGACATAGTGTGGAAACTCCTTTATATGTAGATACTAGAGGCCCAGGAATGGATATAGCGTCACCTATTAATAGCGAAGATATGCAACATATGGCGTTCGGTAAGATTATAGTTTTATTTTTGATAACTGAAATATTTTTTCAGGCTAGGACTAAGCAACATGTATTTTCATTTACAGGTAATCTATCCAACGTCGAGAAACAAGAAATTAAAACTGTTCGTATCGTAAAGAGAGAAAGTGAACGACGTCAGAGAGACAGAGAACGATCTCTTCAGCCGATGTCTGATTGGTCTACTAATAACATAACAGCTAATATCGACCAATTTCTAGAAGAGGAATTGGTACAACCAATAAATAACTACCGAGCTTCATCCTTACCACGCACTGAATATAATAAATATGAAGAATATTACTCGAAACCACAAAATCCAGATCCATCACCTTACATTCGAATAAACGATAAGAATATGGATCAAAGTCCGAAATACCCGTCAAGTCCGTCTCTTTCCAACTACGATTACTCCCGAGATATTTCATCATTAAGCAACAGCTACCACAAGAGTTACGATAAATCTAGTTACGATCGGACCAATTCATTATCAACCCAATATTTGAACACTCCAACAGACAGCGCTAGGACTCTGACTAATGATCCGATGTCTAAAACTAGCAGCATGGCAAGTTTGACGAGATCCAATATGGAACTATCACCCATATTTAAGAGCGAGGCAGCTAAGCAAATTATTACCGAGATGTCAGGTGATGTACCAAAGAACGGATCCCTGCATAGACGACAAGTGCCCAAAGAAAAAAGAAGACATTACACCGCGCCGCATCATCTGAGTGCAAAAACGCTTAATGAAATGCCCAAAGATGTATACAACCAAGATGTAAGTACAATATTTTAATTTTGTTTAAAAAGCATAGAATTATATAAATCCAACGACGGTATTTTTTATTTTATGTCCTTTGTTGTATATAATATAAATTCAGTATACCATAACAGTACATAGACGATTCCAAAAAAAGCCTTCTACCATTTTGTAAGGATAAGTTTGGCCAGATCGATGATTCCTCTACTATACAAAAGTGTTAAATATTGTTATTTCGTTTAAGTATATTGTATCGATTTAGAACAATGTTTGTTATTTATGAAGCATGCCATAGAAAGTAGTTATTAAAACTACGATCCAGTAGTTGAGAGCGATTTTAAAGACCGGCATCGGCGTTGATCACCTTACATCAGGTTTTCGTTCCTGATCTGCAGAGTCGTTTGCCATCCTGATAATAATAAAAGAAAAAAAACTACAACGATGCTGTAATAGTATATATATGTGTTACTAGGCGTTGGGTCGGTCACTAGACGACGCAGACATGGAGCGTGCGCTCCGCACGGCCGCACCGGACGTGGTGCGCTCCGCACTGCCCACGCGCCGCATGACTGACTCCATCGACCAGCTGCTCGCCGCGCCGCAGAAGATCGTTATCCCCGAGCGGTACATACCCGAGAAGGTACTGTTTTATCGAATATTTTTTTATATATTTATATAATTTTTATATTTTATATATTTAAATATTGATATTTTTTTTTTATAAGTAATTTCTGTAGATAGGATATATTTTATAATTATTAATATGTTAATTTATTTTATTATAAAATTACACAGCCACCAGAATTATCACCTGAAGAACAGCAAAAACGGCAAGAAAAGGTAGAATCGATTAAGAAAATGCTTACAGGTTCTTCAGCCGATCCTAGTAAGGTATGCAATTAACATTGATTTGTACATTAACAGACTTGTCCCTCTTCTTAATCACCTTAATAACAATATTATATTAACCTTATTTGAAAGTTATTCGGGAAACTGAAAATATAACACGAAACTTAACATTTACTAAACAAAATAAATTCAATATAACATTTTACACCCTTACACGATTATCTACTATCTTTATCACCTTTCCGAATCATTTTAGTGCTTATTCATTAATATCGGTGTATTGTAATTAAATGTAAATTACATTTGGCATTATTATACATAGAATAGGTTAGCTATAGGCAAGCATATGAGTATCAGTGTCTGAAAAAAAAAAGAGCCAAGAGACCGATTTTTATTTTTTTCTGATCATACATTCAAGAAAGAGAAATGAAAAGGTAGTATCATTTGCTTTCTCTTTTTTGTGATGGACACACTTAAGGCTGGCTTCTCTATTCTATGCATAATAACTGTATGAAATTATAGTTAATTTCATTGAATCCGTCAATTAGTGTAAATTGTTATTTTATAACGCTCATGGACGGTACATTGCATCCTGCATAGTTCGCGCTTTCATTGTTACCTAGAATGGTATCTTTTCTTTTGCATGATCATTTTCCACTTCTCATACCAGTATTAATATTAAGCAGATTTTAATCTGTTATTAGTTGTATAAGAACTATATATATAGATATGTAGTGTTTGCAGATTGATGTAATGATTTAAAAATGTGAAACAATGTCTTTGTTTACTATGGATTTAGAATCATGTTTGACGAAGTAGGTTGAAATAAAATAAGAAAAAGGTATTTAAAATAAATTTTGAATGAAAAGTATATGGTAAAAGAAAAAAGTTTTTGTGAGATTTTTTTATTAAATCATTCATATTACGAACGAACTTCATCTTTCTTCGTCCATAAAAATTTAAACACAAAAAAATAATCCGCAAACACAAAAACGCTTGAATGGCTGTATATACATAGAGCCCGGACGGTGAAGACAAGCGCCAGAGGGAGCATCTGCTGCAGATGAACCAGATCCTCGCCAGACAGGTCACTGAGATGAGCAAGATCATAGCTGGTGAGATGCCGCTTATGAGTCTAGCTTTGACCTTATTCACTTGATATAAATTATAGATTTCTTAGGATAGTATACAGATTTTAATATGAGAAAATAAGTGTGAATAGTTTTTAATGTAATAATTAAAATATAGAAGTTCTTATAATATAAAAAAGGCTGCTAGCCTTGTAAGTAGAAATTAACAAAACCCCGTTATTCTAAGAAATCGATATTTATATTCTGTAGTAAGGGAATAAGGTCTTAGTTATACCAGTTTGCTATATTTTTAACTGTTTTCTTTATTTAATGTAATATTCTTGACCAAAAATGTTGATGCACAATTTAAAGCAGTTTGTGTAATATGCTAAAATATTTGTTTTCTTTTGTTCAATTTATAAAGTACAGTAAAGTTAAAAACAATTTATTTAAAAGAAAGTCAGAAAAAAAGGACAAAAAAAATATAATAAAATAGTGATTTAAATAATCTTAAAACAACATTTGAAAAATGTATGCGGGATGAACTACATACCAAAGATACTAAAATATTTATGTCGTGTGATATACAAAATACATAAAATATATTGTTGATAATATATTATCTCTTGTAATGATTGACAATGCTGATGGTAAATTAATTTAAAATGTAAATAATTTCAGTGCTAATGACATAAATGAATAACAAATACTCATTCATGAAAAATAACTTATCTATCGATCTAGCTTAGATCCAGATTTTTCTAACTTTCTAAACCACAAGATTGATGATGTTCTTAACTTCACTGTAGTAACTTTTTATTTTTTAAGCACTTTTTAAGCCAGTTTTGTGTTATAAGAATTATCAAAGCATGAAATCCTAAACGTTAAGCAATGTTTGTGTTTGCTGGAATGAAATGACTTTCATTATTGACAATGAGATCAAAAGTTTATTAAATTATGCTTTGATAATTCGGTTTGACTAACCAGTGTGAAGGCATGTTCGCTTGATTGTCACAGGAACCAACGATAGCAAACCCGGATCTAAATAATCACAAACACTTAGCAACCACTAGTCATATCACTCATATAGAAGAATTCATACCCATTGATATCGTCTGAAGATGCCGCATGGTTTTGTTTTTTGCATTTTGTTGTGAGTAGATTTTTTTTTGCTTCTCATTTGCATTGAATTATTTGTTTTCTTTTAAATAAAGAAGGTTTTTATTTTACCAGTGAAAGCATTAGAAGAGCTGCCTCTACAAAACAATAGTGATGACTGCGAAGATCGTTCACCGGATGTCGAGTTGCCGATTTATCAGCAACGATATAATTTCTTTACATAAATTGTAATCAAATATTTGACTTTTAGTACCCTGTAGCCATTTTAGTTGCTTATTCTCTGAAGCCGTTACGATTAAATCAGAACGAGATGAGCAATAGAACTAATAGGTATTAAACATCGTATTTACCAAGATGTTTTGCTTCCGTAACACCATGTATTAGAAAAATATTTTAATTAAGTTCTTGATCCCGCGATGTATAATATACATTTCAATAATCAAAAAACATAAAATTATACAAAAAAACAGTTCAGTTTTATTGGGTGTGATAGTTGTATAATTTAATTATATAAAATAAAAATCCCCGCATAGAATTTATTATAATATATCAAATATATGAAGATATAATCATTGACGGTAAGTTTTTTATATTTCGAATCGACATTGGCTTTTAACATATCGTCTCATATCGTCACATTGTGAATGGGTATGTAGGGAATTATTTCTGAATTGAGTTGTATTGCTCAATTTATAGACATTCCTTAGTTTATATATAAACTATATTTATTTACCGTGTTCATAAGGGCCAGTTAATAAAGTTCCCACATTACATAGTCTTCTATATAAAGGCCTTCGATCTTAGATTAAAATTTATATGTAGTGTATTTACATAACGATGCCATGTTAAATAATGTACTTAATGTAGAAAGCACACGACTAACTTTAGTTTAAATTAAAAATGATATGCGTTTTAGTATTTCGTTTAATATATATGTAGTTATTATAATTTGCTTATACGTTATCGATTTATTAATTTTGTTAAGTGTCGCTTGCACATAGTCGATTGTAGTTAAAAACTTCTTATGAATATTATATTAGGATATATCTAAAGGTTGAAATTTAGTGTCATATTATCTGTGCTTCGTGTTATTTGAAGGAAGCAACGAATTGAAACGTTTGTGATAATCACAGATATACCTGATTTTTTTTATCGTATCACTGTATACTTCTTTCAATGTACTCTAATAAGTGTTAGGAGTAGTTTATTAGAACGACTGTATTAGCCTATATAAAGCCTATTGATTATTATTAGCCTATATAAGCTTTAAGTAATAAAGTTAACCTCTTTGACTTAATTATACCATATAATTATATAAATAATGTTTTGACTTGGTTTTTTTTATGAAATCTTTTACCAGACAATATAATAGTTGATACATAATGTTTTGGTTTTCATGCAAATTAATATAATACTTGAAACCATTTCCGAAGCTATATAATTAAATATAGCTTTAGCTCATCTTGTCGTTTGGAAAACTATCCTATCAAAGAATTTAAATGTTAATATATATACGTATACAATTATCAACTTTTAGTGTAATATAGACTGAAATAGTTTTGCCTTATATAATGTCCTTTAACAGATTTCCTAATGTTTCATTGTTTATATTGTCAATTATGTACTTATCTATCTTAATAAAGACACAAATATTGTTTACATTGTTTTATTTATTTGCAAGTATAATATTTATGGATGCCCCACGAGCAGACGGTCTATCTGATAGTATGCAAAAATGAAGAGTTGCCTTTGGAAATAGGAAGAGATGGAAGTGACTTCGAAATATGGAAAAGAATAAATGAGATTTGGTCAACCGTTTCCCTCACTCCTCGTACGACCCGTAGTTATAACGGGCACATCATAACTATATTTTTAAGTGTTACTGGATGGATTAATGTTAGTCTCTCTAGAAGCTTCATTCAAATGATTGTAGCTTGTTTCTGTCACATATTTTTTTACCTCCGAAAATCCCTTCTACCTCCCCACTCTTGGGAAGGTGGGGGTGGTTATGTGGGACTTGAAAACAATAAAACCAGACGATTCCGGCCCCGTTATAAGGAAACCTACGGGATTGCTTACAACAGCAAAATTGTACAATCTAGGAAATGATATAAGAATAATAATAATAGAATAATAATAATGATAACATATTATGACAATAAAAAAACTTAAATGTGATTCAATGTACAATTATTTGTCTCAAATTATATGCAAATGTAAGAAAAAGTATACAATTAGAATAATAAAGTAAATTGCACTGCAATTTAAACTACCTTGACTTTTAAATGAAGATGCACCTAGTGCATGCCATAGAATGGTGCAAGTACTTGACATTTGATGAAGAAAAGACATCAAATTTAGATCGCATAACCACTTTATCTTCTCGGCTATAAGGATCAAATTCATTTGAAAATTTAAATTGTTTTGTATTAGTAATTTGGAATAACATTTTAAAGGCGGATCAGTTACAACGGTAAGTTATTGAATCACAAAGGACTACAGATTAGTGCTTGGCATACAACATTACCTAGACCTATTATTCTTACATATTATATTTACATTCATTTCAAACAGATTTGTCTGATTACTAACTTCCAAATCATAAAAGACTGAGATTATAAATTATAATGAATCAATTAATGAGTTAGGACGTCCACTAGTTTTAAGATGGATTAGTAGATTAGATATATTGTAAGGGATTTAAATATGTGATAGATAAAGAAGTTTATAATCACTTATTTTCGTACATTTGCAGCTTACCAGGGATTAAACATACCTTAATAAACTAGAAATACTTCTAGACGCAAATCTACTTGATTGAGTTTGATGAGACTTTTAAGGTTTTTTTTTTATTTTTTATACCGAACTTGGTTAATGCTTGACTAGAATCCATTTGATGGAGAGTGGAGATGTTGTCATAGGTGGTAAGGCGCATTAACCTAGCAACCTATTCACTCTTCTCTTAAAGACACGAAGGTTTATAGTTTATTTATTTATTTATTTCATGTACCAGAGTTCAGCAAACAACAAAAATGGACAAAAAAGTACACATATGATTAGATTATCTTTATAAAGAGATCTCTTCCAGCCCGAGAGAGTGGATTGTGGAATAACATGTGAACTCGCTTACTAGTTTCATTGGCTTGCGCTGACCACCATAAATGTTTATCCAATGTCAATCCCAGATTTTTAACCTCTTTGGAAAAAGTTATGACAGTGTTATGGTATATTACACTGGCAAGTTGGTTGAGGTGCAATTTATTAAGAAAAAAAATTACTGTCGATTATAATTGCTTGTGATTTTTTCGGTTTCGCTTGGAGGCCAAAAGACTCTGCCCATTCTTTAATATTGTTCAAATCATTATTTATTATTCCGATACTGTGGTTAATATCATTAAGAGAGAAATGTCTATATAGTTGCAAATCGTACACATAAAAATTTTACATGCGCTTGTATGCATATACAAAGGGTATGTTATATCAAAATCGAAATCTACGCGTACGAAGTCACAGTCACAACTAGTATTTGAATAATACTGAATATCACTTATCCCTGCAATCTATGGTGTAGTTAAAAATGTTTATTTTTAAAATATTTATGTTACATATACCTAATTTCCGAAAACGTAGTGATGCAGTAGACAACATATTTTGTTTATTTGTTGAAAAAAATATATAATTTAAGAAATAGCTGTATACTTTGACTAAAGTATTGATTTAAATCCTACTTTAATTATATCCCACATACATTAATAAAACAACTGTTTAAAATTTGTGTCATTTTCTTCAAATAAAATCTTTAATACAAGTCCCAAAACATAACAATTTAAGGACCTTTTCTTATATACACATATTTGAACCAAAAAGAAAAGAAACATTTTATTACATACTAACTTTTTAATGTTATTAACTTTATAATTTAACGATGCTGCCAAATCTCCCGCTGGTAAAGAAATGCACTAAAACTCTTATCTAATTAATATTGCGACTTAGGCTGTCCGAGGTCATTGACCTTATATTTATCTTAACTCAATCCAGTATGCTTTTATTTAAGTGAATCAATAATGTTTGTGTTTACAAGCTTACATAGTGTGAAACCAGATGATGTCTATATCAACAAGCAATTTATTTTTTTAATTCTTTTTTTTTTCTGAATTTAATATTAATAAATATTCCCTTCTATGAAAATAAACAAAAAAAGTGTTAGAATTAGCCTACAATTTATGGGATGTCTACGCTTAGATATTTTTTATACTATATTTTAATTTAATATTATAGCATGGCCCATATGTTTTTTGTCAAAAGTAATATGGCTTTTATGTTATTCATCATTTATAATCAAAAATAATAAAATATTCTTGAATAAAGAATATTAAATAAACGAAAGTTCAAATTAGATCAAAATGTATTTAGTTCAACTAAATTGATATTATAGCCTTTGGTATTATCATATTAACGATATTTAGAAAGACATTTCTAAAATATGTTCGTAGTGCTGCTATGAATAAGAATTTTATAATGAGATTTCTAAACAATAATGTAGGATCCAACAAAATATCTTCATAATCTATTTAATATCGGAATATAATACTGGAAAATACGGATCAGATATCACACAATCAGCATAATTAAATATTAAACATTCTTCCATCATTTATTTATAATTAGATTCATTCAAGCGTCAATTTATCGTATCAATGTTCCGGGCTTGTTAGCATGCATTGCGTTTACCTGATTCCTTCCGTAATACACAAGAAAAATGTTAAAAGAATCAGCTCTACGTGATTTACCACACGGGAAACTTATTTAAATAAAACTCCTGAAACTGTATCCTGTTTTGGAGTATTCAAAGTTTAAAGAATGAGTTAAGCTACAAAAAACGAAATTTAGCTGTAAATTTATAAAGAAATATACATTTAAAAATATTTTGTAAAAGTTCACAATGAAAAGCGTCTTATTATTTACATAGATAATTTTCAAAACCCGCTCTTTGATTTCTATTCTTTAATTATAAGAAATAACTATTATTAATAGTATTAACTATTAATAAAGAACCCCTTAATATATTTATATATATACTGTAGTGTGTAGACTCCAAAGTAACTGAGTATAAATAATAAATGTCACATCTAAATAGTTAGGAGCTGAGTATTTTTGATAGTTATTCGTTACGTCTCTTATTATTGAGAAACTATAAAAGAAATAGACATATTTTTTGCATAATCATCATAGATAAGCAGTAGCTTAAAGGCTCCCACGGGTCGTTAAGTCTTTGGGTTGAAAATAACATTAATCCATAGGCAGACCCATAAATAAAAGACAAAGAGAGATAAATGCTATCAAATTGCTGGTATAAATTATATTATAAATCTATTTTTGTATAAAAAAAATATGATTTATATATATAGAATATACTTTATATATAATACAAATAACATTTTGTAGAGACAATTTATAAATAGCATATTAAATGTATATTGCAAGCTGCTTAACTCAACTAACGTGTAATTAATTAATAACAAAGGGTTTTTACTTTAATTAACTCCAGAGTTTAGGTTCTATTTTAATTGTTTTATTGTTAACTTTATTTATTGTTAAGTATAATCAACAAAGATATAATTAGCAAAAATGAAAAATGTCTAATAATTAGCATAAATTAGCAAACAATAATGTAAGGTTTAAATATTATACTAAACAATATATTAACCAGGATAATAAGAGTACATCAGAATACCAGGATAATGACAAGTCAAATTTCAACAATGATCCATTGTGTTTTAAGATGAATATTCGAACCACGCGTGCGCCATCAATGTCGATCGCTCTTCCTTCCGTTATTTTGGTGACATCTCCTGACATCTCCTGACATCTCCACTGATTCTAAACTTAAGAGTAGTATTGTAATTTTACATAAATATTTGCTATACACAAATATTGCATTATGAAAAATAATCATAATTCATTCGCATTATTTATAACCGAAAAATATTATTAAATGTATGAATAAAAAAGAGTCTTTGTCGGATATTTTTTTTTAGAAACCTCCGTTGCAACGGGATCATTTTATTTTTATTAACTTATAAATAAGTAGGAATAGGAGCTCATAGAGTTGATTTTTTTTTCATAAAATTATAACTTTTCTTCTCTTTAATTTATAAATGATAAAAAATATTAAAATTAAATATGAATAAACAATTGTCGATTCTTATTTCAATAAAATGAAGCATGTTATATTAAAACGTAAAACAAAAACATTACACTTATTTTCTAACTCTAACAACACGATAATTGATTTCGTAAAATAGTATGATTCTTATTAAAGGTTATCAATAATATTTACAGAGATACAGAAAACTAATTACTAATACTATTGAATTTTAAATAATTCATTTTTTTATCGAAAAGATCGAAATAATAACTGTATTAATCTAATAATTTTAATGTTACTGGGTTATTAGGCCTCTCACGTCATTTTAAATGAGCAATGACATTAGTTTTAAGATGAACAATACAATGACCGAGATGTTGGTTATAAGTAAATAACCTACATTTAATACATGCCAAACAATCTTTACATACATATATATGTAAAGATTGTTTGGCATGGCATATACATTTTTTTTGTCTGTTCTGTTTATATGTAAGTAGAGATTGTATGGTCATGTAATGCGGAGGGCTGAGGAACATGTTATGACAAGAGTCAAGAGAGTGAGAGAGAGATGTAATTTTAAGAAGAGAGGGTGAAGTCATGGATGGAGCACAATAACAGTTTGGCGTAGAAGCAAGAATTTTTAAGATTATGTACGTCAAAAGAACGTAAAGGAAAGGACATATTGCACTGAATCTAAATAACTGGAATTAAACATGTGGATGATCACATTGTTCACTCGGGAAAACTACAATATCGATTTTGATGTAATTTGGATTGATTACACCTTCTCTTTCTAATAAGCATTTGGGATACTTTATACTCAGGATAATAGTGCAATATTCAGAAGAAATCACGTACATTTCTATAAGTACAGTAAATAAATAATGCTTTTAAAACGCCAAATTTTTTTTTTCAAAGGTATACGTGAAAATAATTTTGGGCTATACAGGATCGAACAAAAACATATGGATTTGTATACATGTTAAGTTATGATAGACCAATGGATACAATATTAGAAGAAGGCGTTCGAAGATCATTGAAGAGAGAACAAACTAAAATGCTGGTGACAGTTAGTTATAAATAAAAACAGCATTGATAAAATGTTTTAACTAACTGAAATCCCATTTTTACGAAAGGATGTTTATCTACAGTGAGAAAACTATGTTTTCTTAATTTATAGTATTTTTTTAACCTTATACTTAGAGTTTATTTTGGATATTACCATAACAAGCAAAATTTGCAATCCGCGATAGGATAGAATTCCTTAATAGATTTAATTTTTTAAAAGTATTTTAAGATACCACTTTGTACGGGTAATTGTACACGTTACATTCTTACAGGTAAGGTTCAATTTGGAATCTTAGGTTATAATTGAAAAATGTATATTATATATAATAAATATATTATTAATTTAGTAGCTATTAAAATATTATTTGTAATATAAAAGTTAAATTTGATTATAAATAATTTATTCATTAAGATGAATAAATATCTATTATAAACACCACTGGAACATGTTTTAAAATGCCACTAAAAATCGCAAACGGGTTCAAAAACGAACACTGGGTCAGCGAGACTTTTAAATATTTGTTTTCTCTCAAGTATCAAAATTTTATTTGCTTTAAAACTTTCCGCATTTAAGGCTTTCATCGATAAAATATATATTCCAAAATATTTTAACAAATATAGTATCTTGTTTTTTATTACTAATGTATTCCCACTGCGAAACAATTTACTAGCGGTTTTATTTGGTGTTAATGATACACATACAGCTATAAAAAAAGTTATTTTTAGGAGATATTTTGAAATAGAATAGAGGGTATTTAATTAAAGTTTCACTATATTTTCGTGCATTGGTGTTATATATTTCGTATTATAATTTTAATTTTTTATAGTATCGTATTGTACTTGTACAAAGAGTATCTCTTTATTAATGTTGTCTTATTATCAAATATTGATGGTCTTGTACCTTAAAATTAATAAAAGATGTAAATAAATTATAAATGTTTAATAAATGTTTGTAACTATTTATAAATTAGGAATATATTTATCTATCTTAGCAGTTACAAAATTACATAAACTTTTATCGAACACTGAACTTCCAAGATAATTTAATTCTGTAAAGATAATACCTGTTTAACTTTCTTACTAACTTTCAGATAAGGGTAAAGTGGGCGACTCGGATTATTCTGGTTAAGCTGATTTTGTAAATTCTACCGTTAATTTAGTATTTAAAATACACTTTTGAATTATTTTGAATCTAAAATAAATTATAGGGCCAATAATTAAGTTATCAACGATACCTGTAAGGATTATAATTCAAAATAACATCTAAATGGTAATATAGTTATGAAAATAGTAAATTATGTGCATATGAAAGCTTGAGGGGAAAATCTATTTGGGATTGAACGTAGGGTCGTGTGTCGACCCTTGAATTATAATATCAATCAAAATATAAGGATTTGAATAATATAATATATTGAAAATATCATTATTTTATCAAACAGAATATTATAACAAGGCAATAAACAGCATACAAAGTCGAAGGCGCTACATTACTGAACATACAGGTTTCTGAACCGTTAGCTGACCACCTCTTTGTCGCTACAGATGCAGTTTTCGGGATTGTCTCCAGTCCTTTATCAATCACTAATATACAGGAGGTTTGGAATGTAACAATTTCTAATATTAAAGTAAATTAAATACCTTTACGATTTACCAAATTTGGGGTCATACTAATTTGAAATAAAATTGCATCACAATATTTATATTTGGGATTGTGATAGTTTTGTAAAATCAAATGCATGTTATAAATATTATTCTCGTGTCTGCAAAATTGTTTGATGGCTAAAATGTTATCAATACAATGCATTTTGTAATATGTGAGATATGACATGTGACACAGTTTTCTTTGTCATAATAGATTATGAACTGTAATCATCGTGTGAAGCTCTTGTTAATTAAATTCTATTCCTTATAGATAAGATAAGGCAAGTGTTCCGGTGCATGATTTGAGGACATTTTCGCAATAATATGAATCAAGTATTTTCTACCACTATATCAGTTTACTTACACGTGTTTTTATTATTTATAAATCCTTATATAGATATAAAACTATCATAAGTGATATTTATCCTTATGGTATTTTATATAATGGATAAATAAAGTGTAATATTTAATAATCATAACAAGCTCTTAATAACCTCATAATTTATTAAATAATATTTTTATTGTAAATGTTAAATAAAAGTAAACAATCAAATAAATAAAGACCATAATTTTACCTATGACAGTTTCTGCGCACCCTTTGCATATCAAGCATGCGCAGGCGCATATAACCGCAGTGCAGCGCGGTTGGAACGCAATCGCACGCACGACGCCGCGCCGACACGTGAGTATAACATACACTCATGATTACAGTTTTCGTGTTTGGTATAAAGTGACAGTGTTTTTTAAATCCTATGTATTAATTTGGTTATTGTTGATGTTGAGAACGGTGTTTGTGTTAATTCTTGAGTCACAAATATAACAAAATTAAATAGTTTGTTTAATACGATAAAATAATATATTTATAAAAATATATTTTTTTTAAGGATTTTTTTTGTAAATTATCGTGATTAGATTTTTTTTTTCAAATATAGGTACTTATAGATTTTTATCCTAAAAACCAACAGCAGTTTTAATATGTCAAGGTTTTTAGTGTTAATAATTTTGAATAATAAATAGTCACAATTTATGACTATTGTAATTTATGAATTAGCATTAGTTATAAAGACGATCCCATAATAAATAAGATGACAATAAAACTTAGATCTAAATTTTATTTTATTTGTATTTTTTTGTCTATTTATTTATTTTCAATCAAATTACTTTTAACACATTACTAATTATCTCTTTTATTTTTAACCGATTGTAATAACTAATCCAAATTAAATATAAATAAACAAATAGTAAATCATAATTCGAATGTCATCCCATTTGTTGTGGGCTCAGTTTCCCGAAAATAAATCATAAATATTATTAACGCGGTTTTAATAAACAAAAGACAAACGTAAAAAGTAAGAGCACCTCACGTACAAATGTCACAACAACAATAGCTACAACTACAACAATAACAATAACAACAACAATAGCTATTATACTTATACATTTTTTACTAGCATCTGTGTGTGCCAGTAATAATATATTTTACTAAATATTTGCCCCTTGAAACCTTTTGAAGAAATAAATTAAGAACAATGTAAGATTATCGAGTATTTAATATGTAGATTGCTACCCTTAAAGTAACGCAGTAGGTACGCAGGGCGCCTTCAACGTCAGTAATATTAATTGAAGATATTACTTAGGTAATACGATACGGCGGTAATTTATTACTGTTTTAATATAGCCTCTGCGATGGGACATTCGTTCATGATAATTGCACGGTTCATTTTATTCATTACGTTTTATTTAGCTTAAGTGTAATTAAATGAAATGTAATCAAATTAATTTAAATTTCATTATTGTACATTTATTTTACAATTGTGTTCAAATATAATATGATCAACTCATATCATCCAAAGGGCTCTTCCAAGTCTGATCACACATGACAATGGTTTTACTTTCGGCCGGCGACCTCTGTGACAAAGGATGCTAGTGAGCTCATACATTTGTATTCAACTGACATTAAGTCTTGTGTATTCTGAATTTGAACCCTAACACGACAATCATATCTATAGTTGACATTTAATCTAATTGTATTTAAACTATGAGAACATTTGACTCTTAAAATAAATAATAATTTTAAGTGTTCATTTTACGTTTTCATTATTATCTTTGTATTATTATAATTATATGTTATTATTATATCAAAGAGAATGACTTATAACGTACAGTTGCATGTAATTATTAAAACTCTTAGGCTTTCAGATTATCAGTGTGTTAAGGCAATGGTAATTTTCCTTTTTTTATTAAAGAGTCGTTTTTAGACTCTACAGGGAAAAGAAGAGCTGTGTGTATTCAATTTAATCTCCCAAATGTTATAAAAATGAATTTCATATTATAAAAGGAAATAAATATTATTTATTGTGATACGAACAAATCATTTTATTATAAATTTACACTGGTAATCTGAAAACCTAACAGGTTATGACTGGGGTGAATTATTACATAAAACTCTACGTTATAAATAATTCTCTTTGACATAATAAAACAGATATAATGAAAACGTTAAATGAATACATTACTCTAAAACAATTGATTCCTGAGCTCTCACTAGAATACAGATTTTGAGACAGTGACAATGACCTAGCAAATACGTTTGAGGAAAAATATATACAGGGAAGAATTGCTTTACACCGTTTGATACACCAAGAATAATTATAACTAATTAAAGAAATGCAAAAAATTATTATATATATTTTTATTTAATGTTTATATCAAAAAGGTTAATTACGTAGCATTTTCTGGATAGATAGCATTTGTAGTAAGAATAGATTTGTTTACCAAAGGTTAGTTGAAACTAGACCATGGAATGTCAAAGTTAAATGAAGCTATGCACATTTAAATGACATTTTTATTAATAAATATCAATATCATTTAACATGAATTATCAATTTAAAAATAGTGGTATTATTTTTTCTTGTTACACTATAATTAAAATAAATAAAATTAAATCATTATTTAGTATTTAGCTCTTTGTTGTATGGTCTTAATTAAAAATATCAACAGGACAGGTCATAATATCGATGTTAAAAGTTACCATGACAACTAATCGTAAATAACTTAAGCTGACTTCACCGAGCTTTCTCATCAATATTTCTTACTGACAATTTCATAGATTACAATTTTTCAATAAATATTATTTTGGATACTTTTACCGTAAATAAACATATAATATGTTAAAAATTCTGTCAATGTCTGTCTAGACATGTTTTAGATGAAAAGTAAAAATATATATTATAAAAAGAAAATAATTTTGAAAGAATACTTGTCATTTTTAAGGGTGTTTCGTTATAAACACCGTCTCAGTAACTCAAGAGTAATTTGAATAAATTAGCATTGTTGATTAAATTGAATATCCTATAAACAAAATTGGCGCGACTCTGGTTTATTTTGACGTTGACATTTTGATTTCTGAGCGTTTTGTCTAATATATAATAATAAAAAATAAATTATGCCAATATATTCATGTTTTTATTATTTATTGACATGAATTCTATAAATACGAGTATATTAAAACTACGCATCAAAAAAGATACTGTGTAGAATTTATGATTATGACATATATCTTGTTTGTTAAGACATTTAATGTCATAAAAATCTTTAAGACAATATATATTGTTTAGTTATTATATTAAGTATCAGTATATGATTAATAATTTTATTCAACTTATCGACATCGGTTTTATGTAAAACATTTGCGACAGTTTTTGTTGTTGTCGTTACATTTTAGTGTAAAATTAAAAAATTATTAAACCATTGTAACAATATTCCCTTCTCTATTATTTTTTTTTTGAAGAGCCCATAAAAGTTAAAAATGTCCTATAATACATCTTGTTTTTTGTGTAAGATCAAACATCAGTATTTCACATTGTTACAAAAATAGTGTGAAATTAAAATAAATATAATTAAAAGATTATATAATTATTTAATAGTTATGTTGTATTTTTTCGTTAATAGGGTATTAATGGTTTATCTCAACAGGTGGTGTTAATGGTACACTATTTTGAATTATAATTTTTGATACATTGTTATGATTGCATTTGAGAAACGAAAAATAGATGTAAAATTATTTAAGCAAATAGTGTCTTTCACGATCTATTGTTCCTGAACATATTTCTTTTTATTATAGAAATCAAAATAATAAGTTCAGATAATAGATGACCTTGTAAATCATATTTGGCTTAACTCCTGAGATTATAATTTTTCGGTATAAATTCGGTACAGGTTCTCTCTTATAGCAAAAATATTTGTATAGCAGTCTTCAAACAATAAATAACACAGTATTTAGCTAGATCATTAGGTCAGTGGGACCAGAGAACCGTTATTGACATCTCCGTTATACGACAATCATGTCACTTTTTATCTCAAGACACGTTCAGATTAACAACAGTTGACTGGTCCATTGTAAATAATTAATAGCATTAATAATACATTAATTTCAATTCAGTAAATGTTGTAGTTATTATAAAAATATAGCTTAATTAATCTATTACTTGCTACCGTATATATTATAGATTTTTTAAGGCTCCTAAAATGATTAATTACTTGGAAGTTTCATTGAATTTATAAATATAAAATCTTAGGTCGAAGGACGTTAAAGTTCGTTTTTGTAGCACGGAGGTTAACGACCTCTATTGTTATGACATCGTGGAAAAATCAATTCCGTCATTGTTTATGTATATAAAATAGATTAAGGATAATTTCTTTTCTTGGAGTTTCATTTAGGAAATTTTTTATGCAAATTCGAAATTATTTTTCATACAAAACAATCAGTTTAAAAGATATACTATGCATATACTAAAATGTGTTTTCGAAGAACTCTTTAAACTAGCCCTACTTTTATTTGGTTATAAAACTGTTCACATGGTATTTATGCAAAAGCTGGAATATTCTGCATACAACATGAATTTAAAATAACTTAATTTTCAGGTCAGAATGCGAGTTATACTGTTCACGTTGGCCGTCCTGGCTGCATTTACTACTGCTAAGTGTAAGTTTAATATTAATAATTATTGATAAACATTAAATGAACGGAAATTTAGTCAAAGATATAAATGAAAACAAAGTTTACCCAAAAATGAATAATTGATCACATAAAAAAGTATTCTGTATGGGATTTGAACCCATGATCTAGATTGAGGAATTAAAAACCACTAGATTACTAAACCATTGGTATATAACAATTAATTAAATTTACAGCGGACAGCAAAGCGCGTATAGTATGTTACTTCAGCAATTGGGCGGTGTACCGGCCGGGGATTGGTCGCTATGGAATAGAAGACATTCCCGTCCAAATGTGCACACATCTCATATACTCATTCATTGGTGTCACTGAGAGGACCAATGAAGTGTTGATCATTGACCCTGAGGTAAATTGAATGTTGAAATTGAATTTCGAACTCATTGTTTTAAAACAAACGCCTATTTTAGCTGTCGTAGTAAACCTCTGAATTAACCGTCAATATCATTACAATTTAATTAATGCCAATTGTTTAAATAAATATTAATAAAATAATTATAGTATGCAATTATTACAAAGTGATGAACAATTATCTTCCAGTTAAAACTATATATCGTACGTATAACCTAAACTTGTAAGTCAGAACTAGTAATAGTTGCCTCAATGAGAGTCATTGTAATCGAAACATTTAACTGTAATAGAGTTAGTTTGAAAGGGCGGTACAGTTGTAGTTACATTGTAATGATTTATTTTACAAAACACTGAATATAAACTTAAGCCGTACTTCAAACTTGGGCAGTTTCGGTAAATTAGGTTCTTAGAAGCCATAGAATCGGTTTAGGTTTTAATAACTTGGTACTAGTTTAAGTTCTCGTAAACTAAACTCTAATGATGTAAGCTATAAAGGATTACTCAGAATTTTAAAGAAACCTAATAAGTTCTAAAGAATATAGTAAAAAATCTTTGTCAATACCACTGATGTAGTTTTATAATCTTGAGGGTGATAATTATTTCTACTATAATATATATTTTTTATTTATAACAGTTGGACGTAGATAAAAGCGGATTCCGTAATTTTACATCATTAAGGAAAAGTCATCCAGATGTGAAGTTCATGGTGGCTGTGGGCGGCTGGGCTGAAGGTGGCTCCAAATACTCCCACATGGTTGCACAGAAGTCGTCTAGAATGACATTTGTGAGGAGCGTCGTTGGTAAGACTCATGCATAATAATTAAATGTCAAACTAATATCAAGAACTGATTAATACTACAAATTATAAAATAGTATAAATCAAAAAAAGCCTTATGTTTTTAAATTTAATTTTCTTAAACATTTAAAAACACGAGATAAAGCTCTTGTGAAAGTGTTACAAAAGCTTTTAAATACAGAGCTGAGGTTGAAATTCTTACCTGTGTAATTTTAATTTAAATACTGGTCAAATAAACAAAGATGTTTTGTCGGAAATACAGTTGGCTTAAGAGCGAGTACGTGAAGAGACTCGGAAATAGTTGAATGTTGTTCCGCATGCTTCTGAAACGTGCCAAGTTTATTTCACGTCATCTAAAAGGATCTCACTTAACTATTACTGTAGCACGATAAACTTAACACTCGACTTTACTGAATGAGATGTTAAAAATACGGCTTCTTCATTATGTTGGTATAAAATAATTTAAAAATTTACACATAATATCTATCTCAAGTAAAAAAAATGCGATTTTTTTGGTTTCGTCTGACAAAGTATGCATGTTCTGAAATATTTAAATGTTGGTAAATGCCAAAAGGTAGAAAATAAAATTTCTACGATATTACGAAGGCAGTGAGGTATGTGATTAAAATAATACCTAGAATTTGCATGCAGACGTGACTGCTCAGTTGGGATCAAAGAATTTTATATTCCCGATGTACCGCTAGGCTAGAATGCAAATGTCATATTATCACAGCATACGACAATAATATGCACTATAGATGCATCATAATCGTTTAAGTAAATGTTAGAATACTCTTTGTTTAATGGCTTGAAGATAATAATATAAAATGAACATTAACTATCTCGTATACTCTTCAGTTTTATTGTTATAAAATATGAGTAAATAAAAAATTTCAGATTTCTTACACAAATACGATTTCGATGGTCTGGATCTTGATTGGGAGTACCCCGGAGCTGCTGACCGTGGAGGTTCTTTCTCTGATAAGGACCGCTTCCTGTTTCTGGTCCAGGAGTTGAAGAGAGCCTTCATCAGAGCCGGCAAGAATTGGGAACTGACAGCTGCTGTGCCTCTCGCTAACTTTAGACTCATGGAGGGCTACCATGTTCCGGATTTGTGCCAGTAAGTGTTAAGTTTGTTCACGTTAGTATTGTCATATGCATGGATATAAAAACTAATTTACTAGATTTATTAGCAATTTTAACAAAAAATTTAATAAAACATTACTAACTAAAGTTTCGTCATTTAAAATGAAATTTTATTTTTTTATAGAATGTTTTCTTATTTTGACACTACCACCAGTTTATTTACAATTTATTATCTATAATTCGAAAAAGTATTTCCAACTAACGCAGAGATAATAGAAATTGCTGTAACATTTATTTCCACGTGTTGGGAATACTTCTACTAATTCGTTCTGTAAAGTTTATTTTCCGTCGAAAGCAACTTTATTATTTCTATACGTATTGTGACAATGTCGGGTTTTAATCGGATTTAAACGCTTGCGGTTTCCCGTATCATATACATTTCATTCTCTGTGTTCAGCTTTATTGTTTTAAAATTAGGATACAATATGATGATTTAATATCGAAAAGCTGAGGTTTATTTTTATACTAAAGTTATTTTGAGTAGACAGTATAATTGGGATTACAATAATAATGATAAACGACCATTTTGAATAAATATATTTTTATACAATACCCTTGATTTTTATGCAAATGCATTGGCATCCTTCATGCTCAGCATTGGAAAGAGATGAAGAAGATTAGAACACAGGACGAGGAAATGAGCTCCCGTTTCGTCTTCCGATTCTCTCACTCACTAAACGAAACGAAGCTAATATATCCATTTCACTTACCTCTTGTGATAGGGTCTACCCAGGTCAAACCACTAATATTAACTTAGCAACAACTAGGCTCTACCAGCTTCATCAAGAGAATTTTTTTTTCAGGGAACTAGATGCTATTCATGTAATGTCCTACGATCTTCGAGGAAACTGGGCTGGGTTCGCAGATGTACACTCTCCTTTATATAAGCGTCCTCACGATCAATGGGCCTATGAGAAACTCAATGTGGTAAGCAGTTTGTTTTTAAATATTTTAGTAATTTTTACAATTTTGGGCAACAATTTTTAAATATTGAGACATACATTTTTTTTTAGAACGACGGACTCAATCTATGGGAAGAAAAGGGCTGTCCCGCAAATAAGTTGGTAGTCGGAATTCCCTTCTACGGTCGGTCTTTCACTTTGTCAGCTGGTAACAACAACTATGGTTTGGGAACGTATATTAACAAGGAAGCTGGAGGGGGCAACCCTGCTCCGTACACAAACGCAACCGGCTTCTGGTCTTATTATGAGGTAATTAGACTAAGCTATACAGATTTTAAATACCTAGAATAACGATATTAGACTACATCTGAGCTAGGAGATCAGAATTATTTTTTTAATATTTCTCTCATTATAACTTCTCAATATGAATAAATCTCTCATTATAACTTCTCAGTATCAATAATATTAAAAATTAAGATATTGTTATGTGTATAAAAATAGAACATTGAACTTTATTTCCGTTCCGCCATTAAAAGTACAAAGCTTTTTCTCAAATAATTGTGTCAGTCTATAAAAAATATTTTTTAATTATATGAAGTCTCTCACGATCACGGACATAATATCTTTTTGCTAAAGTTTTTATGACTACGAAGAGATCTCATTTAAAATAAACTCTGGAACTTTTTCTGCCTTGAATCGCTTTTTAAAGAAATAAGTTTGAGTAACAAACAAGATACCACTAAGAAAGAAAAAATATTTATAAAAAAAAAGTTAACTCTCTTACAAAAAATCTATTTTATTAGTGGTATAATTATTTGATATCGTGATAATGATAATTGTGTTGTTATCCGAGAATTCCTTACTTTTGTCTGTAAGGCTTTGAGGCGAATAATCGTATAAAAGAAAACAAATAATTACTCAGAGGTTCTTTGAACCAAACAACATTTTTGTTATTGGGTCGAAATAAATGTGTATAAAAATGAAGAGAATTCGGTTACTTTAGCAAAGATACATGGTCTTACGAATGATTCTTATTATTATAGATGTATAATTGAATTATTTAGATATATTATAGAATTATATAGATACTCGTATATTAGTTAAATTAGTTATTATCTTAAATTATGAAGGATATAAGGATGTACATATTTTGGTCAAAAAACTTTGATTCAAATAAATATATTAGATACATATATAATTAATTCACAGATTTGTATGGACGTAGACAAGAAAGATTCAGGCTGGACTAAGAAATGGGATGATCATGGCAAATGTCCCTACGCGTACAAGGGTACTCAATGGGTTGGATACGAAGATCCCGAAAGTGTAGAGATTAAGATGAACTGGATTAAGGAGAAAGGTTACCTCGGGGCAATGACCTGGGCAATTGACATGGATGACTTTAGAGGAATTTGTGGGGAAACAAATCCATTGACGAACTTGCTCTATAAACATATGAAATCATACACAGTACCTCCTCCTCGCAGTGGCAACACCACACCTACAGTGAGTATGAGACAGATGGTCAGAATACATATTTATTATAAAATTTTATAGGTTTCAACTTTTACTTTCAACTTAATACTATATGTATGTTACTCCTTATTCTTTGAAGTCTATACAATAAAATAAATGTGGCTTAAATATAACTTTAAGAGTTACAATTTAAAAAAAACATATCAACATTGTTCTATAATATTATTCTATATGTCAAAACCTAATAAAAGGCCCCAAAACTTCAACTATTTACTTTACTTAAGCGAGAGTGAAATTATCAGTTCATTTGGGCTTCATAAAACTTTGGATGTCTCAGACGATGCTAACTTCATTAAAAATTAAGATAATGGAATTTACGGTGCTAAACATAAATATATACTAATTTATTATACGAAATTGTTTTTAAGTTGGTTAAAACCACTGTGATACGTCTGTATAATATGAAATTATAACAAATATTTTTAATGAAATGGTATTTCTTTTGTATTAAAAACATTGCGAGTTAGGAATATTGAAGCTAGGAGAAAAATAGAAATCAGTAAATGTTAGGGTATATCTTTTATTTCTTTAATCATTACGAACGTAAAGATATATACGAACGTAAAGATGTAGGTAATTTTCTGAGACCAAAACGTGTTTTATTCGTTAGTACAAATCAAATAAAATGTTTATGTTGGCTTACAATATTATTTTAATAATCATGTTTTCGACCAAATGCTATATTAGATCTGTGAAATGTTTTTGCTGATATAAGAATGCTTGACCTATTTAAAATATAACGAAATGGTACTCAATGTCATTAAACAGCTTTATTTCAATATTGCCCTATTTGTAAGAATTCCACGTCTTTTCAGTTTATCGAGTGGCCATTAAAATATTGTGTAGACATCATTATTTGATGCTTTTGTAAGTCCATTGCATATAAATTGTGTCGAGGTCAATTATTAACATCCAAAGTATTATTATTTTAAAAATAATTGAAAATAACCGTTAAATACACAAAAAAACATTGTGTTTTTATTGTATATAAGAAATTATATAGTTGTAATATAAATCTGTGTACTGGTACAGAGAGGCTTAAAATGTTTTTTTTTCAGCCCGAATGGGCAAGGCCACCTTCAACGCCATCCGATGCATCTGAAGGAGCGCCCATCCCCACCACCACACCAGCAGCCACCCAAGCTACCACGACGAGACCTGCTGCAACAACCACCACCACTAAAAAACCCACTACCACTACCCAGGAGCCCGACCCGATCGAAGATTCAGACTTACCAGATAAACCCGCTGACGTTGAACAACCACCAGCGGTAAGTCTTCCAATATTTTATTTCAAGCTGGCTCTTTTGAGACTTAAGAAGAGTTGTAATTTCGCAATATTAATTACATAAACCGATGGAAGCTGAAAAATACTTTCCTAAATCTGTTAGAATAATCTTTTCTGATTTAATATAATTTGTTAGGATAGACGAGATTTTTTTTATTAAAGGTCTGTTTTATTAGTTTAGTATAAAACCATCACTTACCTTAACTTTATTTATTCCTTAACTTCCTTTATTTACATTCATTCAAAAGCCAAATACAAATGAAGTGGAGAATTATATTATCTTAAGTTACAAATCGAAGTAATGGTTGAAATAACCTTTCCCAAGAATGTCCATACAGGAATTACGTTGCAGTTGTTTGTCAAATATTGTGTTCTTATATCAAATATTTCACCAGGAAAATGAAGTGGACAACCCTGAAATATGCAGGTCTAATGATGATTACGTGCCAGACAAAAAGCATTGCGATAAGGTAAGATAGAGATAATCATCGAGTATTTGTTTCTTTTAAGAATTCTTTTAATTCTTGGATACTTTCCTTAGCCGGATATTTGGTAAAAGGGTGATTCTATTGAAAGGTCGGCATTTTGTTCTTTGTAAACTTTTTGCAGAATCATCCTTTGTTTTTGTTCATCGGATCGGATAAGTAATATTCATAGAAATAAAATTTCAATGTAAAATAATAAGTTTATGCCAGAACTTTCTCAGTTCACAGAACATGTAAGACTTTTGTTTTTAATAGCTTTTGTCTTATTATTTAACAATTCTTTTAAGTAATATATTAAACGTAGGTAACGACTATCATAATAACTGCAATATTAGTAAAATAAAGTTAATGCAAGCCGCCAGATGCCACCACCATCTTTATTGTTCAGTTAAGCTTATATATAACGCAGGCTCACTGTTAGTTAAAGCAATTTAATTAGGAATTAATTGCACTTTAACTGAAAACTTTTACCAGCTCTCCTTAAAAGTTTCTGGTAAAAATACTTGATTCAATTTTTTTTAATACTATTTAATAATATTGTATTTAATACTAAAAAAAAATATTGCAATTAGAGTAGCGTAATATAAGTAAACAAAATTTAAGTAGCAAAAGAGGTTGGCGTTCATTTTTTCTTTTGACAGATGACATTTGTAAGTAAAAGTGACTTAAAAAAATAAAGCAGTAAATCTGTCACATCTTAATGGCCATTAATTTTTCAGTACTGGCGCTGTGTGAACGGAGAAGGAGTACAGTTCACTTGCATGCCCGGTACTATGTTCAACGTCAAGTTGAACGTCTGCGATTGGCCGGATAACGCTGATCGTGACGACTGCTCAGCTTAAATACATTCATTGAAGTACAAACATGATTGATATTTTACGTGTACACAACTGTACAAAATATTGTACAAGATTTAATGTTCTGACTAGTGCTATGGTACTATTGTTAAAAATTTTGTACTATAAACTTGTCCCTATCCGTCCCTTTTCTTTGTAATTGTATTACCGATGCAGAATACGTATCAATATATCTTCATCTTCATAGTGTAAATGGGTTAGTCTCAGAGGAAGAAAACACTTTTGGTTTTACGTAGTTTTTGTTTTTATATGTGGAAATATGGAAATTCATCAACATTTGTACTTCAAGGGCTTACATATAAGATTATATTATTGTGTGCATTTCTATAGTGTAAGACTTAATTTGTTTGTTTATGTATATAAGACAAAATCTATAACAATTTCGATCATACGTCTCACAATTGGTTATTGCAGCTCGAAAGTTCATTATTAATTTACATTTTTTAAATAAAAAAAAGTAGTTTATAATTAATAAACTACTTTTTTTTAATAACTAAAAATCAAAGACTATGGGAGCTTATTGTCTATATCCCACCTTATTACACAGGGTCTGTGTATTAAGATTGCTTGTGGGAACACAGCTTAATCACTTTTGTATGACTGATTGGTTGAAATTGTTTTACATGTCTCAAATTTAAAAGAAGAATACTCATTCAACAAGATCACTGCCTTTGTTCTTACAATTGGTTATAAATTGCTCAATTTATTATTCTCAAAATAGTTTTAATGTAGTATTTAAGTAAGGAAAGATGGACTATTTTCACATTGGAAGAAATCTATAATGTATTTTAAAACAGACATTTCTCAGCTCGAGAATTTAAGTAGATTTCTAGCGTTCACTGAAAATAGACCGTCGCTTCCATTTTATTTATTTATTTTGCTGATTGAAGCTAATAAAATTGTGGCAAAGTTTCATCGGAATTTTAATTACAAGTCCTTCATCAAATAGAAATATTTTTCTTATCTGTGAATAATAACTCTATTGGTATTTAAATTTTCTATGAAAATAATATTTATATAAAGTTTATGGTTGATTGACAAGAACCTATTTTAAAACCGGAGATAGAATTATTTTAAAATTAGAAATTAGTGTGGAAAATAAGATTTTACTAACCACCCACGCTTTAACCGGTGTGTATAATAAAATTAGTCCAGGCGTAAAAGGGAAACAACCAAACATATTAATAACACGTATTTAGGTCTGTTTGATCACTCACCCCTAAATTTTGAACATAAACATTACTTGTAATCATATTTTGTAGGCGTAATATCTCGTTGTTGACTTTGATTTACGTCCGCAGAGCGTTTTTAAAAGTCGCAGTTATTCGAATGAAGTATTTACGGTAGATATTTATTTTCACTCATAAAATTGTTTTGCTTTATTTGTTTCGACATGAAAATGTTTCTAATGTTTGTCATTTTTGCCGCCGCTGCGGAAAATATAAGCAGAATAATTGAGATGTGAAGCCAGTAATGGAATTTGATATATAATAATGGATATAATTTCGTCTGTGTGTATTGTTAATAATCATAAAATATTATTTTGCGTGATTTTATTTTCGGTATATATTTTTTTTGTTTCAATTTTGCAATGAATGATTGAACCCAGAAATTTTATTTTAGTGAAACTAATATTTATCAACTTTGGCAACTTAAAAATATAAAAAAATAAAATAAAATGGGTTTTTTTTAATATAATCTCCAAAAAAAACTTGGGCTCGTCCGGGATTTGAACCCGGGACCTCTCGCACCCTAAGCGAAAATCATACCCCTAGACCAACGAGCCGCTTATACGAGCATATGAAATAATAAATTTGTTTCCAAAGCGACTAAAAGTAAAAGTAACCGACATAACACGTGTATACATTTTTAGAAAGCACTTACAGTGTAAGTCAAAATATATTTCGAACAGATGTTCAGTTTAATTTATTATTAAATTATATATTATATTTTATTATTATTATATATTATTAATTATGTATATTATTTAATTATATTATATTATTAAATTAATTTATTATTAAATTAAACTTAACAGCTTATAATATAAGAGGATTTCTGCTAATAATGAAAATAAAATTAATTTATTTCTATTTTTATTATTAGCAGAAATCCTCTTATATTATAAGCTCAGTATTTGCTCCAATATCACGGTATCTCCCATTATCACGTAGTATCATATTTTGACACGATAAAATCAGTTATTACAGCGATGTTTAATAATAATGTCACGTGTACGTAATAATAATTTATTGGTATTACAATAAACTTGAACATGTGGATGTGTGTGTGAATAATTTTATTAACTTAATGGTTTTTTTTACCTCAATAAGTATTAATTAATTCTAGTAAAGAACTAAGCCTTTCAAAATAAAGAAACAAAATAATATTTTCTTTGAATGTATGCATTTTCTACTACAAAAAAAAATAAAGCCTTGTCTGAATTTAAAAATAAAATAATATTTATTTAAATTTATAATTTAAACAAAAACTAAGTCTGATCTGAATTAAAAATTTAATTATATTTTCGTTTTTTTTATATATGCATTATATACTAAAATGTTATATGTTCTATGTTTATGTCGGTTAAGATACAAACAGAGATGGTAATGGTAACAGAAAATTAATTTAAGAGGCAGCTGTACAAATATTACAGGGATTTAAATAATTAGTTATTAAATAAAACGATTAAGCTTGTTTTACATTTGGAAATAATGAATATACTTCTGTTTATTTTACTTTAATGAATCCTATTCTATGTAAATTAAAAAAAAACTTATAATATTTGTAAGAAAAATCCTCAATATTTTATATGTAGTAACTTCAAAATATAATTGCTTCCAAAATTTCTAAATGTAGGTACGGTAAATAAATAAAAATACAAATGATTTGGGTTAAAATACGTATTATATTTATTAAAAATGTTATTAAACTCTTCAAAGATCTTGAAGTGTAGATCCGGTTTTAAGTAAGGCCTGTTTTTAATTAGCTTCTAAACGGCTTTTAACTACTTTAATTTGTATTTTTGCTTATTAATTGTAATGGTAACTTTGTTTTTCTACTTCTATATCATCATATAATCATATGATTTTTTTTTGTGTTTTTTTTTTATAATCATTATTGTCATTTACTACAACGAATAATTTAGTTTACTATTAAACCAAATCAAAACATTTTTAGTAAGACTAGACTATTAAATTAACAAGAATTAAAGTTCATTTAATATCTCTATGAAATAAAATAATAAAGTTATAACTGACTTGCGCATCATTCAGCGCATAGCAAATCTAGTGGGTCGACTCTTTACAAGCTAGTATGTTGGAGACGAGCGTTCGTGTCACGTCCTGTAAGCCGCCATTTTACAGTTTTCGCGCGCAAATTTTCGTCACAGACAACTAATGAAATATTGTATGATGGGTGTTCAAAGAGGTTTATGTGTGTATCGTGAAATAAATATCATGGGTTGAGGTAAAAATAAAACTTTGTTGAACTTTTAATAGTGTTTAGTTGTGGGACATATTATTGTGCCTTGAATCAAGTACTAGAGAATTCTGGGGGAGAATTAAAAACGGTAAGTTTTAACCAAACTTTATTAAAGTAATTTATAGATATATTCTTACTATATTTACATAGTTCTTGTTTTAATACCTCTTAATTAATAAATGAGGAAATAATATAATTTTTACAATAAATGCAGTGTAAGCTTTTTATAAAATAAAATAATTTTAAACACAGCTGTATTTAATGACATTAACAATATTAATATGTGTTTCGAAGGAATTTTAATACTTTACAAAACTAAGCAATATAAATATAAAACCGTTTAAGAAAAAAAATCCTCTAAATAAAATTAAAGACAAAGTTTTGCAAAAAAAAAGTATTAATATTTTTTTTTCTACTCATTAAAAATAAATAAACAACTATATTATAGGTCCAAGATTTAGACCTAAAAAAATTAGTTTATTCCGTAGTTAAGAATTTCGTGGTGTTGATAAAAGGGTCCTACGGGATGGGTATATTGGGATACATGGATAAGCACAAGTAGAATGATGTACTAAATTTCTAGTTACCTGTCAGTGTAACCTATATTTCACGTCATTCCTGATGCATAGTTTGCAACTAGAACAGTTAGCTTGAGTTATAGTTTCCAGCGTAACTCAATAATACCCTAATAATGTAGCTTATGTTTGAATATGGATACAAACATGATAAAAAAAATATAATTTTACATATTAACAGTGACGACGAAGTGATTTTATTTTTTACGATCTCTATTTTCTTGGGGCTTTTTAATGTAATAATTTGTTATATATTTATATATATTGGAAGACTTTACTTTTCTTAACGAAAAATCATTATTGCTGCCCATATACCTTTTTTAATAGTAGTTTTTTATCGTAAAATAAACTTTGTTCAGAGCTTTTAATGAAATAAATGTTGTATTTATTTAATAGAATGTGAACCACTAATGAAATATAAGAAAACAAAGCTTAAGTTGGGTATTTCATTCTGCAAATGTTTTCTTTCTTTAATAAAAAACAAAGAAACATTTGCTTGGCATAATAGAACGACATCAAAAACAGCGACGCCCACAGATAAGATAAGATATCTCTCGTCCGTTTAATCTTTATACATTAACTATTACATTTTATTGAATAAATGGAGGCATTTTCTATTATCATAATAGTTTTTTATAAATATTATAATTGGTCATGGTAAGATCAAGTACTGCTTATGAAACGTAACGAAATGATAAGTTGAATATGGATGGTTTTTAGAGAAGATGGTGAAAAACATATAGATGGATTGCGTGAAAAATAATATGGCAAAGAAGTAATTCCTCACAGATGACGTATGGCAGAAATATGGGGAAGAAATTGATATATAGTACCAACATCAAATAATTGGAATCAGAACCATAGAGTTTTTATACATAGAGTAGGGGTGTCATAGCCCGACCTGTAATTGCGAGTGTTTAACAAATAGTACAAGAGAATAGATAGAACTATACTTATCTTTGTCTAATAATATATGTAAGGCAGAGAAATAGGTAACCTCATTTGCTTTCTCTTTTTATTCGTTGACACATTTTAGGTTGGTTGACAACATAATAAAATTTTATTATTTCTACTATTCTCGTAAGCTACACGGTTTTAAGTTAAAAAAACATAGTTTTTTATCAAAAACATAAAATAATAAGTTTATACAATTTTTAATAATAAGTAAGTTATAATTTACGTCAATCAAAATACACCATGTATTGTATATGAAATGTTTTTGTAAGCTTTCTATATACTGTGGCTAATAATGTAACTTCAAAAGTTAAAGAGAGTCATTTTATTTTCGTAAATAAAAAGCGTTTGACCTTACTAATGACTGAAATACGTTTTAAAAAGGTCTTGATACTTGAATAGAATGATAAAAAAAATTAATTACATTACAATTAAATAAAATAATCAATAAGTTTATATAGCTTTTTATTTCAGCATGAACATGACGATTTCATAAACAATCAGTAACAATATTCTTAATATGTTGATGGAATGTTATATTTATTTATTTTCCTTTAATAAAATATTTGGTCTATCTTTTTTACTTCCATTTGAAACATTTCAATTACTTGTATCTGTTTATTATTTACTTAACTTTGATGCTCTATATTGGATAAATAACGCTTCAGTTATCAAGAAATTAAGCATAAGTGTTTATCATACATAATTTATAACATCATACCCCCCCCCCTTTTTCCTTTAGGGGGTTTGACAAAATAAGGTTTCTTTTCTTTTCGTTTCACATTGATAGTGTTTAAAAGTGTGATGATTCACACAAAGCCTATCTGTATCAGTCCATAGTAATTTTCACAAGCATAAAAATAATTAACTTTTAAACTACAGCGTTTCATAATATATCATTATAAAAAACGGGAATTAACCCTTTAGAGTCAGTCTGTGACCCTGCTCGGTAGAACCTAGACAAAACGTTAGTCAAAATAATTATATATAAACATAATTTAAAAGAAATATTTTTTCTAACTATGTCAAGTCCATACTTAGCGATCAACTCAATAGAAACGAAAAAAAAAACGTTTTGAAAGGCGCTATAAAATAAAACCATCTCTGTATCGTCATAGAAGATTTACACATAAGGATTCATGTTGGCGAGGGGCCAAATTATTTTTGCCAAATTCGCAACTTGCAGTAATAAATCCAAACGAAGGCTACTCCACCAGTTATTCTGGGAATCAATGTACCCTCTGGACTATATTTTATCTTAACGTCTCGTGATTGTTAAACTTATATATTTCCTTGAAAGACGTATTTAATGACCATAGACAGAATATATAAGTACATGTGAAAGCTCCTTTATAAATATGTAAAGGTCCATTAAGTTTTACGTACAATGTTTATTTATTCTAAATATATTTGAGAGCTGGAAGATTTGTTAGTAGCTTTTATTATTTACCATTCTTTATAAATAAATCTTTACATAAAGATTAAGAAAGATAGATTATAATGTAAAAAATCACAAAATGACAGTATTAATTTAATAACTATTTAAGATAACATTTTTTTGATATAAACTCACCAAAAAAGTTCCGGCATACATTGTAACGATAAATGTGTTTTGTAATTCGAGCGGATTAAACCTTGAATAAATGTCGTTCTAACTACGAATATTGCTCTAATATAGAATTATCTTTCCGTTGTAAAAATACTGTTATTTAACAGCAATATTTTTTACGGCATATTTACAATATCTTTTTTATTATTAAGCTTCTTAATCTCTTTACCAATAAATATGGCTTTAACAAGGAAACACGTAGTGTGCAAATATTCTGTTAAAAATATTAATGACTGTAATTTTAAGACTATGTTAGATTTAGGATTATAACGTTAATATGTTTATTACTTGATATTTTGTTGATTTTTTACGCTATCAGTTACGTAACTGACATTTTAAAAATCTCTTTTAAAAGTATCAAAATGATTGAAGTCATTTTCATAATATAGGTAATTTAACATTTTTTAAGTATGATATGAAATGTTTAAGACTTATTTCAAAGATGACGCGTCCTTAAAATCAGGATTAAAAGCTTATCCCTTAGCAACCTAGTTTATCCTACCCCACTTCACACAGGCACACGCCCACACACATACACACACATGCATATATTATAGTCAATTCATCCGTTTGGGAGTTAAGATATACATATTACAAATACTACAAAATTATTGTAGTTGTTTACAAAGACACACACTGAAACATTTATTGTTTCAGGTACCGCATTTTCATGAACTAACTTTAAACTTACAACGTTCAACAAGATCACGTATTCGTTCAAAATAGATAGCGCTGATTAGCTTTTATCTGAAGCTTTGTTTAATATAAGATATACCCTAAAAAAGCTAGAAGTAAATTTGATTTTTGACGCATTTAGTCTTATTGAACTAATCATATTAATTTGGTATTCTTCAGATCCTTGTAGGAAAAATGTTTACATTTTATGATATTAGTGTTTACTTATTAATAATAAAATATTAAAAATAATATTTTAATAGCATATGATGACATTTAAATTTTTTAATATAAAACACAAATATTTTAGTTTTATGTAATTATTTTTTTATATTATACATAAATATGAAACCTGTAAAAAAACAGTTACACGAACAGGATTCGAACCTGCGACATCTGGGATAGACTTTTCCTGGATGTCGCAGGTTTAAGTCCCGTTCTTGTAAGCCAGGCATATTCAGCTCAGTTTACGGAGCACCAGCCAATGTTCTGTATAAAGATTTTAATACATTATGTTATAAAAAAATATTTTAATAAATTATGATTATCTAAGTAATTAAAGTAATATTCCTAAGTGCGTGGGACATAGAACAGCAAAGGCTTCTAATAAGTGCCCCGGGGTAAAACTTGCAAAGCTAATAATGTGGGTAAAACCATGCAAATTGTGTAAAAATACCCCAGGCGTCCTAACTTCAGAGCGTAGGAGGAACAAAAGGTCAAATAGTATTTATTTATAGAGACGCAATTGAACAAATAAATGTCTCCTGTAAATGATAAATGGCTTTTATGATTAGAGAATGAATACCTCATGTATGCGATTGTGTGGTATTGTAAAAAGTCGAATACAAATAATAAAATAATATATACATATATACATAAATACTACTTATAAGACTATTACAATAAATTATTTAATGTTTGAAATATATTATACAAATATAAAAGTTTTATTGATAACCAAAATGGAAATTTAACTGCCATGTTGCTGTTTTAATCTTTTTGTTGGTCAAGAACTATTCTCAGTAACTTCGTTAAAAAGCAGCTAATGGATATAAAAATGATACATGCGATAAATCTGAATATTTTTATATACATTTTTACTAAAGTGTTTCTGAAAACAGAATGAATAACCTGTGTAGTTTTTGGTAAAGTTATTTGTATTTTCTAAATAAACTATCATATCCGAAATGAAATAGACATATATAGCAGTCAATAATAATTTTTTTTTTTATTTTATAATATTTTTGCAATAATTTATATTACATAAATTTTTACATTAATACATAATGAAAAATACTCCGAAATTTTACTAAAAACTTTAAAATACTATGAAATAACAAAGAGACCAATTTGAAAAACTATTACGGGAATGTGCGTTAAAATGTATTACAATTGGGTGTTTTTACATTTAAATGTTTAAAAAGATTAAAAATTTTAATATTTTGAATTTAATGAATCAGTAAGCAAAAAGTAAAAGATGTTATCGAATTACAAATGTGTAAAAACAATCAAATATAAACAAAATTCTCAATAACAGTATATATTTGGAATGATTTCAATTTGAATAAAACTAGGCAATTCAAATTGAATAATGCAACCTCAATATGTGAATAACTTTTGCCATATGTAATGCGGGCTGAATAATTTAACAAAAAGAATCAATTCATCTTTATTGGACTCGAACCTGTAACCCCGAGATCCAGTTCTATCCGCGGTGATTTTTTACAAAATAAAAAAAGCTAAACTATGTGCACAAAATAGAAAATTTTATAAAAAAAGTTTTCCATATGTCTATCCTACAAATTATTAATTAATATATACACAAACATACATATATGCCACGTATATAAAACTTAAAACATTATTTTTTTTAATTCAAACTTTTCTTCACCACATCGTAGCCACATTGCCATTTTCAATTTTTAAGCCCCGCTCAGACTGATGGCGTTGGATCGATATAAGTCAGGCGCCCCCAAGACTGATAGGTTTCTAAGAACGCCTGCCCCGATTTGTGACATTCCAATGCTCTAGAGCAGTTCTGTTATTTAAAATTCATTCAAGAATCGTCTTTTAAAGTTATCTGAGAAAAACTTTTTATTTTAAGATTAGTAATTCAAAGAAAACTTGCTCTACAATGCTCTTATAAATAGGAAGATATTTTTAATATTGTTATTGTCTTGTAATTTATAAAGACGGTTATGGTTCTCTAACTGTTTCATATAAGTGTTGTGACACCTAAATAATGTACCATATTCTGACAAACGGAAGACTGAAGTAGTTTATGTTTTGAAACTTATCTTAGTAAGGCAATCAGAAAATATTTAGAAATTAACTGATAGCTTTTAGTTTGATGTTATAGTATTTAAAATAAATTATAGTTTATATAGTATTTGAAATAAAATATAAATGTCTCATATATAGGCATCTAAACGATTTCTTTCTTTGCGTAAACTTACCTAATAAATATAACACTTAGCATTATACCAAGAAAGTTTGGCTACTTAATATTTATTAGATAGCCATTAGAAAAAAATAATGAAAATAGAAAAATAAGATACTTCTTAGAAATGTTGTTTTATATACAGTCTTTTTCAAGTTAAGATCTTTTGATGTTATCTAAATAGATACAGTATGTATTTATTCATATAGATTGTTACATGATAAAATAAATTATATTAATATACGTAATTGAACAAACTATATTTAACTACAGTAAAAATAATTAATATTGGCAACACACAAAAAAATTTATGTGGTAATTACTCTTAGCTGCATATTTTACGATTGAATATAATGAATGGCAAACTTCAATTATATTTATTTTCCAATGTAATATTTATTAAAACTAAGTATATACTTTTTGAACTATATCATCAGAAATATATATGTACTTCATATTGACAGTGCCTACGTAAATAATGAAATAGTGTGTATTGATATTTTTATCATAAATTCAATGCACGAAAAGTGTATTATTATATATGTAATAATATTAGCTTCCTGCACTTTTTCTCGATATAAACTTTAATTGTTACAGATATCATACTGCTCCGTCCTCGTATATTTCTTAAAAAGCCTACAAAGCTTTTGCTTCACGTATTAATATAATGATATTATTATTACATACTACATGATAAAAGAATAAAAAATCCTTAATATAGAACCATATGTTACCAATATTTTGTATTAAAGTAAAAATAACAGGACATTATAAACGCAATCGGTTTAAATCTGTAATATCAAAGACACACAACTTTATGTTCTACTTAAATTGTTTGGTCCTGAATATTTTATGAGCCACAAAATCTCAGCAGTTTAAATTGAATGCGGCAACGTATTCCTATACCTTTCGATTATACAGGAAATATGTTTTTAAAATCCCCAGGATAAAATCTACTTCAGTTGAGCAGCTCAAGTCGAGATAAGCTTAAATTGTGAAAATATACTCGAACTTGGGAAATTGACTTCATTTTATTTTTATTAAATAGTCTGTGTAAGTAGTTCAGTATCTAATTAACTCAGCAAGGAACTTCAAAAGCTTTTAAATTATATAATGTCAGTATGAAGTTTGTATATAAATTATAATACTTATTTTTGTCCATAATTTGATTTCACCAAAAAGGTCTGAATTGAAAGATGTACTCCTAATAAAAAAATCATTATATTGAAATGAATTATGTCCTGTGCGGTCAGAAGTTCTTTTACTTTTATTATTCTATATGTCTGAACTGTTGGAAATATTTCATATGTATAATTTATAGTACCCGAAGCTTGACGAAGCATACCGCAAGCCAAAAAGGTTAAACAGTTCAAAAAGACAAAATAATATATATTAGGAACAATATCATACAACTTATTATTATTAACTTGTTATTGTACATTTATTTCTATGAGAAATAACTAAATATTTTTATTTTTTATAAAACGGATTCGCAACCGGCAACGCACAATTTATGGGTAATAAGGTCATAAAGAAAGGAAATAGTTTTGGGACAAGAAATATTAATGTAATAATTTGACGTTGGTTTTTATTTATGGTAGTATGTATGAATTTTATTTTTTTATATATTTGAATTACTAGAATACTATTTTTATAAATAAATATAATTCACTTGTCATATATTAGTTATATAACAGTAGATGTGAATCTATTATTGAGTGTTAAGTTAATAACATTATTTATTATTGTAGGAACTTAGTAATATTAGATTAGAAAATACTTCTTCAAAAAGAGTTATGGGGTATTACTTGCATGCCTATAAATTATATTATTTTTTTGTTATTTTAGTAAAAATAACTATTATTTTAGTTGTAATCTAAGTAAAAGCAGTGTAAGTAGTTATTTAGCGGAGTGTAGAAGTAAATTAAATGTCAGAGTGAATTATTTTCTTACACTTTTAATTAAGCCGACTTCTCTGTATCTTCTAGGATGATTGTTCTCACTTTAAAAGAGCAAGTTTTTTAAATTGTATTCTCTCCTACTTCGTAGTAATATTTCATTTTGTACATTAGATTTTGTAAATTACACAAAAGATTAAGGTAATATAAAACCATATACCTAATGATTATATCTATATTTGATAATTACAATAATTTCAAAATTTAAATACAACTTAAAATTAATAGAAGGAACATATGGTATGTAAAAAACTTAAACAGAGATTTTTTATTATTCGTTTAACTTAGATTTTACGGAGCACACTTATTAATAAATCCATCCAAAAGTTGTTCAAAGGAGTTCGAAACTATAGTTTTAATTTAATTTTAAAACTTTCATAGGAAAAGATATTATATTACAAAAAAAAAATATTTTGGATCCGGCAACCATAAAAGAAAAGAGTAATCTTCTATAATATTGTAGTAATTTGCACATTCCATATATTAAAGTTATTTTGTCTTTTTAACGATACGTGTGAAAACACAACAAATTTAGGTATCAAGAATATTTTTAAGAAAATACGTTTTAGAAGAAAGTATTATTTTAAAAATAAGTAAACTTCTTAGTTATGTTAAAAGAGCCATGAGCCAGGGCTTATGCAGCTGCTCGCTGAAAAGATTATTTTTAAATTGCATTTTCGTTTAACGGCCACAGAGGTTGGTAGCAATATTTGTAAATCAAATATATTATACCTGTTACAATATTTTTTTACAAACAATATTGTTTTTGTACTCTATAGTGTATATTACGTGTTTGTAAAATTCTAGAATTCTCGTTAAAAGATCTCTTTGAATTTCTTAGCTATTCAAATTTATTAAACGAAAAATTTGCCTTGATGAAGTAATTAGACGCGGTGTAAAATATGCAGTTCTTTTAACAAAATTAGCATTTTTTGCAACTACTTTCACTCCTTTTGCAATGATTTTTGTCTTTCTCAGACTTCTAGATATTTCGAATTCATCTGAATTGATATTTTTTTAGTACCATGAGGACATTAATGTCAAGGCATTGTTTAATATTATAATATTTTATATGTTATAATTTCGAAATAATCTTATCACTCTAAATGATAACATAACTGTACCAAGTTATATAATGACGAAAAAAATGACGAAATCTTAGAGCTATACAAAAAACAGGGTTTTCATTCACATGTAGATAAAAAAAGAAATCAATGCATCTAAAATAAGGCTTTTGTCTAAGAAATTCAAATAATTATTATCGAACAAAGATTACTCAGTATTTTCCATTTTTATGCTCATGTCTGAAATATTTTAGACCAGTTTGGTTGCTTTTTTATGGAAACCATATGTACGCTTGAAAAAAAAAATACGAAAAATATGATCCATGGCACTTAACGTGTTCCTCCCCCGGTGACGCTGTCAAAGGCATTAAGGCTAACAGTATTACACAAAAAAACAACAATTGCACTTAACTTTCCAATGTTACAAGCTAAAAAAGTTACATCATATCATGCAGAAAGAATTTTTTGGATAGAAGACAATTTTTGGACCAAATCAGTAAATGACAAAGTCCTTGACGATAATAAGAATAAAATTTTAATATTATTCTTAAAATCATTCCATTTACAAAAATATGAAATATTTTTTTATTATTTATTTATCGCTTTAAAAAGTTAGCAATTACTGGCCTTTACTTGATTTGGTTTTATAAAAAATACAGAGAATGGTGATCGAATCACAATCATCAAACAATATCGCACACTTATACTAATATTGCCTTTATCTTTATTATTGCATGTCGTGCTAACCTTTAATAGGGATCTCTATTTTTGTTTTCTATTTTTTCAAAATATGAATAAAATAAAAAGAACGAAGTCCATCCTCCCTTATGATACTCTTCCCTAATCATAAATATTAACATTTTCTGATATATTAAGTGAAGCATTAAGGAATACGAAGAAATAAATTAATACGAAGAAATAAATAATTCTGTAAGTAGATCGATAAAGAAAATGAAAACGTTTTCACTCTTCTTATACGTAGATATAATTTTCATCTTCAAAATTACAATTATCTGAAACTTTAAATGAGTCCTGAAAAACAATAAATACTCCTTAAATTTTACATAAACAAATCTATCTAGTGTACAGTACGATGAGAAATTTAAATGTTGAAACATTTAATTATCTCAACGTACTGAGATTATTGGACACATATAATTAATTTTCAGATTGTTTTTGATAACACAAGAAACAAAGTTCTCTCATCTTTTCTTTAATGTAAAGGTAATTTAATTTAATGTGTAATTGTTTCTGATTTAATTATAAATTATTTCTCCTTTGCGTTAAATTTTGTAAATAATTCTATAAATGGAAGAAAAACTCACAAATTTATATTTCAAATTGTAATCTGCACAGGAATAACTTTCTTCCTCGAAACTTATAATCCTTGTTTGAAATCTGGAAAGTTTTAAGAAAAGTATAGGAAGAGTTGGTAAGTTTTGTAAGATTCATTTTAAAAATAGATTTGCTTATTTCATACTGAGTTTTTATTAATAAAGGTTATCTTTAATTTATATAATTTGTGTAATTTAATAATGATTACACTGTGATGGGTTTTGAAAAACTATGATACCGAGTTTGTTCAATTAACAATTAAACATTTTTTTTTGTAATAATAAAAAAAGAGGCTCATTAAATAAAAATAACAATAAAAATCTTGTGCGCTTGTCAACTACTACAAAGTAGGTATGTGTAGTTTCAAGTTTTTAGTACTTTCATTTTTTTTTATTCTAGATTAGGTTCCAATATAGTATGAGTTTCATCTTAATCCAACTATTAATATTAAATAATTAATGAAAAGAAAAAAAAATGAATACATCATGCTACAATCGTCCCGTACTCATTTTCTTTCGATAAATATTGATGCAATTTTGTACATTATCAAAATATACTTATAAATGTGACGATGTTGTTATATAAATGTTGATTACGCGGATTACGGTACCCCAATAGTACCTGTAGTTAAAACGAATGGAGATATCCGTATTTGTGGGGACTATAAAATCACTATTAACCCGAAATTAAAAAGAGATTATTACCCGTTGCCCCGTATTGAGGAGTTGTTTGCAAATGTGAAAAATATAGTAAAATAGATTTACGACATGCATATGAACAATGTTTTTTGTCTAAAGATTCCCAGAAATATACGGCTATAACAACGCATTTAGGTACATATGCATACAGACGTACGCCCTACGGTTTATCTTGTATTCCGGAAAAATTCCAAAAAATTATGGAGGAGACACTGCGCGGAGTGCAGGGTTGTGTAGTATTTTTAGATGATATATGTATTACGAATTCTAAAGGTAGTTCGCATATAGAAAATCTTAGAAGTGTACTCGAAAGATTACGTAACATGGGTCTTACTGTAAAACTAAGCAAGTGTCATTTCTTACAAGATAGTGTGAAGTATCTGGGCTTCATCATAAATAAAGAAGGCTTACATCCAGATCCTGAGAAATTGGAGGCTATTTCTAGCGCACCGACTCCTGATAATGTTCAGCAACTTAAAAGTTTTTTAGGTATGTTAAATTACTATGGTAGATTTATTCCTCATCTAAGCACTATGCTACAACCTTTGCATAATTTATTAAAAAAGGATGTCGGCTGGAAATGGGACTCTAAGTGTTACAAAGCTTTTTCGGAAGCCAAGCGAGCCCTCCTGAGTAAACGGGTACTGGCACACTACGAGGAGGGGCGCGAGTTAGTGCTGTCGGTAGATAGCAGCGCATATGGTCTGGGCGCAGTGCTCGCGCACCGCTACGCGGACGGCCGCGAGCGGCCGGTCAGCTGTGTCTCGCGTACACTGAGTACACCCGAGCGTAACTACAGCCAATTAGATAAAGAGGCGCTAGCAATCCTATTTGGTGTCACCAAACACCATCAGTATTTGTTTGGTAGGAAATTTACGCTACGCACCGATCATCAGCCACTAACACATATTTTTGGCAAAAAGGGAGGAATTCCTCAAACGGCAGCCAGCCGTCTACAACGGTGGGCAGCCCGTTTAGCCTCATACGAGTTCGATATCGAATTCGTACGATCGGCGGATAACGGTCCGGCTGATGCGTTGTCCAGGTTGCCGCTATCTCGGGAGGGGAGCTCTGTTGACACTGTAGAATACTTAAATTTAGTAAAACAATCGATACCCATTAATTGTAAAGATATAGCAAAAGAAACGGAACGCGATCCGTTATTGTGTAAAATTAAAGGCTATGTATTGTTTGGGTGGCCGGCCGGCCCCAGTTGCGAGCTGGAAAAACCTTTCTTCGCTAGAAGGTATGATTTTGTAATAAACCAAGGATGCTTAATATACAAGTATAGGATAGTCGTACCTAAAGTGTTACAAAATAAAATATTAAAAGAAGTGCACGAGGGACACTTGGGTATAAATAAAATGAAAGGATTGGCGCGAAACTATATTTATTGGGCAAGCTTAGATAGGGATATAGAGGAAATAGGTAAATCATGTGCGGCGTGTAATACGGTTCGCGATGCGCCACCGCGGGCGCAGTTGCATCCTTGGGAGTTCCCACTGCACCCATGGCAGCGCATACATGCCGACTTTGCAGACTGTGAGGGAATTCGATATTTAATAATAGTGGACGCTCACTCAAAGTGGATTGAGGCGATTCCAATGTCAGGTACAAATGCAGCTAATACGATTAATGTGTTGAGGAGCATTTTCGCTCGTTTTGGTTTACCATCGCAACTCGTGACCGATAATGGGCCACCATTTACGTCTCAAGAGTTTCAAATTTATTGTCACAATAATTGTATAAAACATTCAACTTCGGCCCCTTATAGACCCCAGGGTAACGGCGCAGCCGAAAACGCAGACAAAACAGTAAAGAAAGCAATTAAAAGAGCTCTTTATGAAAAAGTGGACGTAAACGCGGCCCTGTCAAAATTCCTCCTTCAATACCGTAATTGTGAGCACGCGACAACCGGGGTGTCACCTGCAGTGGCCTTACAAGGGCGACGATTACGGACGCGGTTAGACGCACTTAGGCCGGATGTAGCGGCCGTAGTGCGGGCCAAACAAGAAAGGCAAGTCACGAGACATGTCGGTGCCGTTAGAGACTTTAACGTCGGGGACGCGGTTTTGGCTCGTGATTATTCAACGCGGGGGGATAAGTGGGCAGAGGCTACAGTCATTAAAAAAACGGGCCCTGTATCCTATAAAGTTGGTTTAGGTAATGGCGTTGAGTGGCGTCGACATGCCGATCAAATTATAGCAACAAATAAGGAAAAGAACCGCTACTCGTTATCTAGAATGAGCGGCGGGTCCGTAGGAGAGGGTCCTGAGTCAGACGAGACCCAGGTCGCCAACGGAGTCAAAGCTGATTTGTATGAGGATGCATCAAGCGGTGACAATGAGACGAATTCAAATAAGGCAGATAAGCCAGAGGTATCAGAACCGTTGACTCCGCCCGATGCTTCCGCTCGAGCACTGCGTGCATTATATCGAGCAAAACGCTCGGCCTGTAGTTAATAAGATTAGCGTAAAAAAAAAATAAGGTGTTATATACTTAGAGGCTCTTAAAATATATTGGTAAATGTATTAGAATATTTAATGTATAATGTTAAAGTGTAATGGTCAGTTCAGTGAGGAGAAGTGTGACGATCTACCATACTTAGTTAGGTGCATAATATGTACAAAGGTGGCGGGTAGCATTATCTAATGTGAATTAAACAGTCTGTCGTTAGCCCGTGTGTTTCATTGACATTCCAATAAATTTTATGCTTAATATTTTACTAGTTATCGATCTTGTGATATCTGAAAATCTGAATCTATTTTGATAAGATTTTCGCAAAAATATACTATTTATAGGGTAAGAATGTTTAATTAATGGTTTCTTTGCATAGTAAACCTAAGACATTGCCAGATCTTGTAAATTTATTAATATTTAATAGACCATAACCCTACTAGTTACAAGATATACTCTTAAATGATACGTTGAAAATAGATGATATGTTATTATGTATATTCTTTATTGAAAAAAAAATAAAAACAAAAAGATAAACACCAAATAAAAAATAGAAGTACAATACAAAGGCGATCCTATTGCTAAAGCTTACTCGGGTCCTATTGATAAAGCTTACTTTGGGTAGAGGACAATAAATATTAGCGTGGAATTAGGTTTTTTAAAAGAAATAACGAATGTACATACATAGATAACATAATACTAAGAAATAATATAAATACATTAAAATATACCATAAAGTTTACATTATATATTAATTATGTTAGTAAGTAATATATTAATATTTAAAAACAAAAGTTGATTTTAAAACAATAAATTCGTCACAAGTGAACAAAAATGGTAAACCTAATAAGCAAAATATTAAATGTAATATTTTTAAGTGAGTCAAGTCACGTTAAATCTTCATATATATTTGAGTGGAACATTCAAGTCTCCGTGAAACGACTCTATTGGTTGTGAAAAAATTCTTTACGAAGCTTTCATCTTCAAGCTTTTCAACGTATCACGTCAAAGAAACACGATATGTGTCTGTAGCACAAAGTTTCCGCATTCAAAAGTTGCAGTTTACAACAGTCGTATATGTTTCGCTGAACTTCAAAACTTTCTGTTTATTAATAGGCTTTCAAAGTTTTAACCGAAAGGGTAGTGCTCATTTGTCTATACGTTAACCCGTTCAAAATATACTCTTCGCCGTAGGCAAAATAATTTTATTTACTTCTAATACATGTAACATTCTGTTTGAGTTAGTTGAGTTAAGTTAATACTTTGTAAATTTTTCATCATTTTCAAACTAGTTTAAAGTGATCTAACAACCCAAGTATATCCAAATGGGGCAATTAGTTAGCCGTCGTAAGCAGCCTATAAAAATGCATCTTTGAGTCTGGCTACTAACCGGGTTCTTTAGATAAATGGACAATTTAAAACAGAGATAAGTTATGTAAATCTGTTTTTTACTGCGCACAGGTGTGCTTGCATCGCCTAGGGCCTGACGGAAAATCCAGTAAATATTCAAACTGCATACAAAATGCAGGTTATTTTAATTTTCTAGATTTATTTGAATAGCAGAAAAACGAAGATGTACTTTTATTAAGACATTATTATATTAATTTTATATATTACAATAAAGTTCCTGAAATCCCAAACTGATATTTGGATATCAAGTGAATCTTTGAATATGTCTGTCTGTCAATTTGATTGTCTCACGTAGAACGTTTCAGGAGAATTTCGATAAAAATTACCATATTTCTTTACCTGAATACAGAATAAAAACTAATATTTACGTTTATAATTCTAGGTGTTAAACTTCCAAAAGAAGTTCGTAATATTAGTAAGACAACCGCAATACTACACTAAATATTAAATGAAAACACAATATTAAATGGTATACAGAGTTATTTGATTAAAGTTATTCTATTTTTAATAGATTCATCGACACCGAACAAGGTAATAATAAAGATTATAAAGTATATATCTAATGTTCAATCACTAAAAATCATATCATAAATCACATTTTACGTAAAATGAATTTGATGTACATTTTTTTTAATCATTTTGATTAACAAAAAATATAAGATTATGAAATACGTGAATAATTCCAATTTTATAGGATCATGACTCTCAGATATTGTTTGTTGTATCTGAGGCTTAGTTGGTATTGGCTTAGACTTTAATATTATAACACCGACACACGATTCTATACGTACTATCTATTCGCCAAAATATGCTTTCATATGTATAGCTAAATCTTTTATTTGTAATTAAATTGTAATCAAAATATAAATATACAATTGTTCTTACTTACTTTGAAAAAAGAATGAACTGACAAACCAATTTTAATTCCCTGAAAATTATCCGTATCTGCTTCTAAGTAATTTTGGAGATTTCATGATTAATCAGGGAATGGTATTTCGATTTAATGAAAATATACTGTTCTTATTATTAGGCAGAAATGTTTATGAAAACATGTACCGAGTTTCTTCTACGGTAAGTGGTAACATCTTACTGACATAGCTACTGAAAGACACATAATAATAATAATAATAATAATAATAATAATAATAATAATAATAATAATAATAATAATAATAATAATAATAATAATAATAACCGTAAGTACCCAAGATAATGAGCAATTAAGGAGGACTTTGGAGGATGCGATTTTGGAATTTAAAGACATACCAGCCCGCGACAGGCCACGGTTACCCCGTTTTCCCACGCATAGACGTAATATGTCGCTAGTAATGGCTCTAGACTGCATGCTAGACTCTTATCTTCGTTCTAGCAATAGTCTCACTGATACCCATTCAATTCTTTATTGTGCAGCTGTTGCAGCGTGCCGCTCCGCCCGTGTCAGATTTCCTGAGCCTGATAGGGTGATGCGGTCCACTGAGGACACACCCGCATGGCAGATGAGGATTGAACGGCGTATCAGCGCAGCTAGGGTCATTATTGGCAAGTTAATCTGCTTCAGATCGGGAAACATCCGGCCGAGAGTCATGCATTATGTTACACCTTTTACATTATGCATGCATTATGTTACATCTTTTATGACAACAGGAATCACCTTTCTGCTCCACAAGTCTGATAGTATCACGGATCCAAAGAACTTTCGACCTATCACGTGCTTACCAACAACTTATAAGCTTCTTACATCCATTTTGACTTCAAAATTAAACACACATTTGTATGCAAATAGCATTTTAGATCCCGCTCAAAATGGATGTAAGATTGGGTCTCGTGGTACTAAGGAGCTCCTCCTTATTGACATGGCCATTAATGAAAAGGTTCGCCGAGGTAAGAAGGGTTTCTCCGCCGCCTATGATTCGGTGCCTCATACATGGTTAAGACGAGTACTAGAAGTGTATAAGATTGACACAGATCTATGCGCTTTTCTTAATTCATGTATGAGGCAATGGACAACGGTCCTTTGTCTTCCAGGGGGCGGAGGAAATCTTCTTACTTCCGAACCTGTAAGGATTGAGCGAGGTATTTTCCAGGGTGACAGTTTGAGTCCTTTGTGGTTTTGCCTAGCTTTGAACCCCTTAAGCGCGTTGCTTAGGGACTCAAAGCTGGGCTTTCGCTTTCGCAGAGGGGGTGAGATCATTTCTCATCTTTTGTATATGGACGATCTCAAATTATTTGCACCAAATAAAGCAGATCTGGTATCATTACTAAACGTTACGCAAACGTTTAGTAATGACATTAGGATGGAGTTTGGTGTAGATAAATGCGCGGTTGCACATGTGCAGAGTGGCCGAGTTGTAAATAGCGAATATTTACAACTCTCGGAGACAACGTCCCTCAGATCCCTCTCCGAAACCGAGTCCTACAAATACCTTGGTATGTCGGAATGCTTAGGCATACTAAGTGGGGACATTAAACAGCTAGTGAAGGAACGCTTCTTTAACCGCTTGACAAAAGTTCTAAAAAGTCTTTTGTCAGGAGGTAACAAAGTGCGTGCATTCAACAGTTGGGTAATGCCCGTGCTGATGTATACTTTCGGCATATTAAGTTGACTCAGACTGAATTAGATGCCCTGGACCGAAAGGCCCGAAAACTATTGACAATGTATCGCATGCATCATCCGCGCTCATCAGTGATGAGATTGTATATTCCACGGAAGTGTGGGGGTCGTGGCTTCCTTAATGCCAAAAACTTACACAACCGTGAGGTATGCAATCTTAGGGAATATTTCCTTCATGCTGAGTGTGGAATGCATCGGGACATTGTTGCAGTAGATAATGGTCTTACACCGCTCTCCTTAGCCAAAGATAACTGGCATAAACCGGTAGTACTTAGCACTGACGACCGTATAAGTATATGGAAGAGTAAGGAGCTTCATGGACGGTTCCACCAGGCTCTCTATGGGCCTGATGTAGACCTTCTGGCGTCCGTGGCTTGGCTACGCTTCGGTGGACTCTTTGGTGAAACCGAAGGTTTTGCTTGTGCAATTGCTGACGAAGTTGTCAAGACGAACAACTATCGGAAATACATAATAAAGGATGGCACTGTTGACATATGTCGTGCGTGTCACCAACCAGGAGAATCCATCAGACATGTTATTTCCGGTTGTTGTCATCTTGCCAATGGAGAGTATTTGCACAGGCACAACCAAGTAGCCAAGATTATCCACCAAGAACTTGCTCTTCGATACGGTCTTGTACCTTTTAAAGTGCCATATTATAAGTACTCACCGGAGCCGGTTTTGGAAAATGGTCATGCTAAGCTCTATTGGGACCGATCTATCATAACGGACAGGACTATTGTAGCCAATAAGCCTGATATCGTGCTGGTAGATCGGTTAGAGCGCCGGGCATTTCTTGTTGATATCAGTGTCCCGTGTGACGCTAATCTTGTGAAAGCTGAGAAGGACAAACTGTCAAAATACTTGGACTTAGCTCACGAGATTACCGACATGTGGGATGTTGACTCAACAATAATTGTCCCGATGGTAGTTTCCGTAAATGGTCTTATAGCGAAGAGTCTCGATCATCATCTCAAGAGGCTCTCACTACACAACTGGATCAAGGGTCGGATGCAAAGAGCAGCAGTTTTGGGTACGGCACGCATTGTGAGGAAGTTTCTTTCGCTGTCGCCCTAACCACCGACGGACTGGTCGTAAGGCCCACGTCGGCGGGATACTGTTTTTTATATTTATATTTATAATGTTGTTTTTTTTTAATGTTATATGTATAAATGTAAATAATAAGATTAAAATGAAATAAATGATAATAATAATAATATCAGGACAAATTACACACATTGATCTAACCTCTAAGTAAGCAAATTATTTGCTTGTGTTAAGGGTGTTAGATAACGATACAAATACACAGAAATACACATATAAATACTGAGAATATATATTTAATAAACGACCAAACCCAGAAACACAGACATCTATGCTCATCACATAAATGCCTGTCTTCGCCGGGAATCGAACCCGAGCCCCATTGCGCCGTGATACGTTAGGCGTCTGCGCTAACCACTCGACCAACGGGGCGGTCGAATGATGATACAGCACATAGCTCTGCTCTAAATCTGAAGCATAAAGACCTATTTTTTAATGTAATCTGCAAGTCATAACTTCATTATAAAATTTTAATATGACCAAAGGGAATTTTTCTTTCACAAAAAGTTTCCTCGAATCATAAATAAAACATAACAAGCTGTATCACAGCTTTACTAAAACGTGCTAGTTATAATAAATAAAATGCATGAACAAATCTAGATTGCTATATGATGTTCTTCTGAATAAATTAGAGTCCATATAATTGATTAAATTAGCCCAAATTAAATAAAACTTCAAGACCTATTTTGAAATATTAAGAAATATCTTTCATCTACCAGCGTAGTGTTTAATCGAGTGAAACTTTACCATCTGGATAAAAATATCAGATATTTATTTATTTATTTATTTAAATCTTTATTGAGCCAAATAAAGGTACAAAAGGCGGACTTAATGCTAAGAGCATTCTCTACCAGTCAACCTGATAATACAGTAAAAGATAATACAAAGAGGCGATATAACAGTTTAAATCACTTAAATAATTATAACAAAATAATAAAAAAAAACATAGGAAAAAATACGTGAAACTAAGAACGTGCACAACAAATACAATGTACTATTTATTTTACAATGTTGTTTAAAAAGAAAATAAACTCAAACATATATATATATATACCAATAATATACATAAATAAATAAAGATATAGAAATAATAAATATAATACACAATATATACACATACATATAAACACACACACACACACACACACATATATATATAATATAGAAAAGTACATATATGTAATATATGTAAATACACAAATATGTTTTATAATAATAAGTACAATATTATACACAATATATATAAGTGTCTATCTAATAAAACATAATATATGATTCCTATTAACAATTCTGCAAATTTTCAGAGAGAAATTTAAATACTGATTTTTTAAAAGCTACCCTGTTGGGTGCGCGCCTTATGGATTCGGGTAGGCCGTTCCAGAGTTTAGTAGAGTGAACCGTGAAAGAACTGGAGATAAAACCGGTACGGTGTGAAGGAATTAAAAGTTTTAGATTAGAAGAAGAGCGCAGGTGGAAGTCGTGAGAATTACCCAGTAATTGAAATTTACATTTCAAGTACTGAGGTGAAAGTGGATCATTAAGAATAGAGAACAATTGACATAGATATTTGGAAGATCTTCGCTCTCTTATAGAAAGCCAGTTTAACTTTGAGCGGTAAGGAGATATGTGATCATATTTACGAAGAGAGAAAATAAAGCGAATGCAGCTGTTGAGAAGACGATCCAATTTATTTAGGTTGCTTACGGAAATGTTAGAGCAGCATACATCAGCATAGTCGATGAGAGGTAGGATTAAGGATTGCACTAACAGAGTTTTTGTCCGAATAGGTAGAAAGTTTTTGTGACGATATAGTGCACGCAAGGAACCGGTTACTTTGCGGCATATTTCGCTGACATGGAAATCCCAACTTAAGGTTGTGTCAATGTGGAGGCCGAGATTTTTGACCGTAGAGGAAAAAGGAATATCAATGTTGTCATAAGACAGTGACATTAAATGGATTGATTCCAATTTATGTAGCTGTCGCTGACTACCTACTATTATTGCCTGACATTTCTTAGGGTTTACGTTAATACCGTACTTTGTGCTCCAGTCGCGTATTCGTTTCAAGTCCTGGTTTAAAGACGCGATTGCAGTATTTAGGTTGTCCGGCATAACATGAGTGTAAATTTGTAAGTCGTCTGCATACAGATGGTAAGGGGAGATTAAATCTTGAGTAATGAAATTGATAAATAACGAAAATAGTAGAGGGGAAAGAATACCGCCTTGTGGTACACCAGCACTCAGGCCATACCATTCTGACAAAGTATTGTCGATGCGTACCGCTTGCTGGCGACCACGAAGATATGTTGAAAACCAATTTAGTTCTTTGGAAGAAATATTTAGGTGTGAAAGAAGAGCAATAAGAATGTCATGGTCAACCGCGTTGAACGCGTTGGAGAAATCGATGAGGACTAACACGGTTAACTGACCATCCTCCATTGCCTCGCGGAAATCTTCCACCACCTTAAGTAAGGCAGTGCTTGTGCTATGACCAGGACGAAATCCTGACTGAAACTCGGAGAGAAGATTGTTGCTATGAACAAAAGATGAAAATTGTTTATACACTATTGTTTCCAGCACTTTAGAGAGGTAGGGTAATATAGAGATAGGTCGTAATTCATTGGGACTGGTAGGGTTATTTGTTTTGGGAATAGGAATTATGTGCGCTTTACGCCACACTAAAGGAAATATACCGGAGGAAAGCGAGGTGTTAATAATAAAGGTTAATATTGGAAGAAGAACGTCAATCATAGTGACTATCATGTGTCGAGTAATTTCATCCTCGCCAATAGCATTCGATTTAATCGAAAGTACTGCTTTTTTTACTTCTTCCTCAGAGACTAAAGAAAATGTGAAGGCTGAAAAGAGTAGCCTTGGCATGGAAGATATGGAAGATATAGTGAGATGCTTTGTATTAATATCAATTGAGGAGACAGTTGTAAAATGATGGTTCAATACGTTAGGGGAAAATTTGTTTAAATTTTGTTTGTCTCTAGAACTTATAAAACCAAAGTTGCTAAGAAACTTCCATATTAGTGCCGACGAAGAATCAGAAACATTAGTGTGAATGTATTGGCGTTTAGCAAGTCTTACCATCTGGTTGCACCGATTTCTCAACTTTTTATAATGTATCCAGTTATCCTCGCAACGAAAATGCTTGAACTTACGGAAAGCACAATCCCGTTTTTTCATAGCAGTTTAGATCCGTTCCGTTATCCAGGGAGAAGGGGAATGACGCAGTTTGACAGCTCTCACTGGTACATGCTTGTTATAAATGTTTAACACGTTTTTGTTAAAGTATTCCAGCATAATATCTAAATTTGTACTATTAAGAACATCAGACCAGTTTATAAGAGCAGCATTTTCAAGGAAACTTTCTATGTTTAATTTAGAGAAACTCCGCAGATGCAATACTGTAGGGCGAGGTTTGGGAGGCTTGAGAGAGTAAGAAATAAATAATAGGTCATGTCTAGAGAACATAGGAGCGGATATCTGACCGTGATGTACAACTTTATCTTTACGGGAAACAAGGATTAGATCAATCCAAGTGTCGGGAGAATGTATGTTAAGATGGGTAGGATTTAGGGGTAGGATAGTTAGTGAAACCGATTGAAGGATGGATTTGAGTTTACGGGAAGAAGGAGAATTATTGAGTAGGTTGGTGTTTAAGTCTCCCATGACTATGTGATGTACATACTCAGAAGTGAGACTTTCTAAAGTTGATTCTAAATCAGAAAAATAATCGGTGCTAGGAGGACAATACACAACCCCTAGAACGGCTTTAATACCCTTGAAATCAACTTCAAGGAATAAAAATTCAGCAGATGCAGAGTAGGTAGAGGAGGAAAAAACTAAAATTTTGTGAGGAATATTTTGGCGCAAGTAAATTGCAACCCCACCACCCCTTTTATCGACGCGGTCAGAACGGATTAATACATTGCCGGGTAAAGAATAAAATGAAGAATCTAGATTAGGTTTGAGCCAACTTTCAGAGATAAGAATAGCATGAAAGATACTATCAGAAAAAGTGTATGAGAAATCTGTGAAGTGCAGGGGAATACTTTGCGCGTTGATGTGGCAGCAGTTGAAATAATTATTATTGGCCCCAAGTTCATTTAAGAACTCATCCCGCAGAGACGGAACTGGGAAATCCGAGTCTATTGAGCAAAATGAATTTGAGCTACATGCAGAATAAAATGAATTACTTAAATCAGACATGAATTAATAAATATAGTAGTAATAAACAAAAGATATATTAGATAGGTTACAAATATAAATATACAAAATACTATATATACTTATATGTTTTATATAATAATATACTAAATACAAACAATATAAAAGCGTACACTAATAAAAATTATAAATTGGCAAAAGTGTAAAAGGTAAAACTACCTGCACAACTAGCCAAATAACATGAGAAAAAAATAACAAAAACTAAAAACAAAAAAGCATAATCTGAGTTAGTACCGTTAGTTACAAATAACTAAACAAAGAAATCTAGATTGCACAAAAACTAGCCAAATAATGACAAAGTATTGTGCAAATGTCTCTGCTACAATAATAAAATAGAATCATAACTAACGGCAATAATAAAAAAAAAAAAAAAATATATGACAGCAGTTAAAAACTAATCTACTCCAAATCACAACTACATTACAGCAACAATAGTAAGGAAAAAAAGAAGTTATACAAACATAACAAAAAACTAGCTACTTACCACTTAACTATGCAATTATTCTACAGCAGTTTAAAAAGTTAATAAAACAATATAACACACTACACACTAAAAAAAATATAAATATTTTTAGACAAACAAAAAAAATATATAATTATTTAAAGACGTGAGTAAAGAAGTTAAATTGTCTATTACAAAATGTTCAATGTCAGATGTCTTATGGCAGTATGGCTATAAACCTTAGCTTACCGTCTGACATAACAATAAGAATCGTCAAGTCAACTGTCAAGTGACAAGGGACAGAAGACGATGATAATAAATGATAATTCAATCTCAATAATAACTGATATTGTGTAATGTGTTATAGATAAACATTGAATTAAAATAGTATAGCATTATAATTGCAGGATTGATAAACTGCTATGAATACGCAGTGAAATTATAATTAATAGTTATAAGTGAAGTAACTCAAATGTCTACTTAAATTATTTCCAACTGATTAGGAGGCAAAGAAAAAACAAAATAAGGAGAAAAAAAAAAGAAACATTAACATTAATAGTACCTACTTTTTCTTAGTAGTAACACGTTTAACACGACTTGAATCAGCTCTCGGTGGATCAGTTGTTTGCTGCAGTGGCTGTGCAGATTTATCGGCGACACTCGGAACTTGCAGAAGAACAGATTCAAGTTCTTCCTGAGAGTATATTCTCTTAATATTACCTGACGGTAATTTGACGACTATAGAGCCATTCTGAGTCCAGGCGTTACGGACACCAAGATGCTTGCGGGCTGAAATGAACCAACCCTGCTTCTGCTTAGTGAGGAATTCAGCCAAGACAAAGTTTGTTCCTTTAAGAGAAGTTTTTTTCCGCCAGATGATTGCCTTAGTCTCCTCATCACAGAACTTTACAAGAATTGGACGGCACTTATTGTCAGGAGAATTTCCCAGTCGTCGACAAGATTTAAATGCAGTTACCTTGATGTTACTAAGCTGCAACTTCTCATGGATAATAGACAAGAAAAGAGATGGTAGGTCTTCACCCTGCTTCTCAGGGACACCAGAGAGTAACAGAAACTTCTTTCTGTATCTTGTCTCGGCCATGTCAACGGACTTCAAGAGTTCGGCCAATTGCTGCTGGAGCAGTGTCAATATGTTCCAGACATTCTGCTTAAAATTAGAAAACTCTTCACTCAATCGAAACATAGTTACACTGCTAGATGGAGATGCTTTCAGTTGGGTTTCAAACTCTGACATTCGTGCTAATAGTTGAGAATTGACTGACCTTTGTACTTCAACAATAGCGTCTAATGAAGTCATGATGCAAGTGATGTGGGCAAATAAAATAAACAGTTTCTTTTGTTCTTCCGTATAAAAGTTGATGTTATAAGGCAGGTGTGTGCAGGTAAAATTTAGATCAAAATTGCACTCATAGAGTGTCAATTATTTATTATAACTATAAAATACTAATTGTTAAATCATAAATAGAAGATTAACACTTAAAAAAATGATTACTAATTATTTATTTTAAATAAAATGATTAAGACAGCACAAAGTACGTGTACACTTATTCACGCCTACCCACGAAAGAAAAAAAAAAAGAATATCTTAGAAACGTGAAGGTAACATTAAAGAGGCAGGTATTCTCGTGGCGTAATTTAAGGCTTTCGCGGCTATAAATGAGGAGGCGGAGTGTAGAATAATAATCCACCGTGAAGGAATACGCGAGTAGAGCTATGACATGTGAAAAATTTTAATGGATATATTTCTGGCATTATATTTTTGAATAGGTATTTTTAATGGCTCCACTCCCAACCCATTTCTTACATAAATCATAATATATAGTTCGAATTTTAGTATTATTATTTATGTAATATCGTTATTGTAATTTTAGCATAGATATACCAATTTTGGTTTTTTCCCTGAAAAATAATTCCCGGAGCGAAAAAGATCGTATATAGACTTAAATAATAAAGTAATACTACACCCAATTTCATCAAAATCATTACAGTATTTTTGTTTCATTGTAATTTTCGAACAAATTAGATTGTGCATTTTACTACGCGATTAGGATAAAAAGTTAAAGATAAGTTGACCAGAGCAAAACTCTGAAAGAGTATCAAATTTCATCAAAATAAAATTGGTTCATTGGTGTTGAAATGATTTGCAAACAAACAAATAAACATAATAACAGACCAAGAATGCTCAAAGTATTTAACATTGTGTGCTTTTTGCAGTTTTTTTTCATATATATTTCATTTTATTCAAGAATAAGCATTGCTACTTTCTTTGAGAAGAAGCCAGCATTCTTTACTAAACTGTGAAAATAAATTAAACTAAGAAATGAGTTATCTTCTTAGTTTTAACACTAAAGGCGAACTTTTATTTATATAACATTACTTGATTGCTAAAACTATTTTAATTATAATTAATTTATTGTAAAGAACGAAACTCACCCAAACTAGATATCGTTGTCTTAAATAATGAAAAAAAAACTCTAATTGTTCGTTAAGGTGTTATTTCGATAAGTATCTAAATATATCCTCCCGATATTTTAATTTAACGTACACAATTGTATTTCATATTGTATTTATTTAAAGTGGAAAATATATAAATAAATAATATTTACAGTCAATGAAAAGTAATAAACAAGGCTTGAGTAAACCAAAACTCAATCTTATAATGTTTTCCACCCTTAGATACAAATAGGGACGAAATATGAAGTAGGATTTTAAACGGATTTCAGACAATAAAGCGTGTTCGTTCAAAGAGCGGGAGAGTGGGTTCATTAATTACATTTCTGCGTCTAATTCGCCCTTATCCCACATCATTCAATCGAAATTACTGATTTTTCTTAATTTGCTTACTTTACAATTAATAATCAAACATTTTAGGGTTAAAATATTTTTTTAATTTATTTACTTTTACTTTGCAATTAAAGTTAAGAGTTAAAGATCATCCATATTTTTTTATTATTATATATTTTTTTCATTTACTTTGTGTGCTCAAATCCTTCAAAGTGAAAACAAAGGCAACTGAAGTCTATAGAAAAGAATATTCTTTCTTTCTGACCTAACTGTGTAGTTTTTTTTTGCAAAAGCTTTAACTATCTATGCTAATATATTTAAATGAGTGTTAACAATGTTTATTTAGTAAATATATAAATACCTATATACTATGCTTATATTTTCATTTTTTTATTATATTTTGCTGTTTTTTTTTCTTCTGTGTTAATAAAGTGCAGAATCTTTTATCTAATATGAATAGCTTATTCTTTTTATAGAAATTAAAAACGTACTTCTTTTAAAGAAAGTTCAATGGTAAAACATTTAAAAGTTATTAATAAATTTATATTTTTAAGATCTATTATATTATACTTAAAGATCTTTTCCACTTACGTGAACTTTCTATTTTATTTCAAGCACATTTCATCATAATATCTGAATAAATAAGATTGGTAATCCATTCGCATTATATATCTCTATATTTAGCTCTAATTACTTAATTTAATTAATTAATTAATTTATACTATTTTAAATGAAAAGTAGCAATAGTCTTTTCAAACAAACTTTCACAATGTGTACACTATTTTCTTGGTGGTAGACCATAACATCCGGTCGCCGGCAAAGTTACCACCCATCGGGCAGAGTCGTGCCGCAAAGCGACCTAGTCGTGTTCCGGCACGTTGCTCGATGAAGCCGTTTATGGGAAATGGGTCTGAACAGTTGCGGTGCGTTGGCGAACCGGTTTGACGTCGGGTTGGTGTTTGTTTTGTCGGGTGTCTAGTCGAGGAGGGTAGCGGGATCCGAAGCGACGGCTTTCCGCTGGCCGCCCGCAGATAGTTGGGGGCCCAATTAGTGGGTTAGCCACCCACGAAAGGCTGCCCCGCCAGCTGCGAAAAATCCCAGGGTGGCTCCATCGTGCTGGTTGGCGACCAGGCGAGGAGGCCCGATGGCGATCCCTGGGGGGGTTCGGGCGTCCCCGCAGTCTCCAGACTAGTCTCCCAGTGGCAAGACATCACCAATTTCGACGTCGGGTTCGATATGCACCGCCTCGTTCAACTGCCATTTCCCATCCCTATTCACTTTTATATTTATTTTTTTATGAAAAAGTTTAAAAAAGAGAATAAGTTAAAGCAGCGGTTGCACTCCTCCTCATATAAAGTGCACCTCACTAATATAAGGGGTTTGCACTCAAATCTTTTAGCTGTCCACCACCACCTGGAGACAGAGCAGCCGCACTTGCTCTTTTTGACGGAGACGCAGATACAATGTCCTTTGAGCGCTGCATACTTGGATTATCCCGGTTACTCGTTAGAGCACAACTTTCGCTCACGGGCCGGAGTCAGTGTGTACGCGCGGAACGACCTCTGTATTCAGCGTCTCCGTCACCTTGAAGACCCCACTTTTTCTTCCCTATGGGTTTTAGTGGACACAGGAAACGAAAAAATCCTGTATTCCTGTGTCTACCGTTCGCACAGCGGTGACCAGGAGACAACTCGTTTATTTGAGTATCTCAGTGAGACTGCAGATATGGCTCTGCATCAGTACCCTTCGGCGCAGCTCGTCTTTCTGGGGGACTTTAATGCCTGTCATCAGGACTGGCTGTTCCCGTACCAGAAGACCGACCATGCTGGAAGAGAAGCGCGGAACTTTGCGTTGTCCTTGGACCTCTTTCAGCTGGTGAGGCAAGCGACAAGGGTACCAGATGTGGTAGGCCATACAGCCAATTGCCTGGACCTTCTGCTGACAACTGATCCGGACAGGTATCGTGTAGAGGTCTCGTCCCCCTTGGGAACCTCCGATCACTGTCTGGTGAAATCTGTATTTACATATTCCCCACCAGCTTTCGAACCACATGGTGTTAGGCGAGTATGGAAATACAAGTCAGCAGATTGGGATGAGATGCGGCACTTTTTTGCGTCTTATCCTTGGCGGCAGGTCTGCTTCTCTTCTTTGGATCCGTCGAGTTGCGCAGATGCTATAACTGATGTGGTGCATCAGGCAATGGAGTATTTTATTCCTTTTGCTGACGTACCCATCGGTGGCAAAGCTCGCCCATGGTTTAATGCCGAATGTCGTCATGCACATGACCGAAAACATTCGGCATACCTTATTTGGGCTGATGCTCGAAGCCGCAAAACTCCGGATGTAAGTACAAAGAAGAGAGCCTTTAACCAAGCTGCCAAGTCCTACAAAAAGGCATTGCGGAAGGCTCGTCTCGATCGAATCGCTAAGAATGGCGAAAAGCTCTCTGCCAGACCAACTGGCAGTCGAGCTTTCTGGTCTCTTGCGAAAGCGATCGAGTCGAATTTCTGCCAACCCTCACTGCCTGCTCTGCTGAAGCCGGATGGTTCCCTGGCCCACACAGCAACAGAGAAAGCAAATGTATTTGCTTCTCTGTTTGCTGATAATTCGCATCTAGACACTGGCAATGCTTCTCCAGCACATCTTCCTCACTGCGGTATTTCGATGCCTGAAATCCGCATCACTAACAAAGAGGTATGGAGAACATTGTGTCGTTTAGATGTGAATAAAGCCAGTGGTCCTGATGGTATACCAGCCATTCTGCTCAAAACATGCGCAGCTGAGTTGTCTCCTGTACTGACACGTTTGTATCGTCTCTCTTTCATGACTGGAATAGTGCCGAAATCCTGGAAGCTTGCTAATGTGCAACCCGTGCCCAAAAAAGGCAGCCGTGCCGACCCTGTCAATTACAGACCGATTTCAATCACCTCCATACTCTGCAAGATTATGTAGCGTGTATTGAACTCGCGCCTACTAGCATACCTAGAAGGTAACGATCTCCTCAGTGACCGACAATACGGGTTTCGCCGTAATAGGTCTACTGGGGACCTCCTAGTGTATGCTACACACATTTTAGGCGAGGCCATCGAGAAGAACGGAGAAGCGGTCGCCGTCTCTCTGGACGTCTCGAGGGCATTTGACAGGGTCTGGCATGCGAGCCTTATAAGCAAGCTTTCAGCGTTCGGTATATCTCCTGGTCTGATCGGCTGGGTAACGGACTTTTTGAGCCAGAGATCTCTCCGAGTAGTTGTTGACGGGTGTTCCTCGGAACCCTTGAAAATAAATGCCGGAGTGCCTCAGGGGTCCGTTCTTTCTGCAACTCTTTTTTTGCTGCACATTAATGATCTGTTGAAGCCCGGTATCTATGGGTATGCAGACGACAGCACAGTTGTAGAAAGATATCTGCCGAGTACTCGGGCTAGTCGAGATCAAGTACAGTCTGAAAGAGAAGCCATGGTGCAACGTTTGAATGACAAACTTCAGGCAGTCTCCGCATGGAGCAATGCCAATCTTGTCAAGTTCAACGCCACCAAAACGCAGACGTGTCTGTTCACCGCCAAAAAGAGCCCTTTCACCTTGGCTCCTACTTTCCAGAATGTATCCTCGGAATACAGTGACCGGCTTCAGTTGTTAGGCTTAGAGATTTCCTCGAACCTCAACTTTGGTCGGTTCATTGAGTCCAGAGCAAGAGCAGCAGCAGCAAAGCTTGCCGTTCTTGCGAAGGTTCGGCAGTACTTTACACCGGGACAGCTTCTTGTTCTATACAAAGCACAGATCCGGTCGTGTGTAGAGTACTGTGGTCACATATTTGCTGGTGCCGCAAAGTCTCATCTTGCGGTTCTGGACTCAATTGAGAGGCGAGCAAAGAGGCTTATCGGCGATCCCGAATTGGTCGAAGCCGACCTCCAAAGCCTTGAACACAGGCGTAAAATTGCTAGCCTCTCAGTATTCTATAGGATACATTTTGGTGAGTGTGCGCAGGAACTACACGACTTAGTTCCCCCGTCCCCCTTCCATCACCGGACGTCCCGACGCACGGCAGGTATCCATCCTTTTGTTGTGGACATTCCACCTGTCCGAACGAAGCGCTTTGCTTCCTCATTTTTAGTGCGTACAGCGAAGGACTGGAACAATTTGCCTGCGTCGGTATTTCCGGCCAAATATAATGTGGGTGTCTTCAAGAGAAGAGTGAATAGGTTGCTAGGGCAATGCGCCTTACCATCTAAGACTACATTCCACTTACCATCAGGTGGAATGTAGTCAAGCATTGCCCTAGATCGTATAAAAAAAAAAAAAAAAAAAAAAAAAAAAACTATATCAATAACCATATTACATATAGAAAAACTGGTTGAATTTTTAATTTTTAGTTTATATTCCAAAAAGTGTTAAATGTTTTTTTTTATAACAGAACTGTTATACTTGTGAAAATATTTGCTCTGTCACTATAAGTATCTTGCTAGGTTTTTACGAGTAGGTAGGTACTACATATTAAAATACAATAGGGTAAAAGCCGGATAGTTGCCTCAGTTTCAAATACTCTATGTTAGACTTATTGACAGTGTTTCTATTTAGTCATTGTTAAAAGGGTACCCCGCCTAGGCCTCAGTGCCCCATAAGTCTTTGAAATAGGCGCACATTTTTGGTCCGTGTGAGTAAAAATCTTCCGCGGCGACTCTTTGATGAGCGTCATAATTATATTCGTATGTAATCTCTTTTAAATATTTTTATAACTGATTGCGATTTTATTAAAAAAAAATATTTCTTTGAATACATTAGAGTTTAAATTGCACTATTTATTACGTTTTATTGCTAAATATTTTTTATTTATTTTGTAAATAAATAGGGCAAGTATCCGTATCAAAAAGGATAGTTGCCCTACTGTCTTTTGCGGATAGTTGCCCTAGGGCTGTATGTCTAAAAGGGCTACACAATCAGCAGAATTTTTAAAATCGGATCATAAAATAATCGAGAAGAAGAATGAAATTGAGAAAGTAAAAAAACAAGTATAATTAAACAAAAGAAAGAAAAAAAAACAAATCAGTTGTTAGCAATAAAATAAAAAATCAAAACAATATAGAGATATTAAGAGCAGTGAATCAGAATCAGATAGCACAGATATTATTCAACTGATTAAAGAAAGGGCTTTAAAGAAAAGAAAAATTTGTATCTACAGTTCCAGCAGTGAAAATGAAGAAAATATTTTAAGTTTAAAAACATCGAAAGGAAAAGCAACTAAAGATCTATCCATCAAAGGTAAAAAAAATAAATCATCTATTAGAGATACTGAAAATATATTAAAAGTTAAAAATGTTTTGAAAATTATAATTTGACTAAATCGAAATCAGATTGGATACAATGTGAGATGTGTCGAATGTGGTTGCATGAAACTTGTACAACATTCAAAAACAATTGCATGAGATGTGGCAAGATGAACACCTTGGCTTCTGGTGATATTAAATGCTAATGCCAAAGTTGTTTTTTATATCTTTAATATTGGGGTTCATCATCAATATTTAAGATAAATATTTAAATTAAATTAAAAATAATACACGTTCACTAACTTACAATTAAAACTTTAGTATTTTGAAGTGTTGATTATATAATAATTTAACTTCTCTTAGTACTTCGTACTTAATAAAGGATCTCAGTAAATAATAAGGACTGAATACTTACTTAATAGATGCTAATGCCAAAGTTAATTCTTATTTTCTTTATTGTTTTATCTTTTAAATAAATAATAATATTTCATTCTTAGGTATTTTGGATACTTAATTACCATTTTAGAGTTTATTTTTGTTTTAATTTTATATGTATTATTTAACTTTAATTAATACTTCATAAAAGATTGTATTTAATAATAAATACTGATTACTTAAATTAATATACGTTCATTTTTATTTGAAAAAAAATCATACAGGCATCTATCCTCACATTAGGCAAGTATCCCCTGAATCATTTTTAACGTTAGGCTACTATCCGCCATAGTAGGCAACTATCCCCTTTTTTAGAGGTCACATTAAACCGGATTTACTCAAAACTAATAATACTTATACTTGAAAAAATAGGTTTTTCTAGAAGACTTTTAAACAAGGTTTAAGAATACACTTTGAATAAAAAATATTTTGGTACACAGTTTTAATAAACTAGCTTTTTTAAAAAGTGGGGCAAGTATCCGGCATTTACCCTATATATAATATGTGAGTTTAATTTGTTAAACATAGTTTTACATCAATCGGTCAATATTTTTTATTTGCATATCTCTTATCTATCTTATCTGGGTTAATTGATAATTACATTATTAGAATACGTACCTACTATATTCAAATGGAATAAAGAGAGTTAAAAGTACTAGGTATAATATGTTTGAGTAAACCGACTCTTGCTAACTTTATTTGATTTGAGATGAACCACTAAAGTCAAATATTTTACAAAGTGACCTGGAACAAATTTACCTTCTAAAGGATATTTTGCTTTGCCAACGTTTCAATGTTGTCCTCAATGTGGTATGTAAAATTCACAAAACTTCTTTGACCTATATATGTATCTCTCACAATTTCATTGAATACATTTTGAATAATGTATGAATTATTTTGGTAAGAATTGATAAATTGTACTAAGAAAATTCATCAAATTAATGACTTGATTGCTCAGTTGGTTGCGTAATAAAGACGGACTTCAAGAGATCACAAGTTCGTTTTGATAAGTTTCAATTATATTTTATTAAAAAATAACATATTATCGTCATTGTATGTGTAAGGTGATTTTATTCATTACATAATGAATAATATTATTTTATTTATTATGTTTTATATTTTTTTCTTAATAATAATTTTGACAAAATAATTATGGTACTGTGACACAGAATATTAATGTTAATACTTAAATATAAAATGCGTAAAAATTTTAATAATATTTACAATAAAAATAATATTTTTTCAAATAAATAATAAATACAATAAATCGAATAATCTCACTGATTAATATTTTTTCCTTGAAGGAAATAGAATTTCCATTAAAAGAAAGATAAAAATAACTGGTAATGTTGTTTTTTTAGGCGGAAGATTTACGTAAGAAGTTTTTTTTATCCCATGTATGACCTAAACGTCTTGAAGGTTTTTGAAGGATATGAAACTGCACTTGCAATATAGTATTATATTTAAAAATTCCTATCGTGTCCTAAAATGACTTTCAATTTTCCTCAGCAATAATCTGATAGACGCTTAAGGTTAAGCTTATTCAAAACCAACAGTCTTTATATTTATCGGATTTTTAATATAAGTTTAAAAGAAATATATATATATATATATATATTAATCTTAATATAACTTGCACATTGTAACCGTTGTTTAAAGAGAAAATTATTTTAAAATAATGTTACATAATGCATACAAAAGTTATATAGTAAGGCTATATAGTAAGGGCACGGTAGCTAGGGCTCTGCTATGATTTTCGAAAGAGATAGTTAATTATTTCTGCGTGTTCAACCTTTTTGATCCTCATCGTTTTACCAAAATGTTGTATTTTTATGTTAAGACAAAATGAAATAATTATTTAATAAACATTCTTATTACATTGGTCTTTTAATGCTAACACTGTTAATTGAAATCAACATAAATTTTAACAAAATCATATAATGTATTCATGTTTACAATTTTAATTCAAAATGTATTTCTGAATGATCCAATAAATATGAATTTATTGTAAGCAAAGGAGGTATTAAAAACATTAATATTATTAAATGTGTAAAACTAAAATCAGAACAAAATGAAACGAATCGTCAAAGCGAATAAGTCTCGTATAACTTTAAGTCGTCTCGAGCACTTTATTTGATTTGGAACGAATATTCAAGTCAAAAATTTACAAAACGCCTTTAAATTCAGCTTTTAATAGATCTTGCTTGGCGAAGTTGTCAACACTTTGAGTTAGCTATGGCACGTGCTTCTAATACAAAGTTTCTTCAGTTAAACGTTGTATTAACTATTCTCATAAATTAATCTACGCTTTCCCTTTAATCATAGTTTAAAACAATGACTTAATTAATAGTTAATAATTCGTTTCTAAATATTTGTAAGATTATAAATAGATTAGCTTTTATCCGCGGCTTCTAATTGTGTTATAAATGTAGAGTTAGTTTGTTTGTTGATGACTTTGTATAGACAATGGCTGTCCTAAATTATACTACTTCTGTTTTGGAATATATTCTGCATATGAGCTTAAATGGTTAGTTTAAATTTTATACGGTGAGTAATTTTCTAAGCTTCCAGTAATAAATAAATCCTGACAGACCTGCTGATACGATCATCCACATAGAACTGACTTCTCTTTAAAGATTTACCTTGAAAATGTAACATACTCTGTTAATAAGAAAACCTCAAACCATTCGCTTCCCTAAGCCCTAAGAGGTTGAAAACTAATAAGATTATTCTAGAAAAAAGACAGTTATTATAAATAGTAGTTATAAAAAGATATATTTAACTTTTTTTCGAATGTTATCGATAAATAGACTGTATCTTTATAGGTGAAGTCTTATGAGTAATCCAGAATCTCAATAGTATTAAATACTCGTAGAGCGAGACGTTAGTGAATATCTGTCGGATCCCATTTACGATCGAATCATAAGTAAAAGCTTACTTCGCTGAATCTCTTGTTTACTAGAAATGTTAGCGTAATTGATAATTAACGAGAAATAGATTATTGAGATATCAAATGATTTAGTTAGCACTTCTTCTAAATAATTCTACTCGTATGGTAGTTGGTTTGTTAGTATTTATTATCTTAAGTCATGTGTTTCTATATCTATATCTATTTTATTACAAACCGACCTTCTAATCTGATTCTTAAATATTTCAACATTTTATTCTGATAAAAAATAATTACAATAGAGTATCATTATATAATATATATAATATATACATAATTGTAAAATTGTAATTTGTGCATTTCCATATTCATCTTCTTATTCAGACAAACAAAATAAATATATATATAATTTAAATTTGACATTATATAATTTGACATACCGTCATAGTGATGCATTCTTTTACTTTGATGTAAATAAATTTATTTATAATAGGTTTAGGATGACGAAAGGTACAATGTATCTGCCTTTATATTATAAAAAACAAATTGCTACTTTAGTAGCATTTAATTTAAAAAACTTCGTTATAACAGATATAACGAAAAATAAATGTACTTTAAATAATATATTACTGACAGAACATAAGCGTTCCACTTTAAACTAATGGATAAGACAAAGCCTAAGTTGTTAAATATTGTCCATCAAAATATACAAGGCTTAGGTGGCAAGGAATTGGAAGTGGAACTCTTTGTTCAAAAATATGACATAAGTTTATTGTGCATTACAGAGCACTGGTTATCAAAGAATAACAATATTATAAATGTAGAAAATTATAAATTGTCAAGTTCGTTCTGTAGAGAGAAAGCTATTCGCGGTGGCTCACTTATCTTAGCTCGTAACGATGTAGTGTTAAAGTCTCGATCAGATATAGTGGCGCTCTCTGTCGAGCGAATTATTGAACTATCCTGCATTGAGCTCAATGAACATATTATTTTGTGCGTGTACCGACCCCCCTCTAGTGACTTTGATGAATTTGAAAACAAAATGGAGGATATTTTAACTAAGCTTTGTCATAAAAACAAGTCCGTGATTGTTTGCGGTGATTTCAATGTAGATATATTACAAGAAAATTCGTCTAGTGTACGTTTATTAAATTTGTTTAAATCTTTTAACTTACTGAACGTCTTTTTTGAACCTACTCGTATTACTAGTATTTCCGCGACTTGTATTGATAATGTGTTCTGTCGCTGTAACATTTATGAAGAAACAGTAATGACAAATTTAAGTTCAGACCACTGTGGTCTAAAATTTTCTCTATTAATTAATCACGAAAGTGAAAAACCCCAAAAGTTTACTTGTAGACCAATTACAAAAAACCGGGTCCTAACATTTAAGAATAATGTTCAGCAAAAAGTGGGTAAAGTAAACATGAGCGATGATAATCCAAATAATTTATATAATAACATTTTAGGTTTTTTGTTACAAGAATTTAATAATGTTTTTAAGCCAAAAACTATGACTAAATATCTAAAACTTAAATTTAGTGATTGGGCTACCGTGGGAATATATAAAAGTAGAGATAAGTTATATGATTTATATAGTGAGAGGCAATGGAATCAAGATCCGGTATTCTTGAATAAAGTTAGGATTTTTTCTAAAATATTTAAGACCGTTTGCATACAAGCTAAGTCGATTTACATAAGAAATAAAATCTTAAACTCAGAAAATAAAATAAAGGCAACTTGGGATGTTTTATCTAGTGTTTCTGGGAAAAATAGGGCTGCTAATGGACCTATTAAGTTAAAAATTGATAATATTGAAATAAATTCAAATTCAACTGTGGTGGCTATTTTTGAGACTTTTTTTAACGAAATTCCTTTAACAGTCACGGGTAATTTAAATTCTTCACCATGTGATGCAATCGTCGAATTGACGAATAACGTAAGAGTCAGTAATAAATGTTTTGTTTTTAAACCTGTTACATCATATGAAATTGTTAAAACTTTTAGAAATCTAAATATGAAAAAAACCGGTGATCTTTGGGGTATGTCAGTAAAATTACTAATAAGTATTATAAATGATATTGCTCCACAATTATCCTTAATTTTTAACAAATGTATTGAAACCGGTACTTTCCCAGACTTAATGAAAAATAGTAAAGTAGTTCCTTTGTTCAAAAGTGGCGATAAACTAATACCCGGAAATTATAGACCTATCTCTATTTTACCCACTTTAAGTAAAATTTTCGAAAAAATTATACTAAACCAAATGTCAGAATTTGTTTATAGCAATGAAATCATGCATAGTGAACAATATGGTTTCACCAAAGGCAAATCAACAACTGATGCGGGTGCCGCGCTTCTTAAGCACATTTACGACGCATGGGAAAAGTCACAGAATGCAATCGGAGTGTTTTGTGATTTATCTAAAGCTGTAACCTGGTAACAAAATACAATTTTAAGGAAAAGAATAGTTGGAGATTGTCTTAAGCTGTATAGTCAGGCTTCCCAAAGTAAGAAAGCTAACGAAATAATAATTATTATATAAAGCTTGTGAATTTTTGGAACGGAATTTTGGGTGTAGGTAAGACAACTAGTATTATTATTTTTAAAAATATCCATCGCAATCAAAATTTAAAGTTATTTGTCTTGGACTTAAACTATATATTTTTGTTAAAAAAAGAATAATAAAAAGCATTATGTCAAATGGACGAAAAAACCGAATTCTACTTTCAATGTTCCAATATTAAAATACTATTATAATATTGGATTGGATTTATAATACAATTTCTTGAGTAGTGCAGCTGATAGTGATTCGACAAAACATTACGAAATCTTTAATAATCTATCTATCTATGAATATATTGAAATACCATTAACTGATCAATCAAGAAATCTCAGGAATTGCAAGGGTTCTCAGAAATGTTGAATAGGTGTTAATTTAAGGATTTTGGTAGTTGAAGATTATGCAAAATTTTACACATAAAGTAGTTAAATTAAGTATGAAAGTTTGGATGAATATTTCATGTAAAAAACATAAAGGGCTTAAGAATTATTAAGGGTTATCAAAGTAAATTAAGTGAAAAAATCGGCTAATAAGAAAACATTGTTTTATAATCGCTAGTGGAACTGCTTGCGAATAAGTAATATAGGATAATAGTAATAATAATTCTGGCTAAGCTGTTTTAAGATATTTTTTTTCACAATAAAATGGTGAAATTTTTCAAACATCCTAAATATAATTCAGTGAAATTTAGTGTAAGAAACAAACGTTTCTTAGAAATATTTACTGTGAAGGTAACATTAAAGAGGCAGGTATTCTCGTGGTATAATTTAAGGCTTTCGCGGCTATAAATGAGGAGGCGGAGTCTGGGATGATAATCCACTGCGAAGTGTGCTGGGTTGTTTGTTTTGATAAATGCAAAGAATTAAAATAAAGTATTCTTTCCAAGGAGTTTCTTGTTATCTTGTTTATTTTGTGTTTAAATCTATTTTAATGATGTATTTAAATCATTGTCCAAAGTACAGAAAAGAAATGAAATTTTTAAACTAAATAAAGTTTAATGGTATATAATATTTGCAAGTATTCAATTTAATATAATATTTTAAATAAATGTAGAATGAATAACTTAACATGATTATAATCAAAGGTTAAATTACAACTACAATAATAGCATCTGACGTAAGATAATAAGTAATTACTTTAATATACAAAGAATGCTAACAAAAAAAGATACTGTATTAAATTAAAAAGAAATGAAAACTGAATAAAATTTCGGGCCGAATTATTGCTTAATAGCACATGCGGTATTATTAGGAAAATAATATTCTTACAAACTGCTGTTTACTAACAACTATTTAAATAGAGTTATAAATGGGATAAGATATATAAAAATATTTTGAAATTTGAATAATATTAATAATATAAAAAAAATATGTATACATTTTTCTTTGATAAAAAACGATTCATAAGTCACAGTACAACCCATCTATTGATATTATTACAACCAATTTTCTCGTCGGGGGGTTTGGTTAAATTATAACTTATCCATCTATAGCATCCAGACTCGACAAAACAATCTGTGTACCACACAAACAACTGTCCCGTGTGTGAATCGAACCCCGATCAAGCAAAAGCTCTGTAGATAAGGTAAGGATAAAATAAGGTTGATAGACCTACCGACTGTCGTATTTTTAATTTAGGGTAAGCGGTTTCCTTTTAAAACTCTAAGATAATTTGGTTTTAAGCTTAGTATAAAAGTTAAAAGAATTAAAAACTAAAAGTCTGAGGGTGTTTAAATCCTCAACCCGTTCGTAAAATGTTGGAGATTCTCGTCTCGTGTAATTCTTCTGCTTTTAGATAAGCAAAGTCATATTGCTTATATTATTTTTTGACAGTTATTTTGATTTTTGATTCGTTTTATTTTAGCGCATTTTATATTGAAAATATATATATATTTTTTTCATATATGTGCTGACTGACTATCATTAACAAATGTCACTAAAAAGTTTTTACCTAATCATTCATACAGAAAACTTTTAATGAATTTAGCCTCCTTTGCTCCTTCACACAAAGCCATGTATTCAGCCTTTGTACTCTATAATGCGACAGTTGGTTGCTTACGAGTTTGCCATGACACAGGTGAGTTACCAATTTTAAATACATTACCAGTGTAAGAGCGCCGGTCTAGCTGATTCGATGCCCAATCAGCATCCACATATCCACAGATGGATATAAGAGATTTATCAGATACAATCGCTTAGTCTTTAGTCCCTTTTAGATACCATAAGGCCCATGCGGTTGTAGCAGTGTCGCGTCATACCGAGAGCTGTGAGTATTTTACCGACAGCGAGGACGACGCGAAAGGTAGATTCATCAGGTGAGCGATGAAGGCGACACAATACAATATTATAAAATGTAATACCAAGATGGCTATTAAGGACAAAAACTTTGCTATCGTGGAAACCTTGCTCGTGATGAGTGAAAACAACAAAAATAACAGTAAGCCACTACAATAGTGTTAATCTGAAAATATAAGAAATGTATGTATGCTAACTTTTAATAATAAAACCTTATTATATATCATAAATATTTCATATTATAACATTGTATATATGGATATATAAATAAATATACTAAAAAGTATAGTTATTAAATTATTTGAAAATATTTGTCAGCGTCAATAAGGCATCATTATATCGATAAGGGTTTTGGTTTGATAGATTCGTTTCTGGAAATGTTTGTCTCAATGAACAGTTCAGAAAATACATACAAAAAAAAAACGAATAAAGATAAAACAGACTATAATTTCCCTGAAAGGCAACTACAAAATAACGTCGACGCTTGAATCCACTTATAGAACTGGTACATAATTAGGGGGTTTAAGAATCGAAATGTCTGTAATGATAAAAAATGGATTTTACCTAATAATTGAAAACATACATTTGGATCTAAAAGTAGCATCTAAACTAAGTTATAGTCATACATATATAATAATATGGTATAGCTTTACTGAGTTATATGCTTCGAAAGTGTAGGTAAAATAATTAAGCAAAGGTTTACTTTTCATTGTGAAGAATTCCAAACGAAGATGGAAGATTTATATCTTAAACAAATGAGACTCGTTCTAGACCACCTTTTAAGACAATGCTCGTTTTCACACTTCATAATGGATGATCTCAAAATTACAGGATCATTATTCGTAGTCTGTTATTCTCGCTAGACTTTGTTGGAATAAAATTTTAACCTGACGAGGCGGAGAAAATAGCTCTTTAAGAACTCCAATTCCAGGCCAATAAGATTTTAAGAATAGAAAAAAAAACTTTATTTTTTTATTTATTACGGCAATTTTTTAGATAAGTCGCAGTTACTTAATTTTCTTCTTATCTTCAAAAGCTTTTTGGTGTTCAAGTTGAAAATGCTCATACAATTTTAATGTAATTTTTCTGATTTTCCTTATTGAGATTAATATTTCGATATAAGTAGAAATTTTAAGAATTTATTAACCCAGCATTGTTTCTAATTGTCGATATAGTTATAGTTCAATAATATTAAACAATTTATATTTAATTACAATATATATAATAAAGAGTTTTATATATACACAGTTTATTGTTTATAAATGACATGTTTAATCAAAGAAACTATCTCACAATATTTTTTTTTAACGTATTTTTTTTTACAAAATTAGTCTTTTATACAGACTATGTTCAGACAATTACTAATACAACAAACAAATGATCCAAAAGAGTCAAGTAGTCATCAAGTGGTGATTTTTTATTCCTGCTGTTGCGAGTTTTATTTATATTCATAAAATATTTTATTTCCCTCTCAATTTATATAAAAGTCAATCATAATATACAGTATCATTGGTTCAACTGCTTTTTGTAATCTAGACTTATAAAACGAGTCGACATTGCTTATGAACTTAGGTAAATACATTTCCTTTTTATTCGTTTAGCATTATATTAATTTTAAAGTTAAGTAAATGTGTTTTAAGTAATCATAGTAATTATTTATATATATATATATATATTTTAAATCACATGAAGTATGATTATTATTATGTGTTAATGATAAGTTTTTACATAATAAAATCGGTGTAAATATATTTTATTTATTGGAAATATAATGTTTTTATTATTTCTCCTAATCGCCGAAGGTTTCGTAACTTCTCTCTTGGGTAACTGAGACATCTTTGGGCTGCGGTGACCTTTTTTTATTTAATGGACCTGTCTGACCTATCCAAAAAATATAGGCTTCTTAAGTCCTGTAGATAAATTACATAACATATTTACTGTATTTATACGGTTTTGGAATTAGTGATTTATTTATTTACATTTATACATATACATAAGATTAAATAGTCTTTTTGTAATTCCAAATTAACAGCTTTTTACTAAATGTGTATGGAATTATATATGGTACTTACAATTAAAAAAAAAAATGTTTGTCTGTCTGTCAGTCTGTTTGTTCCTATACTAATCTTTTAAGGAGTGAGGTATGCTACTATTATTTAAAAATACTAAAATAAATAGTTTTGCTCGAAAACAAAGTTGAAATTAATGAAATAGTGAAAAATATCTAATTCAAATAGGGTACAATCAGTTACCATAATCGCTTTAAACGTTAAAGAGAGCGAACAAATAAACAAATCAATTATAATAATAGTAGGTATATGCGTGGGAAGGTTTGTACAAATATAAAATAAACTAATGTGTTAAAATATCCATAAACATGTAAAGAAATGTTAAGTTTATTTTAAATTTTGATTAAATATAGAATGAAAAATAAATCGATACGGGTAGGAACGAATCAAACCCGCGATCTCTGGGAAACCGTCCCGTCGCTCTACCTAGTGAGCTAGAAATACGGTAGCCATGATTTTCATTCTATATTTTTTAAATTTTCAAATAAACAGGTCTATTCGCTTTAAAAGAACGACATTATGAAGTTACTTAATAATACAATGCTTATACACTGTAACATAAATTTATTTAAACACTTCAAAACAAACTTTTATGATAACAATAACTTTGAATTTCTTTGTCAGACCTGAATTGTAACAAGCAAAAGCTCAAGTAAGTTAATGTTTATCTTTAAATGTATTTAAATAATGCCGCATAAATTTGTACAAAACATTTAAATTATTTTATCGGATGGAAATTTTCAATACACAATTGAAAACATTTTGCCATTTAATTCGAATCTTAAACCGTTTTTGTTTACCTGAGTGACGTTAAAAACTATTAAAATGAGACATGTTTTAGACATGTTTGTCTGTCACTCGTCGTAAAATATGTTTTTTAAACTATTTCAAAAATAAATTTATATAAATATAGAATGTAAAAAACCGATACGGGCAGGGATTCGAACCCGCGACTACTGCTTAAGCTTAACATGGCTATACATGTTTAAAGATATTTTCAAAATATTTCAAAAATAGTTTTAAAGTACAAATTGCATAAAAATAATAGATTTATATTAATTAAGACAAATATCTAAATAAATAAAAGTAAGGTATTTTTATATATGATTATTTATATGGTGCAATAAAAACTGTATGACTACATTTCCACTTTACATCAGGTTGAATGTAGTCATGCATTAGCTTTGATCATATAAAAAAAACAAGAATAATTAAAAGTAAAAAGGTAGCAACGACCTATCAATCTATACATACGAGTATATCCAGTATAAATGTACTCAATAGTTTTATTGCTTGAAGAAAAGGAAAGTTAATCTGATGAATTTAGGCTTTTATTATTATTTCACCAATATTACAAATGTGAAAGAATGTTTAAATGTTTATTTCTCAACGAAAAAGATATAGATTATCCCGATAAAAGCAAGGGTCCCGTGGGAAACATGCGCGACTACCATTCGTCATCAGGTGACGGGAAAAGCTAAAAACGAACAACTGAAATAACAGACCAACACTGATATTTTAGTTCTAAGTTTTTTATTACTAATATTATAACGTGAAAGTCATTTATGTTTAAACGATTTCTGTTCAATGGAATGCCAATTTAGTAAGTTCGGCTTTTCTAGTAAATTCTCATAAAAAAGTACTTTTTAGGAAAACTATTGGTGTTTTCAGCGCTGTGGATGAAGCCGCGGGCAAAAGCTATTATTTTATATATAGGGGGTTTTTCTTTTGTTTGTGAAATATAGACAAATAAATATATCTCTGTATACGTATTAATGTACATCGGTAGCCGCAGATATTTTGTAAAACAATATCTAGTTTCGAGAGTGTTGGACATTTGTTTAGTGTAACAAAAAACTTTATGCTGTAACGGTATATTCACATAGATGACAAGTTAACTAATATTAGCGATTTATTACATGGAAGACTTAGGTAACTTTGTTTTTAATCAGGTTGATATTATTGTCTAGGTTGTCTGTGAACATAAGATTAAATTAGGTAGGGCAATTTTAAATCTAAATTATTCTAATTCTAATGTAATGGATAATTAGCTATTTACTTACAATAAGTCATCTACAATAACATTTATAATACTAAATCTAAATTAAATATTCGAAATATTTTCTTCAAAGCTTAGGTAATAATTTATTTTGAAATCAAAAACCTTATTACCAAATGCAAAATTTGATATCCTTGAGGCTAATTTTCTCATATAACAGTAAACGATCAAAGAGATTATTCAAAGTATTCTTTCAATGGTAATGAAAGGAAATAAACTAAGTGTCTAGCCTGTTTGTTGTAAATGAACATGACACTAACAAAATTATATACGACCAACTTACTATAATATCTTACTTCAAGGTTAGAGAGAGATAAATATAATGTAAAGGCTTTGTGAATGAGGTTATTTAAAAAAAAAAACTTTGAAATTGTGTATTTTACAAATTATATTTATGGATTTATAAAAAAAATCATTTCTTTTAGAATTTATCTTTAGTTGTATTGATTTTGGATACATATCTAATAATTACATATATGTTATTATTTTTCAATTAAAGCAACGCGTCACATTTTGTCGGCACGTTTGTAACCGCATGATATTAAAGCAATTTCATGAAATTATACGCGTTCAGGACTATTAATAGATCTAAAGTCAAAACAATGAATTATCTGTATGCTGTAATGGTTGAAAACAAATATTATGACGTCACGGGCGTTCGGGATTGTTCGTGAGCTCTCGTCTTTTCAGTATCGGATTATTAATAGTTTTATATAATATAACTTTTAAATTACGGTAAAAAAAATCCATTTAGTTCTTAAAATGATTTTTATTGTGCAATATCTATAAAAGGCATTTGGCGAAATATGTTAGACTTGTATACATGCTAAGATATTTCATAGAAATAATAAAAAAATGCTCGTTGTAGTACTACTAATCTCGTTCATTAATTTGTTTAACAATAGTACTCTAATAAGTTAGTGTTTAGTTATTAATATATTAACTAAATATAGACCGAGAAAAATATTTTTACTTAAACAGTAGTGTGTTTATTATGGTTAAAAAAAAGAGTTTTCTTTCGGAGTCTGGTATTATATATGCTCTCGTTATTTTAACGAATCGTTACGAGATTGATTGCATCCACTATAACGATATTATCGTTGAAACCAGAATTCTAATTGAGTTGGTTGAATTAACACTTTTAATAAATATTTTTAACAACCCATGTTTTAAAGTGAATTGAAAAATGTAGGCTCATTGCTATTTTATATACTTCGTTATTACGTTTACTCTTATGTAGTATGTACTCTATGTATATATTTACCGCAATATTTCTTAATTGTTTCAAAGTAAGGTAAGGTATATTATGGATTATTTCGCAAAAAAATTACCTATCTTGTATCAATTTAAAATATATCAAAAACAAAACATTTATGTATAAAACAGTATACACTACAAATACCAGTATTAAATATCAAGATAAGACCAGGGACTAAAAAACGCAAATATGAAGTTGCAAATCAAACAAAGGCTTCAGTAAATTCAAACAACTTAGCGCTGAATTGTATTTTAATGTGAAGATAAATGCTGCTTGAATTGCTGGAATTCATTTGTGATATAGTAACGTATGGCATTGTGATATAAGTTATGACGATCATTTAAATAATTAGTTGCAACAAATTCAAGCTGGTTGCAATTTTAAATATTTAATTATATTTATAATATTTAATAACTTCTAATATGAAATTTAACATTTATGTTATTGGATATTAAATATTTTTTTGAAGTCAGTTGAAAACTTAAAGAAATATATTAAAATGCTTTATATAGTCAGAGAGGGTAGATTAAATTTTTCTAAATACACATTTTAATTATGTAATGTAAATTAGAAAAGGTTCTCATTTGCATAATTAGAGATGTGTATTTTTGGTACCATGAGTATTTTTATATCTTGCGTCTACTATATTTCAAACATAATGATTACCACATGGAAAAATAAAACTTTTACATTTTTTAACGTTTTACTTTCTTTTGAATGGTCGAGTTAAAAAAGTGAGCTAAATAACATTTTAGCTTTATATCTTAAATAAAATAACTAACAAATGTCCAAAAGGGTACTCATAGAACTCAAATTATAATTTGACTACAAGTACCTACTGACAATTTTTAACGACATCACTTAGCGCCATGTGTGGGGAAAGTTTTATGTTTTCACTTTAATAACAAATTATAAAACTTTTCCAAGTTGTTCATAAAACTAAGTAAAATGGTAATATTTCAGAAGAATTTTAAGAGAAATATATTACATTAAATTTAATATAATGTTTTAGCTCTCAGAAATAATATTAGTTTTCTTACTAGCTGTTGCCCGTGACTTCAAACACGCATACTGTAAAAAATATTTTTTTATGGCTACGAATATAAGCCGTGAAAATATAATTTTCGATTATTTTTGACGTATCATCCGATACCTCTTGCGTCAAAATCCTTTAATCCGTTTAGACTGTAGCAGGGAACACAAAAATATGATAATTGGCTATATTTCTGTTAACAGACGTATATTTGAATAACATAATGTTCTTTCAAGAGTCGTCGGGTGATAAGGAGGATTTTTAAAAATAATTATGTGAAATTCACTGAACCAAACGATTAAAAACAGGACCTCGAGCTACAATCTATGTTATGTCACAAACAAAACCACTGGCAAAAGTTAGTATTTCTATAGCCTATGTGTTATTCTGGTACATAAGCTACAATACTGCTAAGTTTTATCAAAATTAGTTTAGTAGTTTTGGCGTGATTGAGTAACAAACGTCCATCCATCCAAACATCTAAGCAATCGCACTTATAAATTAATATAATATACTATAATATTAGTAGGCAGTCAGAAGTTAGATAGTCAGATTACATATCATCCTTTCTCTTTTAAAATGTAGATAAAAGTACACTTAGCTTATTTTAGTAAACTAAAATAAAGTGTTGAGCTTTTTAGTATTAAGTATAAGTAGTACTAAGTATTAAGTAGAAATAGATTTTTGGTAAAAAAAATAATATAATAAGTAGTAATATAATAAAACAATAAGTGCCTGTAATTATGATGTATAAATTAGAGATGCGGCGACTATGACTTTTTTGTTAATTATACCAATTGTAATTGTTGAATTAAGAGTGGATTATATAAAAAATGGAAGTAATCCCACTAATCCTACAGTTCCTAATATTTTGATGGATGGATGTTATGAATATGTTTTATTACCAAGTATTATTATAATCTTGATAACTGTATACTATTTTTTTCGGATCAAGGATTCTTTAAGAAAAAAATGTGTAGTGTAGATTATAGTATAATAGTAACATATTCTTAAAAACTGTAGCTTTGTATATATTGATAATAATTATTCTTAACAATATAAATTCAGTATTATTTGTTTCCTTTTTTATGCAATCACTCTGATATGGCTGAAAAGTTTTAGCCGAAATTCGGTAGCCATAAAACCTATTTTAAAACGCAGGATACTTTTGCATAGATAACAATGTATGGCGAATTCTTTTATTTATTTTACTTTTAAGAAATGTACTTTAATAAATAGTGCCGACTTGTTGGCGTATTTGGTAGTTGGCAGCTAGTGTTGGCGGTTAGTCTGACCATCCCTAATATAAATATTATAGATATATCATTTTACAATTGCTTGAGTCTTATATTCAGAGTTGTTGGCATTTATTTTGACTCTTATGTTTCAATTTGAGGGCATATATATTCCTATCTAGTTGTTAAGCAGGACAGACGCACACAATGTTTTTAATATGATTAAAATAAAGTTTTTACCTGAATAAGCTTACCTCGTTTGTAATATATGTAAATTTTGTTCTCTTTATGTTTTAACCAAACTTCGGGTTGTTACTGTTTATGTACGTAGGCAGGTTTTATGTTTTTTACTTCTATATTCACACACGACAGCACGCCATTACCTCACGAAGAGACATGTAACTTATGTTTTGTTTTTATAGTATTAAGTATGTATACATACGTGTTCTAATTATTTGGGTGGGTAGGTTAATAAGTTGAATATATTCTACTTAAGAGATATATTTTATTACCTAATTACATTAGAATAATTATTACCTCATCTTATAATTTTATCTGACGTATAATTAATATTATTTAAAAAGTTCTTATTTGTTAGGCTCCGACTCCGCTACTTTACTAAGACTCCGCTGCTAATTTCGTTGCCGCTATAACAACAAATACTAAAAATTAAATATATCCCTATACAATCAACGTGTTTTTTGCTCAATATTAAAAACGGTAACAGGTAGACGCTTCAAATGTTCACAGAATATTGACTTGTATATTACCTTTTGAAATAAATAATTAAATAACAATAAATTAAATATTAAAGGTCCCGTACAACAAACGTAATTTTTAAACAATTTTGACTCGATCTTAATAAACGATAGAGATAACGTGTTTAGCAATATTGACTTAAATGATGGCACGTACTGTGCACTATTTAGTTACCATAGCCCTTTATGGATACAATTTAGAATTGAGCAATAGATTTTACCAAACTACAATAAACGTGATTTTCTATTATAGATGATAGTACGGAACCCTTCGTGCGGGAGGTCGACTCGCACTTGGTCGGTTTTTTTTCTAATAACGTGTATTTTATGTATATATTATAATATTATTTTGATTAACATTTCTAATATCTATGATGTTGTGTTGGCACTTGAAAATAATTACGCAACATTGTTAATAAACGGCTTGTACTAACTAGTATCGTCAACATATAGTACCTAATTATCATATCACACGCCAGTGTTATAGTGATAGTTACTCAATTCTCTCTTTACAGTATACGGGTGAACATTTTTTTCACCTCTCTGCCCATATAAGTTGTTTTCCTTATGCATTATAAATGTATAATAAAAACGAATGTAAAATATAATGTGTTACAAGAATTAAAATATATATGTCGCAGATCACGATAATTTAACGATAATTAGTAACTCAATTGATCTCATTGTAACAGTGGGGTGTGAACGCCGTGACGTATTGAGTCACGTGATAGGAATCGTTTGAAGGGGCACCTGAGATATTTTAAATATTCGAGAGCATCGAGTCGAAGGAGCTTGATTAGTGAGAACCTTACAGTCCGGACCCTCCAAGTGTTACCGGTAGTTCACGCAACTCTGATAAACCTTTTTTTTTTTTTTTGACGTCAGGAATCCTCATGGATACAAGGGGATGATGGAGGCGGTTATGTGAGACTCCTACTCACTAAACCTGACGGTTGCCGCCACCATCATAATGGGACATCACGGGATCGCTTTCGCACTCACCGCGATGCCCCGATCTCTGATAAACCTACTAAGTAATTTGAGATAACTATTTACCTACATTTAATACAAGAATTGTTATATTGTGCCTATATGGTTTAGTTGCCTGAGACATACACCTCAATTTAATTAATTTAATTTACAATCACGTGAATTTTGTATTGCTACTGTCATTAATCATTATGTTCTATGACAACTGTACTAACAGACGGCTTATGGCAGGATTACGAAAGTGACATAACACTTTCAAGAGTTGTGATTGGTTATTTATCACAACATCCACCAATCAGAAACGTTAATACGGAATGTGACATCAAATTAGTTAGTTTTTAGTTACACTTTCTGAACACTTTTTATATCGTTTAGACTGGAAACTTATACCTACTAATATTTGTTTATTGAAATTATAAATACATACAATTGTGAAAAGTTTGGCTACTTGCCATCTGAAATGAAATTTTAGCAATCAAGTTTTACGATTCGTAATGGGCACAAGGTTTGGCAGAGGCAAGTGAATTTAAAAGTAATTAAAACTTATCACTTTCAAATGCTTTTATTCCTTTTAGACAAAGAAATTATTAGCCTTCAAAAGTTTACAAATTTGTATCAATCTAATCTTTGTTTATTATACGATAATTAGTGTCAGTCTTGTTGTTTCTTTACTTTACTAAACTAATAATGATTTTTTTTTTCTAATGCACTGCATTTGGCATTCACAATTTGTTTGCCTATAGACAATAATGGCGAATAGATAATATAAAAGAACGTCTTTTAAAGTTAGTATTAGTAAAGTATCTTCCATAAAAAGCATAGTAATTTGATGTTTCTCTCGGGTTTGAGCAGTCAGTAGTTCTGAGCTATTTTTACACCCTTCTATCTGTGGAGTCAGGAGGAGGAGGAGGAGGAGTTTATGTGGAGGGACCACATCAATGACCATACAAATTCTAGGCATCCAGTACCTGAAGAAACTAGTATGGACCTAGAGACAAAGACCTAAAGACCTGATCTAAGCTACAGCATCTCTAAAATAATAGCATAATTGCAATAAATTTATATAAAACATTTAAAATGGTTTTGATTATAAATATTAATTTTGAAGAAAAATTTTCTAACAATTCTAGTTATGCAAAAGAATCTCATCAGTACTAACTTTAATATTACTCAGTAAAGAAGTTTTACTTCTAAACATTTTATTAGTTTACTATAGGTATTACTGAGTAAACATAACTAACTAGCCATGTCATTTATTTCAATTAACTATAACAAGATAAAATTACAAATGACCACAAAACCTTAGAAACATTAACCATTAAAGTGAAAATTATGGCTGAAAATTTAATTTAATTACTACGAATTCAGACCTAACTCCCAGTACAGCAAAACGATTTAAATGTTTCGTGACATCCGTAATTAGAGTAAATCTGGGTGTAGTAAGGGTAATTTAAAAATATATTTTTAACTGATATTTTAGCTCGGCCTCTTAAAAATGTATACATAAAGTATGGTACTAGGTTATTGGAATATAAATATTTCAAATAATAGTACTCGTTAAAGTCTATTTTTTATGGCAAAAACTTTTCATAACAATAGATTATTGTTGTGAAAAATAATACGAACAATGAGTAACTTTAAAAAAAAGAAAAAAAAGTATCTTATATCCCATCCTTCTATACCTACTTCTATTCTATATAATTTTATTAGAATGGAAGCAGCCATTTGAACGAGTTAGAAGAACATACCTATATACACAAGTACCTTCACATTTATAATGTTACTCGTACATAAATACAAATACTTAAGTTCCAACTAGAAATGTCTACTTTCTCTTATAGTTTCATCTCATACATGTGATTTGATTTAGATAAATATTTATCTCAAACAATTCAACAAAGACTATAAGACAATGTAGATAACATATGTATATTTATATCTCTCGATGGTTTCAAATTGGCATTATTAGGATCCAGTGTAATGAGGGTCCGATTTTATTGCCCTTAGGGAGATATCCGATAGCCATTTCGATGATCTGAAAAGATCGTTTCATGTTGCTATGCTAGACGAGTTTAAGATGATTGTCGTTACTACGTACAGCTTTAATTACTTCAAAGGCTATTGAACTTTTATAATAATAATTATTATTACATAATAATCAAAGAATAACCTAAATTATTTTGTTATGAATTTAAGGTAATGCATTTATAGTTTTGCTCTTGGCTGCATCTGGATAGGATTATCCACCTGCTTTTATCCCAGTTATTGGGAGTCCCCACAAAATGTCTAGCAGTATAGGAGACATTTCCCCCCGGTTTCATATAAGTGGTATAGAATGTTACTCAATTGTGTTTTTTTTGCCTTAGCCAGCTGTTACGGCACTCTCGAGAAGATATGAGGCGGTCCTATTCTAAGCGGCATATACGTATTATATTTATTAACGTTTCTAATTTAAATGAATATTTGTAATAAAAAAAACTTTTATTTCCTATACATTTTTATTACTTTATTGTTAACTATTTTTTATAATTCTAAAACAAAAAAAATATTAAAAGTATACAATTGACAGGAATAGAAAACCTTAAAGATGTCATAATAATGGTAGGTACTGGTGTTATATTTTTATTACTTATTGCTTAGAGTATGGTTTGTTTTTACGTTGAAGCAACTCTTCGTAACATAATACTATTATGTAGTTAGTTTTACAATTAAGCTTCTATTCTATAAATTATTATCATTATTGAATAAAATTTTAAGTTTTACCGGCTCAGAATTATGCAACTAAGATCTAAAGTTTCTACAATAGGACTAAGTAAACGTATTAAAAATAAAAAGTATGACTATTTATAAAAAATACTAATAAAACGTCATAAACTAGTCGTGCTGTGCACCGGAGACTGAACGAGGAGAGACGTCGACCCTCAAATTCATTTTAATCAAAAAACTTTTGAGACAAAAGAGATGCTTAACATTTAGAACAACAAAAAAATACACTCAGTTATTTCATTGGTTTGACCGTTTTTGTATTATCAACTGTTTAAACTTTTATCTTGAGTTTTAGGTTTGCTCCGTTAGCTTTATGTTGCTCGTTGTATCACAGCACAGCATATTACTTTTAACATATGAGTTGTATTTTACTTCCTTTATTTTTTATAATTTGTGGAAACTAGTTGATATGTCGAAGATATAACAGTACAGATTAAATATTAATTAGAATTCTGTCAACAATTTCTAAATTATATTCTATATTACATTATTGTTAAATCATCTATCTCATTAAACATCTGATGTCATTATAAGACTATATAAGTAAAGGACAAAAGCAGACGAGAACTATGAAGTTCATATAATTACAAATCTCTGGTATAATCCTATTGGATGTAATCTCCAATGGTCCATTCAGTACCGAATCGTAAGCCTTTTATAATGTAACATTCAATTTCTACCAATAATATGATCCTCTGAATGATATTACAAAAATAATGAGAGAACCCATTAGCGGTCTTCATATGATCAATAGAGTATTATATAAAATCCTGTTATCTTTTTATGTCAACCGAAAAAGTGTAATTAATGTTACATGACTCCTAATTATTATGATATGATTATTATCACAGTTGAACCAATATCTATTTATTTATAAATATTGGTTCATTCATGATTAAAATTGAAAATGATAAATAAATGGGGATTGTATGTATAATTAATTTACAAAATATACTAATAGTTAAGAAAAGATTAGATATTTATCTTGTAAAAAATTAATCGAGATTAATTATTATAGAGAATCAAAAGAATTTAAAATTGACATTTTCATGCAACTTTGAGGAATCGCGCCATACTCTTAAAGATCTATCTGATAAATTGTGTTCAAACGAATCTTGCCTTGAAGATGGCGGTGATATTAATCAAAAACCGTCATTTTAATTAAGACAAGAAGGCGGAATACGATAGGCAAAATATTTAAAAAAAATATGGAAATGACACGACGTAACGGGAGGCCACTGCGGTTGTATAAATTATAGAGGAAATATCACCACAAAATATTAAATGTTTTCTTAAATGATCTTTCATCTTGATATTTATCGTTAATTGAACTGTCACTGAAAAGACAACCAGTAGACAAGGCTTTACATCGAAAACATTGAGAAAATCTTGTATAAATTTAATAGGTTTCAATAAATAAAGTAAATTTTTCAGGGAAGGAATTGGGTATGTTTTGGTATATAAAGACCACTCGGAAAGGAAGGGAAGGTAAACTACTTGATAACCCTGATTTGGGTTCGATCTTTCATTAGATGTCGGTTTACAGATAAATTAATAAAAGGTCTTGATTTAATGATGAGCGGTCGGATCCAGTGTTTTGGGGTATTGTAATCGATTTTCTAATTAAGTGATCTTTGAAATTGGGAATAATAATGTGTTAACCTTATTTAAATAACTTTGTGTTACATATAAGTGTTTTTTTTGGCTCATTGAAAAAATTAAGTAATTATGAACTGCAGTCATAAATTATAAGATTGGTTTTTGTTTCGTTTTATTTTGACACGCATTCCATTTAACTGTAAAAAATCTGTGTATTTTAAACAAAATTAATATTAAATATCCAATATTAAAGTAGAGTATATTCAAAGTATGATATTTAAGTAAGATATTCATAAAACCTTTGTGACAGTAATGTATGTCGCTCTAGCATCATGTAAAATCAGATACCTTCGTACGTCTCCAGCACTTGCGTCTCGCTGACATAAAAGACACATTTTAGGAAAATGTAGCGAGCACCTTTAGAGGTTGAAATATTACGCGTGCGAATATTTTTGCAGACAATATTACATGAACATTTCTGTCATCGTTTTACAAAATTACATTTCATGGTATCAACTAAAAATTACCAAGTTAAATATTGGATTGACTGATATTCTTTTCATATATTTGAATTAGTCATAGAAAAAAAAAAATCATATATGGCCTTAAAAATTCATCTCTTTTTAACGCTCTATCGAGACAAATTAAAAGTTAGAGTATGTTAAAAAAAAATGGCTTCTACACTCAAGGTACCGATATATAATTAAAATTAATATCACTCTCAATAGCTATAAAAACATATAAATTACCAACTTTAGATTAAACGTAATCTACAGCGAGGTTTAACGTATATTTGAATTTAGCAAATAAAGTAGAGTTGGTCTTTATGAAATACAAATGAAATCGCGATTTTCCTCTGATCGTAGATTTTCATTATGCCAGCTGTTTTACCAATTTCAACCATTTTGAGCCATTATTAACGTATTTCAATTGTTTGTTTTATTATTTTCATAATTGATTTCAATCCTTTCACTGTTTATTGTAATTTTAAAAGGGTAAAGACGAAGAGAAAATATTATATTTTATAGAAGTATAATGGATTCTTATAGAATAATAAGATTCAAAGCAATAAAGATATAATATTTTTTAATATTGTATTGAATTTAAATCACGTCTACAATATATATGTATTATTTTTTTATACTATATGCGTCGATAATTGGTATTTATTTTTTACTAGGAAAACAATGTATAATAATATATTAACATCAAAAGTAATATAATAACGCGTTATCTAAGTGTAAGTTTAGAAAATATAATAAGTAATTGACATACAATTAAAATGTAAGAATTCAAAAACTGTAAATATATTTTTATAAATATTTTATCATCACGGTTGAGATTCGAATCGTTAAAACAACAGAGTTTCCGTGTCCTTACTCGCCGTCATGAACTTAGCATTCTATATATAATTGTCTTCTTTCGATATCATTCATTCATTCATTCTATATATAATTGACTTATTTCGATATATCGAGATGTATAATTTCTTCATTCTATTTATCGAGATGAAAAGGGACGCTATTAAGTTGCTCTCGAAAATTCTAACCAATCTCTTATTGATACCACAATCGAAATTAATATTTAATTTCGAAAATAAAGGTAAAGAAAATATTATTTCTTTACATGGGTAATGTATGGAAAATTTTTTTTTGAACTACAACACAGACACTTTTAAGAAAAAGCAACACTGACGTAAGTAAAATACCGAACAAGTTTCCAAAAGTCACATGTTACAGTACACTAGATAGAAAATTGTCTGTAAAATAGAGCGCGTGAAGCAAAGTAGATTTTTAGATCCGCAATCACACACCGCACATTTCGTTTATCTGATTTCGAATAGCGCTTTTGCACCGTGAATTGGCAATATAGACGACCAGATAGCATCCGACAAATATGAATGCTGCTATCAGTAACTGATTTTATGTTATAGTTTAACCTAGGCACTTTGTGTCATATCTTTGGGACTATTAGACTGTAGATAAAAGACTGATTTTCTTGGGCGTTATATGTGTATTTTAGAAAATATAATAGAAAAGAAAATTTTTGCAAAATTTGCAATGTTGAAATACACGATCTTAATGATTGGTTGTCTGAGTAATTTGTTGACTAGTGAGTTTTTATTGAGCCAGAAGCCATTTTGATATTTTAAAGAAAAGAGAGGTGTATTGACACAATATAATGAAAAGTATCAAAACTTAAATACAACTATCTTTCGATCGTCACTGTCATAAGGAAAACGTTTTGTTTGACCGCATTGCATTGCGGAAAAAATCTAAACAAAAAAAGCATTTTTTTTGCAGCAAAAAATATCCGCAAATTTTTTAGTGCACAATAAAACTTATTTGGGTTATATCAAGTAATAAAAAAAAACTACTCGACGAATTCTGATAAAATCATGGTGTAGTGTCAGCTTATTCTCTGAGTAAACAAATAATGTTTCCGCTGCGAAAAATATCTTATTTTCAACAGAAAACACTAAAAGTGGTTTGGGTTTTAATAAAATATAAAAAAAAATTGTTTGTTTAGAAATTTTATGTGAGTATGATGCCTTAATATTTGAGGAGGAAGGTGCGAAAAAGGAATAAAGTCTTGAAACAAATTTTCAGCGGCCACTCTTTAAGCCTATAAAGTTATTAACGAACGAAGGATATTAGGGTGCTGATGTACTATGTAATAAGTATCAAGGAATTTTCCATTTGACTTTCTAGTCATGACTCATTCCCTTCATATAAAAACATAATGACTTCTTAGACTTTTTGCCCGCTGTCCCATTAACGACTACCACCATTAACTTTTATTGGTCCGACATAAAGCACACCTCATGTAGTCACTCTATAAATATGCGAAGTCAATAAGATTCTTTCCCTACAAATATCTTTTTATCTAACCTTATATCTAGAATCAAGGATTGTTATTTTATAACAACATTATTTTTTTTATTGCAAAAATATTTATGAACTGATAATTTTATTCTAAAAATAAGTACATAAAATAATAATGTGTTTGGTATTTGTGTAAAGTAGCATACGGCGATACCATTTATTATCAAAGCTCCAAATTGATAAAAAGGGTTTTTGATATTAAAAAACTTCCAACACGGAATCCTAAGAGGTGGAAAGTTCAAAAAAGTATTTCCCAGTCCTACAAAGTTTTAATAGCCTCCCGCCCCTAAGGTCTCCTTAAAGTACACAAAAAATATGCCTCGTCATTTATAACCGGATGATGTTTATCAAGGAGATAATTAACAGATTCTAAAAAACCTTTAGAAAAAGTAATTTTAATAAGCCAATGTGTTTTTGACATTATTTTGTTGACCGTACGAAAATATTTTGTCAACCATTTTGTAGAAATAAAAATAATAAGTGAATTACGCAATTTAAGCTTGTACCACAATAAAATTGTAAATGTAAAAAAATATGTAATGTAATTTTGTAATATAACTCTTGCAATAATTGTATATAAGATTATTAAAATTGTTATACAATTTAAAAACAATGGAGGCAATGAACAGCAAAATTGAATGATTCACTAATCACTTCTGTATCTTTACTTCTAATTCTTATATATATGTATTCTTTGTTGAAATATACAAAATATTTAACATTATTTACTATAAATAATTTAATATACGCTTATAATATGCTAGCGTCATCAAATGTGGTAGCAATATATTTATTAATAAAGATGGTTTATTAATGACTATAAAAATATTCATTTCCTATTACATTCCAGGAAATCATTATACTCTTATTTCTTGGGGTCCGTCATCGTCGTTAAAAACGTCATCTGTCTTGGGGTCCCAAAGACAGATAACGTTTTATTACTTAGGTTCTGTCAGCTTGTTTGTCCGTCTGTAACAGAACTTTGATTTTTAAATCATTAGAAATATACATTTAGAGATTTTAAATAGTCTTTGTAAATCTCATTTCGATTTATAGTATACGCTAAGTGCTGCTTTAAAAGTATGAATATATAAAAAATATATTTAGTGTCAAATGTCGTACGACGGAACCTTTCATATGGGGGTCGATTCGCACTTGGATGTTTTTTTATGTAATATAGGATGTGACAGGCTCTCAGTCATAACGCACGTGTTTCTCATCAAATTCGACGCTTGGCGTCCAGTGAGATATTAACTAAATTGGTTGTTGTCAAATGTTACAATTAATACAATTTTTCTCCTAAGCTAACATTTGGCAGATATAAAAATTGTATTATATATAAATATTACATGTCTTCCTTTAATAAATAAATAAATAAATAGTAAATGAAAAATCCATAAACACTTACAGGAATCAAACTTGCCAACTCTGTGATGACTTCCTATCGTTGCGCCGATTTAGCTAACATGTTACTACCCATCTATATGAATATGACATTCTGTATGTAATCGTCTTTCGCTGGAAATATGCAAACTGTTATACGAATATTCCTACCAACTAATAATTTTAAAACGTTGATACAAAAATGCTTTGAGTTATACAATTCTGAAATGAAAATACAAAATGCCCTTTATGTGAAATTAAAAATTCATGTATGTTCAAAGAATATTAAGCCTGAAACATTTTAGTTGGGACCAAAGGGGACAATAACGAAGAATAGCGACATTTGCTTCATATAGTTGAATCTATTGTGTTTTTTATATGAAAAAGTAAACTGAAATGCTTTTGTGTGGGTGAATACGAGTGGACTGATTTTATCTGATGTTTGTTACTGAGTTATGTATGCTTTCATTATAAAGATAACATGTACCTAACAATTTCGGGAGTAAATGAGTGTCAACTATTATTAGACATAAAACAATATTGAGCGTATACAAAATGGCCATTTAGTATAAGACTTAAAATTAATAATATCATAATATTATTAAAAATGTCTCAAAAGTTATGTCATTTTTAAATAAAATGAAGTAAAAATAATAAAATAAAATCTAAAAGTAATTGTATAAAATCTAAAAATAATAAAATAAAATCGAACATATAATGGAACATACCTATTATGACCAATTACATAAAACCTTATTCCCTTTCCAAATTGCGGTTAAACAAATTACGATTATGATCTTATAATTAGCTCAATATTTAATTGTAATATAATATTAAATTATAAAAACTACTATTGTATGTAATTAAATGTAATGTAATTTTTGATTCGATTTAACCTATGGATTTGGTTATTAATGTTTAAAGTTTTATATAGACAAAGGAGATTTATGCATTCGTGCTTAAAAACATATTATCTCATTTAAACGATCTTGCAATATTTCTAAAATAAAGAAAAGATAATAACAAGAAAATGCTTGATATTTTCATTACTGGATCCAATTGCTTAGAGTAGGTACTAGTCTTGCTCTGCACTAGAGATCTAGAGATGAGGAGGGATTGCATATAATTGGCACTCTCAGAGTTTTCTAATCAAAAAGTTTTTTTGGCAAAAAAGTTGCTTTACTTCAATACAGAAAAGTGTAATTTTTTTCAATAACTTTAACTGCTCTTGATTTACTTTTCTTATAACTTTTATCTGTAGTTTTAAGTTTGTTCCATTGGCCTTACGTTGCTATTTACACCTCTTTTGTAGCACAATAACAGAACACGGATCCAAAGTTTATTCAAAATAGGTTGAAAATGATATCTTTAGGCAAATATATATACACTATATAAGTTTCGAAGTAATTGGCTTCACTCGCTCAGTTAATAAGTAGATTGATTGTTATTTTTTTTTAAAGTGATTTAGGTAAAATGCATATTTTGTTTGCATAACAATCTGGCAAAGCGCTTTCATATAAAACGCCATCTCCGGTGTTCTTGAATTTACTCACTCTTCAATAACGACAAAGCAGAGCAGCTTTTGGTTACGGTCATTTTACGGAGAAATATGGCATTTCATTCCACGTAATAACGTGGTTTGGTTAGAAAAAGATATTATATTTTGTGAAATAAATTTATTTAAATAATATCACATATAAAAAAAAATTTAATTGATATTAAAATACTTTAGAAGCTTTATTTGGAAGAATTTAAAATCAATCATATAAACATATGGGAAATCAATAAGAAATAAAAATAGAAGAAGAAATAGTGACACAAAGTATGAGCTACTCAGCTTTTGTGGCAGTTCATCCCTTGCTGAGTGTTTTTTTTTTTTTTTTATATAATCTAGGGCAATGCTTGACTACATTCCACCTGATGGTAAGTGGAATGCGGTCTAAGGTGGTAAGGCGCATTACCCTAGCAGCCTATTCACTCTTCTCTTGAATTTATCCACATTGTATTCTTTCGGAAATACCGACGCAGGCAAGCTGTTCCAATCCTTTGCAATCATTTAACTTTTGTTATAAGATGCCACGATTGGTTCATTTGGAAAAAGCACTATATTTTATTTTAACAAACAATACTTATTACACTATAAAAGTAATAAAATGCTACAAAATGTTGAGTGCATTGTAGCAAAATAGAAAAATGAATAAATAATCCCTTACATTTGGCTGAATTTCATATAAATGTAACAATTTCAGGGTCAAATATAATAAATTATTCTGACAACTATATTGAATACCTACATTTATAAAAATGAATTTTGAAATAAGATGAAATGTGTACTAGTTTGAACACAAAAGGCATAAAGAAAATGTTAATAAAATTATCGGGACCGTTACATTCATCTTAATAATATGGTTGTGAATTTGAGAAAATTAAAATTGAAATAACAATTTTATATATATGATTAATCTTTTCACCAAAATCATATAAAACCATAAAAAAAAATACATAAACCCTGACGAACGTAAGTTAGAAATTTAATCTGTGGTAAAGAGATGAGAGAATATTAAAAAGTCTATGAATATTAAGTATCATAAATTCCTACATCAAAATTAAGCTTTATAACCCATTCCTTGCAATATTGTCACTAAACGTGGGACGATTTTAACTCTTTCACTGTGACAGTTATAAAAGAGCAAGCGATCAATAGACGAGGTTCTAATTTTGTGAATCTGTGGTTTGCTCTGTTTCTAAAATATATGCACGCTTTAGAACCTGGCGAATTCAATGAAATCTCATTTTAAACTTAAATTTCCTCAGCATTTCTCTCCATTATTAAAATATTATATTTAATGATTTGTTTTTTAATAATATATTCAAATTTAAGAAACTGTTTACAGAATTATAAATACATATATTAATTATTAGTGCTATAAAGTAAAAACTTATTTATGTACCAAAGTCAATCTGTTTATGCTATTTCGTAAATATTATTTTCTTACATTTAAGTTTCATCTAATTACATCTAATTTCAAAATTTGTATAAGCAACGTTCGCATCCTTACCATAGGTAAGGATGCGAACGTTGCTTATACAAATTCACATTAACCTATCAAACTTTAACCTATCAACCTATCAACCTATTTAATATATCCTTTAACCTATCAACATACATCAATCACCGCAAGAATCGAAGATGGCTCCATCTAGCGAAGTATATTTTATTGCATGATAAGGTATATAAGCCCATACCCTCGCATCAAGAAATATAGATACCACGAACTACGAACCCGCTTTGACCTCATAAAGTCATTAGTTATCATCAAGTCATTACCGCGACTCCTATAGTCACTACGAACTCTTTGCCGCAAGTATATAAAACAAGACCCATCCAGACAATACTATAGTTCCGTGTTTATGGTGTATATATATTGTGATCAGTGCCCTTAGACTCCGGCAATCATCGCAGAAAGAAGAACGACGAAGAAAATCCCAGTAAGTCCTCCTTATACCTTTACCTATCCCGCGACGTTGCTTTCTTCTTATCTGAACTAGCTCATTCATAATAACTAGGAACCTAACCGCCACTGGCACTCGTCAGTAAAACGCTTCCCCACAATCTATATATGTAAAAATGTAAATCATGTTATTTATGTAACAGAGTAAATAATATACAAATATATATTTTATATGTATTGTATAAATGAAATCAATTTGTGACTGAGACTTGTTTCTGTAATCCCTGATATCGAAGTGGGACAGACAGACAGACAGCTATATTTACAAACTGTATACTGTAAAAAAAGATCTAACTTGGTATCTATTTCTATTAATAAAAAATATGTTTTTTTAATAATAACATTTAAAAAAAAGTAACAATCCTAAATTATGGTCACGCGGGAAATGGGAGATAAGGGTTTTTCAAGTCTCAATTTTATTAAAACTCGCAAAAACATGTGATTTATAGCGGCCGACATTAATTGTTTGACATTTTTTAATTAAATTTTATTTGTGATATACTTCTAGAAGCTACATTTAGTTTTTTGATAAAATTATTTAATTGTTAAGTAAAATTTATGTTTAATTAAAACAGCTCTTAATTATATACCTTTTAATAATTTACCGATTTATTTAGTCCAAAAGCGCAATTATTTTTTGTAATATTTGCAAAATATTAAAAGAAAAATGCCCGTAACAAAATTTTATTTAGTCTATTTATAAACAAAAACTCATTTCGGTAGAGTGCAATTTCGCTGCTTAATATCCGTTGGGAAGGTCGCAAGCGCGGAAGCTACTGCAAGAAGTTACCGGAGTATTTACTTGATAACTAACTACCCAATAATTAGGTATGCTATGTGAATGTATAATCATTAATACAATTATATTTATTTACTTAATAGGTAAATTATCATCATGTTCTTATTTACCTAACCACAAGACAATCCTAAATGTTACGAATACTGGTTTTACGAAAGAAAAGAAAGAAAACAAAGAAAGGATTTAATCTTTCATATCATATATATATTTTATAACCACCATTTTAGGGATGCAAATTGCAAAAGTCTCATATCTTCTTTTATCGTGGTTATAACATGACTGCCAAATTGTATTTTCTAATAGTCTGTAAAATTTTTAAGTAAGCATTTATTTCAAAAAGTAAAATTCAATTTCATTATATATAAATTCATTAATTCAGTATTAGTACGAATTTATCTAAGATCCAAGTCATTGTATTTGTAAACCTAAATCTTTAAATAGTTTATTAACCCTTAATACGATTGTTGGTTAAAAAAAAGCACTTCAGCTGAAAGTCTTATTATACTCCAGAAGAGACTATTAACCTTTAAGACATTTTCAGGGTATTATTATAATATAATGACAAAAAGTACAGTTTTATGAAACTTGATTATTATTTGTGCTATTGTAATGCCTAGCTTTATCTATATAGATACAACTTACAACTTTCGCATTTATACTATTAGTATATACTAATAGTATAAATGCGAAAGTTTTAATGTTTGGATGGATGGATATTTGTTACTCAATCAAGCCAAAACTATTGAACGAATTTTAATCAAACTTTGTTGTTGTAGCTGATGTAAGAGAGTTATTTTTGCACGCGGTTTTGTCGGTGACATAATTAATTTCTTAACATTTTGATCAGTTATTAAAATACATTTAAAATTTTCACTTCGAAAACACTTTATATAAATATTATTTTTATAGTTCACGTAAACAAAGTTGCGCTAGCACCTGTTATTTATATATTATTCGTGGTAGAGGATTAATAACAAGATAAAAGATAAATCTCTCCAACAAGATAATCATATTGATTATTGATTTTTGGTTCGTCCATATAATAATATTATACATAAAATGTTGTTTCTGCTATGAATAACGAGAAACTGGGAGTATATTTTTAAATATGTTTCTTATGTTTTGAACATCTAATATTCTTTTAACCTTTTTTAATTATAATTAATTTGACGAATGGAGGTTCCAAGTTCGATTCCAAAAGCTATAAATATTATCACTATTAATAATATTTTTTTCTAGGCTCGGATGGAGAATAATTCGAAAGAATCTAGCAAATATTAGAGAACATTGATGGATAGGAACCCGCAACTCGCAACAGAGAATGATGGTTGGTGATTGGTAAAGTAGTACTTACATAGAAAATACTTGGAATAGAAAGTAAAATACTTTAAATAATATAATCCTTAACCTTTTCATTATTAGATCAAGTTATATTTTATTCAATGTTCAATAAAGCAACCTTATTTCCTTTGTTTTATTTTATTTCAATCGTAGAATTAAATGCGAGAGTATCCTCTTCAAATTCAATAAGAAATAAAAATACGCCAATCAATTCTGGAAACTCAGAGCACGTATAAAAATCAGTGGAAATGAAAAGGTTATGTTAAAAAATATACTCAATGGATCATCTTATTTCGAAATCGAGTAATTTAAAATGTACTGTAATTTTAGATATTAATAATACAATAAGATACTCAGTACGTTAAAATATACTAATTAGACACATCAAAATATCAGTCTGCACTCACTGGACGTACCTTTAAAACTGTAAAGCTCTTTGTTGTATAAATAATAGTATAACGCGTCTTTATATTAAATTGCACGTAAGTTTATTGATGAATCCATCATATTGAAAACATTAATAGTTGTATCAAAGTTATTAAACATCATTTTGGCCTCATTACGTTTTCTAAAATCATTCAAGCAACATGAATTTGAAAGGTCTTTCAACTTTCTGATGCGATAGATGCGAAGATGAATTTATATGTATATAATATAGTTAACTTTATATATATATCACAAAATAAAGAAAACGATAATATTATGATATTCCAAGTCAAAATATGGGCTATTTCTGATATTACAGTTTTCTATCTTTTACTGTCACGAGAAAACCAAACATGGATAGTTACAGTAAAACTAGAAACTTACGTATATGTTATCATTGCGTGACCTACAGAAATTAATGAAATAAGGTCATACAATATTATTGTTTTGCCAAAACGATAGCTTATATTCATAGGATAGAAGGCGGTAAATTGAACTTAAAAAAATAAAATAAGTATTTATATTTACCATATACAACAAATTAAAAAGACTTGGATAGGATATAATTTACAGATAATAATAACTATGAAACTACAAAATATATTTTGTATCTATATTTATTAACCACTGTTTTTTTTTTTTTTTTTTTTAAACCACTGCTTGAAACGTTCCACAGTAATATACTTAAGACTTAGGGGAGGGAAATAAAAGAGAAAAGCAATAACCTTTCCAATGAGTCGGATTAATCAAAATACAGTCCTTGTGTTTGTTCTAACCATCATCGGTAAATAATATCTTTTGTTATGCTAAATCTCGTGTATCTATTTCAATAAAATGTTTATCAAATATTGCAAATTCAAGAGCTCAACTGAACTCTGTATAATTTATTGCTATATAAATAAACAAATATTGCCGAATTAATGAATGATAATCATTTTGGAATGGTTTCCCCAATTGAGCTGTTTTTCTTTGTTTATAATTGTTATGACAAGGTTTTTACAAAAAGTTTTTAGAAAATTTAGTAATAAGTCTGCAGTCTAAGTTTTTCTTAAAACTTAACTAAAAAAAAAGTTTTTCCGAAAAACTCAAAATTATTATGATATTCAGTTTGACAAACAGCAATAAACACATTTTTTTTTGCGAAATGCATTCTTGATTTTTTATTACTTAATTGCACGCAAGGTTTATTATTATTATTTATTATATTTTATGATAGTTTAACAAAATTTCTTTGCTGGTAGTGAATGACCGCATATTTAAAATACTTTTCTAAATAAAGTTACGTCATCTTATTAGACTACAGATAAGGGTGATTTTACTTCTATCTTACCATTAACAAAGTAGAACATAAGGAAAAATAGAATTAAATTGAACTTACAAATGAACTAGCCTGTCGTTATCGTCACAGTAACTCAGATGGTAAAACACGGCGACGGATTCCAAGGAGTCGACGGCCGTAAGTTCGAGTCTGGTCGAGTGCGAGTTATTATATTTTTTATCGTGTATTTATTGAAAATTGTAATCTAGTAATATTTATTAATATTCGATAATTTATGGTGAATAGAAATCACTAAGTTTAATAAATAAAAAAAAATGAGCACAAACAAGAAGTAAGGGTTTTTAATATATAAAAGATTCAACTTCAAAGTCAATCCAAGCCAACAATAAACCAGTATATAGTTGGCATATTTATATAAAAAGAAATGGTCCAATGACTTCCTTTTATAAAAAGTCAGTCATAAAAATAAATTTATTACCAGCAATAAATAGAGAGTAGGACTGTAAAGTTAGGAAATATCTTGTACTGTTAAGTTTTATAATGAATAATAAAAATGTATTTAAAGCTTTTACTTTAGCCGTTTTAAATTGTCATAAAGTTACATTTAAAATATATATTTTGAAACAAGTTCTCTGAAACACGTAAAATTTAAAGGTCATTTTGATTAATAACATATTATCAGTATTTTCAGTTGAAATAATTTTAATACCTACAAATATAATAATTTAAAATTATTAATTATTTTGAAGTAATTAACGACAAGTGCATTTTAAATTAGATGTGAAAAAATATTTAAAGGATTAAAAGAAGAGTAAAACTAGACAGAATTTAAATTTGCTAAAGAAAAGGAAAGAACAGGAACTAAATTAAAGTGAACATTTTATGAATATTTTAAACATTCTTTCCAGCACATATCCTAAAAATTGTGTTAAAGTGCTTCCGAAAACATTAAAACTTTTTTAACGTTCACATTGTACTTCAGAAATAATCTAAACGTTAAGAGTAAATATAATATTAACAATCATGGAATGTATTTGTATACTAAAGTTTAAATTTTCGGCGAATTATTATTTTGTTAAGGGGTCTTAAGGTTTTTTTTTTGTAAATTTTTGATTAACAAATACACATTTAATAATGAAATCCCACTATATTGTGGTGTGGAAAAAGCAACCAACTGAAAACTTATAGAACGAAAATTCAGAATTATTAGCTTCAATAGTGTTTTTAAGCCTGTTTAGTAACAGGCTTAAAAACACTATTAGTTCAGCTTTCATTCGAACTAGTGGTCGAATGATAGCTGAACATCTTGGAGAAACACCTTTTATATCTTATCACCACCTAGGATAATAACCCTCCAATTTAAACTAACCGCACACAAATTGGGTAATCCTTATTGGAGACATGATGGCACAAACCCACACAGAATTACATACGTTAAACCTATACCCCGATACATATACCTAACTATACCCCTCTATTCGATGAGGGTTAATTATAGTAGTTCTCAAAATACTGTGTCTCAAGTGATAGCGCTAAGGATGACCAAAATAAGTTGATCTATTCGTTTGTCGCCTTAATATAGACTTATATAAATCATCTTATCTCTTATTCATCTTCGTCTCATTAACATGGACAATTTACTTCAAGCGTGTCCTTTCTAAATGTAAATGCCACTGTGATAAGAATAAATTACTAGATTAGTAGAAGCGATTCTTGAGACGTGTGTTACTGAATGAAACCGTATTGTATATGTGTGTCTATGTTACAAAGTTTTTGATTTTATTTGTAGATTTTTGTCCGAACATACGTTTAAAAAATAATACGTGAAATATTATTTTTATATGTTCTACAAATGTATGTAATATTTAGTAAATTGCATTCGTTATATTTAAAAATATCTATAAACATGTATAGCAATATTAAGCTTATTTATATTGACATAAATATAGAATGAAAAGTAAATCGATACGGTCAGGGATTCGAACCCGCGATTTCTGGGAAGCCGTATGTTATACCGTCCAATCGGCAGAGCGACGGAACGGTTTCCCAGGGGTCGCTGGTTCGAATCCCTGCCCGTATCGGTTTATTTTTCATTCCATATTTATATAAATTCGTTATATTTGTTTTGTTTGACGCTAGTTGTTGCTCGCGACATTGTCCGGGTGAACTACAAACGGCACAACACGTTCGGAAAATTCAGAGCTTCCAATCCAACTCGGTAAAGAAGTATATAACTTATACCTGCGTTTGTAATATAGTTAAGGACATCCTATACCCTGCTTTAATAAAAGTGCTAGGTATAACTATTTTTACCAGAGTTTCAAACAAAAAAAAATAAAAGTATACATTAATAATTTACTAAGTCATATTTTATAAGCTTAAAAGTTAAATAAAATACCTAACACTTTTTACTTTGTATTTATCCTCCATTGATTTGATTCACATTAACAAAGAGTTGTATAGATATTCTATGCATACTCTAGACCCCACTGCTAGTAGTGGCATTTTACAATAACAAATTGTTACTTTACTATGTAATCCGTATTCCTGAATGAATGTTATTGTAATATATGTAATATAATATTACGTTTATAATTTATTAAGCTGAGCATAAAAATTATTGCTCGGGAGGTACAAAACTTCTGCTAAACTTGGGAACATCTTGTCAAACTTATCTAATCCCCGGTTTGGATCAGGAAAAATATTAAGAGTTACTACCCATCTTGATTGAATAAGTTTTTATAAATTCTTTTGGTTGTAGAATAATATATTTTATAGCTACTTTTTCCGGATTCTAGCCAGTACTTTTTGTTATTGAATTTTTGATATAATAAAAACTTTTTTATGGAATATATATAACCTATACGTTCATGGGACCGTTGTTAGATGATTTGGAATCGAAATTCTTCGGCAAATTGTAAAAGTATTCTTTAATATAAAGATTGTTAGACATTAAATCCCTTTTTTATTTTAATATATCATAACTGTTCTAAACTTCAATAAAGTGTATTATGTGAATCAAAGTTATAAAGCTTATTGCAGGTAACAATGTCAGTAAAATAACAGAATGTATATGGGAATCGACGGTCAGCCGCTGAATTACATTATGATAATGTCCGTGGTTTCACAATGCTTAGTGGAAATTAATTCCTACCTACTGCTTTATTATTGAACAGCCAATTAAGTTATATTACTTTTAAGAAAAGGATAATGAGATTTCCTTTAAAATAAATATAATAAAGCCATGTCTAATTATTTTACATTAGTCAAAAATATTACCAAAATCACGTAACAGTGTAATTAAGAGCAATAAATTCTATAATAGTCCAACAAATAGGTAATGTATTATGATGTTAACCAATCGCCGTTTTCATATCTTTTCGCTTTCTTTTACTCAAAACGTTATCAGTCGGTGCTGCGTCAGAGACAAGGACAACCGATCGATGACAGTTGACAAATGACTGCTTGGGTTGACACAAGCGCCTTCATATATTTAAAATGCTCAAACTATCTTCTTTATAAGATTTCTCGTCCCTTAAGTATTGAATGTCTTTTAATGTGTCGAGTCCTTATGAATCTTTTTTATGTAAATGTATGTATAACCAAATAAAACTGTAAAGTTCATTCTTATATTTATAGTATAAACTAACATTTTAAAATGTTATGTAGGTATTATATAAATATTTTCCCTGTTGTGTTAATGTAAAACGAATGTTATCAGGATATGAAATTATTAACATAACAAAACTCAAGATTAAAATAAAGCGGTCAACCTCTTTCGTGTTTTATTCAACTACGCGACATTGGCGCCAAGTGAATTATTCTGTGCTGTCATAACAAAACACCGACTAAAAAAGGATAAAAATGAAATTTTATTATCAAGAATAATTTAATCAAAATCAACACACCATCCACTGAATCGTATCTGAACTGAATATAAAACGCAATTTAATACTAACAGTGAGCAGTGTATACAAAATGGAGTATATTATGAACAGCAAGCGCTCATCCGTGACTTCCAATTTTAAACAAAAGCCAGAGCTTTAGAATGCCTCGTGGAATCTGACGGACTATCTCCATGTAAACGATTCGTGATCGAAAAACGTTTTAGGACACTTTTCAGGTTTGTGAATGAATTTAAATTTGCTTCATAAATTTTACTTCGATTCTCTAAAAGTTTTATTGTTAATGCTTTTGAATAATAAACGAACGTGCATTAAATTTATCTTTAATAAAATGTTTTATGCGCTTTGAAGTGATTTTATATAATTTGGAATATTGGTTTGTAGTTTTCAAATAAAATAGATGGTTCAGTTTATTTATATGAAGTTGTTTCGAACAATATTTTATGGGTTGGGGTTAACTTAGAATAAATATTTATCATGTCGAAACAATCTAAATAAATAAATAACTTTCCTTTTTTATATAAGATGTCAAATGGAGTTCTATAATAGATAACCATTATTATAACCATAATTAGTTAAAAATAATGTAAAAACTAAGATAAAATTAAGATTATGAACGGGCTTTAAGCCCGTTCATAATCTTAATTTTGTTTACTTTTTTCATCCTTTAATTTGAACGAGCAATAGGTAGGTATATGTCTTATGAATCTTATATTATACATTTTATACATTATTATTTATATATATTTGTATAAATTGGTTTCTCCGAATTGACCCACGTTTAATGAAACTTAATTCGAAAGGAGGTTTTGGGGGCGATACATCGATCTAGCAATTTTTAGAGAATTTAGATTTTTCCGTGTTTTACGGCAATCAATAACTGCAACCAGGATCATTAGAATACTAAGTTAAATTCCGCCACCATCTATAAAATCGGGCGATTCTGGAAAAACAAAACAAAAAATTAAGCTATGGTGCTTTTCTGGTTGATGAATCTTTTATTCTTGTCATCTTGACACCGAGTCTGAAATATTTCATCAATTAGTGGAATTACATAAATATAAAAAAAAGTTAAGCATAAAAAAATATTATCTGGATATAATCTATTATTATGGATGTGAATATCACTTAGGTACATGGATTGAAATCTATTTTAATTAGGTTAATTAGAAACAGGCCTTCAAATAACATTACAAATCTTTTTAATATTATATAATTAAATAATAAACTAAGACGGTTAGATCAAACTGAAACCAATACAAACTAGTCATGGTGAGCTCTGGAAATAGAGCAATCTGGGAGGGTGCTCACTTTTCGTTCGCAGTCCTTAAATTCCTTGTAATCAAAACACTTTTCAGTCAAAATAATATTTTTGAATTGAGAACAAAAAATAGATTTGAATGTTTTTCAGTTATATTTTTTTTATTACGTTTTATGGTTATGTCGCTCGGTATGTCACTATTTCAGTTGCGGCAAATATAGAAAACGAATCGAGAAATGCGATCTGTATATAGCCATAAACAAATTACAAAAGCTTTTTCCCTATGAAAGCAATTGCTTTCGGTCGCTTCGCTCGCTCAGTCAATCAAAAGAATAATTGAACAACATTATGGTTGAACGAGTTATTTAAAACATAGGAAAATTAAGCATCAATTTACAATGCGTGAATATGTAATTGAGTAGCTTTTATACATATTATTTTTATTTATAAAAACAAAGATATATTTTTTTATATACAATATAATTTAAAATACACGATAATATAAATGCCATGAAATTGACATTTGTGGATGGAATTTTTTAACCTCATCTTAGAGATCGTTTTTGTAAGACTAGATTAGATAAGATTTAAACTTCAGATAATGAAGAGAAATGTTTTAAGGACAAAAACAATTGACACAAAAATATCTTCAAGATCTTTCCTCGAGAACGATAGTGAGATGAATTGTTAAATTTACGAAAACAAAGCGAATGTAGCTTTAGAGAAAGTGATGGAATTTATTAAGGTTATATTTTAACTTTTGGAGCTTTTGACGTAATAAATGATAAAAAAGTTCCCTAATTGCATTAACAGAGTTTTCTTTTACATAGGTCAGATTTTAACCATTTAAAGCACGCAGTAATCTCGTACTCTGCGGCATTTAGTTATAGGAACGTACTAGCTGTGCCTGGGACTTCGAACGCGTAGATTTCGATTTCGATAAAAAATACCTTTTGTACATACCAATGTATAAACTATAAATCTTGAAATTTATATAAATTCATCAAACTCCATCAAGTAGTGTGTAGGAGTATTTCTAGTTTTTATTAATATTTTTTATTTTTAATCCCAGATATTTTGTTGTTGTAAAGGATATTATTATTCCCTGAGGTGAAAAAAATAAAATAAAATCATGATTTTTTTATATTTTCTATGTACAGACATCGATCAGTGACAGTTATATTATATGTAAAGATGAATATTTACGTCTGGCTATGCAAACAGAATTGGTATTTTAATCATATTTGGTTTTAAGTATTTGCCTAATTCACATATTATGTGTATGCTTTGTAATGTATGTTAAAAATCAAATAAAAAAAATGTTTAGCATCGTTTAATATAAAATATATCTGTGATTAGTATTGCTATCTTAGTTAGGAGTGTAACAAAGTTTGAAACAGTGTTATAAATCAATGTTTAAAATATAATTCTTCATAATTAAATGAGAAAAGAGATTTCCGTTTGTTATAATACAATTTAATTCATCTTCGTTCATTCTGACTTCTCCAAAGTTTGTTATAAATATAATTTGTGAGTTTTTACAGGAGGTAATAAACTTTTCAAAATTTATAACGTTATTTGTTTATAAATAAGTCATTTATGAGTAAATTAAAACTTTACTTTATATATGCTTCTGGTTAAGACGAAGTTTCTTAGCATTCGAAGCGGTTGCTTCCCGTATGATTTCTGATACCTTATTGTGGCGACACGAGTATTGACCCCTATCTAGAAGTAATCTACTCCCTTCTAACAAGTGTTTCGCGTTTTTTACTGCCTCCCCACAGATGTTGCAAGAATTAAGATAAAATTTTAATAATGCCGGTAACCAATAAAGCAGAATGGATCATCTCAAAGCTAGTGAAAACCAAAATGTCCTATGGTCAGCCATTCATTTTGAATTTCTAGGCTCATCGCATGCAGTCTGTATCGTTTTCGTCTTATGGAAAAAAGGATTTTGTTATGTCTATATTTTGTTCATTCCTACTTGATCCTAGCCTTACTTTATTCATTTCGACTTTAGACTTTCGACCCTAACTCTGAGGCAACTTTATCTTTTGGGAGAGAAGTTAAAGTATTATCTTTATATTTTCCGATGTTATGTCTTTGTGTAACTCTTAGATAATTATAGAGCTCCAATGGTTTCTGTAATTTTAATCCAAAGTCTAAATTAGGTTAAAGAGTCCGCTGAGCCGCTAACCCGAGCCATAGCTTCAATGTCTTTATGATGCTTGCATCTAATTTAAGCAGTTTAATTAATGTAATGAACAGGGAAAGGCCAATTTAGGCGTGATGTTCAGGCATTGTCGTATATCCAAGATTTTTTGATGTTACTGGTTGGCTATTGGTTGGTTGTCTACCTTTTAAAGATCATTTAAACAGTTGTCGACTATTGTATCCGATGTTGGATTGCGCCCTTGGTTTTTTTGACCTTCAAACTAAAACGAAGCTGCTTCCGTAGCCGTATCAACACATTGACCGCCTATTATAAGACCCAGATGGTAATTTACATGGTTTTGTCCTTAGTTCGTCCATCCACGTACAGAAATCCTCTACTTTATTTAAGAGTACCTGAAATTATTTTGCATAAGTGTGTCTATCGCGAGATCATCTGCAAAGCTGGTATGGATTCTGTAATTGGTTACATAATCAGGTAGTAAACGATTTTCATAAAAAGTTTTCGAGAATTTACATTTTGAATAGTATGGTGCAATAATGTTGCTAACCACTGTGGAAAAGTTATACCATCTTAGCACTAAATCATGTCAAATCATGTCGTAACGACTCGAAGGCGTTCTATAAGTCTTTACTTTACGATACGTATTTGGAGTTAAATATAAAGTATTAACACATTGTTAATTTTAACTTATTAAACAGCGTAAATGTATTCGAGAATAAATTAATTGCCTTAGAATAAGAACGTCGCGTCGCTCGACTTCTCTAACAGATGAAGTATTTAACTCTCATAAGTATCTGTGAAGTAATAACAAGTTTAATGTTAAAAGGAAGCTTGGGATTTGAAATAAGATTTGTTCATTTGAAAATTATCATTTTAAATGTAGCTATTTTTTTATGTTATTTCACATGACCTATATATTAGTTTTACTAATCTTGATTTGGAGTATATAAAATAACTATATAAGTGTCTTGATAAAATTAATTCAAAATATAACATATATTTTTACTAACTAAAAACTATTTAAAAGAATATAAATGCTACTATGGGACAAAAAAATATTCGTATACTTTGTTCAATATTTCTTTATAACTCTACTATAAAAAATATTTTTAGCCTTAACGAAGTTGCCATCAATTTATTTTTCAAGCGTCAATCGCTTAAATGTCAAGATCAAAAGATAAATATTTGATCGAAAAATCAATAATGAAATTTTGTTTCTATGGTTATGTGAAACTAATGCATTAACAATATAAGGATAGATAACATCATCAAGCTATATTGGTTTTTATTAATGTGATGAAAGTTTTAATATTTTATTGTTACATTAAAATAATTATCTGCTATGTTAAGATTATTTAAATTTATATAAATATAGAATGAAAAATAAACCGATACGGACAGGGATTTGAACCATAAAGAATGCTTAATTCACCGAGGCGGACAGCGATACGGTAGCTCAGTTGGTAGAGCGACGGGACGGTTTCCCAGTAGTCGCGAGATCGATTCCCTGCCCGTATCGATTTATTTTTCATTATATATATAAAAATGTATTAAATGTTGACTAATTATTTCATTTATATGATATGTATTATTTACCAATATTTTTTATAAATAACCTGATAATACAGGACTTTAATCTGAATCTTAGATATAATGATATGTATTTATCCTAAATATATGATATTCCTTCCATCTATCCAACCAGCCTTTATCACTGTTGTATTTTTCGAAATACCCTAACATCGATCAAACTGTAATCCCCTTGCCAACAATCACGAAACAAAATATCGACACCTCAGGGTCATCTATTATAACTTATTTACTACAAACGTGAATGTGAATGGTTATAAGGAAAGAGGGCGATCGAAGAAGACATGGGAGGGGGGAGTGAAAAATGATATGGCAAAGAATCAAGTCTACACTGAGATGACGTATGAAAGACGAGTGTGGAAGAATTTGACAAATTGCGCCAATCCCAAATAATTATGGACAGATAATAATATTGATAAAAAGAGTATTTTTGTTCATTTTAGTTTTTTTTTTAGTTAAATATATTTACATATGTAAAATCAATTAGAAATTATTTTAGCTTTTCCTAAGGAGTTTATTTGCTAAGCCCATCTACCCTGCCCCAAATCATAATAAGGGTATTACATTTTTAGGTTTATGGTTAATATGAACTAAAAGTGTAAATTTCAACATTACATTCCATATTACATTGTGTTTGATAATTCGTTACTCTTACTATATTGTGTTTAAATCCCAAAATACATTTTGGAGGTCCGTATCATATTTATATGTAGTAATTACCGTTTTAGACAAAAAATTTTAATGTTTTGTTTTATTGATATTTATTAAATTCATGAATAGCTGTTAAACATCTTCAAAAATTACGACAAATATTTAATTATTTATATCTTGTAATTATGAATTAAATTACTTCACAATTTAAGTAGGTATCCCAAGTCACTTATGATATTTGGCTAATTATTATTTGATTTGAATTTGTTGTTAATTTATAATATGAATATTTTAAAACTACCTCCGAAAACCCTCACGTACATTTAATAAAAGTACATATGTATTACATGACCATAGGATTTAGAGATAAAACTAGGTAGTTGCCTACTAAAGTTGGTCATTGTTTCATCACAGACAATCAAGAAGTTTCAGTTGGGTTCTGATTACTTAACGAAGTTTTAAGATGCATAGATTGAAGTTAACTATCCTTTATGTTGTACGTAGTTCATTGATAATAACAGGTTGAGCACACATGCTGACACTTTCTGTAAGGAAATGTCCTATATAATAAATAATACAATATATAGTAAAATATTTTTTATAGCACTGTCAAGACTAATCTTATACATTAGTTGGAATTGTCGAAAGAAGCCTAATAGATGAGGTCTCCGTCTCCGTAATGATAATTGTACTTTTTAAATTTTTAGTGAATGATAATTGTAATCGTAATTTTACACACATATGCAAAGCGACAGGACAGTATTCCAGATGTTGCAGGTTTGAATCCTGCCTGTGCGAGTGAACTTCCAATTATTTATTTATCTGAAGTAGAAATAATTTATTTAAAACATTTTAAAATACATTTGATTAATTTACAGATCAAAAATACATTTTTTTTAAATATATTGAACGTGTTTATAATAATGAGTTAAAGAAAAAGAGATGCATGAAAAATATTTACAATTATGTGTAGTTAACACATAATTGTAAATATTTTTCTCATGCTAAATACGAGGCAATTATCTTCAGAGTACGATTTCCCATTATCACATTACTTTTATTATAGAATTTGAAAAATTGAAATATAATATTAAGTTTCTAGTGTTTGAGTTATAATTTTTACAACCACACGTTTTAAAGAATCCAACTCTTGATGATGATTTTATTCGATATATAAAAGGAAAATAAAATAGTTATCATTATGTCCATTAATACAATCAATGTTAGCTATTAATTACGAATTACTAATATTCATTACTAGTATTGAATAAACATAAACAATAGCTTGCCTCTGTTAATGTTATTATACCAAACAATTCACCATAATCATTGTAAAGACCGTTATTTGATAGAGCCGTCAGGCCTAACAAGGAAAATCCATAAATCAGTCTCTACCGAAACTGACAGATTTGTGACCGTCGACAATAAGTGGTCGGACATGATAAGGCGGTGAGAAAGGAATGGCTTAATATTGCTCATCTCATCTAAATTTGAGGAAATGAGCCACGTTTATTAAGAATAGTTGCTTCCTTTGCCCTATGAAAGAGAAGGTTATTTAGGATAAATAAAAATAATATTGTGCGTCTTATATTGATAGACACAAAACTCGATGTTTTCATGTGTGTGTTTTTCTTGTTGTAATAGTTTTGTGAGTGATTTTAAAGAATTTAATTATGTCTAAAGCAATTAACTTAATAAACTTTATTTGTATAAAAGAGTATAACGAGGAAAATAAAATATAATTGGTAACGATAATAATATAAAGAAGTTGTCTAAGAGTTTTTTTATCAAAAGTAATAACGTAATCCTAATATATATATAAAACACGTAATTCCTCGTATCTTCGGCATTCATTAATTAAATACGTTCAAGTCAAAGTAACAAAGGACGAAGCTATCAGAGCCGCGACATACACGAATCCAAACCATTAATCACTGAGACCTTCATACTGATTGATAGTGAGTCCCCGTCTCTCAAAATTGAGGCAATTTCGAATAAAATATTTCACTTTTAACTTTAAAACTACAATGTATCTAAAATGTGTTTTTTTTAAGAGGTTAGATAAAATTTAAATTAGAAATAAATTGCCTGTCTTAATATCGTATTTATACCATAAAATTCAAAAATTTTTGGTAGAAAAGAAAATAATAACGTTGGATTATCATATATTTTATGTTACAGTTGTTCATTATTCATTCGAAAATATATTATGTAATCGATTTCAATAAATTGTTTTTATAATTTGGACTTCTCAATTTATGTTTTTATTAGTTATTCGAAAAATTATCAGTTTTTGTTCGTTGTTGATCTATTGCTTAAAGTTTGATTAATTATTGTTAGATGGCTTTCTTCCCAATCCAAAACTTTACATTTTATTTTTTGATTTTTATAAACGTTTTCCTCAAACTTTAACATAAAGAAAAGTTTTTTAGAACATCAATAAAACCTTTTGTCTTTGTAAAAAATCTTTGGATTTAATCTCAGACATTATAATGATCTCGCTACTTGAAAAGATAACCATCTTTTCAATTTAAAATATAAACGAAGAGATGCTTAATAATGATGATTTCGAGATATTTAGGTATATAGGGCTGGCAGCAAATCTCTTTAATAAGTTTATAGAAGTTAATTTTATATATTAATTTTTAGAACTTCGAAAAGTTAATATATAAATTAGTTATTAAATTAATTGAATAGAATACTTAATTACAATATTTTAAGGGTTGATGTTTCTTGTAAAATTATCTGTATTTACCATATGATAGTAAAATGCAATCAAAATAATTTAAAATTTACTTTTTAATTATACTGGTTAAGGGAATTTTCGTGTGATGTTAAAAATGTTTTAAGGTTAAGTGACTTAAAATATTTGATTGGATATTCAGAGATTCAAACGTTCACAAAAAAACAAACGTTTCGACTTTTCGATAATAGTATAATAATATTTATAGAGCAAAAAATAAAATCAATGCGATATATGTAGTTGCCAAGCTTATTCCTAAGACCAACCCAATTGTATTAAAATCCTTTATATGGTTATTTATTTATCGTGAATGTCTTGAAACCTGCCAGTCAACGTAAATTTTGATCGTGCTATGGTGAATGTAAAGGGGACCGGGAGGGAACGATTGAAGTGCCCTCATGTGAACGGGTTGATCACGGCCCATAGAGCACAATTCGTTTGATCTCGCCGCCTACCCGCAAAGCACTATTTATGTCCCGGCGAACCAAGGACAATCGTTGATCACGATATAAGTGACATGAAACAGGTGTTACCATGTGTAACTAAATAATATAGAAAAGCGTATACTACATTTGCCTTATAAAATTCAATTCATTTATTTTAAATTATTTGTTTCAGGCAGTACATATCAGTGAGAAGAAAAAGTATGTCAACGCAAAATGTGCCCGATATTGGAAATCAAGAATACAATGCACGCCAAAAACGTAATCTCCAAATGGCTTCGGGTTATACAAGGCAAACATAAAGACTCACCATGGCGCTAGCGAGCAAATAGTTACTGGGAAAATATGAATACGAATAGATCAGAAATATTTGTGGCAAGAAGCCAATCGAATATATTACAAAGAGGGCCCGAATATATCTTAGATAGTCCAGGGCTGCCTTATAATATTGTTTTAGAATTCAATTCTACCTTAAATAATAACACATTTAATTTTACCGATGAGTTTATTGAACCCTGGGATGAATATATAAATCTTCTCAAAGATCGTGCTATTTTAGTAATTTTTCTGCTCTTATTTTCACTAACTACGGTATTTGGAAATATGTTAGTAATATTGGCAGTCGTAAGAGAAAGATATTTGCACACGTCAACAAATTACTTTGTGACATCATTGGCAGTAGCTGATTGCCTGGTTGGGCTCGTGGTGATGCCATTCTCAGCACTTTACGAAGTTTTGGAACATACATGGTTTTTTGGAGTCGATTGGTGTGATGTCTGGAGATCTTTAGACGTGCTGTTCAGTACGGCTTCGATTTTAAATTTATGCGTTATATCTCTAGACAGGTATTGGGCTATTACTGACCCAATCACATATCCGATGAGAATGAGCGGACGCAAAGCTGCCTTCTTGATAGCAGCTGTATGGGTGTGTTCCGGTGCTATATCGTTTCCGGCTATTGCGTGGTGGCGTGCAGTGCGCATAGAAGAAGTGCCAGATTATAAGTGTCCGTTTACGGAAAATTTGGAATACATTATATTCTCATCGACAATTTCATTTTATTTACCATTATTTGTTATGGTGTTCACATATTATCGTATATATCGAGCAGCTACTATACAAACCAGGTCTTTGAAAATAGGAACTAAACAGGTAATGAGGCCTAGTGGTGAGTTAGAATTAACTTTACGTATTCATAGAGGTGGGACAATGCGACAGAGAGCTGATGTGTGTCATGGAATGTGCACCCCTGAAGATGCTGATCAAGAACCTTTGACCGCGTTACAAAATAATGGACTTTCGCGTTCATCAACTCGTCTAACAAATGTAACGCATAACAAAAACTTGCCAAAAAACTTTTCGCTTTCGCGTAAACTGGCTAAATTCGCTAAAGAAAAGAAAGCAGCAAAAACTTTAGGTATTGTGATGGGTGTATTTATAGTGTGTTGGTTGCCCTTTTTCGTAGTTAATCTCTTGTCCGGTATATGTTCATCTTGCATCACACACGAAGAGATAGTCAACGTGGTGGTCACATGGCTCGGATGGGTAAACTCTTCCATGAATCCAGTGATCTACGCCTGTTGGAGCAGAGACTTTAGAAGGTACGTCTTTTAAACTAATAAAGTAAACAAACGTGTAATTTTTTGTTTAAATATATCTATCGACATGTTTAGACTTCTGAAACTATGATTTTTTAAATAAATATAGAATTAAACATAAACCACTACGGAGGAGAATTGGAATTGGTTAGGTCAAAGACAACCATATATAGAATGCTAAATTCATCAAAAAGGGTAGCGATACCATAGCTCTATTGGTAAAGCGATGGGACAATTTAACAGAAGTTGCGGTGCGGTTGCGTTGAATCCTTGACCGGATTGGATTTTTTTTTTATTTATTTAATAAAAGTGTAAAGTTGGTAGGAATTCACTTCACTTAAGTTGTATAAATCTGACATAATTCACGTGTGAAGAATTCAATATTGAACTATGAGTATAATGGCTTTGTGTTACAAAAAGTTATAACGGACGAATAAAATGTATGAGAAATACTCGTATATAAAACACTCTTGTATAAAGTTCGGTGTAACTTTTTATAAATATTCATACAGCTTTATTATACTAAGGAATATAAAATGTTATGCATAGAATATTGTGAATGCAGAGATAATTTCATATGTCTATATAGAAGGAATACATTCGAGAGCATTACACAATATGATTACGGACTGAAGGTATGTAAAAAGTCAGAATAGAAGTTTTATAATAATTTTCAAAATAAAGTCTCTATTTTATATATAAAAATATTGTTGATAAAGACTAAAACTATTAGTAAAGTGAGAAAGTAAGTAAAAAAATATAAAAAAGCGGTAAACAGAAGAAAATATTTCTTGTTTGAAAAAATAAATATAGGAAATCCCATACAATTTTGGTGACAATGTTAAGTATCGCAAGATAATGCTTCCTAAAAGCCCCACTAAATCATTTAAGGACAATCCACTTTTTGGATCTTAACTAATAAAATTTTATGGCAGTACAGGTATACTCGCAAAAAGACCTTACTATTTAAAATAAACGTTATTAGTTATATTATAATACCCTTCATTGTAGATAAAAAAATACATCAAACATATTAAAAATAAAATAAGAGCAGCGATCTCTGCTACATAACCTTGGGGTAAATATAAAAGTGCTCAACCAGATTAAATACTTTTAATATAATATTTATTACATGTAACTTATAATACTATTTATTATTTTATAATAACAGTACACAAAACAAAACTATATGTGGCAATATGGCAAGGGGACTGACTGAAAAAAAATAAAATTAGTGAAGTTGATTTATAAGTGATTACACAAATATAATACGTTTCTAATTACTACTCATACTAATTAAAACTCTACTTTATGAGTTACCATCAGACAAACAAACAGACTTATAAAAAATAATGTTATTGAAATAACTTTAATAATATCAATATTATTATATTTATCGGCGCAAGAGCTCTAGAAAAACACACAATGATCATCGAGATAGGAATATTAGATTATAATTGATTATATTAACTAGTTATTGCATGTAACATAATTAATTTATCGTAAGATGTGATTTAAAAATATTGTTAAAACAAGAATCAAAATGTTACTAGATTTGTTTATGTCAGTTGTCATTTTTGGTATAAATACGGGTGATCGACAACCCGAGCATCATTCTACGTCGAGCCGTCGGACAGTACGGAGCTCCGAACGAACTGTATCACAGCTCAATAAATAGTTGTTAACCATCCAGTTTGTTTTCTTTGTGAGATGAGTAACCCTCGCATTAACAACACTAGTGACGTCAGTATGACTGACGCCACTGTTTTTAAAAACAACACTGGTGGCAATTCTACGTTATCAGAAGTGGGATCGGAACTGGATTCGATCCCGGCTACCTCCTCATCAGCTCGAATACATCCTCATCAAGGTCAAGCTGAAGCTGTACCTCTTCAGCAGACAATGCCTATACCAGCGTCCAACCCTTCACTGGGCACTACATCAGGATTGATCGACATATCACAACAAGATATGCTATCAAACATTTCTAACCCTTCTTTGGTTGGGGTGCCGCCACAATTGTTCATGCAAATGATGACGACCATGCAGAAAATGTCGGAACGCCTGTGCGCTCCACCTGCTGAGCCCCGAGTAAAGATTTCAGACATATATCTACCAGCATTTGATCCGGATACTAACGTCGGTGTCCGTGAATGGTGCCAACATATAGACAAAGCAATTACAGCATACGCTTTAACTGATTTCGACATACGCATGAAGGCTTGCAGCCTAATGAAGGGACGTGCCAAAATGTGGGTAGATGATTGGATGATAACCACCTCCTCATGGGAAGAACTGCGTGATAAACTTATCACCACATTTGAACCAGAGAACCGATACTCACGTGATATTCTTCGCTTCAGGGAACACATTTACGATCCTTCAAAGGATATTGCTGAATTTCTATCGCGTGCCTGGGTTCTCTGGAAACGTGTTACCAAGGACAGCCTAGATAATGAACATGCAGTGGAGGCTGTAATTGGATGTATCAACGAAGAGCGTTTAAGGATTGAGTTGCTTAATACGAAAGCAACAACAGTTCCAGAATTAATTTCAGTTGCATCCTCCATACGAAGGAAACGTTCGCACCACAATGCAACACCTACATTAGTAAATAAACGCCAGCGCTTTTCAGACAATACGCAGTCAACTTCAAAATCCTATATCTGCAAGAAAACAGACCATAAAGCGGATGCCTGCAGGTTTAGACGTCAGGAGAATAAACCAGAAGCTCATCCCACAGCTTCCAGGCCTCCAGTACCCATCTGTACATTTTGCAAAAAACCGGGTCACAGCTATGATGTGTGCTTTAAACGAAACCGATCACTGACGTCCAGCGTGAATCATGTGGCTGGAAATAATCTAGCTCCGATAACTGTACAAATCGGAACAAAAGAAATACAAGCTGTTTTCGATAGCGGAGCAGAATGTTCAGTTATGCGAGAATCGGTAGCTGCAGCATTGCCTGGGCAAAGAACCTCAGTAGTCAATTGTCTAAGAGGTATAGGGCAATTTCCTGTACTATCATTGACCAAACTGGTAACAGTATGTGTCATAGACACGGTCAGTGTTGAGTTACAATTTTTCATACTGCCAGACTGTGAGATGGCAACGGACATTTTAGTGGGTATGAACTTGATTAATAATACGAATTTGAGTATGATCATCACCTCATCGGGAACACGGCTGATACATCAACAAACTATCAACCACATTAGTACAAGCAACCCGATTTTCGATAAACTAGATTGCGACCTGACTGATAAAGCTCAAATTGAACAGCTACGTCTACTCCTAAACAAATATGAACATTTGTTTATTCGTGGCTACCCGAAGACTCGGGTCAACACTGGTGAACTAGAGATCAGGCTTAAGGATCCACACAAATACGTAGAACGTAGACCTTATCGCCTTAGTCCAGTCGAACGGGAGAAGGTGCGTGTTATTGTCAAGGAGCTCCTGAAACACAAAATCATCCGCGAGAGTAAGTCGCCTTATTCAAGCCCTATTATCCTGGTCAAAAAGAAAAATGGAGACGATCGCCTCTGTGTGGATTTCCGAGAACTGAATATGAATACACTGCGTGATCATTACCCGCTTCCCCTGATATCCGATCAAATAGATCAGCTCGCTAATGGTCAATTCTTCACCAGTCTGGACATGGCAGCAGGTTTTCACCAAATACCTATCTCTGAAACCTCCATTGAGAAGACTGCCTTCGTTACACCGGATGGTTTATATGAATACTTGACCATGCCATTTGGTTTAAGCAACGCCTGCTCTGTTTACCAGCGCTGTATTAACAGAGCCTTACTTCCACTATTGGGAACAGCGGCACAGGTTTATGTCGATGACATTTAAAGTAAATGTGTTGATTTTTCTCAAGGATTGGTACATATTGAACGCATTCTTATGGCTCTACAAGATGCTGGCTTTTCCGTAAATGCCGACAAATGCAGTTTCTTCAAACAATCTATCGAGTACTTAGGCCATGTGGTATCTAATGGACAAGTTCGACCAAGTCCTAGAAAAGTCGATGCTCTCGTCAAAGCACCGGTGCCAAAAACTGCCAAACAAGTCAGACAATTTAATGGCTTGGCAAGCTATTTTAGAAAATACATTCCCAATTTCTCTCGTATAATGGTGCCATTATATGAGTTGACTAAACAAGGTGCGAAATGGGAATGGGATGACAGACATGAAAAAGCACGCGATACGGTAATACAATACCTCACGTCTGCCCCAGCATTAACACTGTTTCAAGAAGAAGCACCCATACAACTCTACACCGACGCAAGTAGCCTAGGGCTGGGTGCAGTACTAGTTCAAGTAATTGATGGAAGACAGCATGCAGTTGCGTTCATGAGTATGAGAACCACCGACGCCGAGAGCCGTTACCACTCTTACGAGCTTGAAACGTTGGCAGTGGTACGAGCCATTAAACACTTTCGTCAATATCTCTACGGGCGCAAGTTTATTGTGATCACAGACTGCAATTCACTTAAAGCATCCAAACACAAAAAGGATTTATTGCCAAGAATTCATCGATGGTGGGCATTCCTGCAAAACTACGACTTTGAGGTGGAATACCGCAAAGGTGAACGACTTCAACATGCGGATTTCTTCAGCCGGAATCCTAATGATCTGGCGGTCCACATCTTGTCAAAAGACTTAGAGTGGCTAAAAATAGAACAACGACGAGATGAAATAATACGTCCGCTAATGGACACTCTAAGAGAAAACAACCCGGTAGAAGGATATATTTTGGAAGATGACATCCTCAAGAAGAAGGTTGAAGATCCTACCTTCGGACAACAAGTTTGCACCATGGTACCCAAATCCTTTCAGTGGAGTATCATAAACTCTTTTCATACTGCGCTTAAACATCCCGGATGGGAAAAGACATTGCAAAAGATTAGAGAAACGTATTGGTTTGACAAAATGAGCTCTTCTGTTCGAAGATTCGTGGAAAACTGCGTGATTTGTAGGACATCCAAAGGAACTTCAGGAGCTATTCAAGCGCAGCTTCATCCGATACAAAAACCAATGGCCGCCTTTCAAGTCATACACATGGACATCACAGGCAAAATGGGAACCCATAATAACCACCAGTACGTTATTGTTACAATCGATGCATTTACGAAATACGTACTGTTCTATCATGCCACAAACAAAAATCCGCACAGTACTTTGGCTGCCTTGAAGCGTACCGTACACTTATTTAGTACACCAATTCAAATCGTTGTGGACGGAGGACGAGAGTTCCTAGGAGAATTTAAACTTTACTGCGACCAACTTGGAATACACCTTCATGCGATATCCCCAGGAGTCAGCCGAGCAAATGGACAGGTCGAAAGAGTAGTTGCCACACTCAAAACTGCCTTGATAATGATCAACAATTACGAAACTGAACAATGGCATTCTACACTCGATGAACTGCAACTGGCAATAAACTGCACACCACACCGTGTCACTGGGGTCGCTCCACTGACACTTATCACTGGTCGGAAACATTGTGTTCCACCTGAACTACTGAACCTAGTGGACATAGACAACCAAACCATTAATATGGATATACTTAACCAACACGTGCAGAAGAGAATGTTGCAAAATGCCGAAAAGGACAGACAGCGTTTTAACCTACATAAAGCCAAGATTCGTCCATTCCAAAAAGGAGATTACGTACTCATCAAAAACAATCCACGTAATCAAACTTCGCTAGATTTAAAGTTTAGCGAACCATACGAGATCTTCAAAGTGCTGGACAACGATCGCTATTTAGTGAAAAAAGTCGTTGGCAGAGGTCGACCACGAAAAGTTTCCCATGACCAGCTCCGCTGCGCTCCAAGACCAGGTGAACAAGAGACCGTATCGGCGGAAAATGACACACCAACACTAACTCGTGAAGAAACTGCTGCTACAGCAACTCAGGTCGAGGCATCTACTTCACAAGCAAATCAACAGATGCAACAAAATCAACCTGAAGGCAATTGCAACCCATCAGCCGAATAAACCGGTGAGCTCTATTTTTAATTACTTTTTGTAACTAACAAACCTACGAGAACCTCCGAGACCCTACGATAATCTTCGAGAACCTCCGAGACCCTGCGATAATATTCGAGAACCTCCGAGACCCTACGATAATCTTCGAGACACTCCGAGAACCTCCGAGACCCTACGATAACCTCCGAGACCCTACGAGAACCTACGATAACCTCCGAGACCCTACGAGATCCTCCGAGACCCTACGAGATTCTCCGAGACCCTACGTTTATTTACTAACACATTTTCTACTATTATTTTAAATGCAACAAAAGGCAATTATTTGACTATAAGCAACACTAGTTGCTTACAGATGCCAAACTCAAAGAAAAATATTTTCATGATTACAGAAAGTATCAGGCTGGTGCAGAGCGCGCGCCGCCTGTCAGAATGGCCGTATCGGCGCAAGAGCTCTAGAAAAACACACAATGATCATCGAGATAGGAATATTAGATTATAATTGATTATATTAACTAGTTATTGCATGTAACATAATTAATTTATCGTAAGATGTGATTTAAAAATATTGTTAAAACAAGAATCAAAATGTTACTAGATTTGTTTATGTCAGTTGTCATTTTTGGTATAAATACGGGTGATCGACAACCCGAGCATCATTCTACGTCGAGCCGTCGGACAGTACGGAGCTCCGAACGAACTGTATCACAGCTCAATAAATAGTTGTTAACCATCCAGTTTGTTTTCTTTGTGAGATGAGTAACCCTCGCATTAACAACACTAGTGACGTCAGTATGACTGACGCCACTGTTTTTAAAAACAACACTGGTGGCAATTCTACGTTATATTTATATTGATTCATATTATTAAACTTGTTAATTTTTTTATGCTTTTCTTCCTTATTTATTTAAATAACATTATTAAGGTTTTATTTAATTATATTTATTTATTTAAAGAATATCTTTGATGTTCTATAAACAAGGCTGGATCCTTTTGTATTTGTATATATTATATCAATAATATGCAACCAAAGATACCAACTATAAAACTTGCCTGTGCAGTGGTTGCAGTGGTTAATGACCCTAACTGCTGATCCAAAAATTGTGAGTTCGATTCTCAAACAAGACAATTCTTTGTTAGATCCGCAGTTTATTATACCGAATTAGGTAGTAGTTTTGAGAAGGCAGAATTTGGATCCACCATTTGTGTTTGTAAAACTTCCACAGCTTACCCAAAGATAATTCTGAAATAAATATTTTTCTGATGTGATGGTTATAAAATATATATTTTTTACTGCGCATTTATATAAAAGTTGAATAAAAATAAAATATCACATTATTTAAAAAAGAAAATGCAAATTATAATAATATTTAGCATTTACGTGGAAGTAATTACAATCCTGTAATTAGAAATACCACGTAGGACTTAGCCTCTACATCACGGCTACAATCTACGGCACTACGTAGAGGCTTTAATAGCCTCATGCTTGGACTAACTCATGAGTTATGAGTTTTTAGATCATTATATTCCTAGAGTACTTAAATTTATAAAAAAAAAATGTTTATGTATTGTTATTTTTATAAAAAAAAACGATTAAATATTATTACTTATAGTTAGTAAATACATGAGTAATAATAACCAGTCACAAGAAAAAAAATATATATTATAAAAATAAATATATAAAATCTTATTATTTTTTTTATTCTGAGTCGATGAAACGCATCTTGTTTTCTTTAATTTTATTTCATCATCCTTAGAGAAGATTAGTATTACAAATATTTTTTTATTTTTGCCATTTGCGTCTGTTTAAGGTAAATAAGAAAATTATAATCTAGATCTAACAAACTGCGGAGTTGTCAAGTTAATAATTGTTTGGCTGGACTCTACTCTACTCTAGACTCTAGAAAGAGCTAACAGAAGTTTATAGTAAATCCACGGAATAACTCTTTCGTTTACATTCTAACCAATTAACGACTTTGAATTTTTGCATTGTAAGCACTTACTGGCTATAATTTGGGTCACAGTTATTGCTAATGGTATTTTCGTTATATTTTCAATTAAGAAACACATTCATAAGAAATAAGGTTGGGCTTGTTTGATAATGTTTAGGGACAAAACTCGCAAGTCATTTTTCTTTCTTATTTTTTATTGTGAATGACGTAGTCAAATCTTTTATATATTTTCCACAAGTTTGGATAAAATATTTTAACATGATAATATTTCAAACAGTGAATTTAATATTATGAATAAAAATTGACCTGAATTACATGATGTGTCTTTTTGTTAAATTAAAATCTTTTTTATGAAATAACAACATCTACGTGAAAACAAAAGTGGAAGTTTTATGATAGTCAAATGATATTAATATTAAATATAAGTCTTAAAATTAATGAATTAGAAATCGACAATAGCTTGTGAAAATATATTAAACAAAAAGTTATTTATTTCAGAATGTCGGACGTCATAACACTATTTTTTACACAAATCATATAGACACATATTATACCCATGATATTTATTTATATAAGTATATAATAAGAATAAATATACAACCAGTAAAGTATATAATACATCTGTGGTATTGCAATTGTTTGTGTTGGGTCTTACGTGTTCGGAATTATGTTCAGAAGATTTATGTGTCTATGAAGCTTTTAATATACAAAAGGAATGTCACAACTATATGAAATAAACTAGCACCAGGAAGTATTTGGCAAATATAAAGCTAAACAATAGTATATTATTTTATATGTATCTATTTTTGTAAGGTATTATATTAAGTCCATAATTCTCCGGAATAGAGAAATGGTAGAGAATTTAATAATTATAACTTCACATCAAAATAACATACGTACTGCATAAAACTTCTTTACATTTACTTAAACATATTATATTATTTCAAATCATTCGTAACAAACCAATTTAAGATGTCTTTTTTCATTATCAGCAAACATAGTAACAGTGATATATTCCTACGATTGAAAAAATGAGCAAACGAACTCCACCAAGTACTCGATATCCTATTGCATACAATTCGTAATTATCTTTTGATCCTCATTCCAATTATTCGGGAAGAAGCAATTATCATATATCAACATTGCTTTAAAAAATCCTCTTAATTCCTTTGAAACGTTTATTATTTTTTATTTTATCTTGTACTAGATTAAGAACTTATAATATAATATAAATAAATGTTTAAAGAAAATATAATCAACTCACTAGAGTAGGATAAGTACCAAATACTTACAGAAAATGTTAAAAATGTATTTTTATTTTGGGTCTATCTAAGTATGTTTTCACCTCTTAAGTATCTGGTTAGTTGGAAAATTAATAAAATAATTAAAATATTAATAAAATAATTTAAGTAAATGTAGCAACGTGGCAATTGTTGTTGTGATAATTGTATCAAATACAAGCTTTTAGCTTTAATTTATTAAAACAGAAATATGATCAAAATCATTATTAAATTTAAATTCATTCATGTTTATTCAATGCAGGTTAATCAATTAAAAGCCTAAACACAACTATGCTTGGTATCTTTTTAATCTATAGCTATAAAAGAGAAAGTATGTATGTATGTTCCGGATAAACTCCAAAACGGTTTGACCGATTTTAACCAAATTCAGAGGATCTTCAGATTGAGCCAGCGGGTAATCCTGTAAAGTTTGGTGACGATGGAAGCATTTTTTATTAAACTGTCAGTGACAGTTTTTTTACTTCTGATATTGTTTTTTATATCAAACTATTTAAGGTCAGTTATAACGTCATGACACTATCCAGGTACAAGCTAGAGAAACTAGTAGAAGATAATGAAATTCAGGTTGAATCATAGTTATTATTGCGGTGGCTAATTCTAAATAGGATAAGTCTTATATATTTATATATTTTTTATTCTGTAATTTGAGGAAATACATCTTTTAATTAAGCCCGGCGAATCGGGTTGGATATGCTAGTATAGAATAAAAAATTGGCAAAAGTGGCATTATTGTAATAGTTTTTTAAATATCCATGTATGGGGAGCTAAGTAATCATATAATTTTTTGTATACTAATTTCTACAAATAAGATAATATGATTGTTTTGTTTTCATCATAGAAGGCTTTCCTGTCGCTTCTTCAAAGTTTATTTCGTTACCAGGCGTAAACACAATTACCAACAGGCGCTTTCATTCGGTTCACAAATTGTATTTCGTAGTCTTAAATTAATATTGTATCGAATGTGGTAAGCATTAACAAAATATATGGCCTCCATATTATATTATGCTTTTAAATAATTTAGATAGTAAAGTCTCTTAATATTTAAGGTTTGTTCGTAAAATTCGTAAAAAGTCCATACTGTCTGTCTATCTGAAGATGAGATTCTTTTTCCCCGAAGATATTATATTCATATTTGAAATTTTATTGTAAGCATGGTAGTCATTTTAAGCTTTTCTATATATTGGAATTTAAATAACATTTACATGAATTGCAACTCAAACCTGTTACCCAAGGATTATAGTTTTGTTGCTGTGCCAAATGATGTTTTTTTCATAGTATATTATTTAAAAAAGTCATTATATTTTGTATTGTAAAGAATTTTAATAAAAATCATTTTAATAAAAACGTAATCTGTGATTCATGTTATTCAATATCCAGATAAAAGAAATAAAACATTTTTAATAAAGTTGCATTATACCCTATAATAGTACCTAAACAGTTTTAGTTTTCATAAATTCGCGTTATCTGATACCAAACTCAAACAGTGATAAAGTTCTTTATGGAACTATGTGTTTAAACAAGCACCTAGAAAGTATTAAAATAAAAATAATAATCAAGGAAAATTTGTGAGGTACCGAATATACTATATTTCCAAATATTAGAGGCATTATATAACGTGGATTGCTTCGAGTGATTGGTACCAACTGCCAAGCTACTTGAAATTTAATGTAAAACACTTAAACGCATTAAGTATGGGTTAGAAATAATTAAAGACTGGCACGCTAACTTTCTCGGCTAGTTTGGGTTCGTGGCAAATAACTTTCTGGTGATAGATCTGATAATTACAATAATGTTTGATAAAAAAATTACTGCAATAAATAATGCTTACTTTTCAAATCGATGCAACTGAAAACAATGCCAATGTTTCGTAAATTAAATTAACAAGGAAATTCTATTAATCTTAATCTCGTCGAAGCAAGGCCGCCAGCAATTTTCAACGCCTTCGATAATCCATTTAAAGTTGGTCGGACGAAGCTCATCATAACGATTGGGGCCAACGACGCAAACTTATTGGATTTGCGTAAAGAACGTTTTAGGCAAATATTTAATCCAACGTTTAAGGGAAAGGCGTGTTAAATGTTTTAACTCCGGGACTTTGACTTTTAATTTGAATTACGTGAGGTACAAACAAGTGGTAGCAACTAATTAATGTATACTTAAATGAATGGATAAACTTTATTAACGAAATTAAAATATGGAGATGAAATCATTAGAAGGCTGTTTATGCATGCTATTTAGCCTAGAGTGCCAAAGTTGCATTGGATGCATTTATCATCAATGTTTACATTATGCTGTATTAAGTTAGCCCTTAGCGATGCTCTTACAAATCTAGTTCCGAGCTAGAAGTCAATTATTTACTATCTGTATCTTTATTTTTATGGAAATAAAATTTATAGTAACGATATATAAAAAACTTTTAGTAATAGATCGTTGTTCATTTTACCAATGAAATACACAACAAAAAAGCTAATACTATGGTATTATAATCGGCATATATGGCCTATTATTTTAAATATAAAATAATAAAATCAAAGAATCCGAAGTAATTTATATTAAACACAGCATACGGCGTAAGAAAAATACTTACAAACATCATTTACAGTACCCGAACGTAGCATGCAATTACCAGAGTAAGTGGTACGGAAAATTATATGTATCCCCAGACGGTTGCGGACATTTAAAAAGTAAATACACTAGTAAACTGCAAATGGAACCAACCAAATACATTTATGTTAATCTATACTTATAAATAATCTATTGTATTATAGTTTACTAGATGCAAAGTCCATGACGGAGTCAAATACCTAGGAGGTGACTATTTTTATTCTACCCAAATATAGCTAACCATTTTATCGAAAGACAAGGCTTTTGATAAATAAAAATCACCTTCAAATCGGATCATCCGTTCGGGAGATATGATGTGACTGACAGACATACTCATATGAATGTATACAAACATACGTATGTACACCAACATACTTATAACACATCTCGTTTTTGGGTTAAAAGTTAGAGTTATAGATCTTGCTAATTTCTTAAGTACTCGAGATAGTTTTACCTAATTTAGTAAGTTCTGAGATGCTTCTAAAATCTCCAAGCGTTAAATTCTGTGAATTTATTATTGTTGTTGTTGTATTGTTGTTATTTTAATTGTAAAGTTAAATAGGTTATGACAAGAATTAGGAAAGTTCCCCTCCCTCCAAAATCTGTTTAGCACGAGTTTAAATATATTTACTAATTAATTCAAAGGTCTTCTTCCAACTAAACAACCATTTATCGTCTTTTTGTAAACATATATTATAGAATGCATTGATTGTTCTCAACTTCCTTTGAATGTTTTTTTTCTTTTTATATTAACGGCTCCTTGTTTTTCTTCACTTGTTCCATTCGACAAAGCCACAGGTGAAGCCACGAGCAAGAGTAGCTGCCGTGCCATCATAGACGAGTGAAAAAATATAAATTAAATACTTAACCTGAGATAGTAATTAGATAGTATACAAATTTGGCAACACTCACTACGTTCCAGAGCATATTCCTAATATTGTAGCGGGGGAATATATTAATTATTATTAGTAAAACAATTATAAATAATAAAAATAGAATTTACATGGCATATTATAAGGTACATTTTGTTTCATATGTGGCAAGCATTATATGACTTAATTTAGTGTTAGATGAAATCGCTACTCTCATAATTTATTCCACGATTATGCCACAATTCATTCAGTGTGTGAATGAAAGCACAATGTGTTTTATATAAAAATAATACCAGAGAGTTTTCAAAACTTTCACAGCTGCAGTCCATCTGCACCTACTCGTAAACTTTAAAACTAATACAGTATATACTTAAACTAGTAAAGATGTACGAATACACGAACTGGAACGAAGTTTAAGAACTTTGTTCAGAGATATTCAAACGTTTTAAATCACATTATGGAAAAGATTTATATACTTGCTGAAGAATTGAAATGTGTAAGCGATATTATCTTGTAATGTAACCTTAATTCGAGCATGATACTGTTACCATTTGTATGTGAACAAGCGTGACGCCAGTAAATTGGAATTTCGTGTCACATACATCAAATGCTATATAAATTTCTCACTCTATCGTGACTTCACATTAATTACATGTTAAAACCACTCTCATAAACAACGCTTGACCCAGCTTGTACTTCTCGTAGTATGCTTTTTATTCAGTATAAAGTTTGTTTATATATATGTTTTTGTTTTATATCGATTTCTCCTACAAAAGTTTTATTCAATATTACACAGAATCATACATATGTAATGAATTTATTCATGTCATAAAACTTTTGTGAAGTTCTACACAACTCGACTCGGTTGAAGATAAACTCCAAAGTTTTATGAGAAAAAGCAATTTGTCGCAGACAGATGTCAAGGTTATTGAGAAATTTAACTTTTGAATCGAATCCTATATTTTTAATGTCGACATCAATACGTAGGAATGGAATAAAACTTGTGAAACACAATTTAATGTTATTACTTTTGAATCGAAATATATTATTAGATATATTTTTTAAAAGAGTTTGTTACTATTATAAAATATATATACAAACAAACCTATGAAAAAAAATCAATATTAAGGAAAACATTAATATCTATAAATTTTAAGCCACATTCATTACATGTAAACATTTTTGTAATTTTCAGGTCATTTATGAAATTAACCTAATCTACTGATTATTTATTACTATAAATTCTTATAACAATAAATTTGTTCTTTTAATCAGTATTGTCACAAAATATACAACATATGTCTATAAGATTTACATTAATCTAAGTATTAACAAAGGCATTTAAAATAAATTCATATAGAAACGGTAAGCTTATAATAAAATATCATATAATAATTTCCGTGTTGCATGTCACGAATTTCGTGCACTAAGGAGGGTTTTGCGTTTTACGTAACGGACGTAATCCGAAAATAACACGTCTTTTCCCAGGCTAATGGAGCAGACCCTCGGTATAAGACGGCATTTTGTCAACCTACAATGCGACAAATTGTGGGGCGACGCACGGCAAGCTTATATATCAAATGTAAATAGTGACAAAAGCAGTACCGTTATGTTTTATTTGTTACGTAAGATTTCTGTTTTATTTATTACTTTTTTTTTAATTACATACATGTAAATACATTCAGATGCACTGAAATCTGAAAATAGAAACCAGCAATTTTTTCACAAAGAGAATATTTATTCTATTTATATTTTTTTTTGTAAAATTATTATATTAAATGATGTATCGCCGAAAATGTGAGATTGTGAAGTAATTACCGTATATCAATAGTTCAGTATTTAGATGGGTTTCTGGGGGTTTGTTCTTAGGTAGGAAGTTGCGACGGTCTTTTAAATATTACGGGCCTGTTTAATGAATTTTTGTCCAACTATATTGTATATAATATAAGATTAAGTAAAATATATTAACTTGTGTAACCTGTAAGGAACTTTATAAGCTACTCCTAGTTCGGGACAATAATTAATGCGGCATATTCAGTGAATCTTAACGAACCACAGCTTAGATGACGGAAAGTAAGACGTGAGAAAAATAATCAACAAATATAAACAGAAATTACTTTGAATTTGATCAGATTTTTATGATAGTATTTATGGTTTTAAATGTAATGATGATATATAATTACTATAATTATCGTTTACCATGTACACATAAAAAGTAGCATACCAAGAAAATAAATTTGATGTTTTGAGAGATTTCTTTATCTCAGAACTTATATAATCAATAATATATTCATACATACATTTATTAAAAAAAAAAGACTTTCAAAACTACAATAGAAATTATTATAAAATAACAAATTTACATTGAAATAGAAACGTTTAGATCGAAATATAAAATTGTATAATAACGAATCCATAATAAAATACACCATTCATTTTACATTGCAGTTGTTACACCTAACGCTCGTGTGCTTCATGTTAACAGATTCATTATCGGAGTAACATTTCTATCTGTCACGCCCTTCTACCATTCCAAGCAGGTTATTAGTGAACGGATCCTACTGCTTTTGAAGTTGTTTTAATGGTGTACCTATTTATTTGATAATAATAGGTGTAGACATTTTAATGTGTAATATTTTGAACCAAATACTTCTTTTTAACGTAGATATAATTTTGTACAACAAATATTAACTATAAAGATTTGGCCTCGTCCGTATTTTATATAAATAGATTTGTTGAAATGCAATATTAAACTTTTTATACTAAGTATAGTAAAGAAAAAACTGATATCTTAATTCAATAATTCAACCATTTCACTGCCCCTATCGCGTATGTGGTAAAAGTTTTTTTATGATCTGATAGACGTAAAAAGATGAAGAAAAATGATCTTTGATGTAAAAAGCGAACTCATGGCATATTTTAAATCAAAGACGCTTAGAAAATATATTATAAAATAATGTTGCAGCAGTATATATTTATGAATATTTATATTATTTTCAATATATTTTTATTATCTACTAGCTGTTTCCCGCGACTTCGTCTACGTGGACTATCTAAATCTTAATATATATAAATTACGTGTCACGTTGTTTGTCCGCGATGGACTCCTAAACTACTTAACCGATTTTAATCAAATTTGCACACCGTGTGTAGTTTGATCCAACTTGAAACATAGGATAACTTACATCTTAATTTTAAGTCACAATATTATTTTATATCAAAATATTGTTATTTCGTTATTGGCCTTGATAAATTTACTTGCATTTTTAATTTTTTCCTTTACTTCGGTCGGGGGTTTTTGTAATTTTAATTTTATTTTTTCTAATACCGTGACTTCTTAAATAGTTTACTACAATGTAATAGGTATATCCAAAACCTTAGCAACCACAGCAACGCGTGGCCGAGTCTGCTAGTATATTTATATGGATTATATACAAAGCTGTGACACAAGACTTCTTTCAAAGAGTTTTTGAATTTAAATTTGGAATAATTCATACAATTAAAATACGGATTGATCTATTTGACTATGAAATGGATTGACTATGAAATGTAGCAAAAGTCCAAAAGAAAAGTATATGGTGGAGTAGAGCTGAAGAAAAAAGGGTAAACATGATGACGCCATATCGTATGTATATTAGGCCTTGAGGAAAATGTTAAACATTGTTTCTAGTGTCCACAGACCAAACAAAGTATTTAGAACGTTGAATACTTTGAATACTTTAGCCACCAAGAGGTGGCTAAAGTATTCAACGTTCTTTATTTTTTATTTTTGTAAAATTGAATCAATCAAACAATTAAAAACAAGAGCTCTTATGGCAATTACGTAATCACGCTACAACTTATGTTATGTCAAAGACTAAAACTCCTGCAAGAGTTAAGATAACTATAGCCTATGTGTTATTTTGGTTGGTATAAGCTTCTACGTGGCCAAGGTTCATGAAAATCCGTTCAGTAGTTTTGGCGTGATTGAGTAACTAACATCCATCCATCAAAACATCAAAACTTTCGCACATAAGATATTTGTTTAGATAAACGATATACAATATATATTTTTTTAATGAAAATTTCAGATTTCTTTGTCAAGTATATGTTGTATTTATGTGTTATGTAATTACTTGTTTCCCTTAACCATAAATAAATAAATAAATAAAACAGTAATGTACCTCTGGCGGAACCAGCAGCAATACGTACAGATTAAATTATTTAGTCGTAGTTATCAACTTATCGCGATAATCATAATTTTATTAATCGCAAAAGTTGAAATTTGAAATTAAAGCATATTTTTTGGGATTATATAAACAAATCGTAAAGTTAATAAAATTTTAAGATTTAAATTCATATAAATACTTACTAATTAATATTGGTAAGTCGAAGTATATTAGGCTAAGTTATTGCGTACCAAATCCACTAAATATGAAAATAAATGATCTAAATTAGGTTATTCGGTCCATTATAACTTTGAAGCCATAATTTAATATCAATCAATTAAAAACATCAGAACCAATCTGACTGTTAAAAGTCGATGGTAAACCCACTCTCAGCCGGAACAGTAAACTGTGCAGTTTCAGGTAGTTTGTATTGTGTAGTTAGTTGTTGTTGAAATAGTTTTACTAACTAATTTAGTTCATTATTCTCTATAACAATACAATTTAGAACAATGAGGACATATCCCTGTTGTCTGTATTAACACAGTTTACGAAGTCATTTAGTAAGCGAGTCTTATTGCTCCACACAATATACAGTGAGGTTTACCATTATCCTGGTTGTGTTCTATTTCGGTTTGGAAATAGTTTTAAATATGTTTAGCAACATTAAAGATATTTAAATTTGTAATAAATATGGAAGGAGTCTTCCGTCTTAACGTCTGTTAAGACAGTCAATAATCGTTCCTGCTACTTCTGGGATTCCGTCAATTGGCAGAGAATTGAGCTATCGTGTCGCTTCAAGCCATCATGCATTATTTTTAATTATCTATATAATCGTGTTTATTGAGATGGAGGCAACATTTGTTAAGCTTTATTCGAAAATCCGTTAAAACTTATAAGAAATATTAGTTAGGATTTTCGAGTATATGCTACATGAAGGCAGCTAACGTAGCACGGTCACTGAATATCCAAAGTGACGGGACTTCTGGTATCTTAATCTACATTTTTATTCTAACTTTGCAATTTCAATTTACCTTACATTACTAAAACAAATTCATAGTTCTCTAATTGTATATAGCGTAGGTAAACAAACGACTCTCCTGATGGTAAGTTGTTACTGGAGTGTGTGGACATTAGCAAGTGTGGGAAATTGTAAATATTTTGATATCCTTTCCTCAAGGATATCAAAATATTTACAATTTCCCACTATAAGATTACAGTGCAACTTCTCCTAAAGAAAGGATTTGAACTAGTACTAAAAATAGTTTTATAACATTCTTAGTGAGTATCAGATAAAAAAGATGTAAAAAGATCGTAGCCTTAAAAAATAATTGGCTTTTGCAAAAACTCATAAAGAAATACACGCTTCTCGTAGAATATTTCGGCCATTGGCGTACCCGTTTGGTAGTGGTTTTGGTGGCTAATTATTCATAATACATGCAATTAATAAGGCCTATTATAAATATATTATTTCAAAACAGCTTCTCATAAAAAACTCCCGATACAAAACCGATGGTGTCTATTTTACAGAGTTAATCATTGAGGACTTAGACTATACGATTCGATATCGTAATTTCTTTATTTGCCTTGGTAACTTACTTGCGTATTAATTTCTTCCTTTATTAACGATTCTCCGACGGCAATGACTTCAATAGGTACATAATAATATTATTTTAATTTTTTTTGGAGGTCTTTTTGTATCAGGGGTTTTAAATTTATTTTTCTGCTTTTTTAAGTAATGTTACTGGTTTCTTAATTGTACTAAATGGACCTGCAAACACACAAATTTTCAGTTGTTTAAGTATTTTTATTTATCCATCCTATTATTATAAAGAGGAAAGATTGTTTGTTTGAATTGAATAGGATCCAAAACTACTGGACCGATTTAAAAAAATCTTTTAGCATTAGAATCCTACATTATCCTTGAAGAGCATAGGCTATATTTTATAATCATCGCTGGGAACAGCTACTTTTGCATAAGAACCTTTCACCAATAAAACATCAATAACTTGGAGACGACTGTTTCTATTTTGACCAATCATAGCTAAGAACTATCTCGACAAACATAGCTTTCTTATAGTACTAAACATTTTGAATTTTGTTAAATTTATTAAATTATTTATAATTATTTTCTTAAAAATATCTCTCGCATACCGTGACCAGAAAAATAATTAGTAAGTCACAAAATAACTGTCACATTTAGAAATTGACCTCACAAGTTTAAGGAGTATTAAGTGTTCCGAGTATCCTATATCTAGAAAATTGATCAGTTCAATAAATTTTAGTATTATGAGAATATGTGTAACCTAAATAGTGAATTACTCAGCATACAAAAATAAAATATACCAAATACATCTGTAGTAAAATGTTAGTAATAAAATTTATTAGTCTGCTTCATAAAATGGCGAGATTTATCTCAAATTACTGTACGTAGTAAAGTACTGTAGTACAGTTTAAACAGCACTCAAATATTTTATAACTTGAATCGGACTTTGACTAGTGGATACTCTCTTTTAATAAAGTTTATTAAAAGTTTTCGAGATGATATAACTTTATATAACTTTATATAACCTACACTTTTATCTTTTCTCTGTTTAGTATCAGCATTATTCTCGTAAATATTTATTGTTTGGTTTGGTTAATTGTCTAAGATACTCAAACAAAATTCATTAACTCAGTCATTTACTTAGATTAGACAGTCAAATTGAAAGCACAATAGCTTTGAGTAATTACTTTAAAAATAGTGTTTTATGTTTAGTATAGTATAACAGTATTTTAATTTTGTAATATTATTTTAAATATTGTTAATCAGAATTATAACGACCATTTCTACGTAACAAACACTAACTATTGAGCACCCTAGTATAGATACAATTATATTTTAGAAGCAATAACATTATCTCACTGATTTATTGGAATTAATAATTTATAAAAGACCAAACAAATAATCATTAATTTATATACACATTTGTGTAACCTTGTATCAGGATTGGATCCTTTTATCCACCTGATACTGTATTTGACTGTGAAATATACATAGAATTTGCTACAGCTTGCTTTTTTCTCGCAATTTCCTCAAAGGGTCGGAACAAATTGTTTTGTTTTCCGTTACATCACGTATGCATGTAAATGGTTTGTGCGATTCACAAAATTGAACTGTAATTGAATATATCTCATTACCGTAAATGAATAAAATATGTTCCGATAATTGGAATCTTGATGTTTTCAAATAATTCTTTTAAAAGCTTTTTTAATTAGAAACCATTGATTGAATCTTTTAATTCTTAAAAGTTTTAAGATTGTAAATAATTTAACATTGGTGTTTTTTGTTTATACGTAAGTTACGTATGATAAGTCGTAAACTATCCACTGGGATTTTATTTGTATAAAACTTTTGTATAAAATTTTCAAACATTCAAAGTTCTCTTAGAAACCACCACCTAATCGGAACCTTTATATTTTACTAAAAATATAAGGGTTTTAATTATATAAAGAACAACATCGGCTATTGAAATTCATTACTTTGTTTACTTCTGTGGCATCGTGGTTATAATGAATAAATATCGGTTTTAATATCTTTTATGATTAATTATTTATTTGATTTATTTATTCCTGTAAAATTGATAAGTTTTTAAATAAATATAGACAATATGTTAACGCGGCAAGAATCCAACATATTCTGTTTGAATAAATGTGAAAGTATGGTTATATATAACAAAGGTTTTTTCTATATCAAGCCAAACCGTAATATTGTTCCCAATTTCGTACTGATGAAGGTCATCTTTAGGGTCACATATTTTTGTAACCGCATGTCCGAGCATCTGATACCTAAATTAGTCTTTTTAGGCCCAAAGAACACCAATATTATATCCAATATATTAAAGTACATTGGATCGAATGTAACTCCAAAGATTCAAAATATATTATTGATTTAATAAAGAGCATCCAAGAGTAGATATTATTGATTCCTCGATACCTTAGTAGTAACGTCATTAAAAAGCATTTAAAAATAAACAAATATTATTTGCACTTTTTTTAATATTCAAGTGTACTTTACTATAGTGGTTTACATATTTACATGAGGACGCAAGTTGATTAAAAGCGAAGTGCACCTGCCAGCGCGTTGTTGTTTGAGGTTTCCGCTAAACCAGTTAGTGCTGAACTCAATTTATGCTGATTCACGGTTTTGTTTTCACTCGTATTGTCCTCTAAAATAATTGAGAAGCAATCTCCTTCTATTATAACGACTTAATCAAAGATTTTGTTTTTTTTATTTTCTCTGACATCTAAACTCAAAAGCCACTGTTCAAAAGTCGTTGAAGATGGTACTTTTTAAAATGAGGCTGTCGTTGTAATAATTTGGAACAAAAAATATGCCCTCTTAATTAAGTTATTTCGTACCCTTCAAGTAAAATGGGTTTCTAATTTTAAAATGGTGTCGCAATATAAATATAGCAAATGTTTTTGAAGTCGGGTCAAAATTAAAATGTAATCTAATTTTCTGGGCTTTTAATGACCTGAAAACGAGAGCAACATTACTATTCTGAGGGAATCTACCATTCAAAATTTTGTTATATATATATATATATATATATATAACAAAATTTATATATACATATATATACATATATATATATATATATATATATATAAATGAATTGACAAAGTTTAAGCACGTTACTAGTAAAGTACTCGTTAAACAAGACGTTATGTGTAATAACTTTTATAGAGATATATGTCACAGTCGAACTTATTTCTATATCCTTCCCTTAAATTCATATTCCATCCAAAGAAATATTTTTCGGAGATTATTTGTATGATTTATACTCATAATTTAGCTTTGATTGTACAACGGAAGTGAAAATGTTACCCATGTGTAGCACACGTAGCAATCAAACTTACCCACAAATTACCAAGAGATTTCAGATGCTTTAACTTTACAGCAAAGCTTAATTAATCCGTCTAAATTCTAAACCTTTAAAATGTGTAGAACTATTGCTATTAGATCGCTTTAGAGAGCTAATTTTAATTAACAATTAATTACTACATACTATGGAGCTGAAATTAATAAGATCTCATTTTTACATGATACGATACGCATGAATTAGTATAAGACTGTCAAAAAACTATTATATCACTCTTATTATTTATAAAATCTTACTTCTTACTTACATAACATTATTATTTAATTGTGATGTATGTATGACTTTATAAATATAATTGTGACATCCATGTGACCTAAGAGTAGCGTAACATTATTTACGTAAAATAATTATAATGTACATATCTATTTTAAAATATTTATGGATATTTTAGTAAGGGAAATGTATATAGTTTAAGCGTATTTTCGAACAATTCTATGATAAAATACTTAAGACACACAGATTTAAGCACTTACACAATTTATTACACGAGTTTTATATATATATTACCTTCAGAATCTCTTAAATATATTTTTACTGGGCCTAAGCTGTATAGGTAAAAAAACAGTCTTGTTAGTCATACCGAAGGTTTTTACACTCACTTGCTAGCTTATACACTACTTTTTTAGGGATTATTATTTAGCAGTGAAAGCGTAACAGAAAAACACACTTTCGCATTTATAATATGGCAGTACAGACTAGTATGTAAATAATATGGATGTATATAGTGGGGGCGGTATATAGTATATACTTTGGAATCATGTAACAATTAGATACGTATATTAATAACAATACAGGCACGAATTAGTCAGCTTCTCGTAAATAGAGGTCATTACCATAGTTTATATTTTATAAGAGATTAATAATTATTTTTGTCACATATAAATGACCCGTCTGTGGTAATAAATTATTTAATTATAAATCAATATATTAACATTGAGAATATAATAAATTTGTATTTTATGTTTTGTTACAGAGCCTTCCTTAGAATCATATGTGTGTGCTGCCCAAGGAAGTTACGAAGAAAGTATCAACCGCAACTACGATTCAAGCAGTCTCAGGTATAATAATAAATTAAAATATAACATCATACTTACCATAATATAAAATTATCTATAAAAAAGTCACTTGAATTGAAGATTAAATAACTTATTTGAATAACTATTCTACTTGGCTTCATAAATTCATTTACTTTCAGTGGCGAACGACCCGCCGATATTACTCCTCCGGCGAACTTCAAGCTATCAGACAAAATTCCTGCGAACAAACTTACATATAGCAACTCAACTTTATTATATACCTCATTATCTTTTACGCTCCAAGTGCCTTCTCTAAAGAAAGATCTTCCCACAGTTTTTGTATTTTCATATAAAGTAGGGCAATCTTTTGTCTATTCGGCTATTTTGAGGTACGTGTTCATAATCACTGCACTGTGGCAGTCTTCGCCTATCTCGGAATGAAGCCTGCAATGTATCTGTCTATCTATTATTCTGTTCCGCGCACCAAATATAAATGTTATAAATCATTTCCAACGCTTAATTATGTTTACCTAAAATTTCCCAGCTGTTTGTCCAAGTTTTTAATAACTTTTCAGATTATTCCGTCCAAAATGCATGTTAAATTTAAATACGCAAAATATAATCTGCTACAATTTATTCTAAATTTGTATCCCTCTACAACGTTTTAATCTTGTTTCCACCGTCAACGAGACCTAAATGTTCACACGTTTCCCCTTTTGCATGAAATAATCTGAATAACAAATGTATGTGACTTAGTTTACAAAACACTTTTCATACCAAAAACTCGTATTGTTCTCCTTTATGCAAATCACTGCACAAAACATTCAAGAGTGCTATTAATTGTTTTCAATTATAAACAACCGCTTGAGTTAATGTGTTTTTGTTAACATTAATAAAACTAATATTGTATCTTTATGTGCCCACAATAGACTTCAATTAATTACTATAAAAGTAACAGTTGTAGTCTTTCCTCTTCTAATGCTACGGTCTTGAATACTGTCGTACCACAATATTATACTTCTGTCCTCTTTCAGTACCCCGTGACAACAATGATGTACTCATCAGTGTCGCAGCATGAGATGTGTCGGTTGTGACAGCAGGCGCGGGCGGGCACATGCCGGCCGCCACGTACGCGCTGCTCTTGATGCTGCGAGCGCCGGTCCCTACCAAGCAAAAGGAGCGGCGACACACAAACAAACGATTACCCGATGAGAACTCTTGAGAGCACATTTGATAAACCAACCCAATGCTTCGAACGTCACCTCTGTCCTGACACGATATGTGCTGACTCTGAATCCGTTAGTGAAATTAGTTTAGATAGTGATTCCCGTAACCCTTCTATTAAAAAAAAGAAAAGAGTAACTTACCAAACCAAAGCTGAAGTGATCTCAACATAGATTTAGCATAGTTCATGACTTTCACGCTGTGAAAATAAAATCAATCAGGAGCTGTGATTTTATAGACGTGTAAATAGTACGTATTAGTATTTGTATATTTTAGTTCAATCAAATGAGTTTTTAATTTGATATTTGCTTCATTAAAAAAAACCAAGTAAATTTCTAACCATTTGAGTCATTACAATTAAAGGGCTCACTTGATTGTACTTTTATTTCACATTTAATTATGCTTTATGTATATAAAATAATAAGGGAATTAAAACGCTTCAAATAAAAAATCCTTGTTAATAATTAATACAATATTTAAAAATGTTCTTCAATAATTAGTAGAACGGAATAATATGTTCTATAATTATGATACGATTCTCTTTGTGATAGTTTAGATGAATACCTTAAAAATAATAAATGTGATCAGAGATATTACTTTAATATATATATATATATATATATATATATATATATATATATATATATATATATATATATATATATATATATATAAATATATATATAGTTATTATGTATAGAGTGGTGTAAAAAGTAAAAAAGTCATTAAAATTATTAGAGACATTCTCAAATGCATTACCATATTATAAGTAACGTTTCACTTAAAATAAATTATATTCCAAATATTTAGACGATTTAGTTTTTGTAAATCTTAGATATAATAAATATAAATTATTATTTATTGCATCTTAAATTTAATTTTATGTGAACTATATAATAATCCAATAGTATTGTAAAACATCTTTTTGATCAAGCTTTTGTTAAGTATTCTTATTTTCTTTTCGAATATCAACTAATAGGTGACGTTAAGCTACAGAAGGTCACCAAATCAAAATAAACCAAATATGTATATAAAACACTTATTAGTAAGGTTATTATTTAATTAACTTATTAAAAAAACAGGATTATAAAACCGAATGTATCCCTTTACATAACATTGCGAGGCATGCCAGGTACAGCTTGCATCTACGAAAGGGTATGTATGCCAGTAGAGTATAAAACAAGTCAGAATATACGAAATTCTATATTAAAGTTCGAACCTACATCTCAAATAACTTTGAATGGTTTAATAGTAATAGTTAAGATTCCGCGCTAACGTTCCTAATTCACAAACTATTCTCAATATACAAGGTTATTTGTAATTAATTGGCCACCTCTTGCAGGCAAACTCTCTAAATCAATCCTAACAATATTTGTTCTACGTTTTTATAAAATTATTAGTTTTTTTTTAAATTTAAGTTTTCCCATGCAAAATTATTTCTTGTCTTTGAACTGGCATTAACTGAGCGTAGGTATTTCGCCCGATGTAGAGAGGCTTCCTGCAAGAGGTGACCAATTAATTACCATTAGCCCTGTATACTAAAATGTAAATTACTTAACTCTATATAAAATTCTTAGAATACAATTACGGTAAACTTTCTTAAATCCAGCTTATGATTGCTTGATTATAAAAAAGCTATTGCAAGTCCCAATAGTGAATTATAACTGGATCTGACCCATTCTCATTGATTGTAGACACAATTAGGTATTTCGTAAACAAAATTCATCTTCTATTAATGACTAATATAGTTCTCAGACAATGTTATTGACATTTTTATTAAGTAACTTGTAATATGATACTTAATAAAAGCTTGTGATAAAAGTGTTATGTACTGCAAGTAAACACCAGAGTGCCTGTTATTTCTTAACTGTGACTTTTGTAAATAATATTCTACGCCATTTGTTACAATCCAACTGTAAAATGTTTTAAATACTCCATAGTGGTATCGTAAGATCTGTGTATATTTTACATAATAAAATTGGTTGTCGTATAAATTTATATAAAATATTTTTTCAAATATGATGTTGTTTTATTGGATACGGTACTTTTTATTTTCCACAAAAATATATAACTTAAATAAAATACTTAAGGAAACTCTGTTTTTATATACCTATGGCTTCGAACATTGATTTTCTTATATTCATGTGACCCCACGTAATACAAATGGTGGCTTAGACATGATCCGTTACCTAAAGGTTCCTTTTATAATACTTAGTGCTTTACTTCGTGTGATAAAGGTTATTAACAGACTTTTAAAAATTACTAGTATAATAGATAAAAAAGTTAACTTAAGGAAAAATGTGTCCGCTGAGTTAATACATAATAATTACATTCAATAATAATTCAAAAGTAAAATATTCACATAGAGTGTCTTCTACTAAATTATTGTCTATTTTTGATTTAAAAGCAAAATTCTAATGAAAATATAATTTTTACCTTATTAATTTTAATCAAGTCGTGCCAAAATTAATAACTAATCGTGTCACAAATTAAACATATTTTGGAAAGCAAGACTCTTATACAGCCAATAAGAAATACCACTGAAAATTAAATGATGATATCCTTATATTAGAGACGTTTATGTAAATAATATGGTGTGTGAAAATGTTCTGATTTGGTTTGGATTTCAATTTAATCAATGCGTTAATTTATATTACATTCGTGAATGTCAGTTTGGTTGCTAAGCTGCATCTACTTAATTGATCATTATTACAATTTGTATACAATTTGTGAATGGTATCCAAACGGACATAGACCGTTTATCCTAATAAAAAGAACCGATTTAGTCTACAATGAAAATTGCTTTTAGACAGCCGTTTTACATAACAACTGTCTCTTTTAATAATGAAGCGATGACTGTTGACAAAAGCTACCACTACGAATAAAATCTTCATCCGCGTATCCATGATACTGTAGCTCGATTGGTAGAGCGAGGAGACGGTTTTTCAGAGGTCACGGGTTTGAGTCTCAGGGTTTTTTTTTTACCTTTTTTTTAATTTTACCTGTTTAAGGAAACTAACAAACTGCTTTTCTAAACTCTTCCCGCAATTTTTCTCTTTTCCACGTCTAATAAATTAAATGATATTTTAATATTTTGTAGTTTTTTTAATAAATTATCTTTTATCTGTACCATATATGAAATTATAGTTCATTTCAGTAATAAATCGGACAATCATCATTAATTTGTGTGTTAGTAATATGAGGCTGTGAATTATGTTCGTACTGTAAGCAAACCAATGGTTAGTAAATATATATTATGTTGTAGAGTAATTATTTGATGGCATCTTGATGTAGTCCCAGACCTCGTTTATATTATCAGATTACCATAATAACAGAATGACGACACTCGCTAGCAATCGATTATCTCGTCATGAGTATTTGATGTCAATTTGAAGAGAAATAAAAATAAGTTTTCCTAGCAACAGATGTTCGTTGCCTTATATTACAAAGTTTTTATAACTTATAAAATATAATCGCATAACTAAATAAAGAGAACCCTAGCCACTCCTTTTCTTTTTAAATTATTCATATTTAATTGAATAAAATTCTAAGACAACTTCTTAGTAGGTGTAATTAAAATAAATTGTACATAATTGAACTTAATTTTCTTTGCATTGCTAATGTAAAGAAAATTAAATTATATTTACGGTTTATATTTTCTTTAACTTATTCTTTAGAGAATAGAAATGTTCAAAATAGGATGAGTATAGTGTAGCTATCAAGTTGTGTAATAGTTACTTCATACTGTTCTATTTAAAAATATTTTTTAAATTTTATTTAAAATTATCTATTAACATGTTCGACCCTGTTAAGTTAATTAAAACAAATTAGCAGATCTCGGGGAAACTTTTCCAAAGGTTGTAGGTTGTTTGTATTGCTTTATTTTTATTGCTAACCGTTTTGCTATTAATAAAAATAAGGCACCTCCTTATTTTTGTCCCTTACATTATTCTTATAGATATTTCCTTCATCGTAAAATTGTTAGGCTAATCATCTAAATCATATTTGACTGGTTATTTCATAATAATTGGTTCTCACATCAACTACGACTTTGACTAGATCGTATAAAAAAACAGCTAAAAGAGTATTAATCGAGTTTCTTGCCTGTTCTTTTCATTAGACCTAGATTATATGACGTTAAATGAATAAAAATCGGCTTAGTCTTTAAAAAATGAGTAATAACGTATATTAAAGTGAAGCGTAGTACAATAATAAGAGTAGAAAAAGTTCTATGATGCTCTTACCTTCACAAGGGCCCGAATGTTTCTTACTAAACATTAAACATTATAGTATAATTACTATATAATGCCTTATTAATATAATTAATTGTTATTAATACGTAAAGCGAAAAAGTTCTATTCATTTTTAGAAAACATATAAGAACGATTAAGAAAGTGTAGGTATCTGGAGAAGTGGAACTAGGCTTACCTATACATAATATTCTAATAAAAAATATGTTACGATTTTTTAACGAAACTCATTATTTATTAATTTTAATTAGTTAATGTTATTTCCTATCGTAGTTGTATCATATGAATAAAAATACCTGTGAAAAACATCGCTCACCTAAAATCGACTAGTGAATACAAAGCGAAGATATCGATATTTTTTTAATAACCAGAAATTGTAGTAAGTATAGTAGTATATATTTACTTGACCACCATCCCTATTTTAAAAACTGACAAACTGTTTCGGTGGACTCAATACGGTATTCCTCAGATTAGTTAGATATTAGTCTAAATTACAAAAAATAAATATATTTATTATTATTTATGGTATTAAAAATTAAAATAACGGTTGAATATCGATCATTATAATACTAGTTATAATTTATATATTGTTGTGGTTTTATAAATGAAAAAATCAACCCTGTAATGCAATATCCAATGACCCACGCATCCCTAATGATCCGAGAACATATAAGATTCAGTAAATTAATTTATAAGCATTTAACAGTTATTTCGTTTGTGTCAAGTATACCGTCACTTAAAAAGTGTAATGAAATAAAAATGTCAATATTTGTCAGGTCTTAAAAATCATCTATATATTTTAAAAATTCTATGGCGTTCAGCGTTATTGTGGCACATAATTAAAATCATTAATCATTATGGCGTATACTACACACTCACTAAGATTTACATAGTTAATTAATCAGTTTTAGTTAATGCAATCGTACCTAATTTGCGTGCGTAATATTAGTTAATTCAAACACAAAATATATAAAATGTCGAAACAAGAATAAGAATAATGTTCCCTATACTGGCAACTAAATAAATAATACATACAATACAATAATGTAGATAATCTTAATAAGCTATTGTATATAACTGAAGGACATCTTCAGACGTTTACTGCCTCCTTTAATATACGACGCGACTGTTATTAGTTAGACTTCAATAACTCTATAAGTAGGGTTATTCGGGGTATTCTTTGAGTTATTGTTCAATAACTCAATGTATATATTTTTAGGATTATATTATTTTATAAAACTAACGACTTTATGTGTCCAAATGAGCGAACTGAATAAACTATGCATCCATTGAACTGAAATTGCATTAATGATAAGCTTCGTTACGCGATCGCGCAGATAAAAGCAAATAATAAATAACAATAATAAAAAATAAATTTAATTACTCAAATATATATAACTGTCATGTTTGTAGCTTCATTTACGCAATACCCAATCGCCCTGAGAGTTAAAAACGATTCATTTTCTTCCAGACAGCAAAAGCATTTAACTTCTCTCAAGAGACATCAAGTAAAATCTAGAAATGGAATTTGCGAAAGCTCTAAGCGGAACTTAATATTCTTATAGCGAAAATAAAACTATTTATATACAGATTCAGTCTGGATGAAGATATACGTTTATATTGCATTTAGTGAATTATTAATTTCTTTCAATGCAGGCGTAGTTTATATATGGACTGGACTTTTGATAATTATTATTGACTGAAACAAAACAGATTTTTGCAGTTAAAACATATTGACAACATTTATTTATAAAACAAGGCAACAAAAAATAAAAAAATACATATTAAAATTATTATTTTTTGAATAATCATGAATTTCATTTTAATATCATGAATAATAATAAAATAATTTTATTACTAATTTCGAAAGATAAATGTAATAAAAGTGTTTTAAAATGTATATATATTATATGTATATATTCCTTGATTTATTATACTTGAAATATATATTATTATAACCAAACACACTCTAACGACAACCACTAGTAACAACATTATATCTACCCACTATAAAGCTAACGACAACCTTATAAATACAATATTTTATTGAACTTTTATTATAATTATTAAATTTTACTATGTTATTAAAAACATGCTTTAGTAATGCTTTTTCAGTTTATATTGCATTGCTATAGATCAAACTTTATAATGAAATTAATGAAACTAAAATCACATCTTTAATTGCTTGAAAACAAATGTTTTTAATGTTATAAAAACGGTTCTCCGTCTCTTCTTCACATATATTCAACGAAATGGGGAGAGTTTTGGTCATTTTTCTTGTATATCTTACAATGTATTTAAAAGTACAAAATACTCTGGCTAAGAAGATATACTCTACCAACTTAAATATCTTCTTTTAAGATCTTCAAAATGATTGAAACTACATACTTTTACATGCACCAAGTTTATGTTCCTGTGGTTGGTTTTGATAATATATAATTTTCAAACATGATGGAGGGATTAGAAATCTCACTGATGAATGGACGCTATTGAATCTACCTCATATATAATTTTAATGCGTAGTACATGATGCATAGTATATAATACGTAATATATAATACGTCGTACATAATGCGTAGTATATAAAAGTAATATAAAGTAATTAAAGAATCAAAAAATGTAAAAGATGAAAAAAACTATAAATTAAAACTATTAAATCTGTTTCATTTACACATTATTCCAGCGCTATACATGCGCAAGTGTGTATAGTTGTGTAATAAATAATATACCCGGGATCATGGCGCCTGGTATAGTGCCAAACTATAAATGTTTAAATGACCGTGTTAATTTTAAATCTAGTGTGGTGTTTGTCTGTCTATCTACGTAAAGTTGGTGGTGGTGTTGTGGAAGTTTTAACTTGGAGTTAAAATTTCATCACACTATTCTAATCCATATACAACAATATTCCAAAATATAACTTCTTCGTTTTCGATTTTTTTTATATTTCGTAAACAGATTTTCTGAAAAAAAATATATTTTAAAAACATCATTTCTATTTGTTTATGCAATTTAAAAACTATTCTTTGAGTTTCACATTACCTGTAAGAAAGTATTCACAAAAACAAAACTTTCTTTAAAGTAATTCTAAACAACATACAAGAGCTTACATTAGTTTTGCTGTAACAAGTAGGATCAGTTTAATGTTTCAAAGTCAATGCTGCTAACACACAAGAATATAAATGACTTGTTTTAAACTTGTTTTTACCGACTTGTTATGTTGTCTTATTCAATTATAATATATATAAAAATATCTACTTATTACTAATCAAAGCTGTTTATTAAATACTGGTATAAATTAATTTATTATTAAAACTAAATTATCATTATTTACTTAGTATTACCATTAAGCTTAAAAAATATATTAATATATACTAAAAATATTTTATTTAATATCAAATCGAAATTATCTTTTTCCATAATTGTATTTGCAAAAATTTTGATTACTTTAGTGCTCGCCGGATGATTATTAATTTATCGGTCTTATTTGGTTTTCAATTTGAATATTTAATATCATCGTCGTCATCAATTTTATTGAAAATATATCATTCTTGTTATATTGAATAAAAAATAATTAGTGATTGTCAAATAACGTTTAAAAATGATTCCTCGTTTCGGAAGTGCAAGACGATAAACAAATTTCTCACGTCAGAGTAAGTACTGAACAGATTATAATTATTCTTGGTTTAAAATCTGTCAATTAAGCAGGTGCAAAAAAAATTGTAGAAATAGGTGTAGATATAATTCTCAAAGCGTGAGTCTGTAAAACACTTTACCATTTGCTCGAAACCATTATCGTATTTTCTGTAAATTTACCTAAGTAAAATCATAAATCAATCGTGCTCTACGATGTTATATATTGTGTAATAGTAATATATTCCGAGAAAACCGTGAGTGAGAATAGCTGCTTATTGATTTAAATAGAATAATATTTCACTTATTAACTTTTGTTATTTGTTATTAACCCTCCTTATGAATTTGTTACAAACAACTGCTATTACTTAAAATTACAAGAAATGAAAAGGTCCTAGGCTTGAATTCTAGTTCGGGCAATGATTATTTATTATGATATTCTATAAAAAAACTTTCACGAGCAACAACAACTTGCAGGTTTTTTCCAATTTTAACGACGTACCCGAACTTTCTTCTAGCAATTTACCTATTGACGAATTTTCAGAACTTCTTATTTTCGATCCTTAGTAGTAGAGTAGTTTGCAAATGGCAGCTACTTTAACTCACCCATGGATTCAGAGGCTCAATCTGCTTAGTATAAATGTATACATTCCAGTTGTAGATACCACTTTCAGGTGGGTGGGTCCCAAATCATTCATAAAATGGGTTTGAATTAATTCTGGAGGACAAATGCATGTAAAAACGAAACCGGGAATTACCATACCGATGAAGGTCAGAACTGATTGGTTCTGCCCGAGCCTCAAACAGCAGGTTGCACTTTGCGTTTAATCGATATGTGTTCTCGTGAATATACATAAAGCAGTTTATTAAGGAACTTGAATATTCGAACACTTATTATACTTTTTTATTTATAAAATAATCGGTCACAAAATTTAATTAAGTCTAAGAATTTTAATAAAATATTTGGATATCTTTGGTAAGTTTAAATTATCGTCGTTAGTTTTATTTAGTTATTTTAAATAAAATTCAATCCCTTCGTAAACTGGTTTACACATAAAACATATTTTTTTTGGACTTTTTTATTTTAATAAATTTATAAAGCTGAGTCTAGACTTAAAAACAAAATTCCCTTATTCTCTCATATAATCTTACCTCCTAGTAATAACCGTACCTGTATATTGTTACATAGAAATTTCATTTCTGTAGATAATTAAATATTTATAAATTTAATATTATTGATTTCTTATTATCTGTTAAATTCGTAGACAAGGTTACACGTTACAGGTACAGGTTACAAAATCTTAATTAGTCTGTGACATTTCTTTTTGTTTAAAATATTGAAGGTTGCAGGCTAACTTTATAGTCCCCAAAATGTTATTGAAAGTATAAAAATTTAATTAATTATTGCTATTTTTGATATAAATTATTAATTATTAGGAAGGTTAGCATATTGCTAAATATTATTTAAAAGTAGCTGTCATATTGTTTCAGAAGTTTAGTTGCAGTCAACGTTTTTTTTATTGTTATATTTATTAGTTAACAATTTGTTATCATTTTATTAAACTTGTTTCTTCCTTTAGATTAGAGATTTATTAGAGAATCAGTAGAGAATTAGTGCATTGTTTTAAAATTGTCAAAATATTGGTCTTCTCCCGATTAATATCAATTTTACCCACTTTTTGTGTAATGCGGCCTGTGCATAGCCACATTGTTTGCTTATTATGCATATTTTGATTATAAAATTCAATGTCGTGATCTTTAGAGCTTTTTTTTCGGAAGCACTTCCGAATTCAATATCTTATTAGCCTTCGAACTAATAATAATTAGCCTTCTTAGCCTTAGCCTTATCTTATTAGCCTTCGGGAATAATTGTAATTCCTATTGCCGGCACTGCCCGGGCAGTTACAAAGTTTGTTGGAACAATATTTCGATTTGTCCTGATTCGACCCTCGGAGTCGACATAGGCTAATAATATTGCTTGCGAGGCCTTTTTCCTCCATAAAGAGGTTTTTTATTTGTACCCTAGAAGATACGGGTAAATTTATAATTGGTTCGCGGGGGTAGACGTGAATCTTCGGAGCGTCGTCCTGTTTGACCTGTATCCTGCTTCCTGACTTTAAGGAGCTGAGTTTAAGAAGCTCGTATTTATTGTAATCCCGATAAAATGGTGATGTACAAAATTAATTTATACCATTAATCAACACTTCCATTTTCAAAAGTTTTATAAAGAACAGTACAATTTATTCCCAGGATATATGTCGTCGTCGACGTCGTTAATGTAATACAATGTGTACTAGGATTTTCTTTTATTAAATTTCTTTTAATATATAATTGAAATTTACTTAACGATAAGCTTAAGGCTGCATTAGGGAGCTTATTATAATAACGTATACAGTCAACCTTAAAGGATTTGTGACTTGTTTTGTGCCCTAGTTTTAGGCATAGCGAGTTTCTTTTTATTTCTTATAATAATTTTATGTAAATCACAATTTCTCTGGGACTTGTAATATTTTTATGAACATAACTTTAATTTTTATAAATATATTGCTTGTAAGTAGTCATAATTTAGAATTATTTTAATTTGTTTCTTAAAAATATTTTTTGACTCAGCGGTTTACCACTAAACCTAATATTGTCCAATGAAAACACAATAACATCCCTTTCATTTTTATTTATATTAGAGCTCTCATACCGCAAAGAATCGCCAACGACAGTCGTTCTATTCTTTAAAGCACTTGATGACACTGTTCACAAATACACTAAACTGTTTACCATTTAAACACTTAATTATCACTGTTACACAACTTAGTTTCTCGATCTCATACTCAGCGGTTTATTTATAACTGTTACACTTTTATCACAATAATACCACCCCACAACTTGTACTCCCATTTTCACACAATGCCTTCTCTTAACCGAGCTGCGATTTATATACTTCTTATTCTTAGTCAAATCAGTACCTAATATTATTTTATCAATTAAACTTCTATACAAACATTTGTTTTAGTCAAATCAACAAATTATATCTTTATTTTTAGTCAAAAACCAAACTACTACATGTATAAAAGCTAACATTTAGTTGTTCAAAACAAACCAATAATATCTATATACTTAATTTAACAGAAACAGATTTTTATTGTCCCGACTCCTTGAGAAAATTGTGAAATAAAAGAAAACTAAAGAAAATTTACAGTCAAATATAGTTTCAGGTGGGTTAAGGGATTCAATTCTGTTGCAAAACTGAATAAATATACCAACAATATTGGTTGTTGTTTAAAATTGTTTGTGAACATTTAGCTTATCTATGTTTTAAATAAATAATCAATTTTAATATGTAGCCTATTTTTCAATGTTAATCTAAACTGCAAAAAACCCTAACATTAGTTAAAATTTTCGAAAGAAGCATTATAGACATTATATTAAGAAATTATATAGAGAATGCTAATTTCATTTTTTATACGATACTTATATATATACGTAGTGATACGCTGTTTAAGGAACGATGGGATAGTTTCCAAAGCTCACAGGAGTCTAAAGAAATAATATTAAACAACATATTTTTTTCTATCATCAAAAAATTTTTTTTAATTGCTGCAATATGGAAGTAATAAAAAAAAATTAAATATTAAAGGTTTTAATGAAAAAAAAATGCTTATTAATGACGTTATATCGTAATAAAAGGTACTTTAACTTTTATCGGGATAAAAGATGTATTCTTGAAAAAAAAAATCTTCATTTATTTATACACATATCTCGTACACGATACACTAATCTCCTAATCTTATCATACTCATGAGACGTAGATTTGATGTAATAAGCTGAGCTCCAATTGAATAGAATAGTATCATTAATAATTTCTTTTCAATTCTTTTCGTATATATATTATTCGTTATACTATATTTCGTATATATAATATAACTTTATCTTTGTATTAGACAAGGTACTTCGATATTTTTTTTATTAGCAATCGTAATTTATATTTAATATCGATTTATAAGAATTAAAATATATATTTTTAAATCAACAGTAAAATTGACAGATAGCTTAATGATTTTATGAGCATGCCTAATTGGATCCTACTCTTCTAAAAATGTTTATATTTTTTATCATACTTATTAGGGTATAAAGTATTTTAAAAGGGACGTTTATTTAATCTAAATGTCCCATCTAGTTAACGGAGTATGTCTGAGGTTTTATTTGTGTTGGCGGCGTGTTACGTGGGATCACATTGATGTAAGAAAGTTATAATGCGGGTGTAAATATAAAAGTCTCTTTTAATATATATATATATAAATATATATATATAATACATCAACGTATTTTATAACATGTCATTCGTTTTTTATGCATACATATGTTAGTACATTAAGTTCTGTTTTTTGTAATTTATAACTTATGTAAATTTTGTCTATGTTCATAAAATAGCAACGCTTGTGCAATAAAAGAATGTTGTATTTATAAAATTATCTATAATAATATATACATTTATACGATAGAATATAATTTACAAAAGATACAGTTCAGACATACAGTTACAAATAACCAATCAAAGAAACATACATTATAATGTTACATACCGTAAATATAAAGAAAACATTATCATAATTTAAATGTAGTCTTAATTAATTACAATTTTTACAATGTTGAGTAACATTTTAAGCACAAGTTATGTAATTATTTTATATATTGTTCTGAATAAATTAAATAGAATATCTCGTTCTATTTGCTAACTTAGCTTCAGTTACTAAACAAAAAAAAACGAAAACGGGTAGATACAAGAAAATAAATAACTTAGAAGATATTTTCTTTTTGAGAATAGGCTTGTGAATTGTGTCACTGTTGTATGATTTAGCGTTTCAAGAAACACTTTATAGGTAGGTATTATTGCACAAATACTAAAATCATAAACTTTTATTTAGTTTTGAAATCGGTAAAACAGTTATTGTTTTCTATTGTGTGTTATCAGAGAAGATAAGACGTATATTATGTTATTTTAATAACATATGTATTATATTCAATAACATCATTGTTACCATTTAATGATTAAAGGCGTTTGTGTGTAAAGATTAAATAATATACGTAGAATAATAGTTGTGTGACATCCTTACTTTGAGGTGCAAAATCTGTTATTATATCCAAAGTAAAAATGTACGTGTTCTATTTTATCACAAAATATAGTAGTGACGCTAAGTAAAGAAAAACATGGGCGGTAAAACTTGATGTGTTCCACTTAGAAACCGACCATAGAGATATTTATCTTGATTTTGTTTCGTGGCGAATGGTATTGAATCGGATTGCGCCAGAACTTTTTCACAGTGTGTACTTACTTTCATTAATTACTTACTAGCGTTGAGACTTTTAGTGTAATATATATAAACAATATATTTCGAACCCTAACAAGAGATGATTGCTTTTTTACATTTTACTACCGCAATCAACTTCGAATCAATTAGACGAATCTACTTCGAAAATTAGTACAACTGCTACAGAAACCTTAGTTCTGAATGCAATTTCTCAAATTTAAAACGAATTTTATATTATAAACTGGTATATATAATATGTTGGCTATTGGCAGTAGGATTTATTAAAGCCTGATTTCTTAAGATATCAGGATATAGTGGACGCCATGTTATCATCTGAGACAACAGGATGGCACGTTGGTATGGTGCATAATTTGGCAATCATCGCTCTTCATTTTCGCGGGCAGAGTCTTTTGTCATGCCGTCACAAGTTTAGTCAATAGATATTAATGCGCTTAAAACGAAAGTAGTAGTAGCAGCAAATGCATTTATCGAGCATACCGGAAGACGTTGCTTGCTTGCTTTTCGCAGAACACACTGCTTGGCATCGACGTTTCGTTGCATATCCAGATGGAAACTCATAAAAAAAAATGTATCCTATAGATTATTGAGAGGCTAGTAATTCTACGCCTGTGGTCAAGCCTGTGGAGAATGGTCTCTATATAAGCCTCTTTGCTCGCTTCTCAATTGAGTCCAGAACTGCAATATGATACTTTGCGGCACCAACAAATATGTGACCAAAGTACTCTACACACGACCGGATCTCTGCTTTGTATAATACAAGTAGCTGTCCCGGTGTAAAGCACTGTCGGACCTTCGTAAGAACTCAGAAACCCGGTTATCCATCCAATCAGACCAGGAGCTATACCTTACGTTGAAAGCTAGCTGAGGTAATACAGACGTGTCTATAGTGGAGACAACTCAGCTGGGAATGTTTTGAGCAGAATGGCTGATATACCATCAGGATCACTGGCTTTATTCACATCTAAATGACACAATGCTCTCCATATGCGGATTTCAGGCATCGAAATCCCGCAGTGAGAAACATGTGCTGGATAAACATTGCCAGTATCTAAATGCGAATTATCAGCAAACTTAGAAGCAAATACATTAGTTTTCTCTGTCGCTGTATGGGCCAGCAATCCATCCGGTTTCAGCAGAGCAGTTAGTGAAGGTTGGCAGAAGTTAGACTCGATCGCTTTGACACGAGACCAGAAAGCTTGATTGCTAGTTGGTTTGACAGAGAGCTTTTCGCCTTTCTTAGCGATTTGATCAAGACGAGCCTTCTGCAAGCTCTGTTTACAAGTGCTTAAAAGATTCTTAAGTATAAAGTAACTATTGTTTTGAATGCAAAAGAGTGGTTATTTTTTAATGGTTAATTTTTGAATTAAGATAGAAAACGACAATACATTTGAATTTGTGGTAGTGAAGCATTAGGTATCGTATTAAACATATACGTTTATTGTCTATTATTATATCAATGACATATTACTCTTGTATACGCAATTTATTATTAAAGCTCCTTTTATAACTACGTAAGGCGTTAATTATATATGTTTATTATAAATATATTTGTCCTAAGTTGTCAGATATACGTAGCAAAATGCGACTGCATTGGCTAGCTACTGACCCTTGTTATTAACCACACTATGATCATTTGTCAGTAGCGTAATGGCTTAGGTTACTGCAAATGAAAATAATATTTATCTAAACGTATTGTTTATAAAATCAAATTGCTCCGGCAGATTTCAGTTAAGATAGGATAGTTTCTTAATTGTTTGCTAAGATAAAAATAAAGTTTTACTTACAAAATATATAGGTACAAAATTTATAGTACTCACACGAAACTACGAAAAAACTTTGATGAACCATCTATTTTATAGGTGTGTGTCCAACTGACCAACAGAGTATCAATGGGTTGTAAATGTCTAAACTTAAGCCTCTTACACCTTAAGCATAACGGCTAGTAAAGCTTGTTCTGTAATGTAAACATTAAATTTTCGAACATTATTATACAACTGACAAAACGGAAAATCTTTAAAGTACTTATTAAAATGAAAACCGCATGAAGACAGAACTTAACACGATAAAGTCTTAACAGAAGGATATAACATAAATCAAGAAATTCAAGACAGACAGCCAAAGGGGGAAGATTGATGTCTAGATTACGAGTTTATTCCCAAAAGATTTCGTGTCTTGAATCCAAATAAAGAATATTTTAGTACCATGAATGTAATTTTTGTATACATTTAATAACCATCAATGTATTTACTTTCTAAATATGGGATTGGCATACCAGACGATTCACTTGTTTAAGTTCTTTCTTCACGTTAAAGTTGACAATGATCAAATGAAATCAGTAAGATAATCACAATTATACAAACAACAATACCAAAATCACATTATAAAAAGCGCCCAATAATTCATTAATCTTAATCCTATTCCTAGGATCCGAATTCGATATTTTAAAAATATTATTAATCTGTGAGCCGCTGGGTTTCAATTTTGCTCATGTGGCGTCATTTAATTTTTAAAATCATTAAGACCTTACTTATATCTATTAGCTCTAATCTGATTACAGTTACTTGGTTATAGCAATACCATATAAAACTTTCGATTGAGCAAGAGTGGAATAGACTTTTCTAAGAGTACGAAAATCAAGCAAATCTAAAAAAATGTCCAAGTTCCATCATTGTGTAAATTATTCGTTTTATTAACTGATATAAAAACTCAATTTGTAATAATATTAGTAATACATATCTAACAGGAAGTTGACTATTGTGTAACTATTAAATTGTGTCATGTATGTCATAGCGCTAGTTTATTAGCTTAGCGTTCTATCTCGTGAAAATGAAGCAACCTATTTTTAGAACAACGACGTTAAATTGCACTGTCAGGTTAATGAAAAATTTACAACCTTATTGCTCTATCATACGAACTAGACTTCTTATAGTGTTAATCTTTACTTATGATTAATCTGTAGGTATCTGTAAGTTAAAGTTAATCTTTTACGATTTTACCAAAACAAATTGTCTGTAAACATGTTTGTCAAGTCATTCAAAGTAAAAAGTTAAATATTGGATTTCATAATGTCTATATTATTTATTAATAACTTGTAAAATTTTATACGTTATATGGATGGTAATTATCGGATTTAACGCCTAACTGTAAAAATCATTTTGAATTTACCAAATAAACCTCATAAAACCACTATGCTGACGTCCTATAACTTGTGCTTTAAAATTGTATCGTTTTAAGCAAATTGGAAAAAAAGAAAAATAATTAGTCATGGCTATAATATAACAAGGCTTATCAACTCTATTTTAGAACTCTCTTGAGAATTGCATTGTTGTCTCTACTTCTTAAGCTCGGCCTAACTTCGAGATCTCGCTCCAGCTGAAGCCTAATACAAGGTCTTCGTGTTGCAAATAGTATCGATTGCTAGAAAATGAAATAGGAATGTATAAGTTAAAGCTTTTCAAAACCGTACGTATTCATGCTATAGTGTACGTATAGGATAATATAGTCGGTATATTACAATTTATTAGAATAAAATACATATATGTAATCATTTTAATCAAAATTATAGAATAATATTCGAATAATAAAAAAATAATTGGCAAAATGTATCTGTTAAAATTAATAACAATATTAGCTAGGTAAATAATAGTTTTGTTATGTGCATGTATTCTGCATTTATATTTTTTTATTATAATGGATATGAATATAATAGGAAGTTGACAATTGTTTTCCTACTAAATCGTGTCATGTATGTCATTTATTTACTTTTTGTTAGTTTATTTACTGTTTAAAATTAAAAATACAGACCTTAACAAGAAAATAATTTGAGGGTAGCCTTAGTGGAGTTAAGGAAGCAATTGACTTTGTCAACTTCCATTACAGTTTAGACCAAAAACAAATTAGTAAGAGCCGTTCAGTCTCTAACAACTTAAATTACTATTCTAACTGTTTCTAGTTGGTATTCAGACAGCTGACCAATTGATTGAACAAGTAATTGGTTCTTACTTAAAAATATTTGTTACGGGTCATAAAATTAAATATAATTAATACTAAGACTGTCATTATATTCTAGGGCATAAATAAATGGTCAGTTTCGAATGTTGTTGCATTTGAGACAAAAATATTTTTAGCAATAGGATACCGTTATCATCTGTCCATCTATCTGTCTGTGTATTTGATTTGCTATTTTTCCGTGATTTAACGTAACGTAATTTGACCATAAATTTGAAAATTGGAACAAATTATAGAACCTGTTAATCCAAGACAATGGTTATGATCATTATGATGAAGAATCTTTCTATACAACATATATTATACAACATTTTATAAAAGATGGTTTATTTACATACAATTTTATAAAAGATGGTTTATTTTACTGTATAAATTAATTGCACTGACACATTACACTATATTTTAATAATCACATAAATAAAGTTAGCTGCAATGCAAGCTGTTGATAAACACATTTGCTTTCATGAGGTAGTAATTTATTAAGATACGCTTGCGATACCGGTTATTGTGTTCAGTGGGATCTTTAATAATAATATCTTCAGTTAATTACTCATACTTTAAGACCGACTTAAATGCCTTACTTCAGGGATTTATAAACCTGACTCAAGTTATTCTTCGAGTTTCAAAAGAAGTTCAACATAATAAACAATGTACCAAATTCATACCTGTTTAAACCTGGCTGCGAAGAGGTGCAACCGAGCGCATAGAGGCAACCGTGATTTTTCAAACTATTTATATTTGTGAAGTGGACGGTATTTTATTTACAATACAATTAATAAATTTTTTCAAAAAAATATTTTTTAATAATTTAATTAAAAATATTAGCAGCCATATTTTGATTAGCAACCTGTTATATGTATATTATCCTAATGATACATATAAGTAAAAAACGTTTTTAATACGCACGCGATGGGTGCACGAGTTTGCAGCCGGGATTCGTACTATAGTATATCCTTATTTATATATAACTAGAATTGAATTCATACCTAATTTACAAGGTTTACAAAATTAAGATGACAAGGTCTACGAAATTAGGATGACAAGGTTTACAAAATGAGGTAATCAAAATTAAGTTAAAAAAAAATGCTTTTAAGAAATATGATTAGAATAAACAACATTATTATCCACACTCGTCTTAAGCAATCAGGTAACAAAATACGAAATATTCTCACAAGTTACTCGTACCTTTTAAAAAACAGATCTTTTTATATGGGGGAGTGTTTTAAAATAATATTCCTAATTTTTAAAGTTATGTCACTGCTTTCTATACTGTGCTAAAGGAACCCACAAACACGCTGATTTTAACTTTTTTAGGTATTTCCTATCAATATTGCATAAGAATTTTTCTCTATCACCAATAAAGTTATAAATGAGTCGACTGCTTCTATTTCGACCAAACATAGCTAAGTACCATCTCGAAGAACCAAGATTTCGATTTAAAAAAACCCGCAATTAAATTCGTTCACGCGTTTAGCTGCTACGGAGCATAGACAAACACACAGCTACACAGGTACACAGGTCAAAATTATAACACCCCTCTTTTTGGGTTAGGAGTTAAAAAGTATTTAGTGAAGTATTCTGAACAACCAATCAATGCTTTTACATGATGTGGTTTTATAATTTATTTAATATGAGTATAATATAAATATAAGTACTAACCAAACTTTAATTAATAAAGACAATCTGTGTTTTTTGTTGTATAAAATAGACAACAAACAGAATTGGATTCAATAGCATTGCCTTGTAAATTTCAATCAGATTGAATCTTGTTTACCTTCACTTCACTTTTCACTTTTTACATTTTAGCTAAAGTAAAAAATACAAACCGAAAACCGAAAAGGAGCAAAATAAAATAAATTACTTACAGAATAATACAAAAAAGGACCACGACAAGCACAAATATTTTTTAATTGCCATCTAATTTCCTTTAAAATAACGAAAGAGGATTAATCATTAAATTACTAAATACGAGAACAAAAAACTTTAATAAGCTATCTATCTATTATTTACTTAAATATTCTACAAATATTATTCACGGAATATGGTACTGGTCAATCCTGCGAACGTAAATATAAGACACGACACTAATTAATTTAGATGAAATGTCATTGCCAACGACTAACTAACTAGTGAATAACTCAACGATTTTTGTTACGAGTAAATGTACAATTTAAAATAAACGGAGTATAAATTATTAAAACTAAAACAAGATACTCCAGTGATCACTGATCAGTGGGAGTTTCGTGGTTTTAGTAACAGCTACAATTTTTTCTCCAATTGCAAATCGTTATTTTCGATACATTGTAATAAGAAAATAACGTACAACTAATTAGTTTTCGTTGATTTTTTCCTTTCAAAGTGTGAAGATTTTTCATATGACAGTACATTTTCTGCGATAAAAGAATTGGAATAGAAATTGGATTACTGGTCATCGTTAGTAATGGAATTATTTATCCCACCGTATAGGTATAGGAAAAAGAAATAATACGCTACTAATTTGTTAGTAAGGTAGGCTTTCGACGTCTAATTGCTATATTTCGTGACAAAAATAAATGACCCTTATCCACTTACAAAATATTTTTATTGTTTGATTGTAACTATGGGAGGTCCTCATCTCTTATAGCTATGAGCTTAGTTTTATTTTTGATACAAATTTAATATCCACATATAAGATAAAAAATAACAAATAAAATTTGTTAAAACATTTAATTTGTACTCAAAATTTTGTACAGAATATGTTTTTTTATTCAAAAAACGCCTTTTTTACTTGAAAAAAGTAAAATCTTTTCACTGATTTTAAAAAACCGAAACTACATAAAGAAACACAAACAAACACTTTAAATGTATACTACCTTCTTTTTCTGTCGGTGATTAAAATACAATAAAATATTCTCAATGTATTGTAACTTGTTGCCGATAAGCTAGGTTTATTCTTCGAAAGTATTAAATATTTATTGTAACTTAAGTGAATCATTCAAGTCATGTAACTGTAAGATGTCGGATTGCATTGTTTTCGTCTTATTCTATTAGCAGTTCACGTTTAACTAACTACTTGTACTTAATTCTTTGATGGTACTATACAACAACTTCACTTTCGAAAATCGCCTCAAACGCAGCTTATATTATATAATACAGTTTTATTTATTAACTGTATTTATGTGAACTGTTTTAATCTGTTTAACTATGTGTAATATAATTTATTAAGGATTTAGCTAGGGATTTACACTGCTTGTAGGTTCAGAGCAATGTTAGGACAATAAAAATAATATTGAGTTAGGAGTTAAACCTTCCTTTTAGCTTTTTAAATTACTGACTTAAGAAAGGGTCCTTTTCCTTCTATGCTCTCCATTTATCTTTGTCGATATCAACTTTTTACTTTAGAATAGATATATTGCCAGGGTAGCCCTATTTCTAGTCTTATATTTAAAGGTGAATTTAAGATTGAAGTATAAACAAGAACAAATAGGTGAAGCCAATTTTCGTTTAAAAATCTTTCAGGACCGGAAAGCAATTGAGGGCTGCTAACAAGATCGCTCTCGAGAATATTCTGTTATGTAAACGCGGATTACAAACAGGGCTGTCAGTGATAACAAAATTTATATGTACCTACATGTTTTATAATTTATTTTAATATAGGTATGTATACCACGAGAAATTATAACATTCAATATTCAACAACAACAATCATAACATTTAATAACTAAAACCGATATTTTTTTTTTTTTTTTTTATAAAAGTAATCATCAAAATAAATACTTTCTATAATTTAAAATGGTACAATTGATAACAATTATTTACTTTAAATTTAGCAGCCCTGTTTTCTGTGACGTCAGAGAAGTATAGATGTTCTACGAGCCCTTATTAAGTGCAGCACAGTATTTACCTAACGAAGGTTTTATAAAAAACATTATTTTGTATTAGTAGATATAGCAAATATTAATTTAATTGTGATTCACAAATATTGGTTTAATGTTTAAAGAGAAAGCGGTCTTTTTTTGTCAATGTCTGTCTATTTTTCGATTGTTAGTGTTTGAGAGATAGAAAGTTATAAATAATTACGAGGAAATGTTAAAAAGTATTAGTCTTAGCTTTTCATTCAAGTTATTCAATAAGTTTTATTTTTTTTAAATCGTATGATCTTCTTCTTGTTTTAATATGGCAACTTAAGTAGTCAATGAATAAAAAAATATTTTCTAACATTATTTTTTTTATAATTCATTAAGAAAGTATAGAAGATTTAGCTAATGAATAAAAAAAACAGTAAGGTCATTTCAGGAGCTCAGGATTTGGATAAAGTTGCATAAGCATCTCCCACGATAAATACATAAATACTTTTAAGTGTTTACAATCTTATTTATCTAAAAACGTCCCTAACACCCATCCTAACACTTGTTGCACTTTCTAGTATCGTAATAAATACACTTTTAATCATCAGTGACGAAGTGGCGCAGAAAACGTATTTATTCTAGTTTGAAGATTAGTACACTCATGAAAAAACGCCGTACAATGTGTTTCAGCGTTAATTTAACACATCCAATGTCAAAACTGATAAAGCAAGATCACCGTTAATTCCAACAATAATTCTGAATAATTTATCAGATAACATAAGATAAGATTTCTTTTGAACAAGTATATTTGAAAAAGTATATTTTTGAAAAACACCATACATTGATATTTATGGTTACATAAAGTTACTTCTTACGAATTTGTTTGAAATTTCGTGCACTAATACAATACTAATACAATGTAAATTTTTTAACATTGTAGTATTAGTGCACGTTTAAAAAATTATCTTCTAAAAATCAGTGAGAACTAATTTAAACTGTTCTGACGTATTTTTATAAAGGTATCGTTGAAACAGTTTCGCTTTGGAATGCATTGCCAGTAGGTAGCCAGTTTTAATCAGTAAAATTGACTACTTACAAGAAGCTAGTGAAAAAATTATTGTCTCTTGGTAAATTAAGAAAACAATAAAAATCATTATTATTATAAATTTTCGAATAAGTCGAAAGTCTATTTCGCTAACGGATTGAAATTGAATCAAAAACGTAAAAAGAAGGCATATTCTTACGAAGAATTCGTCCTATTTTCCAAGTTTCAAATTTCTCAAGACTACTAAATTTATAGTAAGAGTAAGATTAAAATTTGTAGATATAAATAAATATTAGTGTGATAAATTTTATATTAAGATTTCTATCGTTTTATTATTATTAATATAAGTTACGTTTTATTTTCGCATTTTTAAATGTCATGATTTACTGTTATGTTTTGCATGTCAAGTTGCGAGGCTCTGTAATGTAATTGGTTCAAATTTACTACGAAATAGTGAAGGGGATCCGTTTTAAAGTTCTCTCGAGCGAATGATTGTATTATTTACCTCCACTTTATCCGAGGGACTGAGCTCCAAGAGTTTACGTCAACGAAATCTAATTGTCTATACTATTTGTTATCGTTACAAGAGAGATTTGCGATTTATTGAAATTAATAATGTTCGTGACTTTATTAAATTCTAAAAATGGAAAAATCAAATATAAAATTTTAAATTTAAAACCTATTAAGGCAATACTTTTCAAATAAAACTATTTTTCGGATATAACTCGTGTATAATTAAATTTTTAATTTGCGTTTTCAATTTAACCCCAAGTTTCGAATGCTTTAAAAAAATAACGCTTATGAATCGAGCACAAGCTACTTATTATTTATTTTGAAAATTCAATTATTATAAAATATATAGACATAAAGGTCTTTAAGTCCAACTTGAAACCTGGTGAATCATTTAATCGACTTCAATGGTATGAACAAATCAACCCTCCAAAATCATTTAATTACCGCAGATATAATGAGTTTAACTTTAAGTTTAAGGTGTCCCTTGACACCTCTTGGTTTTTATTATTTAGTATTATGTATTTACAGATATAATTTCTCAATCCTCAAGCATTCTCTTATAATAATAATAGCATTATAAATCAATACATAGTAGACATGAAATTAATACAAATTTTCGTAGATGACAAAGTTTGTAGACAGTAAGTCCAGAACAACTTTCAATTGCTTGTCGCTGTATTATTTAGTAGCGTCAGAATGAAATCATAGTTTCAGAGATATTATTAAATATGATTATTTCGCTTCTATACTTATCAAATAATTAATTAACAGATAAATATGGATTGGTTATGTACGTAACCAATATAAACGTGTTTGAAGAAACACCTAATAACTGTTTTATCCAAGTAGGTATAATGGTAATATACGTTTTACTAAATTTAAAAATGTATGAATCCAATAAAAACTTTAAAATAAATTAGGAATAATTTATTTTCCTTGCTCTCACTACCAGTTACCGTAAACACCAATATATCCAACGACACTTAGCTAAGACGTAATCAGTCCTAGTAATAAGTAGCTGCTGATAAGTTTTCAGAAAAAATATTTTATTTGTTCTAAGTTTTAGAGAAAATGTTGATAAAAGTACCTACTAGGATTTTCGATTCTTATGAGGAATTTGATACCGTATCTTAAGTATTATTTACAATATAACTAAGTTTATGACTACATTTACAATTACACATCGTAAATAAATAAGTAAAAAAGGTAAATTACCGGACCGTATATAATCTTTATGTAATGAATTTTAATAAGCAACTAATTGAATACAATTAGAGATCTCATATTTAAGGACTAATATTAAATATTAAGTAAAGACTGTGACAATATATGCCTGAAAACTGCATCCAAATTGGTTTAGCTGTTTCTGTGATTAGCGTGCATAAACATAAGGACATACGGACATACAGACGAACAGACAAAATAAAATCATTCTTTTGGGTTCTCTTGCTCTTATAAGACCCTCTTTATGTTTTTTTTATATGTTCCATGTACAATTTTCGATCAGTGACAATTTTATTATATGAATAGATGTTTAATTCAACGAAGCGGGTAACGATACGAGTATCTTGTTGGATAGAAAGACGGTTTTACACAAAAAAATACAATGGACAGCCTTATTATTAAAAAGCAATCATTATTGTATCGTTAGTTTCAATAGACGATACAATGTTACTTTTAAAAGATATTATAAGAACTGATTCAACACACATTACAATTTGATAAAGAAATTGGTAAAAATATAAGCAAACTTTATCGTTTTGTTTCTTGAAGTTTGAAACACATTAAAACTTATTCTTCATTTCTATATATTACCACTCTATAAATTTGTTAGTTATAAATTTAGCATATAAATTAACAATGGGTTTAAACATCTTCTTACATCACACATAATAATGTACTTTGCCCCTATGACTACAGCTACCAGTACGTACACAATTTAGACGAAGCATTCCACGGATTCACCGTGCGGGTGCCGGGCCCATTGCGTTGCAAGGAGAGGAGTGCAAGCAGTGCCTGGGACTTGCGACCCAGGAGTAGGTTTAAGGGGCCCTCTTATTATGTGCAAAAATGCTCGCTTTCAAACTCTACACTCCTCTCCCTACCTAACCAAATTTGGAAAGAACCTACTAATGGTGCCTTTGGAATACGTTCTAGAAATGAACCGGTGCTAGTTCTAGAAAGGCCAAGGTCTTTAAGTAAGTTATAAAGAGATTTTACTATTATACCTCTCGCTTCCACTTCTACCGCGTACAAACTAACTATAAATTTGTTCCTGGACAGTTCGTTGGTCAGTTTTTAATACTTATTAAGCTTGAATGTGTGATCCCTGGGGATGTTTGTTTCCCAGGGAACAGTGAGCTCCACAAGTATCACGCGCCTAAGATGTTTAGAATACAGGAATAAGTCCGGTCTGGATGACGAAACACCAACATCCCCAGGGATCCCATTTTTCTTCACTCAACATTCGAATCCGAAATCCTATTAGTTTGAATTCTAGCTGTCATAGGATTAAGACTTATAAGCATAGAGCATTTAGGCAAACAAATATATATTTAGTAAGAAAATATTCGAAGGAATAATTTAATACATACTTAAATATATATGAAACGAAAATTGTGCCCCATATTCCAACTTATGGTATGCAAACTACTCGCATGTCGGCTATTTGATTTTATTTTACCACTCTATATATAGCTTTAGTTAAATAAAATAGTGAGTAAAATACTATTTCATACAAAATATTATTAGTTTCTTAAACATTTAAAATTAATAAATTAAATAACTTTGCTCTTCATACAAATACAAAATTTGTCGAAGTGCAATGTTTAAAATAAGGTAAGGAGGCATTTTACATTTACGATAATTAATAGTATTTAAAACATCATTAACAGTTATATCTTTTTTTGTAAACCAAAATATGGTAAGTATATAATAGTAAGTATCTAAATAATACTATGAAACTCTCCAATTACGAATAGTACAAAATTACACATGAACATCAACAGTTAAGAGTACATTATGCGCAATTTTGCCGGGTTTCCGTTTTTAGGCAACAAAAGTACCAGGAACTTATAAATTGATTAAAAATTTAAATATCAGGAACTTATAAAGCGAAAAATCTAACCTTTTTAGAAAAGCTAGATATTACGGGAAAAATGGCTAATACAAAACGTAATCGTAAATGGCCTGTAACATTTTATAGGTGCCTTTTTGTGTCATTTCCCGTTGTAGTTTAGAAACAGCTTTTATAGGATAAGCACTCGATTAAGAGAGAGGCCAAAGGCTAACGATTGTGCTTTGAGGAAAACTGACGCAAGAATGAAATACTTTGTTTTATAACTGTGTTTTAAAATAAAAATAAAGAAAGCCTAAACCTCAAATAAATTATTAATCAAAATATATTTGAAAACGAAGATAGAATTGTAATATCGTTCTTATTTCGTTTTATCGTTCTTTATTTTATTTTATAATGTTAAGCTAAGTTTATTTTAAAATAGTTGACTTCTTTTGTAACGTGCTATGTCTTAAGAATACGTCCAGTTAGTGCTACTCCTACTAATACAGGAATTAATAAAAGTGTAGTCTTAATTTCGTTAAATTGATAAATTAAAAAAAAAACAATATCATAAATTTAATTACATTTGCAACGGGATGTGGCATGTATTGCAATTGGTAATTACAATATTAGTCTAGTGTCTATGAATGCGTGAATGAGGCGAATACCCATCTATTGAAGTAGTCGGCGCAGTGTACCATCATATCCAATCGGAAAGGCTTATTCATCGTAATTTAAAGTATTTTCATTAAGATTTCTATTACAATATATACAATTAATGAAATCACAAAGAGCAGGCAACTTAGACCTTAATAAAAAAAATACATAAGTTATAAAACAGATTGCTTATTTTCTTTTTATATGTCAACGAACTAGTTGACAAACAAGAAAATATTTTATATGATATTATGTTCTAACCACCGCTTGTTGACATTTGGCGTTGTAACTCTTGAAGAAAAGGAAGGGGTGACGGAGAAAAGGATACAAAAAGAGGCAGATGGGATTTAGGGATCTGGTTTTCCGACTCAGTCATATTTTTTATCATGAAACAAACAAGTTTTGGAGTACGTGTAATTTATCATTCTAAAATTAAATTCTTATTTTTAGTATTAAAATCTTTGTCAATTTGTCCAGACTATTGTGTCTCAAGCACATAGCAACATAAAACAACAACTGCTAGATACATTAGATTAAGTCTGATGATTCATAAGTGCAATGTCTGTTATTGAAATATTGACTTTGCAGGCAGGTTTATTTTTACTGCTACGTCGATAGTACAGCTTTGTGATTTCGATTATTTTGTTAACTGAAAGACTGGTAAAGCTTGGTGAAAGTACCAGTAATTAGTGTTGAATTGATATTCAAATTACAAAAACATAATCAAAGCGGTGAAAGATGGCCAGTGAAACCAATTTACATACTTTAGCAGAAGTTCTATGAAGCTTTTAAGGATCAAGTCAGACGACAACAAATATAGGATTAGCATATAGCGTACCCTCTTTATTATATAAGTATTTACATATAAGATGAATATTTACAGTGAAACGTTTTGTTTTGTACTATAATTAAATTAATTTAAAACCCGCGTAGACAAAATAAGCTATAAAAAAACGTAACTGTAAATTAATTTATATATTTTTTTTTGCCATTACGACGCTGTCAACTAAAAAGATAATAGGCTTTATTATCGAACTTCATATGTATTAAGAATTTAGGGAACCACAAGCGATCACTTACAGTTAATTGTAAGGTAAGCAATATGGAAGAACTTAATTTGTTTCGTTTGCTTGCGCTTATGGTACTCGGGTTTAAAATTGACTCAAGCAGATGTGCGTGTGAATTTATCTGTAGACATAGCGTAGGTATAGTCTGTCTGCCTGTCTGTCTCGTAAGTATAGTCACTAACTTTGATACTTTGAAAATATTACTAATTTATTCATAATATTAATATAAATGCGCAGGTTTGTGTGTTTTGTCTTTAATTATCATAATATAAAATGTACAATTGAATACTAGTGTTTGATTCAAAGTTTAAAGATATGTGATTTTACATATTACATCTATTTTTCATACTTAATAGTTTATTGAATCTTTTTTTTTGCATTAAGCATTTTTTGATAATTTTTCTAAAGCATTTTAGATAATTATATAAAAATATAAAATCTACATTATAAAATCATATTTTTTGGTTCAACATTACTCCACCATACGCATGATAAGGGTCTACAGAAGTCAAGCCGGAATGGAGATGTTAACATCTTGAAGGCCCGACGACGATGGTCTGATTTTAAATAAGTGCGGCGCGGATTCTTAAGAAATATATAATTTAATATGTAATATAATAATAAATTAAAAATTAAAAATTTTACAGCATTTTTTTTAATGTACCTTCTATTTCATATATTCTATTGTAGACCTATAGCCAAGTAATAGATCCTTAAAATTTGCCTTATTGTTTTTCATATGATTGAAGAAAATACAAACTTATAAAAATCCTTTGCCAGTTTTAAAGATTTTGGAAATTTTAAAACATATTTCTTAGTTTAAAATTTAAATAACTACAAAGATTAAAATTAACATTTTATATTTTATAAAAATTTGAATATTCTTATTACATCTTATCAGGTAGCGTAATACCTACCTACGTTAAATTTAATATAATTTATTTTCAATCTACAGTCTGAAATAATAAAATAATGACGTCAATATTAGATTCCAAGACAGATGAATACCAATTTTACTCCTACTTTTGCCAAATTCATTAACAGGTCTGTTAATAGGTAACGTCAACAAATTCATTAAAATAAAAACATTTTGAAACTAATTACACAACTTATGTGTCATGTTTTTTTTTATATATATCTTTATTGATTGATTATATCTAATATAAATAAATTGTTAATGAACTAAAATGTTATTTTACTTGTTGTCGCTACTAGTGTAGTTGGGCCTCAATCTTGTCAACGACGTTTAGTCGAAACGAGCTGAGGAAGCAGCATTAACCCGACCCCAATAAGTTTTATAACAAGTTGATTTTATTTAATCCAGGTTAAAACTATAAATTAATTGAGATAAATAACAAATAGAATAGAAATAAATAACGAAAAACTTTCTTAACAATGAAAATGAAACTAATAACTTCCTAATAATATAATATAACTTTTGTTAATTTCAGGAAACAATGTAATTGTAATTTTATACAATAAGACTAACTTGTTTGCAATGTTAGCATTAAATACATTTAGCGATAATAAATAAAGGTAAAGTCTGAAAAAAAAAGACTTGAATAAATGTTGAAAGAATGGTGCAAGTGAAATAATATACTATATAACTTTTATGACGTAAATCAGATATGCTTCATAAAAATACGTATCATACTCTGTTGAAAACTGTCACTTCTTATACAATCTGACAGTACTTTTAATTAAAATTAATTAATGCTTCTAAAAAAACCTACGCTTATCTGATGTCAGTATAAAATAGGGCTGTGGGATTTAAAGTAAGAAATTAATATATTTTTGCCATTAACCTAGTATAATATGATAACTATGTATTTCAATATGCATTTTACAACAAACGTAGCTATAGTATTTTATAAGATTTTCATGAGTAGTACACATTTAAATAAAACTATTTTAACACACATCTATTTTAACAGACAACTCCATCTTGTTTTATCGTAAGGACGATGGCTGCAAAGCATTCGGAATTCGTAAATTTAAAATAAAAATATACTTGAGTTAAATTCATAAAAATAGTTTTATATCCAAACGTATAGCAATATACATTAAAATTAATAAATAAATAAAGTGATGACACTAACACTTTTATAATATATTTTTATATTATATTATATTTTAGTGTCAATATATTTATTATTAAGCAGTAAATTAAATTAAATTTCACACAGCCCTATGCTCAGCAGCCCTGTTTGTAATCCGCAGTCATATAACATCTCATTCTCAAGAGTGATCTTGTTAGACGACCTCGATTTCTTTCCGGTCCTTCAAGATTTTTAAACCAAAATTGGCGTCATGGAATTAAAATATTATACGGGTTGAGGAAATAAAACATTTTAATGAATTGGTGGTTAAGTGATTAAGTAATAGATGCTAAATCTGTTATTATCTGTTATATAATCTGTTATTAATTATAGTTAATAAGCCCCAAAATTAACAACAAAAACATTCATGCGTATTTATAATATACATTAAAGTCTATAGACCATTTAATACCCCTTATACTTACATACGGGGTATTATTTTAGGGGTATTTACGTATATTTCGCACAATTTGAATAAGAAGGAAAAAATAAATAAAATATAATAAATATATATTTTTCATTATATTTTAAGCCTCTTATTTAAATTAAAATTATATCGTAATAAAATTACATAACTTGCCTAGTGTCTGCAACATAACAATAACATGGTTATATTTTGTAACCTAAAAATAAAAAAAATAACCAAGTTCAAAGTAAATTTAAAAGATAACACTTCAAGTTTCTATGTTACTAGCAGTTTATTAACTTAAACTTTTTAAGTTTTGTATAAGTTTATTTAAAATTTTAGTAGGAGAATTCGTATAATCTTCGGTCAAATAAACATTTCGTTTTATATTTTCGATATGAAAAACCTACGACCAGCTCTAATATTTTTTTAAAAGAATATAACCTTAGCATTATATTTACCACTTACCTATCTATGTTAAATCTTTCAAAGCATAAAAAATATGCGTAATAGTTACTATAGAATATAGATGATTATTTAGAGACGTCTTAAGTATATTTCAGAGCTGTCAAAAGGGTTGACAATAAAAATTATGTATAAAAATATTTTATGAGAATTTGGCCAAATACCAAGTCGATTTAACTTCGAGATCAGAAAAAACAATAAGAATTGCGATATCTCGTAATATTCTGTATTTCTCTATTTTTATTATTTTAATAAGTACCCATAAATAGTGTTGCTACTATCCTTTTGATTACTTTTTAAATTAATACAATTTATTTGGTCTCATATTTCAATAATGTAGTTTAAAAATGCAAATAGCTGTAAATTGTTTAACGTTTTAATTTAATAGCTTAAAATGTCGCATTGACTTCTCGCTTTCAAATATTGTATTAAATTTATTTTAAATCTATAAAAAAATAGAAGGAAATTTCGATAGTGGCATCTTTTCAATGTTTATCTTTACTGCAAACTTAGAAACATTAGTTAGGATTGTGGAGCGACGGAACGATTTCCCAGAGTTCGCGGGTTCGAATACCTGCCCGTATTGCTTATTTTTTTTATATTTTATATTTATACAAATTTAAATAAACTTTACATGTTTATATACATTTTCAAACATTAATTTATTTTATTTAAATTTTAATTATAAGAATTATACAAGTCGTTAATTAAATAACATCTAAAAACTTCACGTAATTGTTATTATTATTTTCATTACGTTTTAACTTATTTTAAGTGCCCTAATTTTTAATACTGACTACAAATTATTAAATATTATTATCGTGTCACTTTGTTATTTTTAATTCTAAATACCGTTATCTTCAACTTAAAGTCTATTTATTTTCTAACTGTAAAAATAAATACTTATTGATTGGTAACACTTCTAAGTTTTATATTCTGTAGACAAAAGTGCATTTTTTTGCAATCGTTTGGATATCAATTTAAAATATTTTTTCGAATATATTAATTATGATTTAATTGTTTTAGATAGTAATACTATTTTGATGACTCCTTTGTGCTATCCAATGGTTGCATAATTATACTTTAGTAAAGACGACTTAGATACATCCCTTCGTAATCTCTGTCTAAGATCTCCTCTTGACAACTTTAAAAGCTCTGACTGCTGAAAACTGAAAAGCTGAAACTTAATTAGTGTGGAATTAATTTAGAAATGGAAAGTATTCTCAAGATTAAAATGTGGCCAACTACGTCAATGTTGAATAAGAAAGATCAAAGGTCAATCAACTAAAACTTATATACTCCTACATATATTACACAAGGCTTACATACGTAGTTTCATATTTACTATATACGTGAAACGAGAAAAATAAATAAACAGGCCATTACTATTTTGGACCTCTGTAAATTTTATTTTTTAAAAGATCATGACGCCTTTGAAGGTAGTTAGATTCGGCAATTATAAGTTCGGATTGAAAAGACGATAAAGGACAAAAGTAATTTATATAAAAATACAGCTCCATCCCTCATCCAAGGTCGTACTAACAATTACAATACTCTGAGATCAATAGCTGACGCTCTTGATGATTTTTTTCATTAGAAATAAGGGACACATGCTTATAATTACTTGTTTTCGTTTTTAACAGTATGTATATATAATAATTAACAATTTCTAAAAAACTATAGATTTCGAACAAAAAAAAACAAGATGTCTACTATAGGAGTATATTAATGTTTTTTTTTTATTTTTTTGTTACGTTTACATTAAAAGGATTATTCAAATAATTACAAAATATTTTATTATATTATTTATGTTTAATACAAGCAATCTTAATTAAGATCTGCATTGTGAATAATTAATCTCACGTAGTAAATGAGATATTTTTTATAATATTTTACCTGGTTAATTTACTATTTAGTTTCTGTTTTATCATAAAGTATTAACATAACAATAATATAAATAATTCAATATCTGAATACTTTTTATGTCTTCAATGTGTAATAGGAAAAGAATAAACACATAAATATAATTAAACGCATAATCCAAATATAATAAAAATTACATTTAAAATGTAAAAAACCTCCCATACAAAAATATCTCTAAAAAGAATAAAAATAATATTATTATGTAATTATTGAAGTCGTTGCGTTGGGGGATCTATGTACGTACGATGACGATGGAGTCTTTTTTACGAAGTTAATCATTGAGGACTCAGACTATACGATTCGATGTCGTAATTTCTTTATTTGCCTTGTTAACTTACTTGCATTTTATTTTTTTCCTTCATTAAACGGAAATTAATTCCCCCCACGCAACGAATTCAATAAGTACATAATAATATCATTTCTATTCTTTTTAGAGCTCTTTTTGTATGGGGGGTTTTTAAAATTTTTGCTTTATTATTTTTTCGGTTTTTAAAACTTATGTTACTGGTTTCTGAATTGTACTAAATGAACCTACAGAGACACAAAATGTTCAATTGTTTAAGTATTTCTATGAATATATCCTAATTCATTAGAATCCTACATTATCCCTGATGAACATTGGCTATATTTTATAATCATCATCATCATCATCATCATCATCATCATCACTAATATAAGGAAGTCCTCTTCCTAATATTGATTGCTAAGATTTGATTAATTTTTTGAATTGAAATAGGATTCGAAACTACTGGACCGATTTAATAAAATATTTTACCTCTCCCCCGCACAAATAAAACGTCAATATCTTGAAGACAGCTATTTCTATTTCGACCAAAGATGGATAAGAACCATCTTGACAAGCATTGCATTCGATTAAAAAAAACCGCATTCAAATCAATCCACGTTTTTGGCCACAAAGCCACAGACAGACACACAGATACACAGATACACAGATCGACAGGTCAAACTTATAACATCCCTCTTTTTAGTCGAGGGTTAAAAAGAAGGTTTTAAGTAAAATAACATAAAGTATATAAGATAAATTAAAAATATATTAGGACAGTACTTGATGGTTTGTCACACAGGTTTTATTGTTCTAACAAATGGTTCTTAAATCGATGTCTATTGTAATTTTGAATTTTGGAGAAAAATACAATAGACTTTTTAATTATAGAAAGTAACGTTAATATACAAAAAGCCTAAGGCCCAAATAAATAGTAGATGTGAGTTCAATCTGTTTGGGAAATATTTAATAACTGATTTCATATTCGCTATACATAATGACATCATTATAGGAAGTCATGAGAGGTTCTTCCGTTACAATTTAAACTTAATATTCGTCTCAGAGGAGGCTAATGAAGAAAATTAAAAAAATAAGGACTAAGTTTTTCCGTTTCTAGCACCATACAATTCAAAAGGTAAATGAGCAATCATTTAAGTTATAATATATATTCAATTTAAAAGGACTTGTTTTTGCACCCGGTCAGAGATCAGTCTATACCATAAGCAATAGTTTTGTTGTATAATAGATCTAACTAATACCTAACATCTGTAACGTCTACCAAAGCTATGTGTGGACTTCATAATCACTATATTTATAAAAGAATAATTTATGTACGTCACAATATTATTAACATCTCGAAATATTGTGATTCACATCATCATAATTTAATGTCAGAAACAAAAATAAAATTGCTATGTCCACCATTAGGTACCATAAATTAAGCATTATGCAAGAAACTTCTAGAGGGATTGATAAATACAATTTGTTGATGATACGTGTTATTATATTTTTGTAGAATGTTATAAGTTTTATGTGGAATGTCATAATTTTGTAAAAAATATATGAATAAATAATTTTAAAATGATTTGAAATATCTGCAGAATACTAAAACATCATAGAATTACCAAAATAACTAATGATAGAGACGTGCTTATGATAAGCCCTCATTATATGTTATTGTTACCTTGTTTTTTGACTGATAAAAAAATCCTATTTATCAGTAAGTTTGTTTTGGTATGTTTTGAAAAAATCACAAAAAGAATATCCAACTTTTCCAACCAACTTTTAATGGATAGATATAAATAACGTATTTTATATTTCTCTTTTTTTATTTATTATTATTCATTTTTTAAATAAAATCTTACCATAAAACATATTAAGATGGAGCTTACATTTAAAAAAAAAAAAATATTTAATAACGTCATATTTAGTAAAAAAGCAAAAAATTATAAAAAAAAAAGGAATAATACATTTTTAAACCCACCATCCAAAGCCAGTAAGTCACGATCTGAGATCTTCGGCGTAAGTTGTTAAGTAAACCCGGGTTCTAGGGGGGATATCACATAATTGATAGATTGAGGATAAATCCAGGATTTTTTGTTATTTAAAAAAACACTTTCTAAAATTTATGATAATCTAAATTACAAACAACCTAAGAAAAAGACATATAATGTTTTTGTTTTTATAAAAATAAATATATTTAGGATTATGTTGATAAATTTTATAGATTAAAGTATGCTTCAAAGTAATGTCCATTCAAAAAACTTAATTGTTATGTAAACCCTGATTATACTGGGGCCGGATTATGTATTTTCTCACACTTTTTTTTGTTAAAGCAAAGGATATTCGGTATTATAAATAATAACTTTAAAAAAAATTAAAAGCTTTTTATTTAATATTACCATTTTATATAATTTTTTCCATACATAATTATTTTAATAGAATGTATGAAATTAAATTCAGCTGATTAATGCAGTAATAAGATTTTGAATTTTATAAAAGAAGTAGGTACTACTACGAATAAAGTATTTAAAAAATCGAAAGAATTATATTAAGCTAAAGCTTGTCCCCAAACAAAATCAGAAAAACCAATAAACAGAGATGAAAAATGTTCTGAATGGTTTTTGCTTTTCTAATAGGAAATAGACCGATATAAAGAAAGAAAATATGTACAAATACTTGTCTGATATAAAAATAACGATTACGATTATTTTTCTTTGATTATTAAATAGGTTCTGAATAAAAGTGAAGTGTGTGAGTGAATAAATTTACAGAAAATATTGTTCATATAGTTCTGGTAAATGCTAAACAAACATTGTAACAGTAACATTCGCAAACCCACCCAAACATTTGTTATATTTTGTTTAAAACAATTTGAAATCTCAGTGTTGATATTTGTATGGAGAGGAATATAATATTTTAAATTTGTTATTTATTTATAAAAAACAAAAGAAGGTCATTGAAATGTGTACTTTAGTCATCTTTAAATCTGAATTCCCTTAACACATAAAGATTAGCCAAAAAGGTACGCAAACTTAAGTTCTTTATATCGACTGAAAAATATGGTCCTTTTTCTAATAGTTAGTTCAAGACTATCAGAAAGAAAGGTTAAGCTACTTAGTTTAATACTATCTAAAGATTATGATTTTAAAAAATATACACATATTTACTAACTGTAACAGACGGTAAATTATGCGTTTGGGGTGAGAAGAGTGTGTATGCAAACCAAGGTTATCATTTAATTCTAAAACCGATGGTCCAATTTTAATGTGGTTCTCATTGGTTTTGACTTGATTGATGTTCTTAGATAAGTGTAACGTTAATTTTAATAAAAAAATGATTACAACGTTTTGCTAACTTGTTTCACATAATGTAATGTACCTATGATCTTTTTAAACTTGAAACGGAAAGTGAACATTTTAAAATCCCTTGACGATTAGAATATAATTGAAAAAGCATAAAATTATTAAAAAAACCCGAGTAAATATTTGGTATATTTACTCGGGTTTTTATGTATAGAATTTATATTTATATATATAATAAATATACAAAACCAAATAAATATTTAAATTTCGACATACATAAAAGTAAGCATAGCAATAAAATATCTCCAAATTATTCACGTTACCATAGAACTAAAAAACAAGTTCATTTAATGGTAGCCTCGTCTGTGAAAAATAAGTGTGCTGTTTTAAATATTTTTTTTGATAATCGCCTGTCCGATCTCTGTTTCAGCTCCGCTTATATATCATGTAACTGACAGTAATGTGCTGGCTAGACTACCTCGGAATAATGGAGACGTGTTAATTCGAGCGCACACAATTTATGTTGTAGATTATTTATTTCTCAACCATAAATTATAAAAACAAAATGTTAATTTCTAACGTGAATTATATATTTTTTAATATAAGCAAACGCATTTAGAAAGTAACAGTAAATTGAATATTAAGAATTTAGTTTTATTAAATTCGAAATAATAACTTGCACTGTAATTTTTTTTTATAACCTAGTAGATTTGGTCTGCATTTGATAACCATGTTGTCAGATATAATTAGTCTGACCACAAATACTGTTACAATTAAAAAAAAAAAATATTACATTTGAATTTGGAATCTGTCATTATTATACGATTGTTCATTGTGTTTTTTCATTTTGGCGCCAATACATTGTACAATATTTTGCGATATTGAAATGGAGTGGGGTGATAAAGAGAACAGAATCACTGCGATTGCATTACACAAACTAGGTATTAATAGGTACAATGAGACTTCCTCTCTTTGTGGCAGAGAAAGATCTGGCTGTCCACGTAGTGTTTGTACGAAAAAGGTGATCAAAGCAGTAAAAGAAAGAATTCGAAAAAATCTTGTCCGATTGTGATGAACGAAAATGAAGATAGCACCTGGAACCATGTCGCGTATTTTAAGATGACTTAGGACATAAAAGACGCTGGTTATTTCTTAACTAAAATCGAAACAACTACTGTAGCGGTACGCAAAGGGAAGTCACAGAAAAAAATTGTTTACGGATGAGAATTTTTTTACAATTGAGCAACATTTTAATAAACCAATAGACCTTATTTATGGTCAAAACTCTAAGAAAGCTTCCCAATTAGTCGACAGAGTGCAACGTGGGCATTATCCGACATCAGTGATGGTTTGGTGGGGTGTTAGCTATGGAGGAGTGACTGAGCCATATTTTTATAAAAAAAAGGTATCAAATAATCGGCACAAATGTATCAAGATACCATTCTTGAAAAGGTAGTTAAGCTCCTTAATAACACCATGTTCAATAACCAAGTATGGTCCTTTCAGCAAAACTCGGCGTCGGGTCATAAAGCTGGGTCCACGCAGTCTCGGTTGGAAGTTTAAGCCTCGGACTTCATCAGAACTGAAGACTGGCCGTTCGTCTAGTCCTGATCTTAATCCACTGGATTATGATTTATGGTCAGTTTTAGAGAGTACAGCTTGCTCTAAACGCCATGATAATTTGGAGTCCCTAAGACAATCCATACGATTGGCAGTGAAGAATTTCCCCATGGAAAGAGAACGTGATTCTACTGATTACTGGCCTCAACGTTTAAAGGACTGTGTTGCAGCCAATGGACACCACTTCGAATAAGCTTTTTTATATTTTTAATCGTTTTATATTTGTGTATTAAACTAAGACACTGCAAAAGTAATAAATGTTATTGGAAATTAAAAAAATTTTTTTTTTCTTTGTTACAATACTTATGGCAAGATTAGGTAGATCATATATCTGACAACATAGTTGTCAAATGCAGGTCGCAGAATTTTTTCTAAGAATGAAATAATTGGTACCTATAATCATATTTAACAATGCTGTAACCATTTTCATGATACGATTGTCATACTCGTTTGTATCATACATTTGAAATTGTTACCTTGATATTATAGTCTTAAAGGCACTTGAGACAGATTACAATGTATAAAAAACGTTTAGATAATGTAAGTAATATTTATGTATATTTTTTTATCAATATCTTGGTATTTAACTAAACTATGATTGCATAATAGATACTATAAACTAAAAACCCCTGACAAATTTAGTTGTGGTCGAGTTATTTGTTTTTTTTTTTTTTATTTTTGTACATAAATTGTATGGTCAGATACTAACATTCTTATATATAAGAACACGGCCACTAGTAATCTGATAGACAAAGCTCGCTATCGGCTGCACCGGCTTAGAGCTCAGCCGGGTAAGTAGAAGCAAACATCCATCGCTTTGTATGTTTCAATTCAAAAGCTTTACGGGACTATTTGAATATTTTTGTCCATTACACTGATTGATATCATAATCTATGCATGTACTAGTTTGGTCATGAATTGTGAAACAACATTTACCATTTTAACCCATTTTGTTCTCTACTAAAATCCAGAGAATGTTCAATACTTATACGAATGTAATTAATGGAAAACAAAGACTAAGCTATATTGAATTCATTGAAACTAATTATTTTTTTTTAACTCCTAAAACATTTCACTTAACCGTTACTTTAAAGTTTCTAGTAATTAAAGAACTTGCATTTGCAGGAGTAAAATTATTTCCACCATTCGACACAATATAGTTTAAATTATTTAAATTTAGTGAACATCTATTAAGGAGTTTACATTAAATTAAGGGCAAAATACGGAAGCAATATTACATATGATATGGAAACATATAAATATTATATGTTTCATATAAAATGTAAGCTTCCTTTAATTTTCTTTAAATCAATTTTTTAAATTCAAAGAAATTTGATTATAACATGGTCACTACTTAAAGTATTCCAGTTTTGTTCCATAGCTGTTTCAGAAAATATATGAATGCATCGCTTTTTCCGAGAATTTCAAAAATACAAATCGAATATTGTGTGCCTGAAACGAGGCAATCGAGCATTGGTTATATGTTCTCGTTACAGACACCTGTATAAAACTTCGTAAGGACGATTTCAGCACACGTGTTTACTGATTATTATGACTTAATAATTCAACTTTCTAATTTGGAGAGGATATTAATTTTACGGAATAAAATAAAACCCGCGAAGTGTGTTGTTTGCACGTTTATGGCATCATGGTGTAAACCAGCTTTAATTTAATTTCTTTTGTTTGAAAGCATGGGTTGAGAGTATTTTAACTATTATTAAAAAAACTGTTCATATATTTTAAGATACCCTTTTAAGTATAACTAGGGGTCGCCTTTTCATTGCTGTTTGACTTCTATAAGTCTCAGGGAGATGACATATACCCTATAGCCTTCCTTAATAAACGGACTATTCAACACAAAAAGAATTTTTCAATTTGGGCCAGTAGTTCCAGAGAATAAATAGTACATTCAAACAAACAAACTCTTCAGCTTTATAATATTAGTATAGATACATTTTTTGAGTACTTTTAGATCTAAGTGTCATCTCATTATTACTATTATATTTTTGAATCTCAATATACCTAGTCTTGAACATGGTGTTATTAACTACCTTCTCAAGAATGGTATCTGATATGGTTGATACACTAGTGCTGATGTTTTGATACCTTTTTTATTACAAAAATATGGCTCAGTCACTTATTCATAGCTAACACCCCACCAAACTGTCACTGAAGTCGGATAATGCCCACGTTGCACTATATCGACTAATGGGGAAGCTTCCTTAGAGCTTTGAGGTATTTACTTAGAGCTTTGACCTTCCCGTCGCTCTACGGTTCGAATCCCTGCTCGTATCGGTCTATTTTTCATTCTCTATTTATATAAAATTTAAATAAGTTTAAAGATATTTTCAAACTTGAATACCAAATGCAGGGAGAGTTTAAAAAAATGCTTATGGCTCCATACCTACTTTGTGTAATGCAACCACATCGATTCTGTTCTCTTTATCAATCCACTCCATTTTAATATCGCAAAATATTGTACAACGCAATGCAACGCAATGCAACGCAGTGCAATGTATTGGCACCAAAATGAGAAAACACAATGAACAATCTTATAAAAATGACAAATTCCACATTTAAAATATTGTAATATTTTTTTTATTTTTATGGCCAGACTAAGTACTTAAAAACAGAATTTCCTTAACAGTCTACAATATGTTGTCCTCAAGAATTAAATTTAGGTCTACTTGGGAAATATTAGGTACAGATCTGAAGATATTTTGTTTTGTTATTATTAAGCAATCAGTTATTTGCCACGAACATATTTGGACCTTTCCAGCCATTTAATCGGGATCACGAGTCCGTGTCTTGCTGTCTGTAACAGCCAGAAGGGATAATCGCCTGTTTACTAGATATCTACTTATATATCGTTGAAATCAGATTCTTTTTCAGAACAAGTTGGTTATAGAAAATATATTAAAAGATATTAAAATAATATTATTCGATAACTTATAAAAAGAAGTACTTAAATTACATTATTTAAGCCAAATAAATAATTTGAGCCTGCTAACTGCATGCTGCATGGAACATAATAATATATTTTTTATATACGAATTTACATTTTCTTCATTTTTGTATTTTAATACGTTTAAATTTAAAATTAATGATAAATAAATTCTGAGCTGGTTGAAAATGTAAACTCAAAACACCGAACTTGATTTTCTAGTTTTTTATTTAACTATCTTCTTGCGAGAAATAGCAGTTTGCTGTTGAATGTTCACAAATGTTAACTAAATACATACTAAAGAGGATGTTCAGAGCTTTAACAGATAACCGCTTGAAAGTCAATGTAATTACAATGTATTTCATTATGATGTATATATTAAAATAATAATGTGTGTATATAATTATGTATAAGATAAAAGGCATTTTCTAATATAAACTAGCAGCCTTATTAATGTTTAGCCTTATTTATGTTAGTAATGTTGATATTTTTGCATTGATAAATCGCTACGTCAACAAACAAAAAAAACTTTTTGAAGTGAAACTTCTTTAGAATCGTTGTGATTTCAAACCTGATGCAACGGAAAAAACGACAGGTAAGAGACACAAATATAAAAATGTGTAGAATGAAGCCGGTAAAGAATGAGACAGAAATATACACACTATTTTACACTGTATGCGGCTGCGTATTACAGCTTTTTAGTAAGATGTCAGCGTGGTTTGTTATTTTTTAACAGTGTGCTTGTTTTCGTATAGCTTCATCTCTTTTACACCATGTTGCTATGGAAATACTAAATAATCAAAATGACAAGTATGTGGATTATAAAACACAATTTACATTAACCAAAAATAAAATTATCGGATTAGAGTTTTATAATTAAATAATGAATTGTAATTACATACTGGACAATACGGTTTTATGGACTTGGTATTGAAACTAACAAATAAATTAAGATTATAACATGAAGAAGAAATTATGAAATATAATTTATAATGTTTTTAAAATACATTGATTGTCTAAAATAGAAGAAGAAAGAATGAAAAGAAATACGAGTTTTGGCTGAGAAATGGAGCATTGGGGTCCTGATCTTTTACAAGGTCTGTTTTGCTATACCTAGAATGAACAACAACTCGAAACAGCAGAAACCATGATGAAGAATAATTTTATTTGTGATATAGGGGCCTACCATGAACTCTTAAAAACTATCATAGTTTTAAGACGTTTCGTAGCAATATTACAATAATATTACTTTGATTCGTACCATGAATTTTATAAAACAATGTTGTTTTATTCCTGCTTAGTGACGTATACGTGACGTAAATGAACGAATGCTTTTCTATTCCTGCAATAGGAGGAAAAGAGACATCACTTTTATTTCGTATAGCTTCATCTCTTTTACACCATGTTGCTATGGAAATACTAAATAATCAAAATGACAAGTATGTGGATTACAAAACACAATTTACATTAACCAAAAATAAAATTATCGGATTAGAGTTTTATAATTAAATAATGAATTGTAATTACATACTGGACAATACGATTTTATGAACTTGCTATTAAAACTAATAAATAAATTCAAGATTATAACATGAAGAAGAAATTATGAAATGTAATTTATAATATTTTTAAAATACATTGATTGTCTGAAATAGAAGAAGTAAGAATGAAAAGAAATACGAGTTTTGGCTGAGAAATGGAGCATTGGGGTCCTGATCTTTACAAGGTCTGTTTTGCTATACCTAGAACGAACAGCAACTCGAAACAGCAGAAACCATGATGAAGAATAATTTTATTTGTGATATAGTGACGATCCAACATGTTAAGAAGCCTAAAGTTATTATTTTTAAAGTGGATTGTGTACATTTGTCTGTTTTTATGGTACTTACATATGTGTTTCTTCTATGAGAATATTATACGTCAGAAACAGTCGATTCACTTCTTACGTTTTATTTAATTAATATTAATGAAAATTATGACGTTTTTCTGTTACGCGCCATCTTTATTTCTAAGTCACATTTTTCTGTTACGCGCCATATATGAAGTGAAACTTTTTTATCGACAGATGGAAGAAATTTTATAGCAATGTCAAAAAATTGTAACGTTTTTCTGTTACGCGCCATCTTTATTTTTGCTTAAACTTTATCTAATTTAACTAAATTAGCCATTCCTGTAAAGTTGTAATTAGTGAATTATTTTTCAAAAAATTATGTCATAAAGAAGTTTCACTTCTTACATGTGTACACTAATACACATGTTTATATATTTTTTTTTTTCATAAATTACCAAAAAGGTTTTGTTGTTCATTTCGTTTCAATATTTTGTGTTAATTAAATTGAAAAAAGAAATAGGATTTTTTAACAATAAGATTTGGTAAATCGTTAGTTCGGGTCTTTGCTATCTTAAAAGACTTATCTTTGAAGTGTATTGAAGCGACTATTTCCTAATTCAGTAACGGTATCTGTAAACGAGTTTCATTAGAGAGATTTGAAGATCTTAGTGTTATTTTATTTCATTGAAGTGTTTTTTTATTGTTTTGAACTTCAAAAATACTACAAGATTTTTTTTTTCTTTACATTTTTTTTTTTTGAAGTGAAACTTCTTTAGAATCGTTGTGATTTCAAACCTGATGCAACGGAAAAAACGACAGGTAAGAGACACAAATATAAAAATGTGTAGAATGAAGCCGGTAAAGAATGAGACAGAAATATACACACTATTTTACACTGTATGCGGCTGCGTATTACAGCTTTTTAGTAAGATGTCAGCGTGGTTTGTTATTTTTTAACAGTGTGCTTGTTTTCGTATAGCTTCATCTCTTTTACACCATGTTGCTATGGAAATACTAAATAATCAAAATGACAAGTATGTGGATTATAAAACACAATTTACATTAACCAAAAATAAAATTATCGGATTAGAGTTTTATAATTAAATAATGAATTGTAATTACATACTGGACAATACGGTTTTATGGACTTGGTATTGAAACTAACAAATAAATTAAGATTATAACATGAAGAAGAAATTATGAAATATAATTTATAATGTTTTTAAAATACATTGATTGTCTAAAATAGAAGAAGAAAGAATGAAAAGAAATACGAGTTTTGGCTGAGAAATGGAGCATTGGGGTCCTGATCTTTTACAAGGTCTGTTTTGCTATACCTAGAATGAACAACAACTCGAAACAGCAGAAACCATGATGAAGAATAATTTTATTTGTGATATAGGGGCCTACCATGAACTCTTAAAAACTATCATAGTTTTTAGACGTTTCGTAGCAATATTACAATAATATTACTTTGATTCGTACCATGAATTTTATAAAACAATGTTGTTTTATTCCTGCTTAGTGACGTATACGTGACGTAAATGAACGAATGCTTTTCTATTCCTGCAATAGGAGGAAAAGAGACATCACTTTTATTTCGTATAGCTTCATCTCTTTTACACCATGTTGCTATGGAAATACTAAATAATCAAAATGACAAGTATGTGGATTACAAAACACAATTTACATTAACCAAAAATAAAATTATCGGATTAGAGTTTTATAATTAAATAATGAATTGTAATTACATACTGGACAATACGATTTTATGAACTTGCTATTAAAACTAATAAATAAATTCAAGATTATAACATGAAGAAGAAATTATGAAATGTAATTTATAATATTTTTAAAATACATTGATTGTCTGAAATAGAAGAAGTAAGAATGAAAAGAAATACGAGTTTTGGCTGAGAAATGGAGCATTGGGGTCCTGATCTTTACAAGGTCTGTTTTGCTATACCTAGAACGAACAGCAACTCGAAACAGCAGAAACCATGATGAAGAATAATTTTATTTGTGATATAGTGACGATCCAACATGTTAAGAAGCCTAAAGTTATTATTTTTAAAGTGGATTGTGTACATTTGTCTGTTTTTATGGTACTTACATATGTGTTTCTTCTATGAGAATATTATACGTCAGAAACAGTCGATTCACTTCTTACGTTTTATTTAATTAATATTAATGAAAATTATGACGTTTTTCTGTTACGCGCCATCTTTATTTCTAAGTCACATTTTTCTGTTACGCGCCATATATGAAGTGAAACTTTTTTATCGACAGATGGAAGAAATTTTATAGCAATGTCAAAAAATTGTAACGTTTTTCTGTTACGCGCCATCTTTATTTTTGCTTAAACTTTATCTAATTTAACTAAATTAGCCATTCCTGTAAAGTTGTAATTAGTGAATTATTTTTCAAAAAATTATGTCATAAAGAAGTTTCACTTCTTACATGTGTACACTAATACACATGTTTATATATTTTTTTTTTTCATAAATTACCAAAAAGGTTTTGTTGTTCATTTCGTTTCAATATTTTGTGTTAATTAAATTGAAAAAAGAAATAGGATTTTTTAACAATAAGATTTGGTAAATCGTTAGTTCGGGTCTTTGCTATCTTAAAAGACTTATCTTTGAAGTGTATTGAAGCGACTATTTCCTAATTCAGTAACGGTATCTGTAAACGAGTTTCATTAGAGAGATTTGAAGATCTTAGTGTTATTTTATTTCATTGAAGTGTTTTTTTATTGTTTTGAACTTCAAAAATACTACAAGATTTTTTTTTTCTTTACATTTTTTTTTTTTTTAATTTTTTTTAGATTATTCCCAAACAAAAATAATAAGAAGAATATTGCAGTATTTATTTTTAAAGAACCAGACTTGCCCTAACTCCTTATTACTTCAACCCGTCAATATGAAAATAATTATACCCCAATAAGATACACAAAGAAAGGACACATGTTATTTTATTTTGTTTGTCTTCATCGATCCTTCAGGATAGTGAAGATTCTGATTAAGACAAATTAATTTAATAAAATACTGCTGCTGTTTTTATTTTATTTTTTGTCTTTTTACGTCTGTGACATAGTTTTCTGAATCATATATTAATTTTGACTCAATATCAAATTACTTTTATCTTAAATAATACGTTTATAAATCTTATAATACTGCTGCATTATTTAAATTATAGTTAATTTTAATTCTTTTCTTGTATGTCGGCAGTTCCAAATTAAATAGTAATATTTATTGATTACTAATCGCTATTAAGCATTCGAGTTTTATTTCATTTAAAGAGGTTCCTTTGTTTTATCCCAATTACTAACTTACACACTTAGCTTATTTGCTCGCTTAGCTTACTAATCCCAGTAGCAAATAACTAAAAACTTTCAGAAACCATCAATTCGTAAATAAACTTTAGCCTTTCTTTCTTTCTAATGAGTATTCAAAACTTCTCTAGCGAGACCAATATAAAAACTGTAGATTTCGTATAGTATCTTAACTGAATAGGCATATTGTGCCTAAAATTAAAGATTAAAACATGATTTATGATAATTATACTCTACGATGTATGGATTTCAAAACTACCTAATGAAAAATTATAATTAAATTAGTAAACTGAATTAGTTCTCCAGGAATTAGCGTTTATCTAATTCATAGGAGATATCATCATTTTACAAATGTAAATTGTCCTGTTTTATTTACTAAGTTACGAGCTAATTCATTAGTCAAGATTTATATTTGCCTATAAAATTTGTTATTTCATACTATATTTTTTTATTAGTATTCATAGTTATTGTAATAAAAATGTTCTGATATAAAAATTTATCTCTGATTTATTATTTCATCTAATAAATTGAATACAAAATTATATTATGCTTTGAGTTAAATAAAAAATATACTATTGATAAAATCAATCGCTTTACATTTCAAAACGAATTATCCAACAGTACCTATTATTTATTTTTTTGTGCATTTACAATTACTTTTATCTTATACTGCAAATCTACTATCTTAATCCGCACTAAGCTATATACACTGAAAACCTATTAAGAATTTCCAAAAAACAATGTTCATAAAAAACGAGACCTCAAATTCTATATTCAAAACGATTTATGTTTGAAGCAAATTTTATGTATACACCCGAATAAATTATATGTATATCCCCGCACTGTTTAACACTTCGACGTTATAGATTACTAGTGCAAAATTATACAACATTGGTAGTTTATTATCCTTAACTATTTTAATTTATATCTTATAATTTAAATAAAAACTATAAGACGTCAAATATTTCAAATTAAATAATTTCCAGATGCTGAATATTTCACAAAAACAGTAAAATAAGAAGCTTAAAAAAATATATGATCATAATCCTATGCTATAAAATATATTTGAAAATGTCGTTTTCCATTTTGTAATCATAATAAAACAAAATACTATAATTTTGAATGTAAATAGCTAAAATATTATAATTTTTAATAAGCACTTGTTATATTATTGTAGTATTGCTACATATAAGATTGTTATTATATAGTAATTTGGTTTGTAGGTAATATAAATATGTAATTATTTATTTACCTACATAATAACATTAACAATAAATATTGTTGTTACAATTAGATTTACGAATTAAGATCTATATATCATTGTTATTACTGGTATGTTATAAAAGTAGTAAAAGATATTGATTTGACGAACTATCGGAAGTAGCCTGAAGATATTAAATATATTGTATTTACATATCTTATTAGGTAAGCCATAAATGTGTGAAAGATATAAGATTGTTATAAATATGCTAGACATTTAAAATGGTTATGTACTATTATATTGTTATTATGAGATATTTAGTGATGTTTAAAGTTGTGAATATGACTTATCTCCAGAAGCTGCCGTTGGCGCTTCTGTCGATGTTGTTATGTTATAAATATGGCTGTAAGCCTCTATTAAAGACAATCTGTGTTGGAGAATTGGCAAGATAAGTGATTCTTATACTTTAATTGTTTATTATATGTGTAATAACTATGGTGGGTATTTCACCGTATTGAGTTATTGGTAAATGTGTCTAAATAATTAAACAGTAATAACTATATTACTGTATTTATTATATTCATGTACCGGGAGTCATTTTGTTATATTAAATGATATATTTGTTTAGCTCTTTCTTTTCTTTAAACTTATCCAAATAATGCATTGAAATATATTATCATATTGATAGTGTGAAGTAGCTTGGTTAAAATACTTTTTACCATATTAATTCAGTGGTTTTTAATTATAGAATCTTATAATATCTAACATCAGAAGTGGGATAATCCCGGTCCACGGTATCGACAGTTTGACTGCCGAAACTATATTTTATCGATAAAATCAAAAATACCCACATTGTTGTTATTTTATTTGTTAATTTGTTTTATTCCATTTTGTGTGATTTAAACTTTACTAATACGTTGAAAACCTAATTCACAGGAAAAATAACGCCGCCATCGCGATTCGGCGTCGTCATGGCGGTGGGGACCGCGCGGTTGCATTACCGCAGCCATGCCAGCTGAGTCTGCGGACCCAGTATGGCTCTCGCCGGAGCAGTGTCGAGCCTGTGATGCACCGGAAGGAGAATGGATAATAAAGGTCAAGTTAAGCTGAACCAACAAAACTATTGTAGATGAATAGTCTTTCAGAATGCCCAATTCAACGTGTTTAATTTATCTTGTGTTTGTTATTAAAAATTAAGTCGACAGGTCAACTAGAACTACTATAAGAAATACGAAACTATTATCGAATTATACGTGACTTACTCGGCGGAGTTTATTTTTTTCAGCTGAAGCTGATTGAACTGGAACAGTGGTCTCCTCCACCATCTATGCCCGAAGGGAATTCCATGGTCATCAATAAGGCCATAAGGATTCTTGGATGACGAGGGGCTGAGGATCAGCAAACATTGGAGATCTTACTTCGGTCGGGAATTACTTCTGTGCCATTTCGCGGTTCGGACATGACGTATCTAAGATGCTAATACAACCGATGCCGGAGTGGCGATCACAAAGGCGAAACGCCTGACAGAGATGGCGTCGATCGAGTCTCTCAAAAAGGATTCGGCAAAGGGAAGGTCGTGGCAAAACTTATGAAACGATAATATCTAACACACTCATCTCGAGATTATATATTTTTACGATCAGCCATTTTGGGTTTAAGTTAGGATAAAATGATAAAATGTTATACAGCATAAATATACACAGATGCATAGTATTATAACAGGTACTAAAATGGTTATTTTAATTTTATGTGAAAAGTTCTGTAAAACAAAATAAGCATACAAATTGTTCGTAAAGACTACGGAAGCAATTAAATGAAAGGGTTGTCGTAATACGTCATGCTGCTTATAAAAACTTTCTTTCTCTATCTTATTATTTTGTTCCAATTAAGTTTATACAATATATTCCTGTAGTTTATAATATAAATTTTGTTTGATAGGTGGATGAATGAAAAAGGAATAGATTTTTGGTTGCGACTTTTTTTTTTTTTTTTTTTTTTTTTTATACGATCTAGGGCAATGCTTGACTACATTCCACCTGATGGTAAGTGGAATGTAGTCTTAGATGGTAAGGCGCATTGCCCTAGCAACCTATTCACTCTTCTCTTGAAGACACCCACATTATATTTGGCCGGAAATACCGACGCAGGCAAATTGTTCCAGTCCTTCGCTGTACGCACTAAAAATGAGGAAGCAAAGCGCTTCGTTCGGACAGGTGGAATGTCCACAACAAAAGGATGGATACCTGCCGTGCGTCGGGACGTCCGGTGATGGAAGGGGGACGGGGGAACTAAGTCGTGTAGTTCCTGCGCACACTCACCAAAATGTATCCTATAGAATACTGAGAGGCTAGCAATTTTACGCCTGTGTTCAAGGCTTTGGAGGTCGGCTTCGACCAAGTCCTTGAAATTAATATAACATGACATTGACCCATATTTACTTTTGCTCCAGAGACCTTCGACACAGCCTTGCTTTCACATGATAACACTTAATATTCCGATAATATATTTGTATATTTGCATTTATTAGCGAATTAATTTGAGAAAAAAAATAAACAATAGTTTAAAAAACTAAAAAAACAAGCTTTTATTGCTAACCGAACTAAAAACTAGAAAATAATTTTTAATGACAAAGAGTATAAAATTACAGGAGTAGAAGATCGAACAATTAATCATAGTGAATCGCCTTAATATAAAATTATAATAAAATTTAAGTTATTAACAGAATAATTCAAATCTGAGTAAAAATCGTGGGGTGCATTTTACTGTAATTCATAACTATCCTCTCATAGATAGTTGCTAATAGAATTTATTTTTTTGGGAAACTTTTATCAAATTATTGCATTGTCATCGGTCCTTGATACGTGTGCAAAGTTTCAATTTAATCGGATCGCTGGAACCTGGTGAAAATTAAGCTCGAAGATTCCGTTACATTCATACATACATACATACATACATACAACCCAAGCTAATAAAAGCGTATTAAAAATAGAATGAATAAAGGAGAAATCACAGCTCAAATAAAGTTTGGTACTACGTAGTAATTAATCACGCTGATACTACTTTTGATCTCACATTTAAAAGAGTTTAAAATGTTCTAAATTAAAATATCTCAAATAGTAAAAATAATACAATGCCTTATTTTAGAAATGAGAATGTTAATATACAATTTTTAAAAAGTGGTTAGAGTAAAGCAGCATGGGCAGAATTGTTAACAAGTTAATTATTTGGCCTTTTCTCAACAATAATAATACTACAGGAATATAAAGAAATGTCAACCAAAAACAAAAAGTTATATATGTGTGTATATACGTGGTAATGGAAATAAAAACAATAATATCCATCAATTATCATACTTGTTTAAGAATGGATATTTGATGGATATTTTTTTTTCTTATGACTAATGGATGTGAAATCACGAAGGGTAGGCAATCACGAGCAGATAACAAGATTACTCTCGAAAATAAGCTGCAGTATGTAGAATATACCGGGATTTCTCAGAACTCGGGATCGTCACATAAATTAGTGTTCATTTTTAAAATATATTGTAAATTTTTAAAGCTATCAATATCTGTTTTCCCTTTTGATTGTTTTGGAAATATTTTATGTTTTCTTGTAAATAAAAAGTTCATCTTATTAATGTTACCTAAAAGATAAAAGTTAGGTCGAGGTATGAAAGAAATAAACAGTGGTAGCGCAACTCTGTAGTTAATTAACTGTATGAGTCAGCTTGACATTAATTCTCAAGAATAGTAACGTATTTTGAACTACTTAAATTATTAACAAACAACAATAGAACAGCCAACGATAACCAATTATCAATATCTGTACACAATAGAGGACAAATAAGTCTGTATTTGGTTATTAAACTGTCAACACTCTTACAATTACCAAATAAATTAAAACAAACGATAATACAAATAAATTAATTGTTTCAGTTGGAAAAAACAGTTTCCCGTGTCCTAGTCCCCAAAAACCTTTGTGATACTAAGTTTAGAAGATTAACTTGGCGCCAATGAGGCAACGAGTAATGAACCGAGTTTGAGGTTTTACCCTTAGACTGTATTAATGTTGTATATTTTAGATAGCTTTATGCATTCACTCATCAACAAAAATAAGTTATTCATTTTTTATAAATAGAATTTTGGGCTTACTTATAAGATCAAAAAATAACTTTGCAATACATACATACAACCTTGTTCGTTTAAATAAGAACATAAAAAGTACTTTCATTTTCAGAAACATGTCACTCATACCTATATAAAATCGTAGGACAATATTTAGAACACAAAATAAATATTTTTGTGATATTGTTGCCTGTTATAAAAACTAGATTGATTTATTGGTGGATATATCCTTTTTGATCTTAAAAAGTAACACACTTTTAATTTACATAATGAAAAGGGAAATGTTTAGGCACAGCGGTAGAGGTCAGTTCTCTTCTAGAAATAGCGGGTCAAGCACAAACTGTTGATAATAGCTTTGACAAAGACATTACTCATATTACTTCATTAAAGTCTGAACAGTATGAGGTACGTATTTCATACATATGATAAAAACTTAATGAAGCCTACTTTTTATAAATATACCATTTTCTTTATACAAAGTAGTTCAGGTAGGACTTTTTAATTTTGTATTTGTTTGTTATGTGTAACATTTTTTTTAATATCCTTAGACTAAATTTCATTTGTTTGGTGTTTTGATTAAATAAAAAGTATTTTATTCTATACCCACACAATTTAAAATTCGAAGAAAAAGTAATATAAACCATTGAATAATATAACCTCAAGAAAGTGGATGAGCGCGTAGGGTCTCAACGGGCATCGGTTACTGTAGACCACTTAAATTAATGGGTAGTTGAAAATGCTACAGCTCTATGACAAAAACTGAGTAAAGGCATTCAACGACAAATGCAGAAAGACTAAGTGTGAAGTTTCAGTGTTATATGTATTTTTAGTTTTTCTTTAATAAAAGCAGAGTGCTTAGAGTGTCGTAAATAAATTTTTGAGGAATAAATTTATTGCTAAGAATAAATAAGAAAGTGTCAGTATGATCGAACAGGATGTGACAGAATTTATGTAAGACAGATCATTGTTGTTATTACTGCTTTCCCATAGGAGTAAGGTTAAGAACTATATTGCCATTTCTGTCAATAACTTTTTTCACAGAGCAAATTACAGGCTAAGTCGACGCAGGCGAATCACAGGCAGGTGATGATGACCAAAGCAGACTTGATTTGCTGCAACTTGCACTCTAGGTGTTCAGAGTCTCAGATGTATTGTGTTCTTTGAATTAACTATTTAGGCTCGGCAATACTAAAAAAATGCCATATATCTAAAACTTTGTAAATGTTTTAGAAACGGTCGCCAATATTCCACGTACTATTCAATTTATTTAAAAAATATTTTTTTCGCAAAAAATCAAATATCTTGTAAAACATATTAATACTGCAAATATCAGTCTTATAAAAACTTTTTTATGGATTCAATTTTTACAATTTCAGAGTTTCATACAAATTTCTCCTATACAAAAAAATAGTATTATTGACAGAAAGAGCAGGATAGATTATTTTTGTATTCTTCTCGCTCCCAAATTTTATCTTTGTTCAGCTCTAGGTAGGTTTCATACAGACAGCAAAACATAATTAAAATATACATTAAACATAATTAATTTATAAATAAAAATAGATTGCTGTATGTATGATTAATCATCCCTCGAGAACGTCTCGACCAAGGTAGTCTATTATTGTACAAGGACAAGGTTATACAAAATTGTACTTTTCGAGATAAAATGTATTCAATCTAATGAATATATAATTATATGAATATTTCAATAATAAAATAAGACGTCAGTTTGACAGTTCTTTTTAATACACCTTTTAAAAACCTTTATATCATTGTTTACATCATTGAACTGCTGACGCTATGACAATTACTTAAACAGGTCAACATTTGCTTTTGTTACTGGTCTCTTCTTGTTTTTAAATATCAATATTGATTTATATTTAGTGTAATTAGTTATATTTAAACTAAATTACAAAAGTTTGATTATTAAATAAGATAAAACAGATAAAATTTAAATGAGAGTTATTAATGATTTTATTAAGATTAAGCTACTGGAAAATACTTCTGTTGCAGCCCTCCCCTTCTCACTTGTCTGAGATCATAAATTCAAAAATCATAATTTCTTGTTATATTATAATAAGAAGCATTCCAATAGTCTTGTTTTATCATAATGATAAACCAATGGCTTGCATTTCAGCTTAAGTTGATTTTCCATTATGAAAACCACCGAAAATGTTATCTACGTAATAAAACAACACCAGATTATTTTTTTATTGATGTATTGCATTATAGCAAAAAAAGTGTTTTGCCTTAAAAAAATAATATATTGCGACTAAAAAGTATGTAGTAAGTTTTAACCATATAACATATTATTGAACTGAAAGTAATTTGACCACAATAAAAACAAACAAATATACTGACAAATAACATACATACAAACGAATTAACACAGTAACATTAGATACGATTGTTTCGAGTTCTATGTATTGAAAACCTAGCATTTACCATTATTAAAAATAAATAATGTAGTATAATACTTTGTATTACTATTCTGTAATATAATAGAATAGTCATTTCTTTTTATTATTCTGTCTAATATGTTATAAAATAGAATAGTAATGTTAAAGAATATTGTATAATTTTTATATAGTGCTGTTAATCTCTTGTGTATTCTTCGACCCATATTACGAGAAGATTAACTACTACGTGATATATAAAAGTGGGTTATTTGTTTAATGTCAAGTTAATATCTTATAGATATCTCTAAAAGCCTATGTAATATATATTTTATATAATTAATACTACCAACCATTACATACCTTCTTAAATTCTTACTTAAATAACCTGCAACTAAATAACAATTTAAATTGAGTTGTATTTTATGTTTTTATATGATTTAATACAATTTCAAATCTATACTAATATTATAAAGCTGAAGAGTTTGTTTGTTTGAACGCACTAATCTCTGGAACTACTGGACCGAATTGAAAAATTCTTTTTGTGTTGAATAGTCCGTTAATTGAGGAAGGCGATAGGGTATATATCATCTCGCTGTGACTTATAGAAGTCAAGCAGCAATGAAAAATGCTGCAAAAACGGGAAAAGATTTCTTTTTTGAGAGCTTACCTCGCGTGCGCTGAGGAAACACTAAAAACCGCGCGGACGGAGTCGCGGGCGACCCCTAGTTCGTGTAATAAATAGTTTTCACCAACGCGTTTGTGTGGTTTATCAAATTTTATCAAGTTTATAATGTTTTTTAAGTTCATCAAATTTTATTATATAATGATATAGTTTATTTACTGCATTCGAACAAAATTTTATTCATTACTAGAAGTTTGTGGAACAAACCGCAATCACGCGTTTAAATGCACATTTGCATATATATGTAATTATTTACTTGTTTCCTGATACAAGACCCAAGAGTTTATGGTTCAGTTGATGTTTATAATAACGTTTAAAATTTCATACTAAACATACTACATAATATTAACAAGTATTTCTTTTCTAATCATTTTTGCATATTTTGGAGTCAATCGGAATAAATATTCCATAATTATTGGGTTTGCAAAAATATTTGCTATATTATATAGATACTATTGCTGATTATTGGCTTAATTAGACTATCTTGTATTATATTGTAATAAGTGTCTACCGGTTTTATAAATATATATTACTTATAGGCATAATTTACAAAAATACAGACTTTGCAAAAATACCATTCAAAGATATTCCTAAATAACTCTTTAGTGACATTTTTACGAACTTTGAAAATGGCCTTGAATAAATAAGTGTTGAGATCAGAAAAATAGGTGCCAAGTACAAAAGAAGTTTCATGAATTACAACTACGGCAATTTTTGGTGTTCCTCAATTGTTTTTAAAGTTTATTTTTATATATTTTAATACATATTTTTTAATATTTTGAATATTTTTTGTTCGATACATTATGCCGATGAAATTCGATGAAAGAAGGTCTATTGTGTATCTATTGTGTTTCTGCATTCTGTGCCGTCGCGTCGGTCTGGTTGCTTTTTTTTCCAACGACAATCGAGTTTTTTTTTAAATAAAATTATTCTTCTTCCAGGACGAGTTATTTATTATTTATTTTACTCTTTATGTTTTTTATGACTTAATTTATTATGAATATTAAAATTTTGATTAAACTTTTTTTTATAAATTTACTAAATTTATTGTCAAACCGCATTCTAGAATATTGCGAACACAACTACTTATTTGTGGAAAAATGTACTGGTTCTTGTATAGTTCATTTTATTAGTCCTTTGACCCTCAAACTAAGACGATTTGGTTTGCTGCCAAATTCTAACATAATATACTTATTCTAACATAATATACTTATTCTAACATAATATATTCTTGGTGGTAGACCATAACATCGGGTCGCCGGCAAAGTTACCACCCATCGGGCAAAGTCGTGCCGCAAAGCGACCTAGTCGTGTTCCGGCACGTTGCTCGATGAAGCCGTATATGGGAAATGGGTCTGAACAGCTGCGGTACGTTGGCGAACCGGTTGACGTCGAGTTGGTGTTTGTTTTGTCGGGTGTCTAGTCGAGGAGGGTAGCGGGATCCGAAGCGACGGCTTTCCGCTGGCCGCCCGCAGATAGTTGGGGGCCCAATTAGTGGGTTAGCCACCCACGAAAGGCTGCCCCGCCAGCTGCGAAAAATCCCAGGGTGGCTCCATCGTGCTGGTTGGCGACCAGGCGAGGAGGCCCGATGGCGATCCCTGGGGGGGTTCGGGCGTCCCCGCAGTCTCCAGGCTAGCCTCCCAGCGGCAAGACATCACCAATTTCGAAGTCGGGTTTGATACGTACCGCCTCGTTCAACTGCCATTTCCCATCCCTATTCACTTTTATTTATTTTATCATGAAGAAAAACCAAAAAAGGAAAAAGTTTGTACAGCGGTTGCACTCCTCCTCATTTAAAGTGCACCTCAGTAATATTAGGGGTTTGCACTCTAATATCTTACCTGTCCATCACCACCTGGAGACAGAACAACCGCACCTGTTCTTTTTGACGGAGACGCAGATACAATGTCCCTTAAGCGCTGCGCACCTGGATTATCCCGGATACACGTTAGAGCACAACTTTCGCTCACGTGCCGGAGTCTGCGTGTATGCGCGGAACGACCTCTGTATCCAGCGTCTCCGTCACCTTGAAGACCCCACTTTTTCTTCTTTATGGGTTTTAGTAGACACAGGAAACGAAAAAATCCTGTATTCCTGTGTTTACCGTTCGCACAGCGGTGACCAGGAGACAACTAGATTATTCGAGTATCTCGGTGAGGCTGCTGATATGGCTCTGCATCAGTTCCCTTCAGCGCAGCTCGTCTTTCTGGGGGATTTTAATGCCTGTCATCAGGACTGGCTGTTCCCGTACCAGAAGACCGACCATGCTGGAAGAGAAGCGCGGAACTTTGCGTTGTCCTTGGACCTCTTTCAGCTGGTGAAGCAAGCGACAAGGGTACCAGATGTGGTAGGCCATACAGCCAATTGCCTGGACCTTCTGCTGACAACTGATCCGGACAGGTATCGGGTAGAGGTTACCTCTCCCTTGGGAACCTCCGATCACTGTCTGGTGAAATCTGTGTTTACATATTCCCCACCAGCTTTCGAACCTCATGGTGTTAGGCGAGTATGGAAATACAAGTCAGCAGATTGGGATGAGATGCGGCACTTTTTTGCGTCTTATCCTTGGCGGCAGGTCTGCTTCTCTTCTTTGGATCCGTCGAGTTGCGCGGATGCTATAACCGATGTGGTGCATCAGGCAATGGAGTATTTTATTCCTTTTGCTGACGTACCCATCGGTGGCAAAGCTCGCCCATGGTTTAATGCCGAATGTGGTCATGCTCAAGACCGAAAACATTCGGCATATCTCATTTGGGCTGATGCTCGAAGCCGCAAAACTCCGGATGTAAGTTCGAAGAAGAGAGCCCTTAACCAAGCTGCCAAGTCCTACAAAAAGGCATTGCAGAAGGCTCGTCTCGATCGAATCGCTAAGAATGGCGAAAAGCTCTCTGTCAGACCAACTGGCAGTCGAGCTTTCTGGTCTCTTGCGAAAGCGATCGAGTCGAATTTCTGCCAACCCTCACTGCCTGCTCTGCTGAAGCCGGATGGATCCCTGGCCCACACAGCAACAGAGAAAGCGAACGTACTTGCTTCTCTGTTTGCTGATAATTCGCATCTAGACACTGGCAATGCTTCTCCAGCACATCTTCCTCACTGCGGTGTTTCGATGCCTGAAATCCGCATCACTAACAAAGAGGTATGGAGAACATTGTGTCGTTTAGATGTGAATAAAGCCAGTGGTCCTGATGGTATACCAGCCATTCTGCTCAAGACATGCGCAGCTGAGTTGTCTCCTGTACTGACACGTCTGTATCGTCTCTCTTTCATGACTGGAATAGTGCCGAAATCCTGGAAGCTTGCTAATGTGCAACCCGTGCCCAAAAAAGGCAGCCGTGCCGACCCTGTCAATTACAGACCGATTTCAATCACCTCCATACTCTGCAAGATTATGGAGCGTGTATTGAACTCGCGCCTACTAGCATACCTAGAAGGTAACGATCTCCTCAGTGACCGACAGTACGGGTTTCGCCGTAATAGGTCTACTGGGGACCTCCTAGTGTATGCTACTCACATTTTAGGCGAGGCCATCGAGAAGAACGGAGAAGCGGTCGCCGTCTCTCTGGACGTCTCGAGGGCATTTGACAGGGTCTGGCATGCGAGCCTTATAAGCAAGCTTTCAGCGTACGGTATATCTCCTGGTCTGATCGGCTGGGTAACGGACTTTCTGAGCCACAGATCTCTCCGAGTAGTTGTCGACGGGTGTTCCTCGGAACCCTTGACAATAAATGCCGGAGTGCCTCAGGGGTCCGTTCTTTCTGCAACTCTGTTTCTGCTGCACATTAATGATCTGTTGAAGCCCGGTATCTATGGGTATGCAGATGACAGCACAGTTGTAGAAAGATATCTGCCGAGTACTCGGGCTAGTCGAGATCAAGTACAGTCTGAAAGAGAAGCCATGGTGCAACGTTTGAATGACAAACTTCAGGCAGTCTCCGCATGGAGCAATGCCAATCTTGTCAAGTTCAACGCCACCAAAACGCAGACGTGTCTATTCACCGCCAAAAGGAGCCCTTTCACCTTGGCTCCTACTTTCCAGAATGTATCCTTGGAATACAGTGACCGGCTTCAGTTGTTAGGCTTAGAGATTTCCTCGAACCTCAACTTTGGTCGGTTCATTGAGTCCAGAGCAAGAGCAGCAGCAGCAAAGCTTGCCGTTCTGGCGAAGGTTCGGCAGTACTTTACACCGGGACAGCTTCTTGTTTTATACAAAGCACAGATCCGGTCGTGTGTAGAGTACTGTGGTCACATATTTGCTGGTGCCGCAAAGTCTCATCTTGCGGTTCTGGACTCAATTGAGAGGCGAGCAAAGAGGCTTATAGGCGATCCCGAATTGCTCGGAGCCGACCTCCAAAGCCTTGAGCACAGGCGTAGAATTGCTAGCCTCTCAGTATTCTATAGGATACATTTTGGTGAGTGTGCGCTGGAATTACACAATTTAATTCCCCCGTCCCCCTTCCATCACCGGACGTCCCGACGCACGGCAGGTTTTCATCCTTTTGTTGTGGACATTCCACCTGTCCGAACGAAGCGCTTTGCTTCCTCATTTTTACTGCGTACAGCAAAGGATTGGAACAGTTTGCCTGCGTCGGTATTTCCGACCGAATACAATGTGGGTGTCTTCAAGCGAAGAGTGAATAGGTTGCTAGGGTAATGCGCCTTACCACCTAAGACTACATTCCACTTACCATCAGGTGGAATGTAGTCAAGCATTGCCCTAGATCATATAAAAAAAAAAAAAAAAAAAAAAAATATATACTATATTTAGATTATTTTTCTTACTTTTTACATTGTTACAAAATATAAAACGTTACTTGTTTTTTTAACTATTCAAATTTTTAAATAATATTTATTGCTTCAAAACTATTTAAAAACTATTGTTTACTTTAAAAAAGCTAAATATTACAAGACCTTCTCGATACCATTGACTCTGATAACTTTGTATGATTTTAGTGTAACAGAAGCTCTCCAAACGTGTCAATTGATATTAAACATTGTATGTTCCATTATTCTACAGGCTTGTTCTGTATATTTTATATATATATATATATATATTTGTTGGATTTTTCCAGCTAACATAAGGCTTGAAGGTATGCCTCAGTGAAGCATTTGTGTAGTATGTTATGCTATGATCTGTAAATATGAGCCACAGAAGTACGTTCGGAATATATACGGATTGTTAACAAATAGCTACTGGTCAAACTCGGTAAATATAGAGCATTATCCGCGTGTAAAACATATTTTTTATGCTAGTAAAAGTAGTAAAGTAAAAAGTATAAGTCTTCAGACTAATGGTATATATTACGTTAAAAAAGTGGAAACAATATGTATGATGGATGATGGATGGATGGACTATTGGATGAAAAAATAATGATACTGGTAGATCTGAATCAATTGTATTATATTAGTAAACTGGTTCACGTTTTGTAATTATTGCGACAGATTGATAAATATTTAGCCTCATAAAGATGCTATAACAAAAGTAGTAGTACAATTGAACTAATTTCTTTATTATTGAATTCCTTTGTTTAGAACCAGTCTTTGTTTCTTTGAAACATTTAATTACAATAAATTTATTTTTGTTAAAGCTTAGCATTCTTAAACCATGGCTTATAAAAATATATGCTAGTAATAGTAGTATATAGATATTTCATTATATATTGTAAAATAGAAGTCAGGGCCTCTAGAAGTTGAAATCGAAGCTCGCTATCGGTAGAGCGGGTATTAACCCGCTGAGTCCAATAAGTGGATACAAACAAAGCAATCTTTAAACTCGAAAGCTTTTGTGAAAGGATTTTCAGTAATTACCCAGCAAAGGAAAAGGGAAATACTATAGTTGTTTAAATAATGTAAACAAAATACGAAACATTTTATGTTATTTTGTTATTTTATTTACTGTTTGTGTTTTGAGGTACCTACTTAAAATAACAAAATAAATGGTAAAAAGTAATATATAACATAAGTAATGGTAAAAGTATATTTGTTTTTACCGTTAGGTAATGTTGTTTTTAGCTCTTTTTATTACTAGAAATATTATATTTTTATATTTTATATCTTACTTACTGGTTACTTACTTGCTGGTTCAGTTTCAAAATATCACTTGTGTATGAAAGCTGTGGTTCACAACACCGGAAGATTATGAAATTTTTGACTTTTATATGTTGCGTTCAACCAAAAAATAAATTAAGTCGTCTTATATAATTTAATCTCGGGTTTAGACCTTGTAGACCGTGTAGTGTAGATCTTTACTGCATTAAAATCTTAATCGAATAAGTAAATAGATTAATTAATAAATAAGTAAAAAGTATTTAATCAATACTTAATAGAATTAATTTAAAACATTGAAGTGACAATGCCAAACAAACAAAAACAAAAAAAAAACAAAAGATTTTCGGGACATTGGAAAAAAAACACTGATAAAATTTTAATGAAATCCTAAGATTATGGACATGTTACTTATGTTTAAAGTAAATTGTAGGTTATTTCAACTATGTCATTTGATAATTTTTTTTTTTTAAATAAATAGGACACCTCGTCATTTTTATTAAATTTTTGTTTAATACAAAATATGGATAATACCAGAAAATAAATAAAAAAGAATTTATATTTTGCTTGTATTGTAAATGGTATTGTTTCTGTTTGGTCTCACATCACAATAAGAAGATACTATATTTTCTTTAATTCATTCCTTAAGTATTTATTTGATCGACAACGTCCTAATTCTTTAAAGGTTGACAGAAATATCTATTGATTTTCAACCAATAGCGTTTCATCTAATGGGTGAGTCGTCATGTCAGATCAATCAGATAATTCCTGACCCGGCAGTTATTTTTAGAACTGAAATCGAATTCAAGCATCGTCTTGACTGAAGATCGGCGGAATCGAACCCAGCGCGTCTTAGTGATAAATTTAAGTCACTAAAATTATATCTACATATATTAATTATTTAATGAATGTATTTAAGCTATAACGTATAAATATTTTTGCTAGCCACTACTCACACCTAAAGAAAAACTAATAAAACGTGTGGGTTTGCGATATTACTATCTTAACCCTTAACCTTTACTGAACTGTGTCTATAAAGATTTCTTGGAATTTGTTGTTATTGCCGAATATATAACAGCGTGGAGAATGTTGATTTATGATTGTTTTTATGTCAATTTACAGAAACACGGTCATGGTCTGGAATAACCGTTGAGATGTGTTATATACTTGTGTTTTAGGATTTTATTAGAAAGTTTCCTGTTTTTTTTTGTGTTACTTAAATTTTATTTCCATTATTTTACAAGAAACCATAAATGAATAATGGATTATAAATTTATTGTAATTTTCATAACATAATACATATATTTTTTTATATTTAAATGTGTTCATTTGCATAAAAATATAATAATGTTAAAGATGGGGCAAAACATACTAATATTGAACACTAAATATACCAAGCCTCAAAACAACAAATTGTGGATCACACAGACTTGTTATATAGGAATAGAACCGAATCAGCCAGTTATCGTCACACAATACCAACTACCATACCATCAAGCCATTTAATTTCAACTTAAACAGTCATTAAAATTAACAGAAACTAAACATTGTCAAAACCATATTGGTTGTCTATGACATTCTATTAATAATACATTACTATACTATATCATAATTAGTGACATGAGAAGTGAGATAAATTACTATACTATATAATTACATATGCAAAAAAATCATAAATGTGTATGGAAGAAGTTCATAATTATATAAATAAATATAAGATTGAAAATATAGAGAATCAAAAAATCTGAACATCGTAAACGTCAAATTTTCTTTGCACTTTGTAAACTTTAGGCGATATTGCGTTAAGAATATGAAGTTTTATCGTATTTAATAATTTGTAATTATTACAATTATATTGAATATATAAACTTTTTGAGTTACAAAATATAAATATTATACATACATACCTATTTTATTAGTTGTGTGACGTGACACTTTCTCTCATATTCAACTATTAAACACATCTTATATTATTATTTTACAACATTGTTTTTGCGGGAATAACTGTCTTGTAAGTATAAATGAAAATATTCTTAAGACATTGTATATTTTATTACATAACTTTTTTTTAGGAACGGTGTTTGATAATTTTAAAGTACTATATAGTATGTACACATCATCAGTTAGTAATAAGCTAGTAATAGTAGGAAACTAATAGGCAAATGTAAAAAATATGTATATAAAATTAGGTATAAATTAATCTAAGCTATGTTATAAACCAAATGCAAACTGAATAATGAAATATAATTCAACATTCCCAATTGGTACTATCCTACAATTGTTTGTTGTAATTTTAATAAAAACAAAAGAGGCAATGAAGACTGAGATTAATTAAAAGATTCCTTCTTAACAGTGCTAATATGTCTTAAAACAAAAAGACGCCGAGTATTAAGCCATGCGAGTGATGGAATAATGCGTAATCCAAGATGGAACTTCTTAAGCTCATTTCAGACATTTCTGTAAATATATGCCAGACGTTTATGCCAGGTGATTTAAAGAGGCTTAAGTAAAATTGTCTTTAATAGAATGTATATTAATGTTACAATGTAGGTTATATAAACTATATGTTTAAATAATGGTACATTTCCATTTATATACATAAAACTATATTTTTATTTAAATAATTTTAATATCATTTTTTGTATTCCTTTCAATACCGAACAAAAGAATGACCATCAAAGTATTGTTAAAGTTCACAGAAAAAGTAATTTGATCTTAGTTTTTTTATGACAGCCTCGTAAAAAATATTAAAAACATTTTAATGGATTGATAACACTAGCTAACAATGGTTTTGTTGCTGTTGATGTAAGAGTGGTTTTGAATACTTTTATGTCAATAATTCACAAAAACATAAATGGTTATGGCATATCCGTTTTAAAAGTCAATTAACATACTCGTATATACCAAAAAACGCAAAAAATATGTGCAAGAAATAAATAGTATAAAGTTAAAAAAAAAAACATTTTAAATAGTTTCTGAAGAAAGCGGAAGTTTTTGCTCATTATTGCTCCTAAAATTTGAAGCTTTCCAATATTTTACTCACTGTCTTGAGAAACTTATAAATTATCTTATTTGTATATATATATATATATATATATATATATATATATATATATATATATATATATATATAACGGAGTGAAGACCTCCGTAAGTATTTTTAAAAGGTGTGACGTCAGCATTGCTGCCGTCACTGTATTGTAGTCGTCGTGATGGTGGTTCATAATAATGATTCCAAAATAAAACTACACAAATAATTATAGGTTCGTTTATTCAACGGACAGCGTAACAGTATCCTTATAGAGATCTGTACAGTCCAACGACTCGAGCAAGACTAACTCTCGGACTGTCGATCGCCCGTATTTATACTAAAATGACTGACATAAACAAGTCAAGTTAACAATGTATTTTGATCACTTCTTACTATAAATTGATTCTGTTACAAGCAATAACTAGTAAATCTAATAAATTATAATCCAATGTTCCTCTCTCGACGATCATGATTTTGTTTTATGAAGCCTTCGCGCCGATACGGCCATTCTGACAGGCGGTGCGCGCTCTGCACCAGCCTGATAAGTTCTGTAATAATGAAAATACTTTTCTTTTAGTTTGGCATCTGTAAGCAACCAGCGTTGCTTATAGTCAAATTATTGTCTGTTATTGTATTCAGCAAAACAGTAGGTTATTTATTAGTAAGAAATCGTAGGGTCTCGGCGATTCTCGTAGGGTCTCGAAGGTTCTCGTAGGGTCTCGGAGGTTCTCGTAGGGTCTCGGAGGTTCTCGTAGGGTCTCGGAGGTTCTCGTAGGGTCTCGTAGGGTCTCGGAGGTTCTCGTAGGGTCTCGGAGGTTCTCGAAGAGTCTCGTAGGGTCTCGGAGGTTCTCGTAGAGTCTCGTAGGGTCTCGGAGGTTCTCGTAGAGTCTCGGAGGGTCTCGTAGAGTCCTCAAAGATTGAAGTATTTAGGAAAGTTACTTACGTTGTTTGTTTTATCGTTACCCTGTCGATTGGTCGACTGTAGTGCCGATTCTTCTCCTGAATCTGATGGTGCAGATTCACGATCTCATAGAGAAGGTGGTTCGTTTTCCGCCGATACGGTCATCTGTTCACCAAGATGTTATTTATAAAAATAAAATTTTAACTTCTCACATAATTATCTATAGTATGTACGCTACACAAGGCATCGACACGGTATCTCATGGTCTTCCTAAAGATACACGAAAAATCTATGGTTAGCACCTGAGCAACATATGTTTAGATCAAAGGAACCTCTAGTTTTTATTATCTCAAATTTGTTGTGTGTACGTGTCTACTCACAGTTCCACAAGGGGTCCCAACGGTATCTCATGGTTCTCAAAAGGATACATCATGGATCCGTGGTTAGCTCAAGGGTAACACATGAGTAGCTCAGAGGTACCACTAGATATTTATTATCTTAAAACTGTTGTGTGTACGTGTCTACTCACAGTTCCACAAGGGGTCCCAACGGTATCTCATGGTTCTCATAAGGATACATCAAGGATCCGTGGTTAGCACAAGGGTAACACATGAGTAACTCAGAGGTACCACAAGTTATTTATTATCTTTTAAACACTTGAAAAAGTGACTAATCACGGTTGCTCAGGGCATCCCAATAGCACTTCATGACTCTCTTAAGGTAACATCTAGGATCCGTGTTTAGCTTAAGGGTAATGCACATACTAGAGATATCACTCTCTAGATATTTATAACTGTAGATTATACTCGAGATCCTCGTAGATTATTTGAAGATTCTTTCATTTCTAGTTTTAATATCCCTTAAGATACCTTATGTCGGCGTCAAATATTGTCTCCTTACACAACGGACGCAACTCATACTGCCAATACCTCTGGCGTTGTACCTTGCTTACATTTCCGTGGTCGACCAGTCGAATCAGTCTAGCAGTTACATCGCCTTCGGAATTGTAAGTTGCTATGAAGATTTCACAAAGCCTTGATCGTTGCAATTCTGAAACAGTATTATTAAGTTATGTAAAGCAATCCTTCAATAAAATCAGTAATATACTTGCATACTGTCTTGTTATGTTACGCGAGATGATGCTATATGCTAGTCAAAGCATATAACACAGGGGTACAGCTGGTCCAGACTTCACAGATTGACGAAATTATTATTTGAAACCACGGCTGTACAGGGCTACGAGAGCCAAGTATCACTGCGACCTAAAAGATCTATTGTGATCGCTATTACCTACAGTTCACTGCATAGGTCTGCCACTCTGAGGCATTGCAGAATTTCCTTTGCAGTGAGGTGTGTGGACCTCCACTGCGTCCAGGACGTGTCTGCCCAGGGTGTCATTGCGTTTAAGCATCGGCGGACCGCACTCGCATAGCAGATGGATCGGTTTTTCATCCGCCTCGGTGCAATATCTGCACACTTTTCCATCCTCTAATTCAAGGGTCGCTAGGTGCTTATTCAGGCAACAGTGCCGTGTAAGCGTTCTAGTTATTATGCGTAGATTATTCCTGCTCAGCCCAATGCTCCTTAGCTGCTTTCGCATTATAGGGTTTGATGTGGCCTTTGGAATGTCTGAGGCCAGGGATCTCCTCCCAATGCCTTATAGCCTCACGCTTAGTGAGGTTATTCCGGGTCCTACGTTTGGAACACCGCATATTGGTTCTGGACCGTGTGTTTTACTTGCAGCTTCTGCACGGGCCAGCTCGTCAGCAATCTCGTTTCCGATATGGCCCTCGTGATCCGGGACCCATAGTAGAACCACCTTGTTTTTGCAGCCCAGAGTTCAATTTCGTCAGGAAATTCAGCACCAATCTCAACGTGATAGTATTCGACTTTAGGGCCCTTAGTGCCGCCCAGGCTAAAGTTTTCCCCGTGGCCAGGGCGCTCTCCATATACCCCGCAAGGTACATTAGGCTCCATATTTGATTCATCGGTATACCATACAAAGCAACCGTTCCTCCAGGGGAAGCCGGTCGGCCATTCCTTCTTTGTTGGTATTTCCACAGAATAGTTCTGCACAAAATTGCAGTGTGGGACCATGCTGTCGCCAATCATCGCCAATACGTTGTCGCTCATGATTGAGTCCTTAAAGGTTCTCAGCCTGCACGACATCCAGGTACTGCCCTGGGCCGATACTCTGAGAATACTGCCCCTAGCCACCCTCTTGACATGTAAGTCCAGTTCCAGATCCAGTAGGGTATACAGAGCCGCTCCTGGGCAACTGGACATGGCGCCTGTCATCATGCGACAGGCAGTTCCTCGGAGGCTGTTCAGCCTGTCCCTGACCTTAAAATGTTGGCATTTGCTCCACCATACCACAGATGCGCAAGTCACCACCGGCCCCAGTTCGCGGTATAGAGACACAGCATCATCTTGGGCTGAAGGCCGCATCTGCCCCATCCTACCACGTACTCCCAAGGCCATCGTAGCCTTGGTTATGACGTTATCAATGTGAGTGTTCCATTTCAGTCTTTGGTCTAAGGTTACGCCCAACTTTTTGACCTCACGGGAGAATGGGATCCCTTTCCCATAGAGAACTGGGCATCTCAGACCGTCCAGACGCCTCTTATTTGTAAATGGAACAATCACCGTTTTATTCGCATTGATGACTTTGGTTGACGGTTGACGCCGGTAGGCTTTGGATTGGGCTTTTGCTGTAGACCCATCGGTCGACAGTCAGCCTTACATCTGCCCCGTGCCGCATGGATTTTCCTGTGGGCACCCCTACCGGCATGTTATGGCACTCTGCCAGAGCCAAGAGGCAGTCGCACTGGATAAGTCTGGGTGTACGTCTCACTGGCCAGCTTCGTGTTGCCAGCGTGGGGGCGTACATTTCGCTCCCCAGTGGGGTATGGCTCGGTCCCCAGTGGGTTGATTCCTGATCACCCTTGACCTTAAAGGTGATGCTTTTAAAACCAAGAGCTGCCACGAAGTTTCGGTTGCGGAGTGCCTCCACAGAGGGCTCATCCATGGCGAAAGTCATACGATGTCCATTCTCCACAGCCCTACTGTGCAGAATCCCTCCACAACTCGACATTCAGACCCCTGTTCTGCTTGGGCATGATTAGCAGAGCCTGGTCTACATTTCCCACCTCACTAGTGGACAGAAAGGTCACCGCGGTGGTCGGTTTGGGCAGCTCACTCTCGGGTATCATTGAGAGTTGTGCCCCATCCCAAGGCGAGAGCTTAGGGATTACCTTCACAACCCAGTCTGTTGAGGCCTGATCCATGCACGTGATCAGTATCCAGCCAGGTTTGTGGGTGAAACCTCCAAATTTTGGTTTAATGCTCTCTAATCCGACGCCAATGATGGCATTAAGTTCCATCCCACTTCTGATAACGGAGTGAAGACCTCCGTAAGTATTTTTAAAAGGTGTGACGTCAGCATTGCTGCCGTCACTGTATTGTAGTCGTCGTGATGGTGGTTCATAATAATGATTCCAAAATAAAACTACACAAATAATTATAGGTTCGTTTATTCAACGGACAGCGTAACAGTATCCTTATAGAGATCTGTACAGTCCAACGACTCGAGCAAGACTAACTCTCGGACTGTCGATCGCCCGTATTTATACTAAAATGACTGACATAAACAAGTCAAGTTAACAATGTATTTTGATCACTTCTTACTATAAATTGATTCTGTTACAAGCAATAACTAGTAAATCTAATAAATTATAATCCAATGTTCCTCTCTCGACGATCATGATTTTGTTTTATGAAGCCTTCGCGCCGATATATATATATATATATATATACATATATATATCGAATCTAATCTGTAATATTCTTAAATCCTCCTTGTGATATTTTGCGCCTATTTAATTGATAGTGTTAAGACTTGTTTTAGTAATACACAGTACTTGCACTTCAATGTTTAATATCCAACCATTTGTAATAGAATGGGCGAGAGCAGCCCTTACAACTCGTTTTATAATATTTTAACACTATAATATTTAGGAGAGGGTAATTTACAATTTCATAACCAACTTACAGATGATATTATTTATACCTTATAATAAGTTCTAATAATTAATAAAAGATTAAACATTATGTTAAAATATTCTATGCTTCTAATTCTTAAAACATTTAACAGTAAATATTAAATAATATTCCATAATTAATTATGTAGGTGGCGCTACTGTTGAAACTTATGAACTAAAACATGTAAATTCCAATGTATTTACCATTTAAATTATTATAAATAAATATGACTAACAATAGATAAACACTGTTGGTATTATAAAATAAAATACTTTTGTTGAGCCGAGATAAATCTTCTGGACTGTTCTAGTTGATAATTCTCTGATTTGTTAAAAAAAAGTTATGTGTTTTAATGTTTTTTTATATAAATTTGTCTGGAATGATAGTACGGGTTTTTAATTAGAGGTGGCGTTCCCGTTAGATCCCAGATTTGTTAGTAATTTTAAGACAAAATAAAGCCTTCTCGGTTTCCTCGTCAAATTTAAGACAATTGGCATTCTCGCAAATTATATAGGGAACGTAAGGGATACACAATGCGACATTATGATTTTTGCAATAATTTATCTAAATTATTTAAAGAAACAATATAAAATCAACAATAGAATTATCAATATACATTTGATCTTATCTTTTTTTGTCCTATCTAAAAATAATGTAAAAAAATCTCTCACAGAATCATAGCTCTCAGGATATAGCTAGTAAGTATATTTAATCGCTGCGTCTACTCGCTTTACTTAATAGCTGACTTTCAAGAACAAAGTTATAAATGGTATCCGGCGCTTTCGGATCTGCCTATATTTTTGTGTTAATATATTTATTTATTTTTTGGGGACATTTTTTAAGGTACAAGGCCATTAGATCTTAACAAAGTCAAATGTTTTTCTCATATAAAGTCATGATTTAAGTCTGCAGAAAAGGCATATTAAAATAAACTTTTTAAATTTAACAACTTTCATATAATATCTCGCTTTTCAAAACGCCGATATTATTTTATTGTTAATTCATAACGTGTACTTTGTACTGGGTGCATTATTTAATTTTCATCGACGGACAGAAAATATATGTGCTGGTAGCGATTTTCTAGATAAACATTTAGTGATAGATAAGCTTAAGTCAAATTGAGAAAATAAACTATTTCTTCTGTATTTTTGAAGAGATTAATGTATTTATGGTTAAGTATAGTGTAAAACTTACTTTAGGTTTAACTTTCTTTTAGGTATAAAGTTTTGACTTTCATAGTAAAGAAAAATCTAAAACAGTACAAATAATACTTAATATTATAAATACGCTATTATAATAAATATATTTGTATTTAAATTGAACAATTATAATCCCATCTCTGAGTAATTGTTAATGAAACTTGATTAATAAAAATATAATGTTTTTAAAGGTATATGTTTGAAAATATCTATAAACATAGAGATACGGTAGCTGAGTTGGTAGAGCGACGGGACGGTTTCCCAGTAGTCGCGGGTTCGAATCCCTGCCCGTATCGGATTATTTTTCATTCTATATTCATATAAATTTCAAGATATATTTCAAAAGTACCAACCAAATAGTAAAATTTCTAACAAAATACGAAACAAGTAATAAACACGTAACCCATTATTACTGTAATAGCGTGGTGATATTTGACAATGCGTGTGACTGTGGCAACATCAGGCTGTTTATATTGAAAACTGTAAATGATATCACCTTATATAAAGGAGTATGTGTGTATCCAGGATCGAAGGTTTTTTTAACATATAAAAATAGAATATTCTCTCAAAGGTCCATACAATAAGAATAGAAAAAGAATCTCAATGGTTTTTCCCACTCAAGTCATCTTTTAAACAAAAAAGAATTGAAATTCATTAGTTTCTTTTATTTTTTCTACTGCTTTAGGTTATCCTTCTGGTCCAGTGGAATAGACTTGTATCCAAAATCTATTCTAAAAATACTATAAATTAAATATAAATATATAAAATGTATAAATTGGCTATTGTGGGTTATCCCTAAGAGATAAGCATATATCATCGTGGACTTTCTTGTAGAATTTCTTAAGGTAAACAATACTTAGTACATTATTTTGATCTATCTCGTTCATCCAGCGTTTGCAATGTAAGCGCAAAACAATATGTTTGTTTAAGACTTCGTATTAGAAATCTTAAAATTATCCGTGGTTCTTTAATATATTTAGCATGTTATTATACATACAAACTTTCCTATTGGATCACTCTATCTATTAAAAAAAATGCCACAAAATCCGGTGTGTAGTTTTAAAGATCTAAGCATACATACAGACATACGGACAGACGAGTAAAGCGACTTTGCTTTATACTATGTAATGAAGTATCGGGGAATATCGTTTCCCGTTATTAATTATTTAACTTTTTAATTAATAACCGATTTTTCACTTCCCTTTACTTTAATAACGAAATGATAAATATTCGAACATGTTGCTTTTCCCGAGAATCTCTAAAAATCTAAGTTATTCACATTATCCGTTTTACTGTGTGCTTGAGATGAGGCATTTGAGTATTGGTAATATATTCCCGTAAACAGACACCTGTATAAAACTTCGAAAAACGGATTGCCGTACTCCAGTATTCTGAATGTAATGATATTCAGACAAAAGTTTAACTTTCAATACTTTTATTTACTTTACTGAATAAAACCAAACACTGTTACATCATTCATACTTTAAAATAACACTTCATTTTATTTTTTTATGGTCTTGCTCATCTGTATCCCTTAACAAAATAGGCATAGGATATAAGGTAAAGTTATGTGTGTCTGTCTGAAGAATCTTACAGATTTTAATTAAAATTTAAAATGTTTACAATGTTTTGAGTTATTTTGTAATTAAAATCTACTGTCTATCAATTCTAATCTATTTTTTATTTATCGGACCAAAAACATATCTATATTCATTTGTAAACCTATAAATAAAATTAAATATTTAATTTCTGGACAAAAGCTAAGTTGAAAAAGATATAAGGTCCAATTTTAGTGCTAATCGGCTATATTTCAAAGTAAATGTAGTGTAGTAAATTACATATTACTTAAAATTTTGCCAGACATGTTTGACCGAGAAGTTAGATTTTTTTTTATCAACCTAATCCGGAGAATAAAAATAAATTAAAAGTACATTCAAAGTCTAGATAGAATATTTTCGAAATTACTCACTGAATTAGGGGAAAATTATTGGTGACTTACATATGTATACATATATATCAAAATCAAATCTGAAGTATATTTAAAACCATTTCTCACTTTAAGAAATATTATTATTAAATATGTTTCTTACTTTGTAAGTTTTCGAGAAAATTCTAAATTGCGAATAGAGGAGGAAACATCGTTTATATGAAGTTATCGAGTTTTATTATTGTATCCTCGGTAGAGTCGGTTTGCGCGAACGTTACTTTTTTCCTGTATCTTTGTTGAGAAAATAAGACCAAAAAAGTAGCTTACTAATTTTTGTTACATAACGTCTCTATAAAATTTATACTATATCTGCTCCCATTGCATTATTAAACTAAATGTTTTTAGGTTTTTAAATGTTTTGTCCTTCAATATTCGATTTAAATTTAAGTAACTACACTGTTGTAGGTTTTTAATAAACTGATGGTTGTATAAGTAATTAAATCATATGACTATCTCTGTATTTGGGCACTATTTATGTATTTTCTAATGTATTATCAAAACTTTCTATTTTTGTTAACGGCAAGTAATTGTATCCTCAACTGTGAGTCTCTGGAACGCATGTTGACAGTGACAAAAAATAAGTTTTTTATACTTTGAAAACGTTATTTATTGCTTCTTAGATGTTTTTTTCTATTTCAATATTAAAGCATGCATTATAACTTGAAAGTTAAAGCTCCTTATTTTGTTTTTTTTACTTATCGAATTAATAAAAATATATTAAATCCATAAAGAGTAATAGATAAGACTCATAATAAATGCATCATAGCTTTTAACGTTAGAGTAATGTGTTTTATTTTATAACTACATATTAACAGCGGCTGTCTCTACCAAGCCCCAGATCGAGATCGTCGATTTAGTTTTATAAAAAACCATTTTATGTATGTGTTATTTTCTTTATTTAAATAAAATTGCAATACATAAACATATTTTGGTGATAGTCATAGAGATACTAGATCATAGCCAATTTAATGTTGGAGAGAAAATGTTTTAATAAGCAGAGCAAAGTGATCGTTTCCAAAGATTTTCATGGCACAGAACATGTTAAAAGATAATTTCAAACTTTAAATTCGGTGGTAGCATCTTGTCAACATTAATACACATATAGTGCAAAATTAGAAATGATTGTCCTGAGCACTGATCCCGTTTTTTGAAAGAATTATAATATTTCATTTTATATTCATTTAAAATTCATAGTATTTATGCATATATATATTTTTGAGATGAGAACATGTTAACCATTTCAAATAAAAAAGATTATCCAACTACTCGTATACCTACCCAGTATACTACTACACCTATTATATTTTGTAATAATATGAGTAGAAAAAACATCTATCAAAAGAAACTCTCTTTGAAGGATTATCCGGACTTAATAAAATGAACAGCTCCGTAAATTTATGATACTAGAGCTAAAATGCTGACTAAAAATAATAGTGATGTTATTATATTATCAATTACTATAATATTAAAGTTAAAACGTCAATTCTACTTTTAAACGAACATTCTCTTAAGAAAAATAAAATGTTAAATAATAAATTAATCATAAAAGTTAGCTGTCTAAAATGTGATTAAAGTATGTGTATGTTTCTTTTTTTTATAATAAAAATAAAAAATATATATTTAATTAAATATGAAGTATGATTAAAGAAACAGATACGAGTACCGATATGGTAGCTAGATTGAGCAACCCCCTTCAAAATAATTATTCTTCACTTTTTGTAATAATTGTTATAGCGGCAACAAAAACACATTATCTATGAAAATTTCACCTGTATAGCCATCAGATTCATAAGATACAGGCTGAAGACAGATAGACGGATAGATGGACAACGGAGTGTTAGTAAAAAGATTCCGATTTATCCTGTGGGTACGGAACCCTGATAAAATAATAACAGAATCAATATTCGTTATTATTTCTTTCAATCTTTCTTTTTAATAGAATGTAATTGAGTGAAAACATTTTTTTTTTTCTGTAGATCAGGGTTATGTTATCAATAAGTTTGTATCGTAAAAAAACGAGAATCACAATAAATAATAAGAACAATTAACAACAAATGATATCAATGAAAATGTTTTACAAAGGTTTATTTTTTTCTTTAAGTTTTAATTTAGTCATTATTTAGCAAATAAGTTCAAATTCGAAGTACAAGTACAAGACAACCAGTCCTTCTGTTCCGAATAGAAATGATAAACACACACATTTGCTTTTAGAAGCTTTATACGTGTCCTTAGAGAGAACCCTCAACAAATATTTGAACTATACCAAGTACACCTTGATTAAGGTATGATACAATCAAAATTCTTCAGACCCAAACTCCTTCGTGTATCAAAAATAATATTCATTTTAAATCAATATATTTAATTACTTAAAAACACATTGTTTTTGACGCTTTTTAGTTATGTTTTATATACTATAACGGGACTTAATCGCGTACAATTTTTAATCGAAGTATTTACCTCGACTCCTCGACGTTTCGGCCGTAATGCAACGGCCGTGGTCACGAGTAGACTGATGCTCCATGGTGTCACCGTCTTGTAGCCGCGCGAGTTTTTCGAACTACCCGCGGTTGATCTCCATTATTTTTATTCAAAACACTAAGGTCCCGACACACAACGCTCACAACATCTGACGATTCATCTGAAGATTGATAATGACGCTTACATTTCCCGATAACCGGATTCCATGAAGCCGACAACCTATATCCGTCCTCCCGGTTAAAATTTTTGTATTTCCTGATTTCAACCGCTTCACGTACCATCCTATTATAGTAATGACGTTCAGTGGAGAGGATTTTCGGGTTGTGAAGTTCGATCCAGTGGTTCGGTCCCCCCTCAAGTAGATTTGTGAGAACGGCTAAGGATGTGATACCGTTTCAAACACCTGGCATTTATAAGATTGACTGCAGTTGCGGTAGTTCCTATATAGGTCAAACTAAGCGCACGATAGCTGAGAGAGTTAAAGAGCACATAGCAGCAGTTAAGAATCGCCAGGTAAATAAGTCAGCGATCGCGGAGCATCTACTTGAGTCGGGACCGAACCACTGGATCGAACTTCACAACCCGAAAATCCTCCCCACTGAACGTCATTACTATAATAGGATGGTACGTGAAGCGGTTGAAATCAGGAAATACAAAAATTTTAACCGGGAGGACGGATATAGGTTGTCGGCTTCATGGAATCCGGTTATCGGGAAATGTAGACGTCATTATCAATCTTCAGATGAATCGTCGGATGTTGTGAGCGTTGTGTGTCGGGACCTTAGTGTTTTGAATAAAAATAATGGAGGTCGACCGCGGGTAGTTCGAAAAACTCGCGCGGCTACAAGACGGTGACACCATGGAGCATCAGTCTACTCGTGACCACGGCCGTTGCATTACGGCCGAAACGTCGAGGAGTCGAGGTAAATACTTCGATTAAAAATTGTACGCGATTAAGTCCCGTTATAGTATATAAAACATGAATACAAATCGTGAAAGCTTAAAACAAGCTTTTTAGTTAATTTATATATTATATATATATATATTATTTTAAAGAGAGAGTATTTCTTATTAATTTTATTAATAAATGAAATAACAGTATTATTAATCTATAAATTAGTTCCGTTTTACTATTGTGTGCAGTGATAAACTTAAATATTAAGGTCGCTTTTCATTCACCATCCAATGATGACTAGACGAGGACAAACATAAAAGTTTATCATACAGAGACAATAGCTGTCGGGACAATGCAATTATAATTAAAAAACATTTCAAGACGGTCTGCAAAACTAAAAACTAAAGTTTTATGAATTGATAGTTATGTATGTAATGCATAATATTTTTAATTATTTTAATTATTTGTAATAATTTAAAGTAAATAGTTACAATATAAGTTATTCATGATGCGTTCCCAATACCGTACTTCCTAATATTTTAATAAAAGTTCAAGTTATTAAGATGTTTTTAATATTTTTAAGTATTTTTATTGTTTACGGAATATGTTTATTAAATTGAAGTTTGTTGGTTATAATTGATAAAGCAATTTTTAATTTTTATAAACAGTGGGTTGGTTTTATAGATATTGCTATTTTAACCTTTTAACTCTTGCCAGAACAACAAAGACTTCGCTGAATTCATTGGTATACAACATCCTAAATCATGTTGTATTTTAGTTTTTCTTAAGTGAATTAAAGTTCCATAAATAATCATAATAAATTTTTATGAAAAATAATTCACCGTCATATGTAACTAATCTATGAAATTACCTATCAAACGTATCGTAATGCCCGTCTGACATACTAAACATACTTTTTCAAATTTCTTTATACCCTTGAACTGTTCTAAGAATAGTTAAATACCTTTTTAATTTTCTAAACAAAAATATTATTCAAGAAGCTTGTTTCAAAATTTAGATTTAATTGTTTAATTTAATTTTCTTTAATTGCTAAATTTATGAAAATAGGACTGCAATATTACTAACGACGACTGACTAATTATAAGAATGCAAATTTTTCATAAAGTTTACGTGCCTATAAAAGTTAAAATATTCATAGTAGGTAATATTAAAATGACATTCCTGACGATTATATTGTACAGTAAAAAATCATTATTAGTAACTTTGTGATGTTTTTATAAATAGATTTCCTCGTATAAATTAAATATTAAAAATAGACGCATGCTCGCTTTGCCCTTAGGCTCATGTCCGCTTAAGGCCAGTCTCCGGACAAAGTGAGCATTCGATAGGGATCCATATTTTGAATCGTTGTTTAATATTCTTGGCAAAAAATGTATATTGGTAATTACATACTAGTAAAAATATTGCATCTAATAACATTAAAAGTATTTTTATTTATGGTTTAACATACGTTTTTTTGTCACTGAACGTTATGGTGTCCGTTTTGGGCTCCCTTCCCCTAAAGCACAAATTAAGGCGATATGCTATATTACAATTTCCGTGACTGAATATCGAGTTCCAGACATTTTATTAAAAAAACTTGTATAAATATAGAATGAAAAATAAACCGATACGGGCAGGGATTCGAACCCGCGACGTATCGCTACGCAGCAAGCGATATATTTATATAAATTTAAATAAGCTTAACATAGCTATACTTGTTTATAGATATTTTCAAATATTCAAAAAACTCTACCAGATCGATTTTTCCTTAGATTCTTATCAAGTTCTGAAAAAGATAAAATAACCAATGGAGATGCATGCATGCCAATATGCGATAATGCTTCATAAAAAATGTAACGGTATGATGTTAATTTAATTAGTCTATGAGCCCTTATCCCAGCTATTTGGAATATTATGATTTTGATATCACATTTTATGTACAATACAATGTTGATTTTGTTTAAAAGAAGTTTTAAAAAAATCGTTGAAAGTAAAAGAATCCGATGAAAAGAAAAAGTTTTGATAAGCAGTCGCTCGGAAATGTTCTGTGTAAATTAGTTCACAAAATTCAATTACTTTGTTTAGAATTAATATAAAAAAACTTTGTTTAGAGACCTACCATTAATCATTATCCATCTGCTTATACAAATTATTGAAAGCAATTGTTTGGAGTCGGCGCAAATGTACAAATTATTGAAAGCAATTGTTTGGAGTCGGCGCAAGATATCTAGCGTATTGCAAAAGATTTTATAAAAGTTATAAATTTAATTATTTAAGATGATTCTGATTTTATTTATAATTTCTTAATTCTTATTAATTATTTTATTTTTTATTTAATGAAATTTAGAGACCCCAGGATATAACTTGAAAATAGTTAAGTGATAAATAATTATAGGATTATGGTGTGTGAAAGTTAAGACATCATTTCTTATTAAGTTGTCTTGAACTTGTAGTGTTTAGGCGATCTAGCGAATGTAAGGAGACAGCTGCGAATGACAATCATAATAACAAGAAATAATATTAGACGGCACATTTGCTACAACTGACTGTGCATTTGATTTAAGCGAAGAATTTGTAAATTAAGTAAATATGGTCATTTAGCTATTAATAATAAGACGTTGTATTAAAAAATACAGACTGTCGTTAACCATCTCGCATTTAGCAAATAAATTCGTGTATTAGAAATGTTAATTATTATGTAACCCCTTCATTTTTATATTTATTACTACCCTGTTTATATTTTATTATCATTTAATTATATGTTGTCACAATAATTAAACTTTACAGCCATTAAAATAACTATGATACTTGGGAAAATAAGCTGTGACGCCAGTACTCTCATTATTTTTTTAAAACATAAAAAATATTTTTATACTTCTAGTAAGATTTCTCCTTAATTTAATATAATAGATAACTACCGAATGTAACTATTATGAATATTATTTAATATTTCCAAATCTGTCTGTCTGAAATTCTATTTTGAAATCGAACATTTTAAGCGAAATTCAAATTTCAAATTAATCTTCAACGTCAACTAATAAAAAATGGCTAAAGGCTTTTATTATTTTTTTAATCTTATGTTTAAGTACTAATCACTGAAATAACACGTAAGAGTAAAAAATATTGTCAGTATTTGATATCCCATTCGTCGAAAAAACTTTTTGACAATAGGACATTGTTCTACGAAACTTCAAATAATAAAAAAATAAAGTGAAATATTGGAAGTGTCTTGTATCAAAATATGATACTACTGTTTTTTCTGGACAGTACTGCAAAAGCGAAGCGACAGAATAAAAACTTTTTAGTGGGTGTTCAAAATAGACTATTTGTTTTATTATTTTGCTTGACATCGACATTTTAAAGTCAGTGGAGTGAAATCCTGTTATGGTATTAAAACAGAGTGTAGGCCGTTAATAAATATTTAATAAATAATCCTTGCCGATTTTTTTTTATCTGTGGAATACCATTACGTTTTTCAATCCAAACATATCAGTTTTAGTACTTATAACTAGGAGTATAGTGCATTTCGTATTTATGACTGTATCAAGTACAATTTAGTATGAATTATATTATTTCAATACATATTTAGTGCCCAACAATAGTGTTATATTCAGCAGGCCGATAGCAAATGACTATAGCTTTGATTAGTTACTTGTTACATCGAGAGGTCAGTAATGTTTTTATGTTAAAACAAGTCTGTGTTTAAGGTCTACGGAAGATATTATTGCTACGGGTCAACGACTTACTATTTTAAACTATATGGAACTTACTGTATCTATAATAAGTTAAAAAGTATAATAAAATTATAAAAAAATACTAGTTACTGGCTTTTTCCTTTTTAATTACCCAAATATCCATCTAGATTCACTTTTTATATTTTCTAGGTCACCTGGAAGTAGGTTATAATTTTGATCAATATGTCCGTTATTTATAAAATGATAATTTTCGGACAGTCATTTCTAAATAATCGTTTGAGGTTTTGGCTATTCCTCGTAATATATCAATGAAATAATGATAATGAAATAATGAAAGAATGTAACAAATGTTAGCAAAATGTACAGAGTTACATTGTAAACTTTTCACATTCACTGCAACATTCGCCACTATTGCAACTATTTTTAAATAACTTTCATCCAATGTTATACGAGTAGCAAAGTAAATAAGTTGAATTGTTAAATAATTGAAATCACAACACTAAATCTCTTGACAATAAATTCGATAAAATTGTTAAAAAGGTACGGCTTTTCTGTACATTTAAAATATGTTTGTAAACTTAGTATAAAATGTATTTTTTTCTGATTACTAAATTTCTGACTAAAAATATATATCATATATTTTTAATAAGTAATTTAGTTCTTTTGTAACATTTATTGGACCTTATACATAATTAAGTAATTTGTATACAGATTTATTCTTTTCTTTTGCTACTCGTACCTACTATGTATTAAGAGGGTTCGTATTACTTTTGGAGGTAAGTTGGGATTAAAACGACAAAGGAGTGGATTAGAATTGAAAAAGTGTTTGATTGCGAAATGTTTGTTTTATTAATTGTCTTATTATTATTTAACCACCCTGTTGGTCGAGTGATTAGCGCAGACGCCTAACGTATAGCGACGCATTGAGGCTCGGGTTCGATTCCCGACAGGGACAGTCACATATATGTGATGAGCATAGATGTCTGTATTTCTGAGTTTTGGTCGTTTATTAAATATATTCTCAGTATTTATAATGTGTATTTCTATGTATTTGTATCGTTATCGAACACCCTTAACACAAGCAAATAATCTGCTTACTTAAGGGTTAGATCAATTTGTGTAATTTGTCCTGTGATATTATTATTATTATTAATTCTGGCTCAATATAGTTTAATGAACTCTTTAGTAAAAATACTTATGAATTACGTAATACAAAATATGTTTGAGTATAGTATATAAATTTAAATTGCTTATGTGTTCCTAAGTGTATTTAAGGTGTGTTTATATATATTTAAAATGTATGTATAACAATATCATAAAACAGTTATTGCTATATGTACGTTTGTACTAGTTTATGTATGTATTATATGTGTGAAACTAATATAAGTATTATATGTAAACTATGTACCAATAGTTTATATGTAAGATAGTAGAAACAAGGTATTTTATGTAAACATGTTACCCGGAATAGACCCATATATCAGTCAAAGAGCTGGTTTGAATGCCTTAGGATGCAAAGCCATTGTTCCAATGCTTGCCCAATGACTACCAATTGTGAGCAATTGTATCTGATGATGTAGAGTATTGCTTCAATCATATATATAATAAACATTTCTATAAATTACTATCTAACATAGAAACATTATTTACGAATGCGTGCGTTAGTTTTGACTAATATTCATAAAAAAAAATATTTTAATTTGGATTAGGAATCTGCATATTTTAACTTCCATAGCTAGTGATTTAAGTAACACGACGTAACTAAAAAACGAATGAAAAGGTTCATCACCTAGTACAAATTATTAGTTTCGAATATTTAGGCTATACTAGAGTTTATCAACACAAGTGACTATTATTCCTTTAATTATTGTTAAGGTAATGTCGCAATTGCTTAGGACTATGTTATGTTAGAATTACTTACTACGAGAAACTTAAATATTTTGTAGTAGGTATATTTATTGTTACATAATTTTTTAGATAAGCCTAGACAACTGGTAAGATGGTGGTTAAGTGTTATTAATCTGCCCATAGCAAAAGAAGTTACGAAGTGTTACGCAAGGGTGTTATACCAAGGGAGGGTTGTCCGTCCCGAAGCACCAAAATTATCACAGAAGTTCTAATGATATTTGGTTATGAAATTTAGGTAGACTTTTATGCAAAGATTTATATTACCATATTGCATAAATGGCGTTACGAAAAGATTTTTCTGACCCCAAATCCTCTTAAGAATTAGGAAAGAAACGTGAAGATTATCCTCAATTAATCAAACCGTGACCTTACTGGGAGAAAAAAAAAACTTCCATTCATCGCTCAATAAAACTGTCACGTAGATATTCATTAAGCCTTTTATATTTCCCTCGAAGGGTAAAGTCACGTATGATAATTTTATATTAACATCAAACCCTTATTCGGCAAAAAATCTGTACGAAATAAGTTCTAATTAGCTAATTAACCCGTAATAAGGTGAAAATTCTAAGGTCACATTTAAAAAGGAAGACGTTAGTTGGTTTTTAAATAGATACCGCAAATTCGGTACTTTTTTATGATAAAACGTTCTGATAAATTTTAGCACCAGTGACAGTATAAAACATTTCTTCACATATATTATATTGAATTGTCATTTTAATTTATTAAGAGAGACGTATAATTTAAAATCAATGTTATAATAATAATAACAAAAAACAATCCAATATTCAAGGGTAAGGTCATTTAAACACAGAAAAGGTTACATTAGAAAATCACATATTTTCTATTTAATATTTTATTTCCACTAATGATATATTAAATTATATTCAAAATAAATACAAAATAAAAAAATAGTAAATTAAGTAGAAGCTGTCAGCAAAAAAAGTGGATTAGTCTCATTTCGAGGCATTCTAATAAGTACTGCTCCCAAAACTATGTTGACAGCTGCCGAAAGACTAATTATGAACCTATATTGTTATCGGTATCCTACTAATATTATAAATGCGAATGTAAGTTTGTTTGTTACGCTTTCATTCGAAAACTTCTCAACCGAACATTATGAAACTTTGTACACCACTATCAATGTTATTATATCACTTTGTTCTAGAACAATTCATGAAGATGTTTTGACTTTTTTAATGTTATTTGTATTAATGTTCCAATGAAATTCTTTGAAGCAACTCATACAATTACCTATAAATAAATAACATAACGAAAATATTTTAATGCTAATTATTTCAGGCTAAATTCGATTCACGTTGGTATTCGAAGGAGTCCTGAAGGTCGGAGTCAAAGTAACATCTGCAACTAGAATACAAACTTTAATGTTAGGCAATCCTCATTTTCAAAACTAAAAGGCGTCTATTACATAAAAATATTAATCTCAAAGGTCATTGAACCTTTGAAAATGTTTCATAAAAGACAATTTAATCAAGTTTTACTGGAATTTAATAATTATGTTCATGTAATATTATTACGGCCCCAAATTTCATATGATAGAAAACCGAAATTAAGTAACTAGCAAGATATATATGTATACACGAATTCTTCTATTATATTCCAAAGAATATTAATACAAGTTTAAATAATATAAGTGGGTGATCTTATTAATAAAATACAATATTTGATCCTTACTTAGAAATTAGCCTTTTATTTCGAAAACGTTAAACGAAATAAAATGTGTAGATATCAAAATATTTACTATTATTATCTATCCAATTTCGTAATTTTATGTTTAGTTTAATAATTCCAATGCTGACGAATGTGTAGCAGTGATACTCAATGAATTCTTTAAACACGGTTTGGAGTAAATCTTCGAAATTATTTTCCTTGCAAGAAGTGTCCATTGTATTAAAGAAAAGATGGTAATCTATTGGACCAAGGTCTTGGGATTATGGTGGATATCGGAGATAATACATTAATAATTCCTTCAATTTACCTAGCGTCTGTCCTGAAATATGTGATCTAGCGGCCGTCAGAATAATCGACAAGTTTCGGTTGTTTAACAATATAGCAACGGCATTATAGCTATGCAAGATTTCAGTAAGCTCAAGTGTATGACATCAGCACAAAAACACTTCAAACACTTACCAGTACTTTTACTGAGTAAAATTTTCGCTTGAAACATGATTTAGTCCGTTCTCACTCTGTGACATTCGAAAACAATTATATAGGATCCATTTTTCATCACAATGTTCACAACGATATGGTCCTAAATTTTCTACTTATTAAACGTTTTATTTTACGGTTTTACTCTTTTCGAATTTGTGTCGAACGAATTAAAGTATTTTATTTTAAGTAATGAAATTATTTCCAAAACCTGCATGCAGGTCTGACATGGTTTGCTAAGGATTTGCTTCCACGATCACCTTTACATCTTTAGTAGGTTCCAAAAAAAGTCTCCGGTCCACAGCAGGCTTTGTTCGGTAATTCTAAATTTTCAGTAGGGACAGTTGGACCCAGAAAACTACTGTGTCTCCTTCAAGAGTAGGTTAAAACCCCATACACATTATTATTTTCTCAAGCCATTTCTGCAGCGTTTTTGCTGTGGTAAAACTCGTATTCTTAAATAACATAATATTTTAAGTTTTAAATTTTGTAGTCAAAACTATGTAAAAAAAATTGTTCATAAAATTTAATTGACTTTTAAACAATTTTAAATGTGATATTCTAAAACAAACATCACATATTTGAGATCCGATTATTCAGTTTATCAAATCGATAATTTCATGTTATCTGAGAACAAAATGTTTGTTAAAAAAAAAAATTATCAGAGGAAAAGGCAATTAAACTTTTTTTAAGGAAACATTTTTATTGTTTCATAACACTGTAACTGTGTTACTATAAGACTAGTTAAGACTCCGTATAAAACCTTCACTTCAAAATAATATTCAGTAAAAATTGCATAATACTTTTGTAAAGCTTGAAATCTTGCAAGAAATTGCAATTGCTACTAAATATTCATGAGCTACGATCTTAGTATAAAACTGAATTATCTCTGAAACTTGAATACATAAATGTGTCGAGGTCTACACAATTATAACAATTATTTATATTAATAGACTAATAGCAATTTGAACCTCTTATTTGGTTACATATAAATATTAATGCAACGTATTAAATGCTTTGTAATAATTGCTTCGTCCACTGAAAGATAAAATGTAGGTCTGTAAATAAGTGATTTATTTTTCATCTACGTCCTTTCATAGTTTTCGGCCATAGAGTTCACAAAACATTCTAATTAAGATACTCCCTAAGAATACTAACTCCCTGTCCTAAGATAGGTCCCCAGACTTCACAGTGTGTTCACAGACGAAACATTATTTTATGGCGAGTGTTACATACGATACCCCTTTTATAGGTAAACCACTACTACTAGATCACACATAGAAAATGGTTGTGAATTCAATAATATGTATAATTACTTCAAAAATATAATACTGTTTAGTGTTTGTTCTTATTATAGAATTCATTTATTTGCAACGTGCTCATAGTACTGAAGAAGTGTCTTTTTTTATAAAAAAATAAAATCCTACAAATGCAACTCAAATAATCCTTATTAAAAAATAACTGGTTTTCGGGTAGTGGCACCTGCACGCAACTGTTTCCTTTTCTATGTCCTATTCCTTTTTATATTTAACTTTTATCAAAAAAAATATTTCCTTTAAAACAGCCAGTCTTATTAATGCAAATCTTTAAAAATGAAGTGTCACGTGTTTGTTAGTCCTCAATGAAAGATAAAATAAATGACATTGTTCTATAATAATGAATGTACTTTAATAGAATAATGATATATATTATTTATGACCCAACTGTTTTCATACATCAGCACATAGACGGTAGTTATATACGAGTAACTATTAATGTGCTTTCAAAAAAATGATCTGAACTGAAATGATGATTGTTGAATAAAGCTATAATAAGCTATTAAATACTTTTTGGTGGCAAGTCTTCAGTGTTCATATTAAAACAATTCACAAGTTTGGGCTTTTAACTAATCACTAGTTAAGAAACTATTTTTTATGAAAATAAATGTGTAACAAGAAATATTACGTATAATACAAAAAGTTGACAAGATTTTACGGTTAACTGTGAGAATTGTTAACGCAACGCGCTCACTCTACGAAAAGCGATACCTGTCGTAGCACTGTTCCCATTCTATATTACAGTTCAAGGATTTAACCGTATTAGACCAGTTTTAGATTAGAATTACAACGAACCCTTGAAGTACCGAATCGTTTGATAGCGAAGAGTTAAGATTTTACCTTATGCAATATACACATTTACATGGAGCTTAGTTAGGAAATCTACGCAAATATACTTAACCAGTTATCTGTGCTTGACGAGTATACGTTATGGAAAAGTGGCAATTTGTTTTTTATTATGACGAATATACTCGTTACGATAAAAAAAGTACTTAGTATTGGGTATTAAAATTGTGTTTTTAAAATAAATCATATTCTTAAATTTTAAGTTATTAAGAATTAACCAGACCAGACAAAAAATAAAAAAAAAAGATATTTAAAAAATGTTATGACCGTCGACAAATTTTCGTGACACAAACTTGTGCTCACTTTGTAAATTTAACGACACGATTTTTTTAAATATATTCTTCCGATAAAACTTTTTTTAATTTCATTATATTTTCATTACATTAAAAACTTTTTTAATATATTTTTTTACATGTATCATTTAATAAAATGGTTTATGCTCATTTAACCCTATTAGGCACAAATTTCCAAATTATTTTTATATATATATACATACATACGTTCCAAACAAAACCTTAACCAAAATATATATATATATATACATACGTTCCAAACAAAACCTTAGTTACAATTTTAAACATAAAAGACAAGTCAGTAAATATAGATAAGCCCAAAACAAAATAAAATAAAACAGAATACTTTTAATATTGAACGTAGCTTGTGATAAATAAAATACATTTGATTGTTGGAATGAGTTATGGTTTGAATATTTTATGTTCGAAATTTGCTATTGTATAAAATCCTGGACTATATAATCGCTAACAATATTTTAATTGATATTTTTGATATTTAGGGTTCCGTTTATGCAATGACAAATGAACAAAAGAGAAATAATATAATAATTTAATAATTCTTTATTAAATAATTTGTAACATTAATTCATTCAAATTGTAAAACCACACTTTAGTCTTTTGAAAATAACAAAGATAATAATACTACTTATACACTATTAGAATAGAGCTTCAGTGACTTGGTATTAATGACAAGGCCTAAGGATCTGGGCAGGTTAATTTGTAACCAGATAACATCTCGCTCAAGTATATCTCGTTTCACTACAAGTTTCATTTATATATTAAAACCTTAATTACCTTATTATCTATATAAATAAGAATATATTGCCCCATGAATAATAAATCATAATTTGTTAATTTCATGACCGATTTGGCTTATTTTATTTTATTATGATATAAAATTTCAGGTCAATGCTTATATAGTTTAATTTTTTTTTTTTAATATAATCTATAATCGTACAAATATCAACTCTTAAAAAATATTATGTGTAGTTTAAATATTCTTATCTACACTGTTCAATCATCTTTACATCAAAATTTATAAATCGATATGAGATATATAGACTGGATCAATTCTGTCATTATTACTGGCCAGTAGAACAGCATACCAGAGTTGAGTGCCACTCTAATAGCAAGCTTTTATTATTTATTTTTATGTTTTTTTTTCTACAAGAACACAATCATAGTTTGATTGATAGTGAGCAATTCAGAAAGACAATAAAATATTAATGAAAGTTATTAATAATAATAAACCAGCGATTTTGTCTGCGACGCTCTCTTTCTCTAGCTAACCTGCCTCAGAGAACCATCTATCTTCACTTAAAGTGCATACTGATCTATGTAATAGTTTAAAAATTAAATAAATCAACATGATACATATAATATTAAAGATGCATTTTTAATATTTTAAAGATGTTTAAACCTAGTTTCAAAATTTCAATTGTAGTTTTAGTATAGTCATAATCAATTTTTGTGGAGTGATAAGTAAAATTTATAACACTCGTAAAGATGAGTGAATTTTAAGGGTCGAAAGAACACCCAATATTGACTTAGGTAAGCCACTACCACACCAAAATGTTATTTTTATTATTATTATATATTTCTACATAGAAAAAAACTATTAAATACATATGCTACCTTATACATAAATTTTTAATCTAGTACCGATTAACTTTCTCATATGAAAGCGTTGAGTCGTGAATCGGCAAACTCAAGCAAGTCCTTTCGTCAATTAAAATAATTTATTAATTTTCGACTTGCTACGAAAGTAGTTACCTAAAATTAATGTCTAAGAGAGTAAAAATATATAATGAGAGATGGCCATGAAAATGTTGTCTTTTAGTTTATAAGGTGAAAAACTATTTTATCTATCGGCGAAGGAAAATTGCGACAAAAGATTGCTAAACTAGATTGTTGTCTAATTTTAAAATAGAAACAGATGATGATGAAGAGCAATATGCTCAATCTTAGATTGATAAATAGAAAAATTAATAAAATCAAATGTAAAGGTAGTATAAATTGCCGTTACATGGATTAAAAAATCGAAAAAATTACGTAATATTTTCCAACGACTTAGTTAAAAGGGGAACAAAATTAAAAACTTATTACAAATTCAATGAATAAATTTCAGGTCATCAGCAACTCTATAAAAAGAGCTACACCAATACCTGATAGACAAAGATGTGCACCAATGACAGAAAGCTGACAATCATTTTAATACCTACGACCAATACTTTTAATGTTATCTTATTCAGTGCATTATTTAATTAATAAATTAGAACTAACCAAAAGGTATTGCCCGTATGAATTTTGAGACGGTGATTCAGGTATAACATACCCGAGGTGAATAATGAAAGGTCCGTTATCACCATTAGAATAGGATTTAGAACAGTCGGATAAAGAAGGATAGGTATATAAAGTTTGAATAGGAGTGGATATGGAAGGATTGGTAATAGCTTTTAAAGGGTTGAAGTAGGGTTAAAATTACCGTCATCACAATGACGTTGATTTAAAGAAGTTTTTGAAAGAGGACCAAAACACATTTTGGTAGCCATATACACAACTTCCAGGATTCTTTAATTTAGGGGAGCATAGTGATCATTTTGTTAATGAAAGAGCCTATTTACAAAAACTAAATAAAAAATATATATGTTCATAGTATATTGACCCCGCTGCGTTCACTTAAAATTAAGCAGAATTAACCCGACTAATTTCGAAAGCATTTGGGTTTCCTATTGCTCGTATAATTAAGGTCTTACTCCAATTTATGCTTTAGTTTGGTTTAGTCTACAAAACTTTCTCGAAGATCTAGTACAACAACATGTATCTGTATTTAATACTTACAGTTTATGGTCTAACCATTACCATTTTTGTAATCATTTCATTATTTTATTATAAGTTAAGTATATGCTAACTTTTGAAACTTTTTATTTGTATAAAAATCAGAAATTGTAGTTATTTAGTATATACAATTAAAATCTATTGTCTATGTTATTAAAAACTAACTAACTAAAAATATATTAATATACCAGAGAATGCTTAATGCTTTATCCCTTATGTTTGAAGTTTGATGCTTTTTGCTTGTTGCTTAGCGCTTAAAATGCTTAATGCTTTTTGATTATTGCTTAATGCTTTTGCTTAATGCTTATGCTTAATGGTTAATGCTTAATGCTTTTGCTTATTGCTTATGCTTAATGCTTATGCTTGATGCTTCTGCTTAGTGCTAAATGCTTCATGTTTAATACTTAGTTTAAAAAAAAGGAAATTTAGCTTTTGTGGTAAAAATAATTTCGTGGTAAATATAATTTATCGATTTAAAATAAACAACATTGACCTTTATTATGAATAAAGTAAAATAAAATTAAGTAAATGCCTAAAATTATGCCAGCTACATTCAGCGGAGGGTGACTTGAGATGATACATTAAATTTGAAATTTTATATAAATATTATAAAACAAGAAATCCGAGGCTCCACTGACAAATTAAAAGCGAATATATATGCATGATCCTCTATGATATGCTCGATGTTCGATGCTATACTCTATGTTGGATGCTATGCTTGATGTTCAATGCTTAATGCTCAATTATTAATTCTTGATGCTTTAGACATGAGGTTTGCTGCTTAATGCTTATGCTTAATGCTTATGCTTAATGCTTATGCTTAATGCTTATGCTTAATGCTTATGCTTAATGCTTATGCTTAATGCTTATGCTTAATGCTTATGCTTAATGCTTATGCTTAATGCTTATGCTTAATGCTTATGCTTAATGCTTATGCTTAATGCTTATGCTTATGCTTAATGCTTATGCTTAATGCTTAATGCTTAATGCTTATGCTTAATGCTTATGCTTAATTCTTATGCTTAATGCTTATGCTTAATGCTTATGCTTATGCTTAATGCTTATGCTTAATGCTTATGCTTAATGCTTATGCTTAATGCTTATGCTTAATGCTTATGCTTATGCTTATGCTTAATGCTTATTTTAAATGCTTATTTTAAAAGCTTATTTTAAATGCTTATGCTTAATGCTTTTTCTTTATGCCTGTTTTAAAAGCTTATTTTAAATGCTAATGCTTTATGCTTATGCTTATTTATGCTTATGCTTTATGCTAAATGCTTCATGTTTAAGGCTTATTTTTAAAAAAAGGAAACTTACCTTTTGTGCTAAAAATAATTTATTGATTTAATATAAACGACATTGACCTTTATTATGAATAAAGTAAAATTAAAAAAGGTAAATGCCAAAAATTATGCCAGCTAGATTCAGCGGTGGGTTATTTAAGATTAAACATTAAATTTGAAATTTTATATAAATATTATAAAACAAGAAATCCGAGGCGCCACTGACAAATTAAAAGCGAATATATATGCATGATCCTCTATGATATGCTCGATGTTCGATGCTATAATAATAATTATAATAATAATAATAATATCATTTATTGCCAGAAAATACATTCCATAGAAATAGATTCAATACAATAAATTGCTAAAGATATTACTCATATAGAGATACAAACTGAATTTAACTTACAACAAAAGTTTATTTCATTAAGTTACATTGAATAAATTAAATTAAGTAATGTCAGTTTATATTAAACAAATTAAAAGCGAATACACATGCATGATCCTCGATGATATGCTCGATGTTGTTCAACTAAAGGGATAACCTTAATAGCTATTATTAATTTTAAATTTTTATTTGTAATGTTTAAGCTGCACCATTCAACTTCTCTTAATCATCCCACCCTCGCTACCAGGATGAATGTAGGAGCTCTTCAAAACATCCCAAACTCGAAGGGAGGGAACTAGTAAAGCTTTTTTAGCGCCGCTACCCACCTCCTGACTCCATTATCAGATCCTCGTTAGCAAGTTTGTAATATTATTATGATGGATAGCCACGAGAACTCATTTATAAAATAAGAACATTTAATCTTATTTCATAGTGTTTTAGGAAAAGAAAAACCGTTAGAGGAAGTAAAATTATTATTATGTTTTTCAAAAGTTGGTAACGTTTATGGCCAGTTTGTCTATTGTAAATCATTTGATCATCTTGTGTAGGAAGCTAGATTCATTGTTTCGGGTAGGGACACAGTAGGTCAATTTATGTAGGTAAGTGTGACGATACGATTTCCCAGAATTATAATTTTGGAGAAATCCTGTCCGTGTTGATGAAGAGAAACGGAACATCTTTTTAAGAAATAATCAAAATAAATCAACCGCGATAACGATGTCTTGACAGTTTATACACGTTGAATTATAATTTTAACATAGAAAATAAACATTAAAAATATATGCAGTGGTTAGCAATAAATTATTTTTAAGAATATTAATACATTTAGACCCGTATTTTGAAATGTTGTTTAGCCAAGTTTATTAAATGAAAAGTTTGCGTCCAGTAATTCAGTGCTCAGATTACTTAGAATATCGAACTTAGTAGAACAATATACCATTACTTTTCTTCTTTTCTTTAAAATATAATATTAAGCCGAAAATTATGAAATAGACCTATTTTGCATGTATTGATTATAATTTTCAGATTAATATAACTTAAGAAGCAACATAATTTTACTCGTCCACAATTGCAAAACTTCGGATTAGAAAAGTACATATAAATTGTATTACTAACAAATATGTGGTTGATATTAGCGCCAAAGCGCCCCAATATTAAATTTCTAAACGAATTCAGTGTCAACTATTTATTTTATTAAAGACTGGTTTTACGATACTATGGTATCTTGTACATATGTATGTATGTATCAATCTAGTATATAGTTTTTATCAATGTGATAGTGTTAATTTTGAAATACTTTTTTAGGACTATGGATAGGAAAATACACGTTGCAAAAAATTTGAGATTAAATATTTTTAAAGAATTCTAAGATGTATAACCTTCTAAGTTCGTAAATTTATGAGTGTAACTTAACTTATATTAAATATTATGAATATAAATATAAAGACAAAGTTAAAATACTAGCTAAGTGCCATTTATTGTACAGTATTAGAAGGTTGTCAGAAGGTCTGACTGCGTCTTTTGGATGCTTAGATTGAAATAAAATCTTAAAATCTGAAAAATCATTGGTGTCGCGTCCGTAATATTATTATTATTTTATAGTAAAAACTAGCCATCGTGGCATTTTTTTTAATAGAGAACTGTAGCTCTTAGTTCAATATTTTAGTTAACGTATTTTGTTAGATTAGTCGACGTGAGAATGTTTATTTGATTTTACAAAAAAAACTTTTAACAGTGTGATTTTTTTGAGCTTACCAATTTGAAACATTAAGAAACACGTTCTATACACAAATCAATCCACCATTTGTAGTTCATTATTTTTAATAAAATAGAAATAATCACATTTAATTACTCAACATTCATTAATATTTATTATATGCACATTTCACATACAGAAACCATATAATGCGATAAAAGAATCGGATTAGATATTTATTTACTGCTCCTCGTAAGTAATAAAATTATTTATCCCAGAGACTACATAAAGCAGACCATATAATATGTATAATGGACTAAAGCTTATAATAGAAGGTTTTCCAGACCTTATTGTTTTAAGTTGAGTTGTTTTTAAGGAATTTTGACATATACTAAAAGAAATAACATTTAAATGTTAAAATAAGGTCACCTAAATTTGTTTTTACCCCCACTCAAAAAGCCCCTCTTTTATAAGTTGTTATAAGTTTGACAATTCGACCTGTGTATCTGTGTATCTGTGTGACTCTCTGTGGCATTCTAGCAGCCAAACGCGTTTACGAATTTGATTGCGGTTATTTTTAATCGAAAGCCTGGTTTATTCGAGATGGTCCTTATTTTACGTTTGGTTGAAATAGACACAGCCGTCTCCAAGATATTGAGGTTTTATTGGTGCGGGTGAAAAGTTCTTACTCAATATTGATACAAAAAAATTTGAAAATACTGTAACGTTTCATCTTCGTGGCTTTTATTTTCTAACTTGTTGTTTTTTCTAAAATATTTATATCAGTTTCTTTCTTATTATAAAGATCTTTTTATATGCTTTAACATTAAAGTGTACTGCTTGCGATTTTCTTTGTTTGTGCATTCAGTGCAATGCAATGGTGAGAAAAGAAATATAATATATACTGTTAGGACTTGTTTCAGTAATACACAGTACTTGCACTTTAATGTATAATATCTAACCATTTCTAATAGAATGGGGGAGAGCAGCCCTTACAACTCGTTTTATAATATTTTAACACTATAATATTTAGGTGAGGGTAATTTACAATTTCATAACCAACTTACAGATGCTATTATTTATACCTTATAATAGGTTCTAATAATTAATAAAAGATTAAACATTACGTTAATATATCCTATGCTTCTGAATCTTTAAACATTTAACAGTAAATACTAAATAACATTCCATGATTAATTACGTATGTGCCACTACTGTTGTATACTTTTACTGTTGTAAACTTATGAACTAAAACATGTAAATCCGATGTTTTACCATTCAAATTATTATAAATAAATATTACTAACAATACTTAAGAATCAAACTTTTCCTTTATTTTAAAAAGTAACGAACTTATAAAAAGAAAATTAATTTAATTCTTATACATTAATCGTAATGATATATTAAACAAGTTTAAATACGTGACGCCAATTTTCGTTTCAATAACTTTGAGGATCGGAAAGCAATCGAGAGTTTGTAACAACCGCTATTGAGATTGAGCAGTTATATAATCGTCGATTAGAAACCAGGGCTAAGGTAGGTACATAAATATTTTTATACACGTTTATGTTTCATATTAAAATATATTTTTAATATTACAAAATATAAATAACAATTATAATACTTAGATAATAATGTACAAACAAAGTAGAGCCGGTGTTGTTATTTTTTTTACGAAGACTTACATATATATATTCCTCTTTCATATATTTTTTAATTGATTGCTAAGAAATATCGTTAACACATGATATAACAGACTTCAATTTATTAGATTTACTTACGTTCGATGAAGAATTCTTATTTCTCTCAAGGAAAGTATAGGTAAAATAGGATTTTGTTCGGCAAGGACTTGTTAATTTCATAACAGTAACGAGATTATTTGAAGTGAAGAAATCCTTAAATTTATTTTAACTACTAATAAATATTGCTTTATTAATTTAGTAATATATTATTGTTACATGAATATTGGTGTATTAATCGGTGTTATAATTGGTTGTGGTTGGGATACGTCACGACAACGAAAAAGTTTCAGGAGTTACATAAATAAAACATTCAAATGGCAAATCCACCAATATTTATTCATCATAAATTGCAGTAAAAAAAACCACAGATTAGTTTATTTGATATAAATTGTGTTTTATAACGATGTCAGTTGAAGGCTGGTGATAATTGTATAAACTGGGTCGATAATCTTATATAATATTATAAATGAGAGTGTACTTTGTTTCTGACGCTTTCACGACTTAACTATTCAATCAATCTTCCTGATTATGATCCTTGGATCAGAGGGATTTTAAAATACTTTTAGACAATAAAACATTTGTTGTAAGCCTTTTTAGCGCAGGTTGTTAAAGTAAATGAATTAGGTATTTAAAATGTAAGAATTTATGAGTTTTAATAAATCCATACACCGAAAATTCTTGAAATGTCTAATACAATTTATTAACCTACATATAGGTTTACAAGCCCTTCATTTCTTATTCTATTTATATCGAAATCCCCAATCATGTATATATTGTAGGTTTGTTTACTGAGATTATCCATCTCATAGATTCTGAGACAAATAAATTGGAAGTGTTTGAGGGTGAGAAAATATTTGCTGCGGAGGTATCATATTTTTATTCAGTAGAAGATCACCTCTATCAACAAAACTTAAACGATTTTAGTATTAGTGTTATTTGTACTACGTATGAAACAAGTATGAATTGATCCTTCAAAGACCTTTACTTTTATAACAAGATAATGTCTGTAATTTACATATACGATACATTTAAGTTGTACATACAAATTAAAACATGGTTTAATCGCGGATTAAAGAAGATCTTATATATATCACTTAGACAGTAAACCGACAACACATCAAACTTTATTAAAATCTATTCATCCGTTTTTGTTGTATAGTTTTTTTACCTAATATTTTATTTTATATTTTTGGTGAAATTGAGAGAATGAAATGAATAAAAAAAAATCCTCGTAGAATATTTTGAGTGTGATAAATGTACGCATTTCGCTTAATAACGTTTTTTTACTTACACATGACATAAATATATAATAATTATAAAAGTCTTCTCCATCTCTCTTTATAATTGCTTTGCAATAAATATATGCTAAACTAGTTATAAATATGAATGCCTAGAACGGGAAAGGGATATTTCTGAGATTCAAATTAATTGAGATCATATTCATTGTGTTATCAGTTTATCTTTAATTTAATTTCAGTGTAATAATAATATTTTTATAAAGTAAAATAATAATAAAATAAGTTGTCTTCATTGATTCCATAATGCAGAAATAGTTTTATTCAGAGTTAAGTATGCATTCAAATTGCCTAAATAACTAAATAAATAAATACATGATGCAATAACGTCGATGAATTAAAACAAAATTATATCTTTGTTTCCTTAATAAAAATAAAAATAATTGATTTTTTTATAAGGCTATTATAAAAATTACCTGATGATAAATAATAGATATTTTTCTTATCAAAATTGTACAAAAACATACTTGGCATTTTTATTATTGTAAACTATCGATATTATTTCTAACTTTTTCTAATCCCAAATAGTTTGTTAATAGTTTATTTTTCGGAAGTTGAATGAAAGTAGATATTAGGGACTGTTAATTTCAGTAATTACTTAATAATAACAATATTAATAAATATTTAACTGTTTAAAAATATCTATAAGCATGTATAGCCATGTTAAGATTATTTAAATTTATATAAATATAGAATGAAAAATAAACCTATACGGGCAGGGATCCGAACCCGCGACTACTGGGAATCTGTCCCGTCGCTCTACCAACTCGGCTACTATATCGCTGTCCGCCTCTGTGAATTAAGCATTTTATATGTGATCGTCTTTATCGGGACGGAGCGGTGGTGACATTTATTAGGTTTCTTTTGAAAATCCTAACCAATGTTTCTAAATTTGCAGTAGATAAACATTGAAAAGATACCACTACCAAAATTAATGTCACCATATAACCCAATAAATCACAATGTCAAATTCTCCTTTAATAATAAAAAATAGTAGCAGTTAGGTATTGTTGTTGTTGAGTGCTAGACGGTTCGTTTACAATTTTTTTCAAGACTTGGATCAAAATAAAATTTATTCAGGTATAACACTTATCAGCAGCTTGCTATTACTTACTACTGTGTCAACTCGACTTAACAAAGAGTCGTTGATTAGTTTGCTGTGTACATTAAGTGTTAGCAACAGAAAGTAATTTATAGTATTTTTATTTATTTTATTAAATTAAATATACCCCCAAAATTTAAACAAATGCATTATGTTGTTACAATTTAGATATAAACTATAAAGTGTAGTATATGGTAAAACCATTTATGATGAAATTGTTATAAATATTTGATATAAGTTGTGACAAGTGACGGTTCATTTTAAATCTTTTTAATTTAAATTAAGATTTTATTCTGACGCTAAATAGTAATATAGCATCAAGCGATTACAAGATGTTGCGATCTTCCTCTCTTTATTCTTTGACTTCTTGAATATCAGTACTAATTCCATTTCTGCGATTGATTTCTTTGTTATATTAAAGTTATTATTGCAATGATATATTTATTTATATAACTTAATGGAATATTTTTGGAATAAGTTATTTTGGAATGAAAGTTGTGTTGCTGGTTAAATTAAAACCCAGATTTTTTTTACTTTGCGGCATCTGTAGTGAATATAAGGAAAATATTTTTACAGATCTGTTAGTAAAATACAAAAACCATCTAAAATATTTAAAATGCTTGTCGGTACAATAAAATTATAATAACAGAATTTTGTCTAACTTCTTCTCCAGTAGCAAGATATTTAATAAAGTAACTAAAGTAGAGAAAACAAACTATAGCTATTTCTACTGTATTTTTCATATATTATTATGTAATATATTGTTCGTGATTAGAGTTTTTCTAATAAATATTATTCTTAGGCTTTGACTTAAACACATGTACGAGTACATTCACCACAAAATAAATTAAAACTAAAGTTTGAAGATCAGGGTGATTTAAAATATATCATTTTCACTAAACATTGGTTAGGATTTTCGAAAGAAACCTAATAGATGTCACCACCGTCCCGATAAAGACGATCACATATAGAATGCTTAATTCACCGAGACGGACAGCGATACGGTAGCTCAGTTGGTAGAGCGACGGGACGGTTTCCCAGTAGTCGCGGGTTCGAATCCCTGCCCGTATCGGTTTTTTACATTCTATATTTATATAAAAATCAAAATAATGTTATTTATTATTATATATTGAAAAATGTCTGTCAGATACATATTATTTTTTCATTCTCTTCGATGGTCCAGGCTGCGAAAAAAATCTGAATCAGTATCCGAGGTGAATTTTTGTAGTATAATGGGAGTTGGTATTGGCGTCATTGTCGGTAATTCATCTTTTAATTCAGTTTCTTCAATTAATGTTGATATGTCCACGATGTTGCTGCAGCTTTCACCACCACAATGGAGGCAAACTGATGAACATTTAAGGCCTGCTTTTCGGCAACCGCACGCACTTCCACGATTTCCTTTGCATCTGCAAAAGATTAATTTCATAAGCTCGGGGGGTGCAGGAGGCTAGAAAGCTTGGATTGGCATCCAAAATTTTCCATGCTTCTTCCAGCCCCATTCTTCTGGATCACAATATTTACCGAAACATAACTGAATCTGGTGATATACTCGGAAACTGTGGAAACGGGCTGCATCTTGTGTTGGAGGATGAAAAGAGATTAAATGCATTTTTAGTCACTGTCTTAGCAAATCGTTTGTATCGCAGAGTGTCTAGAGTATCGTCTTTATTTCCGCCATATAAAGAGAAGAAAAATCGTTCGCCAACAACACTGAGTAACGATGACTCGACTTTTTCACTCATTAATAATTTAGTTCCACTTGCTAACTGTGGATGCTTCTGCAAAATTTTTATAAATTTGACTTTACCCATGTTATACGCTGCTGACGTTGTGTCGCATCCTGAAAAGGCGTGGAGAAACAGTAAATTCTCAGCTATTACGTCGTCATATTTAAAACCTGAAGGACAGTACAATTGTTCGGAAGTACGCCCTTTTGAAGGTTTAAAAAAATGCATTAGTTTGATTCCTTCCTAATGCCGTCAGCAATACAAGGATGTCGATGTCTTCTGCTATGATTGTCACCGAATCATATGACTATGATGCAGCAAGCGAACAACGGACGATGACCGCATCTGCATCCGATTCAGCCTGGTAGACAGTAAAATCAGTTTTGTAGTGAGGAAAAGGGTCAAACATAGTTTAATAATAGTATAGGAATGTTAAGATCATAATAAATTGTATGATTAAAAAAAATATAGATAGAAACGTTGGCCTAATTTTTAGTTTTTATTGCATCCCTATGAGCATTCGAGAATCCGTTCAAGTTTGGAGCCCTGTAAAACCTAGATAAATAAATAAAATGAAAGAAGTATATAGAGGAAATTGTTCGTTGAAAAACCCTCTACAAAATTGCTATGATGTCATTTTATTGTAAAATGAACTGAAAAAAGTTATAACCTCCAAAACGAAATTTGTTACAAAATTTTTACTTATTTTTGTTTATAACTTATTTGTTGATCACTTGACGATAAAAAGTAATAGAAATAAAATTGTAGGAAATTTAATTTGCTAAATTTTATGTTTGATTAAATTTTCTGTAGGGTTTAACTAGTTTACGAGATACAGAGCGAAAACCCTTTGCACCCCTTTTTCCAAGATGGCGGCCAGGGGAGAAGGGTGCCGATCCCACAAACTTGAACTTAAGCTTCTACTGACCTGCCTGTAGGGGGCTACACATTAAAAAAACAAAATTGCTTCCTCTAAAAAACGCAAGGTAAGGCCTAAAAAATGTAACATTTCAATGGACTACGTGGCCATATCTTTTTATTACTGTATTTTTTAACCACGACAGCTCTATGTTTTGCTTTATTTCTCATTACCTCCTCACTACCGCTTATTAAAAAAAAACAGAATTAAGGCTATGTTCCGGATCCCCACTAGAGGGCCTGTGCTTCCAGCTCAAAATTATTTTACAATGTTTGAGAACCATCTCAAATTATTGAATTATATTAAAATCTCACAATCAATCTTATTTAATTAAGTATAATAATAAAAATAGAAAGGATTCATAACATAAAAAAAGGAAATTAAATCATTTACTCAAATCGCAAAATTCTAACTATCCAATTATCTAGCTTTTGTTACTAGATGGCGCTTATTAGTCTAAAAATACCTGCCGACTTCCAATATGACACCATTATATCCGAAATATATAAAATTATTATGAATATTATTTAGTTATACATCATTATGATATATATGAATAAAAGTAAAAGTGTGATTTTCTTTTGGTTTCTTATTCTATTCTAATCAACAAGTATAGATTCTGTAATAACTACTTTGTAACGTGCAACGAAACAATTCCTTTTGAACTGTACAATGTACAACGAGTTGCACTTTGTGGAATTAAAACATAAAAATTAACAACAAAGTCTTGGGGTGTAACGTTTTTAAAAGTAGATCACTGATATAAAACTACAATACATAAGTGTATTGAAACAATATAATCATTTTAAAACAATATTTACATAACAATGAAAAGGAACGAAATCAATAACAATTTCAGTTACATTTTTTTTACAAAAGTTCACTTGCAAGATTATTCTACCAATATTAAAACAGACAATACTATGTAACATTCAAAAGAGCTATCTCTTTTGAATGTTACATAGTATTGTAAGACCTGATTCAAAACATAATATTATTTAAAAGTGAATAAGCTGAACATATAAACCATTCTTATCCTTTTTAAACATCGACCCAAAAAGAGGGGTGTTATGAGTTTGACGTGTGTATCTCTGTATCTGTGTATCTGTTGTCCTTTGTATCTATGTATCTGTGTATCTTTGTATCTGTATAACTGTGTTTCTGTGTGTCTGTGCCCTGGTAGCAGCTAAATGAGTGGACGGATTTAATTTCGGGTTCATTTAGTACAATATAGAAACCAATAACATAACTTAGAAAGCGGAAAAAAAATAAAATAAAAAACCCCCGATACAAAAAGAATTTAATATAATAAAAAATCTTCTAAAACATTGGTTCTAATATAACAGTATAGAAAAACTAAATATTATGGGAAAATTGCCCAATAAATAACTTAAACGTAAATGGCCTGTAACTTTTTATAGGCACCTTTTTGTGTCATTTCCTTTGTCAGTTATAGTTTAGATACAAGCTTTTATGAGAAAAACACTTGAGTAGGTAAGCGGTCAAGAACTAACCATTTTACTTTTAAGATATCTAACGCAAGAAAGAAATATATAGAATATTTTTTGATTAGTGATCTTATTTTGATAACTGAATAAATAATAAAAACGTAATATCAAACCTTTTCAAATCTTGTACTCTACATATATCTTATTTATAATAATTTATATTATCATAAAAACTAAAATAAAATCAATATTTGTAATAACGTTTTTGTATTTACAAAACAAACTTATTTTATAATCATTAATTAGGCGTTTTGCGTTCTGTGCTAGATATTTATATTTTCGACATAGATAAAATATTTTTTTAAGGATAAGCGCCAAAAACTGGATGTGTCATATGATAGATGGTCGGATTTTAAAATATTCGTCTACCCCAGGCTAAGCCAAGGACTGATCTTACTTCTATATGCCACGCCCTGGAATATTTAGTGTGAATGAGAATTGCCGATGAACTAATTAAAAGTATTACGTTAGTGATTTTGTTATATGTATTATATTAGCTTCATAGTACGTTCATAGTGCGTGACAAGTAACAGAGAACTACTTAAAAGATAATATCAATTAATGTCCTTTGCCTACAAATAGTCGCAGCATGTCCCTCTCAAATAAGTCTAGTATTTTCAAAAAAAAAGTATTTGATGTTATATATACTAGTTAATTTAGGACATGAATTTTCTGGTTACAAAACTACTATTGTTACTGCAATTGTAGAGTAATTTCAAATAAATCTTTGTTTTATGGAACATAATCACATCGACTCATCACTTTTTCTTATCTTTATAAAATGAAGGAAGACAGTATCTAACTCCTTGTATCTTGATTTGTAAGCGATCAAATTACGAGTTTATAGCAAGTATTTACGATGTAATAGGACGTAAAACTATTTCTCGATTTATTCTAGAATCTGCAAAGAAGCGTCAAGAATACAAAGAATTACAAGGGCTTAAATGTAGCAATCGTATAGAAAAAAACTATTTCGGTAATGTACAGTTTTTTTTTTTAATGTTTATAAATAATTATAGATAATAACTTGAAAAATATCCACTTTTATATAATACAATGACAGAAATAAGACAATCTTGTGCGCAATAACAATATCGAACAAGTTTAGATGTATCAATTTAAAATTGAACTACAATAAATAAAATAAAACACAAGATTATCTAATAAAGTATTAAAATAGTAACTTTATAATGAAATAAATCTGTTTTTTTTTATGATGTATGCCAAAGTAAATCTGGACTAAGGGTGTTATTTTCAAACTAACGTTATTAAAAATTTATTAATGTCAAAGATTAAGTTAATCAAAAAATATATTATATACTAGCTGTGCCTGCGACTTCGTACGCGTAGATTTCGATTTTGATAAAACGTACCCTTTGTATTTACCAATGTATGTAAAAACTATAAACCTTCAAACTGGTAAGCAGCAATGGTACGACAATAAGAGATTATTAACTTAACTTCTTTATTTGTTAACGATTCGATTAGTAAAAAAAAATGTGTCCATGTACAGAAATGGATCAGTGACGATTTTATTTAATGTATAGATTAACTAAGTGAATAAGTAATTATTAAGGTTATCTGTATGCAAACTAAGTACAGCTAAGTAGAATTAAGATTAACTAGATTTTCGAGAAGACGAGGTCAACGAAACTAATAACCACGTATAATTTATTAATATAATTATAAATAGATTCCAATCCAAAAAGAGTATTTATACACAATACACAATTGTATTTAATGTTCTATTTCGATATTTATGTAATCAAACTTTTGTAAGCCATGAAGAATATTAAATATAAATATCTGACAATTTTGTAAGACTAGTTTAGAACCCGTTTGGGGTTGCTAGAACATGTGCATATATATTTACATAATATGAATCACATTTATATCCTTGAAATATGAATCCCTTTACCTTTCTCGGCTTTCATATTAATTAATAGTTTAGCATACTTAGACGGAAGAGCAATTATACAGTGAAATGAAATTGATTTGGATTACAGGTAGCTGAATTTAATAGCCATACAATATATATATTATATATATATATTTTTTTTTATGCCATGTTTATTTCTTTTTTTACATGTATTAATATATAATGAATAAGTTCATATTTTTTTCAACGGAGGACCATCGGTCGTATGTTTACGATGGTATTTATTTTAGTTTAGCAATAATTCAGAGATACTCAAATACTAGTAAGCATGTAGTTAGTTACTTGATTGATTGTTTATTTTTTAGGTATCTATGACATTAATTTTATTTTCTATAAGTGAAAAATATTTATCCAAAATAATTACACGAGTACAACTAATAAAATACCTAATAAAATTTGTAAGAAATCTTCTTAATTGTTCGGAGCATTCAAGTTATCAGTAATACATAATCGGTTACAAGCATCTTAACACAACATTAGAAACACATCTGAATTAATTACAAGCTTATAAAAGCGAATGGATGTACACCGACAGAGCTTACACGAGAACTAACTTAATTCATGCGATGATTACGATGAAACGTAGATATTTCTTTATATCAACACATAGGTACTTCAAAAATGTTTTAAAATTAAGCAATGATTTTTAACATATATATTTATATTATTTTAATACGGTGCCAATAGTACTTATATAATTTTCTAAATAAACATATTTTTAAAGAGCATCAATAATTATTTTCTAAAATAGTTGACATTATAATTAAAATTTTCTAAAATAGTTGACATATTAATTATTTAATGATAACAATAGTTAAGGTAGAAAACGCCAACATACCGGTTCAACGGACAAAGAACCTTTTAAATTTTAGATACATCATCCATGTTTTAGGGTCGAATTAAAACAACACTATTCAAGATTAATCCGACCTTCACTCCCGGATGAGTTGACCTCTATACTTTATTATTGTAAAGAGGTCAAATGATCCAGAGTGACGTATTAACTTTATCTAGCATGTGCAAAATAAATGAGATCGAAACACAAAATGAGTAAACTATGTGTTTTTTAAATTTCTGACACACATAGCTAGTTCAAAATATACCGAAAACCACTTCCCCTTGGTATGAGTTCAAAAACAATTATGTATATTTTTTATGAAAGCAAAAAGTTAAAATTGTAAAGTTTACTTAAAAAGCTGTCTCTACTTACTTTTCTTTGAAAATTATTAGAACTATTCAAGAAGATTCTCTTATCTTCTATGTATGTCCACTTATGTATGCCCAGAACTTAGGTAAATATAATATGAAGGTTCAAAAACTATTAAATACAAAAATATAATTTACAAAAATGTTGTATAAGAAATTGGCAGGAATCCAAACTCGAAGTTGACTGAAATGCGGCATCAAAAGACAAAACTAATAAACAAAAAGGAATTGATCTTAATCTAAATGTTTATTATAGGTAGTCATTTATATAACTTTTTATTATAACTGCTTTTAAGCATTAAGTCCGCCTATTATACCAGTTTTGGGCAATAAAGACTAGATAAATAAATAAAAATAAATATTTTTATTACTTAAAAAACCACTACATCTATTTGTCGCTTCAGAGATTCTATTTTATATATTTTACTGAATATTAAAATTTTTGAACTTTTAATCAACTGATTCTTAATGTATTATGTTTGGTTTATTTCGTGTTTAATCTCATCAGGGGGACATAATTTTCAAATTTTTTTCAATTACACATTTGTGATATTCTTCTGTTCGATGTTTAGTATTCTTGAATTAGAAATATAAATTGTATAACCTAAGAAACAAACGCAATTTGAATCAATTAATCGGTTTCCAAAATATTTTCTTTATCCATTACTCTTGCCATTTAAGTTGCTAAAACTAAATGGCTTTTACTAATTTGTTTCTGGTCAGCTGTAATGGAAATTGAGAAAGTTAACTTCATTTGGTGTTAACCTCCTCCCTAAGGCGTCTATTTAATCGTTTTCTTAATAGTATACATTACTTATTTTGTCAATTACATTAGTGTATGGTTTTATCTTATGCAGAAATGCTAAACGTATCATGTAGTGGTTGAACTTGTCCATTCATTTATTTATATTGACAAAACTATGTATATTTTCAAATAAAATAATATTGAAGTATAACGGAAAGTGTTTAAGGTAATTAAAAACCTACATATATCAAAACTAAAATAGAAGAAATATTGATAGTCTTTCTTCTGGTTGAATAAGATTAGCAATGATAGAATAACGAAAATTAAAGTTACAATAAAACGTTATGAGGCGTGCCTCTAATGCCAATTGTAAACACACAAACATATATACACGCACACATACATATCAGGAAGCTTCGTGGGTGGGTGTATACGATATACACGTAGTGATATTCATGCGTGGTATGTGAAACATACACAACACGTATTAAGTTTAATTCATGGGTTGCATCACTTATCAATTTTTAACCTAACTGTATTGTCATCAATTCCAAAATATAATGTTAGGCAAACGAGTAGACATTGGTTCTAGTCCACTGTTACTTAAAGATAACGCTAGGTTTTATACTTTAAGGCAGATGGTCGCTTAATTAAAGTAGCTGGCTGCTCGAAGGTTTCCGAAACCCACCATACTCTCTGGACGTTGCTCCAATAAAAAAAAAAAACAATTAGCATGAGGCAGTCTAAGATGCCTTTAAAGATCTTATAGATTCTCGATAACAAACTAAATCTCATCGCCTAGCAAAAAGAAAGAGAAAATCTGTGAAGAAAAACGTTTTAGAATGAATTTTTATTTCTTATTTTTATAATTTTTGCTGAATAGAAGAAAATCACTTGGTTGAGGATATTTATTGTGAAAAAGCAATAAATTTAAAAACGTATTGTTCATATAGTTTTGGTAAATGTTAAAAAAAAACTGGAAGTATTAGCTGGCATATTGTTTTACATTATAGTTGTTACATTTATCTTTGGTTGGTTGGCTTAAATTAAGGTTTCTATAATTAATTTTAAAATTATAAGAGTGATCATATTTTTTCTTCACGTCCTAATCTGATTGACGACTGACTGACTATATCAATATATCTTCTTTATTTAAAGAATAGCGAAAGTATTTGATATAAATAAACAGTTGGAGACTTTGCTGTCGGATCTGAATTCTCTAGGTACTCTAGCACTTTATGCTTAGATAAGTTTTCCTTTAAAATTATATAACCTAGATGACAAACAGACCATTATGTAAAAGGTAATACAGTTTTACATTTTAAAAGATTATCGGTTCAAGAATGTAATATAATTTAACTTATACAATCTTTTTTTTGTAAATGGGTTGTGTAATCACGAAAGTAAAAAAAAAGAAAATCTTATTATTTATTATTTATTTCTTATTATAAAATGGGACTTTTATTATAATTATCAGATATCTTGTTTTGTCTATAACATATTAGAAATTAAAATCTGAATAAAATCTCATGCACACTCGTATTAAATACTTTTTTGGACTGTCAATATTCAAATAAAATGAGTCGTGCAATCACCTTCTAATTATTTTTCAATGTGGTTGTTGAAAAACCAAATGAATGCCGACCATCTCATTATCTTTCAAGTCTCCGCCACAGCTCAGCAAACACATTATGTTACTGACCCCTGTCAGATACAAGCTATGTGTATGTCTACAAGCTATACAAGCCCGGATTGTTGATATTCGAGCCTATGATAACGTATTTTTGGCAGCATAAGATACAAACAAGATAAGCCATACATTTTATTTCTTTGAAACCATAGATACGTTTTAAATCATAGCAGTAAAACAAAGTAATCTTCTTCCATTTAATTTAAAATTTTGCCCATCATTCACATATCTTGCTAAAGTACATAATGCATTGTATATAATGCGTAATATATAATGCGTACTACATAGTATGCAGTACATAATGTATACCACATAGTTTGTAGTCCATAATGGGAAGTAAAAAATGCGTTCGATATGATTTATATAATGGAAAAAGTATTCCTACAAATTGGCCCTGGAAGCTTTTAAATTGAAAAATTCCATTGTTTGCTACGACTTATCCGGCTTGGCTCTAAGTTATCTCGACCGGTAGCGAGCTTCGTGTACCAGATTACGAGTGGCTTGTTTACATAAATAAGAATTTCCATTTCTTGAAAAACAATACTATTAGCTAGATCTTACTCGTACCATAACCATTTATAATAACTAGAATAATAGTCCAGTGCCAATAATTTCTTAGAATGAAAAAAATAGTAATAGGATAAAATTATAAAAATAAAAACAGATAAAAAAAATCAATTCTTTCACAAAAAGTTCCGGATTTATTTATTACCAGTCAAAGCCCATTATCATACTGCTTATATGTCTAATTTTTTTCCGAAAATGCGATTTTAACGCATTGAAATCTCATCGATTTTAAAAAAGAAATAGAAATCTGACGTGAGATTTTTTTGACTAAAAATTAGGGTGGTTTTTCGTAATTGAATTTAAATAAGGGAAGAACTTTAAAAAAATATATCTAAAAATTACAACGTGTTTGGTACATAAAAAGATAAGTTTTCACTAAATTTCATGAGGATTTTTTTTGTAAAAAATAAAATTAAGAAATCAAGTTTTCACGAAATTTCATACAGATTTTTTTTGTTAAAAATAAAATAAAAAAAGCAAAAAACTTGGTTTTGGTTTTATCCATTTTTTGCCTTAATTTTGAGGTTATGTAAAAAAATGCAAATAAATTAAGTTGTAGATCTTATTACTACCTAAAACTTTGCCATACAACTTTTTTTAAATAGGACTCATAGTTTTGCCAGAAATAGCAACAAACCGTTTTTTACCCTTTATAACTCACCCCCTCCCCTCCACCCCTTTCCCGAACTCAGACCGCCTTTAATTTTTTTTATATTTTCTTGCTTTTCCAGAAGGTTTCATCCTGTTACTATTTTTTTGTACTTTTGACCATTTTTGAAGCTATTGGCACTAGACTATAAGGCGTCGGCGGTCACGAAAAGTTAGACGACAGCGCCACCTATCCAATCATAGTATTATAATAAAGCATCACCTTGAAAACAAAAATATTTTTCTCAATTAAATATCATCTAATACCTAAATTATTTAATCGAGTTTTTTGTTTAATCAAGTCAATGAAGGCCTTTATAAGCTTCGACAGCGCCATTTAGAATTTCCCACATAAATTATAACTTTGATGTAACTTTAAGATATTGATTTTACATTAGATAATTGTCTTTGAAATCTTTTAAGGATATACTTCAGAAATATTTTATGGATTAGAGAAATTACCGGTTTCATTTCCCTAAATTTGCAATATTTTTTTAAGATTGCGTTGTTAATTATGGCTGAAGGTTATGAAATTTTCAGAACATATTGTTACAAAATCAAATAAAGTATATATTAAAAGACAGGAAAAAATCACAATATAATTGTAAAGTACCGGCTTCCATAATGGTCAGTTAAGCTTAAGTTTTGTTTAATTCGTTTTCAATTCGACAGCAAAGAATGCGGCAGTATATCCGCTATGGATCAACAAATTTTCTTTTGCTATAGTTAGCTTTTGAAACGACCGTTCTAAATTTATATATTATAGTTTTGGAAAGATATTCTGAAGATACACGGGACATTATTATTAACGTGAAATTAAGGTTATTTTATGTTTGTTACAAAAACTTACATAATTTCGAAAATACGGTAAAGAATATCCATACTGGACTTGATACATCCCTTTGTATCCCATACCGTACCCGCTCTCAGGCTTTATTTTTTTTTTAACGTCTGGCACCAATCATGGGTACACGATTATGTGAAAGTCCTACCTACTTAACCGTGGAGGGCCTCTTCTGCCCCGCTACCCAAGCTGACAGAGCCAGATAGAGACTTCTTCTTCATCGAGACGCCAGCAAGCTGCACTTAGTATCAAAGAGTTTCGATACGACTTACCCAATCGGGGCCGGCCACGGTAGCAGGCCCGAACCCGAAGCCATAGAGGCTGGTGTTCTACTCCTTGGTGACCCTCCAAAGAAGGCCACACCTACGTACCGGGCCATCATCCCGACACTATCGAGTGGGAAGAGCTCCGCAGCCTAGACTAATCATCGCCAAGCGCTATTGTATCTGACGATGATTATTCCGGGCCTACCCTATCGACCCTGCAGCTTAACACGGCAAAGACGTCCTACGCCCTCCAACCCTCAAAACCAGGCCAATTTTCCACCGACGGAGGTCTATGGAAAGAGGCCCAGGACCATGTCCGCAGGCAGACCTCTACAAAAGGTAGCCTGCCCCGGCCAGCCCAAGCCAGCCATGAACCCGGCACAAATCTCCGTGGCTGACTCCACCGCGCTATGTATTAGCCAACGGTTAACGCGAACTTGAAGAAGCTCATTAACCATTGTTTCCAGGGAGCACCAGCCCGAACCGCTTGCGATGCCACCAGACGAATCCGAATGGCAAGGGCAGCGACTAGGTACACGACGAGGTTCCCGGCGTGGCTCCCCGACTCTTTGTCAGCCTTATTTTTGTTTTTTTTTAACGTCAGGAATCCTCATGGATACACAATTCCAACCGGGGGATGATGGAGGTGGTTATGTGAGATACTAACCTGACGGTTGCCGCCGCCGTCATAATGGGACACCACGGGATCGTTTTCGCACACACCGCGATGCCCTGACGTGATCCACGGAGAGGGCACCCCGCAACGAGGAGCACCCATCTCTTTTTCGCAGGCTTAATAGATTGTGGGGGGATCCCCTTCCCCCCACCCAAGCCTGCTACGTCTGAAGGGGCCAAGACTTCCTTCTGGCCGGACTCGGGGACCCGTTGTCAGCCTAGATCAGCCACTTTATTAACTAAAACTTATCTGAACAAATAAGTTAATGATCATTAAGTCCCCGGTATATATTTTTATGTACGTACAAAATATAGGAAGTTCCAACTTCCTATATAAATTGATCAATGTTGGAAATATGTGAATGAAATAATACCAATTCTTACGTTGTTTGAAAATTTGGCACCAACCCAAATAAGCTTAGTTTGAGGGTCAACAGACCAATATAACCAATTACCCACATGAAAAATAAATTAAGATGTCGCCAAAAAGTGTGTTTGTTGAATACATTGTGTTCCTAGTTCTTACTTTATTCATGTTGTTGAATACATCAAACTTACAGTTGATATTTTTATATCAAGAAAGTTCAAAATAAAATTTTTACGTCCACAATAAGGATGTAAATATTATAAATACTAAATTAACTGCTGGCTTATATTATTAGCAAGAATACAGGACTGTATTACCAGATACAGGATATTACTTAATTTAGAAAACGAATCTGGAAAGATATACGAATTCTAACCTAACTTTAAGATTAAACTTTCATCAAAGTTTTCTCAAACTTTTTGAATCTAGATATTAGATATCATATTGGAACATGAAAAATATGTTCTTCATCTTTTTTCTATATTTTATTTATACACAAATTTCTGGAATTAAAAATTGGATTGAACATACTTTTGGTTTTAAAGAAAATTTGTATTACATCATACAAAGAAACCTAAAATATATTTAAAAAATGTTTTTTATTGGACCTGTACTGTTTAGGATAGTTCAGATAGGGTAGAGCGATGGCATGATGTCCTAGAGGTCATGGGTTGAAATCCCAGAACATATCGGTTCATTTTCAATCTATATTTATATAAAATTTAAATAAACTTAACATGTTAGGTCATCTAAACATGTTTATAGATATTTTAAACAAATATCAACATATTTATAGGATTACCCAGTTTAGGTTTACGTAACGATAAAAAGGGTAGGCAGTATAAATAACCAGTGATCTAATAATACAAAATATTTTTTTTGTATATTTTCTATATTAAAAGATTTGTAAAATTAAAAGAGGAATTTTTATGTGTATTTTGTAAAGCCATCAAAGTAAATAAATTGAGAAACTAAGATACTACAGGTAGTAAGTAGTTGCTAATTTTTTTATGATTATTTTAAAATTTTTGGTCATTAGTTGTTCTAAAATTGCTTATAAGTTCCTCAAAATCAAAATACTTATTGGAGTACCAAACATATTTATAAAACTCATACTTCAATATTGGAGAAGCAATTATGAACTTATTAAATTTAAATTAAGAGTAAGATGCCGTAGAACATTTAAAAGGAAGTAATAGCTATGTAAATTAAAAAATATTTTGAATTTATTTTTTAAATCTTATTCTGGGTATCCTACATTAATATTAATTTAGTTAATTTATATTAATCATATATAATAGTAATAAATGATCTTCTCCACCATTGTATCCACATTATTCGATATGAGGCCATTATTACATAGGCAATTCGATATCCAATCCAATTGTTAGATAGGTCCTTACTATTCAATAGATTTCAAATCATTAATATTAATATATTTATATATCACTATCAGATGCCAATAATAATTAAAGTACTTATAGACTTATAGAAACACTTTAATTTTCCCCATTTGTTTAAACTACATCGGGAAATTCAGTACACATTCAAAAAAACTTTGATTCGTAATCTCGAAAACATAATTTGGTAATATTTAATTTAACCCTGTTGGAATATACAAAAAAAAAAACACTTTTTAGTTGGTAAAAAAAACCTGCCAAGTGCGAGTCGAACTCAGGATTCCGTACTATTACATATGAAAACAGCAAAAATCACGTTTGTTGTATTGGAGTCCTCTTAATTATTTATTTCATTTTGATTTATTTATTATAATTAATTAATATTAATAAGTAATTACCACAACATGTTTACTAGAGAGTTATTAAGTGCATTAAATTGATTGAGGAGATTGATTTTATTACGTTTATTGAAATATTAACCTATTGATATAATTGTGTTATTGAAAACAAAAACAATAAAATCAAATAATTGTCATACTTGTTTAAGAATGGATATAGCATTTCCGTCATAACAACTGAGGAAGTGAATCAGGAACGCTTGACAATCAAAAGCTGATAACAAGTTTGCTCTCAAAAATAATCTGTTGAGTAATCTAGAATTACACTCGAGATTTTTGTATAAATTATTGCTTATGTTGAAAATATATTATAAACCTGTGTACCGATCAATATTTGTGTTTCCATTGTTTGGTATAGTAATAAAATACGCTTAATATGTCAAATTCGTAAATATTTATTTTTAAAAACGAAAAGATTTTCATCATTAGTACATATTTAAATATTTTTTTATAATATTATATTAGGTAAAAACCTAATTAGAGTTACGTAGTCACGCACGCTGAAACTCGACAGGGGTAACATCACCTGTAACAGAAGATCGTCCGGGCATACCTACTATAACTGTATTTCTTAAGATGACTGAGAGTAAAAGCCCAATATCTCTTCCTTACTCTCATTTCCTCCCAAATTTAATAGCATGACCTTGAACTTTTCTGCAACTAATTACATTACAGTATCAGCACATGGTACAGTACCATGCACTGTATATAAGCTACCCATTAAATAAAAATAGGTCTTTATTTTATTTAAAAGTCAACAAATACCCTTTTAAAAACAAATAAAACACACAAGAAAATATCTAATACAACGTATTTATATGTATGAAAAAAATGTTGTTATGAAAAATATAATCCAATTCCGAATTATCTCATCCTAAATCCTTATTCAAATATTAAGTTAGGAAGATTTATTAGGAACCTGACAAAAGACGTTTAATGAACCAAGTTCAATTATGACGCCTTTACTACGCAAGTGTTGCTTATCTTTAAAGATTTTCTATATGCATTTAAAGCGTTAATGAACCCACTGATTAGACATGTTATCGGTTTCACAATACAGTTGAATAGTCTACTTAATAGGATAACTACTTCGAAAAAAAATATATACCTATCTATATGTGCTATCAGGATAAGGGCTTGGGAAGGGTATACTCAATAGATGTTCAAATCATCATAAAAATATTGTACCATGTCTATTTTACAAAGAACATGGAAGATAAGGCTTCATATTACTAATTGTTACGAGAAAAATAATAATAAATGGTTGCTAAGTTAATAACCACCATAAAAAAAAAAACATTCGATAAATTAATTGTTATCAAGTTGTTTTCGTATACACAATATAGTTTAATTCATAGAGGACAAAACTGATTCACTAATCACTAACTTGGATACATCTTTTAATTTTATAATCAACATCTGGATTAAGACCGTGTGATTATATAATAAGAATATAATCTCAATAAAAATATTCATTATACTTGAACATGACGTTGAAATAGATAAAACAGCTTGATTAACATTTTGCGGACATGGAGATAATCTATTGTCGTAAGAAGGGTTGGATTATGCACAAGGGACTGACAGACCCTATGTCAGAAGTGATAAAATATATTCCATGCTAAAATGCTAAAAAGTTAATGATAATAAATAGCAATAGAAAAGGTAACGATTTTCAGTAAGATCAAACTGGCATTAATAAATATAATATAGTTCTGTCTAAATTTTTAGGATAATTCTAAATGTAGAAATAAAACATTATTAGAAAACAAATTATTTCGGTATTTTCTAATATGTGTTGTCTTTCAAACTCGTCATATAACAAGTTGCTCTAATAAAAAAAATATTATATTTTATACTAAAGTGAATAAATTGAATTGTTAAATAAATTAAATGACGCCAGGAAATGAAAATCTCTCGATAGTAAATTGGCCCAAACAGTTTAAAACACGTACCTAATACTCTTTTTGACAATTAAGGGATTTTTGTAAACACGTTGCGAGTATAGTAAAATATATATCTATAATTAATATATTAGGTACTAGAAGGCTAGTGATTTATACATTACTCAGAAATGCCAATTACATCAGTCGAATAGATAGTTTAAATGCTTCATAATTAAAACCATTGTTTCGAATCATAAGCAATTGTAATGCCCGATAAGAAGCATTCCTAAAGTGCGAAATATATCAGAAATAGGGATTTTAAAGTTTAAAATTAAATATTTTAAATAATAATACAAGGAAATATTGCATCAATAATACAACTGACAAATTTTTACTCTTTAATTATTTCGTATCATTCAATAAGTACTTTTATCAAAATATACAAGGTCTGCGCACCGAAACAATATGGTTTTATATTGTAGTCCCCTGTTGTTCAAATTACGGTTTAATTGTAGGTACTAAATTACTACTAAAATCTCGCTTATCGACATTTATTTTATTTTAAATTACCTACATTTTATTACTTTTTAAATTTTGATTTATTTGAGTAGCAAAGAAAAAGAAGGTAGCCGTAAAAAATCTTTTAAAATCCTGACGTCTGAAAAAGATCGAAAGTGAAGATGGATTTTGAAGTACATGCTTTACATATATTTTTATATATTCTTTATTGCACTTTAAAAAATACAAAAGTATAAACATGTTCATAAAATATGTTGACAAGGGCGAACTTATCTCTATAAGAGATTTCTGTCGATCGACCCATGGTAGTAAGATAGATAGATAACGATAGATATAATATATATTTTTATATATTACTAATTACACATCTCATCAAACCTTAAATCAACTAAACCAAAACGATGGTGTCGTGATCTACATTAAAAACAGTTTTACAGGAAACTGTAAAGAACTTACATTAGCAGACGCTACCGGATTACAAATTGATATCAATAATTACATTATCATAGGTCTATATCGCTCACCATCACATATTAATGCAAGTAACTTCATTAACTCTCTCGAGACATACCTTTACTCCCTCAAAATGCATAAAAATATTATAATTGTCGGTGACATAAACATCGACCTTATTATTTCGCCTAAAGAGACTTCAAACGAGCGGAGTAATAGACTGAAGTACCTAAATATTCTATCTACTCATGGAATTATGCCTGCTCACACACTACCCACGCGATACGATAGCTGTCTTGACCACGTCCTTTTAAAACTAGACCAAGCTTATAACACAGCATTTGTAACCGTTTTAAACACTACTGTTACCGATCACAATTTAATTGCTCTTATTATTAATCACAAGCACCAAACACAAATAACTAGTAACTATAAAAATATCATTAACTATGAACTAGCATACAAAACTCTATCCGCCACTGATGTCTCTTACTTTAATATTTATAATGACCCTAACACCTACGCAAATGCACTCATCGGAATGATTAGAAAGGTAATTCTTAAAAACTCAAAATCAGCACGCATCCCTAAAAGTAAAAAAGTTATAAAACCATGGATAAACCTGGGCATACTAAAATGCATTACACTTAGAAATAAAATGCAATTAAAAGTAACTTCCGACCCTCATAATCAAATCCTATCAATCACTTATAAACGTTACAGAAATTTTTGTTGTAACCTGATTAAAAAAACTAAAAGAATATATTACAAAAATAAAATTAATAACTCTGTTAACAAACCAAAAAAGTTCTGGTCGACAATAAACGAAATTACACACTACAAACAACCTAAAGCCCCAAACACTGAATTACTTAATATTGACCCCTGCCCAAGTATGTCAGTAAACTATATTAATGAGTATTTTGTCAATATTGGTAAAAACTTGGCTGAAGAAATACTCAGTAAAACCCATAATATTTCTTTTAATCGAAGTTGTTCCAAGAAAACCACACACCTATCCTCTTTGGTTCTGCAAGAAACCACACCCCAGGAGGTAGATACCATCTTAATGGGATTGGATTCGAGTAGTGCACCGGGATGGGATGCCATCCCCACTTATTTCTTAAAACTTTCCAGGGACTTTCTAGTCCCTATGATATGTCACTTGGCAAACCTAAGCTTTGCAACCGGTATCTTCCCCGATACACTCAAACGCTCTATAGTCACGCCGGTGTACAAGAGTGGTTGCCGAGACGATGTTAATAACTACCGCCCTATCTCCGTACTAAATTCTATTTCTAAAATTCTCGAAAAACTTATAAACAACAGACTAGTTAACTACTTAAATAAATACAATATTCTTTCGAACTCGCAATATGGCTTCAGATTAGGGCGGTCCACTCAAGATGCCGTAATCGAAATGTCGTCCCTCATTACAAGAGAATTCGATCAGGGACGGAAATGCCTTACAGTTTTTCTTGATCTCAAGAAGGCTTTTGACACCGTCTCCGTACCCATTCTTGTGCACAGGCTGGAGCAACTTGGAGTTCGCGGCACCCCTCTGTCTCTTTTTAACAGTTACTTAAGTAACAGAAAACAGGCGGTTAGAGTGGGTCAGTATCAGAGTGAGGATAGGCAGGTTGTTTTTGGTGTTCCTCAGGGAAGTGTCCTCGGTCCAACGCTGTTCCTGATCTACATTAACGAGTTGTGTAATCTTGGGGTTGTTGGAGGCAGGATACTCTCCTACGCTGACGATACAGCCATTGTTTTCTCCGGAAAAACATGGAAAGACGTAAAATATGCGACAGAAAAAGGACTAACAAAAGTTTTTAAATGGTTGAACGATAATCTTCTTACGATAAATATTGGAAAAACTAATTACATAACTTTTGGCCCATACTTGAACTCTCAGCCCGATGCCACTTTTAGTATCTCACTTCACAACTGCAATATTACTTACCCCACAAACTGTAATTGCCCACTTCTACAAAAAGTAAGCAATGTTAAATACCTTGGGGTTCTGGTAGACCAAAGATTGAGCTGGCACTCACACCTAGAACTCACCATAAACAGAGTGAGAAAACTGATTTGGGTATTTAAATCATTAAGACATGTGATGGACTGGGACTCCTTGAGAAAAGTTTATGTGGCACTAGTTCAATCCGTAATAGCGTATTGCATCCCGGTGTGGGGAGGCGCCAACAAAATTAACCTTCTTTATCTTGAAAAAGCACAACGTTCACTTATCAAGGTGATGCTTTTCAAACCTTATCGATTTCCCACCAATACCCTATACAAAACTACGAAACTACTGTCCGTAAGGAAACTTTATATACTATATCTAATTTTGGACTTTCATAAAAGATTTCCTTATGAACCTGACCTTCAAAATAAAAGACGCAAGGATAGAGTCGCTCCTTCTAACCGTGCTCGTTCTGTTTTTACACAGCAACAATACGCATCCCAAGCCCCTTACCTTTACAATAAATTGAATAAAATATTAAAAATTTACCCCATACCTGTAAATTCCTGTAAACGAGCTTTAAAGAAATGGCTCCTTACGCAATCGTATGAGAAAACTGAAGGACTGTTAATAAGAGTAGTATAGACTTGGATACTACCTACTACCTTTTTTGTGGCTTACATCCGCCGATCCCAATGAAACTCCAAAAACCACAGGACATTCTGAGTCATTTACCCAGCCTCGACCTAGGTTAAGTGACATAAACCTTAAACAGTCACACTAATCACATATAACACAGAACTCAATCACACCAAACACACAGACATTAATCACACAGACAAAACTCACATATACACTCATCAAACTTTCTCTCACACACATATCTAAACTTGTTACTGCACTCAGTCGATAGGAATAGCATAATAGTTAAGAACGCTCTTGTTTTGTCTTTCTCTTAGTTTTATTTAGTATATGTTTTTCAATCCAATAAATCACCATCGTTATTATTATTACTTATGTTCACGATCACTAAATTTTCTATATAATTTTGCTTTTGTTTAATTTTATTTTTGTGAAACTTGTGAAAAAAAAAAAATCCAAATAATGTACATAATCAGAGAGGAGCGGGACATTCCCAATACAAGTGTCTTAATGACTACTTAACGGGAAGCCCCTACAACTACTATGTAAAGGATTTTCAATAATAAAGATTGTTTTTTTTTTTTTTTTTTTTTTTTTTTTTATATATTTGGAGTTCAAGGTAAAAAAAACTCTTTTAAATATAAATATGTATTCTCTAATACCTACCCCACTTCCTTTCATTTAATATGTAATAGATATAGTTATTAATCTTTGTCAGGGCAAGTTTTTAGCGAGTTTATTAAAATAAATAGCCTTTAGCAAAACAATGTGATTCCGAACAAGATATGAAATATTCTTGGTTTAGTTTTTTTGATTTTTTGAAACTTTTAATTATTGAGTCAGATACCCTTTTGTGTCCTTTTGATAATTGCCACCCTCCAATAGAAATTAATATTTTTATAAAGGTTATTAAAAACTTATTATACATGTTCGGTAGTATTATCAAAAACGATAACCAAGAATAGGCCAGCAGGCCAAAAATAATATTTCAAGTTGCGTTATACCCAAATTTGATGAACTGCCCCTCAACAACAGCAGTTGTCCGACTTCCAGTTTTAATGCTATTAATGCTGATATCCAGTTTTAATGCTATTAATGCTATGCTGAGATTTAAATTAAGTCTAAATTAAAAAAAATAATATAATGAACTGTGGCTAGTGTCAGTAGCTGGTCAATGTTTCAGTTTAAATACCTATTATACATGTAAAACTATTAATTTAACTATTTAAGTATTTTCGAATAAAATTAAAAACTATAGCCTAATGGGAATTATTTACAGCCTCATTGTATTAGCCTCAGTAGTGATTATCCTTTTGCACCTAATAATTGATTACGTAATATTTTATAATAAAAATAATTTGATTTAATTTATACTTATTTAAATGATGTTCACACAATCAACAATTTAATTAATGTAATTAATTAATTATTAACACGTATCATTGCACGGGAAAAAAATTGTTTGATTGATCAAGTTTGCTTTGATAAAATTGGAACTGATCACTAGATTAAAACTAAATTTCAACCGGATCATAATATATACTTGGTTGCCTGCTTAAACAATATTATTATTATTCAGAGAATAACAACAGTATTTTATATAAAATACTACAAATTTACAGCAATAATAATTGAATCAAACTTTTTCTTTTTTTTCTATAAATCTTTTAATTAAACTTTTTAAACATTAATTGACAGGATAACTGAAGCAAAGTAAAGAACGAAATGCTTTTCCGATGATATAACAACGTTAATTCCATTTATTTGTCAATTCCTCTCGTTTAAAATTCTATACTAATTGACGTTTTGCGAAAAAAAATACTGCTTGATCATAGGAATCTTATTCATCAGTATTTTTACATACGTTTAACTTTTACCTTGTTTTGAATTTAGAGTATGTTATTGTTATATATTTTAAAACTATAATCATGAAGTACCATTTCCAGGCACAAATTACTTGAGAATTTATAATAGTTTAACAGAAAGGTATAGTTACATTGATAATTTTTGTTTTTTTTTATTTTATAAATATTGGTATGGAATTAAACTCTAACATAGGCAACTAAAAATAACGCAGATTGACATTTATGAGTTATATATTAAGATGTGATTAATATTAAGAAGTATTCAATTATTCACGAGTTGTGATTGTAGTGTCTGTGTCAATATTATTAGTATAAAAAAATACTTTTCTTTTATGGAAGCTTCGATTAAATGTTTTTTGTTAGTAACAGAAATATGTAATCTGTAAAAAAAAATTGCGAGTTATCCCAGTCCATGAGGTACAGGCTGGAGACTGACAGACGGACAGATGGACAACGAAATATTAGTGATAATGTATGTACCGTTTTTGCTCTGTAGGTCCGAAACCCTAGTAAAGATAACAGAACTACGGTTATCCAGATCTAACAAAAACACAATCTCCTATTATAGTAATCCCAAAGAATCACTCGGTTACAAACTTTATGATATTCAGTTGGCGTTCTAAGGGTATATGTTAGTTGGCGTTTCTGAGGGTATATGTGGTAGGTTAGGTTAGGTGTTCTGAGGATTTTTGAGCACTTTTTATACGATTATATATTTATAGATATAATTTATACAAAATAAACAATGTAGGATTTGATTTATTTTATCTTATTACTAAGATTTTTTATTCAATGTTACTCAATTATTAGTATCTCAAAACAATACTTCATTTAAACTTGTGATAGGGTTCTGGTGCTAAGTATTTCATTCAATGCCATCGTAATTTCAAGCACGCAGAGACGCTAAGTAAATCTATCTGTCATTGCTAAACTTGTAGACAAAAGGAGTATAGTGCCAGTTTCAGACTATTATAGTTCACATAAGTTTGGTTGTTTTCCATAGTACATAGCAAATAGTTTAAGCAAACAAAATTCCACGGAAAATATCTTCAAAATCCGTCAAATAATATTTTTCCTAAGTAGATGTCATATTTTTTAAGTTCTTATTTTTTATGATTAAAGTAAAATATTTGTTGTTTATTAACTATTTTTACTAACAATATAATAATATCTTCTATAAATAAATATAATAATAATAAAATAAATATAATAATATCTTCTTTTTAGAATCATCATATTGAAAAAAACCATTTGGAAAAGAATTAAAAGAGCAAGTAATAAAAATAAAATTTGTATGCACAATCGCCTGGAAATGGGCTGTACAAATTGCTTTACAAAGTGGCACATAAAGTTTTATTTTATTTTATTTAAAATTATCAAGTTTATTTTTCTTTCTTTCTTTACTTATTCATTTTAATACTAAGTAAACGAATTTTATAGTAAACGTGGACAAAAGCCTTATTAACCGGTCGTTAATTATTCGTTACTTAGCTAAAACAAACAATAAGTAGAGTAAAAATGTATAATACTTCATTAACTAAATAATACTCTGATAATATTCCATGTCTTCAATATTAGTTGGTTGATAGTCATTCTTCACATTGTTATAACAGGCGTGTGTTATCAAAAATTTTAATTTTATTTTTAAAAGTTACATAAAAGTTAGTGAATACCTACGTATTTCAATATATTTTTAAATATTAGTTTTCGTACATAATTTCGTACACATATTATTCAAGATAAATAAAGCTACTTATATTTTTATTAAATCTTTTACATATATACGTTCGATGAAGCTTTTAGATTTAGAATCCATGTAATAGTCGCTGTTTAGTTTGGGATATGAATATTTCCTAATATGAAATGGGTCCTAGTTTGTATTCTAGATGCAGATGTTACCTTGATCTCTCCGACCTTCAGGACTCCTTCGAATACCGACGTGATTTGAATTTAGTCTGTTGAAAATCCAAGTTATTTAACGCCTCGAGGGTGGGAATAATTTATTGAATCGGTATCTTTTAATCTTCGTACTTTACAATCTTAAGCTTGCTAAAAACGATATTTTATTAGGTGATATATAGCTTAAAGTATTTTGTTCTTATTTTAGAATGTTCTTAGTATGTCATGATTTATTGATGCTTATATAAGATGTAATAAGTTTTTTTAATGAAAGTTATTTACTGATATAAAAATATACATCTGAAGCATATCAGTTAGTTCAGAAATTTAAATGGGAATGTTATTAGTAATAAAATAAGAAGAGTCGCAACATCTTCATTAATTGTTTAAAAATATTTAAAAGCATTTCTAGCCATATTAAGCTTATTTAAATTTTAATAAATGTACAGTGAAAAAAGGAACCGATAGGGACAAACTAATACCGGCCCGCCTCATTTCCTAGAGGACGCGGATTCGAATCTGAATTTATTAAAAAAATATATTTAATTTTACTAGGCCCATGTGATGTATATGTAGCATTGGTCAACACCAATGCTAACACAACACCAAGGTATGCCAACGCATACCTTGATCAATCATCTACGTTATAACGTAACTTATTATCTTAATAAATCAGCGATTTCAAAGATTTTCAAACATTAAACATTCAGTAGTTTCAGTGATAAACTACAAACTATTTGTTTTTATAACTATCAAAATTAATGACTGTTTTTAAAGTAACTGTGTACTCAGAGATTTAATAAATGTATTCATGTGCCTGGATTATTATTTATTATGACATTGCATAATGTAACTGTTAATAAATACAAATCTTCAATATTATTTTATCGTAGGTTAAAAAAGGTTTATTTTTTAAATTAGCTTTTTTAAAAATATACATATCTACTATTAAGGAATACTTTTATTTCATTGAATCTTATATGTAATAAACATTTGATATCTCATACTGTCCGATTTCACTATAAATAATTATTTATAAAAGTGTAGTCACCAGAATATTAAAATATTTTTTCGTAATTAAGAATAAACATATTAATTGACTATGATCTTTCTAGTGTTTAGCCTATCCTCTTCAAAAAGGGGGGGTTCGGTAAACTATTTGCGTTTTCAGCTTTTACAGATTCATCGGATAGCTGGGTGCTGCAGATGATGCACCAAAAATGGGTAGATAATTAGATACTTGAGAACTATTTTGAGAATTATCTTAAGTACTAACTTAACCTATGAAATTACGTTGTTCAATATTGTATGACTTCCTCGTAAGCCATGAGGTCTCTTAGACAAGAGAGAGAACTTGTAGGTAGGTATTGTAAAAAAGTAAGAAACACTTATAAAAATTATGTTTACTATAATGTTGACAACTTTTATGTCATTAACAAATGAATAGCTGGATAAAAGACAAAAAAATAATATAATAAAACTGTACAAATTCATTTTCACGATAGCTATTCAATGAAATAAAACGATAAATTTAATATTAATATCATTTGAGCTGTTTTCAAGTTCTGAAACTTTACGGGTCTTAAGTCTTTAGCCAAGTAGGATAAATGGCCCTGTAGCCATATTAGAAAGTTTATTACTTGATGTTATACATTCGAGTAGACTAGTATAGCATAACCTAATGTCAAATAGATACATTTGTCAAGTTTCACAAAGGTTAATGCCAATTATTTATTTGGGCTTTCTAAATTTACACCGACAAATTATATATATTTTATTTTTTATCAACTTCTATTACATGTCTAAAAATGAAAAAAAAAATACGTCTTTAATTCGATATAGTAAGAATAAAGTGTCCGTAAAAATGTCTTTATTAAATTATGTATTTTATTCAGTTTTAGGTATTTATTCTAAGAATACATTTTAATGTTATGTTTTATTGAATCCGCATCATCAAAATAAAAAGAATATTTTTTTATTTGCAAAATAAATATAAAAATACAAAATAAGTACAAAACAGTCAACTAATGATGAGAAAATTCGATCATGAAAGGTGATAAACCATAAAACGCATCAATAATCGGTATTAAAAGCCATGGCTCTAAGAACACAAACAACACTGTACGACGATAAACGTATACTGATGACTTCGCCTAAACTAAATACTTCTCGTTACTTCTACCGACAGATGTTATTTTCTTTTTTTTTTCTTTTTATCGAATTAAGCGGAGGGCAAACGAGTTGGCGTGTCACAGATGACTTGTGATCACCGCCGCCCATGAACTCTTGCAACATCTGAGGATTCACAAGAGTGTTGCCGGCCATGTAGGTAGGAGTAGACGTCTTTTTTGAAGGTATCCATGTCGTACCGATCTGGAAATATCACCGAAAAGAGTTCGTTTCACAAGCGAGTGGAACGTTGAAGAAATGTCCTTGAAAACCGCACAGTAGAGGATCGCCACGCATCCAGGTGGTAAGGATGATATTGGAGGCGAAGGTTACGTTGAAGGTCGAGAGTATGGAGCCTATACAAGTCTCCATAGTCGAGAGAAAGGGACCCAACACAAAGACCCACACTGCTTCTTCAATATCGGGGGCAATAGTAAAATGTTTTAGAAAAATATACCAAAAACACGTGGTGGAGTAGATGAAGATACATTGTGACGCTCGTACGCCAAAAACTATTGATTTATGAAAAAAATTATAAGTACATAAATTGTAGGATTTTTTTTCTAGTTTAATTTGTAAATAAATATTTTTTTCGAAAAATGCATTGGAAAGGAGATATTTCGAAAAAACTAGATTTAGCCGCCATTTTTCCAATATGGCGGCGCGAGCGGTGGAGTTACGAGGTGGCAAAATTGAAATTCAAAAAGAGCATACCGAAATCTATAAAATAACCAATTTTCAAAACTCCCGGAAAACTTTCAAGGGAACCCCCTTTTTTCGACCAAATGACTGGACTAGTTCTACAATCCAGTTAATCTTTATTAGCAAGACGTATACAAATGCATCTAGTATTTGAGGATTAAAATATATCTGATTGAAATTATATATTCAATGGTAAATTAACAACAGTAAATGCCGCAATATATATATATATATATATATATATATATATATAGTAATTAATCATAAAACTATTTATACCATTAAAAAGTTTTATATTTAAGTATAGATACTAATCTGTTTAATAACAAGGTACATCATTATATATCTCTAAGTATTTGGCTGGTTTATCTTATTATATTTATTTATATACATACAAAATAATAAGCCTACATTACACAGATGTCTTATGTTTTAAAAAAAGCAAGAGTCAGAACATTTCTCAGGACTTTCATGAGCAACTATTTTACTATTCAAATTGGGTATAAAATAAAACGCGCAATTTCCGCCGTTTCTAGCGCCAAAGCTCAGAGTGCGAGACGCCTCCTTATTTGAATTTAGAGACGGTCTGTAGATTGCCAGTTCAGTATTAATACCAATAGTCCAGGTTGGTTTAGGTAACACTAACAAATATATTCCAAACCATAGGAACAGAAAAATAAGTAATGTTCTTTTGAAAGTATGTTGATGGGGAGTGTTGTCAATAAGGTTCATACAACACATCATGAGAAAGCGCCAGCCAGTGTTTTTGCCAAATGAGTTTTTATTTGGCTAGTTCTTGTTGTAGTTCGAAAATAGTTACCACAAACACGTCCCTAAAAAGAAAACAATACTTTATTAGATAACTTCTAAATTTTGTATTGTGTACAGATAATAGTAAAATCTAGGATAAAGTCGGGAACACCGTAACGGCCTGGGTGGACGATAGACAAGTAGTCACTAAAAAACTTCGCCATGCGGATTGCTACGCTGTGTTTCCATCTGTAAATATACCTCTTGGAACAGCTACTAAAATTGTTAAAAAAAAACTAGAACGAGTGCAGCATCTTCATCGATTTGAAATCCTTTCTTCTCCTCTTCCTCGGGGTTCGTATATTCGCATCAAATTTGGTTAGAAAGACAGAGGAGCTTATACAGTTAAGATGACCGTGAATGGTTTAAAGGAGTCCTTCAAATGTACATCTGGGTCGAAAGTCCTAGGAACTTTTTTACACTTCTGCAATGCTATGGCGCTGACACCCGCACGGTGGACTCATACTTTAATAAAAATGAAAATAACATTATTTATACAAATGCTCCATGCATGTTCCTAGTTCATTAGTAATAGTCTCAAGCGAAAGGTCAAAAGTGGGACGAAGGTTCAAAGATAGAAAACGAAAACTATAGGCTAATATCGCAACATTTTCAATTTATTATAAGTCGTAAACCATGGATCTGACAGAAGGGTTTAATAGAGTATAGTATAAGTGTAATATAAGAGTATGTGTGTGTATAAAAAGCTTATTCATTCATTAGTAGATCCATTTTCGTTACTGAACATTCTAACTCACCAATAAACTTTGAAATTGCGATAGTTTTCTAGAAATATTTGTTCGAAAAAAATTCACAATCCATCCTTGATAACATAAAACTAAATGTTTGTAAGAAATCCTTTCCATTTCTCTTCTTAAGTTAGCGTATTTTCAAAAAATATTCTTCAACAAGACTCACTTGTCATGTAGCACTTAGTACAAAGCACTATACAGAAAAAGGAACGTTTATTCAAAGTAATTTTGCTATAACGTAGCGTGCAAGAGCTTACATTTGTTTTGCTGTAACATGTACGATCAGGTTAATGTTACGAAGTTAATGTTGCGTGCACAAAGAAATAAAGTTTTCTTTTTACTATCTAATTTATTTAGACATACTTAATATACAATTATTTTTTTTATTAATATCGGCTACTGATTTTTGTGTAATCCTAAAATATGTATAAACGATATCTTTCAGGTAACCCTAACATTAAAATAGCATGTTAAATAATGGCGGAAGACTTATTCCGCCATTATTTATCAGCAGTGCACCTGCTGATATGTATATAACAAATTAATATGTATATAGGCGTAAAGACGAAAAGCATTCAGTAGATAATCAATTTATGAATTTGATAATTTTAAACGATTATTGCTACTTAAAATTTCCTTCAAGTTTACTGAAATCTTTAAAATATATGATTGTATTGACTTTTACTATGCGATTGTGATTGGCTAATGGAATCGTTTTAGTGTAGTGTAGGGAATATATCGAAGTCATATTGGGGAGCTCAATATAATTGTTGCTCTAGTAGTCGAACAATACGTATCTCTCTGAGCCATTTTAACGCTGCACGTTGAATAAACGAAGCTATAATTAGTTGTGAAGTTTTATTTTGAAGACGTAATAATGAACCACCATCTCGTGATTACGACAGTGACGGCAGGAATGCTGACGTTACACTTTTTAAAAACAAGTCTAGAGGTCTTCTCTCCAGTATGTATAATACATATAAAATATTATAACATAAGAATTATTAAAAGTAGCTGGTATTTTTATTATATTAGTATTAGTATATTATGGTATTAGTATTATACAGAGAAAAGATTTGTTTGTTTGTTTGAATTGAATAGCCTCCAAAAGTACTGGACCGATTTAATAAAATGTTTTACCATTAGAATCCGACCATTAGACCCGTGTGAAAATATAGACAATATAATAAATTATAAATGAATTAAGTAACATGATTCAAGACTTTGTCATATATATACGAATATTAATAAATATAAACATTTAGAGTTAAAATAATTTACAATCACTAATAATACTGTGATAAAAGGATTAATATTATCACCAGTTGTTGCCCGTGACTCTTTATAGTTATGATCTTAAGCCATATAAATATATATTTTACAGTCTACGTGGACGCAGTCACGGACAACAACTATTCCTAATAAAGTTCTTTACCTGAATAGTTGTAATAAACTTTTGGCCTACATAACAAGGCTTTTTTTTCCTATATAGCACGGGCAAAGCCGCTGCGTTTATCTAGTATACAATAATTTAATAACATAGCTTATAGACACTTCCTTTTTACATCCACTTATGAAAAAAAATGGATTAGCGAAAACAGAATGTAATTTTAGCTTCAAAATAAAGTTTCAAATTAAACCATAAAAGCGTGGCTAACACACCCTCCACCGTTTATCCAATAATATTAACGTAATATCAATAAATTCGCATAGGAACAATAATTCAATATGATATCGCGGGATATTATGTATTTTGTAATAACAATAAATTCCGAGAAAGCAATATACATACAGTTCAGTAAATATTAAAGGGTTAAAATAATAATATTCACAAACCCACGCGTGGCTTGCTAAGTGCGGGTATATTCAGTATTTGTTTTGAATTATTTCTATAAATAAATATTATTACATTATAATATTACACTATATTAGTGTAATATTACACACAGTAGGTTAATGATAAATCAAATTTGCGGATATTTTTGTAACCTTGCTCAGAAGCTCTAAACTAATATTCGGGATGTGTTCCCAGATGCCAATCACGTACACAGAGTTGCTGAAAATAGTTATATAATGTGTCATACCTATGACCTCACTCAATCAAATCACAATTGTAAAATTAGTCATCTGCTTGATTTATGGATACCTTCTTATACACTATTATCAAACGGTGTTGCTCATAGTTATTATAAATAAAAAACTCTTTGTAGTACCTTCGTAGCTTTTTTATAAAATACAGTTTGAAGATCATATTTTTAAGCAATGCCATATATATTCCCTGGCCTTATCTCATCCGGTTAATATAACAAACTTAAAAAAACAATAGGCACTATCATTAAATTTTTACTATATTAGCATAATATTTAATTAGTTAACGTAATTAGTTTATAAAATAAAAGAAACCAAAATAATATAATATTCTAATCTGTTCAATGCATACAGACCCATTCGGTTACTATATACCTTTCCAGTAGGTATTTAACTGGCGTTTTTTACATTCAGTTTTACCATTCGTGGTCGAAGTAAAAAAAAATTTCCTAATTGAATATTAATAATTTTGTTAAAGGGGAGATAAAAGAGAAATTCGATTATTTCCTGTATTTTATAGGTCAGTGAATTCTTCATTTGAGATTTTAAGATATTAGGAGTATTGAATAGATACTTGCTGACACTGACTAGCGATTCTAAATTATTCGTCTTTAAAATTTTGTAATATTATTTGAACTATAAATACTTCCGTTCTTATTCTGATAATATTCATAGTATTATAATGTATATAATATGTCTTTATTTCATTCATTCTAAAATTATATTTCTTGCACATTTTGTATGTTGTTTTTTAAGTATATCAATGAAACCTTGTCAATATATTCCATGGTAACTCAAATTACCAGTTCTTAGCTATTGATTTCATTACAGAAATCAGAACTCATCAAGGCCATCAAATCATCGTCATCAAATAAATGGCCGTCAAACATTTCAGTTCAAAAGTATTTTTCAAGGTTGCTGTTGACTTAGCTTCTTGATCTTCCAAAAATAGAATATATAGCGGCAATGACCTTTACCTTAATACTTACACTGTATGTTTCCTAATTCAAACATAGTTTTAGTTCCTTTTTTCTTTTACCTTAACAATATGTAAATGTTACTAAATATATTCATCACACACGATAGAGAGTTTAGTGTTTAGAAATATAAGGTTTAAAGATATTTATTTTTCATTAATACATATGATACTCTACTATATAATACAGAGAATATATACGTCTACTGATATAATACAGTATTCTCTGTATTATATCAGTAGACGTATATATTCAGAGTAAGTATATATTTAGGCAATGTCTCTGTTTTTTTTTCTTTAAATTAATGTTAATATATATAATTGAAATAATATTATATTGATCCTTATTTTACAGAAATTGTAAATTATGAAGCTTCTAACCCTTAGGCAAAATAAAGTTATTTAGAACGCATCCAAAATTGTATTCTAATTTCTAAATAAAATATTACATAATAATTAAACAAAATTTATTATTAAAAATATTTAAAAAATATAGAAAAACACTTAAAACTATTGAAAAGGACTGTAAATTCTCGTAGTTCAAGAAACTTCTTTCGAACTTGGCACTTTTTCTTCAGTTCATTTTATTTATTTAAAGCAATTTTAAAGTTCATAAATATGTCACTGGAAAGTTACTTAGCAACCTTTTTTATTGGTATGAAAAAAAAAATTATTCAAAATTAAATTCTTTATTTATATTACATTCCACTTTGAATCAATACCAAAGATCACTTGAAAATTCACATGATAATTAAGTTTGATTTATAACACCTTCATTCCATTCGTGTGGTTTACTCCTCATACTCTCAAACAGTATGTAAATATGTAATTTATATAAGAATAATGGGTGAGAAACAAGATCACATACTTTGCCATCCATATAAACAATTATTCTATAAACTTTAATAATAAGGGATTCAGTTATTACATATTTAACTATCTACTAACTGCTACTAACTACCTTCTTAAAACCATATAGTGTGGTAATACATTAAAAGTAGTTTGAAAATTACCAGCGGGAAGCTGCAGCAGCTTAATTTTCTATATGATGATTTCAGCTTGCATTTCAGGATGGTATGATTAATAATCAAACAATTTTACTTAGAGCCTATGATACAACTATCTAAACGAGCTATGTCATAGGCCAGTCTTTTCTACTGAACTCCGGCCTTTGCAACTGTTGGTTTGCGAGTGTCGTGCAAATATATGCATAATAATGTCACTGCAAATGTCTTTATTCTTACAAAAAACTAAAATATATCTATAATGTATAGTTTCCTAGCTCGACGTTTTTATAAATGAAGTTTCACAACAGTTAATCAATGCTCCACACTGAGCAAAGTTTTTGTAACAAACTTTTCCTAATCCCTAATTCAGTAATATATTACTCTATAATCTAAATGGTAAAATATTTTTTCTAAAGCTTTTTGATTAGTCTAAGAATTATTACGTGCTCTATAAACGCGCTCAGGCCACAACAAATGGCATCAAGTAGCAATATTATAATGCATTGCGATTAATATTCAGATTGCTTTGATATTGCAGTGTCACTGACATGTTTGTGGTCAATCGTCCGCAAGGTTTTTGGGCACTGTTGAGATACAGCACAGATAATATATGGCATCGTTACTAACAGAGTCAAGCTACCGTGGAAGTTAATGGTGGTTATTTGACAAGACACTGGTCTCACATACAGACAAACTTACACGGTGTGTGTTAGGCAATTGTAGATCACATTCATGTAAAAATAAGGGTTATTAATCAATTTTTTATTTGAATTTCTAATAACTTCTTTTGTTTTACATATGTTTTAATTTGAGTTGATTTAGTTCATTCATTGTTAATTGTTATGCAAAATAAATGCATGTTATAAAAGTATTTTTTTATTATAAATAAATTTAATTTACATCATAAATAAATTTATTATGACTTGACTTAATTTATAATTACCTATGTTCAATTTTTATTTTTTAAATTTGCCATGTTCGGGTTTAGATCAGTTATTGTAATTTGTGCTGTGAAATTATTTTACTTCCCTTCACTTTAATTTATTTATTGTATTTTAATATAATTCAACATTCATTTAATATATTTCTTATTTCTTTATTCTTTAATATAAACTGAAATTAAAATAAAAAAAATATGTATTCCATGAAAATGTTTTACATTTATTTGGACACGTCAGCATGAAACAAATATTGCAAATTAAAAAAAATATAATGAAAATTTTGACTTGTAAAAAAAACCTGTTAGTTAAGATCACGAGAAGATCAAGACAAAGAAACTCATGGCTACTTATTTATTTTGTAATAAATATTATGGAATTAAATACCACTAAATGAAAATTTGAAGTTTAAAAAGACAGAGGTAGGTGCGTTAGTATAAAACCTTAACAAAATAATACAAAAAAGTTAATAATATCTTTGTGTACAACATTTGATGTTTAAGTCATAGAAGACAAACACGTATACGCACACGCCCATGCACACACCCACAAACACAGACATTATCCCAGCTATTGTTGATGTTGACCTTACAACCTATATTTATATAATTACTTAATATACTTAAATAATTTCGTGTATGACATCTTTTAAATTTAATTTATATCCGATACCAAAACACAGATGTGGGTTAGTCCTGGCCCTCTGTCTTAACTAATGCTAACAAAGTTATATTTATTGCATCTACAAAAATATATAAACAGGTATATTAAGCTTATTAATTTATTCAATAAATAGAGCATTAAAAATAAATTTATATGGGCAAGGATTCGAAACCCCTGACCCTTAGGAAACGGTTCCGTCTCTCTTCCAATTAAGCTACCGCTACGCTACCCGCCTTGGTTGATTTGGCACTCTATATATATGATTGTATTTATCGGGACGGTGGTGAAATCTTTTAAACTTTTTTCAAACATTCTGAGTAATGTTTCTACATATGCAACAAACTTCAAAATCTAAACTGAGCAGGACTATATATATTTTTTAAGTATCAATATTTTGCAGATGTTTATAATAATATTTGAAGCCCGAACAAGAAGGTATTACTCAATAATTTATTTTAGAATGAGGAAAATGAAGGAGCAAGAGTTTGTTAAAGTTAATGTTACTCAAAAGGAAGGAAAATCAATGTAAATCAAGTAACTGGAATAAAGGTATATGAAATATGGTGATGATTACGAATGGAACAGAACAACGTCTCTAAGTAAACTTATAAATTTTGTGTATTTAAACAAAATAAATTAAGTTAATAGACATTCCGTTGATATTTTAAAATGAATAAGGCTCTGTGTGCTCACTTTGTAAATTAATTTACACAGATCATTTCCGAGCGACTGCTTGCATACAATCTTTTTTCTCTTCATCGAATTCTTTTGCCAACAATCTTTTGTTTTCAAGACTTGCTTTATCGACGAAATGAACATTGTATTTTATACCATTTTTTTTACTAAAATGATAATACTCTTACTAACTGGGATAGGCAGGTGGATGATTTATATGTTAATTGGTGTCACTAATCTCTAAGTTTTTAAAAAGCATATGAAAACACACGAAAGGTACAATATGTCGTAAATGTCTAAAAATAGTATATATATGTATAAAAATAGTATAAAGTATATGAAAATGTTTAACAATTGACGAAGTGATGTTATGTACTACGTATATAACAATTTAGCGGCAAATAGAAATTCCTATCTTCTGGAAGTCTCTTAAAAAGTAATTAACTTGTTAAGTGCATGACATAAATTCTCAGAGTAATAGATTTAGACGTTTTTGTTTGTTCGCGAACCACACAAAAACTACTGAAATGGACGTACTAAATGTATATTGTTCCAGTCAAAATTTCAAATATTTTACATTTGTAAGCAATCCATTATATAAAAAAAGTATTAACAATATGACTTATTCACTTCTTAAATTTTGAATTCATTGTTTCTTTTACTGATTGAAAGTAATACGGATTATTGTGAAATCGAGCTGAAAACATTTTTCTTCAACTTTATAATACGGAACATTTCTTTGTTTATTTATCTTCCAGAGTTTCCAAATAATTATACAAGATTTTTTTCTTATTCATTAAAACTTACTTTTTACATCTCAGAATGGTACCGTGATATGTAGATATGTCTGTATGCTTCATTCGTGAATGGTTATATGACATTGAAATGATTAAACAAGACTATGTATAATAGTTAACTATTTTATGGAATATTTTATGATGGAACTTAAATATATAATAATATAATATATAAAATAATATGTATATATTTCTTGTGTGCGTGTGTATGTCACTGAACTCCTAAACGACTGGACCGATTTTTATGAAATTCTTTGTGTGTGTTCAAGGGGACTTGAGAATTGTTTAGATTCACAATTTGGTCCACGGGAAAATGGTTTTTTGATTAATTTTTAATGTATAAGTAGGTGGTGATTTTGGAATGTTTCATATTGGTTCCGACGGAACTGCGTTACCATGGCAATGTCAAATATTAAATAATATTATATTTTAAATTATAGTCTGCCCTGACAGTTGGCGTTGCGATAGAAATAAGAAAAATATTTTAGTACTAGCGGCCCGATACGTGCTTCGCTACATAAAAAGTGAATTTTAAAAAAATAAATTGAAACAAATTCATTTATTCAAACAAAAAATCTTTAATTACATATTCATACGGTATCGATTGGTCGAATTATGATAAATGTACATTTAATGACATTAGACATATTTTTTTAAAGTTTGAATTTTTTAAATTAAAGACGCGTGTACAAGACAACGTCTGTTGGGTCCGCTAGGAAAATATAATTGTTCTTTCCAAATGTTTTGTAAGTGTTAAATATTAAAATAATAATGTCATACTACCTGTCGACCCACTTTCTTTACTAAAGCTAAAAAAAACTGCCACTAGCAATTATTAAAATTGGTAAAAGGGTAATTTAAATTGATTTAAATTGATTTAAATTAAATTAAATTAAATTAAATTAAATTAAATTAAATTAAATTAAATTAAATTAAATTAAATTAAATTAAATTAAATTAAATTAAATTAAATTAAATTAAATTAAATTAAATTAAATTAAATTAAATTAAATTAAATTAAATTAAATTAAATTAAATTAAATTAAATTAAATTAAATTAAATTAAATTAAATTAAATTAAATTAAATTAAATTAAATTAAATTAAATTAAATTAAATTAAATTAAATTAAATTAAATTAAATTAAATTAAATTAAATTAAATTAAATTAAATTAAATTAAATTAAATTAAATTAAATTAAATTAAATTAAATTAAATTAAATTAAATTAAATTAAATTAAATTAAATTAAATTAAATTAAATTAAATTAAATTAAATTAAATTAAATTAAATTAAATTAAATTAAATTAAATTAAATTAAATTAAATTAAATTAAATTAAATTAAATTAAATTAAATTAAATTAAATTAAATTAAATTAAATTAAATTAAATTAAATTAAATTAAATTAAATTAAATTAAATTAAATTAAATTAAATTAAATTAAATTAAATTAAATTAAATTAAATTAAATTAAATTAAATTAAATTAAATTAAATTAAATTAAATTAAATTAAATTAAATTAAATTAAATTATTAGTCTACAAAATAGTCTTAATAAAATTAATCTTCATTTTTAAATATGGCAGAATCAATAGATAGCAAAACACATTAATTATAAACAACTATTACTGAACTTGCTTTTGTACATAAATACGTATCAACAAATGTATTTTTTTATATCTTTGCTATAAAATGTACATACATTTTATTATCTTACTTTTATAAATAATGTATCTATATAAAAAATACGATAATGATGGTTTTAATAACAATGTGTTAAAGGCATATAATGTTTTTAAAATTGGAATGTTATAGCTTTAGGAATACCGAGTTCTCTTTAATTATAGAATTACAGCAAAATGTTATGAATCAATGGATAGCCCCTATAAGTTGCTCACTACTGGTTGTATTAGTGCTGAGATATTGTAACAATGTTTCAACTTTAAAGTTTTTACAGAGATTAGAATATATAAATATATTTTTGATACATTTAAACATTCTATATAAATAAAACAAAAAAATATGTTAAGAACGAACTAAGAAGAATATATAATACATATTTTTTTATATAGTAAAAACGTAAACATAAAATAAATAACAGTAAGTTCGTAGTGATATTAAATTAATTATTCTGCAGACCGTCTTCAAATGTGCTTTTAATTAAAACTGTCCGGTTCTGACAGCCATTGTCTCCTATGATCAGTTTTGGTTTTTGGGCTCCGTCTAATCTTTGCATGAAAATATAATCGCTAATTTTTAAATTAATTAATTCTTACAATAACTTTATTGTAAGAATTAATTAATTTAAAAATTTCCTTAATTATAACTTTATCATTAAGGAAATTTCTAGGTGCATTACTAGCACAGTGTGTCTCAAATGAATTAAAGCAATAAGAGTGGCTTCAAATAATTTAATTTATATAAAAATGAAGAGTCCGTCACTAATGTATTTGGGGAAACAGACTTATTTACTTGTATTTACATTAAAATATTTACGGTAAAAAATAATGTTAAAATTGTTTGTTAATTTTTTTTATGTATTTAAATATATTTAAATATCTGGTTTATTTTGGTTAAGGACGATCTATTGAAAACTTTTCAAGTGACCATTAGAACTTGTCACTTTTATCAGAAAAAAATCCTCAATAATCAATCACTGATTTTATTTTCTTAATTATGCTTAGGATTTCAAAAAATGTGAAGTCTACTTTATTTCAAGAAATATTTTTTTACTTGTTACGTACCAGACAATTTTGATACGCACTTAAAGAAAACATTTTGTACTTTGGATATCCTATGTCTCTACTTAGAGATCTCTTCTAAGACAGTGAAAAGAAAATCAATACCAAGAAACAGTGGGGGGTTAATCATTTTTTAAATATAACAACAAACATGGGTAATAACGAAAACAAAAAAGCAATTCCTTAAAAATCGGTTTAACTTTTAGGCTCATTTCTATTTTTAATATTCATAAATGGCTTACCATACCAAATCAAAAACAATAGCGGAGTTTTGTTATTTGCAGATGACACGTCACTATTATTTGTTATAAAACGAGGCGAAACTGTTTGAAATGATGTAAACCATTCTCTAACCAAAATGTTTTATTGATTGAATGTAATATAATTTACAATTAAATAGTAATAATACTAAATGCATTAAATTCTTAACACAAAATGTAAAGGGAGCAAAACTCCAGTATGTTGTTATATAGTAAACATTTAGGTCTTGTGAACAGATGAGGTGAAAAGCTTTAATAAAGATACGAAGCTGATATTTAAACTATTTTCATATTGCAAAAGCTATTCGAGTAGTTTACGACATGTCTAGTAGGCATTCCTCAAAAAAAAATGCTTTACCAAGTCAATATTTGATAATTTAATGTACGTTCCCAAAAACTTAGAAAAATAAAAAAAATAGTGATGTGCACTGTGTAAGAAATAAAGACAAACTTGTTCCAATCCACACCAGGCTGGCAAAGATTCATAAGTCATGTTTTGTAAAATTTTTATAAGTTCCTGTAGAAATTCAAAACTTTTACTTTCAAAATTCAAGTTGTATGTAAAGCTGAAGCTCCAAAATAAGGCGTACTATAGGATTAAGGATTATATAAATGATAATAGGGCCCAGGACTAATTTATTATAAACCAACCTTAACAAAAATCCGTAATTATCAGTTGAAAATCAACAGATAAACCCATATTATTTTTGGTGTATTAGACAATGAAATCTTAGTAATATCACATATACTATGGCGAATATTACAAAATGAACCTTGTTGCGCGGCTTTCTGCTTCTAAATATCAAAAAATAGACTTATAGGGATTTCATTTTCTGATTAGCTCAAAATCCTAATTTACAGATTCTATTTCTGCACCAGGAGAAGTTATATGGGGATAATAAAATACAGGATAATAAAAGTCTTAAAAAAAAACTATAAGTATACCACTATTTTTCTAAACTTGTATTTATATAAGCCTTAAGCAAAGTTTGAGTAGTAATGTATTAGTTGCGGAACCCGGATTGAAAAGGGTTAATTAGGTTATGGGAGTATGTCAGCTGTTCGTGCATTGTTTTGGTAGTTTTTGTAATACAGTATGTAATATAGTACAAAAGTACAATATGGGATGAGCTGGGATGGATTATAATATGTAGGTATATATATATTTTCCTATCTGTAGGAAAAGTTGTGGAAATTACAGATTAATTCAAAGTATATGTGATTATTTCAAATACTTAATTCAATATGGATTAAGCTTATCACGACTGATGTCATCATGCCATATATAAACGTTTTGCAAATTGGTTGACATATTAATTTAGTGAATTTTTATCAGTGAATTGACGCAATATTTTGGACAGTTTCCCTGTACCATATGATTTTAAGAGTTTCCTCATTTAAGATGTAGGTACACTTTGTATGTACTTTCAAATCCAAAATAAAACTTAAGGGTCTTATAAAACATAAATGTGAAAAGATCCTAGTATAACAATACAATTAAAATAGTATGGCACAAAACAGTTTTGTTAGTACACTGTATTCATGTACAAGCCGATATTAATAAAATTTCAAGTAGGAACAATATCACAAATAAGAACACTTATTTGGTGAATCCTCAGTATTAGATATTATTAATTTCTGATCTGTTGATCTGTTATTAGCTGTTGATCTTCCAACTAAATATATTTAATTTGCTGCCAAACCTGTTCCAATACCTGTACCAGTACCTGTAGGTTATTTGAGGTTACCGGTTGATGTAAAATGTCATAAAATTGTTAAAGATTACCACCTAAGACTACATTCCACTTACCATCAGGTGGAATGTAGTCAAGCATTGCCCTAGATCATATAAAAAAAAAGATTATAATCGTCACATGGGATATGTTGATATGTCAGACATGCTGATTGTATTATATCGCACAGGAACGAGATCGCACAGGTGGTATATGATTATTTTCTCGCAACTTTCGTGTTGTTTTGCAATTGTTTCATTCGCATAGTTTCAACAATGATAAGCTTTGGAGCTTAGTATCTATTTTATATAAAATAATTTATTTATTTTAGTTTATTTTATTGTTTGACATGTGTTTAACTAATTTTTATTTCTGGAAAATGCTTGAAGTCTAAATTTTAGGAATCTCAAGAATATACTACAGTTAGCTATATTCTCAAATTATATAGCATTTTGTACATATATCTGAAGAAATATCGCACGTCGAAATTCATTATGTTTTTAACTCACTAACCCACTTATCATAAAAAATAAGCTACATCCAATTTATTAATAATTATTCTAGCAGACCTACCAACTTCATATTTCAAATGTATTTACTGTTTTGCCTAGAAAGGTAGGAAAAATGAAAAATTCCTGCATTTCAATCAGATTTTTACCAGATATCACAAAAAAAGAGTGTTACGTATTTAGAGTTCACCAAATATTTATTATTTTTAACAACCATGATAATTTAGTAAACTACTTAACCACAAAAACGAATATAACTACGAACTTGAGAACCGATTACTGTTTTGTTCTGTTTTATATTAGCTACGGTATATATTGTTGTATGGTGAGTGAATTTGGAGACTAAACTATGTTTGAAATTCTCACATTGTAGTCCTATTGCCATTATCCTCTCTTATTTTAAAATCGATTTTTTTTCCTATCAATGATTTTTTTTGGTAAAAAATATAATCTACGACGCCTAACTAAATTATGCACAATTATAATAATACATAAATACCTGTAGGTAATATAAAAAACTTAGAAAAAGAAATAAGTTCTAAATGTAAAAAATCCAAGTCTCGCCACTTAATCCAATAACCGCAAAAAGTTGTGGATATTACGTAAAACCAAGTCACAAAATTACATTTATATTAAAATTACATATATGGAATCACCTGTTACTCGGCAATCACAAATAATTTTACTTAAATAATTTTAGTCAATTATGTATATTATTTTAGGTAATATACGTGAAAGCCGCAATTTATTTAAGTTAGAGTGACTAGTATATTATTCACTTGAATTGTTATTTAAGCAAATTAAGTGACCTAAATAAATAATATACTGTTGTTAAGTAATCATGGTTCAATTACTATGCCCTTCTGCCATATCATATCATGTTTTACATTTTATGTTTTTGGTGGGATTTCTTTTTGCCCCTTAATAAAAATGACGTAACTTGTTATATTTAGTTGTACGTGTCATTGAAAATTATGAGTGAATAAAGAAAACATGCACTGCTAACCCAAAAACGCTTCGGGACGATTCCCGTTTTTCCACCTCTACCTCTTTGCTACCACCTTCTTTTTAGAAACACGTTCATTGCATTTACCTATATAAGTCTTTTTAATTCACACAAGTTACACACGTTAATCACAAAAGCTCGAGCTAGAGTCATAGACATACTTTAAACTGACTTTGGTTGTTCTTCACCGCTAGAGGATGGTGCTTCCAAGGAGATTGGGAAGGTGGTAATGCAGAAATGTAACATGAATGAAGTAATTAATAAATTTATAATAATTATATGCTCTCTTTCTAGAATTATCTGGACCGAGAGCAACTAAGAATACAATGTCTCAAACTGAAAATTCTATCTAAATTGTAACCATGTGTTTTAAGAAGCTTTATCAGTCGAGGACGTGTTGATAAATAATTTTCAGTTTTATAAAATATAATATTAAAAACAAAACCTAACAAATGGTAAATGAAACAGCAACAACAGTTTAAAACAATATTCCAACAAGTACTTCCCTTCGCAACGCGTGGGTTTCAGAATATTGCTATTTTAACCTTCTAACATTTACCAGAACTGTTTGAACAATACTTTCTTGAAATTTATTGCTTTTACAGAGCGAATATTCTGAACCAAGTTGATTTACGATCATCCTTATGTTGAGCAGATCTTTATTTTAATAGCAAAACAATACAGAAGCTTTTGCTTCTCTGTCTGTCATCGATTTATTTTTAGGCTCGGTGACGATCTTAAGTCTGTTATCGTTACAGAAACAATTTTTTTTATTTGTTATTATATTCTCTTGTTTGTATAACAATATGTGAATATAAGATTATTGTGTAAAAAAGGACAAAAATCTAGACAAACTCATAAAAATATCTGAACATAAATTCATTCATTACGTTTTCTAAAATTTTCAACAATGAATTTTTAATTTCTACAAACGGTCAAAACCAAATTGGAATTAAATGAGTCGATATCATAAATAATTCGTCAAGTGTGCTACGGCACCCCGACTTAAAGTTAAGTTAAGGTCATATATTATGACATAAACAAACTACTGGAAAGTTGTTTTTGACAGAACGGAAAAACCATACCTTCTCTTAAATCTATCAATTATAAGATATTCTTCGTAAAATATACTTAAAACCTATTTTAAACCAATCTGCCTCACCAATCAAGCTTTTTTGGGAACTTTGAGTTTCTCTGACTAAAATTTTATTAATTTACTTGTTAGTTATTATTTATAAAAAAATATTTTGATATTGTAAAACCACGATGGTTACAAACAATTATTAAAAAAAATTAAAAAATATTAGATTTATCAAATGTGTTATATGTGAAATAGTAAGACATATTCGTTCTTATAAAATGTTCTTTGTTTTTATTAAAATGCATAAAACCTCGTTTTTTGTGCTCTGTTTCAAGATTACAATAAAGTTTGACCTTTGTAATAAACTGGAAATTTATATTAGCTTAGAAGTTTTCTTTGTAAAGAGAGTTTCAAACAACAAAATAATAATGAGAATATCATGAGACAATAAGCACTTACATTATTACGTTTATCGCGATATTAGTAGTTTTTAAATATCAAATATATATATATATATATATATATATATATATATATATATATATATATATATATATATTTAAAAAATTTAAAAACAACTAATTTTGTGGATATTTAATTTCTTTAAAACTATTTAATTATGTTTCTATAATTTAATATTTATGTCGAAATACCACTTGAGACATCGTGTAATAAAAATAGTAAATTATGCCATCAAACCCCGGCGTTCATCATCGCATGGATTCTCGTAGTACGTAGCACCCACTTCTAGTTACATGTAGTTACGCTTTCCGTCATACGCAGCGATAGCTTGTCGTGCTACGTATTTTTTTCATTCGTCGTTAACTTTTTATTGTTTTTTATTTTAATGTTTTATTATTTAGAAATTGTTTTGATAAATAACAGCTCTTCACGTTATAAAAGAAGCAACTCAAACTAATATGGTTTTGACATGGTATACTTAAAAAAATTAAATAGAAAAAAAATTAAAGTTTAATTAAGATCACTATTTTGTGCCACGACTTCAACTATTCAGAGGATTTTTGATTTCGATTAATTTCGATTTTTTCGAGAAATTTCGCTTAAATAACGTGACGACGAAGCTTCTTAGCAATCCATGGATTCACCGTGCGGGTGCCGGGCCCATCGCGTTGCAAGGAGAGGAGTGCAAGCAGTGCCTGGGACTTGCGACCCAGGAGTAGGTTTAAGGGGCCCCTTTATTATGCGCAAAAACGCTCACCTTCACCCTCCACACTCCTCTCCCTACCTAACCAAATTTGGAAAGAACCTACTAATGCCGCCTTTGAAGTACGTTCTAGAAATGAACCGATGCTTGTTCTAGAAAGGCCAAGATCTTTAAGTAGGCTATAGAGAGATTTTGCTGTTATACCTCTCTCTCCCACTTCTACCGCGTACAAACTAACTATAAATTTATTCCTGATCAGTTCGTTGGTTAGTTCGTAATACTTATTGAGCTTGAATGTGTGATCCCTTGGGATGTTTGTTTCCCAAGGAACAGTAAGCTCCACAAGTATCACGCGCCTCAGATGTTTCGAATACAGGAATAAGTCCGGTCTGGATGACGAAACACCAACATCCCCAGGGATTTTGTAATGCTTTTCATACGTGTCCATCATGAGAATCCAATCAGGAGCCGCGCCTAATATTGAATAAGGCTTCGCTTTTGATTTTTTTTTGGAGGAGCCTTCTTTTACGAATTCTATAGATCGTTCGGTGGTTGTTATACCCTTCCGCGCTCTTGCTACTGAAAGACTAACCGCTTCCCGTATAATTTCTAATACCTTGTCGTGGCGACGCGAGTATTGACCTTTATCTAGAAGTACCCTACACCCTACTAATAGGTGTTTCGCGGTTCCTATTGCCTCCCCACAAATGTTGCAAGACTTTTCGGTGGCTTTGCCCCATCTTACTAAATTACTTTGATCTGGGAGAGTCATTTGGAATGCATTAAGATAGAATTTTAATAATGCTGGGGACCAATCATAAATTAAGGTGCGCCACTTCAAAGCTAGTGGAATACAAAAATCTCCTATGGTCACCCATTCGTTTTGAATTTCTAGGCTCATCGCGTGGAGTCGGTAATTATCGTTTTCGTCTTGTCGAATAAAAGATTTTGTTATGTCTATGTCTTGAACTTTCCTACTTGATCCTAGCCCTACTTTATTTGTTAGAGCACCTATCATAAACTTTTTATGGAATTGAAGTCGTGACTCGAGCTCTGAGGCAACTTTGTCTTTTGGGAGAGAAGTTACAGTATCATCTTTAGATTTTCCGATGATATGTCTTTTGGTAACTCTTAGATGTTTGTAGAGCTCCGATGGTTTCTTTAATTTTAATCCAAAGTTGTTACGGTCTCTAAATAAGGTTGAAGAGTCCGCTGAGTGCGCTTACCCGAGCCATAACTTCAATGTCTTTATGACGCTTGCATCTAACTTTGACAAAAGGGTTTTATTTATATCATACACGAGGAAAGGCCAATTTAGACGTGATGTTAAATAATTATCGTAAATCCAAGCTTTTTTGACGTTACTTATTGGTTGGTTGTCTACCTTTTTGAGATCGTTTAAAAAGCTATCGACTATTACATCCAACGATGGAGTACGGCCTTGGTAATCGATTTTTTTACCTAAAAATTTAAACGGAGCTGCTTCCGTAATCGTACTAACGCACTGACCGCCTATTATAAGACCCGGATCGTAAGAGGTATATTTGGTATTCCGTCTACCCAGACACAGACTAAAACATTTACTTGGTTTTGTCCTCAATCCGCCCGTCCACGTACAGAAATCCTCAACTACATTTAAAAGTACCTGACATTGTTTCGGATTACGTGTCAGTATCGCGAGATCATCTGCAAAAGCTAGTATGGATTCTGTGTATTTGTTGTTGAACTTAAACCGATAGCCCCACTTTTTTTCATTTCTAATTAATTTGTCTATTAAAATATTAATAACTATATTAAATATAATAGGAGAAATACAACAGCCCTGAAATAAACCAACGTTATAATTAAGTGGTTTTGAATGGTTTTCATTAAAAATTATTGAGAATTTTAATTTTGAATAATATGATGCAATAATGTCGCGAACTACCGTAGGAAAGTTATACCATTTAAGCGCGAACATCATTAGTTCATGTCGTACCGACCCAAAGGCGTTTTCTAAGTCTATCCAACAAACCGTAATTTGTCTCTCGCTAGTTCTAGCATCTTTAAGGCTTTCCGATATTAACGTATTATGTTCCAGGCATCCAGAAATTCCGGGCAAAAACCCTTTCTGGTGATTAGGCCTGAAATATCTATTGTTAATCATGAATTGCGTCATTTTAGTTTGTAAAAAAGAGAAAAATATTTTGGAAATTGTATTTGTTAGGGCTATCGGTCTAGTATCCTTGGGATTATTGACATTGTCGTTTTTCGGAATGAGGACAAAAAGGGCTTTTCCGAACGATACCGGTATTTGCTTTCTTGACCAGATTTTACCGAATATATTTAAAAGATGTTTATGGAGCGACGGACATTTTTTGTAAACTATATAAGGGATACCATCCGGACCTGGTGCTGACTTAGATGGTTTCATTTTAATTATTTTATTGATTTCCTCCAAAGTTGGTGGGTTGGCTTGAAAATCTTCAGTAGGAGTCTCAGGTTTGTGTTCGTTTGGATCCCCATATAGTCTTTGGTTTTCTGGCACTTCGTATGTGCTTTTATAATGGTCGAAAATTTGCTCGTTGGTCAAGGGAAGCTTACCTTTTTGATCTTTGAAAATGTTTTTTGAGTATTTAAAAGGATTTTTATCAAAGTCTACTTCATGTTTTGCCCGATCAAAGCTATCACGATTTTTCGTTATTTGATTTGTTATACCTTGGATAAGTTTAAGAATTGATCGCAATGCCCTAGACAGTTGGTGACTAAGTTGATTATCGCCTAAGGCTTTGGCTATACGAAGTTTCTTTATAAGATCTCTTTTTTTCCTCCTCATTTTCAATTTAAAACCGTTTTCTTTATTTTTGTGAGCATAACGATTCGTAGGTGGATAGTGCTCATTAAAGTAGTCGTAAATAGATGAGTAAATATGTATTGAATAAAAAAGGAATTATATAAATTAGAACTACAGGTAATAAAGTTTAATTGTTTTAATCATTGTACAACTCACTTACACAGTTGGAAGTTACCAATTTAACAGCAAAGATTTTAAGTTTACCCAACCTTGTTATAACAAAAATAGAACAAAATTTACCATTTCCTAAAACGAATTTACTCAGACCATTATTTCATTAGAGCCTTCGCGCGACGCTTTCGATACAATTTGCACATTTTATTTTACGTTCAAAAAGTTATTTACTCTGTGTGCGACGGCTTATTAATCATATATTTTTGATCTCATTGTTCTTTTTAACTTTTAATTGAGATATAAAAATACATTACGTTTTTATAATATTAGTAATCTTCTAATCTTTGCAGGTATATTTTTTTTAACATTGTTCATATTGTATGTAAAATGTTTAACAATTAACCATTATTTTGATTATAATTTAACGCTTAAAAGATCGTAAATAACACAATATTTAAATACTACACATTATATATATTTTTTTCGTTTATAACATTTAATCATAAAGGACTGCACCTTATACAATAATTTTCCAATGTCCAAAATATGTGTGTAATACAAGTATTCATAATGTACATCTACAATAAAGATCAGCCTTGACAATTATGTGGGACTACTCAGCGAAATTCAAGACGTATCCATTTTCAGGGTTACCTACTAAAAACCAACGGTTATCCCCATAGTCTTAAAATGTAACGTAACGATTTTCGGATCTACCAAGAGACCGTAGTCGGCTAACCTTGTACTTATGTATAATCAAGTTCTTTCCTGTTATATACACGTCATTATTGACCAGGTCCAAAATTGTTATGCAAAACATTATAGATTTATTGACCTTCATGATAGCACATATAATTTATGAAATAAAACTTGAAAGGTATGGTGGGGGATTCCCAGCACACAACGTCTTATAAAACTAACGATAACGACTCACTATAATGTCAATTGAAAATATTATGATATCTTGAAGAAATTTAATTCCCGTATATTTTATCTGGTTCTACCACAACTACCTCTATCAAAGGTTATTTTATTTTCCAAATGGTTTTACTTATGGGAAAAGACAGAAAAACTACATTATGACATTGGTCTTTGTGTATAATTGTTACTAAAATATAACAATAATATTTATTTCAAATTGCTAAATTTTTCAAATCTACATGTTATGTATAAGTCTCATTATATGAATTAACTAAGTTGACAGCCACTCTAACTGGTTGTCAAGCGAGTGAGGCACAATTTTAATTTTCGAATTTGAACTTTTATTATTTTTTACAGAGTTTAATATAGAGTTTCACTTTTATTTCGATTATTGTAAACAAAAAGCGCGCGCCAGCTTAACTCAATGTAAACCATTATAAATCAATTTTACCAATTTTTTTACTTACAAAATTTCACCAGAACCAAAACAATTAAAAAAAATCAAATTAGCCTTGTAATTACAGCGGAGTTCGATGGCATAGAATGCATTTGACTCAAAAACACAGAGCTTCGCTCCTCACTAGCTGAAGAGCCAGTTGTTATTACACTAAAACAGTGACTCCCCGCTACATATATTATTTAAACTATATGGTTTAATGTTTGCTCTTTCAATCCCTTGGACCCAATTAGAAATTAAAATATTTATTTAATAATGTATTTTTATGTTCATATTTTGATATAAATATTAATTCGTATCAAAATTCGCATATTAAAATATTTGAGATAATTCATAATTAATTATCTGAGTAAAATATTATAACTTGGCGCATTTTCTACGTCTAATTAATGACTCACACTGTTCTTAATTAAGATTGCAGTAATGAAACAATGTCATACCTAATGAGAATATATATAAATTATATATAGAAACATACCTACTTACATCATCATTTTCACCTTTACAGAACTGTAAATACGAAAGAAAATTATTACCTATATACTTTATGTGGATCCCTAGTCAGAAATATTCAATACCCAAACGTATTCAAATTTCGTAACTTTAAAACTTATTGATTCTCAAATCTTTATTAATTATAGGCATTATATTCGTTGACATCTTGATGATGTGCGTTGTTATGGAAACAGAATGACAGTTCTTGTGACTTCTCTGATATCTTTGCTTGTGACATGTTTTGAACTTTTGTTGGTTGATGTTTCCCCATGTGACTAGTAATAGCTCTAGATGATACCAATTATATAAGATGTTTTAGTTTTTATATGTAGTAAAAAACTCGGGAGTTGGAAATTTCGTCCTTTATAGGTAAGTAACATCGTTTTACTATTGATTTCAGTAGTTCTAAAATTCAAGAAAATTCAATCAAATGATGTCAACTTTGATCAAATGATGTTTTAAATCTAGTGTGATTAATGTTAAACAATTTCTTTCGCATTTTCTGTTATAATGTGTAACAAACAACATTTTGCGAAAATTATTAAATGTATAAAACAGATAAACTATTACATAATACGCACAGCGTTGGTTCCATAAGACAAAAAATATATAAAATAACATTGTCAAAGATAAGTAATATAGATATAATTGAGAAAACGTAGGTAGTAAAAAAAAACATGAGTACCGATTTAACACTCACCGTCTCAATTTACGATACAGTTTAAACTAAGCAAAAATTTGTTAAAACCATTTAGATAAGATAAGTATCTCAAATGAAAATTTACAACTTTAAAGAAAGCCTTCGGGAACTCAGCAAATAATTTGACTAACATATATTTCAAAAGTTACAAAACTTGATATTCAATAGAAATGGAATGAAAAATAAGAAAGACTAAATAAAATGACATGAATAAAAAACTGAAAAACAAGAAAAAATAAAAGACTACTGAATAACGAACTCAGCAATGACAAATATACGTTTCCGCGACTGTAAGAGTATTTACTTGAATACTGAAAAGACACTTTTAAAAGTTGACATGAAGCAACCAAAATAAATAATAATATTAAGACCACAGAAATAGCAGTAACAAAAATCCATTGGACTTCAATATTTAAAAACGAACAATTTAAGATATCTTTGTTATAAAACTATAAGAATGTGAAAATAATGTAATAAAAATAATAAACATTACAACTTAATTGTTAAACTATGTATATTAAGTATGTGCGTTGCGTATTTATTACACAAAATTAAGAAAACAATTTTATTAATTAGGTATTAATTAAGTTAGGATTATAATTTTATTAATTTTAAAAGCAAGGAAGGAGTTTATTATAATTATTTAAGTGCACTAACATAACTTTTATGGCTGACTAGCCAAATTACAAAATTGGATAAACCTCAATTCTTATTTGTTTATTCATTTTGTGAGTCATCTGACCCTGAAATTAAGTCGACTTGGTAACTTGCCCAAATTTCATACCATATTTTATAACATAATATTCATCCGCAACCCTTTTGGAGTCTTGAATAATCATTTTAAACTCCATAAATAACCATGTGGCAGCTATTATTATATATATATTATATTTATTAGAATTTAATTCTATTTGTCCGTGATCCTCTATACTAATTATTGTTTTAACGTTAACACACAAGATTGAAATCTAAACATATTAATTTAAATAACATTTTTCTGTGTTGCAGATAACAATATAAACATTTTTTGTATTGCAGATAACTTTAAAAAGTTTTGGTTTATGATGATTTTGATTGAATTATATAAAAATATCTGGTACCTCGATAATTTCAAAAATATTCTTAGATTAAATATAAAGGAAGTAAAAGAGATTATTAATTAATCCCTATCGATATGAATCCTATAATATGGCTGTTTTAAAATAAGATTTAAAATAAATATAATGTATGCGATTGGATTGTAAAAGGCTTAGGCTCGGATTAGTAACAATTTGATCCAATACACATTATCTGGAAGCAACACACTACAATGTTTAAAATACAACAATGTTATCATTACGTTTGAAAACATCTATAAACATGTATATATGTTAAGCTTATTTAAACTTATAAAAATATAGAATTAAATATAAACCGATACCTACCCGAGGTATTCGAAACCGTGACCTCTAGGAAGCCCTCCTGTTACTATACCAATTAAGATACCGTATCGCTGTCCGTCTCGGTGAATTAAGCATTCTATATGTGATCGTCTTTATCGGACGATTTAGATGACTTACATCACAGAATATCCCAAAGCATCCCGTAATTCCTCTTAGTAGAGGGACTTCCTGTAAAATCAAACCGATTATTTTTATTACAATGGCCTAATCACTGGTTAAACATATTTTAATTAAATATTTGACTTAATAAAGATAATACTATTATTAAAGTGTAATAAGAGGACTCTTAAGTATTATCATATTTTGGCTCTGTTTCATTAGGCTAGGAACCCTCCAGACAAAATGGAGTCAATAAAAGTGGTCATAAAGTATGACTAAATTCCAAGTTAGATAGTAGAAGTTCCAAAATATGAGCTTTATTTTTACCGTAATTGAACTTTATAATAATTTTTTTATTCAATAATAAGCAACTGGCTTTCTAAAATATAATAATAATAATCTTTATTGTACATCCTCAAAAGTATAATATATCCATGTATTACAAAATAAATAAAATAAACATGAAATTATAGACCAAATGTACAAGAGGCGACCGTCACGCTAATAAGCGATCTCTTCCAGGTAACCCTTACATTAAAGGACAGACATTAGATAGCAAATCATTGTTTGATATAAATATACAGTTAACTACTAAAAATAAAATGACCTGACCTTAACCTGTCGATAAAGTAGTAAACAGTAGTTATTTATTCAACGAAACGTAGTTAGTAAAACCGGTCCCTGATGCTCCTTCTTCTGAACTGAACCGATTGTCATTGCTTTTTTTATTTTATAGTCGATGCGAATAACATCATTGAATCTCCTCTCAACTAATAGTCAAAATGGCTGCCAACATGGTTACCCAAATATTTATTTATATTTCATTAGTTCTAATAGACCATTTCTTTGTTAATTGGTAGTTATTGTTCGATAAAAATTCCACCCTCTATACATATTCTTCAATACATTTAAACAATGTAGTTTTATATCAGGGAGATATTTTTAAAAACATTATGTAACCCTAAGACATTGTTTACTACTTTTTTATGTTTTAATTCCACAAAGTGGTACTCATTGTAAAGTTTAGAAAAATATATTCGTTTAACGTAATAAAAAAGATTTATTTAGGAATCCATATTGTTATATATCCATATTGTTGCCCTGTTGAATATTATAAATAAATTGTTGCAGTATTTTTAATAACATTTTAAAATTACATCAAAATAAACTTAATACGTTAGCCATGTACAAAAAGGTCAAAGGGTTAATATTAGTTTTATAAATCCCAAAAACTAAATAAATATTTTTAAACTCAAAATCTTTTCTTTTTAATAAAATAATACAAACTCTCTGTAACAAATTAAAAATTGCCAGTTACCATTATAGTTTTCCGCTAATTTTTTTTTTTGTAAATTTCCACATAATGTATTTACTGTAACACATAAAATTATAAAGCAACGAGATACATGTGCTACACGGATTAAGGCGTAAATGATATAAAATGCGTCTTTATACAATGGTAATATGTTGTATCAACTATTTCGCGGTTTTTTCAGCATATGTTCATAACAATATTCATTAAAATAAATCAACTTTTTGAATACATAATACATAAACATCTTTTTTTCAATGAATTTGTTTGTACCCTCTATATAGTTTAAAATTTTAGTCTTATTATGCCTTTCTATGAAACAATATCTTTTTTCGTGATAAAAAGGTTCCTTCTGCCCTCTTTAGTACTCCTGAAAGCGTGTTTGCAAAATGTAAAGATTGGTTGAGTTAGGATGTGTTACCAATCCGCCGGGGCGTCACGGAGAGTGCGAAAGCGATCCCGTGACGCCCCACTAAGGCGAAGAGGTCAACCGTCGGTTTATTAGTGGGTAGCCTTAAAAATGGCAGCGTCTTCTATGCTACCGGGTAGGGGACTACCCGGCAGCACCCACGACTACCCACATACATTAAATTTTCCCGCATTCCAACGATTAAAAAAAAAAAAAAAAAAAATATATATGTGTTACCAAAACAAACAAATAAAAATAAAAACATTATAGATTGTATATAAGATAATATATGTAATTTACACATTTTTTACTCGGCTTCAAATAACACATACACCGACAAAAATGACTTCGTTAAAAACATAAATTGATTCAAATTAACTCACCTGTGATTTTTTCCACAGACTGTTTATTGAATAGGTCTCATTCAGGTATTTTTTCTTTTCAAAAACGTCAGCTGTTCAGTAAGATTAAAAAATAATAATTATGAACGTCTAATTTTCTATTCTCGTTATAAGTCAAGCAGTGTCTGCCACCACAAATCACAAATCGTAAGATTTAAATATACCAATAAAAAGACTTCGTTCCAAAAAACTTAGTAACTAAATATTTATGAAATATGGATAATTAAATCAACTATTAGTGCAAGATCGATAACTATTAATAGGTATTTGCATTATATCTATATATATAAAAATGAAACCCGTTTTCCTTGGTCACGGCATCACCCGTGAATGGCTGGACCGATTTCACTAATTCTTTTTTTGTTGTATTTGTTATTATTAGGAGTAGGTTCTTACGGAAAAAAATATTAAGAAAATCTCTCAGAAATATTGAAAAATGTACATTTAATTTTGCATATTTTAAAAAACGCGAGTAACAAATGTCAATGTCATTCACAGCCATAGATTATATTGATGAAAGAGCGTCGTATTGAGCTTAGTGTTTAAATAAAAATGCAAAGTTGTTCAATAGCGATTTGTAAAAATATTAGTGAAATTATTAAATCCTAAGAAATAAACACTATTATGAAAATATATATTTTGTTTTTTATATAATTAAAAATTATTAAAGTCATTTTCAGGAATAGCGAGACCAGGGAATTATGGATTCATTTTTATATGGAGGATTCAGTTCAAATTGAATAGGTACTCATACCTAAGATAGGTCAGCTATACAAAATAAAGTAGTGCATCATTGCAACGCTAAGGCGGTACGAAGTTCGCCCGGTCAGCTAGTATATTATATATATATATATATATATATATATATATATATATATATATATATATATAATGCAAATATATATATATAATATGTATATATATATATATTACATTTGCATTTTTTCTATCTGTGTGTGCAAAAACTCATCTTTATTTGTCTAACGTCATGAGAAAATAGGGGTATTGGATTTGAGGTAAATATATGAAAGAATGTGTGTGCCACATAAAGTAACACAAAAATACATACAATAAATAAACGAGTTTTATTATATGCATACGTATTCGTATATTAATATTATTATAGTAAATCAAGTCTTATGAGATCATGATGCAACAAATAAAATCTTTAATTAAATATGTATATATATATAATTTATTGTGTGTTTATTGACAGCCCTGTTCGTAATCCGTGTTTCCATAACAGCTTATTCTGAAGAGCAACCTTGTCAGACGTCCTCGACTGTTTTATCTTCTTAATACTCAGGCCTTTAAATTTAAATTTAATATGTTCAATTATATGTAATACAATTGATACAACTTCAGTATAACTTCGAAAAGGATATTAGAAATTATTGAAAAAATAGGACTACAAAAATGAAATGAGAATGTTCATCTTCTTTAAAGCCAGTTAGCCAACCAGGTTCTAATGGGTTTAAAAAAAAGTCTTACTTTACTAAGACTTAACCAAATCATACTTTCACAGTCAATTATTTTAAGATTTAATTTCTTACTAGGACATTGTATGCTTAGGCACTATTTTCTGGTCCATTAGGTCTTTAATATTTTGCTAGCAATTGGAAGATAATACTAACTATATATAATAATATAATAGTTTTTCAAACGAGGCTCTCCAAACTAACGGTATTTACCACAAGCAAGGATCTAGCACAAATACATTTTATTTTCTTAAGCTTATTGTTGATTTAATACATTTATATTTTTTACTTTTGTTACTGTCTTTTTTTTTGGATAGAGAGACATGTAACAGAAAATGACAGATGTTATTAATTATTGGTACTAAAACAAACCCCACAATAACATTAATTTGTGTTTCGTGACTTTTTAAGCTTAATAGCAAAAGTCCAACAGCAGATTTTAGTTTATTTCAATACTGAAGTTTAAAAAGAAAATAATAAAATTTACCTCCTTAACTCTTGTTGATAATTATCTAACAAATTGTGAACATATATCATATACAGCCGCAATTTTCATGCGATACAATAATCGGAATACATATTGGATTACTGGTCCTCGTAGAATTATTTATCTTACTGTTGCGTCGTCCTCCTAGAATTATTTATCTTACTGTTCACGTAAAACAGAGGAAATAATAAGCAATCTATAAGTTATCCAAGTACATTTTTTGTACAATAACACTACAAACTGATTGTTTGTAAATATTTTATTATAACTAATACAATTGTCATTTAAAACACACTAGATAGACAGGCAATGACTTATTGTCAAGCAAGTCCAGACAGAAATGACATCGCTTAATTTAAAAATGTTACAAAAAGCTTCACTCCCAAATCGAGCCTACTGCTTGACTTATGTAAACTAAAAGCGCGCAGTAATTTAACTCAATGCAAACCATTGAAAATTAGTTTTTGGTTGATTATTCCTCAAGGACATGACTAATTACCAATTTTTTGCTTTCAAACACTCTCCAGAATCACAGGCCATCGAATAAAAAATATATAAGATTGGTACAGTAATTACAGAGGAGTGCAAAGACATAGCATGCATTTCATCAAACCACACAGGGCAACGCTCGTCGCTTCACTTCTCACTCACTGATTACTTTTTTAGAATTATTCCAAGAAAAGATCTCCGATCTCTTCCCCTTTCTTATTCGTCATTCCCCACGCAGCATATCTATCATGGAAAAATAGTAAATGTCATTACAATCGTTTATAAATCACCTTAACCTTATAACTTAAAGTATTCGAAATTAACGTTTCTAATACTTTAAATTCCTTTAAAACCTTTAAGTGCTAGACAACATTTCCTAGGAGTTTTCCTGTCTTAAGTTTTGGCATTCCCATGATCCGTAATGGCTCGTTACAACACAATCGCAGTGACGAACCGGAAAAAAGAACTAGCCAATTAACCCCATTATTTAAGTTAATTATAAGAGCAGAAAATACAAAGCCTTAAACCATTTCCATTAATAAAATAATATGAACGGAAATAGCATAGTTTTTCAAGATATCTTAAGTCATAAAAACTTAGATGCTACTTTCTTACCACATCTCTAGAGAAAACTTATAACCAACGATCCAACAATAAAGAAACGTTAGCACAAACCGACTCCACTGAGGAAAAATGAATAGAACTCAGTAACTCTCTAAATAATCGATGTGACTTCCTTTGTTCGCAATAAGCAAGGAAGACGTTTAAAATTTAATTTTATTTATTTGAAGACATTATCAAGTTTGAAGAAAATTTAAACTTTACTTTAGATTTGATATTAAATAATTTATTACTTGCGCAATCCCAAGAAGATGTTACTTATAGTCAAAATGTTATTAATGTTTCATGAACAAAACAATTTGTTGCATACCGTATTACTTATAGTAAGTAATACGGTATAGTAAGACTGGACGTTCTAATAAACAAGATAGTAATATTGAATTTTAATTCAATTTATCGTAGCGGTTTGGTATTTCATCAAATAAAAGTGTAAAATACAAATGATGAACTTTACAAACCAAAAATATAACATAATTAATTAGCCATTTATTTCAGCTACAAAACCTCAGATTGTAATTTCAGGGTTTTAAATAAGGTACATCTATGTTGTAAAAGACATGCCCCGGCAAGATATTCCATGTATGCTTATTTATATATTACGTTAGTTATAATCTTTTATAAAATAACAGAATTGGCAGCTGTAGTACTTACACTAAATGTGCAAACAAATCAGATTAAAACTAAACAATAATCTTGCATTTATATATGTGTGAGAAATATTGCACTTATATATGTGTGTAACATATTTTTATGATAATCTGATATAAGAAATAATATAATGGTATATTATTTCTAGAAAGATAACGCCAAATTACTGTCACTTACTTACTATAATTCCACTCCGTCATCATTTACCTGCCATCAGCCCTATTTATAGCTCAAATTATTTGGGATTGGAGAAATTTGTCAATTTCTTACACGCATTGCTTTCATATATCATCTCAGTGAAGTTTTTGTCATCTTATTTTTCACGCAGTCTATCCATGTGTCCTTCGGTTGCTCTTATATTTTTATAAGCATCTCTTTTCATACTATTCACCGTTGAGCAGTCGACCGGGACACATGTCCCTCTTACCTGCTCCGCCTATCCGCGCCACCTACCTTGGCCGTCACGCTGACCGCCCAGCCACCTGCACCGACCACCTGCACCGACCACCTGCACCGACCGTTCGTACACCTGCGCCAGTCAAGAAAACGACCTCCATTGTGTGCAAGCCAGCGGTGTGATTGTGTTTGTGTGTGAGTCATCGCCGCAAGCACACCTGCGGGCCGGCGAGCCTGCATAGGGGTCCAACAAGTCCGACGTCGCCCTAGTTAGGGTACGAAACGCAATTCAAAGACTTCGTCGTAATAGCCTGCGTCGTGTAAGTACACAGTCGTTAGGGTATTAGGCACACCTCTGTCACCTACTGACAGAGATTCGATAGGGTTCACGTTAGGCACTCGCCTCCCTGCTCACGCAGGGAGGACGGCTCATATCTCCGGGCTCCACCATGGACCCCAAATCCGCGGCGGAACCTGAAGATCTGTCCAAGTCGCAGTTCTATGGTTGGGTCCACGGAATTGCGCCTCAATTATGCCTGCGCTACTCTGTCTTGTTAGGCATCGAGTCTCCGCCCTCGACCTCGCGCGCCGCGATCGTGACCGAGAGCACCTCCGACATGGAGGTCGAGGCCGCCACTCCTACGGAGCAGACGGCCTCGGATTCCGAGTCGGGGAGTTCGTCCCCTTCCTCGGACGCTGACGAGGACGACGGTTTCACGACCGTGCAGACCAAATCGGCCAAGAGGAAGGCGACGAAAGCGCTCTCCTCGAACGTCCCGCGAAAACGGGCCTCAAAACCCGCTAGTAGCGAACCCGCGTCGCCCGACCGTTCTTCGGGCCCGGGCCCGACTCGCGAACGCGCGCCGATCGCGCCCGAAGCGCCCGCGTCCGCGTCGCCGTCGTCCGCGCCTTCAGCGCCCGCGGAGGCACCTTCAGCGCCTGCGCCTTCAGCGCCACGGAAGTCCCCCGCGCCGCCGCCGCTTTACATAAGGGACAAGTCTAAGTGGGACACTCTGTCCGCACTTATGACGGAGCACAAGCTCCATTTCACGTCCGCCCGAAATACCGCCGACGGTATCCGCGTTCAAACCGCGTCTTCGTCGGACCACCGTGGTCTGACTCGTCTCCTCCGCGAACGTGGTTACGGATACCACACCTACGCGCTAGAGGATGAACGCCGCTTAACGGTGGTCATCCGAGGGCTCCCCGTGGAGCTCACTACTGAGCGGATTTTCGAGGACCTTAAGTCCCAATCCTTCCCCGTCATCTCGGTGCACCGCATGTACCGAGCGACCACTAGGGTCCCGTTCGATCTTGTTCTCGTCCATCTCGAGCTTTCCCCGGAAGGAAAGCAAATTTTTAACGTTAAGGCAGTCTGCCAACTCTCCGGCCTTAGGGTCGAACCTCCACGTGGTCGCGGTTTTCCTGGTCAGTGTCATCGCTGCCAGCTCTATGGGCATTCCCAACGTTTTTGTCACGCGCGTCCAAGGTGCGTCAAGTGCCTGGACGACCACGCGACAGCCGACTGCTCGCGGAAGGGACCGGTCCCTGAGGATCCTCCCAGCTGCGTCCTGTGCGGACAGAAAGGCCATCCTGCGAATTATCGCGGGTGCCCCAAAGCGCCGCGCAGGACACAGCCGGCAAGGCATCCTCCTCGGTTCGCACAGCCTCCATGGGCTCCTCTAGCCCCTGGGAGGTCCGCGGCCCCTCAGGCATCCCAGGCCCCTCAGGCACCCGCGAACGCGATCGCGAACGCTTGGGTGAAGCCTCCGAGGATTATCCCACAGCCCGTTCCCCAGTCGTTGCCGCCGCCGCCGGTTCGTAACTCCACCGACGGAGTTGCGAGTTCGCTCGCGTGCGTCACGAGCCTCTTCGGTGTAATAGACATCGAAGAGCTCCTAGTCTTTTCAAATGAAATGAGGGATTCCGCGCGGAACCCTCCCGCGAGGATGGAAGTGCTCCTCAAGCACGCCGTCCTAATCAAATCGATATACGAACACACGATGTCAACATGATGACATCGCGTGGAAGGGTAAAACCTCGCTCTCTGACTGTCGCCACATTCAACGCGAACGGGCTACTTAAGCAGATAGATCTAGTGCGCGACTTCGTGGTCACGCACCAGATAGATGTCCTGTTAGTACAAGAGACCTTTCTGAAGCCGTGTAATCGTGATCCGCGCATCGCAAATTACCGTCTCGTTAGGAACGATAGGGCAACCGCGAAGGGGGGAACCATCATCTATTACAGAAGGTCTCTTCATTGCACTCCGCTCGATCCGCCCCAACTAGTCAACGTAGAAGCGTCATTATGTCAGGTGGGTATGACCGGCCATCAGTCGATCGTACTAGCATCCGTCTATCTTTCTCCCAATAAAGCCTTAGTTGAGAGGGACCTTAAGTCCTTACTCCAATTAGGTAACGCAACCATTCTGGCCGGCGACCTAAATTGCAAACATCCCCGCTGGAACTCCACTGTCGCAAACAGTAGAGGAAATCTCCTTGATAGGCTAAGTTACAAGGCTGGTCTCGACTTCGAGATCACCGCGCCTTTGAGTCCCACGCGATACTGCGACACAGACTTCCGACATGACAGACCCGACGTGCTCGACATAGTACTCTTGAAGGGCGTGACACTCCAGTTACGTTCTATCGAGACGCTATCCGAGCTAGACTCTGACCATCGACCGGTCCTATTTCAGCTAGGACTTCCTCCCCTTAGGGAACCCGCGACCAAAACAATTATTAACTGGACGAAGCTTCGAGAGCAACTCCATTCCCCCGTACCAGCGCACCTCGACAAAATTCCTGACCAGCTTACATCGGTCGAGGACGCTGTCTCAGCCGCGACTAACTTCACAGAACATTTGGTAGACAGCATAGGAAAGTCCTCGAGGGAGGTCCGAGTGAACTTCGAGGGTTACCGAGCACTCCCTCCGGACATTAGACTCCTCATCACCCGTAAAAACGCCGCGATTAGAGCCCATGACCGATACCCGACAGATGACAACCGACGGAGGCTGCGCCGTCTTCAGAGGGAGTCGAGACAAGCTCTCGACGACTTCAGAGATAGCGGCTGGGATAGGACGCTTGCGACGCTCTCTCCAACACACCAGGCATTCTGGCGGTTGCAGAGAGCGTTGAAGGCGGACACTGTCTCAGATATGCCTCCCTTGGTTGGACCTAACTCCGCCATCGCGTTTGACGACTCTGACAAAGCTGAGTGCTTAGCCGACAGTCTAGAGAGCCAGTGCCGTCTGTCTGCTCAATCCGTTGATCGCGATCATGTCGAAATAGTCGACAAATCGGTCAATATAATGTGTTCTCAGCCACCGGCCGGTCCGCCAATCGAGGAAACGAACCTAGACGAGGTGACGTCCATAGTTAGGGCGCTTCACGTCAAGAAATCGCCAGGTCCCGATAGGATCACTAACAAAGTGATAAAGCTTCTTCCGCCTCCTTTAATTTACCTACTGGTTACCATTTTTAACGCTCTACTGGCCGGTTGCTCGTTTCCGGCCCAGTGGAAAGAGGCCATAGTGATAGGGTTTCATAAGCCGGGCAAACCCCGGCATCTGCCTAGTAGTTACCGTCCCATTAGTCTTCTTAGTTCCTTAGGGAAAGTATATGAGAGAATCATCCTCTGTAGACTTAGATCGGAAGTCGAGAGACTCAAAATCATCCCAAATGAGCAGTTCGGCTTTAGAGCCAACCATTCATGTTCCCATCAGGTGCAACGCCTCACGGAGCACATACTGATAGGGGCCACTGTGAGGGCCAAGAAGCATAGGACAGGAGCGCTCTTCCTCGATGTAGCTAAGGCGTTCGACAGGGTCTGGCACAATAGACTGGTGTACAAGTTATACCAGTTCAAGGTGTCGGACAGACTCGTACTCATCATACGGGACTACCTGACGAATCGCTCCTTTCGCTACAGAGTGGAAGGCGTCTTGTCAACCCCCCGCCCCATCAGGGCGGGTGTTCCCCAGGGTTCAGTTCTCTCGCCCATCCTCTATTCCATCTACGCTAGCGATATTCCTAGACCGCGATCTAAAGTGCACCTTGCCATGTACGCGGACGATACCGCGCTTTACACGTCCTCTAAGAATCACTGGGAGATTTAGGCAAGCGGAGTAAAATGTCCCTTCGCAATAAGGTGACACTTTACAAAGCTTGCATACGTTCCGTCATGTCCTATGCGAGTCCCGCTTTTGCGCACGCTAATCTGAAACCCCTTCAGGTGATTCAGAACAGGTTTACACGGATTGCAACCGGGGCGCCGTGGTTCGTACGCAACATCGATCTCCATAGAGACTTGAACCTTCCGACCATCGCTCAGTACTTCAAGGGGCTTTCCCAAAAGTACTTTGAACGTGCTGAGCGACACCCGAACCCACTGGTGGCTGACGCCGCAGAGTATAGACCACGTAAGACTACTTTAGTCAGAAAAAGAAGACCCAAGTCGGTACTCGTTGACCCCGACGACGCGTTCACAGTAGGTAATAACGTGTACGCGTAGGCATAATTGACACCACACAACATACAGACACACACCGTCTGTACCGGTATAGACGAGGTCCCAACTGAGTAAGTGCTCCGTTGCTCCGGCGTTCTGCCGTCGGAGGACGCTAGTGTCCAAATTTCCTTAGCTTCCCTCCTGACTAACGACGCCCCGAGCCGAGGTCCGTGTCTCAATCTGAGACGCCCTCGGGACGTCGTTCCCCATGGGGGCCCATCTGGCCCCCCCTTGTTAAGGGTGGGTCTCCTGACCCACCCATTCCCCCGGTGACGCTGTAATAGCCAACAGGGCTAACAGCATAGACAGACAAAAAAAAAAAAAAAAAAAAAAAAAAAAAAATCTTTTCATACTAAACTTAGTTAAATATACTCCTTACTTAAAGTAGTACAATAATTTCGATATTATTGTAATGTACTTTTTGATCAGGTGTATTATTAAAATATTAAAAAAATCGGTGTTCTATGTGTCTGTCTGTAGTAACGTAGCAGCCAAACGCGTGGACGGATTTGAATGCAGTATTTTTTAATCAAAATCTTGGTTCGTCGAGACGGTTCTTAGCTATGTTTAGTAAAATAGAAGTAGTCGTCTCCAAGATATGGAGCTTTTTTGATGCTAGTGAAATGTTCTTATACCTACAATATTTATTGGCAAAAATGAAATAAGTGTAATTAGTGTACAACATAGAAATAAGTACAACACAGCATAGAAATAAGTAAAATAATTTTGAAAAACAAAAAAAAAACTATTTAAAAAAATTAAAAATCTCTATACAAAAAGATGTCTTTTTTTATCGGGGGTTTTCAGTAATGTTTTTTGTTATTTTATGTTTTAATGGACTAAGATTTATTTTAAAAACTGTACGTAATTCATAATAAAGAGTAGTTTTTAGTATATATAAATCATTTATTACATGATTAATAATATAGAATTGTATAAATAATTATTATAGAATGAGTATAAAGGTATAAGGTATAAAGGTATAAGGTAAGTTAATAGAAAAGATAAAAAGGTATAAAGGTATAAGGTAAGTTAATAGAGCTTATCTAATAAAAGCATTTTAAGACGTACAAATTGGACTAGAAACAAACATAATATGGAACCAGTTTAAAAAATGTATAACTGATGATAGGGTAGTTTTTGTTTTATTTAAGTGAGTCTCTTTTAAATTCAATATTTTCAAAACCCGCGACAGCTTAAACCCGCTTAAATGTATTTTATACAGATGGCTGAAACCTATTAGTAATACTTGAATATTTCGATTCAAGTACACTATGGAATAATTAGTGTGACTAACTTAGATTGAAAATTAAAAATAAAACGTATTTGTAGATTTTACTGTGTCAATTTTCCATACAGTGTTCAAGTAGTTGAAAAACATTGAAATGGTTATAAACCCAAAAATTCTTATATTATAATTTATATCTAGCCTTATTATTTTTCAGAGAATGGCACGTTCTCTAACAAGTAATAAGGCTTTGCTTCGTTTCTTAGTTATTTATAAAAAATATTTCAAATTAAATTGAGACAATCTTTACCGGGAATTTATAAATATATCGTATTTGTAACCGCATTCTAATATGATCAGTAAGGCTACTTAAGGACTATTATATTAAGGACTTTTTAAACACTTGAGGACTATTATTTTAAGTACTTTTTAAACACATTTTTAAATTTATTCTATTATAATTGGAATATATTCCAATCAAAATAATTAATCGTTTTTTTTTTAATTACCGAATTGAGGAAAATAAAGTATTACGTGGTTAACGAATAACGAGTAGTCCTTAATTGATAAATAATTTTAAACAGGTTATATTTATCTAATTACTCATAGGATTTTTATAAATTAACTGATAATGAAAAGTAAATGTTTAGATATTTCGAATAAATTAAATTGGTTTGTGGCGAATAATAAAATGATTTTACTCTTGCAAGTTCTTCAATTAGTAGAGACTTCAAAGTAACGGTAAAGTAAAATGTTTCTTTATTTAATGTACGGAGCTTTTAAAATGCTATTAATTAAATATTACTTAGTACTTATTTCATTAATTTTATTCATTAATTTTAAGTCAAACAAAAAAAATATACTTTTAGTAGATACATTTTCATTTAATACAGTTGTTTATTATAAACGTAAATCATAAATTATGATTACGTTTATCGGTATAAAAACAACCTTACCTTGAACCCTACAATGTTTAAAACTGAAAGATACCATTGTTTACTTCCACTTACCCGGCTCTGTTCTAAACAGATTTGAGCGATAGCACGCCCCGTCTATCAGATCACGAGCGGCTGTGTTCACATAAATAAAAAGGTGCAGGTATACCTTGACAAACTATATGCATATGGTGATACTATATATACTAATGGTGATACTATATATAATAAACCATAGTATATTATAAAATCATAGTATAACTTATAAACCGTTGTATAGTATAAAATTATCCAGGGCATCCTGGGCTTGTTTGAAAATATGATATCATAGTGTTAAGTATATTTGAATATTACCATTTCATAATACGTCACATAAAAGCAAAAAATAAGAAATTAGATGATCATCGTGATGATGAATTATACCATGACTATACAACTTATAAAATGCAAAGATGACGTTCATTAAGGAATTTATCGTAAACAACATGAGATTTTTTTTTCGATAGTAATATCGGTTTATAATTTTAATACTAATTTAATGAAAAGAAAATACAATTACAAAATACAACAAATTGTCAATGCATTCACTAGTTAGTTAAAATACAACTATATTTATAAAAATAGACAAAGAAACAACAATTATGAATGTTTTCCTCCGCTGACGGCCATTCAATTTTCGTTCTTCTGTTTAGTTGCGAGAAATAGCTTATCATCATTACAGAAAATAATCTTTGTTTTTATTGCACCGATGACTGAGCTGCTCTGTTTTATAAATTCACTGTCTTATATAAGGACGTTATGTGAAATAAACATACGAATATATAAGTATAAAAAAAATACTTTATAGATAATAATAAGTATTAAATGTTTAGCAGCATACAAATGTGAGTTTAAGAAGTCAGATATTTAATTGAATTAATGAAATGTGGAACGATTCTTAAAGTTGATAGCGTTGATAGCGTTATTAGTTTATAATTAGGCCGCGGTTTGTTTCATAATAATTATACCTTATAAATTTATTTTGCACGATAAAATTAATTTATTGTTTATTATTTATATAAAGTTCTACAATTTCAATTAATCATAATTATAAGATATAATAGCATTTATTATACGAAGTTACATTTGAGTTAAAATACGTAGTATTAAAACGTAAGTAAAATTCCTATATTTACCTCTTTCACAATTTTTAGAAAAGTACTGTAATCCATGACTGCTATAGTCAATAAATAAGTTTTAAAAGGAATTCAAACTACATATTCCAGCTATGTTTCCTGGTATTCGATACGATTTACAACACGAAGAACTCGTAGTAGGCTTCAACTGAAGCGAGATCTTGAAACAATGCCGAGCTTAACGAATGGAGCTAACAATGCAGCTCTCAAGAGAAGTCTAGGATAGAATTGATATTCGCTTTTTAGGGTTTCGTATCCAAAAGGATAAAAACGGAACTCTATCAAAAATTATTTACAGAATATTTATTATTATTAAATATTAGTCGCGGCACCTGATTGGATTCTCATGATGGACACGTATAAAAAGCATTACAAAAGCCCTGAGGATGTTGGTGTTTCGTCATCCAGACCGGACTTATTCCTGTATTCGAAACATTTGAGGCGCGTGATACTTGTGGAGCTTACTGTTCCTTGGGAAACAAACATCCCAAGGGATCACACATTCAAGCTCAATAAGTATTACGAACTGACCAATGAACTGATCAGGAATAAATTTATAGTTAGTTTGTACGCGGTAGAAGTGGGAGCGAGAGGTATAACAGCGAAGTCTCTCTAAAAAAAAACTTTAAATTGCACACGCGATTTTATGACATAATATCATATAATATGTATCATAATAATGTCAACTTGGTAATGAGGAACTAATGATGAATTATTGTATAGTCAGTGGAACTTTTTGAACCGTTACTCCGTTATCGTCTCGAGAACATCCTCGTCATATATTTTTGAGATTAGCTCAGCTGGGAAACAGACAGAGAAACACTAACAATAATTTTAAAAGGTGATTCAATGGTAAACCATCACTCATAAATTAAATATTTATCCTAAAACTTCTAAAAGTAAAATTTAAGACAAAAAAGAAAAGTAAATTATAAAACATCTAGTTATTAACTTAAACATTATTAACTTTCATTCTTTACGTTACCTGACGATACATTCTTGTCCTTATTTTAAAAACACATTCCAATATAATAAATAGATATAAAATCATATTCATAATTCCAAGAACTTTAAGCTAACAAACTACCGAAATGATAAACAATTTGAAAAATTCGGTTGAATAAAAAAGTTGTTATGTAAAATGTATAATTAAATATACACATTAAATATACGTTAAATACATTATTATAACACTTTAAGTGGTTACGTCTACAAGTTAAACGGCTTACTTCATTTAACATATAAAAGTTTCTAATAAATTAACAAAATATACAACTTTAAAAAACCTTACAGGTGAAAATTTCTTGAAAATATTTTACTAAGGAACCCTAACTTTACTTCAAACCTAAATAATCACGGAAATAAACTGTACGAAATCAAAATGGACCATCTGTAAGCTCTCTGAGTTCTCCGGAACTCTGGAACGGTATTGGTCATTTACATATAACAATAAACAAAGTTTTGGTAACTTCCGTCGGAAGCTGTCTCAGAAAATTAATTTAAATTAAACTTCACTGTCCCTTAATAATAAACAAAATTGTTTTTAATTCTTTATAGGTACTATGTAATATGATTTTGTGATTTTCTTGCCAATATAATTTATGATATGAAAGCTTAAAATGGGTAACATAAGTTATGTGGTATAAATCGATGCTTAAACTTTTAAGTAATATAAGTATAGATAAAGCTGTAGGTATTATCAACAGCAACGAATTAGTATATTACATCTACAAGAAAGTGTTGTAGACTAAAAAAACTTATAAAGTAAATTAAAATAGTAGTAGGAGCATTAATTTACTGATAAAATGAGTAATTGTTCCTGATACCGATTTCGTTAACATACATTGAAATTACTGTCAATTTTTTAGAACTATTGATAGAAATAACCTGTCTATGAGTGGGGTTTCGAGAAATGCAACTAAGGTTGATTTCAATCTTGGATATAACTCCAAACTAGAACAAATCATTTACCTAGACAAAACATACGTTACGTATACGTTCTTTGACTTTTGAAAATTGTATCCAGGAAACCTAGAACCCCTTGATTATAAGTTACGTATAGTCACTAAAGTAAAGGCATAGTCTAAGTCAATATGACAAACGATGCTTTAAAATTATCTAAAACAAGCAAATTGTATTCTTGTGTAAATACAACGTTACTTATATTGATCGTACATGTTCCAACAAAACAATTTATTCGAAACAAGTAAACAAATAAAATAATAATTTTGTAGGTTAATTATTGCCATTTTCCAAAATCATTTCCAATTACTGCAATTCACTGTTTTATAGGAAGTTATTAACTACTTATTTTATTTGTTTACTTGTTTCGAATAAATTGTTTTGTTGGAACATGTACGATCAATATAAGTAACGTTGTATTTACACAAGAATACAATTTGCTTGTTTTAGATAATTTTAAAGCATCGTTTGTCATATTGACTTAGACTATGCCTTTACTTTAGTGACTATACGTAACTTATAATCAAGGGGTTCTAGGTTTCCTGGATACAATTTTCAAAAGTCAAAGAACGTATACGTAACGTATGTTTTGTCTAGGTAAATGATTTGTTCTAGTTTGGAGTTATATCCGTCAAGACAAAAAGCTCAAGCATTTTCACATTGGTATACGGAACGCATTTAGTGAAAACTAGAAGCGTACCTTTGGTCAAAACCTTTATAAGAAGAAAACGGCCTTGATTATTAAATGATAAAGACCATTGCTATAAATGGATCTCTAAAAACTCTCTTGTTTTGTTAATTTAACTTGTCATAACAACAAACAAATACAAAACTGTTGTATAATTTAAAAAACGCAATAAAAATGAATGTTATTTTTGTTTTTATAATAATAATAATAATAACCCCTTGGTAACTGCCACGAGTTGTCACGTTTTTAATTGTCAATTTTTGGTAAAAATATTTAATAACAAAAATCAAGTTTTTACAATATTAAAATTAATGAATTCAGTACTACAACATGAAAAATAAAAACAAAAAACCAAACCAAACAAAAATGTTACCAAAATTAACAACCAAAAATAAAGTAATAAGTAAGAGAACTGTGACAATTGGCACTCGATGATCCGATGATCACCAGGAGTAAAAACGTCAACGCACGCCAACCACCGCAGCCCGTCGCACCGAGCAGCTCCACGTCATCAGAGGAGGAGTACGCAACTCCTCCTGAGAATGTCGTGTCGAGCAGTGACGATGAGCTGCCGCCTCCAGCGCCGCGCCGAGCACCAGCGCCGCGCCGAGGGAGGCCACCGCTGCCGCGCTTGGGGCCTACTGGGGCATCCGCTCCGCGTTCGGCCCCCGCCGTCGGTGGTGCAGTGCGCCGCATGAAATGGACGCAAAATATAAACGAAAATGTCATGCTAGCGTACTATAGGGCGACAGAGGGTGGAACTAACCTCACTGCGTGGCGAACCCGTTTGCTATCTTTGTTTCAGATCCTTGAACCAGAGTTGACCGTTTCGGCCCAACGACTATCGGATCAGGTGCGGTTTATTCAACGTAATCGTGCGTTGGATGACTCCGCACTTGACCGGCTTCGCTCCGAGGTGACAATCTCTGCATCCACCACCGAAAGCATCCATTTGCGAGCCCAGTTATCGTCCGCTCCTTCGGTGGCAGGGTTAGTGGATGGAAATGCTGATGTGGGGGGCGTTGAGATTATAACCGTAAGTACCCAAGATAATGAGCAATTAAGGAGGACTTTGGAGGATGCGATTTTGGAATTTAAAGACATACCAGCCCGCGACAGGCCACGGTTACCCCGTTTTCCCACGCATAGACGTAATATGTCGCTAGTAATGGCTCTAGACTGCATGCTAGACTCTTATCTTCGTTCTAGCAATAATCTCACTGATACCCATTCAATTCTTTATTGTGCAGCTGTTGCAGCGTGCCGCTCCGCCCGTGTCAGATTTCTTGAGCCTGATAGGGTGGTGCGGTCCACTGAGGACACACCCGCATGGCAGATGAGGATTGAACGGCGTATCAGCGCAGCTAGGGTCATTATTGGCAAGTTAATCTGCTTCAGATCGGGAAACATCCGGCCGAGAGTCATGCGTTATGTTACACAGGCCTTTGCCGGTACTGGCATTAGACCTCAGGATTACATGGCCTATGTAACAGAACGTATAGACTACCTGAAGCAGAAAGTTTGTGCGTGGGCAAATCGTATCCGTCGTTATAAACAACGTGTAAATAGGTATAAGCAGAATCGCATATTCCAAAGTGACCAAAGAAAGGTTTATAGAAGCTGGGAGGAATCTGCTACGAGTGTGATTGATGGGCATTTACCAAATATGGAAGAAATGTTCACATTTTGGAAAAATATTTGGTCGGTGCCTATTAATCACAACGATGGTGGCTGGATGCGTGTTGTTGAGCGCGCGTGTGAACACCTGCAGCCAATGGAGGCTATATTTATAAGCCCAGATAATGTCAGGGATGCGATCCGTTCGACCCATAACTGGAAAAGTCCTGGGCCGGACGGATTACATAACTTTTGGCTCAAATGGCTGCGGTCTTCACACGAACGTTTGGCTGGGCAATTCCAGGAAGCCATCCTGTCCGGATCCCTACCATCTTTTATGACAACAGGAATCACCTTTCTGCTCCACAAGTCTGGTAGTATCACGGATCCAAAGAATTTTCGACCTATCACGTGCTTACCAACAATTTATAAGCTTCTTACATCCATTTTGACTTCAAAATTAAACACACATTTGTATGCAAATAGCATTTTAGATCCCGCTCAAAATGGATGTAAGATTGGGTCTCGTGGTACTAAGGAGCTCCTCCTTATTGACATGGCCATTAATGAAAAGGTTCGCCGAGGTAAGAAGGGTCTCTCCGCCGCCTGGATTGATTATAAAAAGGCCTATGATTCGGTGCCTCATACATGGTTAAGACGAGTGCTAGAAGTGTATAAGATTGACACAGATCTATGCGCTTTTCTTGATTCATGTATGAGGCAATGGACAACGGTCCTTTGTCTTCCAGGGGGCGGAGGAAGTCTTCTTACTTCCGAACCTGTAAGGATTGAGCGAGGTATTTTCCAGGGTGACAGTTTGAGTCCTTTGTGGTTTTGCCTAGCTTTGAACCCCTTAAGCGCGTTGCTTAGGTTCTCAAAGCTGGGCTTTCGCTTTCGCAGAGGGGGTGAGATCATTTCTCATCTTTTGTATATGGACGATCTCAAATTATTTGCACCAAATAAAGCAGATCTGGTATCATTACTAAACGTTACGCAAACGTTTAGTAATGACATTAGGATGGAGTTTGGTGTAGATAAATGTGCGGTTGCACATGTGCAGAGTGGCCGAGTTGTAAATAGCGAATATTTACAACTCTCGGAGACAACGTCCCTCAGATCCCTCTCCGAAACCGAGTGCTACAAATACCTTGGTATGTCGGAATGCTTAGGCATACTAAGTGGGGACATTAAACAGCTAGTGAAGGAACGCTTCTTTAACCGCTTGACAAAAGTTCTAAAAAGTCTTTTGTCAGGAGGTAACAAAGTGCGTGCATTCAACAGTTGGGTAATGCCCGTGCTGATGTATACTTTCGGCATATTAAGGTGGACTCAGACTGAATTAGATGCCCTGGACCGAAAGACCCGAAAACTATTGACAATGTATCGTATGCATCATCCGCGCTCATCAGTGATGAGATTGTATATTCCACGGAAGTGTGGGGGTCGTGGCTTCCTTAATGCCAAAATCTTACACAACCGTGAGGTATGCAATCTTAGGGAATATTTCCTTCATGCTGAGTGTGGAATGCATCGGGACATTGTTGCAGTAGATAATGGTCTTACACCGCTCTCCTTAGCCAAAGATAACTGGCATAAACCGGTAGTACTTAGCACTGACGACCGTATAAGTATATGGAAGAGTAAGGAGCTTCATGGACGGTTCCACCAGGCACTTTATGGGCCTGGCCTCCGTGGCTTGGCTACGCTTTTGTGATCTCTTTGGTGAAACCGAAGGTTTTGCTTGTGCAATTGCTGACGAAGTTGTCAAGACGAACATCTCAAGAGGCTCTCACTAAAAAACTGGATCAAGGGTCGGATGCAAAGAGCAGCAGTTTTGGGTACGGCACGCATTGTGAGGAAGTTTCTTTCGCTGTCGCCCTAACCACCGACGGACTGGTTGTAAGGCCCACGTCGGCGGGATACTGTTTTTTATATTTATATTTAAAATGTTTTTTTTTTTAAATGTTATATGTATAAATGTAAATAATAAGATTAAAATAAAATAAATGAATAATAATAATAATAATCTTTATTGGACACATCATAAGTCATACAGTAAATAGACTACCCCGACTCCTGCACTAGCAGTGCTGTGTTGCAGAAGCCAGTATCCTCCCCTTGATTACAAGTTACAACATCTTATGCCCTTAGGAATGAGATATTAATAACTGTAAAAACAAACAAAATATAAATAAAGCAAAAAAAAACAAAATCATAATAATAATTATAATAATAACAATGTGAGATTAAAAAAAAAAAAAAAAATTAACATTAAAATATAAGCAAAAATAATAAGATTCGGACAGAAATAAACATTTTATAAGTGTGTTCAATTCTTCACTGTTTTATTTTTTCTTGTGTGTGTGTGTGTGTGTGTGTGTGTGTGTAATAAATAGTTAGTTGTGCATAATATACTCGTAGATACATAAAAGTCAGTTCTAGTGCCTTGGGACACTAAATCCTATTACAGTGACACAATTCAGAGGTCTCTTTTCTAAAAGAAAATACATTCTTTATTATTTATTTTCTGGTATCCATTTTCCTTTTCTCTCGTATTGAATTCAACTACAACTTAACAAGTATGACGAGTTGAGTTTATTATTTAACTAGCTGTTGCCCGCGACTCCGTTCACGTGTTTACTGGAAAAATATTTTTTTTATATAAAAAAATATTCTGTTACTCCTAATGCCTCCAAAAGTATGTGCACAAAGTTTCATAATGATAAGTTGCGTAGTTTTCGCGTGTAAGCGTAACAAACTAACTTACATTCGCATTTATAATAGTAGTAGGATTATTTAGCAAAATTATTATCTTTTTTTTCTAAGTTAAGAAGGATACCGATGTTATTATTATAAAAGTTCCATCGATTTTATCTCATTCAAACTATTATACAATTCGTATTAATGAAATATAAGATTTTAAAGCGACGCGTTCTCGCTATTAAAGCTAGGAGAAACATAAATATATCATTTGACATAGATTCCAGATTTCGATTTTGATAAAACGTACACTTTTTACTTACCAATGTATGTAAAAACTATAAACCTTCTAACTGGTAAGCAGCAATGGTACGACAATAAGAGATTATTAACCTTTTTATTTGTTAACCGGTTGTTAAAATATATATATATATATATAAAGTGAACCCCATGACTATATTTTCCCGAAAACTGCATCAAAATCGATTAATCCGTTTCTGAGATTAGCGTGTACAAACATACAGACATACAGACATACAGACAAACAGACAACAACAACAGTTTTGGGTTCTCCTGCTCTTATAAAGGCCCTTTATGGTGTTTTTTTTTAATATTTTTCATGTACAGAAATAGATCAGTGACAATTTTATTATATGTATAGATAAGGTCGAACTTCTCTGCTTAAAATTATTTTTATTAAGTGCTAATGTTAAGAATAGAATAAGAATTTATAAACATAAATCGTGTTTAAGATCCTTTTAGATTTAAATTCATCGAATAATAATGAAAAAAAGTCTAAACAGGTAAATGCTTTTTATATTAATAAAACTTTTTTGTTTACTGTATTATTTATTACCTTCACGTTCAGAACCATTTTTCTGTAAACACATGTATGAACACTGACAAACCCATTATCTTCCAGTGCTATGAACCACCGCTTCCACGCACAATTTATGTGTTGCTTAATTCAACCGGCATGTAGATTGAATTACACATGATATATTTTTTAGAGTATGACCAACCGTTACTGATTGTTATGAAAAATATAACTTTACATAATCTATTAGCGAACGTTAAAATGTTATCTGTCAATAGTATAAACGTAGAGGACAGGAGGTTATCATATGATTGTCAATGGAGATGACCAGTTTTTTACTGACATGCCTACTCAGTCTGAAGATAATCTTCATTATATGTAGATATATTAGTACTTTTTGTGATTAAGAAACTATGCATATTGTTGTGGGAGTATTTTGGTTATGTAAATAACAATCAAGTTATAATCCACATAATATATTATTAAAATCAAACAGAGTCCTTTTATATCTTTTTTTACATTCTTAGTTTGAATTGTATGTTTTTTACTTTTTTACAAATTACCACAAAGTGTAGAGTGATGTGCTAGTGGCCTATGTGTTAGTGGCCTGTATAAAGGCATGTACACAATTTCAACACATGTAGTTCTAGGCATTAAGTATATTTTATTCCTATTGCATATTGCATGAAACAATTACTTTGCATTGCATTTGAAGCAAAAAGTTAAAAACCTTCTTACGAAATATCAGCGGAGCGGGCTACACTACTTTGTTTACGTTCAACTGTCTTATTGCAAATAGCCGCAAAAATTAAATAGTAGGGTAAGGTAATAGAATAAAAAACAAAAAATAAAAACATTAAAAATGTTTGTCCAAGCCCTCATAAGAATTAAAGGCAAGGTAATAAAATAAAAAACAAAAAATTAAATCACTAAAAATGTTTGTCCAAGCCCTCATAAGAATTAAAACTTAAGGTCGAATTAAGGTCGAATTTCGGCCAATGGGCGACAGACACAATTATTATAATGATTTTGGCCTCGAAACCATAACGTATTCCATTTTCAGATATAATTTAGTTATGTTCGTACTAAGATTGGTTCATGCAGCTTTATGAATACATTTATTATAATATGTTTATATTGCAATTTTTAGAATGAAACCAAATCTTAATATATATAATTTTAACTTAATAATCTTTTTAGTGAATACTTTGTACGTGCTCAATATTTTTTTTATTTTTTTATTTGGTGGGCAACTTAACATGATCCGAATTTATTCATTTTTACTTGATGAGTTCGTTCTTTACGTTCTTAATTACTTTTTTTATATAGTTTTTGTAAAAACATATATTATTACTTTTGATGAATATCCCAGGAGAATTAATTAATTTGATTTTCTCAGTTAGCAAATATTTTAATTTTAATTAATTATTAAATGCTTTGCATTGTGAGTGTGAAACGATCGTTGCCAGGCTACTTGAAGATTTACTAAAAATGTCATTTAAGCTTTAAGTATGGATTTAAAAAATGCCATAAATCAAATCCACTGAGTTTATTTCCCCATAGATCTTCTCTGGTAGATGGCATATAATTTTCCTAATTGGTAATTTTTATAAAACTGCTTTTTGAAGCTAATGGTACTTTCAGCATGAATTTCCTTGCAATAGTCACTATTAGGAGATAAAGATTCCTAACATTAAAGGGGTACTAATTTGTATTTTACTACTTAGGGTTTTAAAGCGCTAATCTATCATAGATGGCGGTGTACTAGTTATTTATGTTATAATATTATGGATTGATCAAACTTTACAAAAAAACTTAAAATATACTTTTAAGTGGCGACTAGTAATGTCTCTATCAATTGTAAAGTGATCTGATTGATTTTACATATTACCAGATACATTTACAATTTCTGATTTCGAGACTATTGAGTATTAGATTAAAATTAACGTATGAACTGAAAATAGCAGGACAGTATTGACAGACTAATAAAAAAAGTTCCAATTTCCAGTATCAATTAATTTCTTTTGGATATCTGATATTAAGCGTTATATATTTTTAGTAGACATTTAATTCGCATTGTTGTTTAAGATTTTTTTTTATGGAACAAGATTAATTTAAATATTATAAATTTATAATTTGTTAAAAAATTAAAATAATTTTAAGGCAAAAAATTATTTTCATTTTTTATGCTTACAAGTTAAACCTTTAATTCAGGGAAACGTATGAATACAAGAATAATGTGATAAATCATCCTTAAAACTTTTTAAATTCCTTTCCATGCTATAAAGCGGGACATTAATATTGTTTCCAAGTTTGAAACTTTACTGGTGTTAAATGTGTTAAGTTCGTGTAAATTAGGGTACCTGATGTGACGTCACACCGTCTAATATTCCGAATCTGTTATATTATTCTATACGATAGCTCAGTATTTACATCAGTTAGATTTGTCATTCGACAAGTCCAAAAAATATACATATATTGTCACACACCTGTGGGAAAAAAAGATTTAGCTTACATTGATGATTGAACGCATTCTTATTTCTTATATGTAAAGCTTATTACGATAGTACGAAATATGGTGACGATATGGAGATTTGGCTATTACTAACCCGTTTTTGCATATTTTACTTTACTGTAATAACTTCCAGGGTCTTGGTTTTTTGGCGTTATTAGTAAAAAGACAAGGCATAGAAATGATATTTGTTTAATGTTTAAATTAAAATATTGAATCCTTTAACGCTTTGAAAATGTGAGAACATCATAGAACTAGCAGTGACGTGGCTGATTTATTATTATAGTCTTCATTTCGGTACCACGTTTGACTAAAAATCTAATTTATTCTCACATATCACTTACAATTGTGACTCAGATGATCAATACTATAAATAAATATAATTTTATAAATAATTATTCAAGGAGTTTATTACTGGTTCTTCTCCCTGAACTTACCCTTTGGAACCGTACGATTAGACTTTTTGAAGTGTCATAAGTACAAATGAAAGCTTATTTTAAATTAAAAAAAATGACTTTGTACGAAACTTGAAACGTATACTAAAATAATTTATGAATAAATATTTTCATAAAACCTATGGACTGAAATACATTTGAAATATCTAGTTTTTCATTTTATAATCATCTAAAACTGAGTATTACTTTTTTTACCAAGTAATGGCTTGAATGTAATATAAAGATATCATACGGGATTTTTACTTAACTAACGACAAAAAGGTTACGAATCAATAAATTGTGACAGTGTTATTGAGTAATGTATTTAATTTTCCTTTCTCTCCCTGATTTTAGGCTTTGATTAATAAAATCTATGTTCTTTCAAATATGCTTTTTCAATCACACGAAACAATAATTACTGAAAAAGAAGAATCTTTCTTGATACACGTCAGATTCTTTTCGAACAGACAATGAATTATGTTATCAAATAATAACATTAAAAGACATTAAAGTAGCTTGAATTGACTATGTTTTAATATATAAATTTATTTTAAACCAGTAATTATGGTTTCACGATATCCGAATAGACTAAGGAATGGTATTCATAATAATCCTATATCAACAAAATCATAAGCAGATGAAAACCAGGAGAAGGTTTCCTTGAGAAATTTAAAAATACAACACCAGTGACACCCGTTTTAAATTAAATTATAATTATATTTTTTTGTGATACCTATGCCTTTACTTTTTTTTAACAAATTAATACCGAGAAGTAAATACTCATCTCGTCAAAGTATAACTTTAAAGTAACACAATATTTCAACTAGCTGGGTAGTATATTGTAAGAAACCAACACATATTATTAACAAGATCATATTTTTATATATTTTTATGGAAATTAAAAGAAATTACTTTATAATAAAAAAATACTAATTTTGGGCTTATACTAACGTTTGCTAGCTAGGCATATAGGCACTCTAAATAGGCTAATAAAGTGATTTTTAGGTAATTTAAAGACTGCGTACTCAGGACAAGACTATATGACATAAACAGGCGAAAAAAAAAAATAGGTGGTCCCTATTTATTATAACTAATAATATAATCTGATAAAGAAATGTGTTTAAAAACATAAATCAAAAAATTATATGTACGAAAGTAATTAAAATTATAATTATGCAATCAGTCTCTCTCTTCAGGCAAAAACAGTACAAATAATAATATCCTTATGTCCATGTTCCTTATACTTTTATAATTTAATTGCAAACATAACGAAGTTGTTACAAAAAGATTCTAACGCTTGAACTCTGAAGTTTATCTGAATTCTTTAAAATTTGGTATATTCTCTGTGAAATCCCCTGGAGCACGAATGGGTCCCAATCCCCTAAACCTAACCTCTTCTATCGATCCTTAAAATAATCTCCTCGAAGATGGTAAAGGAATCATGGAATCAAAGGAATCCATCCCTGAACTATATGAATTTGCACGCCCTTTCTATTTTGGGGAAGACACAGGACTGCCAACTATCAAGGTCGTTTGTCCTTGACAGTTGGCAGTCCTGTGCCTGCGGCTTGAGTTTCGCCCCTTAACTTTAAATATTGATTTATCAGATGATCGCACACCAACTTAAATGCCGTCCACTTTTATCTCGAGACGATACAACCGGCCTCTCTATTCTTAATTAATGAAGACGCAGTTATCTCAACAGAGTGACACAGCGCTCCTTGGGTATAAACTTTTACATCACTTTGAACTTAATGCCGGTGTACCTATTTACTGGGTTAGAGAGAACTATATTTCGTATTGCTAGTTGTTTAATAATGTTATTATTATATAACACCAACATATATCATATAAATTATATGAAAAAGGAAAAGGAAATTCAGGAAAAGTTAAATATATTAATAAATTGCATTTTAAAAAGTAACTTCTGTGTTTTCTTCATGAATATATGTATGTATACACAAAAATGCACATACAAGAATAACAAAATTAATAAGAACTAGGTATAATTGCTATTCAACCAAAGGTACTACTACATTTGTCAACAATTATAAGCAATAACATATGGTTTCAAAACACTATAACTAGCTTTAACGAAATGGTGTTATGGCATATAAATAACCTAGTAAGAAATATAACCAAAAACCTAATAATAATATAAAATAAATCAAATCCTTACTACATTATTTATTTAGTATAAAACAAATACCTATAGATAAAGTGCTCCAACAGCACTAATACACTAAAAGGTTAAAATCACAGTCGTAGTTACACATCGCCTCACAGACGCCAAATTAATATCCTTAAGTTTATACCTGAGTGAGGATTCTTACGGATTAAGAAAAGATAGTGCTGTTGTTAGAAGTCAACGACCGTAATTTGTGTATGTTTATTTATTTTATTATGGCTTGGGTTTTTATCCTGTATCTTTTTTGTTTGTTAAATTTCGTAAGTATCTTTCATCGTAAAATTTATAATGAAATTTTTCTTTAAGTAGGTAGGTAGGTAAAGTAATTTTCATTGGCAGATATCACTTACTATTTTGGTAACAATTTAAATATATGTTTTAATTTTCGTTTTGAAACCTCCACAGCAATTCCACTCAATTGATCTTACTAATATAGAATAAAATATATTTTTAATATTTAAGAGTCAATTCGTGGAGGACGTGTGACTGATAAGTTTGTCAATTGACATGTATTATAATTATGCGACTTATTATTAATAATATGTTTGTATAAGAATATGTATAAGATAATATTACGCATTTATGAACCATCCATTAACTAAATGGTAAAAACTTTGTTCTCAGGATTATACAGTGGCATCAAATAAAATATAAAGAGTAGGGGAAAAAAGTTTCTTCGCATTTTATATGAAAAGTCAAAGATTTTTTTTTCAAGGTTAATTTACATTTATTTATAGTATATATTATGTACCATTTTGTTTGATAACTTTTTCCATCATAATCCCGTTCCTGTAGAAATGATGGGACTTTGATCAAATAAATGAGACAAGTAGTTTTGACAGTCTTCTCTTGATGTTAACTTGACAGAGTCTAATTAATTCTGTAGAGATCGAAACAGATAGAAATCTGAAGAAGCAAGGTCAGGGCTATAGGATACATTGACAGGTATCAATCTCAGCCAAACTCTTTTAACTTTTGCTGACTGACTGAAAATGTGTGTGGTCTAGTGCTATCGTTTCTTCTCCTTCTTTCTATTGATCGATTCCGCCCGCTTTCTTTCAATTTCTTGCTTTGATATCACCAGTTGTTGTTAGTAAAGATCCAAATTGATAGTTCCACCTGGTGGAAAAACGCTCATAATGAACAATGCTCTTCCAGGCCCACCATACACACAGCATCACCTTATTACGAGTTAACCCGGGCTTCCTGAGCCTGAGCGACCCTTGACCACGACCTTCCTCGCATGTTCTTATCGTATATGATCCATTTCAGTTATTAATCCCTTCAAAATCATTATTACGTCTCAGTAAAGAGTCGCAAATGAGTACACGGTTCATTAGGTTCCTCACAGTCTCGTGCGGTACCCGTTATTGGTATTTTTGGTTCAAATCTATTTTGTAGTCAATCTTCAGTTCTTCAGCTACGTTATAACAATGTACCTGTAACTACGTTATAGCATGCCGATCTTGGTGAACTTTTTCAAAAATTGCGTGGATTTTATTTGTAACAGGGCAACCAGATATCTTTAACATCGAAATTCCCGGATTGAATACGCTTAACCCAACTTTGTGCTAGTCTTATTGACATTGCATGAGGTCTATAAATGTCACTAATTTTTCGCGGCTTGCGTCTAATTTTTCTTTTTTTGTTATAAAACTTTGAAATACAAATGAAAGATGACGGGGCATTACATTTTGCTAAATAGTTTTTTTAATATAACCGTTTTAATTTCATTAATACCAGACAGATACAAAAAGTATAGGCAAAGAATTTTTTATTACTAGCTTATATATACGATAAGCAAAAAGTTTTTCCTCAACCTATAATATTGACAATAAACATCACATTTGACCTTCTTACTCATATAATATACTTCTTACAATACGTCGATCACGAGACAGATTTATATATTATCACATACTTTTTTTACTCTTATAAAGATACTACATTTACAACTCGTGGAAATCTTGGATAGCATTACATTTCATATTCAATAAAACCTTAAAGTAATAACTTTAAAATTTTAATTTAAAAAAATATTTGAATTCTTTTTTGTTTTTACTACTACGAGACTTACTAGAACAAGGTTTTGTTTTTTTTACAATTATAATTTGACTTATATAAGCAAAAAAAATAAATATCTTTTTATAAGAAATAAATAGCTTATTCTCGATTGTTAATGTATATGTTAAGAAACAAAACTTTCTGAAATATGAAGCAATAATACATCAAAAAGGATAAAACCTCAAACTCCATTATAAATAAAAAATAAATAAAATAATATGCGAGCAAGTATTTTTGGGCATAAAACTGGTAAATGTTTTACAAACTGAAACAATGATTATTGAAATAAGTTTTTGGCTTATAAATTAAAAAAAAACTTTATGAGATTGAAAACCAAACACCGAAAATACGGATTTATTGTTTCAGTATGCATAAAGTTATTTATTATATTATTCAAATAAAAATATTCAGACTGATTCCATAATAACAATAAAAGTCTTTAAGCCAAAAAAAATATATAAAAATATTTAAATGTCGTATTGGTTGGTTCATGTTACCAGCAGATGTTTAATTTATTTAAAATGATGTCTTTCTTATTTCATAATCAATAATTGTTTTAAAATAAACAATAGTTTAAAAAACTAAAAAAAACACGCTTTTATTGCTAACCGAACTAAAAACTAGAAAATAATTTTTAATGACAAACAGTATAAAATTACAGTAGTAGAAGATCGAACAATTAATCATAGTGAATCGCCTTAATATAAAATTATAATAAAATTTAAGTTATTAACAGAATAATTAAATTCTGAGTAAAAATCGTGGGGTGCATTTTACTGTGATTCATAACTATCCTCTCATAGATAGTTGCTAATAGAATGATTGTAATACCTTAAATATCGAGCACCCCACGCTTTTTACTCAGAATTGAATTATTCTGTTAATAACTTAAATTTTATTATAATTTTATATTAAGGCGATTCACTATGATTAATTGTTCGATCTTCTACTACTGTAATTTTATACTCTTTGTCATTAAAAATTATTTTCTAGTTTTTAGTTCGGTTAGCAATAAAAGCGTGTTTTTTTTAGTTTTTTAAACTATTGTTTATTTTTTATTTTTTAGTCTGTGACAAACTCATAAATTGAGAAATCATTTCATTACTTAGATTTTTTTAGAAAGAATCACTCAGTGGTCTCCGTATGATCGATCAACGGGCATTGATCCGAAATCAATCGCCTTCACGGTTCAATGGGACTTACTTTCATCATTGTGGTTAGTTTTACCTCCCAATTAATGGAAAAATCCAGATTGACGTCGTTAAGTTGTTGTGTTGTGTTAGACCCTTAGTACTTCTACTGTTGAAGTCTCTTAGGAATAAGTCTAATTCATTAACCCGGCGTCAGCACAGTTAAAATATGTTACAACGATAGTAGGGTTGGGTCCAGGAGACCCGTGAAGAAAATCGTCATAATTTCCTTAAATACAAGAAATTTACTAATATATGGCTGTAATTGGATAAAACGACTATAGTTTAAGTGGTCATGTATGAGTAAAAAGAACTTGAAGTAAAACTTTCTTTTTAATATTTTTTTTATGATAGTGGAACAAAATATTAACAAAAATAACAACCTTTGCTTTAAAGTCACAAAACTTGAACCAAATATAAACTTTTTTTCTAAAATATTAATAATTAGGATACATTGTGTAAAGAGAAATTTGAGACCGACCGTTTTCGATAACAATAGCCGGCTAATAACATTAACCGCGATCACAATAAGCGGCGTCCACTGTATTATCTTATTACTTGCATCAAGTCGTGAACCAACAAAAATTTTTGAGATATACATTTCAGGTTCATTACCAAGTAATTGATTTTGTTTGATAGCTTATTCACAACGATACTTCAGTATTTTACTATGGTGGATATTTTACCTTAATAATGCAAGATTTTATATTTTTTTGTAATTGCAATTTTACAATCATCAAATTCCGGGTTCACTTTCAAGTAATTGTTTCAAGTTGATTATCATATCTATCTTGTGTATTAATGCAACACAGCTATAACCTGTACGGTGCAACTTTAACCCATGCCGATTGTGTTGCTCTAAATGTTTCACCTTTCCATATATATCTCGGCAACGCAAGAAAAAAGGATATAGAATGTGTTAGATTACATAGGCTCAAGCGGCGGCGGATAGTTAGTAACCGTCCAATGTATAAGTTGCAAGAATTAACTTGTACGGGCAGGTTTAAACACCCCGACATGAGCTTCTGCGCAGGCCATTGCGCAAGTAGGATTTTTTTACTTTAAAATTTTACAAAACTTCAGTTAATGTAGAATTGTCAAATTTAACTTATATTAAGTTACTGATTTCTTAATGTGAAATAATTTTTAATGACAAAGAGTAAAAAATTACATAGTAGAAGATTGAACAATTAATCATAGTGAATGTCCTTAATATAAAATTATAATAAAATTTAAGTTATTAACAGAATAATTCAATTCTGAGTAAAAATCGTGGGGTGCATTTTACTGTGATTCATAACTATCCTCTCATAGATAGTTGCTAATAGAATGATTGTAATACCTTAAATATCGAGCACCCCACGCTTTTTACTCAGAATTGAATTATTCTTTTAATACCTTAAATTTTATTATAATTTTATATTAAGGCGATTCACTATGATTAATTGTTCGATCTTCTACTACTGTAATTTTATACTCTTTGTCATTAAAAAATATTTTCTAGTTTTTAGTTCGGTTAGCAATAAAAGCGTGTTTTTTTAGTTTTTTAAACTATTCTTTATTTTTTTTTTTTTTTTATTTATTTTTTTTTTTTTGGGAAACTTTTATCAAATTATTGCATTGTCATCGGTCCTTGATACGTGTGCAAAGTTTCAATTTAATCGGATCGCTGGAACCTGGTGAAAATTAAGCTCGAAGATTCCGTTACATACATAGATACATACAACCCAAGCTAATAAAAGCGTATTAATAAAAGAGATGCTTTGCGTATTATGAAAAATATAATATATTTCTTAATAGTTATATTTGCTTATTAAATATTTATAAAATAATATCAATTAAAAGGCTATTAAATAAATAATTAACAAATGGAGGAGATATTAAATATTATACTAATATATAATAATATATTTATATATTACGATAATATATATTAATATTTATATGTTACGTTATATGGTGAGTGTAAGGAGACAGCCAAATTAGTTCTTACGATGCCAAAATCACAATCTAAACTAATCAGTTAAAAACATAATTAAAAAATAATTTAAAAATCACCTGAGTACCACACAGGCTTTATCCTATTATAGTTTTTGTAAATAATTATAATTAAAACATACAAACAGTATCGTTATGTTAACAGTACTAACAATTAAAAGGTATTTCCAGACCAATTGAGTTTTTTAATGTTGATGTAATTAGTTATTTCTGTTGTTGTTTTTTTTCTACCTTTAAAAGTTTGGAGTTCTTTTTTGAAGTAAGGCATGAGTTTGAATTGTTACTAGTGTTGAGCTTGCAACAAACTGGGTACAAACAAAACAATATTTCTACTTTTATTTTGTAATAAATAAATATATTTGTAATTGAAAATTAATCTGCAGACGTAAAAAGCACCAACCAAAATGAACTTTTACATAAAGAAATCAGCAGTTTTATAAGATTTATAAATGTAATATACATTATATAATGATAATTGTGTAATGATATTAACTAAAATTATTCTGCGAACTGTTTGTAACATGAATTTTATTATAACTGTCGGGTCCCGAGAGCCATTGTCTCTGTATGATCAATTATAGTTTTTGACTTCGACTAGTCATTCAAAGATAATATCCTCAGTAAAATTTAAATTAATTACTTCTTACAGTAAAGTTATAAATAACTAATTTATAAATCTGTAATTAATACAAAATGTATTGATTCTTTTTACTATCGATCTTTTTCGACTATCGATTTTTTTTCTTATGACTGATATATTTTCTAATGTCAGCGGAATTTATGTGCTTTTAGGTGAAGGAGAAACCAGCGAGAAATGGTAGAGCGAGAAGCGAACGAGAAATTGTAGAGAACGGGACGGCTTTCCAGTAGTCGCGGGTTCGAGTCCCTGCCCGGTTTATTTTTCATTCTATATTTATATAAATTTAAATAAGCTTAACATGGCTATACATGTTTATAGATATTTTCTAACATCAATTTCGGTAGTGCCATCTTTTCAATGTTTATCTATACTGCAAAGTTAGAAACAATGGTTAGGATTTTCGAAAGAAATATAATAGATGTCCCATCGTCCCGATAAAGACGATTACATATAGAATGCTTAATTCACGGAGATGGACAGCGATACGGTAGCTCAGTTGGTAGAGCGACGGGACGGTTTCCCAGTAGTCGCGGGTTCAAGTCCTGGCCCGTATCGGTTGATTTTTCATTCTATATTTATACAAATTTTAATGTAAGTATTTCTGTATTCATATAGATTTTTATGAGTACATGTAATATTGCTAATAGTCTTATTATTATGTAAATGTAGAATATTATAAAATTATCTTGAACAGACCTCTTTGTAGATAGGTATAAGCGAATCCTTTATTCTATCCTTTTTAACTAATTGTGGTTCATGAAAACAGTAAATTATATGTCAGAGACAAACATTCGTATGGATGCAAATCGGAACGTGTCACGAATCACGTTACATGACTAACTTCGTGTTATGACACAGTCTATATCATGAAGCGGGATTGAGAAACTAGAATTATCTCGTGGAAGTCGCACGGTAAGGTTTCCTAGTTACCTAGTGGTAATTCATATTTTAGGAGTACGGTGGTGTACTTGGTGTTACTTTTGTATTGTAAGACATTTGTTCGGTAATTACGATTATAGTGTACCTACCGCTGTTATTCTTCTTCTCAATTATCCTATCTGGCCTGCAAGATTCCTGACGACAGTGGTGGCCAATTCTTTAGAGATATGTATAAATAAAAATATGCTTTTATAAATTCATATGAGCGTAGCATATTATTAATATATTATATTTATATATACATTTATAACAAAAAGCTCACATATATTTTAACACAACTAACAAAAACTTTTTTATGTTATAATCAGAACTTGAGTAACTGATAAGAATAAAAAAAACACAAGCTAGCTTATGTTTCATTATAACAAATAACTACTATATTGAATTTAGTTCACTTCTAAAGTACATTTGAATATGTCTTACTTGAATCAAGATGTACTTACTTGTGGAAAATATTCGTAGTCCTAGAGATACTCTCTAGAGAAATGTATGAATTCTTCTTCTTAAAGTGAATTTTATCACCTATATCTTGGATTCAGAATAGAAGGAGTTTTCAAAAGTGTTTATAAATTATATTAGTTACACATTAGTCATAATTCTAGTATTCCAACTTTTATAAAATAATATAACACTAAGGTCTCAGAAGCAATCTTATGAAATTTATTTACAGAAAACCAGTACTGAATCAGAAAAATAGTCGCTTCAATGCATCTCAAAGCCCTAATGGCGAAGATCCGAACTAGCGGTTTAAGCTTATTGATAAAAAAAAGCTTACATCATGGAAAATAAAAAGATTACATTTGCTTTTCGCCCAATGCAGTGAACCTAAAACCATTGTAGAGAAAATAATAACATATTTTTTGCATTATTTTATTTTGTAGTAAGAACTGTAAACAAAAATTTATATGAAAAAAATATATTTATTTATTTTATATACATTTTATTTTATTTTGTACTATTTAATATATAAGATTCGTTAAAAGTACCTTCATAATATTAGTCGAGGCTCAAAGGGATTTGGGCTGCCTATTTTTTAATACTACTGCCACTCAAGTTCGATTTAAGATTCTGCCAAATTTAAACGAAAAAACACCTCTTTCACTTTTTATAACACATCTACTACGGAGATAAATCTATATTAGCACAGTTAGTAGGCCATAGGGCAGTTCCCTTATGGCCTGACGCCTGGAGCGTTCTCCGTATTATTGGGTTGACCCTGCTGTCCCTGATACTGTACTGACTGTACTGTACTGTACTTCTGACTGATAATAGCTCATTCCGTAAAGTCAGTTATTAGATGAATATTAAGAAAAGTTTCGATTAGACTAATAAGTTACTATATGTATAAAAATTAGATTTAAAGCAGACAACATTCTTTTTTTAATGATTTCTGTACAGTCAATAATTTATTCTGCATTATTGTTTCTAGTGCAATTGTTTTTATTAAAATGTATAATTTTCAAACTTTAAAACAAGAAATAAAGATAATTTTGTACACGATGGACGGCTTTATGAATTGATTATATTCTGTAATCCAAAATTTAATTCAATTAGCCCGGTTTTTCATTTAGTAAGGATCATTCTCAAATAGTAAAAGTCTGTATTACTTGCCTTCTTAATTGTCTTCAAAAAGTAACTTTTGACATAAATACCACTTCTTGAATTCCCTTTATTCGTAAAACTTTACTGAAACCGAATATAAAACATTAAAATGATTTCACTTTATTATATGATTATCTTACTATAATTCCTTTTTAATTTTAGTTATAAGTTTAAAATTCATTTTTTTGCAAATAAGAAGAAGTAATAAATTAGAATGTAATTTTAACTGCGTTGGCGTCGAAGCCGGTGTCTATTAAAGTTTTGGACAGTTTTGTTGTAAGGCTCATGAATATTTAATAGCAAACTGCAATTTCTCGCAAGGAGGTAGGTAAAGCTGAACAACTTAAGTTTAGAGTCGGTTTTACATTTACACAAAAACAAAATTATTATTTCATTTTCAATTAACTTATAAGAGCCAAATTTATATAGTAATTTATTATACGATTAAAAATTGTCGATTGAAACTTTATTAACATAAAAACACATAATTACTTGGTCTCACCATAAATACGGTTAAAATTAAATATAATAATAATGTATCATATGTTGTTCGAGTTTTTCTTTCTTTTTTTAATGTTTACAGTGTTTTCTCACTTTCGAGGCAATCGATATAAAATGTTTTTACGGTATTAAAAATGTGATAAATTGGTGTAAAAGCGTAACATATAGTAGATATAAGGGAAAATATGTAAGTTGTGAAGAAATTATTATATTACTTACTAGGCAACTTCCGGGAATAGGAATTGCCTCGGCGGCTTCAACCTCCCGGCAGTTCCTCAACTACCGTGACTGATAACAGTTTTTGTGACCACTAACACCTTTCTAGCCATTGCACACAAATAAAACATTTAAGTAAAATATGTTTGCATGTTAAAATCCCTTTACTTATTCGGAGTTTTTAATTGATTCATTAAAAGGTCAAGAAACGTTAAGTAAGGTAGCGTCACAAAATACGCCCTAAGTTTGTATCCGCGAGCTACATATTCAAATGATAACTCACTTATACCGTGTTATTTGTAATTAGTTGGCCACCTCTTGCAGGCAGTCTCTCTACATCAATTGCAACAACATTTGTTTTACGATTTTTTTTAAATTAATAGTTTTAAAAATTTAAGTTTTCCCATACAAAATTTATTTGTTGCCTCTCAACTGGCATTAAGTTTGAGCGTAGGTATGGCGACCGGGCGTTGACATTTTAAGCGCTTTTTTACAAAACAACATTATTACTATTAAAGTATTATTATTACAAAAGTAATAAGTAAAAGAGGAAGCAAACATTATTTTGTTTCGTTTTTTTTTTATTTGGTTGGGATTGATGTATAGAGGCTGCCTGCAAGAGGTGACCAATTATTACAAATAACCCTGTATACCTCGAACGTTATGTTCAGGCATTTTACTTGGGTCAAAAGTACAGACTTTAAGTCATTATATTATAGTAAGGATTTTTACCATAATATTGAAATATATGTCGCCATGACATATATATTCCTGAAAAACATAACATTATTTTGAAGAGGTAATAACATTATTTTCTTATTTTATGATACCTTAAACACAATTTGATATCAGAACCAGTACTAAAGTTACAATTACACTTGTTTGGCGACAACTTAATGTATTCTTGATATTATTAATTTTATAGTTCAGTTGACCTTCCAGCTGAACTTATTTGGTTTGCTGCCAATTCCTCAAATAGTCAACAATTGCTATTCAATCATTCGCATAATTCGAACACTGATTAGTTTTTGAATTTCCGATTTATTGTATTTGAATGAATTATTTTAATTTGTTCTACATAATTATTTTACGTGTGTTTAGGATTTTCTTTTAAATGTATGTTTATTTATTGATTCGCTCTAAATTGTATAATATTTATGGACTTGAAAACTCAAAAAACTTAAAATCTAAAAATGGTTAAATGTGTTACGATGTTATAGTGAAGATATTGCCAAGACTTAACGCAAATTAACTTATTTGTTCAGATCTTCAAGTCACAAATTAGTTAATAAAGAGGTTATTGGCTTAACCTGACAACAAATAATGTAAGGTGCTTAAGGTCAGTATGGTTATTCATTCCTATGTCTTTATTGGGTCTGGTTGGTTAAAATAGATGGAAATTCAATATGAATATCTCTAACCAATTCTACAGTGATTTGGATCTTACTAAAACAACTGCGAAATTTAGTCCATAAATACGAAGATACCTGTTTAGATCTTTTTTAGTTTCAACTTAGTTCTCACTTAATTATTAACTTTCTTTCTGTATATTAAAAAACTATGTCATTGTATAACATAGTTGACATAGAACATAGGGACATAGGGACAGCAATGTATGTGATGAGCATAGATGTTTGGCTTTGGCTTATTTGGTTTATTGAATATATTCAGTGTATCAGTGTATTTATAATATATATTTCTACGTATTATATCCGGTATATATCATAGCCGGTGAAAATAAATATTTTCAGTTTTATACTTTCAACACTATTTTTAAAGTACCAGATGGTACTTCCACTTTGCAGACAACTTTTAGGATTACGATTATTACTATTAAAATCGTTTAACATTTACAAATTTTAATTGTTTGAACAATGTTTTTTTTTAATTTTATTATATAATTGATTATTATTCTTATGTCCGGCACATCTTTATAAAATAGGCAAAAAAAATACAGCATTTTCCCGCTGATTCTCCACCGATTTTCTTTATGCGTATGGTGCAGAAGTATTACTTACAATTATTACTTATAATTTTAACTTTTTAATTATACTGTTTTTTTTGTAAAATCATATGGCATACATCAATCATATGGTATACAAAAGTTTTGGTGTAAAATAAACAGGTAGCAAACGTACACATATCATATTTTTTTAATAAATTACTATATTTACATAAATTATATAGAAATGCACTAAATTAATGGAAAAAACATAACACACAATACAACCCGAAGGATTATTGTATTGCACTATTTTATTGTTTGCGTTGTCATTGTCAACGTCAAATATATATTAGTCTGGTGTCAAATAGTTTCAAACGTCTTGATTGTCGACTGTCGTAATAGAATAAGAAACTAAAAATATATACACATAGAAGTGTTGGTCCAAACCCTAATAAACGTTATAACTTAAAATTACGGTAAAAAATCGGCAATTAGCACTATAGTCGGACTTTTAATTAGATTCCAGATTTGACAATTTCAGTGTTACCACGTAATGACAATTACTAAACAGTGACGCTACGAAATTAATCGTTACGGAAATGATATATTTCTGAATCGATTCGTTTCGTTTATAATTGTATCTAAACAACTACTTATAGAAACTAAGTAAATTGGGAATTTAAAATTTCTGAATCGATTAATTTAGTTATGACTCTTTTATTATAAGTTTTGTTTTTAATCTTATTAAAAGAAAATATTAGCTTTTGATAAAATAAGTGGCGGTCATTAATTACTTACTAGTGATTATGCATAATAATGTATTTATTTTAATAAAAATATATCATTTATTATCTAATTGGCACACCAACATTATAATTATATAAACATAAAATCGCGATTGTTTATCGATTGTTGGGTCCATCACTATTAGGTTATGTATGGTATCATTATTTTACGAAGTGACAGTAGCTAATGTCAAATCTGGAATTTAATTAAAAGTCCGACTATAGTCATAATTATTGCATATAAGTTATAATTTGTTTTTAATAATTTAAATTACAGTGACATTTTTAATGAAGATAAGAAAAACTATTCTTATCTTTTAATGACATAATATAAAATAATTAGTATAAATTATAATTACCAAAGAAGATAATAAATGTTAGTTTTATTTGATGCTGGTTTTTCTTACAACCGAAATCCAGCATACGCTAAGTAAAATCCTGATTTGATTTACATCTAATTTTAAACTTTAGTCCTTACTTTTAAACTTACTTCCAGCTTATAAAATTTAAAAAAAAAATTACATAAATTCCAGAGACAGTGTTTGTGCTTATATCAATAATAATTCTTAAAGAAATTTCTTACTGACTGTTTTTTTTATTGAAATCAATTAACTTAATTCGACTTAATGAGACTTCCCCTCTCTCTCTCTGTCTCTTTTTGTCATATGTGCGTAAATACGAGTGAGTATTGAGATACGAGCAAACAAGCATTATTATACGCAGTCAGTAAAAAAACCGGAATGCTGAAAGCTTGACAAATTTCTAAGACTTAATTGCTTCTGGTCGTTTGCAGTACGTAAACCTGATTGCTGAGCCAACAGTAGTGGTTTCCATTTGTACAAGAGACAGTTGTTTGTGTGATCCACAAATTGTCGTTTGTAATTTTCAATCTAGTTTTGTTTTTTAAGAATATACTTTATTTCAAAATCAATTTAACTAACATTATGGTTTCAATATATTTGAGTAACTTAGATTGTTTGTATTATACACACATTACATTAGTATTGTACACAACATTAAGACAATTGTACTTGATAGTGGTTTTTTCCACGGAACCGAATAACTATACATCTACTTTTATATTCTCAATGTGTCAATTATACGAAATCCAGGTTTACTTATCTGGTCTCTGATCTCTGATTTTGATAATTAAGTTTCTTGGGATTTTTAAAACTTTCTTATAAGGAATGAGATGTGCTTACTTGTTAGTAAATATTTTGTAAAAGAAATAAATTACATTTTGTAACACCATGCTTTCATGATTTAAAGTAAACACAATACCTACTTGTTAGGAAATGTTTCATAAAAGAAACCATTTAAGATTTGTAATATACATGATATACCGTAAACACAATTTAAACGTAAACAGTTAAAAATTAAAAAAAAAACAGAAGATATTTAAACTAATTGAGATATATCTGATGCTATTGACATTATTATTTATACTTGTTTATTTATTCTTGTTGATGTATTATGTTCTTATCAAAATGAGTGAAACATTTTTAGAAACGATTTTTATGCCCTGTTTCAAGATAACAACAAAGTTTTAAATTAGTAATAAACAGAAAATTTATACCAGTTAAAAAGTTATGACTGTAACGGCAGTTTCAAACAAGATAACAATAACAATATCATGAAATAATAAAGACGTAGATTATTACGGTCATATTTAATATAAATTATTTTTATAGATGTTTTAATATTTGATTGTATGGATATTTATGTATATATATTTGTTTATATATTTATTTACACAGATAGATACCACCGCTCTGGCAAATTTTATAACGCCAAATTTTAGAAACTACTTCTTGTATAACTACAACCTTACATTTCAATTATACATTTTTAAAATACTTTTTTAATTTACTTTACTAGCAGATCAAACGAGCCCTCGGGTCACATGGTGTTAAGTGATCACCACCAAGGTCTCTAGCAATATCAGAAGATGCACGAAAGCATTGCACATCCTTTGAGAAAGGATTGGGTGCTCTTTTTGAAGGTAACTATGGTTTACCCGCCATAGTTAATGCCACCCGTCGGTGTGTTTTGTACACCAATAGGCCGCTCGCTGATTGACATTGGCAAAAGCCATTGCCGGTAATTGCTTAACTGGCGATTCTAAAGGTAAGCCAGGAGCGGATTTGGATAGCATGGAGGTAATGACAATAGTCCATCAATTAGATGGGCCAGATTTGTGATCTTTTTTAGACATCGAATACCTAAAATACCTGTATAATTTATATAACAATAGTAGAATATAAAAAATAACCACTAGAAAATCTATGGTCTGAATATAAACAAACAAAACATTTTTCTTCTACCAGAAAAATATGCAGCCAATAATGTAAATGACAATAATGTAACCCAAACTTGATTTATTAAATATAATCCCAACAAAAATTTTTCATGTTAAATGTTGCCAAGATAGACTTGACCATTTGGCTCGCAATGTTAAAAGTTATCAGACCTAATGTAGATGTGCCAAGCTTCTAAATCTACAAGTCCTAACTTTACAAACTTTACATTTAAATAACAATATTTTGGCTTGTCAGTTACAATGCTACATGAACAATTAAGTAACAGAAAAGCACATGTGACGTTAAACGCGCCCCGTTGAAAAGAAAATAAGTGAAACATCTAATTTTTTATTATATTTAACTGAATCATCATCTGGTAAAATTGCGGCAAATAGCCAAAACTTGCCTAATTTTCACACTATGGGTCAACCCAAGGTTGGTTGCTTGATTTCTTGGTGATATATAAACGGAAAATTATCCTCTCATACACAATTATATTAAGTATATTAAAATATATTTGTCCAACTATTATCCAAAGACAAAAAAAACTGAATTGTTGCAATTTTATCATACAATAGATTGATTTAAATAACAATGAGTAAGAAATATCACTTACCTTTCCTTCGTCATTAGCAATAACTTTAAAAAAGCTTCCCGGCGCTAATAGTTTTCTTCACACTTAGGTTACTTTATAGACAAAGAAATATTTTACTGAAAAGGTGACACTCAATGTTTAAGTTTTATCTATAATTATCTATACACCTACATATATCAAAAAATTCGGTAATCGTATTAGTTACACCATTTATAAGTGGAGAAAGGCTATCCCGATTTAAATGATATTGGTATTTTTGGATTTGTGTCAGATCCGAATAGCAGTTTTGTATTCAAAAATTTGCAAAAATATAAAAAAAATGCTTTGGAAAAGTTCGGCTTGTTAGGTTACAATAATTGTCATAATACCTGCTAAGGATAACTGAAGCAATGATATTTGTTATTGTTCGCGCATGAATAATTGCTATGTAAAAACGGCATCAATACCTATATCCGTTTAAATGAAAATCTTAAATACGTTGACTTTTAGTTTGAGAATAAGAAGATAGATAACGTACATCCTATCGTATTATAATAATTGCTCTGTAATAATATCGATATTACAAATACATCTATAGTGGAAATGAAATAAATAACAATTTCATAAAAAAAAAAGTTTTTAGAAAGGAAGTCCGGAGCAACTTCCAATCGCTTGTCGCTGTATTATTAGGTACCGTCTGAAAAACATAATAAACTTATGTTACAATTGCTTAAACCGACCCTTTCCTTGATACAACTCATATCAAATATTCATATCTTTTCACTTCATTTCAATTACACATGAATGTCTCATTTAAAAACAGTTATAAATATTATAATCAATGTAGGTATCCTAATAACTATATTAGGATACCTACTTTGATTAGATAACATTCTAATGTTTTTATAATTTTAAAATATTGTTTTTGTATGTATTCAATATATACGTAATAATAAATTTCGAAAAAAATATTTTTTCTTGTTGTCGCTACCAGTTAAGGTACACGACAATCTAGTCAACGACACTTGGTTACGTCGAGATCAGGAGCCAGTAGTAATAAACCAGCTGCTGATGATTTACAGACAAATTATTATTTTTTTAGTTTACAAAATATTAATAAATGAAATGCATAGAACAAAAAACATACTATAAATTTTTAGTTATCAAAGATGAATTTAGAATCATGTTTTAATTAAATGGTTACTTATTTTAATAAAGTATTTTGTCTAATCATGAACACCCGAACAATCCAAATCAATATTTGTATATTTATATTGATGGAATTGATCTTAAGAATTTTGCATTTATAAAAGTTTTATAAAAGATAAAAAATAATTCATGATGATATTGTTTTCTTAACTCATCGGCTTTATTAAATTGTGTAAATAGGTAAATCAAACAACTTTTAAATCAAAATTAGTTTTGTTTCCGCGTCAAATTAAGCAAAGTTCCTAATATCTTATGTCTACCAGGGCCTTTAAAAAATCCTTAATATTTGTGTTGTAGATTTTACTTGATTATAACTATATTCAAAAAAATAAACCAACAAAAGAACAAAAAAAAACTATAGAATATAGAAAGCTTACCTTTTGCTTACCGATTTTATTCTATTCTTTTCTATTTCTATTTATTTGTTTATTTATTTTTTTATTCTATTTCTATTTAAGAAAATAAAAAAAACATGTTTGTTTTAAAAACTTTACTTTACAAAATAAATAGAAACATTTTTAAGTATTACAAACTCCTGTAATAAAAAAGAAATTCTCTACAAAGTCTCTTCGTATAAATATATATTCATTCGTAACTCAAATAACTTACATGTATCATTGCAAAAACACCTAATAAGTGTAAAATCTGTTAACCAAATTTCCTCTCACCACCAAAGCCCCCCATCTTATCTGCATTCTCATAATAATAACGAATGAGACGGATCGTCCTAATAAACAAACCTACAATTTTCTTCATTCTATAATGAATGTTCTGTCCTGTTCTGGATACTAAAACTTTACATTGTGTTATTTATTGGGAGTACACCATGTATTTGACTACGAGGATCTTGGGCTTGTAAATCTCTTTCTACGTCTATCAAAATATTTTGTTAATACAATACAATAAGATCAAAGTAAACCAGAAAAAAAAAAGACATGTGGCACTCGGAGACTGCCGCGGTAAAACTATTGCATAGCATTTTTTATAAACGTATGTAATTATGATTATTTATTTATTTATGCAGTATTTTTTTTTATATTAATTCAACTTACACTTTTTTAGTGTGGTGACCTATAATATATTTTTTTAATAATAATACATACCACACATACATACATACAAAATATACCTTCTTGGTATGTAGCCAAGAAGATATATTTTGGCACTGAACTATTTCTATGACTAGATATTTAGTGATTTTATGTAAATAAGTTGGCGTTTACCGCTACAATAAAATTATAATTATATATATAAATAAAGGTTAACAATATCAACAGCTAAAAATATTTTCAACCTTATACCTCACAAATATGGTTCATTTACTATTGTTAAGTAAGTTAGGGTCATTGTAACAAAATAATAGAAAGTCTTTGAAATGAAAAGGCTTGTTGAAAAAATACCTCTATACAAGTAAAACATTTATCCTAAACTCAACCTTTAACCAGTAAGCAATAAGTTCATAATACATATTAACAACTTTTCGCTTACGCTATTTTGAAATGATATGTACACAATACTTGGCCAAGCTTCGTAGTATGCGGAGTGGGGGGTGTTATTTTTTATTCGTTACGGAATTTCTGGATTTGGTCTTCACGCTCGAGGCCCGCGATAGAAGCTATGCAATACCTTAAAAATACACCAATAGTCTAACTTACTTGAACATCTTTAATAATATTTTAATATATCTAACAAAATTAATATAATTACTTAGCTTGTTGGTTTATCTGAAACTTATAATTGAAGTAAATTAGAAAAGAGGCATGGATTAAGAAAATATTAAACCTTAAAACTTTACTTCTTAAAATAGAGTATTACATGAAATGTAGTAGCGCTTCTTATGGCGGAAAGCATGTAGTAAAAAGTTTAAAATTAAATAACTTCGTATGTAGTTAAAAATAAAGGCAAGTGAGTACGCTTGTAGAGTAACAACTTTGAAAGTCTATTAACGGATAAAAAACCTTCAAATGCAGAGAAACATCCTCAATTTTTGCAACTTTCAAATTCAAAACTTTCTGTTACATGGATGTTTCGTTGACGTATATTCTGAACACTTACAATCACTGATCGAAAACTATACATGGACAATATTAAAAAAAATCATGATGGGAGGCCTTTATAAGAGCAAGAGAACCCAAAACAATGGTTTTTCATTTTGTCTGTGTGTCTGTATGTCTGTATGTTTATGCACGCTTATCTCAGAATTGTTTTTTATTCCAATCATTTAACAAATAAAGTTAATAATCAATTTTTTTTCCCACTATTGCGGTAAGACATTTTTTTAAACAATTCATTTTTTTTATATTTCAGGTAAGAACAGAAGTTACGTATTGATAGTACCCATTGATAGTACATATTGATAGTACATATTTGATAGTACGTATTGATGGTACATATTGATAGTACGTATTGATAATACACATTGATAGTACATAGTGATAGTACGTATTGATAATACACATTGATAGTACATATTGATAGTTTATATTGATAGTACGTATTGATAGTACATATTGATAGTTTATATTGGTAGTACGTATTGATAAAATATATTGATAGTACGTATTGATAGTTTATATTGATAGTACGAATTGATAGTACATATTGATAGTTTATATTGATAGTACGTATTGATAGTACACATTGATAGTACGAATTGATAGTTTATATTGATAGTACGTATTGATAGTAAGTATTGATAGTACGTATTAATGGTAAGTATTGATATTACGTATTGATAGTACATATTGATAGTAAGTATTGATAGTAAGTATTAATAGTAAGTATTGATAGTAAGTATTGATAGTACGTATTGATAGAACATATTGATAGTTTATATTGATAGTACGTATTGATAGTACATATTGTAGTTTATATTGATAGTATATTTTGATAGTACATGTTGATAGTTTATATTGATAGTACGTATTGATAGTACATATTGTAGTTTATATTGATAGTATATTTTGATAGTACATGTTGATAGTTTATATTGATAGTACATATTGATAGTACGTATTAATAGTACATATTGATAGTTTATATTGGTAGTTTATTTTGATAGTATATATTGATAGTACGTATTGATAGTTTATATTGATAGTACGTATTGATAGTAAGTATTGATAGTACGTATTGATAGTACATATTGATAGTTTATATTGATAGTTTGATAGTACATATTGATGTATATATTGATAGTACATATTGATAGTACGTATTGATAGAACATATTGATAGTACGTATTGATAGTACATATTGATAGTTTATATTGATAGTACGTATTGATAGTATATTTTGATAGTACGTATTGATAGTTTATATTGATAGTACATATTGATAGTTTATATTGATAGTTTGATAGTACATATTGATAGTACGTATTGATAGTACATATTGATAGTTTATATTGGTAGTTTATATTGGTAGTTTATTTTGATAGTACGTATTGATAGTATATATTGATAGTACGTATTGATAGTTTATATTGATAGTACGTATTGATAGTAAGTATTGATAGTACGTATTGATAGTACATATTGATGTATACAGGGTTATTTGTAATTAGTTGAACACCTTTTGCAGGCAGCCCCTCTACATCAATCCTAACAACATTTGTTCTACGACTTTTTAAAATTAATAGTTTTAAAAATTTAGTTTTTCCCATACAAAATTTATTTACTGGCTCTGAACGAGCATTTAAAAACCTCGCAACCTTGAGCAAAGAGAGGCCACGCACCTTGCGTATTCAAAATACGTGCCAAGGACACGAGCAGCGGGGCGCGGGGTGGCGCGGGGCGGGGTGATGCAGCGATGCACGTTTGAACTTGATCCAGTCGTTTGTCACGGTCAATTAGATAAGCGTGTGCCGCGCGACCCGCTAGCTCCCGTTACTCGGTAACCGAATTTCGATTAGTGAAAACAGTACTGTGATGCCGTAACACAAATATCGAGTACACCAAGATAGTGCGAGTGATGGCTAAGTGTGGTAAGAGGAGTCGGTGAACAGTTGATTTTTAGGTGTGGTCTTTGTGTTGGATATGAAGGGGACTATTTTGCACCGGTATCGACGAAATATAAATTTAAGAGGTAATTTGTAAATATTGAATCCTTTTGTAAATAACACATTGTATTATTATAAATAATCTGATACTACTTTGATTAATTGTTAACAATTTTAATACACAATACGACGATTGGGTAATTATTACATACTGTTTGAAATAAAACAAAAAATAATAATAAGTTATAATAGTATTACGTATGGTACCTTACAAATTTCGTACTGCGCTAGACTGCCGCGACCTATACTTTAGACTGCTTACAAAATACAGAGTAATAAATAATCGAGGGAGCAAATATTTTTTTGTTTCGTTTATTCTGAGTTATTTATCAAGATTTTTTAAAAGTCGTAGAACAAATGTTGTTGAGATTGATGTAGAGAGGCTGCCTGCACAAGGTGCTCAACTAATTAAAAATAACCCTGTATATTGATAGTACATATTGATAGTTCATATGGATAGTGCATATTGATAGTTTATATTGATAGTTTATATTGATAGTACATATTGATAGTGTATATTGATAGTTTATATTGATAGTACATATTGATAGTGCATATTGATAGTTTATATTGATAGTACGTATTGATAGTAAATATTCATAGTACATATTGATAGTTTATATTGATAGTACGTATTGATAGTTTATATTGATTTGATAGTAGTTTGTAACACGATAACAGCAAGTCATTAAAATTAAAAGCCTTGATGAAAAAAGTATCTTTGTACAAGCAAGACATTTAGTCTAAACTAAACCTTAATTAATAACCAATATAATTCATAGCACATATTAACAAATTGGCGCTTACGTTATTTTTGAATGATAGGTACACAATACTGGTGTGTTAAGTTTTTTTCGTTACGGATTTTTTTGATTCGGTTGCCGCGCTCAAGGCCCGCAATAGCAATAGCTTAAACAAAGGTTAAAGACGAGCCGAGGTGTCCTAACGCCAACTGACACGTAAAAGGCATCGATACTTTGTGGTATCGAGTACTTTACGTTTCGATACCGATAATTTTGTACGCGATACTTTGTAGTCGATACTTATACTCAATGAGTACTTTTTGGCAGGTATCGTATGGAATATATCTTCGAAGGCTACGTACGGTATCTAGCACAATATACCAGACCAGGACGCGTTTGGAAACCTCATAGCTTTAACGTTAAAATGGAAAGTGCTTTTACAGAAGGGCTTATTCCGATAAATCTAGTATCAAAATAGGCCCTCCTGACACTTCCATGTTGACGTACACAAGTGATCACTGATTATGATTCTAAGTGGAAAAGATATAAATAAATAAAATAAATAAATATTTGGTATTTGAATAACAAAAAAAAAAGTGTGAATCAAAAAAAACGTTTACTTCTACATATTAGCAGTATCATCCTTATGGTGCAGCCTGAATAGTTATCTGCTAATGTTGGAAAGAGGATCTCAGAAGATGATAATATCGAAGTAACAAGAATCATTTCTAAGACTGATGAAGACATGCCTAAACCAGTTAAAATTCTTAGGATTGGCAAATACTCCCCCCGTAAAAATCGGTCCTTGATAAGTATGCCAAAATTCAAATTAATCCGACATTTTAAAGTAGGTCAAAATCACGTTCAAAGATTCCGTTACATAGATAGATAGATAGATAGATAGATAGATACATTTGAAGCTAAGAAAGCGTGTTAAAAATAATAGTAATAATTTAATTAGGTATACTGATATTTCCGTAACGTAACGTACATTACGGAAATATTGCACTTAATAGCGAATTATATATTTAAAAAATATGAATCCTCAATCTAATTTTATCAAATATAAGATACTGCTACGATTGTAGCTTTATTAACGTTACGCTAAACTCAATCGTCCTCAAAGTTCAAAACGATTTATTTTCTTCCAGACAGCAAAAGCATTTAACTTCTCTTGGGAGACGTCAAGTAAATTGTAAAAATGGGATTCGCAATAACTTTATATGGAACTTAGTATTCTTATAGTGGTACGGAAAGTACTATTTATTTACAGATTCGGTCTGGATGAAAACGTTCGTCCATTTTGCTTCATGTGAATTATAAAGTATTTAATTTGTATATTTTAAATGTATTATAATAATATAATAATAATAATATCAGGATAAATTACACATATTATATATTATATCTATGTAAGGAGCAAAATTAAAGTTGCACGTTGAATTATATGAAAACATTTCGATTTTGTTTAATCATAACTGATAACTTAGTTAGCTTTTTGTTATGTAAACAAACTATAGTAAGTAATTTTGAATAATTTCAAATTTGTGGACCAAAGAAGATATCATGCAGGAGTTGAATACAATATAATAAGTTGAAAAACGTATCCTATTAAAGTAAAGAATTTTTACTATTGTCAAAATATGGGTATTTATTAAAAAATAACTGGATTTCAGCTGTTAAAATCAACATTCAAATATTATGTCAAATATTATGTCAAAAAACAGTGTTGGAGTACAATAATACAATGATTTATCTTAAATAGATCTACAATCTACATCGCATACAAGGTAATAGCGACCCACTCAAATATTTATCTTATATGCTCGGTAGGTTGAATCTTGTCTATGTTCTATTGCCTGTTAATGTATCATTCGAACCCTGTCCTACTAATCTAATTAGGGTTGAGGCAGCAATATATGCAAAAAAATATTAATTAAAAATAAAACTAAAAAGCGATTGACCCAAGAATTATAGAGTCTTTTGGCCAATTCCCACTGCAACGCAAGCGATATCGTCTTCACCTGACACGAGAACTAGCATCAGCGTTAACTTTATCAATTTGCCCTTGCTATTTTTGTTTTACAATTTTAAAAATATTACATTGTGTAGGCTTTGATATAACATTGTTTGGATTATTAATTTAATATAAATAGTGGCCCGAATATCAGGCAAAGAGTACGAAATTATTTCGAAAGAGCATAGTTTTTTATGACGGAAAATTAAAAATCGATATTTTTCATATACTTGAATGTGATACTGTATCAAAAGCTTTTTGTTAATCTATAAACAAGCAATTTATAGTAGTTTTCGGTGTTCCTGGTTTTGGTAGTTTGTAGTGTTAAGTTAAATAGATTAACTATTCGTACGCCCAAGATTGCTTGCGCTGCTTTAATTACTTCGTTTGTTAAGTTGTCTGATCCCAGACTTTTTTTTTTCATTATCTTTATAGCATGCACAATCTGTCTTATCAATATATTCTTCTGGCATAAAACTTGTTACTTATCTCAGTTATGATTTGGTGCTTGTCACTATAATATATAGTATAGAGAATATAATACAGTCACTTATATCCTACATGGACTTCAGTTTAGCTAATTTGTCATCGTCAATTCTATTACACAGTTATTATTCTACAACTATTCTGTATACATAATTCTATCTTCTGCCTGAAGCTTCGTCCGTGTATGAACTATTTCTTAAAACCCAATCCAACCTAACAGATTGACTTTATTTTCACTGATCCAAAATAATAAAACATTTACTTTATATTGATCAGTAATAAATAAATGTATTATAACTTAATAGAGCCCCAACTATACCATCTTAGCTATGAATGTAAGATATATATTATGTTAATAAGAACACCAGATATTTATTGACTGAGTCTTTCATAAATTTGATATATCTATTATTTCGGTACGTATGCTAGAGCCCCAATTAATCTTGATCGATAGAAAGAGACTCGATTAAAAAATCGATCTACATTTTATGATGATATACTGCGGTTAAAAAAAATCAAAATTAAAAATGTTGAAAAAATAGTAAAATACGTCTTGGTTTAACTTTTATGTTTATTCATCGAGCAGAGAATAAGTTTAGCCTATATGTATTATGTTATTATATTATATAATAAATTAATAATGAGATTCAGATTTAATTATGCTGTCTTCAATTATTGTATGAATGTACAATAAATATACGTTAAATTATTCAATTCCCATACATAAATAGGCCTTTCGGGTAATACGTGTATTAGTATTCGACCCGAGTCCAGCCGTTAATAGGCAACACTAATATGGCTGACGCGCTGATCCAATTATTGTTTTATTAATTATTGGGTGGGTATTTGACTATTCAAAAATTCAATATATATTTAAAAATTAGCAGTACTTTTTCATCTTAGTAACTCTTTCGTTTGTATTACTATGTTTATGAGACCTTTAATAAAATGCATTATATTTCTTGTTGCTCCTAATGCGAATATTGTTTAGTTATTTCTTTCTATTTGATTTGTAGATATACAATTTACTGGCTTTAGTGTTTATAGAATGTAAATAATACCAAAAATATTTTTGCAAATATTTAAAATTACATTATCAATGTTTATTTAAAAAAATTAAAGACTTAAAATAAAAAAAATAAAAAAAATATAATATTTAGAAAAAATTTTTTTTTATAAATATAATAAGTAGGCAATGAGAATTCTGCGGCACTTTGGGTTAAATAGATTATAAGGAGATCAGACAAATGGAAATCAATTGGTGAAAATCAATCAAGATAATATATTTTCGCTTTTCGACAACTACTAACACAATACGCTTCTAAAATTAAATTTAAAATTTAAAAAACCCCCGACACAAAAAAATAAAAATTTTATTATTATGTAATTATTGAAGACGTTGCGTTGCTTTTGGACCGCTTAATAAAGGAAGAAATTAAAATTCAACAAAGTTACGTTAGGCAAATAAATTCTTGGTAAATTCACATGATATTAGTTTCATGCGGTTTTCAATACAATAACGTCTGCAATAACTATTTAAAATAGTAATGATTGAGGAAACTTCTTTTCTAACGCTGAAACGATTTCTTTTAATATGCCTACACAATATCGAAATGAGTAAGGGATATATATTTTTATTTCGAAATATGACAATAAGACTTGAGAAGCCTAACATAATAACGAATAAGCTTAAGACAAAATATATAATTTTCTCTCCTACGTGGAATCTGTGATATATTGATTATATTAATCAATAAATACATTGGTATTGATGCATACTTTGGTATGACAACATCTAAATGCTATGAAATAAATGCAATGCTTTCAGCAAACCTTAAAACTTTAACTTTATCTTATAATAATATTACAAATAAGAAGAAATGTTAAAACAATGACTCTACGAACTTCCGTACCTACAAAATCCTCTTACCTTGCTAAAAGTCTGTACATTCAAATTATAATTTAAAAAATCAAAGTATACACTTGCATAGGTTTCGATAGGAATATATCCACAATGCTATATCATCCTTACATACCAATAAGGAATAAAGTAACAAAAGTTTTTTAGACTTGGATATGACAGCAAACTGACTTTCGGTGACATATGACTAATAAAAGGAATAAAGTATTAATAATTGAAATTTAAATATCTGTGTTCTCTTTTTTATTATTTATTATACATATTTAATCTAACTTTAGTTCAATATAACATAATTTAATTTAAAATAATTTGAGCCTGAAAGTGATGACCACATAAAATTTACTATTTTTCAGGTCACCGTTTTACTTTCTTTTTAGGAGAGAGTCAACATCTAGTAGGTTTCTTACAAAAATTTTAACAAATGATTTTTTTTTTAATAAATTTGGTATTACTTCGATTTTTTGTGCAAATATATAATACGCAAATTGGTTTGGTCAATCAGATGAAAGTCAAATCAGGTCTAGAAATTGCAAATCAAAATTAAAAATACTATATTAAACATTACATTTTGTATGCAATAGTAGCAAATAAAATAAACTTCTAATGGCGGTGAGGTCTTAATAGCTTTGTATCTTACTTAGTCAAAATAAAATGGTAAAACAATTACTCGTGAAATAAGTATTTGCCAAATAAAGAGATAAATAGACATATTAGTATAAGTCTATATATACTATATCTATACTACTATATAGATTAACAGTATACTGTACATTGTAAACTGTCTAGTTTTAATTAAACTGACGGTACCAACCTAACAAAAAAATAATTAACTAATTAACTATAAATTATTTCCGTATCCAAGTTGTTTGAGTCAATTGAAACAAATCATTTTTTTATTACATAGATAAAATATATTTCTTCAATGTAAGACATTTATTACATTAAGAGCTTTTGTTTAAATTTAATAAGTTACTATATTTTCGGTATTGTATTCTTCCTTATAATTATCTGTTTACTGTTACCTTGGATTGAAAGAGCTTACCTATTTTATAAAATTTTGTTATAAAATAAAGTTTTCATAAGTTTAAATATATCAAATTCGCTATGATATACTCGTATTTATATATAATTATTTATTTAATTTAAATATTCTTATTAAAAATAAAACTTTGTGTTGCATTAAGCTAAATAAGTTAAAGGCGAACCGAGTTGATAATTTGAATAAAATAAAACTTTACGTGCTAACTTTGTTAAGTAATTTACACAGACCATTTCCCAGATTGTATGTTAAAACTTTATTTCCTTTATCTGTTCTTTTATTTCTATACAAAAGGTTTTGTCAAAGAGATTTAAACTATTTTTTGATAATTAATGCTATATCTTATTATCACCTCAGTTAAATGTCAACATACTTTTACCATTGTAATTCAGTATGATAATTAGTAGATAGTTGCTAAATAATCATCTTGTCTATTTGTCTGTACATATTTTTACTTCAAATCCAAACATTCTTATCCTTATTATTAAATTAGCATTATTTTTTTGGTTACTTATTCGGAGTAAGAAACAGTTTATATATTGATATCGGTAATTTAATAAATGTTATAACATTTAAATAATTAACTCAGACATAAAAGCAAAAACCACTAAGTGTTAAAACAAATTAAATCAAATCCTACATTATTTTTTTACATACAAAGAGAAGTATCTACAAAGACATCTATACATATAAATATATGAAGTGCTCACAAAGCCTCAAAATAGTAAAAGGTTCAAACCACAACCCGGCAAGTAACACATCGCCTCACAGACGCCAAATAAATCTCCTAAAGTTTGTACCCGAATGAGGATTCTTACGGATTAGTATACGAGATAATGTTTTTGTTAGAATTTAAGAACCGTAGTTTTAGTCTCTATATTTATCTTAATTATTTATTTATTTATTTATTTATTTATACACTTTATTGCATACCACATGAAAATACATATTACAGTTACAAATTAAATATAAACACAAAAAAAAGCACATGGGAAATTAATTAGGCATAGATTATATTTATATTATTAGAAATTTATTTTTTATTCTTCTTTAATTGTATTAAAAATTTAAAAAACAACTTTCCTGTTTATTATAACTTACACCGTTTAAACAAAAGATGTTTAAAATTTTAACTGATGATGATCACAATTTAAAATTATTTAAGTGTAGTTTTGTACCCATAAATTTATATAAGAAACTCAAAAACTAAATTATAAAATAATAAAGTGTAAATAAGTTATGATTAAATAAATGAAGTTTAGTCTGTTCAAACTGATATAATTACTTAGCTGTTGAATCCTTGATAAAACATAGACTAAGAACTATCCACAGTCTAGTCACGAATAAGCCAGTTTTATTTATTCGAATTGTTAGAGTTTGTTTAGTTATATGTTCGTGAAATACATACAAATTCTCCATTTTTCTATAATTAGTTTGTTCGTTTATTCATCTTAGAAGTTTAGGGTTCGTTTAAAGTACTTAATAAAATAAATCAACAAGTTATGTTATGATGTGCTATCACAGCCAGTTTTTTAACGTAAGCGTTTAAAACGTAATAGTTTCTTTATTTTTTATTTAATTGGAAAAGCTTATTGTTTTTCATTTAGTTTGAGTAATTCTGTCAAATTGCGCTTAAGTATTAATATATGTTTATCTTGCTGCATTTACATCTGGTAAATCAGAATTTTGGGCCTATTAGTTTCAAACCTATTCAGAGGTTTCCTACCTATTAAAAAGCTCTGAGAACGGCCGACTCGTTGCGAGAACTGTAGTTCACTTGGTCCAGAGGCAACCCTAGACGTAATATATATGTAGCTTATATAAATTATTTATATAATTAGATATTATTAGGTTTTAGGTTATACATATTTTTAAAATGTTACTAACCAAGAAGTATTTTTAAGACATGGTTGACAGGATCACAAGATGTTAATTTTACAAATACAGTTATAATGAATATACAAGTTTGCTTATAATATAAAAATCTTTAGTATAGTCTTTTAAAGTATTAAGGGTAGTTCAAGTAGCAAGTAGCATTATTGTTGAACCGTTGTAACTAATATCTATTTCTTTTAAATTAAATATAGTATGTATATTATTATCGTTAATTCTTTAAATGTCTGTCCACGTTAGCTTAAATTTTACAAAAAATAGTCTATTTTAGTAACACAAAGTTATCCCTTTATGGAAAAACAATTTGACAAACAAGCTTCTCTATTTCCAAATCATTTGTCACAAACCTTTTAGAGGATATGATAACAACATAGACGCGGACCTTTTTGTAACTTAATATGAGATAATATCTATTGATCTTAATATTAATCTATTGAGGAATTAAGGAATATTTTCCTATCATATGACTTAGAAAAGTTTTAGTGTGCTGGATATTATATTTCGGTTTTGGCTCCTACATTGAAGTTCTTATTAAGCTATAAATATATACTTATTAAACATAATATTTTTAATTGTTGTTGCAAATAAAATAAAATTATTAAGGTACTATAAAATTATTATTAATAATTAATAGAATGACATATCCCTCAAACCCTAAATGATTAAGATCGCAAGTAGACGACACAGATGATAAATATGTTATTAATTCCTCAAAAAATTACTTTCCTCACCTTAGTAATATAAAGCATATTGTTTTTGGTTTCCAATAAAATTGGTTAATCCATTTTGCTTGTGAATAATAAAAGCCTTTAATCTAGCAACAGCTAAATATTACAGTAATTGCACTTTCATTGAAAATTGTAAATTTTTATAGTCACTAGTTTATTAACTCTATTTTATTTGTTTGGAATACAATCTAGCTTTGCTATATATTTGACAAGCGCAGTAGATGTAGCATCATGTCGCTACTTCCAGTCCAGGTTATTAAAGAAAAAGGAAATAAAATATTAAATTATTGACGCCATTTATCTGACTAAAAGTAATGGAACTTATCGGACATTTAAAGTGGGGTTTAATTTGCAGTTATTGGACAAACTATGAAACAATGGCGTTATATTCCATGGCATTTAAACTTCTATTATGTAATCAGCTGTTCTGAATAATTTATTTTATCGAATGCCTTGTTTCTATCTCATACATTAACTATGGGTACGTTATTCACCATAGAGGTTACAATACATCTTTTATATTAGACGAGAGAAAAATATATATTTTAAGAATAAATATAATTAATAATGTTATAAATTATACAAAAAAAAAATATTATTATTATTTTTTATTTATTATAATTATTTTTATAAAATATTTATTAATTCATATATATTAATCCAAGTTGCTTCAGGCAAAACATCAATTTATTTTCATTCCATTGATTGTCAGTACGCCATAAGCTTAACGCATGAGGTCCAGTGAATCTTACAAAATAACTAAACTATTGACAAACATAAATAGTATAGAAATAAGCAGAAATTCATTTTTATATCATGTTCAGAAAATCATTTAAATGAGTTCCAGTGAATCTTACAAAATAATTAAATTATTGACAAAAATAAAATATAGAAATAAGCAGAAATTAATTTTTTTATATCATGTTCTGAAAATCCCTTAATTTTCCCAAAACAGCACTACGTGTTGTAAACGCTTTTATCCAATTAACTAACGAGAAATTTTCGATTCGCGTCGGGATTTGATTTATTTAACAATTCCATTTATATTTACATTACTATAATGTATTTCAAAGTTTTCAAATATATAAATGTAAAATTTTATAATATTTCTAGAACTGAAATAAAATTATTTCCATTTTTTAGAAGAACATTATATTAAATTTATTCAATTTTATCTGTACCGTAAAAAACAGGACCGTTTAATTTTCACGAAAATACTAAAACTAATACTAACTCTATAGTTTTGTTATATTACTTATCGGATTTATTTTATCCACATATTTAATAAAAATATTTATTTTATCCACATTTATTTTGTTTTTACAACCCACCTCTTCCACGTTGTACTAGTAGTTACCTGGAGAATTATTATTTTTACCGCCGGAACTTTAGTCTCTGAAACCCCTAACAAAATCTATTAAGTTTAAATGCTACCTGAACCAGGGTTAAAAATTCAAGAATCTTTATTTATAAGCATTATACAAAATTCTTTATTCATATCATTCACTGATAGGATCCAAAATATTACATTGACACACATCATTCTGATGGAAAATATCTCCCTTGTTAATCTGTTATCTATCACAGGTATAATAAATATCATTTTATAAATAGATTGGACATAGTTATATACAATTACATATATATTTTCAATATGAGTAAAATCAGGGGTACGTCACTCTTTTGTCATACTTATGTCACAATAATACTATTATTAATGTCACCGGTGCGTCTTATTTTTATCATATTATATAATCCTAATATACCGTCAGAAGTGTGACATAATGAGTCAATTCTTATACAATAAATTCTAATAATAATCTGACATGGATGTCAGTTTGAAGTCCCAATAACACAGAAGTAGATACTAGAAAAAATCCTTTTATTTTTATTCTATTTGAGAAGTATTATAAGATTTATTTTGAATTTTATTATTAATATTCTATGTTCCATTTTATCTCAGAATTCATTTCTGACTTAGGATCTGCAAGTCCTTTATGAATAATCCAATCCTTCTCATAACAATAGATTATCTCCACGTCCGCAACATGCAAATCAAGCTGAATTATCTATTACTAAATCAAGTTCATATATCACACATAATATGACAATTTTCTAATTATGTTGTATAATAGTTAAGTCAAAATGATACAATTAATAGTAACAAAATGTACTGAAATAAATGATTTGTGAATTCTTGTTTTGTTTTAATCAGTGTGTTGTGCATATAAATAATATAAATATAGTTTAAAAAACTAAAAACACGCCAAATTTTCTTAAGATAATTATCAATCCTGGAGATCCTAATCAGAATAATGAGACAATCTCATCGAATTATTAATTTACTATCGGTTCTTGATATGTGTACAAAGTTTAAAAAAAATCGGTTCGTGGGAAATTAGACAAAGCGCTTTCGAAAAAGTCGGTTACAAACAAACAAGCAAACATACACATGAAACTAATAAAAGCTTGTTAAAAACAGCATTATCAACAATTTCTTTTACTTATGATTTCGGTGTTTGTGGGTAAATATTAATTCATTTTTTCGTAGATTTTTTCAGAAGCTTCATAATTTTTTATGATTACTTCATAAAATACCCGAATTAAACAGATTTTTTTAACCACTCTGCAAGTAATTTAATTGTATTTTTCTCATTTAATTGTATTGTAATCCCTGACTCTAATAACTTGAAACCAAGCTTACGAAATACTTTTAAATACGTTGGTTTGCGATAGCATCCAGAAAACCAAATCAACAAAATCGTAATACAATTTTCATTAAATTTACTTTTAAATCTGTTTATTAATTTTTAAATGTAGCTAATTATTGATTATCCAATAGTAGTTTTTATTATTAATAATTTATTATTAATATTCATATATTATTTGAATGATAACTATTTGAGCGTTTATTACGGATATCCTATTATTAATAATATATTGTGGTTTATTTTCTTGAAGAAAACTTGTATTCCAAAATTTCAAATCTAAACATTGTAATTTCAGTAATGTCTTTGCGATAACATTTATGAACAATTTGTGCTTGACCCATCATTGAGAACAATTCTAGTTTTAACTAAAAGTGTTCTCATATCGCCATACCTGATCCTAACTTGATATTAAGTAAAGTTAAGGTGTTCTATAAGAGATAATATGACAATATATTAACATGGTATCTTTTTTAACACAAATCTGTATCGCACACATATTCATATTGAACTAACACGAATTATTATAAAAACTTTACAATTTATTTTGTTTTTCAACTTTTATACTAAATACATTTTCATTGCGTGCTTTCACTTTTACAATAGTTTCAAATGCATTATTTTATATTTTTTGTATTCTTTTATTTTATTCTAGTATTGATTTCTCTAAGATGTTGGAAAATAAATAAATTATTTTCTTTATTATACTAAAGGTATAGAGAAATCTCCAAAGCAATAATACCACCCGGCTCAAGGGAGTCCTGGGATGGCTATGGGAGACTTGCTGAACTACGGGATACCCACTAAAACACAACGTATACCCACAGGAACGCTTTCGCACACACCGTGACGCCGGCAAAACCCATTTTGAGGATGCCTCTAGTTACAGATCAGTTTTATAACAAATTTATTATATTTATTCCAGGTTCAATGGGAAAATTTGATGGAATGGCAATATTACGAATGAAAATATGTGATTGACAGGAATGTAAAAAAATATAAAAAATAAGCTAAATTGGTATTTTTACAATTCACAAAAGTTATACTAAATATAACTCGTTTCAAATCACACTTTATGCTACTTTTAATGAAATTAGGTAAAGCTTTGGTGAATGGGAAAACATATTTTCCAAATCTCTTTCATTCATAATTAATCGACATTTATAAATGTCCCTGGGTGAAGATACTAGTTACTGTAGACTTCCTTGATCCTGTTTTTGTTATATATGTATTTTTATGTACGCCACCTGGAAACCGAAAAACTATAAACTGAAGGATATGTTTAGGAATAAAAAATTAGGAGGTTTTTTTATTCATATAGGAAGAAAATACCAATGACATTAAGCTTAATTCAAATAGTGGTTTAGGATGTTTTAATGATGATTGGAAATGTAGCTATTATTTCTAAAAAATATTTTTAACCTATTATTACGATACGACAGCAACTCCATAATTATATTAATAGACTTTTTAAAATATTCAACCAGTCATTTCTAATGATTTATATTCACCATAATATTATATACACATTAGCAAAGGAGAAAAATGGCAATGTTAACAAACGGACAAAAAGACTTTTGAATTTCAGATACACCTTAAATGTTATGTGGAGTCGTATCAACAGTATTCAAGGGTAATCTGCCCTACACTCTCGGAACAGTTGATCTCTATTCATTATCTAGTATATGTAAACTGAATTAATATTCAAGCTGTCCATATCACAAAGATTTTTTTTTAATTGATACTTGAAATAGTATATACATATATCGATGTTTTAAATGATCGCAAGATGTTAAAAATATAAAATTCATTCTAATTCTAAAATTTTTTTTTTTCAATGAAATCATGAACTCCTGTGATAACGATAAAACAAATTGTTTGAGGTTAATTCCACCGTGATGAGGAATTGGCAAGTAGCCAAAAGTATTTAATTCCGGTATCAGATGACTATCAAAACAATTCTCATTACAAACGAGAATTAAGATGTCACCAAATATTAATTCTCGGAACTCACTGCATCACTATTTATGTTAGTACACTTAAATAATGTTCAATTACTACCTAATGGACCATTTGTATGAAAATCTCTTGTAATAACGACAAAACACTTTGTTTGGGGTTTCTTCCATTGTGTAAAACATTAGATCCTTGCATTTTAGATTCACTGTTATATCTATCCGAATTCACGAACAATTAATATAAGAAAACATACACATATTATATAGATACTGTATATAGGAATTTCGAAAATATAATGAAAAATCTCCAAATTGTTTGCAAATAAACATCATCTATAAAAATATTCGATGAGAAATTGGCGAGTACCAAAGTACTTCCGGTATGAGACGGCTATCAAAACAAATAAACAAAGAACAATTGAGATCTAACAAAATAAATATTCTCGCTAGTCATTACGTCGTTATTTATATTAGTTTTTTTTTTTTTTTTCTTTGTTTTTTTTATTATTATATTAGTACACTTAAATAATGTTCCATTACCAACCTGTTTATTACTTTTAACATGAAGTATAATACAACAATCTTAAATAATTTTCGACCATTAAAATCTTTCAGTTACATCTATGACATTGTTTCTTGTTATTTCATAATCTTCGAATTGAAATCCAGTACTAGGCTTACAAATAAATACTATTTTCATTAATAGATGAGTGTCCTAAGTACTCTGTTGATTGACAACTATTTTCATTCAAGATGTTTCAATATTAAGGCTTTTAGTAATGTGTTTCTGATAAACTCTATCGGAAACTGAGATAGTTAACGTCAATTGATCTTCACCTCCTCCCTAGGGCTTCGATTTAATCGTTTTTCCAATAATCTATATTATTTACATATTTCAATATTATTATGGTACTGTTATTTCATTAATTTTAAGCCACTCATCTTGACCTTGTGATGAACTAGTCTTCTTTTTTTAAGACGGTTGAATATTTAGAAATATACATACTAATTTTAAAACATAAGGTTACAGATAAACTTTCAGATTAACATTTTTCTTGAATTTTTAAATTATGGATATCCAGAGTTCATGAAAGTTCCTGTTTCCTTCGAGTATTACAGAAGTATAAAAATGTAATTCGACCTCAAAATTGAGTTCATATTTTGTATCTGACGCTTGTTTAGTTCCAAGTTCTAAACAACAATTGGATTAAAATGTTTATAATACACATTCTAAGTTTCAAATATATAAAGAATATTGTCATATTTTAGAAAATAAATGAAAAATGTATCGATACAGGTACGATTAGAATCTTCAACCTCCGGGAAACCGTGACGTCATTGGTTAACTGAGCTACTGAGTTGTTTCGATAAATTTAACGATCAATATATTATTATAGTCTTTATAGGGAGATCTAATCTATTCAACAAATTGTTCCGACAGCAGATTCTTCTGTAGATCAAATAGAATACGACCTTCTATAACATTATTTTTATAAGTGTCCCTCATTTATTGTGAATAAAGAAAATAACATCGATGATGTTATGAATTACTGAGTTCTATAAATTATACGCCGGTGTATTTGGTTTTGAGCAACGGATTTCTGTCGTTGGTTCGAACGTAAGTTTTCCCTGGAGATATGGCAAGAAAACAGCTTCGTATTTTTTTGTCTTAAGGTCTCAGGGAAAATCATACTATTGCCGTAGGTACCTATCGTATTATTAATTAAAATTTTATGTTTTAAAATATTTTCTCACTAAGATTTGACTAAAATATTGAAGTTTGAAAATATCTTTAAACATATAATATATGTTTAAAGATATTGGCTATACAGCCATGTTAAGCTTATTTAAATTTAAATAAATATTAGGTAGGGCTTCGAACCCACGACCTCTGGGCAACCGTCCCGTCGCTCTACCAATTAAGCTATCGCTATCCGTCTCGGTGGATTAAGCATTTTATATATGGGCTTTATCGGAACGGTGATGACATCTATTTGGCTTCTTGGTTAGGTTAGCTACAGGAAGGTTTCCCAGAGGTTAAAGGTTCGAATCTCTAAAATATACACTTAATTATTGAAGGGAATCGGTAGTTATAATAATAGATCTTACTTGTACTACATGTGAATAGTGAGTAATTTATTGACCTTTAAAGAAAAAATTAACTGAAACGCAAACCAGTCACCCAATGGCACGTATATGTACCATCGGCTGATGAACATGTTTTGACAGGACACACATACGTGCCCACGTATATATGAGTTTCTTTTCTTCTGAAGTATTTTAAGTGTACCATAAAATTTGACAGATTCTTAGGATATTTTTTCTCTAAATAAATGAAGCTTTTTAATGAGAATTTTTCAGCTTATCTCTTGCATTCAGAATAATTTTACATTTCATACTTTCATATCCTAAATGTAACTAATTTGCTTATGTAAGTTTAACACGGAAATAAAATAAACCGAAGTGTTTTTGTAACCTGTTTTTATCACATTAAAAACAATGATTCGACGATTCTAGTATTCAAAGGCCATTAAGAAATAAAATAACACTAAGGTCTTCACACCAATCCCATATTTTTTGCACTGAAAACCGGTATTGTATCAGAAAAAAGTTGTTTCAATGCACCTCAAAGACTTAATGACGAAGCTCCAAACTAGCGATTTTTTCTATTAAGTAAAAATATTATTATATCACGTAAAATAAAAAGATTTTTTTTGCATTATTTCAATTTTGAGAAAGTAGATACTAATTAGAAGATAATATATTTTTTTAATTAATTCATCAATTTGCGACGTTAAAGATATAAATTTAGCTTAATTATAAAATAATTTTATAATATAAACAGAGGGTAGAAGGGAGTTTATTCTCTACTTTATACTGCTGCTGCTGCCGTTGCTTCAACTATATATATGATGGGTGCAAAATTTAAACTAAACAATCCTCATATTATAAAATATCGTTATTATATATTTAAACTGTAGTTATCCTAATGTAATACAGAATAGGTCGGGCCCTGCTGCCACTGCGTAAAGTCGCTTAATTGTAAAAATAATAAATAACTTACATCACTTTTTGGTTACATACTATAAATATAGCAAACTAGTTATCCAGATGAATATTAAGATAAAACTAGAAATTTGATTTTAAATAATCCTAGATTATGTACTACTTATAGAATATGGGTTTATTAATTTTAATTATTAAAAGCTATCCTGCTTTTATATGTCTGAAAATCGACTTGTCAAGTAAAACCCGCTCTTCACACATAATGTAATAGCGTTGTAACTCGTAACTCCTAAGGGGAGTGTCCGAAAAAATATATTTTTACATATAAATGTTTTATAAAATTAAGGGTTGTTAGTTTATATTCGTGTTGCGAATCTTGCCTTGATCTCTCCGACCTTTACAACTTTCCTCGAAAACCGACGTGATTTGAATTCAATTTGTTAAATACCCTAGATATCTAACTCATGAGGGATTGGAATAATATTATTTATTTATTTATTTATATATATCTGCAATTCTTGTAGTATACAATGGTCTTAATAAGTAATATAACAATTATTTAGATCTAACAAGAACCCTGTAAGGGCACTGCATAACTTTACACCTCAATACAATTACATTTATATAATCACACAAGCAAATGCATTCATATTTTAACGTAAGACAACTAACATAGACTAGGACTCATCAAACGCCTTAAAATAACAATAAATTATAGGTATTAAATCATGTCATAAAATTAATATAATAAAATGGGATTTATATAATTCAGCAAAAGTTATTCATAATTAATAATTGTATAATATTAAATCCTTAACATGTCAAATTTACATCAATAACATCTATTAAAATAACGATAAATTAATTTGAATTTAAGAAAAGAATATGTCTTACTTTCAAAGTATACCAACTCTATTACACGCCATCATCAAAAAATTCCTGCGACGAGTAATAACATTTATTCATTAAATACTTTTTTAAGTTTATTTTTAAAATTGTTTTCTTTATCCAAATCTTTAATATGTTTTAAAACAGTATTATAAATTTGTATACACATTGAGTGTGAACTATTGCCAACCATTTTTAGCTTTGAATTATAATTAAATATTATGTAATAAGCAATTCTCTGTTACATTTCGTATTTGAAATCTTATCCTTATTAGGTACATATTCGAATTAAATATGCTCGATCATATTAATAGTGTGTTTAGAAATAGATTTCAGATTTAAACTTAAATTGTGTTGCTTTTATGCTTATGAGAAGAGAACAGGATTATTATTTTTAGCCAGTATTATAGGTTAGCATTATAATTTACCTGAATAATATGATAGGTACAGATATAGTGTAATTTTCCCTGAGACTTAACAATAGAAAAATATGAAGCTGCTATCTTGCCATATCTCCAGGGAAAACTAAGGCTTTGAACCAACGACATAGAAATAAAACTAAGAGGTGTCAAGGGACACCCGGATGGAACGAAGTTCCTTTCTATTAATTGTTAAAGGAATTGTAATAAAAAAAATTATCTTATAAGCTTTTAATATTTCTTAAAAACATAAAAGAAAAATAACTACATTAAAAGTGGTCATACTAGGTAGAATTACTAAGCAATTTAATATAATACAAAAAATAATAATGATAGAAATGAAAATATCTCGCTTGCTTTCGATAAGAGAGAGATAGAGATAGCAAAACATGTCATGCCAACTTTTCGTAAGAATTTTTACCGTCTAGCCCCCTTTCATAACGCGCAATAAGGCGCGTTTTGCACAAACCGAATCCACAGGGGAGAAATGAATGGAATTCAGTAACTCTTAAAATAAAGGATGTTATTTTCTTTATTAGTAATAAACGAAGAAAACATTTAAGGAATAATACTATTACAAGTCATATGTAGTTTCAAATATAGATTTGTAATTAAATAATTGATACTTTGCACAATCCTAATAGGTTATGATTTAAAATAATGTTTCATCCACGAAACAGTTGTTGTTAGAATCAAAGATTAGGTTAGACTTTCAGGTAAAAGCCATAATAATATATTGAATAAATAATATAAATATGAATTTTAGGTTATTCTATGTTATAATTTGACTAAATATATATATATATATATATATATATATATATATATATATATACATTTGAGTTTAGTTCCACTCATTCAATATCTACCATATATTGAGATAATCTTATAAGGAAAATAATACGAGGGTTTGTCGCAAACAAAAACGCAAAACTTACTTGGATAGAATCTATAAGTTAATAAGGAGATTGCCCGTCTAAGCTGACATTAAGTACGGTGAAGGAACGTGGCTAAGTTCTGTATAGATATTAATTTCTATGTTTATGATTTTCTAAAACTTTTTGGAACAAAACTTTTGTCATTGAATTTAAAGTCTTTTAGTAATAAGACAGGGGTCTCTTCATAAGAACAGTAATATTTTATAAATATTCTTTATTACAAAATAATGCACAAATTACTTGTAATTTTTTTTTAATTTATTATAATTTACAATAAAGCAAGAAAATTATCACTTTCGGATATGGAAGATACCAGTTCGAGAGCGATCCAAGCTTATCCAACTAAAGCAATGAGCCTTACCGTTTAACTTTCGTGGATAGTATATCTACGAAGAATCAATGCCGCCTCCTGTGCTGGGAAATTGCATGAATTATTGAACAAAACTGAAAGTAAACCTACGAAAATCTGGAAAAATATTCTTGAAGGATATCTAAATACACCGATTAAGTTATTGTGAAATGAAATCCCAAATAGATATACACGATGACTTATAACACCACTGTTTGCGTGAGAACTTTTAAACTGGGCCAAGATACACATACAAAATAATAATTGTATTTGTAGATTTAACTTCTAGCAATCTTAAATTAAAAAACAAATATATTTGATAGCTAAATACATTACTGCTTAAGAGTATTGTTATAAAATTATTTTAATTAATAATGGCACGTTATAGAAAATCAAGTAATGTTTGTTTTTTTTAACCCCTGGCTCAAAAAGGGGAGTATAAATAATAAATATTGAAATAAAACTATTTTTACGGAAATAACTCGCGTATATTGAATTAAATTTAAAATTACCAATATAAAAAATAACACTTTTAAAAAAAAGTTTAACTGAAACGCGAACCGGTCAACCGATGGCACGTATATGTGCCATCGGCTGATGAACGACTCAACGGATGAAGGGCACACATACGTGCCAACGGCTCGAAAGAGTAAAATTACAAATACAAAATTTAACTGAGAATATCTTATTACATAATATTATTTCAAATACGTTAATTATATTTACATTTACTTTAATAAAGCTAATTTTAAACTCTCCAAAAAGTAATAACCTATAAATAACATTAATTCTACATTAAAGTCTGTGTGCTATATTGTTATGCGACAAACTTGTGTGACAAAATCTGATTGTTCTACAAATAAAGTTTTCATAAGTTTGTCGCATAACAATATAGAACACAGATTTTAATGTAGAATGAATGTTATTTATAGGTTATTACTCTTTGGACAGTTCGAAAATTAGCTTTATTAAAGTAAATGTAAATATAATTAACGTATTTGAAATAATATTATTTAATAAGATGTTCTCAGTTAAATTTCGTATTTGTAATTTGACTCTTTCGAGCCGTTGGCACGTATGTGTGCCCTTCATCCGTTGAGTCGTTCATCAGCCGATGGCACATATACGTGCCATCAGGTGACTGGTTCGCGTTTCAGTTAAACTTTTGTTTAAAAGTGTTATTTTTTATATTGGTAATTTTAAATTTAATTCAATACACGCGAGTTAAATCCGTGAAAATAGTTTTTGAGCCAGGAATAAAAAAAAGTAACACTAATTAATTTTATATACTTATAAGTATGTGGTTATCTTTTGATCATTGATTTCTTGTTTAATAAGTGACGTCGATAAAAGTGACAAAATCTGATTGTCCTATAAATAAAGATTTCATAAGTTTGTCACATAACAATATAGAACACAGATTTTAATGTAGAATGAATGTTATTTATAGGTTATTACTTTTTGGACAGTTCGAAAATTAGCTTTATTAAAGTAAATGTAAATATAATTAACGTATTTGAAATAATATTATGTAATAAGATGTTCTCAGTTAAATTTCGTATTTGTAATTTGACTCTTTCGAGCCGTTGGCACGTATGTGTGCCCTTCATCCGTTGAGTCGTTCATCAGCCGATGGCACATATACGTGCCATCAGGTGACTTGTTCGCGTTTCAGTTAAACTTTTGTTTAAAAGTGTTATGTTTTATATTGGTCATTTTAAATTTAATTCAATATACACAAGCTAAATCCGTAAAAATAGTTTTATTTCAATTATAACACTCCCTTTTTTGAGCCAGGGGTTAAAAAAAACTAACATTATTTTATTTTATATATTTATAAGTATGTAGTTATCTTTGATCATTGATTTCTTGATTAATAATTGACGTCGATAAAAGTGACAAAATCTGATTGTCCTACAAATAAAGTTTTCATAAGTTTGTCGCATAACAATATAGAACACAGATTTTAATGTAGAATGAATGTTATTTATAGGTTATTAGTTTTTGGAGAGTTTGAAAATTAGCTTTGTTAAAGTAAATGTAAAAATAATTAACGTATTTGAAATAATATTATGTAATAAGATATTCTCAGTTAAATTTCGTATTTGCAATTTGACTCTTTCGAGCCGTGGGCACGTATGTGGGCCCTTTATCCGTTGAGTCGTTCATCAGCCGATGGCACATATACGTGCCATCAGGTGATGAATACGAATCTTCCATATACGAAAGTGATAATTTTCTTGCTTTATTGTAAATTATTATAATTAAAAAAAATAAAAAGAATTTGTGCATTATTTTGTAATAAAGAATATTTATAAAATATTACAGTTACTATGAAGAGACCCCTGCCTTATTACTAAAAGACTTTAAATTCAATGACACAAGTTTTGAAATAAAACTATTTTTACGGATTTAACTCGCGTATATTGAATTAAATTTTAATTAACATTCTATATCTAACCCCGTTGCGTTAATTATTTTTATTAGACTCATGGTTATATATGAATCTAATAAAAATAATTTAATGAAAATTTTATTATAAAATTATTTAATGAAAAATATTTTACATGACCGAAGGTATACATCTTCATCATCTTCGTCTTCAGGTTAATTTCTACAATGAACCTGAAACAAAGTGTTTTGTCTTTATCACGGGATATTTTTTTACTATTAACTTAACTTAAATATTACGTTATCTGACCCTATTCAGTTTACACATACTAGATAATGTATAGAGATTAACTGATCCGAGAGTGTAGGGCAGATTACCCTTGAATACTGTTGATTCGACTCCACATAACATTAAAGGTGTATCTGAAATTTAAAAGGTTTGTCCGTTTGTCACCATTGCAATTTTTTCCTTCACTAATGTCATAATAATATGTGTGACCAGAATTCATTAAAAAATTCTTGTTGACTATTTTATAAAGTCTATTAAAATATTTAGAGAGCTATAGTATCGTAACAAAATGTTTCAAATATGTATCAGAAATTATTTTACATTTCCAATTATCAGGAAAACATCCGTAGATATCACATATAAGTCAAAAGCAAAACATCTTACTACACTGATTTCAGTATTTGAATCAAAGTGAATGTTGGCGTGTAAGCTGGTGATACATCCGGTTGTGTACACAAAGCGGCAACAGTAATTAGTTCAGATGTGTTTCTGATGTTCTGTTGATGTGTTTGTTTCTGAGAATAAATCACTAATAACCTGAGTACTTCAAACAACTTAGAAGACTTATAGACTTCAGATTCTTACCTTATCTTTACAAGTTCTTACAGCAGTATACGGTATACCTATCTATCGATGTGGCAATATAAATAACATAATATTTTATTTAAATCTATATTCAAGCACTTATAATGACGTATAAAGCATATTTTATATAAAGCCGTACCTATAATGCGATAATAGAATTGGAATAGATATTGAATTGCTTCTTCCAGTAAGTAATTGAATTATTTATCCCACTGTCCAAGTATATCAGAGGAAATAATTGCCCATTTATCTGTTCTAATGGCGATTTGATTATTGTTATATTTTGTAGCAAAAAAATGAAGAAATATGTTTAACCTTATTTTGTATACCGTAATTTAGTTTAGGGAATTTTTTTGGTAGATATACCACATAGTTAAGAAAGTTTTGGTTTTTGCTTTAATTCTCCAGGTACATTTAAGCTACAATATGATATTTAGAATTAAAGATATATCGCAGGTTCCGATAACCTATCGTTTTTAATTTCCATTTAATAATACCATAATGTTTATGTGGTACATAAAGGTGTGCACTAAACACAAATACACGATAGCGCCAAGTCATTAATATCTCGTCGTATTACCGAATACACAACTACTACTTCTACTACTACTACTTCTACTACTACTACTTCTACTACTACTACTTCTACTACTACTACTACTTCTACTACTACTACTTCTACTACTTCTACTACTACTACTACTACTACCGCATATTTGCTTGAGTGACTTATATCTAGCGTAAAGAACTACCGCACATCACAACTATGAAATATACTTAATAAACAATAATAAATAGCTATTTGTTGTATTTAATTTATATATTATAATAAATATATTTACTTATATATTTATTATAATATTTGAATCAAGCGGATCATGGGCTAGTGATATTTTCGTAAAAATGTATTTCGTTACAGTAATAGTATTGTTTTCATGGATAAACAGAAAAACTAATATCAGTGTAGTGAAACTTATTACCTTATTACTTATTAACATACACCACCAATATACCAACAAGTATGATAGGTAATGCAATTTAAAAAAAAACGCTGAGAAGGTGAAAATTTCGTATGGACTATAATCAGTTTTTAAAAAAACTATAATCTAGCTTCTTTTTGCGATAGCTTCTTTTTGCGACGATGGTGGGGACGACGAGCAGATGAAGTGGCTAGGGACAGGGTTAGAAGAGCTAGAAGTCTAGAATAACTAGTATTATGTAATGATATCTGCAAATATGACAAGAAAAGGCGTCTAACGTAGCAATACAACAGAGAAGCTCACTTTTCTGTCAAAATATTCTAAACTATTAATTATTATGAATGCCTCGAAAAGTAAAGTTATTCACATATCAGGAAAATCATCAATTCAATGAAATAAAATTGAGTTTTGTGTGCAAACTATGTTATTTAAATTTGATTTTATTTATTTTTGTTTCAATTTAAACGATAGAATAATAATGTCCGGACTGATTTAAATTTGTCCGGTTGATATTAAATCACATACAAAACAAATACGTTGATTTAGTTTTCTCATATCTGAAATTAATCTTAATTTCTTATATTTGTATTTTTGTCTAGTCTGCTTATACATTGCAATAATAATCACTCATTAGCTTAGTTCTAGATAGTAAAATTTAGTTTTTACATAGCTTAACCTAATCTTATTAAATTGAAAATATATTTAATTTCTCTTTGTTATATCTATATGCATTTTCTAATAATATTCCATACAAGTGGTTGAATAAAAGCGTAAAGTTTTCCCATTTAAAGTGCAATTAATATAATAAATTTGTTATAAAACTGATAAGGGTTGGTTTAGTATTACCGCCTCCTTTTTTTTTTTTTTTTTTAACGTCTGGAATCCTCATGGATACACACCTCCATCCTGGGGAAGATGGAAGTGGTTATGTGAGACTCTTACTCACTAAACCAGACGGTCAACACCTCTCCGTCGTAATGGAGCGCCACGGGAACGCTTGCGCACACATCCGCGTTGCTCCGATGGAAGGCCGCGTGAGCAGCCACCACCTCCATGGAGTGACGCGCCCGGTTGATTTGAGCGCGTCCCACTCCGGGGCTTGTTGAATGGCGAAGGGCTCCCCTGCCCTCCACCCAAGCCGGCCGAGCCAAATCAGGACTCCCTCAACGAAGAAGGTGTCCCGATCCGACTCAACCTCCCGGGGCCGGACCCCGTCCGAAAACGGTCGAGGTCCCGTCCCGCCACCCCCCAACGAAGCCCTCCCTAGGAAGAGCTCCGCCGGCACCTCGCCCGGACTAATCGTCGTCAAGCGCTATTGTACCTGACGACGACTATTCCGGGCCATCACCCTATCAACGCAACGGCCTCCCCCTCAGCAAGGAAGAGACCGCCACGTACCCCCCACACAACCACGGGACCGCCCCACAGTCCACTCTGCGCACAGAGAAGTACCAGGGGCAACCCCGCTGCTGTCCCCGGTAGAGAGGGCCTGCGCCCTCCCACCCTCAGTGCCCAGGCCAAAAGGCCCGAGCCCACCTCGCAGACAGACCACCCCGAAAGGCAGCCTGCCCGCCAGCCGAGTATTAGCCAACGGCTAATGCAAACCCCGAAGGATCACATTAACCGTTGTTGCCCAGGGAGCACCGGCCCGTACCGCTTCCGATGCCACCGGACGAATCCGAGCAACAAGGGAAACAGACGGGCACACGAGGAGGTTCTCGGCGACGGCCCCCCAGTATTACCGCCTCCTCATCGTTACTAAGTGTCTTTGACTTGATTTGAGTGCAACCTGCACTAGTAGCGACAAGTCAATTCTTTATAAGTTATATTAAATAAAATTATTCATAATTATCAAAAATATTTTATACATCCTATGGTATGTTTATACATGTTTAGTAACATTGACGGGTCATGTCAAATTGTGTCAATTAACTAATGGTTTTATTGTTATGCCATTGATGAGAGTACCCAATAAAACAGCGATGAGTGAATGGAAGATGATCAGTACTATCTATAAACTTTATTGTAAAGGATAACTGGTATTAATTTGTCTCGACCTCTGATATTGACGTCTTTGTTATTGTCATTGTTATTAATTCAAAGTATAGATTACAAAGTCACTTCAAACTATAGGAGTATTATGACCCCTCTTATAAGACTGTTAATAACATTAACATTTTGATTGTTATAATGACGTTTGCTATTATCTATAAGCATGAATAGCCCTGTTAGCGTTATATAAATGCTTAATAAATACGCAATATTTGTAACTTTGTAGTATAGGTTAACATTGTTAAGATCTTACAACCGAAATTGATATTTAAAACATCTTTAAAATGTGTAACCGTGTTAAGTTTATTGACATTTTAAATAAAATTATTTACTACATTGAATAAAAAAAAATTAACTAAAACAAGAACTGATATAAAAGGATAATATTATTATTAGTTTTATTGAAAGTTTTATTAGATCCGAAATTTTCAACCTCACGGTTTTTGTATATAATGAGTTAGATAAACACACCGATTTGTGATTTTATTACAAGGATATCTTTATTAAACTGATTCTATAATGTCTTATGTGCAAATAATATACGTGACATTTACTTAAATTACAAACTAGGAAAACGTTGAAAGCATAATTACGGTATGGAAAAGTATTGTATATATATGTATTTTTACTAGCCAATAGAAAGCGTCGAGACATTAAAAGTATCATATGATAACATGACGGTAACATATTAAGTTATGCTTATATTAATAACAAACCTATACATTAGATGTTGATGATGATATAAAGCAAAAAAACTCGATTGTACGTCGTTAAATTTTAAAATAAAATGATACTATACTCACAAAAAAGTTTTGAACGTCTAGAACGAAAATAGTTAACGTTTAGAAAATAGAGAACGTTTTCGTCTAGAACGAAAATAGTAAAGCGAATAAAATATGTAAATATTACCTATATAAGAACATTCCAATTTTAATAAATAGTTCACAAAAAAATCATTAAATGCTAACTAAAACTACAATTACAGTGCTTAGAACTTGTAAAAAGTATAATGTAATATAATAATAAAACTGTAATGTAGTATTCTATATATTTCAGTTATAATTAATGCATCTTATACTTTCGAATGTCTAAGTTTAAAGTGCAGTTAAGTTTAATTACTTTCAAAACTTTAAAATGATACCAGTGTTACCAACAATTTGTTTAAGAAAAGATTTTTGGAGTAAACACTAGAGATGAGTGAAGATTTTCCACATAACAATGTATTTTTAAAACTTTAATAAAATGCTTTTCCGTAAAGATTCTGTGTTCTTTCATTTGAAGAGTAAAATAATTTAAGCTGACAATGTAAATGTAATGTCATCATAATTAAAACATAATGTTAAATATAATGATATATATAATGTTTATATCAAGTAACCATCCTAAAAAACCTACAATTGTCTTTTATACATTCGAAACATAAAATATATTGCAGTATATATATTATATAAACCCTAATTAATATTATTAACGCTAATTAGTTTTTTATTGGTTTTACGATTTTACATCTTAAAACCAGTTGGTTAATCAGTTGATTAAAATTAAACTTTTATTAAAATATAATTTGTTATCCCGAATATTAAGGTTCCTGAGGGAAATACTTGTACGGTCTGCCGACAAGAATAAATTAATAATAATAATATGTGTAATACAGTACAATTTTTAGAACTACAATATCTCGCTTAATAGAAAATCAAACTAATAACTCAAAAAATATTATGTTTATAAGATTATTAATACCATTAATATAATTTTCTTGTGACATGATTATGTACAATAAAACAAACATTCACTTAAAATAATGTTACAATAATAATATGCACGACCATTTTTAATTAAAAGATACATGACCCGAATAAGAATATAATTCCGTGAGAAAAATATACCACGAATTCATAACCTGAACACTTTAATTATTATTATTTTAAGTAGTTCTCTGTGCTTTGTCAAGGAAAATTGTATAGTATAGTAGAAATAGTTGTATAGTATAGTAGTAATAGTTTATAGTAGTAGTATAGTAGAAATAGTTTATTGTAAAATTTTGCAAACACGAGATTTATGGCTTAAACAGGTATAAAGTCAACATACTTCATGTATTGCCAAATTTCTCTCAAACTTTACCAACTCTTTACCTTAGCCAACATATTTCACCGTCTCGTTATTACATGTATTTCTTTATTGTACGTAATATAATAAATAAATACCGTGCTACGATAGCGTAGCACTAGCATAGCGTAGCGTAGTATTTCTGTAGCGGTATCTATGTACCGTGTTATTTATTATATACAGTAGACGCCGCTTATTGTGATCACTTTCAGCCCAGCCCGTTTCGATAACAATAACCGAATGATAACATTATGCGGATGGTACTTTTTCATGCTTGTTGGGGGATTTTAGTGCACATAATAAATGATCATAATGATAAAATATGAATTGTAATAATTTAGAATTGATTTAAGTACTCTATAGTATATTTCGATCTCAGATCTGTTTTTTAGAAACTTACACAGGAGTGATTGCGAAATTCCCAGTTGAATCGCAGCATCACGTTGACTTATTTTCGGTAATTGATCGTACTTTTCGAGAATTTGTTGTTTTTCTTCATTCGTATAATCTCGGCGTTTACGCATGATTTTAATTTTAGTTAAGCACTTCGAACGATGAAACTCAAAAAATGTTTCAAAAACTGTCTCAGATACGATTACTTCAAGTCTATCAGTAGTTTGAGGAGAACTGAGGGAAATTTGAATTTTCAAGCTTTTTATAGACAAATGCAGGACCATCGCTTGTTTTCAAAAAGGTAATTAACGAAATGGACCAGGGGTTCTTTTCCTTTTGAAAAGTGCGAAACTTTTAATCGGAAGGTCGGAATTTGTACAATAGGTAAAGATTGTAAACTCAAACAAAAGGATTTTTGAATGAGGATTACCTTAGTAATAAATATTTCTATAAATAGCATTTGTACCCTTCTAAATCGATGACAATAAGCGACTTTTGATCACAATAAGCGGCTTTTTTCAAATGTATTTTTAAGGAGAAATTTGAGACCGACCATTTTCGATAACAATAGCCGGCTGATAACATTAACCGCGATCACAATAAGCGGCGTCCACTGTATTATATTTAAATGAAGCTATAGACTGGTAAAATTATATCAAATTGCCAACACGTGCCTAATTTTACGTAAATTGCCTTAGGTGAGAAATTAGGACAATTTCATATCCATATATTTTTGGAAAAATCAATTCATTGGATAAAATATTTACTTGTCATATATTTGTATGTGTGTACTTTTACTGTAGTACTGTTTATTTGTCTGTCAATTATTCCAAATATATAAATCCAGCGCTCGAATGCCAAAAAAAACCAAAGATCTACATTGGTGTTATTTTAGCGGATAAAATATAATTAAAAAATTATGGCAAGTCACTTACCTTTCCTTCATCTTCTGAAAGTTGTTAAAGCTTTAAAATAATACTTGAAAGATTAAGACCTCATTTAACAAAAAAATTAATTCTACCCATATCTATATAAAATATTTAACGTTGAAAAATATAGTAGAGATAGTAAATCTTCTCAACTCTCCTTAATTTATTTATCAACGAAAAAGAAGCATACATATTTAAAAAAAATATGAACATGTCTGTTTGTGTGTGTGTGCGTTCACAGGTTAACACATATTTATCATGTTTGAAATGTCTTTAAACATGTATAGCCATGTTAAGCTTATTTAAATAAAACCACCGTCCCGATAAAGACATCACATATAGAATGCTTAATTCACCGAGGCGGACAGCTTGTTTATTTGTTTCAAGCTCAGAATATAATAATAGATACGCTGAATAGTGCCAAATATTTTTAAACTTTTCAAGAAGAATTGGAGATTGACTCTTGATTAAGTACTGATATTTACTGATATAAACCAATCTACATACGATAAAAGAAACTCAATAAATTAATTAAGGTGTAATTGTTCATAAATAATCCAATGAATTGTACAATAAACATTGTAGGATGGAGTTCCTAAAAACATCAATAAACATACTTCATAGCTTAGTTAAGATTTCAATAAATATACTCCACGGCTTAGTTAAAATTTCAATAAATATACTCCATAGCTTAAGTAAGATTTCAATAAATATACTCCATAGCTCAGTTAAGATGCCAATAAATATACCCCATTGCTTAATTAAGATTTCAGTAAATATACTCCATAGCTTAGTTAAGATTTTAAAAAATATACTCCATAGCTCAGTTAAGATTTCAATAAATATACTCCACGGATTAGTTAAAATTTTAATAAATATACTCCATAGCTTAAGTAAGATTTCAATAAATATACTCCATAGCTCAGTTAAGATGTCAATAAATATACCCCATTGCTTAATTAAGATTTCAGTAAATATACTCCATAGCTTAGTTAAGATTTAAATAAATATACTCCATAGCTCAGTTAAGATTTCAATAAATATACTCCACAGCTTAGTTAAGATTTCAATAAATATACTCCATAGCTTAAGTAAGATTTCAATAAATATACTCCATAGCTCAGTAAAGATTTCAATAAATATACTCCACAGCTTAGTTAAGATTTCAACAAATATACTCGATAGTTTAGTTAAGATTTAAATGTTCTTCTTATATTTATTGGCTACCATCGATCGACCAATTGGTACTGACTACAATCATTGTATTATCATTAACAATGCTTTAAAAGTCCAAAAATCAGTTTCCTAAATGCAATGAAATATCCATTACTATTAAATATTTCACTTGTTTTCTAATAACATTTTCAAATTAATGAGTGCAGGTAAAACAAAAATCCACCTATATTACTCTAACGTCAAAGGAAATAGGGCTGCTTGTTGTAACGCTAACAAATAAAATAAATTGTAGACTTTGTATTTTCTTATGTTTCTGAAAATAATAATTATTATAGAACTATTTTCAATGGACTAAGCTCGTACAATCGGATACGTATACTTTATTCTTATTCACGGTAAAACTAGATTTAGGTGTCAATTCGCTAGTCATTTACCTCGATTCCTAAGCTTCTGGGCATAGAGTTGAGGATGATCACAATAGTTTTGTTTAAATTGTAGACTGTTTCAATATTGAAAATCTTTTATTGGATCCAATTAATGATAAATCTGTAGCATAATAAACTTACATCATCTTTTTTGCCTATATATTATATTCTAAGTATTATCATTGTAATTCTTTTGTTATCGTTATAATAATATTGAATTATAAATATGTACCTTCATATTTATTACTTATTAGTTTTATAATAAATATTATTAATAAATATTTATTATTTATGTTACAGCCCTGTTTGTAAACCACGTTCACATAATCGCGTACTCTCAAGAGTCATCTTGTTAGAAGATTGATTGATTTCGGTCCTCAAAGATTTTAAAACGAAAATTGGCTTCGTGTATTTAATCTTGTTTATACTCAAGCTTTTCATCCACCTTAATCTTTAACATTGAAATAAGAAAACGTGAATTATATTAAGACCATCTTATTGTAGATACACGGAAGACCAAGGTCAAAAAATAATGAGAATGAAATAGGGTCACCAATCTATTTAATCTATATATAGATTTTAAATACAATACATATTGATTTGAAATATATGTTTTTTAGAATGAAATATATTTGTAATTTAGAATAGAAAGTTGTTTAATAAAGGAAAAGTTTTTTCCTATCTATATATTATTTTTCTTGCCGCGCAATTGCTAAACAAAGTAAATCCCTAACCATAAAATTAAATGTTAAAGTTTATGAGAAGGCCAGGAAAATATCTTAAAAAACTATGTAGTAAAACAGAAAGTAATATGTGATGAAAAACAGGGAATCAAACTGACTAAAAACCAGGGAAATTAATCGTAACCGTATTTTCGCATACAATTGCAAATTGACTTTCATTAAAGCTTTAGTTCAAAGCACTATACTTTCTCTTCCTCGACATTTGATATCCACTTTATCCTGCTCTATTAGGTCTTGACTCTGTTGCATCGTAAAGCAAAGACAATTTATTAAAATAAAGTCTTTCAAACAAGGCTCCGAGAACTAAATAGATTTAGCACTCACAAGTGTTTAGTAGAAGAACTTTTATATTTTTAAAGTTATCTTTTTATCTTGTTTATTTGTGTACTTTTGTAAATATCTTCTATTTTTTAACAAACACGCTAATTTTTCGTCACACATTTATTAATTATTGCAATATGTTTACTAGTTAGTATTAAAATTTAACTTATACCTAGATTATTTTACCAATATTTATAATTTAGCAGACTGAATGTTCGTAGATTAAAACAAGGAGATATACTAATGCACATCTATTACTTCAGATAAAATGGTATAGTCGTTTTTAACTACTAACGTTTATTTCTGTTGATCTTCTGATTTTTTTAAAATAGTTTCATATTTTCATATGGTTTATACAAACAGAATCATTATTTGTGTGACTCCGGTTCAGAGAAGTAGTTTATATAAATTATCGTCCCAGCGGTTCCGGGAGTGGTATTCGGGTCAAAGGAATCTAAATAACAGTAAACCGTCTTCATGATCAAACAAGGCTGGCTCAAGCTAGGGGTTAAAGCCTCATTTCGATGTATATACGATTCAAAATTGACGGTCTTAATCATCACCACCTTCAAAATTATCAACGGGCTCTGGTTACAGCCAAGGATGCTTGTAGCTCAATCTTACAGAAAATATATATATTCGGCTCCAACTTGCATCTTCTAATGAACCTGTCTATCTATTTTTAGATTGGTTTGATAATTATGTGTAAGATAGATAGACATTTCAGCTTATAAGACAATATTTATAACAGAATATTCGAGAAAGATAATATGTGATAAACATGTTTGCGGAAACTACGCTAAAATTTCATATTTTAGTAAAAATTCTAAGACGTATAACTCGTATCTAAGTTTGTAACTTAAGTTCGTAAATGGTTGTAAATTAACTGCTCATGCAAAATATTATGGTATTATAAAGTATAAAGACTAGCTGAAAGTCATTGATATATATTTCATTTAATATTTTTATTTTAGAGCATTATATAGTGTGCGCCTTTTGTAGGTTTATATCGAAATGCTATTGAGTAATCTATAATGTTGGTGCCGGTAATAATATTATTATAATTATAAAGTACATTTATTATTTTTATAATTACAAAGTAAGTCCCGTGACACATTAATGCTATTTGCTTTGAATAGGGAACTAAAATACTTTGTTCGATGTTTGAGTGCCCCGTTGGTCGAGCGGTTAGCGCAGACGCCTAGCGGCTCAGTGGGGCTCGGGTTCGATCCCCGACAGCAACAGGCATGTAATGTAATAAGTATAGATGTCTGTATTTCTGGGTTTGGTCGTTTATTAAATATATTCTCAGTATTTATATGTGTATTTGTTATGTATTTGTATCGTTGTCTAACCACAACTAAAATAGATTGCTTACTTAGGGGATTTTTTTTTTATTCTTAATACAGTTGTGTGTGTGCTGTGATTGTTCGTGCTCATAGCTGAGAGAATGCAATCGCTCGTTCATTTGCCTTACTTAGGGGTTAGATCAATGTATGTTATTTTGTCCTGTGATATTATTATTATTATTGAGTTGAGGAGTTTTCTTAGATTTGTCAATGGGATAAGAATATATCTAATATATATTATATATTTATCCGTTTTTATTCAAGTTAATTGTACTACTAGCTTAGAAACCATTCGAGGTTATAAAATTATTTTTAACAATCATGAACCATTACAATTATATATATATATATAGATATATATATAGAATTTTCTATTATTACAATTATTTATTATAATGAATCAAAAACTGTTCTTGACACCGTCAAGTCACGTTATCGCATCGAGACCTATCTGTGTTTTTGTTTATTAAATAATACCAGTAAATGTAATGTATTTAAATACTATTAACATATATTTTATTAATATAAAATAAAATAATGACTTCAATTTCAATCTATTCCTGTATAGAATCTAACCACTCCATTATTAACTATAACAAACCTATTGTTGAAAATAGACTAATTATAAATTATGAACACTAAAACTATTTAAAATAATATAATTATAAATAATATAGAGTTCACGAAACATTGATAAGGCAAAAGCTACAGCTATTTCCACCAATTGTAGATCATTATTTTTAGATACTGAAGTTAAAGAAGAAAAATATTGACATTTAACAACTTATCTTTCGTTGATATATCTTAATTCACTAGTGAAAGGTGAACATATTGTAATTGAGTGTAAATTTTAAACGACACTATAAATATCTAAGATCTCTCATCATTGCTATTGTATTTGATGTAGCTGTTTTTAATACATTTAGTAATAAAAGTAGTTTAAAATAACCTACTTCGATATTGATACTATTTTTTGTGCAAAAAGTGATATGTGCTTTTTTTAATCATTACTAGTTTGACACCGATATATATTGATACTAGTTTTATATAATATCCAAACAACATTTAACCAATATCTCGTATATTTAATAGACAATAAGGAACATTATATTTAAAATATTGTGTATAATTTTTATTTAATAATTAAAGTAGACATAAAATTTCTATAATATCAATTCAAGATATTTGATAAATTACTTTGTATTATACTACTATAACAATTATATACTTTAAGTCAAAATAAAACGAAAGAAAATTAAATAAAATGGCATCGAGTTTGGGACATGAGAATTAAATAGGCTCGACATCATATTAATTATTACCTAGCCTGAAATAATTACAAACAATTTATTTCTAAACCCTCATAAAGCCTCTCTTAAGCCATATTTTTTTGCCAAAATCCAAATATTGTTTATTACTTAAATAATTGTAAAATATAATGAAAAGCATAACAAAATCCTTGGGGATGTTGGTGTTTCGTCATCCAGACCAGACTTATTCCTGTATTCTAAATATCTAAGGCGCGTGATACTTATGGTGCTTACTGTTTCCAGCGACACAAACATCCCAGGGATAACACATTTAAGATTAATAAGTATTACGACCTGATGAACGAACTGTCCAGGAATCCATTTATAGTCGCTTGTACGTGGTAGAAGAGGGAGGGAGAGGTCTCACAGCAAAATTGCTCTATAACCTACTTAAAGACCTTGGGCTTTTTAGAACAAGCATCAGTTTATTTCTAGAACGTATTTCAAAGGCGGTATTAGTAATTTCTTTCCAAATTTGGTTAGAGAGAGAGGTGTGGATGGTGTAGGTGAGCGTGTTTGCGCATCGTAAAGAGGCCCCTTAAACCTACCCCTGGGTCGCAAGTCCCAGGCATTGTTTGCACTCCTCTCCTTGCAAGACGATGGGACCGTCACCCGCACGGTGATTCTATGGAATGCTAAGAATCTTAATCTTTTAGTATAAGTTAGATTTTAATAATAACGAGTAAAATGTTAAAAAGAATTTCTTTATTTATCTATGACATTATTTGATTTAACCAATTAATTTACCTACAATATATAGACTTGATTAAGACTGTGGTAAAATTACTTCTTCAGTAACAGCTGTCAAACAAACGGACAGAAGACTCAGATATTCAGATATAACCCTATTTGTATATGGTCGAATCAACACAATACTAGTCCGAAGGAATCTGGTTTCAGATCAGTTGATATCTACACATTATGGTGAATGGAGAGAGATCTTACGAATAAAACTTAATTTATATTTTTTATAATTTGGTGTATTTAGGGATCGTGGTAATTTATGTACATTTTCTTTTGTTTTTTTTTTCAAAACTTATTTTGATAGTTTAATTTTAAGAACGTATTAATGCTTATTAATAATAAAGTCATTTATATTTATTAAATATAATATACACCTAGGAAGGTAAGGATAGTAGTTAAAATATTTTGCTCTGTATTCTGTAATTTTTAAATCGCATCCAACAAATAGTTTCTAAAGTTCTCTTTGATATCTTTGAGAAGATCTCTTTGAATGGATTGGTCAGTTTATTAAATACTGGCTACTTAGAAATAGTTAAAATTTTCATTTATTTTTTAAAATTTTTTACACATAAATAAATTATCATGTTGTTAGAAACTAATTTGTTTCTGGTATAAACTCTCACAAAAGTTCAAAAGTTAGAGTCAATAAAGCGACTGTTTTATTATTTTCTCGTTATACCTCTATTTTATTTAAATCGAGTATATCATATATTTATCTCAAGCGGCAATAAATCTTTTCGTGCGGTCTCGGCTTAAGTCGGGACTATCGCATATTTAACCGAGAGGAAGCAAAGGGACAAAAATAAAAGTAGATACTATTCTACGCTTATCCGGAAGGTGGCGTAATCCCACCAACCCGCATTCCCAAAAGGTTGATGTCCGACCCGCGGCCAGTCCTAAGAACTTTGATTGATTTATCTTAAAGTATACGGCTTTAAAACCGCGGGTAGAAAAAAGTAATAAGTTTCTCTTTTTTTTTTAATTGATCATGTTATTATTAAGCACTGGTTACCGATTCAATGAATGACTTCATCAACCTGCCAGATTTATTATTCCTACATCAATCCCAACAGCATTTGTTCAAAGACTTTTAACTTGACTTGACTTGATAAACAACAAAATAAACGAAACAAGAAAAAAAAATCTTTATTTATTACTCTGTATTTTGTAAGAAGTACTTAAAAGGTCAACGCCTGGGCGCCATACCTACGCCCAGAGTTTATACCAGTTCAGGAGCAACAAAAAAATGTTGTTCGGGAAAACTTAAATTTATAAAACTACAATATTTACCTAATTGGCTACCTTTTACAGGCAGCCTCTCTACATCAGTCCCAAAAACATTTGTTTTACGACTTTGTAAAATTAATAACCTGCATATACACGTAAACTACTACGTTATTTTAACATTGCATAATGAAGAAATAATAAAATAAATAAACAATAAACCTTGTACAAACGCGTACACACATTTAACAAATATTATACTCTATATGACAACGTATTTTTTACTTTTTATTTGAGATTTTAACTTTCAGTTAAAAATCAGTCTCGACTAATGATTCGAAATTTCAATTCTTAAAAACAAAATGTTGTATATAACAGTGGTAAATAAAATAATTAGCTTCGTAATGTAAGTAGTACCTACAGAAGTGAGAAAGCTTTTAGAATTTTCTTTGAAAGTCTTTTAACAAACAGAAAGCTTTCAAATTCACTAAAACATTCTTAATTTCTTTCAATTGAAACTTTCAAATGCGGAAACTTACAAACACATGTGTTTCTTTGACGTAACTTTTAAACTTTTGTAAAAGAAATATAAAAATACGTAATTGACATAAGTTACTTTGTAAAATGTACAATTCTCTTAGCAATATTTAATGTCTGGATTTAGTTTCTTTGTTTGTTGTTCTTGGTTTCGAATTTTTAAATTAAATGATTGAACCAATTCGTATTTTTGGTGTCTTATAATGCAAAATATATTATTCTCTATCTCTCAGAGACTTCACTTAAAATATTTTGATTTATAATTTGAATGATTTAATGCCTCACATTCCTATTCCTATGTTTGTATTTTTATTTTTTATTTTTTTTATCTATACTGTTAGCCCTGTTGGCTATTACATCGTCACCGGGGAAGCAGGTGGGTCAGGAGACCCACCCTTAAAAAGGGGGGGCCAGATGGGCCCCCATGGGAAACGACGTCCCGAGGGCGTCTCAGATTGAGACATGGACCTCGGCTCGGGGCGTCGTTAGTCAGGAGGGAAGCTAAGGAAATTTGGACACTAGCGTCCTCCGACGGCAGAACGCCGGAGCAACGATGCACTTACTCAGTTGGGACCTCGTCTATACAGGTATAGACGGTGTGTGTCTGTATGTTGTGTGGTGTCACTTATGCCTACGCGTACACGTTATTACCTACTGTGAACGCGTCGTCGGGGTCAACGAGTACCGACTTGGGTCTTCTTTTTCTGACTAAAGTAGTCTTACGTGGTCTATACTTTGAGGCGTCAGCCACCAGTGGGTTCGGGTGTCGCCCAGCACGTTCAAAGTACTTTTGGGAAAGCCCCTTGAAGTACTGAGCGATGGTCGGAAGATCAATGTTCTGTTCTGAATCACCTGAAGGGGTTTCAGATTAGCGTGCGCAAAATCGGGGCTCGCATAGGACATGAAGGTTTGTAACGCGAGAAGTTCGTATTAGACTTCAATTGAAGCGAGATCTTGAAGCCAAGCTTAGCTTTAAGTGGAAGCAAACAAAATACAACTCTCAAGTTAATTCTGGAATAGAATTAATTTCCTTGTTTTTATGTATAATATGCTAAGATTATGACAAATAATGATATTTCTGTTTTCTGAATGTGCTTAAAAACTAATAATAAAGCATAAGTTAGAGGAGGTCGGTCCAAAATTTTTTTTTTTTAATATAAAAATAACTTCATCGGCCTCGAAAGAAAATTTCTAATCAAATGCACTTATATTAAACTAATATTTGTTACTTTCGTAATTTATTTGTTATTTATTAATTTGTTTGTTAACTAATATTTGTTACTTTATTTGGGAGCCCCCCTTAAACATTTATTTTATTTTATTTAATTATTTATTTTGAAAGTGAATATATAACTCTTATTAGTATCGAGCAAAGAAAATTACGTTTGTTGTAGTGGAGCCCCCTTCAAATATCTATTTTATTTTCTTTATAGCATTGGTTAAGGTGACAACAGAAATACATCATATGTTAAAATGCCGAGAGACTAGTTATCACAGTTCGTGAGATATAGACTGGAGACAGACAGATAAAGAGACGGACAGCGCAGTCTTAGTGTTGGGGTTTCGGTCTTAGATTAGATATGAAACCCTAAAGACAGATCATGGAATGAATATTTATCTTTCAGGACCTGCAAATTAGTAAAGTAGTATAGATTAACGGTATATTATATTATGTAAGAAGTCTAGTTGGTATGATAGAGCTATAGGGTTGTATCTTTCATTAACGTGACAGTGCATTCTAAAGTCGTTGTTCTAAAAACAGATCGCTTCATTTTCACGAGATAGAAGTAAGCTAATAAACTAGCGCTATGACATACATTACACGATTTAATAGTTACACAATAGTCACATTCCTATAAGATATCTATTCTTAAATCTATAGGGTCTTATTAGATATATTATTATTACAATTTGAGTTTTTATACCCATTAATGAAAATAAATAAAAAAAGTATTTTATAAAATTATAAATCACAAAACTTCAAAGTCTTTACGATGGGAATGTTATTCAATGTTGGAATTTGGTTATTGAACGCAAACTTTACTCGCTTTCTAAATAATCAAGAAAATTAAATTAACAAAATCAAAATCCATCACCTGAAGTCCATTTAATACTCTGATTCGTTGGTATTAGTCATTTACAAATCACAACGGACAAAGTTCGGGGAACTTTCATCTGAACCTGTCTCCGAAAAATATAATAAATTAAACTTTGCTAGCATTTGATAAAATATATATTATTCTATATTAACAAGAATTTGTAAATTCTTTTGCAATAAAGTTTTAAAGCTTATAATAACCACATGTAATGTGGGTCAATATTTAAACTTTAAAAATTAAAAATTCCAGGGACTCTTTAACTGTCCCAAATTAAAAACCTGCTATGCAAATAGACCTATTTTTATAACTATTAATTACTATTATATTAAATACGATTAATTAGAAGTAGTATTATTAGGAGCATTATGTACTACTGGTTCAAATTAAACATCAATATTTTAAATTTTATACTCATTATAGTACTTTTAAGTACAATTCTTCTTCTAAAAACAAGTACATACTACATGTTATAGTACAAAATCACCATTTTCGTGTATGTCAGTTGGTTGGGTTTTTTCTTGTAAACTACGCCACTATTTTTTATGTATAAGATATTTAGTAATTAAGTCGTCTCTTTCAGACTACTATTCAACATAAGATATGCAGACAAAATTTTTTGAGATTCATAAAAATTATGAATACAAAATTGATAAATGTTTGCATGCAAGAAAGTTCAGGATTGTAAGTATATGCTATGGTTGCTTTACCGTCTGTATATTTCATAAGGATGGTTTATTATCGGAGCCCAAGGAAGGAAAAAAAGTCGCTGACAACTTATAAGTCACAAATTAAAAAATAAAACTCGTTTTCAAGACACATGTATATATTTATATTATATAAAATATTTTAATTATGAACCGTCGGGAATTAAGTAACTATCATCAATTAAAATAGTAAAAAAAAAAGTTTTTCTAAGACTTGGTGACATCTACAGACTTCTTTCAAAAATTCTTACAAATGTGTTCAAATTTACAATATATATAAAGCCCCGACTCAAAAAGATGGGTGTTATAATTTGACCTGTTGATCGGTGTGTTTGTGTCTGTCTGTAGCATTCTAGCAGCCAAACGCTTAGACGGATTTAATTATGGTTTTTTTTATTCAAAAGCCTGTTTTGTCGAGATGGTTCTTAGCTAGATTTTTATCGAAATAGACACAGTCGTCTCCAAGATATTGAGGTTTTATTGGTGCGGTTGAAAGGTTTTTTTGCAATATTGATAGAAATACTTAAACCAATGAAAATTTGTTTGTCCGTAGGTCAATTTATCACAAAAATGAAACCAGTAACATAACTTTAAAAAGCAGAAAACAAAATAAAAAAATTTAAAAACCCCCGATACAAATAGACCTCTAAAAAGAATAAAAAGAATATTATTATGTATTGAATTCATTGCGTCGAGGAACCGTTTAATAAAGGAAGAAATTAAAATGCAAGTAAGTTACCAAGGCAAATAAATAAATTACGATATCGAAACGTATAGTCTAAGTCCTCAATGATTAACTTCGTAAAATAGACACCATCGTCAACGTACGTACAATGGTCCCTCGACGCAACGACTTCAATAAGTACATAATAAAATTAATTTTAATTTTTAGAGGTAGGTCTTTTTGTAACGGGGTTTTTTTTTTTAATTTACATTTTAATTCTTATTAAGGTTATAAAAGAAAAAATAAGAGGAGTGAAATAAAAAAGTTTAATAAAACTTATATTTGTTTATGCTATATTAAGTATGTGTGAATTCTTCTATAATTAGTACATTTTTTTTTTATATTATTTGTACAGCATTACTGTCCGACATCCTAAGTAAGCAAGTATCTGATAATTTTTAAAACTAAATGATGCCATAGCAAATTGTAAGCCAGATAAGCTGAGGCGGTCGCTAATTAGCAATATTTATAAAAGTGTCGGATTCAGAATTAAAGCAAAGAAAGCTTGGCCATCTTTTTCCTAATGAGATTTTTGTATCTTTATTTATATAAACGCATTTCATTACATTATAAATTATTATATATAAAATGTTATTAACGTTAATCTTATAACAAACATTCTTTTAGTTTTGTTTGGTTTAGAATTGTTAAATGTAGGTACGATTACTAGATAAAGCTAAAAAGTTTGTTAACATTCAAGTAACGAATGCTTTCAAGAATAAACTCCTAAACTAGATCTTTCCCATCATTGTCCATCTTCTCATATTTGTCAATAAAGTATTTATAACTACGTTTTATTTACAATTAGATATATACTTTTTGTTTATTATACTATTCTTCATTGAAAAATTTAAAAAAACAAACATTTTGTTTAAATTTTATTTATTAGCATTTTTTTGATAAAAGCGTGTTTATTACTAGTCCATTAGAATGTTCTCGTAGTTACGTGTCATAAGATAAAATGTGTACCTATAAATATTTTAAATAAAGCTTGTTATTTTTATTTTACACAACATACAATATGTTTAATAGTTAAAAATACTGACTCTGAATAGATATTTGGAATTCGTTCTTGAAACAATTAACAAAACAGTCCAATTAAATAAAGTCAATGTTGCTACAAGTTATAAATTAAACACCCAAAAATACATGTTGTAGTGGCTCAAACGTCAACCGAATTTAAAAACTAACTGACATTGACGTAAGACATCATTTTTGCTTATACGTCACATTCGTGTCATATCAATTATTATGTCAGTTATCACTTGTTATCTTTAAATAAACTAATCAGTGTTTTGTTATAAAGTTATAGGTTATAATTTGTGATTTGCTGCTTAAAAGAATAAGATTAATTGTAAACAAATTGTATTCTATCTTGCTTTTGTGTTCAATAACAGGTTAAAAAATCATGAATACAATATCCGAACAATATTTACATCTTGTGATTAATAAAGTAGCTAAGGAAATACAGTTGGAGAATTGTAGTTTTAATAAAGAATGTTTTCAAAATATAGGTCAAAATTATTTCGGTTTACTTATCCCAATAAAACTAAGTGGAAAAATACGTGACAGTAGTGTAAATATATCGATGGTACTGAAACTGGCGCCCACCGACAAAAGATATTTAATAAGCGGGGCAATGACTCTGATGTTTGCGAGAGAAATATTTGTTTATACAAAAATATTTAAAAAGTACCGCGAAATTCAAAACAATATTAATTTTAAATCTGAAATGATTATTCCTGAATGTTATTATGTTTGTAAAGATTATTGTAACGAAGTCATTGCTATGGAAAATATGTGTGAAAAGAAATATAAACCAATTACTGGCAGTATGTTTTTAAATAAAGAACAAGTTATTGTTGCATTACGCGCCTTGGCGCAATTTCACGCTTTGTCATATATACTTAAAAGTAGAGATGAAGAATTTTATAAGGAGGCTGAGGCAGTTTGCGTGCCATTGAATGAAATAACGAATAAACGATTCATGGACATACTAATAAACAGGTTAGAAAAGGCGTTAATCAAATTTGAAAACACAGAATACGTGCCGTTGTTGAAAAAATTAAGAAACAAATGTAAAGAAATGATTGAAGCGGCCAGCTTATTGGTCAAAAGTGTTTGTCTCTGTCATGGAGACATTTGGAAAGAGAATGTTCTTTTCAAATATGAGGTTACTATTTATTTATATATAAAAATATGTTATTATCATGTGGTTTTCTTAAAATCATTTTTTTTTTCAGGATAATAATCCAATATCGGCATGTATTATAGATTATCAAACTACAAGAATAAGTAGTCCCGCGTTTGACGTATTATATTTCATAATATGTAGCACGTCAACTGACCTCAGAAAAGAAAGTATAACTGAATTATTAGATACATATTATCATACATTTGAACAAACATTATTCAAAGCAGGTTTGAATTCTAATAAAATATACTCTAAAGATATGTTCGACTGTGACTTACGTAGAGTTGGGCCAACCTGTTTTATAATTGCCAACACAGCCATATGGTTGGCCAGTGGCTTGCAGCAGGAAGGACACGTCAGAAGCAAAATCATTTTAAGTACTGAAACCGAAAAACAGGAGGGGGAGAGAAATTATAAGAATATTATAAAGGGTATACTAGACGACCTAACAGCTTATGGGTATTTTAATGTTGTAAATTAATAAAAAAAGTACCATATATTTAAATTGTGTCTTTTATTTAGTTTCAACTATACGTTTCATAATAAAAAAATACTTAATGACATATTACGCAAACTCAGATTTTTTTTCTTCCTGACGTAATCAATGAACGCCATAACTAAACCCATGAAATTTTAGTTTTGTTATTATGTTATCTAATTATTATACTAAAAAATAAACCAGTTTCAATAATTTCCTATTTGTAAGAGGAAATAAAAAGCTAAAACAAGACCAAATTACAACAAACATTAGGAACGTTTCCAATGGTGACGGTTGCTATTTACCATCAGATCAACCCGCTGCCTTACATCCAAACCATCATACAAAACATAAAAAAGAAAAAAACCTACACAAAAAAACTAAAACTATTATATTTATACATATAAACACAAGCCGCAGCAAGTCCTTTTCAAACAATATTTTGTTTAGATTTAACCTAATTTGGTTTATTAAGTTAATATATTACAGAAGTAATAGCGCCTACTAATAAATAATCCTGTCATGCTTATATTTGATATACAAGTTAATTTATTTATGATTAATGATCGACCTCAAAGTTTATGTCATGGTGATAGTTTAAACTCTCTTTGCGTTTAATCTCACGGAAATGACGCCGCGAGGTGTTTCCAACGAGCTGAAATTCAATTAGCCTTCACCCCTCAGGTTTATCGATTAAGAGACTAACGAGCATTACTGATTGTACTATCCCATAGAGTTTGTAATTATTTTATTATAGGTATACCAGTTTATACTGGTTATAACTGGTTCATACCTACTAGTTCAGAGATTTGTTCGTGTACGTGTGAATGTGTTATTATTTGTTTCAATGGTGGCTTTAATTTAATTCTTATTTTCTTACGTTGTAAACAAACGATTTAATGTAGATATATAATAAAACTGCACTTAGTAGATTAAACTAGATATCATTAGTCCAGTCATTTGGTCGAAAAAAGGGGGTTACCTGGAAAGTTTTCCGGGAGTTTTGAAAATTGGTTATTTTATAGATTTCGGTATGCTCTTTCCGAATTTCAATTTTGCCACCTCGTATCTCTGCCGCTCGCGCCGCCATTTTGAAAAAATGGCGGCCAAAACCAGTTTTTTTGAAATATCTCCTTTCCAATGCATTTTTGAAAAAAATATGTATGTACAAAATTAAAGTAGAATAAATTTCCTACAATTTATGTATTTATATATATTTTTCCATAATATCAATAGTTTTTGGCGTACGAGCATCACAATGTATCTTCATCTACACCACCACGTGTTTTTGGTATTTTTTTTCTAAAATATTCTACTATTGCCACCGGTATTGAAGAAGCAGTGTGGGTCTATGTGTTGGGTCCCTTTCTTTCGACTATCGAGACTATGGACATTGTATAGCCTCCATACTCTCGACTTTCACTGAAACATCTGTCGGTAGAAGTTACAAGAAGTATTTGGTTTAGGCGGAGTCATCAGTATACGTTTATATGTATGTACGTCGTACAGTATTGTTTGTGTTCTTAGAACCATGGCTTCTAATACAGAAAATTGTTTTATTTAAGACAACTTAGCCTCATTGGCAGTGACGGTAATTAAAATGTCATCGACGTATTTTTGAGCAGTTGCGTTTTTTTTTTATGTGGGGACGGTAATCACATTCAATTTTGTCCATTACTTCGTCCAAGGAAAACTGACACTCATAAAAATTCTGTTTAAGGTTAGAATAAATGCATTGCACTATCTATCGCATTGATATGAATTGATTATGCAGGAATTGTGATACTGTGCATCTGCTGCGGCCAAATCATTCACATGTTTAAGACGCTCAATAATTGCTCGACCCCAATCGTCATTACGAGCTCTAGCAAGATTTGAAATACTGTCTTTCATTGACAATTTCCACACACTATCCTATATAATATACCATATTACGCTTGCACAGCCGGGTCTGTTTTTGTTTAGCTATAAATTCCGCTGTTATCTCATCCACACATAAAAACAATGATATTTAAAAGAGAATGCTGGGTGCGAGGATCGCAGTAGTGGCTGAGGTTTCGTGGCATCACTTCCTCTACGCAATGATGTAGCAATTAACTTCTCATTATTATATCGTTTTCGACACAGATCATGAACCATTATCGATTTTAGGCCCGCCAAAAGTTTTACTTTATTATCCTTTTTTTTGACACTCAATTAAAAAAGTCTCCAATCCTTTTTCTTTTACTTAAACTGTTTCATTTTCTAATAATGAAGTAAAACAATTTTCTGTATTAGAAGCCTTGGCTCTAAGAACACAAACAATACTGTACGACGTACATACATATAAACGTATACTGATGACTCCGCCTAAACCAAATACTTCTTGTAACTTCTACCGACAGATGTTTCAGTGAAAGTCGAGAGTATGGAGGCTATACAATGTCCATAGTCTCGATAGTCGAAAGAAAGGGACCCAACACATAGACCCACACTGCTTCTTCAATACCGGTGGCAATAGTAGAATATTTTAGAAAAAAAATACCAAAAACACGTGGTGGTGTAGATGAAGATACTTTGTGACACTCGTACGCCAAAAACTATTGATATTATGAAAAAATATATAAATACATAAATTGTAGGAAATTTATTCTACTTTAATTTTGTATATACATATTCTTTTGAAAAAATGCATTGGAAAGGAGATATGTATTTCAAAAAAACTGGTTTTGGCCGCCATTTTTTCAAAATGGCGGCGCGAGCGGCAGAGATACGAGATGGCAAAATTGAAATTCGGAAAGAGCATACCGAAATCTATAAAATAACCAAATTTCAAAACTCCCGGAAAACTTTTCAGGTAAAACTACCAAATGACTGGACTAATAGGATATAATATATTTTTTTGTTGTAAAATATTTAAAGGTGTAGTAACACCAGAGTATATTCAGAATATATTCAGAATATATTCAGAAATAAAATTACATTGTTCGAACTTGTATAAAGCTATAGAGATGATGGTTTGTTGATAATAACCTGAATAAAAACTATTTCAATGATTTAATTATTTATTTGTGTGCTGTTATTTTTACAAATATACTTAAATCGTAAACAAATACTATTTTTGATGATTTATCTCTACAAAGAGAATCCAGCTTAACATTATGACAGGCTCTTTTAAAAACCATGCCAACGTTACATACAGTGACACATTCCAAAATTGAACATAGCCAATAAATTAATTGGTACTTCTCTTTTTTATTAACGGTTCTACTCGCAAGATAGCTCCTAAGTAGTTATTCCTTACTTAGTACTTATATCATTGCACTACAAACCTATGTTTATGTCTCATATTCATACATGGCAGATCTATACTAATAAATACTGTTCTATATATTCCTATTCTGCATTTTGTTATTTTTGCTACCACATTCTTCTCCGGAACTTAAGGCCATCGACAAAATGTAACACTACGCAACAGCAATGTTGTCGTCAAAAACTAATACCAGGATGACACAAACATTAACCATATCAACATAGAGATTAGATAAAAGGTGCTTTTTTATAACAGCTTCAAAGAATTTTAAAAAGGTCATATTACATGATTTTGAATTTTCTCTGTATCCTGATGAGAACACCCTTTATATAAGCTGCATCAATATAAAAGCTTTTAAAGTAAACGTATGTCTTTTACTAACCTTTTACAAAAGATCTTCGTACACCTACACTTTATAGCACAACATCCCTTTCAAAGCCTGGCAGAGAATATTGAACAGTGTGGTTTTGAATACTGAATACTAATGTGATTAGAATAGGTTTAAAGCTATTTAAGAATATCATTATATTTTAATAAAACTATTCAACGTATTTTATTAATTTATACAGGGTATATTTTTTTTCCTTAAGTTAAAAAAAATATTGCAATCATGTTTATTGGTCAAAGGATTGTCAGTTAATCTTTAATGGTTTCTAACTTATAGAATACATATTCAATTCAAGATGCACTCGAAAAGTAAATAAAATCAATATCTCTAACTAGATGTGAAAATAAAATATATTAAAATAAACCGATGATAATCTTAAATATTTTATATAGGTTTATATTAGATTAATTTAATGAATAGTAGCTTTAGCCAACAATGTTATCTTCATCCTCCATTCGTAAACGACATCGTAACTTAGAAAACCTCTAAGAACCCACTTCCAATTGTTTTCCACTTGATTATTTACAGGACTGTGTTTATTTACGGCGTAATTCATCGAGTCCGTTTCAGAGCAGTGTTTTATAAGCCTACCTTGAGTTTTATTGACAATAAACTGTTATTCTCTATGTTCATTTATGCCAAGCATTGTATTGTGAAGAGCAGGTGTCCTATAAAACAGCATATTTATTGCGTCGCACCTTCTAAGATAAAGCAATTTTATTTATAACATCATTTTTATGTCTAAGTTCGCTATTGAATATAAATTTATAATTTAAATGATATATTATTTGAAACATTATTTTTCTATTGATAATTAATTAACTTGTTTTGTAGACGTTATATAAATCTGCCAATATTTTTGTAATCTGTATTTATGTTTAAGATTATACAAATGCATACAAATGTAATACATAATAACTATTAAACATTAGCAGTAATATTGAACATCTATTTCTATAATTCCACATTAATTATCCCAAGTAAATTATATCAATTGAAATATATTTTTGAATAAAATGGAAAAGTGTTTACAAAGCATATTACCTTCAAGTTCTTACAAGGTTGATTTGAAGGTGAAGAACGCACTGAAAGTTTAATATAGTCATTAAATGCTTACGTAGGTACAATCATTCTGTCAGATGTGATATATTACCGGTTACAAACCAACCCCAGGTACGGTTATGACCATTTTATCCGGTGAATTCAATTCGCTTGCTCGGTTTCTATTGTCCGCGATAAAAAGTAGAGGTAATGTCTAAATTTACGAGCAATACTCTCTACCCACAATCTATATCTATTCCAAATGGTTTTACAAACCAGATGTCGGCAGGACCAAATAACAAAATCATATTTCTCGATGTCACGCCATCCCGGACTCCGCAAATAAAACATATATCAACGAATTCGATCGCGCCATTGCGAGATAATTTAATAGCGCCACAAATAAACAGGGATATCGTGTATGAGAATATTAAGCCTGTTTTTACTTTGTTGCGGATTATGGGTGTTCTGCCCCTAACAAGGCCTTCGCCAGGTCTCAATCAGTTCAAAATTCTATCACCGTCAATGTTTTATTCGATTATCTGTTTCTTGGGCCTTCTCGGCTACGTGCTGTATCTGTCTCTGCATAAGGTACAAATTTTGCGCACAGCTGAAGGAAAGTTTGAAGAGGCTGTTATTGAATATCTTTTTACTGTTTATCTCTTTCCGATGATGGTCGTACCGATAATATGGTACGAAACACGGAAGATCGCTAATATTTTAAATGGATGGGTCGACTTTGAGGTAAGCACTTAGAAAATGTATTCAGCCTTATAGTACAAGTTATTAATAATTCTTTGTAATATATCATAATATTTATACTGAACTTTTTAGATTTCCTACAAAAGGTTATCTGGACGTATTCTTCCAATAAAAATGTATAAAAAAGCACTGGCAATTGCCGTTATTATTCCAATTCTATCGACAAGTTCAGTAATCATCACTCACGTCACTATGGTTAATTTTAAACTGATGCAGATTTTGCCATACGTTTTCTTAGAAATGCTAACGTATGTGCTAGGAGGATATTGGTATCTCCTGTGCGAAACGTTAAGCGTTTGTGCTAGCATTCTTGCCGAAGACTTTCAGCAGGTATGTCTGTTAGATCTTTATTACATGTGAGACCAGAAACATTCCATCTAAAACTCATAAGATAGTGAAACAATATTACGCTTACGACCAATAATATTATTTTGTTTGACACCACACTAATAAGTGCCAAGTAAACAAATGTCCCAACATAAATATTATTTCAGGCCCTGCGACACATCGGACCGGCCGGAAAAGTAGCTGAATACCGCGCCCTTTGGCTACGACTGAGTAAACTAGCCAGAAACACTGGCATCGCAAACTGCTATACGTTTACATTTGTCAATCTTTATCTTTTCCTCATCATAACTTTGTCCATTTACGGACTGCTCAGTCAGATATCTGAAGGATTCGGTATTAAGGATATAGGACTTTTTGTGACTGCTTGCTGTAGCATTTTCTTACTGTTCTTTATTTGCGATGAAGCGCATTATGCTTCTCATAATGTAAGTCAAGTATTCTATTTTATTTAATTACTATTTCTGCGAGTAGAAAAATAAATACTCATCGATGTTTTATTTAATCTAATAGCTATTAGATTAGAACCAAACCAAAGATTAGATTAGTACAAAAAGGTTTTAGAAATAAATTGACTTTTACGATTATTTGTAATAATTGTATAAATTGTGTTTGTGATTTATTAGTATTAGTATAACATATAAGAAAATAAAAATATTTATTACTAAAATCACCTTAAAAAATGTACCGTTTTCTATTTTAAAGGTGCGAACTAATTTTCAAAAGAAACTATTAATGGTTGAATTATCTTGGATGAATACGGATGCACAGACGGAAGTGAACATGTTCCTGCGAGCCACAGAAATGAATCCATCACAAATAAGCCTTGGGGGGTTCTTTGACGTTAACCGGAACCTTTTCAAATCTGTGAGCATTTTCTCGTTAGAAAAACCATCGGCTGGGCTTTGATCATCTTTCAGAGCATTTATATATAAAATATTATCTTTTTATTTACTTTTGAAACTAAGTTATTCTATTTTAACCAGATGGTTTTTTTACAGTTATTGGCCACGATGGTTACATATCTCGTTGTTTTACTACAATTCCAAATTAGCATCCCTGAAAACCAAGACGGTCAGCCTGATGAGAGTCATAAACTTAACGATACAGCTGCCACTGAAGCAACTAAAATTACCACAACTCTTGTAACTACTATTCTGACAACACTGGCCAAAAAGAAAAAGAAAAACTAGCAATATTTTTTTCTTTTATAATAAAATAAATATGAAGCCTTCTAAACAGATTTATTTAAAATATAAGGAAAACAATTTTATCCCTCCCATTTCACTTTCAAATTTTTTTTTTATAGAATAAGAATTTTTATATACTAAGAATTTTTATATACATAATGTTATTTATACGTAATTAAAAAATCTATTTTCAATTTGAGACAGCAAAAAAAAAGGAATTTTGCAAAACAACAGCAAACAGCAAAACTATTCAAGGAGTTACAGGAGTTCGCTGTCATTAATGGATATAACAATTTTTCCAACTATTGAGTTGGAACTTTGATAGAATACTTTTGAATAAAGAACCTGATCATCTCAAGGAGATATCTAGTCCTAACTTTAGGGACTTGGAAGAAGTTCAACAATCGAGTTTTACGTTTTGAGACTAATGATGGCGTATTTTACTTGTATATTAACCATATGCTTGATTTTTTTCGTTTTTATATCAGAAAAATTTAATACTTGTTATTTTTATAAGTATTATTAACTATAGAGCATATAATGGTTCGAAGTCTTAATTTTTTTTATAACAATGTGTCAATCTTAGAAAACCTGTCGTGACGGCCGCCTTACGACAAGTAGGTTTTAAAATCAGTTTAAGGGCGTCAAAATAAAGGTTTAAGTATGCCCCATTTTAATTAATATGATTGGACTATTGAGGTTCGACACCTCTAAGAAATGTTGTTTATTGTATTCATACAATAAAACCACATAAACTGCTTTGTTGAATTATAGAAAAAATGTTGGATAATGTAAACCAATAAACATATAAAGTGTTATAGTATTTTCTTAGATTTCCACGAGTAGGTACTACACATTGAAATAAAACTATTTTTTAGGGATTTAACTCGCGTATGATTTATGTTTTTATTTATTTAAAATAGTATATTTTGCTAGTTTATCCTTATTCTTATATGGCTATTGACATAAAATGAGGAGAGTGTGATATATATTTTCTATAACTAACTTAAAGACATAGATTGAAGATAGATTAAAGGAATAGATTTATTAAACTAATAAGATAAAATATCTATTGAATGATAAAATAAATAAGTTTTTATAAAAGCGAGTGTTCTTAAAAGCTGTAAATATCGCGAAACGTATTTATGAAACATATCTTGGCGGTTCGCCGCACTTTACTTGAAATCAAATATTGGGCTGTATTTTATTGCCCAAAGGATTCATAAGCACTTGGCAATCCAAGTGCTTGGTCCAATGATCAAGTAACATTTCTTGAGGGGTTATTTGTTCGGGACTCAAGGAAATAATCTAAATTAATTCTTATATTATCGTTATAATTAACTTAATATTAAATGAATATTTTAGAATATTTAAATTTTTTTAACACTGCTTAGTGTGCCACATAACTAAGTACAATGCCAAGAGTCTGATAGTTACCAATCTAAAAAACCTAAAAAGTTAGTCGTTTTTTTTACTGGTTAGTATGCTGGGTTTATTATTGAAATATAGTGTGATTTTTAAAAACCTCTCAAAACCAAAACCGTGAAAACAAACCGACAGTGCTTTTGGGTGGAAAAATGTGTAATCCTTTTTCATTTAACATTGCTTGCTAAATAATGAGATACATTTTAATGTCCGATAGTTCATATTAATATAATTATTCATTATTTTAATAAGAAGGTCCTCAGCATATTTTAAAGATATTGTCAGTTTTATCTTTAATAAAATTAAATGTGTATACATTGTACTTACAAAAAAGCAATAAAGGGTTCAGAACGGATTCTTCGATAAATTCACTATTGTTTTACATTATCTGAATAAATATTATTTAATTCTTTGTCGACTAAATAGACTTGCAATAAAGACGATAGAAATGCTTTAGGCGATAGGAAGAAGATTCAGGTCTTGGAATTGGTATGACCATTTGAGATTTCCATGATGATGGTATTTTCCCTGAAACTAACATATTGTTTACATTATTTAAATAATAAATCAGAGCATTACCTATCCTTACATTACTAGTTAAACTGTAAACTATAGGGGGAAGGAAGGCAAAACGGACCACTTAAGAAAAAGCAAATGACTAAAAAAAACTAAACGTTTTATTAAAGTTATTCAAACGTAAAACTAATCAACAATGTAAACTCTATGTTAAGTACGAATCAGACTTGGATAAAGTCACAGATTATAAAGATATTAAATGATTTCTAATACACTAATTTGTGCCGTTTTACCTTCATGAGTGAGGCAGAACGGAACACGCATGAAGGCAAAACGGACTTATATAAAATAAATCAATTAACACATTTTTCACATAAAAATACTGTATTTTCGTCTTCGTCCTCTAATCCTGCGCAAGTGCAATGTGCCCATAAACGGCAATTTGGATACTGCACCCAACCTCCACTTGGTTCTGAGAACAGATGAGAGCAGTACAGACACTCTGCGTCATCATCATCAGATGAATTGTCATCTTTCTTAGGTTTTTTTTTACATCACTTTTCTTTCTAGCTTTCCCTTTTTTTGAAATCAATTGATCCTTGTCATTTTTCTCCGTCTTGATTGTCTTCATTTCTTTATTCTTTTTTGCATTTCCTTTCTTTTCAAATTCCGTATTACTGTCGAAACTAAGGGCTTGTTTAATATTTTGAGCCTGCATGTTTTTCCTCGTCTGACACTTGTTCTTTTGGTCTGCGTAGTTTTCGGGAAAGGCATTAAATATTTTGGTCCACAACGAAAGATATTGAAATCACCATCAATTGTTGTTGCTGCGATTGTAGTAGGTTCAGTATTAATTTGATTAGCATCTAAAATAGACGGCGAAGAAACTCTTGACTGAGGCTCGTCAATGTCCATTATGGTGGGTGTAGATGTTGATGTATTTTTCTCAATACTTGATACCTCGTTGGCTCTTGATGTTGAAGGCTGAGTATCTTGGCGGTTTAAAGTTAGATACCTCGATGAACATAGATTTGGACTTGGACACGCTAATTCGATATCAGTAGCTGCTGCAGCTAAAAAGTCAGCCTCTGTGAATATATCACGATTCAAAGTCCAAATTCCGGTGGCATGAAAACCATTAAACCGTGTTGTCATTGTTGCTGCTTTCTGGAATTGAACAGAAGCCTTATTGACCCCCATTTCGCCGGCGAACACTTTCTCAATGGCATTTTTCATGCTAGATTCATCCCAGAAATTACGACTGGATTTTCTTTTATAATTATTAACCATCTAAAACAAATACAAAAAGATATAATAATAATTACAGTTATCGCAGGCACTCTAAGTTACTTTGATTTCATTTGTATTTGTACCCACGTGATCCAAATAAAGGCAAAATGGTACTCCAGAGGCAAAACGGTCCAGCCTAGGTCCGTTTTGCCTTTTAGGCATAAATAACAACAGCTATAAATTGTAAAGTTATGAATTGAGATATCACCGAGATACATCGTTAAATGATTAATCAAATATCAGTTTGCATATAGATAACACTAGAATCCATTATGACAAACCAAACTGTAGGCTAATTAAAATTCATTAATTTTACATCAAACTGTGCTCGTGCGGCCGATGGAGTTGAGTACACTGACCGAGACCGGCAACACGGAGGCCAACATTTTTACGAAACGGGATCATAGATGTCGTTATAAGTTTTCAAACGATAATCGAGGTCCGTTTTACCTACAGGGTCCGTTTTGCCTTCCTTTCCCCTACTGATGACAGTATCATGACATCATAAAAAATCATCATAAAAAAGAACAGTTTTTTAATAGTATCGCACATGTTTTTATGGCTGAGGTCTATAGCGCGACATGGAGGAGGCCTATACCAGTGGACAACATGACTAGGCACAAGTTTATAAGTTAGTTTATTAAGTTAAAATGTAAGAAAAAGTCAGCGAATGTAGAGTATTTTCTTATTTATTTATTATAATATATTTAAGTTCTTGTTTTGTATGGTCAGTTGATAGAGTAACTAAAATGTTATACAGACCTAGCCGGTCGATATGCGATCATGGATGACGTTGCCAGCAGCGCTTGCGAAAAAATAAAGCGCAACGCGCGGTTTTTGAAAGTTAATTGGTATTATATTATAGTGTAAAATAAAAATTTTAATGGACAAGTTTAGGTAGTAGAGAATTATACGATTGGCAGCGGGGGGCGGTGCTCTCCCTCTCCCCTCCCTGGATACCTTGCCTTCCCCTGGGTGTGTGACGCCTATGGTGTGTAAACATATGATCAATGACCCAAATGAATATATTCACTAACCATAGGAGATAAATGATTTAATACTTTTTTATTACAGAAGGGCGAAGGGTAGTTGTTGAGTCAATATTAATAAAAATAGTAGTTACTAGTAACAGTCATCTTTTTCTAGGCTACTCCGAACTTGGATGAGTCCTTGGTGAATATCTGAAGATGTAGAAAGGCAAAACTTTTTAAACAGTATTATTATATAAATCATCTAGAAGCTTACATGTTTCACACCTATATTCTTCACCACGAGGCACCAGTGGTGTTTTGTGTGATTAAATCAACTACACTTGCGGTATACCTAGTACGGTTGGTAAAATGAAATCAATAGGTAAAGAATTAAAGCATACATATATACTCACTTAGGTAATATTTAACCATCGAAATAAATGACCACTGACTGAGTATATCCGTATGGGAGTATTTTCCAATTCCAAAATTGCTCTGCTGCTCTGATAATATTCATAATTAATTATATTTATTATGCTACCACAGCTGATTGAGACAATGAACAATGGATGTTTCAACATTTTACTCTGAAGACCATTCATTATTATGTTTTTTTTTTTGTAAATATGAGTCGACAATTAAATTTTATTATTTATTAAATCCGTAGACATTAAATCATTTTTTTTCAATAAGCTTTATAATAGTCGTAGTTACATAATATGTTATAATGTTCAAAGTTCAAAAATTATCTTTACCTTACTGTTGTATAAATCAATTATTAGAATGCCATGCAAAATTAATACAAAATAATAAAAAACGATGAATTATAAAATATATCAAATAATTAGCTGAGTACTAATAATTATTAAGTAATAAATAGTACTGGCAACTTTGTCAGTTTCATTCTGTTTACGTCAAAAAATTAAAGCTTTCCTTCTTTTTCGTCAGAATATTCCGGATTACTTTAAGAACATATTAATATTTATTGTCTAGAATAAATATAAAAATTGCCTTGTATTATAATTTTACCCTGCAACTATTAACTTACAAAGTTGTGTCTATTAGAAAAGTTTGCTTATAGAAACGAAGTTTTATACTAAAAATGGTGGACTATAGCAAATGGAAGGATATTGAGGTTTGTATCAATACTTTATGGTATTAAAAGAAATACGTAGTAATTGCAAAAGAAAGAGTATACCTCTGCATCTGGTGTTGCACTTCTAGTTGACTACATTAGAATTTGGTTGTTAAATCAACTCGTTTTTCTATCTATTCAGATCTCGGATGATGAAGATGAGACACATCCCAACATCGACACTCCATCACTATTCCGTTGGCGACACCAAGCTAGAGTTGAACGCATGGAGGAACGTAAACGTGAATTACAGGAACATCAACAACGTAAAATTGAAAATATTAGGAAAGTAGCTGAAGCTAAAAAGAAGATTTCAGAGGCAGATCCAAATGGGCCAGATTTAGAATCCTTGAAAACAGCACTTGCGAGCCTTGAAAAGGAGGAAAAAGACATTCAAGCGAAAGAGGATGATTTGAAAAAGAAAGATAAAAAGACCCCATGGAATGTTGACACAATAAGTGAACCGGGTTTTACAAAAACTATCATCAACACAAAACCTAACCGGCCCAAAGATGAGAACCTTACAGAAGAAGAAAAGGAGGCTAGAATGAAGAAATTTATTAAAGAAAATGAAAGTTTGTTAAAGGAATTTGGAATGCTACGCAAGTATGATGACTCTAAAGTGTTTTTGCAGCAGCATAGTCAGTTAGTTTGTGAAGAAACAGCAAGTTACCTTGTCATCTGGTGTATAAACTTGGAAATGGAAGAGGTAATTGTGAAAAATATACATTTGTATAACTGTCCGGTAACATTTTGTGTATTAGATTAGTTGATTGTATTTTTAATTTAATGTTTTGTTAGCAATGTAATTCTAAATACATCTAAATTTACAGAAACATGAATTGATGGCACATGTAGCCCACCAGACTATATGTATGCAGTATATCATGGAACTATCTAAACAATTGGATGTGGATCCAAGGGCATGTGTGGGCTCCTTCTTCTCTAGGTAACTCTTTGGACAAACCAAAAAAAAAGTACTGTGTACATAAGAATTTAATTACTTGAATTTATTGTAGCCTTGAAATTAATTATTATAATAATATTAAACATATCAAAAAGTGACTACACTTAATAGTATAAATATTATATGTATTAATAAATTATCACATTTACAAAAATACATAACAGAATCCAAGTAGCTGAGAAGACATACAAAGATACCTTTGATGATGAACTGGAACAGTTCAAGGCTAGAATCAAGAAGAGATCTGCTGAGAAAATACAAGAAGCTATCAGAGAACAAGAGGAAGAAGAGCGAAAGGCAAGATTAGGACCTGGGGGCCTGGACCCTGTAGAAGTATATGAAGAATTGCCTGATGTAAGTATTTGTTTGGATTAACATGTTAAATATAAATAAGATAGTATTAGTTTTTTTAATTAAAATATGTTATTGAAAAAGCTTTGCACAGTTTACTTTTAATATTTTAAAGGTTAAATATGATATTTCAACGGCAATTCAATATTAACTTGCTTTTTCTATATCAGGAACTAAAGAAATGCTTTGACGCCCAAGATGTACCCATGCTGCAAGCTACAATTGCAAAAATGCCGGAACAAAAAGCAGTATACTATATTAAGAGGTGTGTAGATGCTGGTCTGTGGGTCCCCGGTAAAAATGATGAAGATCCCACAATGAGAGACAGTTCTGCTGAGAAAGAATCAACACCCTCAGCAAGCACTGATGATGTAGATTAAATCACAATTTCTACATATTCTGCATAAATATAACTTCTAAATGAGAGTCATGAAAGCAGTTGTTATTTGTATTGATAACTCATACTATTTTTACTCCATTTTATATCACTGCCATATCCTCAATATTATAATCACCCTTACCTTTTATTTACCATAAAATGTTGTTAAAATAAAAGGTTACATAAAATTAAAGTAAAAGATAAAAGGCAAAAATTAATGGATGTTACTATTTTGCATCATTTTGTATTCCAAAATAATAGCCACATAATTGCTTTTCTATGGTACAATGTTTGCATGTTCAGTACCTCAAATTTTGCCAGAAAGTATAAGTATCTTATTACTTCTGTAGTATTATAAGACATCAGAAGTCTTTAAAAAGTTAAATATAATACTTAATGCAATATCGTAGGGGACAGTGAAACGCGTAATTGTGCATTTTTTTACATTATTATTCTAAATAATGGATTTGTTCTTTGTCGTGGAATCGTTAAAGTGATTTATTTCATCGCATCGACACTTACGCTGATTTGATCAGTAAATTTAATTTTAAAAACAAACAAGTAATATTCATGATACAAAATAATATCTGTTTGATAATCAACGCAGGACTTACAAAAACAAAAGGTTATTCTTGAAAAACACTTATTTGTACAAGAAAACTATGTCGAAGTATTTTTTTCTAGAAAATCTTTTTTATAAATATTAAAAATACTATCAACAGCAGTTTTTAGTCTTTCTAACCCAAAAGGTAAAAACGAAACCCCATTACTAAGACTTTGCTGTCCATCTATCTGTCTTTAGACTGTATCGTCTATATCTCAAAAACAATGATAGCAAGACAGTTGAAGTTTTCACACTTGAAGTATTCAAAATAAAATAAATATTCGATGGGCATACAACAAACATAATTTTCTTTGCTCGATATTGAACGACTTTGATCGATTTGTAACGACGTCGGGTAGACACTTAAAGATTTACAAAATATTTACTTTTATGTTTACTTCTAAAAAAAAACTACTTATGTTTAATAAAATAAAAGTAAATTAGTTATTCTTATTGGGTAAGTTTTCATAAAATTCATGACAATCCATGAGTATAACTCCAGTCAGTCATATTTTTCTGATCTACCATTCTCAGCCTCTTAGAAGACATTTTCTCCGGTTTTCGTTTTCTTACTCTGGAATCTGAAATCGATGTCATCCTCACCCTCCAGAATTATTTCAGAAAACAAATCATTATTGTTGATGGTGCAACGTTAGTTATTTCAGAGAACGAAATATTATTTGGGTCGGCGTAGAATCATCTTGTGAAAAGTCATAACCTATTTCACATAACTCATTATTAATTCCAGCAAAGACATCCTTCTCGAAATACCTATTACATTGCAAATTATAAGTTGAAGTCATAGCAGGGCCAGTGAGATCACCAATTTCCAGTAGATTTTTTGAATAGGAAGTACTAAAAGTGGGTGTTACAATTAGCTAAAGCTTCAATTTATTTGGTAGTATCTCATTGATACTCTAAGTTAAACTGATATTAGGTAAATTTCGAGGAAGTTTGTTATTATTTCTATGAACTGCCAATTGCCTATGCAAAATATTTTTTTTGATCTCCAATCATTTTAATCCATTGATGTTGCAACATGAAGTATTTCATTTTTGCTATTGAATGCAATATTAGTCGCCATCTTAAAAAAAATACAAAGAAAAACCTAGTGAACATGACGCGTAAATTCTACTTTGATGAACAGAAACACCGCGTAAGTACATAAGTTATATCATTTGGTGGTTTTTTTCAATATTAAAAGTAAAATAATTTAAATTATACCTAGTTATTATTGATATTTAACAAAGAAAATACTTAATTAACATTGACGTCACATTTACCTGGATGTTATAATAATATTTTTTAACATAAACACAGAGTTTAACACCAATAATAAACAATAAATATGCTCCCGATGACATTCGCATTATCAACAACCGCCGACTGCAGATTGTAGATACGGATTACGCAGTTTCTTTATTATCTTTTATATCCTATCAGGTTTCGGGATTTTACATGTATTGCCCGCAAAAATCAAAATTGACTACGTATGTCAGATACGCGGCATTATGCATGCACAGTACACGCATGCATTGGATGTAAAAAATAAAAAGTATAGTCTGATTTTAGAGTATTTGTTTTAATACATTTTCAATGTGATATTTGTATGTTCCTATCATTAATTAGTAAGAAATGGTCTGCAAAAGTAACTCTTTAATATATATATATATATACAAACATTTATTTTTTAAAGTTAAGTAGTTGCGGCTTTGGAATCCCCTTATTTAGTTTAATATTCACAAGTATCATATAAAATAAGTACGTTAAAAACCGACTTTAAAACTTAAAAGTAGAAAATAATGAAGATTTTTATTATATACTACCTATTATTTATATGTCCTATTTACTTAGGTTTGAAGTCGTTGCCACCAAGCCTTAAAGAAGTAATTCTATTTAATCACTTTAATGAATACGAGCAAATTAATACAATGAAATGCCTACTTTAATGATTAAGATACGTAAATAAACATAATAAAAAGCAATTAAATCTTAATATTATAAGTAGAACAATCAAAAGGAATAGAAACAAAATTATGAAAATGTATTCAACAGAATTCTTAAACTAGATGGTCATGTAAATTATGAAATGCCTACTTCAAAAATTAAGATACGTAAATAAAGCTATAAAAGAGCAATTAAATCTTACAAAATATAGATCTCAAGAAACGGGAACGGATAGTCGTCTCATGAAAAACGTTGATTGGCCATGAAGGCATATAATATGAAATCACGATTACGTCAAGTCTTGAACAGCATAATTAAGGACCCGGTAAGATCCAAGAGCATCTAGCCAATAAGTCAGCTGAGCAGAGGACTTATTGCTTTGTCTCATTAATGAGCGTTTAGAGAACGAGTCGATTGAGCAGAGAGCTCATAGATTAGAAGTGATACGAAACCGTACAGCAACCGAGTCTGCTCCGCAACGTGAGAACTGGCTAGCAGCAGCGAGTCAGACTTCACATAGACTTCGTTCAATGACTGAGCGTAATATTATAACCACCATAAATCAATATGATGAAGTACCATGCAATATGCAAGTCTGTAAAAAACTATTATATCCAAAACAACAGATGTCAATAGTCACAGCACATTCGATTTCCTTCCGGAGGAGCTAGTGCAAAACTTGGCCAAACATGCTCATAAAATAAAAATTAATCGGCCTACCTGAATTATTTTTTTATAGCACCAATTGGAAACTATTCCGCATCAAACAAAAAAGAATTACGTAAATCGGTTCAGAAACCTCGGAGAAATCGGTGTACATACATAAAAAAAAGTATATATATACTCGCCGAATTGAGAACCTCCTCCTTTTTGAAGTCGGTTAAATATTTATCTAAGAACTATAATATCTTGTCATAATAAAAAACACATTACATCGAAGTATTTTTTTAAATGCGTCGCCGGGCAAGCGGATGGAATTTAAGCAAAATTGTGTTTGATTTAACCATTTAGGAGTGAACCTATATTGTTTGATTAACCAGGTTGATAGATTTCATCGAACAAAGAAATTATTAAGCAGAATAGTCTTATAAAGTAGGCAATATAAAAAATGAATACCTGCCAAGTGCGAGTCGAGATTCGCTCACGAAGGGCATTACATATAAAAATCGGCAAAAAATCACCAATATGGGAATCCCCTTTATTGATTTTTAAAGAGAAAATATATAACTACATATTTTGTAAATATTTCAAGAGAAAATATATAACTACATATTTTGTAAATATTTCAAGAGTACGTGTGCCGTTGCAGTTTTTTAAACTAAGGAAATAAAATACGATTGTTGTACGCGAGCGCAATTTAAGTATTTATTTGATTTTGTTTTTAGTAATTGTTGTTAAATCAGCAACAAAAATGTATCATTTACGAAAATTTCAGCTGTCTAGCTATGACGGTTCACCGTTCATGAGGTAGCCTGGAAACAGACGGACGAAATCTTAGTAATAAAGGTCCTTTTGTACGGATACGTAGTTGGGTACAGAACCCTAAAAACAGACCCCCACGAGGTCTGCTAAAAACAGGAATATGTAATTTTTAAACGCCCATTAGACGAGACCATGCCCAATAGCGAGAGCGTTACTTTCGTTACATCCATGAACCCGGAAGCGAGCATTAATTTCTTAACAACATTTTGCTGGTACATCCAGTAATGACGTATTCATGTCATTGTCTTATTTATCAGTTTACATTTCATATCTTTTACTTTATAGTCCTTTCAAACGAGCAAACAGTACTTACCTGATGTTAAATAGTACCTTCACCTATGAACATCTGAAAATATAAAAAAGGAGTGCAAGGTATTTAGAAAAGGAGAGAAAGAAAGGATGAAGAGAAAAGTTATCTTTATCAAGTTTTTGTAGACTTCCTATGTTTTTAATAATCCAAGAGTTTTATTTTATGTCTATAATTGGAATAAAAAGAACAATTGTATTATTTTACAATTTTTTCTTTGTAAAACCAGTTTATATGCTATAAATAAATATAATGTAAATTAAACTGCAAGTATAACTTGTACTTTTTATATAACAAAACTACAATAGGTGCGAAAGCGCTACGTGAGCACATGCGGCGGCAGCTGCGGTCGCCCCTCTAGCTTGCTGTAGTCTAAGTGGAATTCTTTCGCCACCTGGGATGATACGATAATATTAAGTATTAATATATAATTCAATCTTTCTAGTTTCAGTATATCCGTATATTAATCGTAATATTCACTAATATTATAGTACTACTTAGATATGTATTTTGAAAGGTTATTATGTCCCAACCTTGAAGACAGACATTTAAAAACACATTTTCTATTAGTATCCCTTAGAAACCGGCCATTTTACATTAATTCATAAACGTGACAATTCTGGAAGTGTACGCAATAGGCGACTTATAAACAAGTAGGTGTTAAATGTGAATATTTACGCTAACCATACAGATCACGAACGTGTTAATAATGAACAAACAAACGCACTACGCACCTTGCGCCAATTGTGCGCGTCAAAGAAGTAGTAAGTGCCGCGTTCGTACGTGGAGGTCTTCTCGACCATGGGCATGCCGGGCGCCTGAGAGATCCACACCTTCTCCTCCATGTGATACCGCCATTCTCGGTTGTATCTACAAATTATATATTTGTTCAATTTCATCATAAATAATTGGATTTTAGATATGCTTTTTGATATGATTAAGTTTATAGCTTTTTGAGATGAATATATATGATTATTTAATTTAAATATGCATAGAAATATAATAACTCACAGCTCTGCCGCGGCCGCTATTTGAAGTACGTCGCCCACGAAACAGTAGAATAGGTAAAATAATAAGTCTTCCTTATATCGACTCAGTCGTAGAGGTGCCAGCTTTTCTCTAATAGACCCATTTATCAGGTACTCGGGAGGCACGTGATAGTCCATGTCTTGTGGCCTTTAATACAGAATTTAAGAATAAGCACAATATAGAAGGTTAAGATGACATAAAAACAAACTATTACTGTCCAAATAAAACAGTTGCGTAAGGTAGAATATAAATTTAACCTGCAAGGCGTGTCCGCCCAGGGTCCAGCAAAGGTAAGGTATAGATTGTCTGGTGAGTTGAGGTTGAGCCCTAGTGCAGTGAGGTCCTGTCCCAGTGCCAGCGACACCAGGCTGGGGTCAGACTCCGCTGCTCTTATGAAAGTGAGAAGGCCCACTATCCCAAACTGGTTGGGAATCATTGTCTCTGGTATGTTTGTTACTTTGCCTGCAAGGTTATTTATGTTGTTGTAAATAGTGTACGGTTTATTATTAGGACACTAATAACACTGGCCATGTAATTAAGACAAAAATAATAATGTAATTTAAAAATCTATTAACTCAATAATGACTGAAAAAGATATATATTTAAATGAAAAAAACATATTAAAAATGTCTAAAATTATTTGACCATTAATCATGCTAAAATACTCTAAACAAACACTAAAAAATACAAGCAGCATAAAAAAAAGCATAAAGGCTGATCAGTTAATAAATAAGTCATCCAATAAATACCAATAAATACTAATTAACAAAAAAATTCCATGGTACTGCCGTTCATAATATGACACGACCATGAAATTTTGGATCCTATTCAAATAATATACACACCATAGTATTCCGTATGTGCTCCTTGACTGATAACTTTGGGGACAGAAAAAAAAATTGCATGTTTAATAACAATTCTAACACCATTATATTAAACACCAAGACATGCATAACTAATTGAGTTTTAGCGTTTTAAATATTAAGTTCAAATTGGGACTCATTTTGATTAATCTTTAGCATAACATCAAATTAACATATATAACAAATAGTTGTTTTGTATAGCCATGATTTATGTTCGTCTGGCCTTTGTATGTAACTTGACTGAACAATCTTGCGGTCGGAACCCGTTACTTACCTAATTTAGACTGCAAGACTGCTTCTTCACTTACCTATTAGATATAAGCAAAAATACTTACCTGTAATAAATATATGCTAGATGTCTTATTTAGTATAAAGACATCCCGTCTTTCTATGCTCCTATTTTCTGGTAAAAAGTACTAAAATAAGTAACCCATGACTGTACTTAATTAGAGACATTCGAGTATCAATCGTGTACCTTACCATTTGCCGACTTCTTCCTGACAAACACCACAACCCAGTTAGCATAAGCATTCAAAAAACACCATAGAGCCACCATCGACCACCCAGACGGTCCAGTATTTCTTACCATATCAGTGATCCGATAGACGGAGGCAGGTTTAGTAGCATTCGCTGTCCTCAGGCATTAGCACTAGCAAATTAGCGTTTAGTAACCCTCCCCGTCGTATGTATATAAGTGTGATAGTTACCCTCACCGTCGGGCGAGGTCTGTATGCCCTTGCGCGGTTTGTCCGCGGCGTGAGCGTACTCCACGGGCTTGTCCGCGGCGACGGCGCCCGAGGACGTGCCGGGCAGCGCGGGGAAGTCCTCCGACGACATCGTGAACTCCGACTGCTCCGACGTCGGCTGCTTCACCATACCCACTGTAGAGGTAATCACATCTATTAACATTCAATTACTTTTATACGTTATTTAGAATGTATACTATAAGAATCTATTTGAGGACTTTTTAATATAAAATTGTTTTAATAAATAATCAGGTGGTTGTTATTGAACATTGGTCACCAAGGAATTATCAGTCATTTGTTTTATCTTGTGGGTCAGCTAGGTTTTACAAACCTATAGAGTAAAGCTGGTTCGATTCTATTTATCGATCCTCGTGTATCATGTAACTGTGTGTAAAACTTCTAATTTAGAATCTAATTTGAATTATATTATTCCTTTCATAGTATAAAAGTATTATATTATTATGTAGCCAGTTTTATCATACATTTGAATAATTAATCGAACAAAAGCATAGCAGTAATAATTTTGGCTGGTTCTAAAGGGCGGCATATATGAGAGGGGCTACCGTAAGATTGGACCGCTTATTTTTTATTCTTACGGGACTTAGGGCTTTCAAAAATGAAAAATTATAAAAATCTGATTATTGAATAAAAGCAGACGCTTCAGTTACCAGTCATTAAAAAAGGAAGGTATGAAAGGGATAGGATTTGTCTTTATAGTCTATTGTATTTTTATTTTTTTTAATTATTATAAGCCATAAGTGAAGAAAATTAGTAATTGCTAATAAAAGAAATCAATATAAGAATTTTATTAATCAATAGCAATAATTACAATGAGAGAAGATTATTCATAGTCATTACATCCAAACATAGCTAAGACCCATCTCAACAGAAAAATAAACTGCAATCAAATCGGTCTAAACATTTAGGAGCTACAATGTCACTGAAAGGCACACATTAGCACTCATATAAAAGCTAAATTGTATTATTAATATAATACCGTAAGGTTTGGAGCCGGGCGGCGGCGGCGCGGCGGCGGGCGCCTGGTCCCCCGCCCCGCGAGCCGTCAGTGAGGGGAACTCGCTGAGGTCCAGTAGCGGCGGAGTGGAAGTGTCACCGCCCTCACCGAACACTGAGTGGTAGTTCGCGTTGAAGCGGGACAGGTTCGCCATACTCGACTGGAAAAGTCAATTTAGTTTAATATCTGAAATGTTTGTTATATATATAAGAGACTTTAATATAATAAAATGAGACTAGGATGAGATTAAGTAAATATTAACCTCAAATCGGTCCTATTTTTTAAAGAATGATTGTTATTTAATTATGTTAGTTTAAGAATTGTTATTATACCCTTTTTCTATTAAAATTAATGTGTATCTTAATTTGGGAATTATTGCTCAAGGCTTTCTAGACACATAATATGTTTTCAAAAATAGAATGTCACAACAATAACAATTTACTGTCTTATTGAATGTATTTAAATAAATTATTAAATCAATAATAAAACCTATAACAAAATTTTATTACAAGTATACTTATATTATTATACTTACTATTGTATTTTAAAACAAAACAATTATAATATTTTGGCAACTTATATTTATAATTACTTCTTTAAGTAAAAAAATATTACAGCCTATACTGTAAGGAGTTAGATTATTACTAAAACCAAATCTCAAGAAGCACTTAGTAATCAATATTTACATCAAAATACATATTTAATTAAATTACTGAATGGCATTTTAAAGCGCAAAATAACAAAATATTATTTTTAAATAATTAAAAATGTTATATTTTTGTTTTGCACTTTATTGCTTTTAGGAAAATTATCACACAGATTTACATTATGTTTAAATCAATATTATTTGACCTAGATTTTAACTGACAATAACCTACATAGTTGATACAATATAAAACAAAAAAATTACATAAATACTTTAACAACATTAAGTAATAGAAAGGTATGTTTTTAAATAAGCGGTTATTACTATTTTCTTTAATAAACTCCCATTTTTTATAGCATCAATATTATTTTTTTCTGACTTTAAAAAGGAGGAGGTGCTTAATTCGACGGGTATATTTTTTTTATTTTTTATGTATGTTCACCGATTTCTCCGAGGATTCTGAACCGATTTACGTAATTACGTAATTTTTTTGTTCGATGCGGAATAAAATTTCCAATTGATCTCATAAAAAATTATGCAGGTAGGCCGATTAGGTTTAATTTTATGAGCATTTTTGTCCAAATTTTGTCCTCCGGAAGGAAATCAGACGTGCTATGATTAATGACATCTGTTGTTTTGGATATAATATTTTCTTACAGACTGTACATGGTACTCCAGCATATTGATTTATGGTGATTATAATATTACGCTAATTCATTGAACGAAGTCTTTGTGAAGTATGACGCGCTGCTGCTAGCCGGTTCTCACGTTGCTGAGCACATTCGGTTGCTGTACGGTTTCGAATCACTTCTAATCTATGAGTCCTCTGCTCAGCTGACTCGTTGGCCAGAGGTTCATTAATGAGGCCAAGTCTATTAGCTCTCTGCTCAAAATACTCATTCGCAAGACGCTCTTGGATCTTACGAAGTCTAGAATTATGCTGTTCAAGAGTTTCTCGACGTAATCGTAATCTCATATATGCCTTTATGGCTAGCAACGTTTTTCACGATGTTTAACACAAGAACGTGAAATTGGGTTTCGAAGAGCTATTTTACGAAGACGATCACTTTTATCCGTTCCCGTTTCTTGGCATCTATATTTTTTAAGGGACGCAGCAACTTTTGTAGGTCAACCTATAGCTAATTGACATTGCAGCAATAAACTTAAAAGTATTTAATAAAAATACCTTTGCAAAAAAAACCGACTTCAAAACTAAAAAGTAAAAATAATGAATATTTAATATTTTTTTTTATATACTACCTTTGATTTATGTCTTATTTACTTAGATTTGAAGTCAGTTCCAAGCCTTAAAGAAATAATTCTATTTAATCATTTTAATGAATATAAAAAAAATAATACAATGAAATGCCTACTTTAATGATAAAGATACATAAATAAACATAATAAGGAGCATTTAAATATTAATATTATAAGCAGCTCTATCAATACGAAGAATAGTGAAAAAAAAAAACAAAATATATTAAACAGAATTCTTAAATTAAATGGTCATTTGAATTATGAAATGCCTACTTTAAAAATTAAGATACATAAATAAAACTATAAAAGAGCAGTTATTACCAACTTGAAACAAAAAAGTAAATTAAATAATTACAAAAATGTATGAAATCAACCGAATTCCTGTACTAATTGGCTTGGCACCGACTTCAAACCTATTAGTAAATAGGACATATAAATAATAGGTAGTAAATAATTAATAATACATCTTCATTATTTTTTACTTCTTAGTTTTGAAGTCGGTTTTTTTTTAACATAGTTATTTTTTAGTAATTCATCTTACCATAGAATTTGAGTTGGCTTGTGACAGAGACGTAGGTATTGGTACTCTTCGGTCAGCAAATGCTCGCTGTCCAAATAAGGTAGATCTAGAGGCCATGGACGGAGGTGCACCCCCTGGCATCGCAGTGGAGCCCCGTCCAGGTGACAGGGCGCCACCAAACGTCGGTGTCACATGTCCTGATACTCCACCCACCAAACCAGATCCAACTCTCCCACCAATCCCGCCACTTGCTAGGCTTCTAGGAGCTTGTTGGAAATTCAAGTTTGCCATAACCTGAAAAGTTATATTAAATCATAAATTGCTATTTACTTAGAGAATAATAATACAATCATTTCAAAATTATAATACTGATGATATCAAAACATTCAGATAAATTAAATGATAATTTAATGGTGTTTGATAATAAGGGTTATTTATCAGTTATCTTCGTGTTTAATAATATGTCTTTGTATTGAAAATAAAGTAATTGACTACACATTAACATCAGTTACACATAATACTAACATTCCATACTGGTTGCCGTTTGTTTCCAATTCTACAACTTGTAACTTAAAACTTCTTCAGACGTCATAAATTTCACAATTAATCTGTTACTCTCATCTAGTAAATGCGAAAAATGCAATTGTTTTAAATTAACGTTGATTGTGTTAGTTCTATTTACGAAACCATGTATTAGAATATCTGTTTCTTAAAAAAATACAAATAAAAATACATAGCCCAATAAATGTTTTAAAAGAAAAAGTAATTAAATTATTGAATTTAATACCAAAACATCGAAAAAAGTTCAAAGTAGAAGTAGCATAGAGGTTAAAAACTAATTGTAATATTAATTCCAGTTTGGAGTAACTATAACAGCTGCTAAGGAAACTGTTTTCCGATCACAATGTCTTCGTATAAATATAAGAGACTACAAGATACTTAAAGTAACGATAAATGTGATAAGAATAGTCAATAATAACAAATAACGTAGGTATACATAGATCAAGATGGTTATTTATTCGCCTGTCAAACAATGGCGACTCGTAGACGTTCTAATTTCAGTTCTTCATAAAAATATTTAATATTTACCTAATGTGTTAGTTCAGTCCCTGTTTCACTATATCAATAACCATATGGTTGGTGCATAATCAAGTTTTTCCAGAAAAAATAAATAAACTCACAGGAACGAAACAAACAAAAGTTTGTTGACTGTTCAATTTTAAGGCAATTTTCTCATTCAGAATTTTATTCACCAACTAAAAGTATATTTTTACTGCCTTTCCATGTACACTGCTATAAAACTCCTAAAACTTTATACATCTTTAAAAAGCTAAAATAAATTATAATAATTTCACTCGGATTTGTCGAACGCCACATTACCCTAAACAACTGGCGGCCATATTGTTAAAAGCGGAAATTACTAAAGAGATCATCCATACTGCGTACAAATTATTTTAAAATCTTTTTAATGGTCATGAGTTAATATTGAAATTTTAAATAAGGCGTTTTTACTCTAGTCATTCTGTTTACGCACTTAATAAAATAATTCAGCATAAAGTATATTATAGTAGTAAGTAAGTTGACTACATAAAAGGGATCACGACCACAAAGTTACCACAATATATTGTAGGTTTTAAAATGAGGTAAAAAAAGGATGATTACGTTAATTTAATATTAATTATTCAAAAATTGTTTTTTGAAATAATAGTTGCGCGTTATGATTTTTGTATTATTTTCTATCTGTAATCGACAGTTTGATGGATGAACTGTTGATTGGGTTAAAATTAGTTAGATTATAGGAAAATATACCACCGAGCGGAATTTAAAATACATATATGATAAAATTGTGTACTCACAGCCTTTTGGGACAGTTTTGGAATTAATTAAATAATTGTATATTTTAGTTTACTCTTTTATTTTTATTTCTCCCCATTATTAAACAAATCAAATGTATTAGAGCTGTTATATAATATTAAATAATTTATTATTCGTGTACGTCAAACGTTGATAGCAAGAAATATTTTTCTTCTACCCACTCCTAATTAAAAAAATATATAATAATACATACATATTACAATGTTGTAACAATAAAAAAAATCAATATTTTTGAAGTGAAACTTCTTTATCGGGGTTGGAAAAAAATTTAGTGTAACATTTTTTCGTTACGCGACACATTTTTTTCGTATAGCTTCATCTCTTTTACACCATGTTGCTATGGAAATACTAAATAATCAAAATGACAAGTATGTGGATTACAAAACACAATTTACATTAACCAAAAATAAAATTATCGGATTAGAGTTTTATAAATAAATAATGAATTATAATTACATACTGGACAATACGATTTTATGGACTTACTATTGAAACTAATAAATAAATTCAAGATTATAACATGAAGAAGAAATTATGAAATAAAATTTATAATGTTTTTAAAATAAATTGATTGTCTGAAATAGAAGAAGTAAGAGAGAAATAGAATAATAAGAAAGAAATAGAAGTAATAGAAGAAGTAAGAGAGAAATGGAGGATTGTTGTCCTGATCTTTACAAGGTCTGTTTTGCTATACCTAGAACGAACAATAACTCGAAACAGCAGAAACCATGATGAAGAATAATTTTATATGTGATATATTGATCCAACATGTTAAGAAGCCTAAAGTTATTATTTTTAAAGTGGATTGTGTACATTTGTCTGTTTTTATGGTACTTATGTGTTTCTTCTATGAGAATATTATACGTCAGAAACAGTCGATTCACTTCTTACGTTTTAATTAATTAATATTAATGAAAATTATGACGTTTTTCTGTTACACACCATCTTTATTTCTAAGTAACATTTAAAAGAAAATGTGAATTATATTTACATGTCATAAAGAAGTTTCACTTCTTACATGTGTACACTAATAAACACACACATATTATTATTATAGTATTTACAATAATAAAAAAGAAATATACTTAAATAGCAATTACATATTTATATTTAAATGTCTCTCTTTTTTTTAAATTCTTTTTTATTGTACTAAAGAACATGTTGTACACGTGACTTGGTAGCATGGGAGTGACAACGTTCAGTCTAAATTAAGGTATCTGAAGGGAATGAGAGGGATGAAGGCCGGCGTACGTAGCGATGATTGGCTGATACGACGCCCCGCTCACTTCCAGTGTACACTCGAGTACTTAATGGTTATTACTATTAATATTTTGTTATTGTTTTTCGTTACGTTTTTATTTTTGACTTTATTGACTTCATTTTTATAAGTTTGTTTGTATCATTGAACAATAATCATCGATAGGGAAAAACTATTCTGAGAAGACATGCATGTTATATGACGTGCATTGTTTTTTGAAAAAAGAATCTAATGAAATAATTGCTTTACCGTTGTCTAATTCCGACCAGGATAATGTAATAAGATAATTTAATAATAAAATCCGTGATTGTTAGTTTGTTGTCCATTTCTAATTCTAAAAGTTATGGTAAAACAAATAAATGCAATTTACATAGTGTTTTTATTACTATATGTAATCCTCATAAGTAGTGTCTTTTAGGATTCGTTTTTAAAGGTAAAGGAATTATTACAATTGGTATAAATCTTTTAAAACTAATCCATTAGAAATGAGCAATGAAATATATCTTTCCTGTTTAAAAGAAATATATAGGTTTGAGTACAATTTTATTATGATCTACACTGATGACAAGTGTGTTACAGTTACACATCAAGTCTGTCAATAGGATCGTTACCAAGCATATTATATCTAATGTTCAACATGCATGATAATATTATATCGAATGTCTCTTTTAGGTATTTGAATTTAAAATCTTGTGACGCATTTCGTAGGTAAAATTAAACATAGACAATTTTTGTCTATACCTTTTTAGGGAAGTTGCAATCACTTATAGTAACACTAAAGATCATATGATTGTTCAATGAAGAAGCACGTCTGATAGGCGTTGACTTACTTCTTTCAACCAGTTTTTTATTTCCTGGCTCAATATCGGCCGTTTTTCGTGTTAGTGGTGCTAAAATATAACTATCAGCCATGGCGCTCAGCGATGCAGATGTTCAGAAACAGGTATATAAAAGATAATTGCATGTATTCTTTTAATTTTTACACGTAGTTATCCGACATGAGTTTTGTCAGATTGATTGATCCGATGGTTACAATGTTTTATATCATTGACTAAACTGGTCCAAATATCACTATGAGATTTACAAATAACCAAATTTAAACGTATTTTTTTAAAGATGTTTATCATTTACTTAGATCAAGCATATGATGGCTTTCATCGAACAAGAGGCTAACGAAAAGGCCGAAGAAATCGATGCAAAGGCTGAGGAGGAGTTCAACATTGAGAAAGGCCGTCTCGTGCAGCAACAACGGCTCAAGATCATGGAATACTATGAAAAGAAAGAGAAACAAGTTGAACTCCAAAAAAAGATGTAGGTCCCTTTATATAATTAAAGTTATTCTACTTGTTTTATCAAAGCCTTATTTAAAGGAATATTCCTCAGGCACTCTAAAACAACAAACTTTAAATATTTATCTTGTAGTTTCAACAGACTTCAACAGAACCTTAAAAGAAATTTTGGCTCTTAAATCTTATGTTGAAATAAAACTATTTTTACGGATTTAACTCTTAAATCTTACATTAAATCAGATATGTTGTTGTATTACTTTTTAATCAATTACAAAAATTCGTAAGAAAGGTGTTGCATTTCTAATTAGTATATATATATTTTTTTATTAAATAAGTAAAAGTAACCTTAGAAATACTTAATTTTGATTCTGAGGATTATGCATCTATATATCTATGAACTGTATAGCCTTGTGCAGTAATCCTAAGCTGGTAACATAGTTGTACTGTACAATTTATTTTGACTGCTATATATTCTTTCAGATACTAGAACATTATAACAAATATACATATTTTAAACATATCCTTACAAAAATAAACTATTTATTGTTATAATTGCTGTAAGTAAATGAAAATTTGCATAACATAAGGAAAAGATCATAATTTTTTTTTAGTAACATGCTGCTAATAGTATACCAGTTATCTCTAGAGATAAGAATAAATCAAACTTCATGTGACATGGATAGGACTTTATCTTATATGAATCTTAATGTTTATCTTTATCTTATTAGTGTTAGAAATATCCAATGTTATTTAAGAATTGCAATACATAAAAATAAATAAATGTAAAATATATTATTTGAAATGGAATGCAAAAAAAACAAAGTAGGAAGGAAATGAGGAAGCTTCAGTCAGCTATTTGTGTATAAACCTTAACTAAATAAATTGTATTTAGAATTTAAGGTATACTTTTCAGTTTGTATACACTATTTATTATATTATCTATTATTATACACTTAACATACCAACAATAACGGATATGGGACATATTTTGAAAATTTTTCTTCAGTTTTAAGTGTGCTGTTGGCAAAATTGATATTCAGTACAACTTTTCTTTTACTAAAGCCAATCTTCGAACATGCTGAACCAGGCTCGTCTGAAGGTACTAAAAGTGCGTGAGGACCACGTACGTAGTGTGCTTGACGAAGCCCGCAAGCGCCTGGCTGAGGTTCCCAAGGACACCAGGCTGTACTCGGAACTGCTTGTCACTCTAATGGTCCAGGCTCTATTCCAGGTATCAAATAATATTTATCCTCATTTATTTGTTATTTCACTAAATTAAAAAAGCAATACAATAAAACAAGAGGTAGACATCATTTAATAAATAAAAATTTGCAGCTTGTTGAACCAGCTGTGTCAATCCGTGTAAGACAACAAGACAAGTCCCTTGTGGAGTCTCTCCTACCTAAGGCCCAGCAGGACTACAAAGCTAAGATCAAGAAGGATGTGGCGCTAAAGGCCGACCCAGAATCCTTCCTATCCCCAGACACCTGTGGTGGAATTGAGCTCATTGCTGCTCGAGGACGCATTAAGGTAAAGAGAAATAAATAATATAATTAATATTTATTTTTTACTTTTCTTAATGTTTCTAAAATTTTCTTGTTGGTTTGTCACTTTCATAAAACAATTCATTTACCATATTGTCTTTTTAATTATATCAAAGCAAAGAATTAAATTTTCGAAGCTATTATTCTCTGATTTCCTAAAGACAGCTAATCTACGGGCACATAGATGAAAATAAGAAATATATATATATATATATATAATGTAACATTGTTCACATTATGATGATTTATAGATTTGCAACACCCTGGAGTCCCGGCTGGAGCTGATCGCCCAGCAGCTGCTGCCAGAGATTCGTACCGCCCTCTTCGGACGCAATCCTAACCGTAAATTCACCGATTAAACATTTTCCGCTTAAACACTTGTTACTACTAACTACTTATTAAAAAAATATATACTTTTCTTAGAATTAAAATAATGTTATTAAGTGTTTTCCTTTTTTTGCCTAATTAATGATATACTATAATAATGCGTACAATTTTATCGCTGTTTAGGATGTATTCTATTAAATGAAAATGTTAAGTCGTCAGAAAGTGTTAAATATTATGTGTGGTCATGTGATTTTTCTGATTCTTGGTGTATATTGATAAATAATGATTGTCTATACCAACTGTACATTAGTGTCGCCAGCTAAAATATGTCTGTATTAATAATTAAAGTATTTTATTGTTACAATTCATTCGTAGATCCCTATACAACTATGTATTTAGAGGATGTAGTTTATAGGATTTGAAACAATGTATTTAAGATTAAACATTATATTTAATGCCACAACCTATATTCAATTCATAGAGGAATTTATAGAAACGTGTTGTCACAAGTTAATCTACAATATTTATAAAAGCACAACAAATGCTTTGTAGTTGGATGTTACTATTTGCTGTTTATTATATTAATCAATTAAATTACTTGTTGAATGTTAAATTATCAGATTCATGCCTTTATTGTGGTGATAACTGGTCTAAGGAATTATTGGTGACTGTAAGATTTTGGTATGACAGCAGCATCCTATGCTGTTCTCACTCAAATCATGATTTGACTGATGGCAGTGTAGTGTCAAATTAGAATCTTTCAGTTTAACAAGGCATTCCTGTTCTGTGTCCTGGCAATTTTGTTTTGACTTGCTTTTAATGTATGATTCCCATTATGGCACTGTTGAAATTCTTGTGTAAATATACAGATGTGTTAAATATTGTGATTTTTATTTATGAAACATCCTTCTAAAGTCGCTTAGCACTCCAGAGGCACCCTCAGCAAATCTATTTAGTTCAATAGTATCAATTTTTTAAATGGGTTTTTAACAATAGATACTTCACAACAATGTTGCAGTAGTGGTCTAGTGCATTTACACTATTTTGTACGTTTATATACAACTTGGGCACATTTTAACAATTTTAAGTAATTTAGTGTCATCTGCATAAAGTAGAATAAAAAGATAGTTTATTGACATATTTGTTGGAAATTTAATTTTTTGTTATAAAACAGAAATACAGATAAAAATTTAAATTCTCCCATTATTATTATTTTTTTATGGAAGAGGATGGCAAACGAGCTGGCGGGTCACAGATGACTTGTGATCGCCGCCGCCCATGAGCATAATATATAGGAATTATAGAATATATCTATTACATCATGACTTATAAAAAATATCGCAAACATCATGACTGACTGAATCGCAAGATGTAACGAACTTATATACATTTAAACTTTTGGAATCCATAAGACGGACGGAAGGAATCGCTCCGCCTTTCATATGGATTTGCAGGGACAGTTGCTGATTTTATATATTTAACCAGTATTGGTTATACTTTCTTTGATAAGGAAAAACCATGCCTGCCTGAAAAAATATCTTAAGAGTCGAATATATTTTACTAGACAAAAACTTCAAAATCATATTTATAATATTAACGAATATATATCATATTGTATTTTTAAATATTTTTATTTATATAATAGGACTCTTTAATCCTTACACAAATCTCATAAACATGAAAACAATAATGCATATGGAAGTTAATGCAGAATATCCTTTTGATATTAAAAAACTGATGCTACAGGGTACCTTTTATTTTAGACAGACTACGAAGCTTCTTAGCATTCCATCATCCATGGATTCACCGTGCGGGTGCTGGGCCCATCGCGTTGCAAGGAGAAGAGTGCAAGCAGTGCCTGGGACTTGCGACCCAGGGGTAGTTTTAAGGGCCCCTTTATTATGCGCAAAAACGCTCGCCTTCATCCTCCATGCTCCTCTCCCTACCTAACCAAATTTGGAAAGAACCTACTAATGCCGCCTTTGAAATACGTTCTAGAAATGAACTGATGCTTGTTCTAGAAAGGCCAAGGTCTTTAAGTAGGTTATAGAGAGATTTTGCTGTTATACCTCTCGCTCCCACTTCTACCGCGTACAAACTAACTATAATTTTATTCCTGGACAGTTCGTAATACTTATTAAGCTTCAATATGTGATCCCTGGGGATGTTTGTTTCCCAGAGAACAGTAAGCTCCACAAGTATCACGCGCCTCAGATGTTTAGAATACAGGAATAAGTCCGTTCTGGATGACGAAACATCAACATCCCCAGGAATTTTGTAATGTTTTTCATACGTGTCCATCATGAGAGTCCAATCAGGAGCTGCGCCTAAAATTGAATAAGGCTTCGGTATTGATTTTTTGGAGGAGCCTTCTTTTACAAATTCTACAGATCGTTTGGTGGTGGTGGTGGTGCTATACCCTTCCGCGCTCTTGCTACTGAAAGACTTACCGCTTCCTGGATAATTTCTAATACCTTATCGTGACGACGGGAGTATTGACCTTTATCTAGAATTACCCTACACCTACTAATAAGTGTTTCGCGGTTCCTACTGCCTCCCCACAGATGTTGCAAGACTTTTCGGTGGCTTTGCCACATCTTACTAATTTAGTTTGATTTGGGAGAGTCATTTGGAATGCATTAAGATAGAATTTTAATAATGCTGGGGACCAATCATAAATTAAGGTGCGCCACTTCAAAGCTAGTGGAATACAAAATTCTCCTATGGTCACCCATTCGTTTTGAATTTCTAGGCTCATCGCATAGAGTCGGTAGTTATCGTTTTCGTCTTGTTAAGATTTTAAGAGTTTCGAGTTTCGAGTCGAGTTAAAATTTTGTTATGTCTATGTCTTGAACTTTCCTACTTGATCCTAGCCCTACTTTATTCGTTTGAGCACCTATCATAAATTTTTTATGAAATTGAAGTCGTGACTCGAGCTCTGAGGCAACTTTGTCTTTTGGGTGAGAAGTTACAGGTGTCTTTTGGTAACTCTTAGATGTTTGTAGAGCTCCGATGGTTTCTTTAATTTTAATCCAAAATTGTTTCGGTCTCTAAATAAGGTTGTTTAAATTTTATTGAAATAAACAATAAATTTATAAACCAAAAAGATTATCAAATTTTATCTGAGCATATCTATATAAAAATTCAACAAACAGGATGTAGAATGATATATTTTTATAGTTATTACAAATTTACATGTATCTACAATCAATTATTAATCTTCATATGGTGGTAACCCAAACAATTCTGGTTTGAAATCTTCTAAACTTTGTAAAACAATAGTTGCTTGTTCAGTCATGCTTTTCTCAACACGAACATCTGGCACCATTACTACTTGCATACCCGCTGCTATTCCAGCAATTACCCCATTCACTGAATCTTCAAATACTAGACACTAGAAATATTGCATAAAAATACATTGCTTGACCTCTAAGGAAACAAAATATATTACATGGCATTTAACAAGTTTGCTCCATAAATAAATAAAAAAATCAAACCCACATAAAAATATACTTTAAATTAACTAGAATTTTATTGACATTATTGCTGTTCAATATCTTACCTGCTCAGTATTTGGCTTATCAGGAAATCTAGAAGCAGCAACTAAAAATATATCTGGATGTGGCTTTCCACGAGCGACCTCAGGATCTGAAGAGCCATATGTTTTGTATGGAAATAGTGAAAACAACTCTTGGTGGTGTTTATCTACTTTGAGATGGTAACTGTCTACACTGGAACTTGTTGCTAAGCCTATTGGTATTTGTTTATTGTGTAAATGCTTTATTAACTTCTCTGCACCTAAAATTTGTAAAAGTATATTGATGTAATTAATATATTTTTAATATATATTCAAATAGATTTGTATATCTATGCATACATATTCATATGTATATTTGGTGACTCGTTAGATTCTCCTTCATGAATGCCAAAAGCTGTTTTATTTAGTCAGTTTCTAAGATTGAGCTTATTGACTTGCCTGGCAAAAGTTGTGTGTCTGGAAATAATTTCTCAAATTGTTTTTTACTTTCCGCTATAAATTCATCTACTGTAAGCGGCAGATCAAGCTCTGATATAATAATTTGTGCTGTTTCATGAGATTGCGAACCCATAAGCTTCAGTTTTAAATCAAATGTATAGTTTTTTCCGTAACGAGATACAATATTTTGAAATGCTTCAGTATATAAATCTTCAGTATCTGAGAAATAAATAAAAAATTAAGTAACATGTTTCATATTTGAAGTTTATAGTCAATTACTATAAAATTAAAAAAATAGTTATGTGTATCTACTTAGGATTAAGCCATCCATATCAAAGAGAACGTGAGTCACTTGCTTGAACATCTTTGAATTTTATTTAATAAAAAATCTTGAAGGTTATTCTTAAAATTTTACGGTAAATTGGGAACTTATACTAAAAATATAAATTATGTTACACTATTCTTAGAGATCTTATGATTGTATTTAATTCCAACTATTAATCATTGGATTTGGTCGTGCTAATTAATATCCTGGTTATGATTAGGTACTGTTACATGTTATCAGTTTCCAGATACTCTTATCAACTACTACTTATAGTACTCTGTGACCTCACTGACCTGTGTCAACTACTAACTACTAAGTACTAAATGACAATTGACAACTATGAAGTATGAACTATTAGATTATAGAATATAGATTATGTGGCGGTGTTCCGAAATACATACCAGTATACTGACCAGTGCCAGTGCTCCCAATACCTGATTTTTTTCCCCCCTAAACGTAATCTCGAAAACCCCTAAACTACAAATTTAACAAATAAAATATGTGGAAATTTTACTATCATTTAAATTTTACATATTAATCTTAACTTATAAACATTCTTTTTGAAATTAACATGATGTTTTTGAAATGTTAATTTTTATTTAATGTTGCTAGTCAAATGTCAACAAACAAAATACGGATCACAAGTTACAACCTTGTTTGAAAATTATACTGATAATACTGGTTTTTTCAAATACTTTTCGAAATTTAAAAAACTTCAAACATTTTGACCCCCTAAAAAAACCCCGGAGCGCTTAATTTCCCAATAAAATTTAGGGGAAAACCCCTAAGTTGGCTACGCTCACTGCTAATGACGTCAAAAATCGACGCCATACTGGTGAATCGTTCGGCTTTCCGAAATATGATGGCCAGCGCTGCGCTGAATACTTTGACGACATAAATTGACAGTACTGACAGAGTATTACAAATTACTTTTTAGTCTATGACTACATATTTATTTTTAATGTGTCTATTTCAGATAGTTATATATTTCATTACATAAAATAATAAAGTTCCAAGAGAATAGAGTTACAAAGCAATTACAACAAAAAGTGTTGTTAATCAGTTATTTAATTTTAAACAAGTACAAAAATTATTTAGTAAGACTATGATTATAATTAATTAATAGTAGATGGTGAGACGAAAGAAATAAAATATCTTTAAACCTAATAAGAACTAAAATGAAAAAAGAATTTATGTTACTGTAACTGTGATAATAATTTATAAAACTTTCAAATATAAAGAATATGTATATTTTTTTCAAATATTAGAATGACGAAAATGAAGTTGTCCTTTACTTTTAATGTATTTTTTAAAAGTGGCAACTCTAGTTACTGTTATAATATTACTCTGCATTTGCCTATATTTTCACAGATTAGTTACCTTACCAGTACAATATGGCCGACACCAGTGCAATATGGCGTCGGTGTCATGACGTTGTTAGTATACTGGTATGTATTTCGGAACACGGGTATATACAGTTACTTTACTACTATCTTTTTAGTACTCTATGCTACTATCTGTGGCGTGAAGTTTTCATACAAACTTACCAATGTATGTAAAAACTATAAACCTTCAAACTGGTAAGAAGCAATGGTACGCCGTACGACAATAAGAGATTATGAGCTTCTTTATTTCTTAATTGACTGTTAAAAAAAGAAAACAAAATATAAAGTGAATCCCAAGACTATATATTCCCGAAAACAGCATCCAAATCAACTAATCCGTTTCTGAGATTAGCGTGCACAAACATACAGACATTCATACGAACTGACAAAATGAAGAAAAACATTGTTTTGGGTTCTCTTGATTGTATAAAAAGAGATAGATCAAAATAATGAACTAAGTTTAGTAGACCTATACCTTAAAAAAATTTACAAGAAAATCCACGATGGTATATTTTTATCTTTTAGGGATAACCCACAATAGCCAATTTTTATCCTTTACTATTTACGAAAAATAATAGGTTATTTACGAAGCGATTTTAAGAAATACAACTTTAATTTTTATCTAATTAAGTAACTTAAATACATTTTACATTTAATATGGAACAACATAGCCCTTAACAGCATGTAATTTAATTATTTTCGAAGATATTACAGATTTAAAATATAGGGTCTTCGCGTTCTGGTATGGAACCATGCAAACCGTCTCAAAAATGGCTTTTGTGAATGTTCAGTATTGAAAATGTTGTTAATGCTAGCTATATGCATTGAATGTTTATCATTTAAAATAGTTTTTTTTTTTAAATAAAACTAGACCTTCAAGTTGATGTTGAAAAAAACGACGATTGTGTAGCTCAGAATTCCTCAAGTTTGCATTGTCATATTTTGATTATGTTCAATGAAAATCTGTAAGTGTGATATATTGTTACAATGGTTATTAAGTACTCTGTTTAAGAAGTATTTAAATGGACGTTTAAGTAAAAACAAGAGAGGCATAAAAATAATTACAGCACCTAATATTGTATTCTTATTAAAAACTTTAAATATACTTTTGACAGTGAGCGATGTCTGCTGATGTAGTAATTTTGATTGTATCACTTAAAATAAGTCATATAGAAGTCAATACAAAAAAAGGGAAGTGGGAATGGGGAACATTCACGTTTTTTTTTTTTGACGTAAATTAATTATTTACCTCTCAATATCGTAGAAAAAAATATAAATAGGCTTGAAAAGATTCTAGTTTTTTTTTAAAGTGAAAATTAAAACATTGAGTAAATTTGACCCGTTTAAACACCGCCATTTTGCGCGCGTTTTGCGTGACGTCAAATGATACATCCAGTGAATGTTTACTATGAACTTTTTAGTTATTTCATAGATATTTTAAGTTTTAATTGCTTTACAAGTCATGGAAGAAGATAAAAATCATCTTACGAGTATTGTATAGTACCGGAGTGCAAAAATAGTATTAGAAAAACACCCGACAAAGTGTTTTTTGTATTCCAAGAGATGCGAAAATACAAAAACAATGGTGTATGGTAATTAAAAGGGATATTATATGTCCTAAATCGTGTTTATATGGTTGTGAAGATCAATTTAACGTAAGTATACTTTATTTATAATAAGTTTAATCTAATAGTTTAAATTTATAGTAAGTTATCAACATTAGAAAATTTTAGTTTAAAATTAACCTAACCTATCTTACAAATTTCAGTATAACTTTCTATAAAAACCGTAATCTTTTTTTGTTTTACGCAATTTTATAGTCTGTCGATTTATTTCAGGTTAAGGAAAATACAGCAAATTGTATTGAATATAATATGTGTAACCAAACAACAAGGAGAAAGATGTAATCTAAATTTGAAGAAAGGAGTTGTTCCTTATATATTTTTGTGGCAAAAACACCAGCTGATAGAATGAGAATGTGCATAGTCAAAAGGCAAAGATTGACATCGGTTAATGAAGCCTTTTAAGAGTTAGCTAACAAAAGTAGTGTTTAAAAAAATTTGTGACCTTTACGAAGAAGTTATATAGGTAGTAAGTCCTAGTAATGCCCATACAAATGTCTGTGTTATTAATCAGCCAAGACTCAGTACTTCTCCTATTGAATGTGATGATCATAAGGCAGAGCCTTGCTTTTTGCATATTAAAGATAAATTACCAAGTGACTAAGCTGTGCAAGTTAATATTAAACCGAAGTATGGAAGTAAAGGTGTCAATGTAAATATACCTGCTGAAAAACAAAATGTAGCATTGTCACCATTTCCTCATTTTACACACAACATTGTTACACAACAGTTTTAAAAGTAAAACTATCTGTTTTAAAAAGAAAATTGTTTACTGAAAACACAGCTGATAATACTTCTATAGCATCTTATATCTTCTATATCTGCTGATTATCAACCAAGTTATTTATCTGAGTCAAGTGAAGTGAAAAATGATTCAGAGGCAGAAACATTTTAAAAATGTATTGTGTAGTAGCATGCTAACTGCTATTCAAAAAGAGTTTGTAGGTATTTGTTTTGTTAGAGTTGTTTGAGTATTTAGAAAATGTTTTTAAGATTACCTAAATAATTGTATCATTTAATAAAACTTTAAGCACGAAAATATAGGTTTAAATTATTTATTTTTCTCAGTCACACTGATACCACAGTATGAACTTAACCGCCGATATATTGAATGGTGTGTCAAATGACGTCACATTTCCTTTCGACCAATGGTGGCGCGTTTAGGAATTTTGAATTTCGCTCCCTAAATTTGCACTTTTCATAAATTATTTTATGGCCTTAAATGATTAGTAAATTTTAAAAAAATGATTTTATTATAATAAGATGATAAAAAGTAATCGAAAAAAAAAATTTGAGACCATTTAAATTTTTTTGCATGTTCCCTATTGTTTTACTACGAATTTAAGGCGTGCGAAGCCGCGGAAAAAAGCGAGTGTATAAAATAAGATTTACATGGTACCTTTTACGTAATTGACATAAATTGATACAATTTTTTTATTTCTTAATCGATTTAAATGAAATAAACACTTAATGTTAAGTGAAGACTGTGATAATATATTCCTGAAAACCGAATTCAAATTGGTTAAGTCGTTTCTGAGATTAGCGTGCTTAAACATACAGACATACAGACAAACTTACAAACCCAAAAACCATTATTTTGGGTCCTCCTGCTCTTCCTTAAAAACGCGCAAAAAATATGGCCAATGTAGGTAAATAACTTTTATAGACAGAAATGTCACTCTGAGTAGCATTTAGATTTTAACTCTCATTGCACACTCTTCACTCTATCAAAAGATGTATTTAAAGTGTTCCAGAAATTTATCTTTGTACATATAATAAAACTGTAACTGTTCGCTAAATTATAATAGGAGACAACAACATACAGACATTATATACCTATATTATGTCTGTATGTTTGTGCTCGCTAATCTCAGAAACGGATTAAGCGATTTGGATGCAGTCTTAGGGGTATATAGTCATGAACTTCACTTAACAGTTAGTGTTTTATTTTAGTTAAATCGGTTAACAAATAAAGAAGTTAATAATGTCTTATTTTCGTACCATTGCGGTAAGATATTTTTACAAAATTGAAATAGTGATCCTACCCTCAAAGTGTAATAAATCCAAATCCAATAAAAAAAACGAAATCGGACTACCTACTCCGTAAAAAAAAATGTGTGATTAAACATAAAAATATGTAAAAGAAACTAGAAATACACGCAAAAACTACTTGACGAAGTTTTGATGAAACTTTGAAGACTTATAGTTTACATATGGATATGTGCCAAAGGTAAGTTTTATCGAAATCAAAATATATGCGTACTAAGTCGCAGGCACAGCTAGTAAATGTAAGTCTAAAAAGATTAAAAATAATATAAACTTGAACTTAATGATATCGTTGCGGGGGACCGTTGCACGTAGCTACGATGACGATGGTGTCTGTTTTACGAAGTTTTCGAAGTTAATTAATGAGGACTCGGACTATACGATTTGATATTGTTATTTCGTTATTTGCCTGGGAAACATATTCTACTTCCTTCAATAATTGCATAATTACATTATTGTTATCCTTTTTACAGTTATTTTTTTATTCAGTGGTTTTTTTTAAATTTAGTATTAATGTTTGAAAATATCTATAAACATGTATAGCCATGTCAAGCTTATTTAAATTTATATAAATACAGAATGAAATAAAAACCGATACGGGCAGGGATTCGAACCCGCGACTACTGCGAAACCGTCCCGTCGCTCTACCAACTGAGCTACCGTATCGCTGTCCGCCTCGTTGAATTAAGCATTCTATGTGATCATCTTTATTTATCTTCTGTATTTTTAGTATTTTTTTATTGTATCTACTTTGTAACCATTAGGAAAACTATGAAAGCTTGACATTCATTAGGTATAATCCTACTTTGAACCCAGAAACATTATCATTCATTTTCTTTTAACTTATATTGAATGAAACACACTATTATCAATCTAAGCGGGTCTAATGATCTAATGATGTTCTATGAACTGTCTTGAATAAAGATCTTATGACCGTATATAAAATGTGCTTCCTTATAATGCAGGCAGTATTGAAAAGGAATTAGGTAGGTAGGTTTTAAAAGGTTATTTATTGGATTAGGTACCTACATCATTTTATAAATAAATACTATAAAGTAATTGTTGTTTTTTTATTTGCTCTTGAAACAGCACACATATAGTAATTAGGTATGTTTAATAATATCAATAATTTTATATTTTTTAATGTTTATCTTCTAGATAAAACTTCTTCAATATTTTGTTAAAATTTAGCATTTATTTAAAAACTTTAGTGGAACATTCATACTTACGACTTATCTTAATCTAATATTTTTTTTTTCTTATCAGACGTCAATGATTTGACATGTTCTATACGGTTAGTAACATTATTAGGCGTAATGATTTAGGTACATCCTAAGCACCAACCTAAATTTCTTTTTTAAATAATTTGTTACATTAGGCAGTATAATAGCTAACATTTATAAATAATTATACCACAAGATGAGATACGTCTGGTGTATACGCAGGCATATATCGTGGAATCCTCGGTTCATCGCGCCGCCGTACTCCTCTATCCACTGCCAAGCTGATACTCCCTGTCTCCTTCACACCATTCGATTTCGCACGACGCTGCGATGGCAGGATAGACGCCCTCAAAGACTTCCGTTTCTGCAAACACATAGTCAATTATCTTCTAAACTGCAAATGATTATTACAAAAACACATTTCTACTTACAACAATGCCGATAATCCGGTTGGGGGTTAGAAAATTAAGCATCTAAATGAACATGAATATATTTATTAGTATGAATTAACAGTTATAACAAGCGAATCGAAAAGGGGAGTTGTTTATATTTTGGTGTCAATTCGTTTGATGTCGACGTGATCCAGAACCGCTATCTTGGCTCGTTTTACCTCAACGGCACCGCGCCACCTATCGGCTGCGTGACGCGCGATCTCCATCCTCTTCTGCTTTTTGATCTGATGCCTCTTGTAGACCACTTCTATGACGATGAGAACTATCCCGCCGACGATTCCCGCCAAAACCAGTATGAAAACTCCTGCCATATTTTTCAAGCCTAGAGTGTTCGGTGTCTTTTCGTTCTCTTCACAATTGAGCATATTGTTGCGAAGAATCCACTGATTATCTAGAGACTCCATGATGCCGCCTAAAGAAAACATAAATGTCACAAAATCTAATAACAAAAGAGTGATTCAAATAGTCTATTACTTTTTGAACAATTAATAGATATAATTAAAAATAAAATATAAAAAAGACTTACTTTCGTGAAAGTCCAAAATAGCAAGTGTGACCAAATCAGCCCACGGAGAACCTTTTTGTAAGCCAACACCATATCCAGATCTACCAAAGAGTTCGCCCGCTGTCACTAGTTCACAATCTTGAGCCGCTTCGAATTCCAGTCTCGAAGAATCCCAGATGAAAGCCATAAGTTTACTGTAGTAATAATATAGTAAAATTACTTTTATGTTGACCATTAAGTGTAATGAACACGAAATATAAGTAAATATTTTTACCCGTGTTTAACATCCTGTATAGCCTGTTCAGCATTGTCGTAATTATTAGCTTCCATGGTTCGGTACATATTTGATAGTTCAACCTGTCTTCGGAAGTACATGTCAACTGCTGATCCTTTTACAGTAGCGCAAGTTAGATTTTCCATAGTATTACGTAACTATAATATAATTACATAATGAAAATATATATTTTTATATAGATAATTAGCCATTTAATTTTATCTTACTGACTTACCCTGGCATCATTAATTCCAGTTAACTTAGTCTTAGGTCTTTCGAGTACGAGAAATGCTGCCAAATTGGCGGTATAAGAGGCGACAATGATCATGGCGAATCCTGCCCATACCATGCCCAGGACACGAGCTGAAAAGCTACGAGGCGTACCTAAAAATAAATGCATGTATACCTATATGTAGTGGTAATATTTTTTTAAACGCTTTTTCTAGGTCAATCCACATTCCAATTTTCGAAGGTTTTTTTATGAAGCTTAACCCTGGAGCAGTGGATTTATTGTATATTCAATTTAGAATCCTACAAGATGTTTTTAAAAAAGATCAACCCGGTCTTATAACCGCTATAGCAACTTACTAGCTATAGCTTCGTGAAAAGTATTTCAAAAGGTTGCAGGTACATTGGTCTGTGTTGATGAATTTTACAATATACATTTAAAAATGTAGATATCATGGCAAAGTTGTTTACAACAAACGTGCAATTAGATAGATTAGATAGCAAGACACAAAAGTTACCTTCCCCAATTCCACTGTTCAATAGAACGCCCCACGCAAACCAAATAGCACTGGAGAGATTCAATGCGTCTTCCTCGGTGCCGTCGATATGAGCAAGCTTAAATCTTCCAAAAGGTGAGAATCTATCCAGCAGGTATAAAACTAAAGCTACTACGTGTACTGATACCATCACCAATATCCATAATGTGTTTGAAAATGGTTGTAAGAATGATACCAGTGTCGAAGATCGTGAAGGCTAAAAATAAACAAACACAATGTTCAAGGTTAGATTTATACCATATTAATTCAATGGCAACCTACCTACGATTTGACTACTTAAGACCCGGGAAAGAATCAGAATTATACACATTTACCACATTTATTGTAAATGCTGGAGGTTCAAACAAAAAAAAAACCAACTCCTCATCTTTATTAAATTAGTATCTATCTGTATTTATATAATATTCCTTAAATGTGAACTGTACCTTTTTCTCTAATATTGTTATTCCTTGGTATTTAAAAGGCTTGCTGAACTCTATAAACTCTGCTCTTTCAGGATTTATAGTTAATGGAGCCACGATCATGTCTGCTCGCTCATAAACTAATTCTCCTGAAAATGGACATTTTTAATCCTCCTTTTATAAAATGTAGGTACTAATTTCTTTCAATTATATTGTATTACAATAAAGTAATAGATAGATTCGTAAAAAAGTGTACTGTAAAGATATTTACCAATAAGCCCCGTCCATTCTTTCTTAGCTCCTGGTTGAGTAAAATTACGAATGATATAATTTCCAAATTGTCCATCGGGTGAAAGAGCCAGAGAGTACGTGAAATTGATAGCTTTCGATAAATACCGGAGAAGGTCCATACAGAACCCTTTACAACAATAAAGTTGATCTAGAATTAGATGAAAGTAAGTATATTACAAATGACGTAATGTAGCAATCATAAGAAGTAAAAGGCACTACAAATATAATGAAAATAAAAGTAATTGGATAAAATTATATAAGGTACGGAAGTATATAAATTGGTATACATCTATAGGTAAAGAACATACAAAAGTATAGGTATATTAAGTTACTTGTAGGTGTTATTTTATTGTATTCTAAATCTTTCTTTTATATATAACAAGCAGCTTTCTTACTTGTATTGTAGTGTGGACATAAAATTTCTTCAGACATACACTCCATTTCATCTTCAACCCTGCGAGCATACACGAAAGGTTTTTCTTCGATAGTTAGAACCTGAAAAAAAAAAATATGATCCAATATTCGTATTGGTGACTAAAGTACCATAACCTTAATACTTACTTATTTCACTATTAAAATTCTAATTGTCATCGAAAATCTCTAATCATCTTTTATCGCAGAAAAATAATATTTCTTCGAAATAAAAGTATTTTATACATATTCCTCCAACTCTTATTACCACTTCATAAATTCTGGTGATTTAATAAATCTATTCTTACTACATCCATCCATAGGAAAATTAGAGAATATTGCAGTCGTATTAAAAAAAATAATAAAAAAAAAATACAAAAATATTATTATTATTATTTTTATTATTTTAGTATTGTCTACTGACTATCCGTTAGAAATTGTTAATTAGATACTCTTACCTTTAGATGGGTTGGTATCATAAAACCTTCAGGTTTGGAGGAACTGCGACCCATCCAAATTATTTCTTGTTCCTTTAGTTCCAAACGCATTTTTTGTGTTTCCTACAATTGAAATTATTTTACTCAAAAGCAATTGAAACGAGTTGGATAAACAATATTTGAAAAATTATGCAAACATGTATCCATCCAGCCATTTTAAGCTTATATTTATTAAAATAAAAGTGGTTCGAACCCGCGACCTCCGGGAAACCGTCTTGTCGCTCTCTCAATTAAGCCTTGGCGAATTTAGCGTTCTATATATTAAGATTGTCTTCATCGGTTGTGACATCCATTAGGCTTTTTTTTGGTAGATAGTTCAATAATTGTTTTGTGAAACCACATACCTTTGAATAAAAGTATTTTCCTACTGCCACATGTTCTCCCTGAGCTCTGACATTAACCATATCATACTCCGCGTGTACTCTATCGCCGTGATCATCAAAAGCAACATGGCCAGTAGCACCATTCTCCAGCCGTTGCTTTCGTATGTAATCGAACAGAAGTCTTCCAGTAGTCCAGATAGAACCGGAGTTGTCACAATCTGATGGAGGTGCATTTATTTCCTCTGTAGTGTTCATGTCACGGATTGCTGATGCAAGCACGTATCTGCAATGGAAAATTTAATTATACCCATATTTTAGATGAGTTAAAATTAAAAATACCAATAAAGATATTGATAAAAAACATAAAATTTACAAAATCATTTTTTTCCTAAACAAATCGTTCTCATCGGGCTCTATTATCATTAATCTATTCTTGTAATAATTATTTACTTACATTTACCCGCTTGTGATAATTGTTTAATAGCTATCTAATAATACGTACATAGAATCTTGGACATGTGCATGTTCATTAGTTGCATTGACAAGTCGTAATCCCAGCAGTCCTTCAGGAGCGTTAGCAGCATCCAGCGCCTGCTCTGTGACTATCCACACGTACCCAGTGGTGGTCATATTTAAAAATGTTGCGTCTCGGAATATTATCTCTGCGTCTGTTTTACTACATATAAATACGATAACACTTATAATAACAATTAGATAGGGTTATTTGTAATTAATTGGCCACCTCTTGCAGGCAGCCTCTCTACATCAATTTCAATAACATTTGTTCTACGACTTTTTACAAATCTTGACCAACAACACAAAAAAACGAAACAAAAAAATTTTTGCTCCTTCATTTACTTATTACTCAGTAATTTATAAGAAGTACCTAAAAGGTCAAGCCCCGGGCGCCATACCAATGCTCAGACTCTGAGCCTCAGAGTTAATGCCAGTTCAGAGACAACAAATAAGTTTTGTATGGGAAAATTAAAATGTTCAATACTATTAATTTGTAATTTGTGGTGAAAATGAATGTATAGTACAGAAAAAAGAAAAAAGAAAAATTGACAAAACACTTTTATTTAACACAAAATATGTTTTAAAATTTGTAGTTTCCACTAAAGGTAGAGAAGTATGTACCTACATATAAAAATAGGGACGAATTTGATTAAACATTATTATTATTATTACATAGGTATGAGCTGGTATGTATGAAGCAATAAACTCTACAATAGAATGTAGAGAAAAAAGGAGGAGCAAGAGTTTGTGATTTTTTTATTACAATCAAGTATCAACAGATATATCATATATCCTCTTTCATATTGATTCCATCGTAGCTGTAACTGAAAAAAAATCTCACCTGGCGTACATCAGGAACACTCTAGCCTGGGCGCTTTTTACTTCAATTAATTTATCACTAAAAGAATCCAGGCCGGGTTCGAATTCTATAACTTGCTCCACAACGACTTTACGATCTACGTCTTCGTCAATACTTTGAGATGTGGTTTGGAATCTAAGAAGAAAGTAATACACTTTTTACTTAGGTTCGAGAAGTCACTATTATTTTTGCTGTAATAAACCGACACCAGACAGACTCAAAAATAGGATAATAATACATTACATTGAACACCACAAAGATAAAAGTACAGTACAAAAAAGAAAAGAAAACATTAAAACTTTTAAAGAGTAGGTATAAAATAGTGCTTTTTTATCGCTAGGTACCTAACTAGCAATCTCTTCCAGACAACCTATAATATTCAGATTCTGGCGGAAGCCAGGATTGGGGTCTGATTAAAGGGTGGTTTATAATAATAAATAACTAATATAAATACAAACATAATCAAACACATCATTTAATATACATACAAATATACGTTATTTACAAATGTATGTATGATAGATTACAACAGAATAAACCGTAAAGAGAATAGAAAATAGGTTATAACATTATAACAGAGACAGTTCAGTACATATATAGAAGAGATACTTATATAAAATGATGACCAATTACAAATTATATATAAAACAAGATACAGACAAATGCAACATTAATGTATTTTATAAATAACTACGCGGAACTGAGAGAAAGGCTTAGATACTGATCTTTAACCAATCTCTGAAAGGTGATCAGAGACTGTACTTGTCTTATAAATCTATTTAAAAAGTAATAAATTACCTTCCTAAAATAGCTCGGCCATCAGTATCAGAACTGTGTATGACTATAACCTTCATGTAATTAAAATGCCTCAGTACATCCACCCACACATCTGCCTGGTGTGAGTACGGTGGCACTGTACGCAAAAATGATACATGTATGTTCTTATCAGAGAAAGCAGAATCCCTTGACGATATTCCGATAACTGGGATGTGGTAGAACCCACTGGTGTAGGAAACCGCAGCGGGAGATAGATCTCCTGTGAGAGGGTGAGAGACGACTACTGCGTATACCTATAAATTATATATGTATTACATATCCAATAATATTTTTTATTCAGTATATATATATTGATGACTTACTCGATGTGCAATAAGATCTTTGCATACATTGAGGGCTGTTTTTATGGGATTTGGATCCATAAGTATGGAGTAGTCATGATAAGTTACTCCGCGGGGTACATACTTATTTTTGAAGTTTAAATTCTGAAAGTAAAATATTTATTATTTTTTAAATAACTAGCTATAATTTAGTTGACTTTAAATAATATTTCTTATAAAAATCACGTTATAGAAGGTTATAGAATCAATTTGCTAGATCCGGATTAATATAAGCTGATAGTAGGTAAGTAAAAAACTTTTATTTGACCGCACTTATGACAAATATTTGGATTAATACCAAATATATATTTATAAAATATTTATTGTCAATCAAGTTGTTGTACCCTAGTTTCGTATTGTATATTTCTATTCAATCCTTCCCTTAGTTCACAAAAAAATGTTATTGTTTAGTAATTTTCGGCACTACTTTGCTGTGTGGAAATAATTTTAAGCTCATGCTTGTATCTATGCTTTTTGTTGACTGTTAAAAAAAAGGAAAATATATACAGGTAGACGCCGCTTATTGTGATCAATTATGCAATTATGTATGCCATTATGCGGATGGTACTTTTTCATGCTTGTTGGGGGATTTTAGTGCACATAATAAATGATCATAATGATAAAATATAAATTGTAATAATTTAGAATTGATTTAAGTACATATTAAGTTTCATAATAAGAAATTCTGTTGTTTGCTTAAATTTTCTATTTATTTACACTATTAAAAATATTCTAACATAGGATTCATTTGAAATATCGATCTATTGTTGTTTGACACTTATTTTCATTCATAATCATTAGAATATAATTCTCAAAATCTTATAATTTTTCGAAGTTTGTTGCTCGGTGTTGAACACTACGTCGTATCGAATCGTCGTATCGTCGTATCGTCGTCGTCGTCGAACAAAAATTGTATTAGGATTAGAAAATCCTTAAACTTGAGAATTTAAAATTGTATTCTTCTTAATCGATAACAATAAGTGACTTTTGATCACAATAACCGGCTTTTTTCAAATGTATTGCTAAGGAGAAATTTGGGACCAACCATTTTCGATAACAATAGCCGGCTGATAACAATAACCGTGACCACAATAAGCGGCGTCCACATCCATATATATATATAGAACACTAGACTCTCAAGATCTTATTTTTTGTCGAAAAGAGTGTAGGTTAATTGACGTAGTCTAGCTTAACTTCAGCTTTTGTGTACCCACCTTAATGTTATTGATTAAAAACTAAAATATGTATGTAACTTACTGATATGGTATCCTTAAAAAACGCAATGGATTCATTACTGGAGAGCACCCCGCCCACGTTATAATACGTAGGGTTTGAGTATCGACGTCTATCTATATCTGCAATTACGAGGTTGCAGCCACCGATCACAGCCAATAACACCCAGAACATGGCTTCTGAAATTACAACATTGCTAAATAAAAAAGGTTAACTTGATGCTTTTATCAAATGATAGAACATATTTGATACTTGTTTGCGATTATCTTCCTATTTTACAGAATTAACTATACAATATCAAATCTTAATATATGCTTACCTGAATATTAATCAATCTTTGCCTTAGAATTTTAACATTTTGCACATTCATATAAAAATATACTCCCTGAGGAATAAAAACATGTTGCGTAACAGATCTGACGGAGGCTGTGTGGAAACGGTAGATGTAGCCTTATCCCCGGTTGCCATGACAACAGCGCAGACGTAATATTTACCGATCAATGTATTTGGACCATCCTTTCTTTAATGTATAAATAAATAATTTGTGATTATATTTTTTTCTTTGTATTAGATATGTTGTAAAAAGAAATTACATAAAATAAAGAAATTACATATATACCTACATGTAATAAAATTGTCACTGATCCATTTCTGTACATGGAAAATATTTGAAAAAAATATCATAAGAGCAAGAGAATCCAAAACAATGGTTTTTCAGTTTGTCTGTTGTCTGTATGTTTGTATGTCTGTATGTTTGTAAGTCTGTATGACTGTATGTCTGTATGTCTGTATGCTTGTGCACGCTAATCTCAGAAACGGCTTAACCAATTTGATTTGGTTTCGATTACCACAGTATTTACTTAACATTTAGTGTTTATTTTATCTAAATCGGTTAAGAAATAAAAAAGTTAAGTCAATTTATGTTAATCACGTAATATGTACCATGCAAATCTTATTCTATACATGTAATAAATCTGTAGAGGAGTATTCTTTAACTAACAGAATCCATTTTCAGCATTTTTGAAATCTTTGTCTGTTTAGATGTTTGTTTTTTAGTTGTGCACATAACACGAAAAAAAATGTTTTCCGAAATTCATAAAGGGGGACCTTTGTATAAGCAAGAGAACCCAAAACCTTGTTTTTTCATTTTGTCTGTATGTCTATAGGTTTGTGCACGCTAATCTCAGAAATGGATTAATCGATTTGGATGCAGTTTTCGGGAATATATTGTCATGGGATTCACTATATATTTTGTTTTGTGAATTCGGTAAAAAGTTAAACGAGGGTAGATTTATTTTTAGATGTTTATTTCAAATATAAGCAATATAAAGTTATAAGCCCAACAAGTTATTACACAAGTATTACAAATGTTAAAAACGGTAATATCATATATATAGCATTATTATTTATGTCTAATTACTAGTTCTACATAATTTTTACATCATACAATTTGTGAACTGACTCAGCGATAGTAAAATGTATTCAAAACTTAAGCCCACGCCCAAGGTCCAGAGGATGGAGTCCAAGCTTTCCAGGTCGGGTTCCATCCTGCAGGACGAAGTGCAGCTGCGGCTGCGGTTGCGGCATGCTGTGCTGCACCAGCAGCACCAGCCGCACCTGAGCTCTGGATCACTGATAGCTTTAAAGCTTCTAGATCTGTTGAATGAATTAATAATTACTGTATATATACATATCGTAAGCTCTGGTTTAACATAATGGGATCTTCAATTATAAGAAATCAAAACCAATTATCAAAACTTCTGCTTTCTATCTTTTGCCCTTTAAAATTACTCATTTTCCTCAAGGGATATGTTTATAGGGTAAACTCATCCGATGTAAATACATAATGTTACGAACATTTTATCAATTAATTAAAAATACAAATTTTAAATAAATATAGAATGAAGTTTTAATCAGCAGGAGCTAACTCAAACCTGAACTCTTGCTAAACCATCCTCAGAAAAGGGAAGCATACAAGCACAAAAAAATAACATGGTTAACATATTTATAAACAATTAAAAATATAAATAACAACATTACCGGCGTTCTGTAACTTAGCGGCCTGGTTGTGGGCGGCCTGTTGAATGGCGCGGGCGGCCGCGGCCTCGCGCGCTGCGGCTATCTTCTGTGCTGCGGCAGCGCGTGCCTTGGCAGCCGCCAGCTGCGCCTGCGCATGCACCGCCGCTTGCGCTGCTTCCAGTGCAAGTGCTCGAGCCGTGCGTGCTGCTTCCTCGCTATACATTTATAGAAAATGAATCTTATTTTTTGTTCAAATCCATCGACTAATTTTAAAGTTTAGCAAATACTAGTAAAAACTCGATTGGCCGGACTAATTTGTGTCCTAAGACATTCGGAAAATCTAAAATCGAAATAATCACGTAGCTAATGTTATAATTATATTCCAAAATATATAAAAATAAAAATCGACTTGTACATATAACAGGAAAATAAGGATATTTGAAAACAAGCTAACTAATAATACGTCGTGAAAATGGAAGGAATTTTTAAATATCCTTGCCCTTAATATAGTCGTTCAGTAGTCCGTAAAATCGCGTATAGGGATAACTGAGTGCCGGATAATCGAGTTTCTACTCGTCATACAAAATCTGTAGTTTTACATATAAATATTACTTTTTAATAAAGCTAATATTCGTTTTAGTAGTTGGTCGGAAGTTGTACCTCTTTTGAGCAGCGTGAGCAGCCTCGGCCTCTTTAGCGCCGGCAATATTTTGCTGTTCGAGAGCTGCATGTTTTACTGCTGCGACTTGCCGTTGTGCTGCCATTACGGCGGTTGCAGCCGATTTGGCTGCAGCTATTGCACCGGCTACATCTGAACTTGTATCAGATGACCAGCTAGCAGCTGCAGTCATAACGGTATATATTATAAATTTTGTTAACTTTTTTTTACTTGATTGTTGTTAAAAAAACAACATAAAACGCCCTTTAATGATCATTTATTTATTTATTGATATATATATCTTTTCCACTTTAAATCTATAGCAGAGATCACTTGTGTAATGAAAGTGTACGAAGGATCTTTATTGATACCATACTCTCTTCAGCACTCTTCAAGTTATTGCTATGGGTCTCGCCCTGGTCTGATAATAACCACACAACACACTCAACCGGGTATTTTTATACTGTGATCACAGTTTCACAAATGTCATTATTATTTAAGCAATAAGTTATTTGAGGACACTACAATTCTTACCGCTAGGTGCAGCAGCTACTTGAACTAATCCTGGCACGAAAGCAGACACGTCCCAGCCTGTAGTGCTTCTTTTCTCGGTATTTTTCTCAACTGAGCCAACCACAACTGTGAAGACTGCGACTGCTAAAATCTGCAAATTAAAATCTCTTAAATGTGTAATAAATTAGGAACTTCCAAACAAATCATCAGTGTCCAGAGAAGGACATTGTATAATAAAAGAACTTATTCTTTGGCTAAAATATCAAGATATCTTTCTTACCAACAACTTTGAAGACATTGTGTATATTGCAGAGCAATCTCTTGTTCGGTATCTGCGAAGAATGTGTTGATAGGGACAATAAGAAAATAGGTTTTATAGTGTACAATCCGGAAGGAATCTAGCGAAGGGATTGTATGATGAGAAATGAACGAAATTGAAAGTTAAAGCTATAACGAACCAGAAAAATATAGAACATCTATAAATAAGCACTTTTACTTTTAAGTCTTCAGGGTAAATGTACTATATGGTAGGTTTGTGAAACCTAAAATTTATCAAAATTATAACGTGAATACGCATAGCACAAATAGATGTTTTAGTTAGTTTTAGTTTTAGTAGTTTCGAATTGAAAAAAGGATACTAGGAAGGATCAGTTGCATTAATAATAATTTTTAAGAAATGCAGATCTCCTTAAAGTCATTCTCTAAAATTTAGGTTTTTTTATCGTTATAAAATATTGCACCTAACTATTCCTTTCTAGATATCTTAATACCGATTTAATAAACTAATATATTATCACAAGCAGGATTCAAATATGAACTCATGAGTAGTACCTGTATCATACCTAATACACATAATATACTATAAAGTCATCATTCTGTTGTTTCGGCATAATCTAAGATTACTTAAATTTTATACCTACATTTCTTTAATTACTGAATATTATATAAGAATCTTGTTAGTACAAATAACATTAAAACTGATGTGAGAAATAGTGATGATATTATTTCAGAATAGTTTAAAACACTTGTAGCCTAATAATTATTTTTATTACAAAAATAAACAAATAAGTTAGGCGTATCTTCACGTTCAATTTTGAACATATCTGCAACGTAATTATTTAAGATAACTATTTAGGTATAATATGGAATAAAATTATATTTTATGATTTTTAGATTTTTGTCTGTGCTTGCAAACACGTATTAAATCTCAAACTATAGATAACATTTTGAGGAATTCGAATAATTTCATAGGCAATATCCTGAGGTAGGTAATATATAATTTGAATCGTTAAAATCACTCGTTTCTATCAAACTAAGTAAGTTGTACTCAGACGTTGGACTTTCTCCACATAAAAAAACTTTTGTAACTTATAAGTAATATCATATAATATTTTATAGACATCAGTCCAGCGTTTTAGCAGTGAAAAAAAATGTTTTATTTATTTAAAAAATATAAATTAGGTATAATCAAAACAATTTAATAAAATCCAAATATTTATATACTTTTTTTATTAATTCTTTCTTTCTAAACATTAAATTAACATGGACGTAACTTTGCTGAAAAAAAAAACTGTTTCCATTGAGTAATTTTCCATTAATATTAACAGTATTTAACTTTTAAATTTTTGTAACGACTTTATATTTTATATGTTTTTAGTTTATTAGGATCCTTAACAATAAAATACATAACTAAGTTTAAAATCGGAAGAAAGTCAGTCTCTCGGGATTACTAGAAGTTTCTATTATATCAAGAGAAGTAAAGAACCCTTTTTTTACAAGCACTCGCCATTTCAGGGTGTTGTGTTTTGTCCCCTGACATTGTCAGAGATCTTTCTTAATTCTATGTTTTGTATAAAAAAAACGTTTACGTTACATACTTAGATCCATTTTTAGTTTATTTACATTTTTTATTTCTTTTTTTTTTTTTTTTTTTAGTTCTCGTTTCACGAAAGATTGGGCATTGGTGGTAATCTGGCTTCTTTTTGGACTTTAGCGCAGCTTTTTTTGGCAGCTGATCTGCCCTCTCGTTGCCTTTCAGTCCCACGTGAGCCTTTATCCAGAATAATGAAATACTTTTTTTCTGGTGTCTCTAAATTCCACCGCTAGTGGATGGGAAGTGCTTGGGTCTACAACGGTTTGAAGGGCTACCATGGAGTCACTAAATATGCCATATGAGGTTTATTTTCTTTTGAGGACTTCATCTGCCGCTTTCTTAAGCGCTAAGAGTTCTGCCTGATACACGGAGGTCTAGAGGTAGAATTCCTGCCAGCACCAGGGCAGAATTTACAGAGAATATCCAGTAAGCTCTGCATATTTTTTGGGCGAAGTGAAGTACCCTTAGGCCTTAGGGTGTAATTTCAACTAATTGGTCTTCATTAGGACTTTTATATCACTAAAAGTTATTTGCTAATTTATAGTAGGTAATCTCGCTTAATGTAGAAGCATTATCATTATTGTTCAACATTTGTTTCGCTAATATCGAACTTTAAACCAATAGACTTTATTATTGACATTTAAAATTGTTAATGAACAAACATGAGAGCCATGCGGTGTATATAAAAATAAAATAAAAATACCATGATAAGTCATGCGTGTTCAGTAGGTAAGTAAGCGACGACACGTTTAAAGATTTTTTTAGTCTATATTTATTAAATATATTTATATTTTTAAATATTATATGTTGACCTTATTGGTAAGTCATAGTTCTAATTGTATATTGGATCCTAGTAAACTATAACACTAAGCAAAGGTTTTAAAAGTTTTTGGATAGTATCCAAATATTTTTTTAAATCTATTAGTATGCTTTTGTAATGAGTATATAGTTCAATGCCAATGACTTCAAAATGATATTGAAAGGTTTTCGTAAACCATAATTCTTAAGGTGATTTCTATTGAAGTTAATTCAGTTCAGTTCAGATCTTCTATTTTTATACATTATATTATATATTCAGGTGTTGGCGAATTCTGGAAAACAGACAAAAATAAATAATGAGCAGCTTCAATAAGTATATTCGTCTACTCCCTTTTTTGTTCTAGTGTACAAGCGAAATTGAAAATGCAACGAAAATGATTCGTTTTTATGCTTTTCAGCACGTCCTAAAAAAGTGGAGTGGGTACAAAGTTTCGTTATGCAGGATGCGTTAGAGAAGAAGGAAAAGATAATGAAATCAACAAAGAAAGATAGTCAAATAGTGAAAACCGCCGATAATAACCGCTTTTATTGCAGAAAAGTTGAAAAAATGTCCACAATTATTTCGTAAATAGATGTTTTTATTCATCTTCGTCTCGAATGAAAACGCAGCACCACGGGTGATCTACGGACTACGCATCGCAGGGGGTCTTACACATTCAAAGGACTTTATTTTTATACTTCAGGGTTTACAGTCGGTCTACAGTAACTTATCGTACCTGGCGACTCATTTATAAACTAAGATATTTAAAGGTTTCAAAAAGTATAGTGCTTGAAATGTTTAAAGTTTAAAATTGAGTAGTAAGTAAGTACAACTTTCCCTTGACGTAGACTTCTTGCCTATTGCGATTATATAAATATTAATCATGACTGGATCTTTGCACTTTTTGCAATTTAATTATTCATCTTCATATAAGGTTCTAATTTGATGAACATAATAATATTTTATAGTATTTATTTTTCTTTTTACTCTGTGGCCTGTGCTCGTTAAGTCAAGTTGACTGTTGACTCAGGAACAGTAGAGTTAGGGAGCGTAGACTAACTTTGATTTTCAAAATTTGTCCATGAGAAATAATTAATCTACTGGTACTACTATTCTATTAAGGTATATATTACATTATAAGAGCTTAAAGGGATATTAAACTACCTTCATTGAGATGATAAATTTTACTATTATTCAGAGTTTTACGATTACAATTTTTTCATTTGGTTCCTTATTTAAATTGGTGTTCCTTATCTCTACTCTCCAAAGATTGACGTTAACGAATAAATGTCATTTATTGTATTAAACCTTTTCCGGTGGCCTTTTCGATCGATTTAGGTGGTTGTCGATTTTTTAAAATAAATATGTCAAAATTCGCCATGCCATATATATTGTAAATTTATTGGGTGATCAAAATTATTAAAAACCATTTAGGCAAGGTATGTACCATACACATTTGATTACGTAAAATGTATGAATGTTTTTTTATATCTCTGTTTATCAAGAAAGTATAATATATTTTAATATTGTAATTAGTCTTCTGCTCTAAAAAAGATTTTCATATTTTAAATCAAAACATATTTATTAATATTCTTAACCTATACTATGACTAGTTAAAAATATGAAATATTTAATTTCATTCTCTGTTTCATGTTCAAAGCACAATATAATAAAGTAATACTAAATTTACAGATATGTTTTATTTTATTTTTTTTCATTTTTTAATAGGTAGAGAAAAAGCATGAGTAAACCAAATCCACCTCCTCAACAGTTTAAGTAAGTATTAATTAGTTAATTATTTATTAAAACCTAAAAAAATGTCTGACAATACTCTTATATGTTTAGACTAAACAAAAAGATTGTCATTATTCAAATCACTTGACCTTTACAAGATTGGATTATATTAACCGAGATATACCAATTCCAAATGAACAATATAAAATATTATAAATTTATCATTATGTCATCAAAATGTTATGGTTTAATTATAATTAATTAATTATAACAAAATACTATTCAAGTCAAATTATATTTTTTCTTCTAACAGTTCATTAATATATATATTTGTGTATTAAAAGTCTCTTATCTTAGAATCATCTAGATGAAGATAACTAAATAAACACTAAACATTTTACTCTTTAAAACCACTAACATTGCTAATCTTTCAAAACCCGATTGTCAAGTATTGTTTTACATATTTAATGTATGTTACATATTAACTAATAACTTGTGTCCTGTACAAGGTAATAAATTGAAACAATATTATGCTTTATACTCAAAACTATAAAGTCTATTTTTCTTTTAGTGAATTTTTTCATAGTAATTATGACATTGTTATTTAGATGAGTATATTTGTTGAAGTTTCTGCTCAGTAATTTGGTTTTTATGACATGTTTTCTACCATTACTATAGATATTGTAACCAAGGTTGCAAAACATTTTAGATATTACACAAACTTACAAAATATATTTTTGTCACCCAGAATTGTTTTTCTTTCTTTTCTTTTTATTCCATCTAGATTCTCAAATTTAATTGTTTTCATATCTATCTTCTTTTTTCTTATATATTGTATTAATATGTTATTGATTTTAGTTTGATGATTATGAACATAGGCAATCATAATAATACCTATCCTTTTAAGTAAAGAAAATAACTTTAAAAAAATACAATTCCAGTCTTTGAATAGAAAAATAATGAAGTCTTAGTTTTGCATAATCTTATTAGATTTAATTAATTAATAAAATTCCTATAGATAGAATAATTATACAAATCAGTCTTGCTTATGACTTATTTTCCTGCCACCGCATTCTATTTTGAATGATTCTCCAGAAGAATAATTCCTGTATTGCGTTTTATTTTTTTTCTTAATCAACAATGCAGTAGAGTACCAAAATGCCTTTTATCTAGACGTGTAATGCCCTTCAGACTATAGTAGCTGGTACGAAATTATTTGTAATGTCATTCGTAATTAATAATATGGGATGTGTCCTACACTTTGCAATTATATAATATCAAGCGTTTGTATCAGTTATTTGTAATTGTATTATTATATCAAATAAGTTACGTAACTCTAGTTGAAGTACCTTTATTGGCTATGGTATAGACATTTGTTTCCTATGTAGTAGATAAATTATTATCTGATATACGAAATTACTGCGTCTTACGTAACAAATTGCAGTGCAACTTTAAGAATAAATACTTTTCCTTATCCAAAAATAGACTAAGGTTTATAGTGTCCAATTTGATATATTGTGATCAAAAAATACTGTTTTTATTGTTTTTAAGTAAGTGAATGTAAAATTGTCTTATACTTTCAGTTTACTACCGAAGATTATAAATGGCGGTATCGCCGGAATCATCGGCGTTTCCGTCGTGTTCCCCATCGATTTGGTCAAAACACGACTGCAGAACCAGAGCGTGGGGCCAAATGGGGAAAAACAGTATAAAAATATGTTAGTATTTTAATTAAGCATTTTTCTTTTAGGAAAAAATCTGTGATATAAAAATGTTAACACTTTGAATTAAATAGAAACATACAAAAATATGATCGCATAATTAAGTCATACCCAACCCTTCCCAGGCTGGATTGCTTCAAACAGACATACCGAGCAGAGGGATACTTTGGCATGTATCGGGGCTCTGCAGTCAACATCCTCCTGATCACCCCAGAGAAGGCCATCAAGCTAGCAGCCAACGATTTATTCAGATATCATCTTACTTTGCCTGATGGGTTGGTATTACTGTCTTTCTAAGGTACTATAAAGGTCATTTGCCTGAAGAGTTTGTATGACTTTTTGTTTTAATGTTGTTTTTGTTTTGTTTATGACTTTTTGTATTAATGTGAGTTTGTCTGATAAATTGGCAATACTTTCAATTGATTACTAATTTTCATATGTGTAGTTTGAGCATACTTAGAAAGATAACTATCATTTGGGCTTAAATGTTGCTAAGATATTTGAGACGCCGGGGCTTAGAATAATAAACGACAGCTCAGTTGTGAGAGAAAAGGGGGACCCGATTCTCGGTTATGTAAAAATACCAGGTTAAACATTTTCGTAAATCATAACGTAAAAATAAAATAAAAACTTTGAAGTAACTTATCTTTTATGAGAAAATCTCCTGACCTTGATGTATTTAATCATACGAAGATTATCCATCTAGCAACTGATAAAATAAAACATAATGGAGCAATTGAATCTCAATCTTTGTCCATCCCACTGGGTATATGACATCGAATAAATATTACTTTTGCTTTTTATAAGAATAATCTTACATATAAAGAAACTAATTACTTACTAAGATTTGATGAAATAAATCACAACAGACGGATCCTGCAATGTTCTAAAAAGCAACTTTGCTTTTTTTAAACAAGAGCAATTTTTAATGATAGACATGTAGTTAAACTTTAAGTAAGTTATAGAGAGATTTTGCTGTTATACCTCTCGCTTCCACTTCTACCGCGTACAAACTAACTATAAATTTATTCCTGGACAGTTCGTTGGTCAGTTCATAATACTTATTAAGCTTGAATATGTGATCCCTGGGGATGTTTGTTTCCCAGGGAACAGTAAGCTCCACAATTATCACGCGCCTTAAATGTTTAGAATACAGGAATAGGATGACGAAACATCAACATCCCCAGGGATTTTGTAACGCTTTTCATACGTGTCCATCATGAGAGTCCAATCAGGAGCTGCGCCTAAAATTGAATAAGGCTTCGGTATTGATTTTTTGGAGGCGCCTTCTTTTACGAATTCTTCAGGTCGTTTGGTGGTGCTATACCCTTCCGCGCTCTTGCTACTGAAAGACTAACCGCTTTCCGTATAATTTCTAATACCTTATCGTGGCGACGCGAGTATTTGACCTTTATCTAGAAGTACCCTACACCCTACTAATAAGTGTTTCGCGGTTTCTACTGCCTCCCCACAGATTTCGGTGGCTTTGCCCCATCTTACTAAATTACTTTGATCTGGGAGAGTCATTTGGAATGCATTAAGATAGAATTTCAATAATGCTGGGGACCAATCATAAATTAAGGTGCGCCACTTCAAAGCTAGTGGAATACAAAAATCTCCTATGGTCACCCATTCGTTTTGAATTTCTAGGCTCATCGCGTGGAGTCGGTAATTATCGTTTTCGTCTTGTCGAATAAAAGATTTTGTTATGTCTATGTCTTGAACTTTCCTATTTGATCCTAGCCCTACTTTGTTTGTTTGAGCACCTATAATAAATTTTTTATGGAATTGAAGTCGTGACTCGAGCTCTGAGGCAACTTTCTCTTTTGGGAGAGAAGTTACAGTATCATCTTTAGATTTTCCGATGATATGTCTTTTGGTAACTCTTAGATGTTTGTAGAGCTCCGATGGTTTCTTTAATTTTAATCCAAAATTGTTTCGGTCTTTAAATACGGTTGAAGAGTCCGCTGAGTGCGCTAACCCGAGCCATAATTTCAATGTCTTTATGACGCTTGCATCTAACTTTGACAAAAGGGTTTTATTAATATCATAAATGAGGAAAGGCCAATTTATCAAATCAAATAAAAAAAACTTTATTTGGACAACATATAAAACAAAAAATAAAAAATAAAATCAGTATCAAAATTGAAAATAAAAAAGGACATAACTCTTAACGTAAAAGAATTAAATTTAAAATGATCATAATAAAAATATTAAAAAAAAAAATCAGAAATATAATAGGAAACTGAAGATATGTCGTTCAAATTAGTTGACCGCTCATCGAATGTTGAATACAATGTTTTCAACGCTAGTATTCTGTGGCTGCCATTTTTGGAGTTACGTCATGAGTTGAAAAATCGATATAAAAAAAATATATAAAAACTGTTAATGATATGATATGATATGAAAAACATTGTATGATGTTGTTTGTATTTTGTATTAGTAAATTTACATTAAAAACCATAGATGTAACATATTATTTTTGTAGGTTTGAGAAAGGATACATGCGGTTAATAAATAAAAAAATTTAACAAATTATTAGTTAAAAAAATATTTTGGAACTTCCGTCAGCCGTTCGTTTTCGTTACATCACGCAAGGGCGGTGGTAGATTGTTCCTTAAAATAATATAAATTTAAACGTGCTGTTAAAAAAATATCGTATATCCAAGCTTTTTTGACGTTACTTATTGGTTGTAATTTGAAATTTAAACGGAGCTGCTTCCGTAATCGTACTAATCTAATATCTAATGTACAGATATGAAAAATATACAAAAATAAATTGGAGGTTACCTATAAAACCTAAGGAGGTAACCTAAAAAAAATAATTTGTCATAGGATTAAACTATTTAATAGTGTAGTTGACCAGAAAACGCTATCTAACGAATAGTGACGAATACAAATATATTATTAAATAAAAAAATAACTTTTAACAATTGTGCAATAATAGCAATGGTTATCAAATGTATATCAATGTACACTAATGTAGTTTCTTGATCACCCGGCGCGCAGTTCGCTGCCCATCTTCCGTCAGATGTGTGCGGGCGCGCTGGCGGGCGGCTGTCAGATCGTGATCACGACGCCCATGGAGCTGCTCAAGATACAGATGCAGGACGCGGGCCGCCTCGCCGCACAGGCCAAGGCCGGTCAGTACTCCTCTGATTACTATTTTTGAATCTGATCACTATTTATTCGTCCCGAATCTATAATATTATCGATTCGAAACTAGGATCGAATAGTTCGAAAATAATCTGAAAAGTTGGGGTTTTTTTTTTAATTACCAAAATATTCGTGACCGTTCGTAAGTTCTTCAAGTGACTGACTTATTTACAACGACGCCATCCTAACTAGTGAATTTGCAAAAATATCCTTTTTTTTATCTAAATAAAAAATGCAGTCCTTTTCTAATTGTTTTGATAACATAACTGCACTTAATCTTCACGAGAAAGATCCTATAAGGTATTTAAAATCGGTTAATTACAAGCATCTCTGATTTCCAGCGGGGAAAAAGTTCGAGCGCATAACGGCAATGCAACTCACGCGTAAACTGATGAAGGAGCGCGGTATCATCGGCCTGTACAAGGGAGTGACGGCCACCGCCGCCAGGGACGTGTCCTTCAGCATCGTGTACTTCCCACTGTTCGCGACACTCAACGACCTCGGGCCCAAGGAGAAACCCACGGAACCACCGCCCTTCTGGTGAGGGATTCATTACAGACTTACATCCCCGCTGTGAAGTCAACTCACTGTTGGAATTCAATACTGATTCTATTCATTATTAATTAACTTATTATTATATTGTTTTATTGAAACATTCTAGACATAAAAAGGAAAATGTTAGTAATGTAGTAATTTTTTTTTACTAAACTTGCACAAATACAGTATGCCCCGTATCCGTGTCCCCCCTCCAGGTGGTCGTTCCTCAGCGGTTGCGCCGCGGGTTCAACGGCCGCATTGGTTGTCAATCCCCTGGATGTCATCAAGACCCGCATGCAGACCATCAGCAAGGGCTCCACCGACAGGCAGTACTCCTCCATCTTGGACTGCATCACGTTAGTAGCTTTTAAACTTTAAAAACTATTAATTTTAAAAAGTCGTAGAACAAATGTTGTTGGGATTGATGGAGACAGGCTGCCTGCAATAGGTGTCCAATTAATTGAGAATAACCCTGTATATATAAAAATATTTTATTATTTATATATTACTAGCTTTTACCCGCAGCTTCGCACGCCTTAAATTCGTAGTAAAACAATTTCCATTTCCTTTTTTATATTTCTTGTTTTAAGTGATACAATCAAAATTACATCGGCAGAAATCGCCTACTCTCAAAAATCTATTTAAAGTTTTTAATAAGGATACAATATTAGATAGTGTATTTTATTTGTACCTCTCATGTTTTTACTTAAATATCCATATAAATACTGTTAAAACAGAGTACTTAATAACCATTCTAACCATATATCAAACTTATACATTTTCATTGAACATAATCAAAATATGACTATGTAAACTTGAGGAATTCTGAGCTACACAATCTACGTTATTTTGACCATCTACTTGCAGGTCTGCCTTTATTTTAAAAAATCTATTTTTTATGGTAAATAATATGTAACGTAAACAAAATGTTCAATACTGAACATTCACAAATGCCATTTTTGAGACGGTTTGCACGGTTCCATATTATCATAGTGCGCCGGCCGATCGTACCGCCGCAAACGCGATGACCCTATAATTTAAATCTGTTATATCTTCGAAAATATTCATTTAAATTAAATGCTGTAAAGGGCTGTATATTATTCTATATTAAATGTTAAATGTATTTAAGGCACTTAATTAGATAAGGATTAATGCTGTATTGCTTAAAATAGCTTCGTAAACAAACGCGTAAAAAGTCAAGGATAAAAATTGGCTATTGTGGGTTACCTCTAAGAGATAAACATATACCATCGCGGACTTTCTAGTGGAACTTTTTAAGGTATACAATACTTAGAACATTATTTTGATCTATCTCGTAAAGTTCAGCCAGCGTTTGCAATGTAAGCGCAAAACAAAGCGTTTGTTTATGACTTCGCATTAGAAATCTTGAAATTATCACTAGTTTTCTAATATATTAAGCATGTTTTTTTACATATAAACTTTTCTCTTGAATTACTCTATCTATTAAAATATGTTAAAATTTTTATACATACATACCTATATATTGTAGATATATATATAAGGTCTCACATCTACAATATATAAGAGTATAAAAAATGGTCAAACCTCTTATTTTCTATAATTGTTACTGTCTAAATTGGCTTATCTAAGTAATAAAATTTAACTTATTTATTTCAGACAAACATTAAGTAAGGAAGGTGTAACGGCGTTCTTCAAAGGCGGTGCCTGTCGTATGATGGTCATCGCCCCTCTCTTCGGTATCGCTCAAAGTATCTACTACATAGGTCTAGCCGAAAACTACTTGGGAATTAAATAAACCACCAAACCACTTCTAAGGGATCTTCAGCCAAAATTTAATTATTTATTTATTAATTAAAATATATATATAAAAAAAATTGCGCTTTTAAAATTTCAAGTCAATATAAGATTTGACATTTATTGTGTTGTAAATCAATGCTTTTATTATTTAGATATCAAGTATAGTGCTGCCATAAAATACAGTATTTATCGGTAATCGGTTTTATTGGCATTATTTAATTTATATTTTTCTAAAATTTTTGTGTAATACTTTTTTTTTACTTTATTTTGGTAAATATCAGTGACTTGCTCTCAGTATATTTTATAACTTTTTTATAACTCCAATATGAATTCTTGAATATACGTTAAACGCAGGTTCGAATTTAAAAAAAAAATATTTTTTTGATAGAATTTATTTATTTATTGGTGGATGCTTAAATAAACTATTACATTCGTCATTCTAAGTTATTTATGTAATTTACACATATTTATTAAAATCACATAACTTATGAAGATTTTGCAATAGTATTACCGATGCGTGGGCGTTTCAGTTTCTTATTAGCTCAATTTATGTTATCGATATTTTAGTGAGAACATCAGTGATATTAAAACTTTTTATTGATACTACAATGCTATATTTTATAATTATTTACCGAGGTTCGATATTTTTGAATCGATTTCTTTTGTTTTTTGTTTAATGAGTAATATCGTGGTATCGAATCATCGTGTTATGGTCCTTGCTGTTGATATTTTTTATGTACTCGAAGCATGTTGCTTACATATTGTTAATATTTTTAGTTTCCAGCTAGCTTATTAAATTTGTAAGTTATTGCTAGAGTAGGAACATTGTTATTAGTTTTTATTTTATTAAAGTAGGTTATCATGTTAGTATAAAAAACGAATTAAATAAATCATTTGAAGCAGGTTTCTAGCTTGAGAACAAAATTTGATGACATTAATACTTTTATTTTATTTTACATATAATATGCAAAATGGATTTATATAAAATGATATTTTTATGGTTTGAGGTGTGCACAGCTTTCTAATCGTTTTAACATGCGTTTTATAATTTGTATTAATATATTCAGACCTGTTATTACATTATATTCGGTACAAAAAACTAATAATCATGAAGATATATAATACTTCCAGTAGTAAAACTATGACATATTCCTTTACAAAGAGTTCGTGAAACCCTAGTATTTAATCATTATTGTAAAGACTAGGAAGACAATTCATATCTACCTTGCCATACACCATGTGACCAGAGATCTAGGACTATAAAATAGATATAGCAAAAAAAAAACTATACATGTCACAAGTAAATGTACAAAATTCCTTGTGTTTTGCTTAAATTGGAATATATGTATTGAGTTTTTTAATGCTTGACTAAAACCGCATTCCTATTGATGTTGTGTTAAATTATAAAATGTCTTTTTAAATCATTAATGTTATTAAATTATTGATATGACAATAATACCAAATATAATCGTGTTATTAGTGTTGTAAGATGTCGGTCAATTGTATTTTGTCGATTATTCTCCATCCATGATAACTGTAACATTCATACAGACAAATACATACAAAGTATTTAATCTGATAATGTTACAGGTTATTAATATTGAAATTATAATATTTTTTTGTTTGGAGCCCATTTTTAATGTTTCATTTTTAACCAATAAATTTTATATTTTGACAACTTCTAAAGAAAACTGTCAAATATAATTTTATATGTGGGTAAAAATTGGTTCTATAGTTGCATTACTTATAATTAACTGCTTTTGCTTTTATGCTTTTAATTTGATATATTATATTATTGAAGGAAATTATTATTATGTACGGGTAAAAAATATATATTCAAGTAAATCCTCTTTTCCAATTTACTGCCATTATATCAATAATCATGTATGTGTTGGCTGTTTAGAATTGAGTGTGATGTTAGTGTTGATGATCGTAGTTGCTAATTTAAAAAAAAAACAAAATCTAGTATTTGGTTTCTAGCACTCGTAACAGACATACTCCAATGTTTGTAAAACCCTACCAATGCTTCCAGCGCTACGACAATAAACAGACAATGTATTAATTTGTTTTTGTTTTAAGTATTTTTTTTATTATCTTAGAATATTTATTGTTAGATAACTATAAAAGACAATTATGTATCGCATTAACGCATATGTTGCTCCAAATTAAAACAATTTAGAAACTGGTGTTAAATAAATAATTATAAAGTTATTCTGTTTTTTATTACTTCAGTGTTTTACTTTTGAAAATTATTAGTTTTAAAAATGTTAGTTTCCTTTGCCTCCGAACTGACATTAACTCTGAGCGTAGATATGGCGTCCGGGCGTTGATCTTTTACGTACTTTTTACAAAATATAGAATTATAAGTAACAGAGAAAGTAAAAAAAATGTTTTGTTTTTTGTTGTTTATCAAGGTTTGTAAAAAGTCATAGATCTACTGTTGGGATTGATGTAGAGAGGCTGCCTGCAACAGGTGGCCAATTTATTACAAATAACCCTGTATATGTTATCACTTGCATCCTTCACAACATATACTAATTTTTAAATTCCTTCTATTTTTACTTTCGTAAACTGTGATTATGCAAAAGGTGAAAAGCATATTTTTATTTCTAAAAAAAAAAATATTTTTCATATACTTTGCGAAAATATTTACCGACATAATATCAATACAACTTTCATCCCACAATTCACCCCCTTTAAAAGTTTCCAAGTTTGCAAAAGTATCCTATTGCCTTTATCTCAAGCTATATCTATATTCAATTGCATCACAATCGGCCTAATGGTTTACGTAACAGACAGACAGATTCGGATTAATAATATTAGTATTAATAACAAAAAAAAAATATTTCTTGAGATTTATTTTAGTTTAACAAACAACAATTAATATTCATCGGCATCTTTGAAGATGAACTCGTTCATGGGATAGCCGGATGACCCAGTACCGGTTATCGCGAAAACGGATCCGGCTTCCGGTTGTAGTGCCAACTCACTCTCAGTGAAATCCTTACTGGCGGTAGTGACGTACAGAGTGGAATAATCGTAACCTCCCCACATTACAGAGGTAACTTTGGTTGCAGGCAATTTGTGATGTTCTATTAGTTTACCTGCTCTTGAGTCGATTTTTATTACCTGTAAATTTAATATTAATATTAGCATTTTTTTAGATAAAATAATCACATTGCATTATAGAATTGACTCAATTCCGGTATGGAAGTCAAGCTACGACCTTGGTCTCATCAGTCAAGGACACTAAAACCTTAACCTACAGGTTATAATGATGATTTTCTTTAAACAAGGTTTTTAACCCGTTTTGTAGTAAGTATTATAAATGTAACCTTTAAACTACCGGTTTTTTTAACTCTTAAATGGAATACTACCTTGCTATCCAGATAGCAGGCCACCCAGAGGTTATCGTCCCTGTCAATCGTCATGCCGTCAGGAAAACCGGTAAGATTGTTAGCTGGAAAACTGAATAATGTCCTACCGCTTTCTGAAAATAATTTTAGTTTTTACTTGAAATCTGAACTTAAGAATAATTATTCTTAAGTTCAGAGTTTTTTCATTAGTTTTTTTAAAACCTATTCTTCTTACCAATGCATCCAGTTTCTAAATCGAAGTCATACACGACGATTGCTAAAGCGTCCGAATCTATGTAGAACATGTATTTATTATCCGCGCTCCAGGCGATTCCGTTGGATATAGAGACAGGCCGGATCTTAACTTCTGGATTTTTATAATTGTTTTCAGTCATCATGTACACGGAGCCCAAATCCTTATCGTAAATGCTGTTTTTTTCTCTGCCCATTGTTCCTGAAGAAATATTAAAGATGATTAAGTATCTATTAAGATTATTATATAAAAAAACACAATTGTTTAAATAACTTACCGAACCAAAACCTTCCTTTAGCATCAACCTTGCCATCATTGCATCTGTTATCCGGAAATCCGAGATCCACTGCTGTTATCAATCTTAACGACCTTTCGTCTTTAAAATTATTCCAATCGAGGAAGTAAAGTTCTGCTCTAACTGATATCACTAGCAACTTCGGATAATCTTTAACTCTGACTAACAAACTCACAGGGCCATATTCTAGAATTGAAGTTAAATAAAAATTAGGAGATAATTTAAATAAATATAATAGGCAATAGGAATAGGTACCTTCATATACATTACATTTGAATTACTTAGTTACCAATATATATGCTTGTGACGTTTCCGGTATCAACCTCCAGTCTAAAGATTTTCTGTGCTACGACATCGACCCAGTAAAGAGCGCCCTCTTCGTTTACCCAAAGAGGACTCTCGGCCTGAAGATTTCCTTTATGTATCTAAAACATAAAAAATAACTGTGGTAAAAATACATCGTGAAATTACTTAGTTTTTTAGACATATTTTGGAACTTTCGCTCCCCCATACTATACTTTGTTGAGAATCTATCGAGCTATCGAGTTTGGCATGTTTATTTATTGGCAAATTTAGACAGTGCCTCCCAAAACCTCGTCTGTCCCAAAACAAAAAAAAAACATGTCGTTTGTATCCTTGTTCTTTTACAGTTCAATACGAAGGTAGTTCTTTCAAAATTTCTCTAATGTTTTAATACAAGATTACCCCTTTTATTTAAACATTCATTAACAAAAATATGACTATTATAATTATATAATAACGATATAATCCCCACCACATCACCATACCGCTGTACCACTCAGGAAAATACTGAACAGTTTTTTATAGACAATAATTTGTATAAATAATATTAACCTTGTCAGTATTTTTCATCTTCCAAGTACATAACGTGTCTTATATTATTGTTAAACTCCTTTATTTTTTATATTTATCTTCTATTTATGTTGCTAAGGTAGAAACTTAAAGTAAAGTAAAAAGAGGCAATGAAGATGACATATTAGACAATAATTTGTATAAATAGTATTAACCTTGTCAGTATTTTTCATCTTCCAAGTACATAACGTGTCTTATATTATTGTTAAACTCCTTTATTTTTTATATCTATTTTCAATTTTATCTTCTATTTATGTTGCTAAGATAGAAACTTAAAGTAAAGTAAAAAGAGGCAATGAAGATGATATCTCATTCCTCATACATTTTTAAATTGTAATATGTATATACCTATATATATATAACTAATGTCCTTTCCCAAATTGAAAATATTTTTTCCATTTATTATTTTTTAGGTTTTTGTGTTTTCTCATAAAAACATAACTTATCTCCAAATTAGAAGTACTACATATATATAGAATTAGATGGAAAGCAAAACCACGCCAATTTCCTATCTATTTCAAGGGACCTACTTAAAAACACACAACAAAGAACTTGAAATAGAACCACCCTATCAGTAGTTCTGTGACAAATAGGGTTGCCAACCAATAACCATACTTTATAGTTTATAATAAAGTAATATACTTAAGTATGTGAAAATACTTTATTTCCAAGCTTTACTGCGATACATAGAACAAAAACTCATTATAGGATTTATGGGTAACTATTTAACATGTAAATTAGAACAGGTGATGGAAACGATTTATAATTACTGAACCAAATGTATCTAAGATTTAATTCAGTCAGTCTTATGTTAATGTAAATGTGTCATCACGCGAAATATTTAATAAATTTATCAGTATTATTTCATTTTTTATTGATGGGAGCTTAAGTTATATGAAAAAATGGTTCGATTTTAGCGAACTGGCTTTCCATACATCCTAATATGTCTTTGAATGATTCTGATGATGTATTTAAATGACATTATAGGAAAATTTTGAAATGGTACCATATTTAATTAGAAACGAATTGTTTATCTATTTAAATTTCAATGTTGATTTGCTTTGAACCATAAAAATAGTACAAGATTTAAACCATAAAAATAGTAAAAAAAAGTTTGCCTGTTTTAAAAACACCTAAAAATACGTTTTTAAGGCAATATAAGCATAAAATTTGCAAAATATTTTTTTTCTTTCAAATACTTTATTTTTCCTGCTTAAACAATTGTATACGTTTTTTTCGTCAAAAAAGTTGGCAGCCCTAATGACAACAAACAAACACACATACCGGAGGATTATACTTACTAAGATATTCTAATAGGAGATATTATAAAATAAAGAGCTTAAACTTACATTCTTTATGATTGGTGAGGTTGTAGATTTAGCTTTGACGAAGACAGCCAGCAACGACAAAACCAAGACATATTTGATCCATGCCATGTTTTTAATATTAACTTTTACCAATAAATTGCGCAAGACGTCCGCCTTGCCGTGCAATAATCCGGTCAATGCTATACGTTAAGTACAATAATTGTGAACTGTATTTGAACAAACCTTCGCTAATAATGGTGCTTAATTTTGCAATTATTTTATTTTTAATCTATACTTCAATTAAGTAGCAACGGTTAACTATTCGTTTAAATATAATCTATAGTGGATTGAAATATTTACATACATTTATACAATAACAAAATACGAGCATAAAATATATTTAAAGGATATTGTGTTCAATTCATTTTTGTCCTGTTTTATGTTTGTGTATCACACAGAAAATACTGGACTAGTGTGCAAGATTATTGATCTGGTCAACATATAATTATTAGTCCTGATTTTTTTTCCTATTTTTTTAATTTTAATAGAAAAACTGATTTTGGTAAATAAATGTCTAAATTGCTATAAATTAAAATGATGTTGTCTTATGATTTGAGTTTGGATATTGACTAGATGTGGAATAAGTATTTACATGGGAATTTGTAACTTTTGCATATTTATAATTTTAGCCTTGAGAGGCTTTACAAATGTTACTATACAGCCCAATAGTCTCTTGGTTATAAGAAAAGCTGAATATACAGTAAGTAGTTATACCAGTCACTGCCAAAAATGTTATAAGTACAAGTTAAAACAGATTATTAGATTATTTCAATTATACAAATACAGTCGTCCAAGTCCAAATGTGGTATTTACATTCATATATATTTTGCGATTTAAAATATGACTTAAACGCTTGTTATAAAAATAAAGTCTTATTAAGAATACAGAAAATGAGTAACATAGTAATATAGGTCATTTTTTTACGAAACAATTACATATATCTTATATGTTCTAAAACTCTCTTGAATTTTAAAAAATGGTAAACTCTCTCAGTAATTAATTAAGTAGCAGAATCTACTAAATATGCTATGTACACTTTCTGAATGCCTTCCCAACTAGATTGTTAAATAAGAACTAAGTATTTATCATTTCCAATAATTTGACCGACGGGATGCCAACTCGCCATGAAGACTTGGGTAGGTACTTATTCAATATAACTATATTAAATATCGGCCAAGTGCGAGTCGGACTCGCGCACGAAGGGTTCTGTGGCATCATATATGTCGGAGATAGAGGTATATTAGTGGCTTGTTCGGTATTGATGACGTCTTCTGGTACAGGATCCGAAGCGTAGGTCTCAGGCAATTAAACCACACAGACACAATATGACAACTCTTGTATTAAATGTAGGTAATCAAATATTACAAATTTCTTTGTTGGTATACAATTATCAGAGTTGCGTGAACCACCGTGAACAAGTTATTTGACATGATATTTAATTTAATACCTCCACGTTCACGAGGATAGTAACTTTAAAATATTTAAAATAATTTTATAGTATATAATATGATGTAACTAAAAATTTAGAATTTTCGCATTATCTCTGCTTTAAGATGTTTTGCTATATCTCTGCTATAAGATCTCTGCTGTAAGATGTGATGAGTTTTTCCATTATCTCTGCTTTAAGATGTTGTTTAGTACCAAATTTCAAGTTTCTGAGTTCACGGGAAGTACCTACCATGTACATTTTGATTCCGAGTTTCGAAAATTTGGGTTAATTTGCGGCATAAAAAGCTGTATCATTTATATTTTGATTGCGTTGGCTTAGATTTTTTATTTTTTTTCACAGCTCTAAGGGACAGTGGACTTAGAGCTTAGTTCTTACTTACTTACTAAGCTTACTTAGTTCTTGAGAATAAGGATCTTGACAGACCGACATTGTTCGTCCGTTCAAAAAAGTGATCTTATGAGGATTCAAATTACCACCTTAAGTACCAAGGAAATAAATAAGCAAACATTTTAATTTATAAATCATAGCATTAGTATCGCATAAAGATATTTAAATTAAATATCATTTAATATTTATTCCAAAATTCAAAACATTCAAACGTTCCTCTAGTTTAGGAAATAAATATTTTTTTATATATATATGTAATGAATTGTAATTTTATAGACAATAAATTTTGCATAATGTGAAATTTACGTATCGCGCATTATTCTAATTTTATTTTATGGACAGATAATATTGTTGAAAGTAAAAACTTTCGAAAAATACAAAAATGATAATAATGAATAAGGTATGGCAATCAAATATCTAAGTATTGAAGTGCGGGTAATAGGTATATTATTTACTTAAAACTGACCATTGAAGAGTTATGATCCTTCATCAAAATGCAAAATTAAATCCTATTCAAACCAATAGGAGACGATCAACAGGAGAGAGATCTTCATATTATACCTAATCCGATAGCAAAATAATCATAAACTAAAGTTTATAAACACAAACTTTTCTCAATACGTATTTGGCGCGAAGATCATGTAATGAATGAGTGAATGGCTACGGATCAATGAATTATTAGTACGTGGTCATGACCTTCAATTAGATAGACCTTAAAATTTCTTGTCTTGTTGGTTAAATGACGAGAGCGAAGAATATATTTAAGGCACTGGAAAGTTACACCCTGACTTTATTTTACTAGGTCACAAAATGTGGTTGCTTACTAGGTTCTAATTGATTTGTTTAACGGTTGAGCTAACGAGACTTTTATTCCCGGTTCAATCATATTTAAACGAAGGTGACGGCAAAAGTGACCGTCGAAACGTCAGGACCTACAAGATCCTTTAGACCACGGTAACTCAACCCGGAAAAAAAAACTAATAATATTGACTCCGGCCGTGAAAGCCTCAGCATTTATTCATTCACATTTAAACTCCTTGATGAATTGAACCAGTAAGACGAAATATTTGAAATCTGTTTTGAAATAAAAAAGTTACGTCAATTTATGTCAATCACGTAATAGTTGCCATACAAATCTTATGCTATACACTAGCTAACCGATTTCGATGTAATAAACACTAAATGTTAAATGAAGACTGTGATAATATATTCCTGAAAACCGCATTCGAATTGATTAAGCCGTTTCTGAGATTAGCGTGCACAAACATGCAGACATAGAGACATACAGATATATAAACAAACAGACAAACTGATAAACCATTGTTTTGGGTTCTCTTGCTCTTATAAACGCCCCCTATGATGTTTTTTTTTTATTTTTTCCAAGTATAGAAATGGATCAGTCACAATTTTATTATATGTATATATAACACTATTTCACAATGACTTGCTATAAACCCGTTTTGAATTATAATAAGTAGTTATACCTATAAGTTACCTACTTACCTATCCAAGTAATAAAACGAATGATTAGGTATATTATTTAAGTGTTTTTATATTAGATATAATTAACCGTGTATTTTATTTTACTGATAGGTAGGTACTCTTTTAATTCCATAAAATGTTATTTGTATAAAATATACAAAACTATTTTACTTTGTATCCGGAATACTTAAAATATGCCGTTTTTTATACTTAACATTTATTTGAAATACATAAATTCAACATAAATATTTTGCTTTTAGGGACATCATTTTTTTTTTAATGAAAATAATTGTTTGTCGTATAACTAAACGTGACGTTATGCGAATGAATGATAAAGATGTAACGAGAAAAGTTTTAAATATAAATATGTTAAAAGCATAGAGGGCGTTCGAAAAGACCTGGGGCCACAGCTCCAAAAAAAGATCTTCGTTGGTTTATAATTTTATAGTTTATACTTATTTAAAACAATTTATTATTTATACTCATACTTATCTTTAAAACTAATAGGTAATATAATTATCTTTAACACTAATAAATAAGGATTAACATTTAACATCAAGTATCTACAGTATATAATTCGTAACAATTCTGTTTAGGCTACGATAATAGCAACTTTAATTGAATCGCTAGTTTTGATAGTTAAGCGGTTCAGTTTAGGTCGAAAAGACAGCTCATGGTACGAATTGAATGAACGAATTAACGTTAGCGGTTTATTTTGGGACTTGTTAAAGTCGCGACCTAAACTGGTCGTCTTATAAGCCTCATGGTACGAAATATCAAAACGATTCAATGTAGGTCGTAAATTGGATCGCAATAAGAGTTCATGGTAGGCCCGCTGGATGGAAAGAGTGCAAATGATATGATAAAGAATCAGGTCTGCAGTCTTAGATGACTTATGATTATGTGATATAAAGCAATTGACATATTGCAGTAATTCCAAATATTTTACAAAAGAGCAGGTAGATTTTTAAAATTCCTTAGATCAATACAAGTTAAAAATAATATTTGACTCTGATTTCTTATTTCGCAGTACCTAATATTAAATACCATTTCATTGTTAGATACGAATAAAACATTTAACGATTTATAATGATCCATTGAATTCATATATGGTAAGTTTTATTTATAACTGTTGTCTGTAGACAATCCACCGGCTATCAAATACTATCCTTGAACTTGTAGAAAACAATATGCGAATTGTGAATGATAAGATTGTGCTTAGTAAGATTATTATTTTAATAAAATGTTGATGTGATACCTATTGTGATTTTAATGGTATAAGGTGGAACATACATATAATTAATACTTTTAAATACTGTCAGAAACTTCACTGTTATATTCGCAATTCAATATATTACCTACGTATCTGTTTTTATGTTATCTTTAATGAAATATGATGATTATGCTGCAGTACTTGTTCTCCTGTTCGACTAGCTGATATAACTTATAAGATGATATTATGTTCTTTCATGAATATAGTTATACAAGGACGTATAAAAATGCTGTCCTCTTATTCCAATTCTTAATTAATTGAGATTTTTTTAAAGGGACATCAATTTATTGCTCAAAATATAAAAGCAGGCTAATCATTCTTTTGCAAAATCTTTGTACGCAATGTTTTTCAATTTATTGATTATCTGTGAAGACAATCTTTACTAACATTATAAGCTTTTCCTAAACTAAAATGTTTTCTCGTTTGTTTAAACGTGTTTATATTTCTCTATTTAGAACATTTATTCATTAAGGATATTTTGTGCATGTTTCTGTTGTTAGCCCTACTTACTTCTATGTAAGGTTATCATAGCTTCGACGTGGGAAGTATTAATAATTGATATTCGAGAAGCGCCTTCATAAAATATATTGCAAAGTATTGACAGCGTGTTCTTGCTTGCCAGCGTATTATTCCGGAAATCATTAATTATAATAACAGGAATAATAATAATAATAATATCAGGATAAATTACACACATTGGTCTAACCCCTAAGTAAGCAAATTATTTGCTTGTGTTAAGGGTGTTAGACAACGATACAAATACATAGAAATACACATATTAATACTGAGAATATATTTAATAAACGACCAAACCCAGAAACACAGACATCTATGCTCATCACATAAATGCCTGTCTCCGCCGGGAATCGAACCCGAGCCCCATTGCGTCGTGACACGTTAGGCGTCTGCGCTAACCACTCGACCAACGGGGCGGTTAATTAATTAGTTATGATCCAATATTCGATATTTTAGCGTGTAAAGTCTTCTGTCGGCCATGAGGAACAAGTGGGGTTACATTAATTGTACGTATGTGGATATCATCTAAGCATGATAATCGCAGAGGTTTTTCTTTTATTTGCCATTATGTGTTATGTTAGCAATAGACACATTCTAGGTAATAGGAGTTTTGAATAATCTAGGTGATTTGTAACAATAGAAAACAATTTTTACTTGTCCGTTTCTCGTCATGAAGTTGAGTTGTATTGAAAACATCATTACATAATATAAAGCAAAGTCGTTTCCCGCGTCTGTCTCTTTGTCTGTATGTATGTATGCTTAGATCTTAAAAACTTCACAACGGATTTTGATGTAGTTTTTTTTATAGATAGAGTAATTCATGAGGGAAGTTTATATGCATAATAACATGCTTAATATATTAGAGAACCACTGATAATTTCAGAATTTCTATGCGGAGTCGTAAACAACGCGCTGGCTGAACTTTACGAGATAGATCAAAATAATGTACTAAGTATTGTATAGGTACCTTAAAAAGTACTACAAGGAAGTCCGCGATGGTAAATGTTTATCTCTTAGGGATAACCCACAATAGCCAATCTTTATCCTTTACTTTTTACGAGAAATAATTAGTATTTACAAAGGTCAAAGCTATTTTAAAGAAATATAGCTGACCAAACCCCCCTCCCCCTTGGGTATCGTATAGCTCTATTGTAAATTAAAATTGGTATTTAACATTCAAAAATAAAAACCAATTAAGTTTTATAAATTGATGAAGGTTTAGAAATGCTTTCTCAGGAAGTTCAGTCGGGGGTCGAGAAAAGTGGCTTTTCAGTTAGCTATGTATTACAAATAAATACAATTATTTAGTAAAATTTTTAGCAAACTCTTTAAAGTCTAAAATCTTCATTAGAAGCGAGATTCGGCAAAGGACAAATCACCAGCGTTTCCTCTTCCATTAGAAACCATGACCATGACCATGCTCAGAAAATTAAAATTACAGCTCCAAAATTACAAAAGTATAAAAAAAATCTGGTTTGCCCCCCCCCCCCCCCCCCTAGCACAGAATCTGGGTACGCCCATGAATATAGTATTAATCCTTATCTTATTAAGTACTTTAAATACATTTTACATTTAATATGGAACAATATAGCCTAATTAATATATTTACAGCATGTAATTTAAATGAATATTTTCGAAAATATTACAGATTTAAAATATAGAGACATCGCGTTTGCGGCGATACGCTCGGCCGGCGCACTGTGGTCTAAAACCTTGCGAACCGTCTCCAAAATGACTTTTGTGAATGTTCAGTATTTGAAAATTTTGTTCATGCATATAGCTAACTGAATGTCTAATAGATATTATTAAGCATTTAAAACAGATTTTTTTTAATGAAATGATGATTAAAACACGTCAATAATCTTTTTTAAAACTTTTTTATTTTGTTGTTTCAGCTGGCAACTTTAGTCTAAACATAGATAAAAAAATATTAATGTCAATTGTCACTTGTCAAACATCGTTTACGGTCATGGAGTTGTAAATTGTAATTGGGGACGCTGTTGTTTCAATATTGCAATTTGTATCTTATTCAGTGCTATTACTTTATGTGACACCGTAAACTAACTGAATTTTGTTATCACAATGACGACGCTTAGTCCCAAGAAGGATGGGGGTCCAAACATCGAGTATTTTCAAGCGCCGGAGTCCTTAGCTCAATTTGATCAAATTCGTGTTTGGTTACAGAAAAATTGCAAAAAGGTTAGTATTAAAAAAAGAAATTATGTTATTATATACAGTTCTTACACAAACGTCAAAAAGCAAAACCCTTAACTCAGAAAGAAAAAGAAATCTATAACATCTTACTATAGTTAGTATACAACTATACAATGGTGTTGTGGGGATAGGTTTTCAAACTCCATGTATTGAAGTTCTATCTCAGACCCATTTTTTAAACTCCAATAGGAATAACACTAATCACTGAAAAATTGGAAATAAAAATATAAAGTTTTAGGCACTACATACACATTAACCTTTTCAAAAGAATTATTGTATGTATATTGTCTTTTTTATAAACCAGACAAGTGTTATTTTTTAGATGTTCAAAATAGCATAGTTTAACAAAACAAGTCTTTATCTTAAGGCCTTTAAAGAAATAGGTAACCCTCACAAGCTCACTTCTGATCATTAAAATGTATGTTTCAGCATGTACAAACAGACCCACCTACAAAGGAGGGTTTGGCTCAACTTGTTATTCAGCTCATACAATATCAAGAGAATAAATTAGGCAAAAATGCTACAGATCCGCCATTTATGAGGCTTCCTGTAAGTATATTATAATAACAGATATAAAATTGTGCCTATGTCACCCTTATATTTTTAAGTATAACAAGTCATTCTGTCAGTTTGTACTCTTTCAATGACTCTTTTTTTTGTAGTAAAATAAGGAATTTAACAATTTATCTTAAATTAAAATACATTGTGCAATCAATATAATGTAAATTTTATAATATTATTTTTGTTGTGAAAAGTTTTTCATTTTGAATCCAGGCATTTTCTTTTATTTGAAAGTGCTATATTCTGGAATTACTAATAGTAGTACATTTTATAATAAATATTATATATTCATATATTTTTATACAGATGAAAGTATTCATGGACATGAAGGCTGGAGGTTCCTTATGCACGGTGCTTGCTACTATGTTCCGCTTCAGGTCTGAGCAGCGGTGGCGCAAGTTCGACTTCCAGGTCGGTAAGGTATGCACCCGTCCCGCACGCCTCGCTCACGCAGACCAGACCAGACCCTGACCATAACGCATTATGATAGACGTCTTCTGATATTATAACTGCAATACTATACTTTGTCTTATAGTATATATATATATTTTATTAATTCGAAAATACTACTAAACAAAAAGGTTTTTTATTGGACATCTGGGTTCAATATTAAAGCAAAAATTAAATTTTTGTTTCTCTTAAAAAAAAATATCAGAAAAAAAAGAAAATATCACGAGACGTGTGTCGCTAACCCTTTCGCACGATACTGTGGGTATGATTTATAGAATTTAACATTATTTTTATCCAGTCAGTACTTGCCACAAGAATACAGATTTTTTAAGGTATTCCTTAACATATCTATTATTACACACAGTACTTAATTATACAATATATTTATTAAAAAAACAATGATTCAAATTTAAAGTTGAATAAAAACAACCAGAGTAAAATTAATATTGTACAAATTACAAAACACTTTTTATAGTATGAGTAGATTTTTTATGTTTTGGATTATCACATAGATTTTTATGAATGTGCACTTTCTAGTATACAAGCACTTAGTATTTATATTAAATAAGATTTAAAGATTATTGTTGTTTCATATCATATTTTTTACATAAAAATGTTATATTATTGTTATGGTTTTTCATGAATATTCCCTACATTTCATTTCATGCAATCATACATTATTAATAAGTTTTTTCAGAGTTTTCAGTTCTTTTTATTCTGAATATATATAATTGTTTGAACAGTGTGTTTTTCTCTTTTACTAATTTTATGCTATGTATGCATGCTTGTAAATAATAATGAAATATTCTGTGCTCAATATTAAGTCTAACATACCATTAAAATATCATACAAAATAAAGTAGCTAATTAAAATTCTAATATATATTGACATTAAACTATAACGACATCCACACTTTTCTCCCTTCCCCCATCCCTCATTTGCAGAACCCGTCGCGGAAAGACCTCAACGTGCAGATGATGATGGAGATAGAGTCTGCGTTGTTGGGCGCCGAATTGCTGCGGTCGCCCGCCGTCTACATACGACCGGACGTCGACAAGGCCACCGCCAACAAGGTCAAGGACATCATCGTCAACCATCAGGGAGAGATCTGTGGTTAGTTTGTCTTTTTTACTAGAGGGTACAGACAGACAGACAAGGTCTAATAGTTACACTTTCTGTTCTTTAGTAGAGAATAAATAGACTAAATAACTTCAGAAATGTCTGTGATCAGATCTTTTAAATATTATTATACATACTTAGTACTGAAGGAAGTTTACAATAGAAATCTGCACATAAAGGATATTGTAGATGCATTCAGTATTAGACATGACAATACATGGAACACAGAGACACACACTTTTATGTTATTTATTTAACAATACTTTTTATTTTAACAATTTCAGAATGCCACAGGCAACCTTAGTTATAAACGTTTATTATTGATTACTTAGTGATGTAATCAAAAGTGATAGATAGTTCTTATATTTATAAAAAGTATAATTAGGTTCCATTGTTTCCACAGAGGACGAAGACGACGCCACCCACATTGTGTATCCAGTGGTGGATCCTTTGGAGGAGGAGTACGCCCGCCCGGTCTTCAAACGAGGAAGCAATGTACTTGTACACTGGTACTACTTGCCTGACAGTCATGACACTTGGGCACAGGCTGATCTGCCGGTAAGACTATTGTATAATTATTGAAATTTGGGTACTAAATATCTTTTATTAGAGTGTATACATACAAAAAAAAATTACTGAGATTTTGATATTTTTTTACTATTTTGATATTTTTTTTACTAGTGTAACCTCTTTACTAGTGTAACCTTTTTGCTAGTGTGTAACCTTTCGTAAAACATTTCATTATCATCAAAAAAAATTAAGGAAAACTGATTTCTTTGTTTTTATACAAATATAAAAAATTTAAAGGTTATATTTTTCGACATATATTTAATAACTTTTTATGTTCAGGTGGAGATCCCGGAGACAGGGAACTGGGAGTGCAACAAATCTGAGCCTTGGCGAGTATCAGCCACGTGGGCACTCGACCTGCCGCAGTATAACGAGTGGATGAACGAGGAGGACTACGAGCTGGATGTGCACGGAAAGAAAAAGGTCTAACAAAATAATAGAATTATCACATATTTGCATCAGTAGGGCATAGAGCTGTTTACTGCCAAGGATGCCACAAATACTGGAATTTGTTAGTATATAGCATATAACAATACTCAATAGTCTGGTGTTACTAGAGACATGGATAACAGTGAACACTTAATGAGTAATGGCCTTATAAAAAAACTTATATGACATACCATGGATTAACCACTACTTCATCATATTATTTTTAAAAATGATTTAATTTACCTACATATGTAAAAAGCATTTTTTAATATTTTTCATAATTTTTTGGGTAAATGTACGTTTTTATACAGCATCGTTATTAAACATAAAAACAAATAGTTTAAAATTATAAAAATATATAATGTATTTATTCTATTTAAGATTTTTCTTGTCTTTACTTGAATAGTTGACTAAAATAGAATTTTTTAAACAGGTTCACAAGCTCCGTCTATCTGTGGATGAGCTGATGCCGGGTGCGGAGTCCTCCGGTAAAGGCAAGAAGGGCAAAAGAAAGAGGTCGCCCTCACCCCCGCCGCAGAAACACGGCAAGCGGAAGAGGTTGACATTTGATACTTTACACAAAAAAAACACTTACCACTCTAATAATATATATGCTGTAGTAAAAACAAATTAATTATTAAAAATTATAATTAAATAAATTGTTAATAGTCGAGTCGCCAAAAGACGCGATAACGACGGCGAAGATGAAGATGATAATGCGTCCAGAGACAACACCGACGTCGCACCCACTCCGGACAGCGAGAGATCTACCGAAGGTAAGTGATCGTTCGATATGAATATGTTATGTATATGAAGGTACCTATGACCATATCAATACTTGTATTAATATGCGACCCTCCAGCGCCCGCGCTCCCTCCGACGGCGAGCACGAGTGCGAGCGGCAGCGGCGGCGGCGGCGAAGGAGGCCGCGCCGGCGCCAGCGAGCCCGTCAGTGACGCGCCCGCCACGCCCGCGCCCGCACTCGACCACCACGACGACTCACAGGGGAAGCACAGCGACTCCAACACACAGGTATATGGGGACACTTATAGCAGTAACATAGTCATAGATTATACAGCTGCTAACTAACTACGATAAGACTAGTACTTGTACACAAATATTACTTATTAATACCGCAATACAAAAGATAGGCCTGTGATTTGCAAAATGTAATTGAGTTTTTATCCTATTTTTATTTTTATGATTTCTGAACACCTAACAATTTTCATATAAATTTAAACAGGAAATGCTAACAAAGGAGGAGTTAGAAGACAATGTAACGGATCAGACCCATCATATTGTGGTTCCGTCGTACTCGGCGTGGTTCGACTACAACTCCATACACACCATTGAGAAGCGAGCTCTACCAGAGTTCTTTAATAGCAAAAACAAGTCCAAAACTCCGGAGATTTATCTTGCTTATAGGTAAATTAAATATTTCATACATTTAAAAATTGTAATCTTTCATAATAATAAAACAAAAAAAATTCATGCCCTTTATAAATCTCCTACACTAACTTATTATCAATGAGTTCTTGAGGTTTTTACAAAAATAAATAAAGGAAAGTAAACAAAAGTATTCTCTCCTTTGGAAAGCAATCTCAAACAATAAGGGACTGCAACTAGTCATGTTTTGCAAGTCCCTATAGCACATGTCAACTAATAATGATGATTATAATTCTATAGAAACTTTATGCTGGATACATACCGTTTGAATCCAACGGAGTACCTCACGAGCACCGCCTGCAGACGCAACCTTGCGGGTGACGTGTGCGCCATCATGAGGGTACACGGCTTCCTCGAACAGTGGGGACTTATTAACTATCAGGTTGGTATACATATACATGTAATTTAAATATGCATATACATATAATAAAATTAAATTTAACTATATTTTTTTGTGTTGCAGTGAAGCTATAAAAGATCCATGCTAATTTTTTTTCGATTATCAGGTTGAGGCAGAAGCCCGTCCCACAGCGATGGGTCCTCCTCCCACGTCTCACTTCCACGTGTTGTCTGACACACCATCAGGACTGCAGCCGCTACAGGTCAGACCCGCGCAGCCTAGACCAGGTAGGTTTAATATACTGGTTGAGTTATTATAGGATGTGTATATCAATTACATATTGCTATTTTTAAATTCTATATTTATTCATTCATTACACTTGTTATTTTTCCATTCTGACTTACATCAAAAATTTATTTTTCTTAAAACTAAATGACATTTAACTTTTTAAAACATTTTATTTTTTACATAACAGCTGAAAACGCCGCAGTACCAAAGATGGAAGCCGGTTTACCTAATGGTACGGAGGCGGGAGCACCCATCAAGTCAGAAGCTACGGTCAAGACCGAACCCATCGAGTTAGGGAACGCACCTGGACTTAAAATGGATCAGGTGATTCCCTCTTATTTATAAATTTTAAAATAATGTGAAGAATAGTAATAATAAATTTTTATCTACGTGTCACAGTATCGAGGTGGAGCTAGAGGTCGCGAATGGACGGAACAAGAGACCCTACTGCTGCTAGAAGCTCTGGAACTTCACCGAGATGACTGGAACAGGGTTGCAGCTCATGTTGGTACTAGAACTCACGATGAATGTATTCTACATTTCCTCAGACTACCCATTGAAGATCCATATCTGAATGATACTTCTGCTGGTAAGACTAATCATTTTGTAGTCATTTCAAATTTACATCTCTGCTCTTTCTCTAAAATTGACTAATCGACCATTGTTGTGTATCAAAAATTATTGATAATATATTAACTACTTCCGCGATTTCGTTCACATAAAAAACTTGAAATTTACTGCTTTCGTGTGATAAAAAAGGATTTCAATAATAATTTTGATACATATATTGAGTCTAAATATATTCTTGTATATATGTAATACAAATTTGGTTTAGTTTTGCGGATACATAGTTGCAGAAGCTAATTTTTTATGTATAAAGTTTTTCTCTTAAAATAAGTGACACATGTCAATAAAATCAAATCACAGGTGGAGTCCTAGGCCCGCTAGCCTACCAGCCTGTTCCATTCAGTAAGGCAGGTAATCCCGTCATGAGCACCGTGGCCTTCCTGGCTTCTGTGGTGGACCCGCGCATCGCATCTAAGGCTACTAGGGCCGCCATGGATGAATTTGCTGCTATTAAGGTAAACTTTCTCTTGCCTTCACTCACTCTCTTGCTCCCCACCCACCTCTCAACCACCCCCTTCTCCCTCACTAGAGAGAGAGAGAGAGCTCCAAAAATTTCAGAGCTCAAAAGATTTCATTCGTTATATTACAGTGATATATTATATTATAGTGATATACATTGACGAAAAGCTCTGAGCTAAATTTGGAGGGGATAACTGTCCATCTGTCCTATCGCGCACACAATACATTTGTAACAAATATTATTTTTTTATTGATTTTAAAATAGTAGGTAATGTAATAATTACCCAAAAGTCGTAGTCGTATTGTGTTAATTTAAAATTTTTATTGTAAAAAATTTTTGATAATTATTGCCTACCTTTGTTTTATATTGTACCTAAGATATGACTTATTGAAGGCTACGAAGATTACGTATAGTAATAAAAAACTATCAAAATATTAGTCCTAGAGTGAATTATATTCTTGCAAAGATATAAGTGTCTGAACGTCGTCTCCCGGTCGTTCCAGGACGAGGTCCCGGCCGCCATGATGGAGGCGCACGTGAAGGCGGCGGGCGCGCACGGACCAGCCGCCGCACTCGCCGCCACGGGCATCGCCGGCACCGCGCCGCCGCCGCAGCCGCCCGCGGACGCGCCGCCCGCCGGTACTTACACACATACATATCGTTATTGCGATACTTAAAATGTTACATGTAAAATCAAAAATCTAATCGACTATAATATAATTAAAACATGCCGATAGCACAATAAAAAAATACTTCACAGCCGAGAAGAAAGAAGGAGGCAGCGAGGTGAAAACGGAGGCAATGGAAGTGGAGAATGAGGGTGAAGCTAAGGTTAAGGAAGAACCGGCGGAGGCTCCCGCCGTAGAGGAGCCCAAGGAGACCAAGGACGACGCATCACCGCCCCCGGGTTAGAAAACAATCTGTTACCCGAAATCAATTGTTTTGACTAGGGCAGGAAAGCTATTTTAAAACACGGTTTTATGGGATTAAACTTTAACTAGGATCAGCTTTCTTTGAGAGAGTGTGTAGGTATGCTACATGAAGAATTCAATGTTTGTATTCCTTTTTGTGAATATACTACCTACAAAACAGAATATTCTTATTGAAAGGGATTGCAGTTTCAATTTTTACTGGCAAAGAAACCTGGATCAGGATCGGTGATTCATTTGGTCCGTGAGTGAGTGTGCAGTAACATCGGTTGCGTGTCCCGTAGAGCCGGCGGTGGTAGACGCCAAGCTGCAGTCGGCGGCGGCGGCGGCGCTAGCTGCGGCGGCCGTCAAGGCCAAGCACCTGGCAGGCGTCGAGGAGAGGAAGATCAAGTCTCTGGTGGCGCTGCTGGTGGAGACGCAGATGAAGAAGCTGGAGATTAAATTGAGACACTTTGAAGAGCTGGAGGCTACCATGGAGAGGGAGAGAGAAGGTTCTTTAGATTTTTTGTTTTTGTTATTTTGATAACAGTGTGAGTGACGGTTTTCAACCTTAATGCGTATGCGTAAGAAACCAGAACGAGAGAGAAAACGAACAACCAAGCTTTACCTATTTTTTTATCATTCTATCCGAGTGTATATTATGGCATTAAACTAAGTTCCCGAATAAAATTTAAGTATATCTTTTTAATTAGGATTGGAATATCAACGGCAGCAGCTGATCCAGGAGCGACAGCAGTTCCACCTGGAACAACTTAAGGCTGCAGAGTTCCGCGCCAGGAACCACGCCATGCAAAGGTACCTTAATGCTCAGTATTCATATCTTGTTGATTACCGTTAGCCAATACCAACCAAGAACAATATTTTTTTATCAAATTAAAGTTTCAAAAAAACTTCCAGAAATTTGATATATGTATTTAAATAATTAAGATCGGTACTAAAATAATCAGGAAAAAACAAAATATAATTTATAATTTAATTATTGTGTATAGATTGCAAGCGGAGAGTGGCGTAGCGGGAGTGGTGTCGGGGGCACCAGGGCTCCCGGGGGCAGGGGTGGGTCCCCCGGCGGCGTCCGCGGGGCCGGCCACGGAGCCCCCAGCCGAGGCGCCCTCCGCGACGCACCACTCATAGACGGACGATAAATATAAGACTAATTATTATATTATTATTATAGTATCAGTGTTTCATTTTATAGACGCTTAATGGTCGTGTAATGTTGTGTTGTGGTACAGTTATTATTAATGATGCTGTCTCCTCGATGTCTTTGTCATATATCATCGATGCAATCAATGGTTATTAACAGTGTGCAAAAAAATAAGATAAATATTTGCAGTGTTTCCTAAATAACATCTCAAAACCCCAACAATTTTTTGGCCCTCTTCAACGTTTTTACATAACTATATAATTGGGTAGCCTATCAATCTCTACATGGTTCTACAAATATGAGGATGACATATTTATTCCTTTACCATTCAGCATTATTCTAAGACAAAATACAATTAAATGTAATCTTAAAATATCATAATTCTGATTTATATCCACATATTTCTGTAGTAAATAACATATTTGATCTATAAGTACTATTAAAGGATCTATAAGTAGTATACACAAGTATAAAAACTCATCATGAAATGTGTTAATTTATTTTTAATGTTGTTCAATTTAAAACATATATGGATTATCGAAACCTGAATACATGAATAATTATCTCAAATGCTAATTATTGTAAGTAAATAACTTGACATTTAAATAAATATAAGCCGAAATAAAGTATTTTTATTTGCTACAACCATAAAATCTGACAAACCTTGTTCAAACTAGTGAAATAAATTACATCTTCATATATTGTGTTATTAAATTTAAGGAATTATTAGTAATATATCACAACAAAATAAAATACACAAAAAGACATTTAGTTTCATAATAAATTAGTAATGACTGTTTGAAATATTCCTAAATTACCTGAAATATGAGTAAGAAATAACTCTAGTTCAGTGTTGTGATTGTACTCGTTCAATGTTGGTCCTTTTTTGTACAAGTCCGCAAAAAGAGAACTTTAATTTGATTGTTCGTGTTTGATGTTTCCTAACGACGGAAGTGTAGCTTTACTGTGCTATTCAAATTAAATAAATCATTTTTTTTTTAATTTCAATAATGATTATCAAGCTCTCGTTAGTGATATTGTCACATTCCGTTGGTTGGATATTGACCAATTCGATAAAACATTATAAAATTTCCATGGTAAGTTTTTTACTTATTTATATAATATACAAATAGTTGAAAGATTGTAACTATCAATTTAAAAAATATTTACGTGTATATTTATAAACATGCAACTCAGTTAATAAAATAAGTCAAGGTTAATTTAAATATTTGATACCTTAAAACAATTAAATATTTGCGATGTGTTGAGATTATCTATTTTATTGTAATTTGTACTAATTTATTAAACCTTTAGTGTGTAACTTAAATAATATTACTAAATTATTCAATTAATATGATCAAATTATAGTTGTATTTGAACAATATCCTTGGTCGCTTTTGATATTATGGAGCAACATTATGTTATGCTGTGTGGAAAAATAATTTTAATTAAAATGTTCTGTTTAAGAACTATATAAACATTAAAAGCTGATATCACGGTATTTTGTACTTCAAGCCAAGTATAATAGAATACTTGTAAATAAAGATTTTACACAAAATACGAAGTATGGAATAAGTGCCATGCAAGTGTAATATAACAAGATTTACCTGATCTTAATGTTAAATGCATTCCCCTTTTTGTCGAGTGCAACAGCTAATGTTTCACTAGTAAAATCTCAAATCGGGGTCTATGTTAAATTTTTATCGATATCGACGATAGAATAAATGTTGTAATTCATGCGAGGATTATTATACTTAGTAAAAAACTTGTGCTTATAGATCTAATTTTCTCAGAAAATAACAAGTGTTGTTTTTTTATATTCTCGTATTTAAATAGATGTAAGACTAATAAAAAATAGTTAGGTTCCTGTGGATTGTAAGCATAGGTAAACCAAAATTGGATAAGAATATTAAGTTGATCTCCACGCTTAATTATCGGGTTTTAAATAATTTAATTAACCACTACCATAGGTAATCTATTAACGATTTTTACGACTTTAATTAAATTCAGTAAAATAAAAATAATATTAACCTAATAACTCGGTTAAATAATATAAATATTTTTCAGTTTTTACTACTTTCATATAAAAGAAAATAAGAACTCCATAAGCATTTTCAGTCTTAGGTTACGTAAATATGTTCTAAGCTTAATAATTAACGTTTCTTGATGTGTCTTTATTGATAACAAACTTTTATTGTTCATAATTTAGTATTGTTACAGTTATCTAACTGTCACGGACTCGACATACATTACTTGACGTTTATACTTCATAGAAGCGAAGTTTATATATCAGTTAATTTCAGGTATCGTCGGAAGATTCAAACAAGCCCGCGTTATTTATTCACGGGGAGAGCCCGGTGTGGGACGTGGACACGCAGTCACTTTTCTTCGTAGACGTACTTCAGCAGAATGTTCATAGACTTGATTATGTCACGGGGAAAATACACACTAAGCATATTGGTTCGTTCCTATATTTTATTTACTCCCTAGCTTTTCCCCGCGATTCTGTTGACTGTTCATGAGGACTACAGAAGGACGATACTCTATAACACGGCACATTAGTTCATACCTCTTATTTGATCCCGGGACGGAACAAACTAAACGCGCTTCCAATACTTTGGTAATTGTTTTTAATTAATTAACATCTAAAATAATTATTTATTTTATTTTAAATAGTTTTTGGTGGCCAAAATATATCTGAATTTTAATAGAAATATATTATTCAAATATGAATACGGTAAAAGGTATTATTTTAATACGGGTTGTAAATGTTGTATTGTCACGTTATACTATGAATTGAGTAATAATATCTAATCGTATTTAGCAGAGCCACGGGACGGTTTCTGTCCCAGTATCAGTTTATTTTTAATAAAAAGGCTTAATATAATATTAATAGCCGTTTTTAGATCTTTTTTTTTACATTAGGGACACAGTATTATATTTAATTTAAAAATAAAAATCCCGCTGCGTTGTGAAGTGTGAACTTCCACTCATAGGTACAAAGTCATCTTGAGGACGCATTTACAGTTATGCCAAAAATAATTATGATTCCGGTACTTATTGATACAAAACTGAATTTAACAAAACCTATAATTGCAACGTTTCTTTAATTTTAATCCCTTTTTTTTCTAATATTGTATATTATTTTTTAATATTAAAAAAAAAAAATCCGTCACATTTTTTTCGAGTTCTTGAGAAGTTTCGGTACTTTATTAATTTCATATATAATAGAAATATGCCTTGGGAAAGAAGACATACTCATCTAAAATCGTGTGAAAAAAAAAACATAAATACCTGCCTTACCTAATATCTCTGATAATAAATTAAATGGTTTAAATTTTTTTCACGCATCTGTAGTTTACACTTGAATCTTAATGTTTTTCAAAAACATTTATTTAATTTTTAGTTGATTAGTAATATACAATTTTTTTTTCACCCATGAGTACTATATCGTTTCTAGAAAAAAAAGTTTCTGTTGATAAAAATCGCTGTGAGAATACAAAATATTACAAACTTTACAACTTTACGTAATAATCTGTATTGATAAAAAACTCTATTTTGTGTATTTTTTTTACACATAAGTGATGATTATTAATAATTTGTATTGACATGATGGTATACTGATGGACGGACGCTACTAGATCTCCTAGAACTCTTATACTTATTTATAAATGAATCGCTTTTAATGAAATTCCACAAAAAAAATAGTCTAAGTCATACAAGTGCTGCAGTACTGTAGTGCTAGTATATATATATTCTAGCAGAATTTATAAAACCGCGACTCCTGAGGACCCGGATTAGGTTCGAATTAGTCGCTCACAATTCCTATATAATCGACGTGACTATGTATAAATATATATATTTTTAAGCGTCTTTAGTTACACATATCTTATGTAGTTACACAAGGTTTATATTATTCCTTTTTTTTCAGTTACATAACAGTCATCATGGATCACAAAAGCCTATTAACACTTTCGTTATTTGTCCCAGGTTACGGTCAGGTTAACGTAGTATCTCTAGTATCTGGCTCTCGTCGTCTACTAGTTGCGGTTAGATCAGCGTTATATCTACTAGATTGGGAAGTGGCGGGTGACGCTGCGTTACGCCTGATCACTTCTGTGGATGACGGCTTGCCAGATAACGTTATTAATGAGGGAAAACCAGACGTTGAGGGTCGATTCTGGGCAGGTATGAAAGTTACATCACAAAACTGTGTAAGAAATTCGAGTATTTTTAAACATTTTTGTTGAATTGCTCTAGGGACTAAAGGTCCACAAACGGGCGATGAAGTACTCCCAGACAAGGCAAGCTTCTATAGCTTCGAGCAAGGCAGATTACAATACCCACGGGTGCAGCTCCGACCCGTCTCTATTTCCAATGGATTAGTCTGGTCCCTCAATAATTCCGTTCTTTATTACATCGACTCGCCCACACAGAAGATTGAAGCGTTTGATTTTGACTCAGTTAATGGTGCTATAAGTGAGTAAATCTGAATTATTCCAAAAAACAGGCATTGAACCATTTCCATCACATTTTTTTTAATACAGTCAAAAATATTTGTTAACACCAAAATAAAATTTGTTACCATTAATATTCATAAGGTGGGAGAAGAACAATTATAGACATAGCGAGTTATGGGTATGAAGATGCAATACCAGATGGCATGACCATAGACAGCCAGGGTAATCTATGGGTAGCACTTATGTTCGGTGGATCAGTAAGTAAAAAATAATATCTTAATTACGTTGATTATATTTAATGATTATTTTTTATTATTGTTTTTATATAATTTTAAGTAAATTCAATTTATTTGCATTTGTTATTACTTTTTTTAGGTTTTACACATAGATCCAGACAGAAGAATTGTAGTATACGGATACAAACTTCCTGTATCTCGAACAACATCTCTCTCGTGGGGAGGACCGCGCTTGGACGAACTATTCGTCACAACCTCGAAGGAAACATTCAATGGCGGTGAATCCCTCAGTGGCGCCATTTTCACTATTAGAGACACCGGCAGTATAGGAATACCTGCAAATACTTTCAAAATGGACAACGCAGACGAATATTAGTTTTTAACATTGAATGTTACATTTAAGTTAAACTAACACCTGTATATAGAACATACAATCCTAATAAAGTAAAAAAGGAATTACGTAATAAACTTATTTAAATATAGAATGAAAAATAAACCGATACGGTCAGGGATTCGAACTCACGACCTCTGGGAAACCGTCCTGTCACTCTACCAATTGAGCTACCATAAGGCTGTCCGTCTTAGTGAATTAAGTATTCTATATGTGATCGTCTTTATCGGGAGGGTGATGACACCTATTAGACTTCTTTCGAAAATTCTAACCAATGTTTCTAACTTTGCAGTATAGATAAAAATTGAATGTCACTACCGAAATTTATGTTTGAAAATATCTGTAAACATGCATAGCCATGTTAAGCCTATTTCAATTTATATAATTAATTAATAATTAAGGTCGCGGGTTCCAATCTCTGCCCGTACCGGTTTATTTTTCATTCTATATTTATATAAATTTAAATAAGCTCAACATGTTTATAGATATTTTCAAACATTAATTACGTAATATTTACATAAATAAAAATAAAATCACTATTAATAGATCAGAAATAATTTATTTAGAACATGAGCTTACAATGATATTTTAACAAGGAATAAATACAACGACCTTTGACTCCATCAATAGTAAATAACAAAAACACATCACAACATCGAGGGTTGATTAGTAAAATTTGTGAAATTCAAGATAACATTATGAATAGCGAAATATTATAAAATGTAAGTAGTACAACAATTCCCTTAAAGTTTTAATAGATTTAACCACACTACGCCTGATATACTGACCCCATCCTTGTAATGATAATAACAATTTGGAACTTTAGGCACATTTAAATTTTAACAACAATGAAATAAACGCCATTAAATAATCAGAACTTTTCAAGTCTGATTGATATATTTTTTTAAATTCAACATATTTACAATAAAGCCATATATTCATAAATAATTTTGCGTTCTGAAATTTTATAGCTATTGAAAATTAACACAGCATAATAATAACTTAACGTTTCAAATTTGATAATTGTTAATCAACAAAAATATTTATCTCTATATATGTTTTATATTAAAAAAACATTAAATAAATAAATCAATATAAATAATATCACAATAATTAACTAAGCACCTAGGTTCATTAAAAAAAATACATTTATTTTTTTTTAATATTTCGAATATTTATAATTTAAGTAATTCAAATGTATTTAACAAATATATACACAACTGTAGCTCATCTCTTAATTTTTTTTATTAAAATCTAAATCATATACACTACGACCTTTTACTTAAACAGCTTAATACAAACTAAACTAATTATTATATAACAAAAATCTAACTTAAATAAACATTTGCAAAATCTATCAGTCAATTATTAAAGGAATGTAGTATTTGTATATATAGCTATCGAAGCTAATACTAATAATATGAATGCTATAAAATGAACAACTATCGCTGGTAAAGGAACACAAACCTTACATTATTACATTTTAATAAATTAAGTAATAGTAATAATTTTATAGACAAAAAAGAAAGAAGAAATTTTGAAATTTTTTTAATTTGCAACCTGAATTTAGTACCTAGGTTTATGATAAATCGCTCTTACACAAACATACATACAATCAACAGGTATAATACGATGTAAAAGGGTTAAATAGAGTAACGGTTTAAATATTTTTTTAACTTTTAACATCTGATTGAAAGCTGAACAACTGAGGTAGATGCCTTCTAATGAGAATACAAGCTTCAACATTTCTAAGTAATTTCTATTTGAATAGTATTTTCTGATGAAAATATTTTTTTTTCAACGAACTTGAACCCATCAAAAAACATTTCATGTAAAGGTTTTTGCAGTCAGGTATTATGTCTCCTAATAATATGTGTATAGAATTTTAGGATTCTGAGATTCCTTTAATCGAGAGCTTGTTTTAATTGACAACAAACATAATCCCCTTTTCGATTTTTAATAATTTAGATTGAAGTTAAAATACACACTTATTTCCTGAAAAAAAGTAAGTTTGAGTTGTCTGTTTCTTTTATTGCCTTAATATTTATTTCAGTTTATTTCATTATTCCAAGAAGATATTCTTAGGACATCTGTTATATATATTTTAGAATTCAATTTTCTTAATTTTTATGATATAATTTAAGTGTAAAAAGCAATTCCAGTCATTAAGTATAATTTGTAATCAAAAAGGGGACTCACACTCACATAAGTACTACGAATTCCACATCACTACGATCTAACATACGAGCACTGGCAGTGTTTCGGCTTTCCGATACTACGTGATATGATCTAGTAGCTATCTACGTAACTACGTAACGATATAGTTAACTATTTAATTAGTTAAAATGGACACAATATAATAATTTTATATTAAACATCATTTAATTCCCAAAAAAGCCAGGTTAGGCTCAGTCCACTAATTTAAATTATAAGTCCTGAGAAAAAAATATGTTCTTGTGTAATGAACTAAAATAAAAAGATAATAGGATATCTAAAAGAACAAATAGGTATCGAACTCATTCCACTTACACATTAAAGAAAAAACCTGCTTCTATTAACCTATTAGAAAAGGAATATGAACATGTGGCCGGTCTCAAGAGAAGCTAATAAATAAACTAATCTTCAGAATATTCAGACTATTTCGACTCTCTTTAATTCCAATAAACGGAACGCCTGTTACTATTTGTCCTTAAAATAAGATTATTTAATTCAAAACATGTATATATAATCGGAGTACCCATGGACCGCGCCTAACCGTAGTGTAGCCTAGCACTTGGTGGCCAGCAGTCCGTTCATGATGTCGAAGGTGTTGCCGTCTGGCGCCACCCGCAGCTCCCCCCCGCGCGCCTCCACGCACAGCCAGCCCGCGGCGTCCACGCGCGTCACGCGCCCGCACACCGGGGACTCCCCGCCCACTGACACGCGCACCTCCTCGCCGCTGCACGCAACACATATCATAATCAATCATTTGGTCTTAAACACTAAGAAAACTGAATGGAGTTTACACTTCCTAATGTAAAAAGTAAAAATTGTTAAATTGTCAAAATTAATAATAAGGTGCTAGAACTGTCTGACTGAACTAGAAATTAATAAATAATGTTTTGGTAAGATACATTGAGAAAAAAAATAAGTTTGGTTTTACAAAATGTCGAAATCTAATACTTGGTTTTACATTACCAAATCTATATATAGTATTTCTTAAAAATCAAATAAACAATAACGTCTTTATAGTAGTAGATTGGTTGGGCTTATTTAAATCCTAGAAAAAGTATAGGCTTAAGTACATATATATAAAGTGAAGGTTTTTTTTTGGAATAAAAAGATAAAATATGAATTATCACTTACGTATGCAACCAGTACTTATAGTATTCTTCTAAAAAGTACTCAACGCCCTTGTATTGCATGTCGTCTAGAACCAGCTCCAGCTCTGAACAGTACCGCGCTAAAAACTTCTCTATCGATATAAGTTCTAGTGACGTACCATGCTTCTGATTGTATTCTGTTATTATTTCGTCCAAACACGTCGTTGGCACTTTATTGGATATGTTAACACCTGTACCTGTGGTAAGTAATTTGGATTTTGTTAAAAAGTTTCAACAATGTGGCTATTTAATTACGTTTCTATTCAAAAAGATCACGTGACATACCAATATCGATGATGACGTCATCACCGGTGCAGTTAGCTGAAGTAATGGTGCCGCCTATCTTCACCTCTCTCCCATAATGAATGTCGTTTGGCCACTTGATTCTGAGAAACAAGGGTACTATTTATTTGATGGGGAGAATGTTTCGATATGAAACCTCTTTAAATATACAATAAGACATTTCAAGCGAGCTTAATAAGCACACTAGTATAGAATATATCATATCTAATTATAAACGCCCCCTTAGTTACTTTTGTCGGTATGGAATACAAGGCATTTTTTATTCCTAATGAAACTTCGGAAAGAAAAGTTTGTATATATAATATAAGACGACTGTTATATACAAATGTAACGTTGTTTATAAATTATTATTGAATCTATTGAGTTTTAATATTTTGATGACACAAATGCTGAATTTCAACAAACAATAATGACTTACAGAAACACGAAATCTAAATATCTTTATAGTGAATAACTCACCGTATATCTAGTCCGTGGTAGCCTGGCAGATGAGTAACCGCCCGCACGGCCGCCAGCGCCGCGGCGTGCTGCACCAGCGGCAACAGAGGAGACACCTTCTGCCACACCTGGAACAGAACGAGATCTAAAGCCAATTGCGACGACTATATTTTGCAGTAACCCATCGATGGATAAATAAGTTCTTCTTACTCCAAACATTATTTCAGATAAAGAATCATCAGAGAAAATTGTGACCACATTGTTTATACATCCTTTGTCTACTCATATGAAGAATTGAGGATGTCAGTTCGTGATATTAATCTTAGACCATTTTTGTTGCGTTTCCAGCTGGTTCATAGCCCCTACTCTCAAGCGGTGTTGGCAGCACGCGTTCTGTCCCGGTGGTCCTATCTAGGTGTTATCATCTCGCCTACCTGCAGAGATGTAGCGGCCTGTCTCGGAGGTCCTATTCAGGTTCTGCCAACTCGCCTACCTGCAGAGATGTAGCGGCCTGTCTCGGAGGTCCTATTCAGGTTCTGCCAACTCGCCTACCTGCAGTGATATAGCGGCCTGTCCCGGAGGTCCTATCCAGGTGTTACCAGCCCGGCCGCGGCCTCGCAGTTGGCGGCGCGCGGTCGCACCCACGCCGTGAGACAACGCAGTGCCGCAGATAAAGTGCGTACTCGTTAACACGTCCGCGTATATCAAGAGACGACCCAGCTCAGTTGAGGTTAGATTCTGGTAATATGAAAAAAGGACTGTAGGATTTCGGGTTTAACTTTAACAAAATTCACAAAATAATCTCAAAGCTAATATCACTGAGATAATAAATGTAAGTTGAACAAAACCAACATCAAAATACTCCACAGTGTCGAAGTGCTCGGGGCACTCGTACAGCGCCACCGGTAGGTAGGTGTCCGAGGGGGGCTCTCCCACCTCCCCCCGCGCGCACCACTGCACCCGCACCTCCCCCAGCTGCTGCACCCTGCCCCCCTCACTAACGACCCCCCCGCACCACCCCTCCACTAGCGACAGCTTTTGCTGAGGGAAACTTATTATTAAGATCCGGCTTCAGTGAAATCTGACGAAAATAATATGTGATTGTTTTCAGCTACAATGTGTTTTAAATGTTATGATAAAGTTTTGAAACCTTTCATTTATATTTAAATAATGCCTTAGGGTTGGCTTAGGTTTAAATATTCTTTTAGCAATATTTAGAACCACTACAAAGCGTTATAATAATCATTTTATTAGCGTATTGTGACAGATTAAAGATTTTAGATTAAAGAATACTTTAACAAAAATAGCATAATAAAAACTGTGCATACATAAAAAAATATTAGTGCATAACAGAATTGAATTGCCAATAACACACCATTGCTATAAGCTCCAATTATTAATATAATGCAAATTTTGTAAAACAAAGACGTTTAAAGAACATTATTTCAATCAGAATAATTAGTTTATTAAAATAAGATATATGAAATGTAATTATAAAACATTTTACCACGGAGTCACAAACCTGTTTTACTAATGCTCAACATATATCATATTCTAGAAACTTCTCAAATAGTGAAAAAGCCGATATAGAAATATTCTAGAATGTTCTATAAACCTCTAGCACTACAAGCGAGCTGTCGCTCACCGGGCATCACACGGTCACGTGGCCCGGCGCGCCCGACACCACCGCCCAGCCGCCCTAACAAACCGTATTACACTATTTATATTAACATAAGGTTCAAATTTAATTAAAGTTAAGTGTTCTGTGTATGTGATTACACTATATTTATATCATTATAAGGTTTACATTTAATTAAAGTTAAGTGGTCTGTGTCTGTGATAACACTCTATTTGTATCATTATAAGATTTAAATTTAATTAAAGTTAAGTGTTCTGGGTCTGTGATAACACTCTATTTATATCAATATAAGATTCAAATTTAATTAAAGTTAGGGGTTCTGTGTCTGTGATAACACTCTATTTATATCACTATAAGATTCAAATTTAATTAAAGGTAAGTGTTCTGTGTCTGTGATTACACTCTATTTATATAACTATAAGATTCAAATTTAATTAAAGTTAAGGGTTCTGTGTCTGTGATTACACTCTATTTATATCACAAAGTTGTTAAAGTCAACAATAATATTGAAGATATAAGGTTAATTAGTAAACTAGTTAGTAGTTGAAGTAATAGTATTCAATGGAAAATATGTGTTTTTTTTTTAATTAGCCACTCTTACAGGAACTTTTTATTTTTTAAGATATGGGTTGCCTGCAAGAGATCAACATTATTGATAAGGCCGCCTTTACAACCAATATTGTATTTTGATATTTTCTCTGTATACTTGTTTTCCTTTTACTGAATTTTTTTTTTTAGTTCAGTGTCATAAAGAATTTTACTACTTCTACTACTTAGTATTAGTAAAATATTTTTTTAAGTGTAGTCATAAGTCGTGCATTACTATTTTTTATAATGGATTTCCTTAATTATAATTAGATATTTTGGTTAACTAAAGCTAATACGTTAACACATTTAAACGTGTTGAAGGAAGAGGCTGATTTTTTTTTAATATTTTTTTCTTTTATTTTAATAACAATGGCAATATACTGAAATTGTAAAAAAGGAAAAATAGTTTTATACCGTAATTAATAAAAACAATAGCCGTCTCTGTCACTCGTACGGCCAACCAAAATGTAGATTAAGAGTGTAAAAAAAGAGTGTGAGTGAGTGTGAGTAGAAAAGAGATATCGTTTTACTCTCTTATAGCGTGATATCATGACGCGCACTCACTCATGGACACTACACAAAAGTGTAGATGTGTGTGTCATCTTTAGTTAACAATCAACGTTAGATAATATCACTACTAAATACATGTGTATGATTAATTGCTGAAATTTCAGGCATTAATGAACATCTGAATATTATGTAGTTATTTTAAATAATGAAAATTGAGGGTTTTTGTTTACTCTTGACATGAGAACTTTGTTATATGAAAGGCATATATTTTAATAATTTTTGAAATATTATGTTTTTTAAATATAATTCCAAGTGATGGTGTTTCTAAAAGCACCTAAAACTTATAATAATTTATATCCAAACTTCTAATGCATTACAAGTGTTTACTTCATTTTTACTTTTCTATATTACTGCTACAAGTTCATACAAGTATTGAATATAACTAAATTACATATTGCTAATAATTTAATCAGTAATATTATTAAATAATAATACAAATGTGACAACAGCAATGTCTACCATGACAAACAAAATTGCGATAAGTGTTATTTAACAAAGTCTTACCAAATGATTTCCCAGAAAATATCCCCTCGTGTACTCAATCTTGGTTAGGTCTTTAGTGTCTTTAACATGGAGACCTAGAATATCTCCCAGTATTTTGTGTAGGATTTCTATCCTTGCTTCATTACTCCTCACACCTTCCTCTCCGAGATAGTCACAGGGATCCGCTTCTAAGTGTATCTGAAATAATAAGGCGTTTTTTTATTTTTTCAGAATATTTGATTTATAAAATATTTTATTTAAATATTGCTTTATTTATATTTTTTTATTTTAAAGGGTAATAAACGAGCACACGGTCTAGTCAGCACCTAATGGTAAGTGGTACCATCTCCATTGGCATCTACAAAAATATAGATGCAGTTCTTTTGCCACCCTTAGATGAAATAGAGAAGGAGGAGAGTAAAGAATGGCTGATTTTTGGGTTTCAAATTTTTTTACTCATTATACAAATCGAGGCTATAATAACTTTTTTACGCTGTGACCTTCTCGAATCTTCCCTGAGACTACTACTAAGGTACTACCAAGGTTGAGCTAGTCCATCTGTAATAGTCTATGACATCATACTCAAGACTCTACCACATAGTTTTTTTAATGTACTGTGATTTTTGTTCATTGCACAGGATTATTGATTTATTATTTATTATTTTTATAGTTCTCTGTATTTACCTGTGAGAATATTGCAACCCCCTTATTGGTAGTATCAGTGGCTTGTAAGAGTGAGGGAGTCCGCCAAGTTTCCTCCGAAGCCAGCACTTGGATGTCCAGCTCGTGACCTGGATGACCCGTGTATTTTGATGGCCTGTAGTTAATTAATTATATATAATACGTTTTATGCGCAGTCGTTTAATATAGTTTTAGTTTATAAAATAAATGTGAAAAATTATATGTAGTTAGCAAAATAAGACCATGAAAATTAGCATATCCTTAATTATATAATGTGATTTTACTAAAATATTGCGAATATAATAAGATTAATTATTTAGTAAAATTTTGAGCAATAATAATTTGCATAAAATTTTACTGTTGCTTTTTCCATACTATCTAAATACATTTAAATAATATTTGAAAACATCTGTTAAATTATAGTATTTTATAAAAAAAAATCATACTTTATAATAAATATTATTAATTAATATAAAAGATAGATTGATATGTACACAACATAAACAAGACAATACAACATTTAGCATCATACTCAAGCTTTTTTTTATTATTTTTATAAAGCAGCGATCTATATACTTGTAGTTATAAGCATTTGCGTACCAACACATATTAGCGTCCTGACTCGCTCTGTGAAAACCATTTAGAACATTAATTCAACATTTCGTTACTAAAAATATCAGGTTAATTATTCCCTTGTTATGTAGGAATCGTTGAATTTTAACGTTAATTTACAGAAAGGTTTTACTGAAAAGATGGGTCAAAGTTTTTTAATCTATAAACATCAACCAGACAGTCTACATAGAGACAGTGTGCAACAAAGACATTGAGAAGCACACTGAAGAGTTTTAAAGGGATAAATTTACACACACTATTAAATATAAGAGTCATACTTACTGTCTGTCGCTCTCGGTCGAGAACTGTTTCTTAGCCGGAGACGCTTGGTAACAGAATATATGGTGTTTCATCTTCACCGACTCCCACTTGTCATACGAGAACTGTACTACTTCGTTTTCTCGTATCTGTAAAATCAAATGTTAACATTCTATATTCAATACTTTGTTTTTGGTTATATACCGTTGTTCCATTAATTTTAATTATAATATTTAAAACGACCGACCGAAACAGGTATCTATCCATCTATTCCATTTGCTCATTCATTCCACTATTGTCTATATTTGATAGTATTATACTAATATTAGGTAATAACGAATGAGAGGACTGACCTCCGCGGTCTTGTAGTGCGGCAGCACGGTGTGCAGCAGGTCGGAGCACAGTGCCAGCAGCCGGCCGCCGTCCAGCAAGTGCGCCAGCAGCAGCGGCGCCGCACGACCCGCGCATCCCGCCACCGCCACCAGTGCCGCGCGCCCGCGCCACGCCCCCCCGCACAGCGCCGCCGGGGACACGCTGTACACTGTGTACCTGACAGGGTAGCGGGTTATATACGGGTAGGAGGGACTAGGTGTGCTACATAACGAACGTGATATAATACAGCGTCGGCTGTAATCACTTCAACCGTTGAGTAGATAAATGTGTCGTAGCAGTTATCGTTACACGAAGGAAGTAATGTTCGTAGTCCGAGAATATATTAGTTAAGAAAAAAGGGTATAAAATTTTATCAAATGGCAGTTACAGAACAAATAAAATGTTCTTGATTGAATCTAGTCTAATATTTTCATTATGAATCAATTCTTTTATATAATTATGTATGCACCTATCCCTTTTAGTTTACTTTAAATTGATGATTCTAAATGAGTTAGTTGAAATTAATTTATATTTATTCCTTTTCACACTACACTCGCGATTTCGTCACAGTGTTTAAGGCCACATAGGAAATTATTTTTATTTAGACAAGAAGAATGATTAAAAATAGTAATCGAAATTTGAAAACAATATTAAAAAATTACATACCTATCGCAATCTAGAACTCTCTTCAAAGACGACTCTAAATTATCCCTAGCAACTACACTATCTGAATATATTAAAACGTTTGGAGACTTCGTATTCACTAATGGACGGGAACTTTTCGCGGACTTAGGAGTCATTTGCGAAGGAGAACTCTTGGGACTCTCTTCCTTTATGTGTGTAGTTGTTTCATTACGACTCTGCGGTCGTTTTGGCGCAGTCGTACTTACAACTCTTTTATGAGTAGTTATGGACTTAATTTGACTTGATATATTGAGCAGTGAGGACGAAGCTTGACTCGTCCCCTTCTTTAAATCTAGTTTAAGGCTGGATTTCTTTGGTGTTATATTGTGCTGTATTTCAACAGTTACGTTTTCAACCACAAGCTCGCCGTTCTCTGGTATTACGAGTTTCTTTTCTGGAGATTTTCCAAAAATCTTTTCTGGAGATTTTCTTATTTTTCTTTCAGGGGATTTATGTATGATTTCTTTCGTTATTTTCTCAACAAGAATTTCAGATTTTTCTTTCATTACTTCTATCGGAGCTACGTTAGATAATTCTGGCACTTCTTCCTCTCCAAGAGATTTAGTTGTGATTGTACTGACATCATGAAGAGTGATTTTTGTTCTCGGAGTTGTATCTATCACTTTGTCACTACCTCCATTCATTTCCACGCTTCGTCTTTCGGACTTAATGTCAACGACCTTAGATAGTTTTCTCAAAAGGGCAGCGTGTATTGGCCATTGGAATTCTTCATGAGAAAATTTTAAACCATGCTGAATTTCACTTCGAAGACCACGCATAGATAAATCAGTAGCTTTATTTGGTTCTCCAGAAATCTGAACGGCTAAGACAACAGTTATGATTTAGTAATTAGGATTAATTATAAATAAGGATAATAATTTTATCTACCTAAATTTTAATGTTATTATTAGGGAATTGTGAATATAATATAATTCTTATTGAGTTCAAACTTCCTTAACATAAAGTAAAAAAACTAGTATTATAGTTAATAACCTACTTTGTAGCCTAACAACGGGCAATTTGTAGTCAATGATGAACTCGCCACCAACAAAATGGAAACCAACCAGACTTAGGTGTTCAATGTTTGTTTTCATAACAATAGCTAAATGCGAGCCTGCTTTCCAGGCTATTGGTTGTCCCATTGATTCCAACTGAAATAATTATTTATCAAAGAAATAAATAATATTATTATCACTTTAAATTTTTTAATGATTATGCTTATTCACTCCAACAAGAACAGCTTTAAATTATAAATTCTATAAGCCTAGTGCTCATAGGAAGATCGAAAGTTAGACAAACAGCTAAGTAGCCAACTTATAGTGTTATATAACATAAGATAAAAGGAATCCATAGTATAACAAGCCTTTAACAAGCGTTAACTGTTACATAACCATCATTTAAATAATACTTTTACATATATACTATTCAATACATGTAGCTTTTAATTTAAAAACAAATTCTGTAATATAATTTTTTAAATGTAAATTATTTCTAAGATATTAGTTTAAGTTATTATCTTACAGAAATGATATTTTGATACGAGCTATCTTCATGTGGATCCATCTCACACTCAAAGAGCACTTCCACATTTAGGTCATCATCCGGCATTAAGAATTCATTTCCTAGTGGCAATCCCCCGGCACAGGACACCCAGTCGTTAATATCAATACACTGTGTTGGTTTCATACTACATATTCGTGATGTATTAGTGTAGTCAAGGAGATCACAAAGATAGGCATTTTTTGGATTTGTACACAACTTTGAGCTGAGTGTAGGGGTTTCTGAAATATGCTTTTATTGAATGATTTGGAAAACATAATTAAATCCTATATTTTAATTTAGAGTAATTTATAACATTTAATTAACATAATAGATAATATAATATTATCTCTATAATTATATAAGGTTTATAAATCTAATTAAGTAAAAGGTTCTGGTCTTCAGTCTGAAACATTTTTTTTAATATCTATTTATTGTATACATTATATTTGTGGATTATTAGATAATTATTATAACTCACCTGCAGCATTTTCAGGTACTTTACAGAAAGCAACACTTGTGTTACCACTCAAGAACTCCAATAAACGAGCTCTGAATGAACGAATTCGCCAAGTCTTGATGAAAGTCATTGCTATGTAAATTGGTGTAAAAATCATTGTTATTGATTATCGTTTCCACAGGCACACCCCAACAAATATTTACACATTCATTCTTATTGGTAAGGTGAAATATATATGCTGTACAATACGAAATTTCCTGATCACTGAATTATTGATTCTAAAGTCCATATCAAGAACGTTGAATAATCTAATAAGAAATAATTAAAAAACAAAATCGAATTACTACATTATACGTCACTATGTCTTGTTTAATATTATGAGTTTTAACAATATAATACTGGGTTTTGAATAAAAAATATATATGTAATCGAATACATTCTGAGCACCTTATTTCGCACTTTTAGATTGCCCGTTATGAACTTCAAACGCCTTATCCAATATCTACTAATATAAAAATGTCACCCTGACAATGACAAATGACAACTGACCTTTGTAACTGTCAGAAATACGAATATCTAGAAACGTTCCATTTAAGAGCTATCTGCTGAATATCGTTATCGTTAATCTATCTTTTTAGAACGTTGCCAATGTTTCTTCCATGCGAATGGCACAACGGCTACAATTTTAATAATTAGGTACTGATTTTTGCCAATAAAACATGGAGTACTTATAATTTAGATAATATTTTTATTTACTTGCCTCTGCGCTGTTTTCAATGCATATAAGTTAGAATTTCGCTCTTAAATCTGCAAAGTAATATTCTCATGAATATAATGACATTTTTACACAAGTTTGACTTATAAAGACGTTTCATTGAATATAAAAGTCGTAGAACAAATGTTATACGGATTGATGTAGATAGACAGCCTGCAAGAGGTGGCTAATTAATTACAAATAACCCTGTAAAATACTTTAATAGTACATATTTGTTATATATTCAAGTAGAAATAAACTGACGGTTCACCTGCTAGTAAGAGCTGTCGTGCTCATCTTCAAGTATAAAAAGTTAAAACATTTAACACCCTTGAGAAATGAGGAAGGTAAAGAAGACCTGACTCTCTCTTAAAGATAGGTAAAGAAGTAAAGAAGAAGTAGGAAGGTAAAGAAGACTTACCTCTCAATTATTACTTACTTACTTAATTATACTAAAAAAAACCTGATTTAATGTTTTTTCATTGAACATTTAATACATACATACGGTTATATGTCTGTATGTATCCGCCCGTCAAGCACAGACGGATAATTTTGTTCATAAAACATCTACTGTATAGCTTTCTTAGTAATCAAGTGTTTAGGAATGAGTGGCACTTGGAAAAAACACTGCCTACAGGCTGCATTATGAACTGAAATATTTATTGAGCTAGGTTGTGCCACTTGATCGTATAATTAAAAAAAAATAAAACATATACATTACAACTTTATATAAATTCATAAAGTCCACTATTTGCAATTTTAGTCGAGCTTGAGAGAGCACAGCGAGAGCACGTTGGCATATTATTGATAACAATTTTAAATTCAACAAGTTTCCAGTGAAAGTTTTAAAATGGAAGTAAACTTTATAACTACCCTTATTAAACACGATGTGAACCATAATGTGAAACAGTGTTTTAAAAATAATAAACCATTTGGTGAGTATCTATTTTATTTTCGCAATGAATGGTGTGTATCTATTATTTTTTGATATTTTTGAATTATATTCTTGATATTTAGTAATTTCATTGACAGTATTACTTTTCTATTTTGACAATATTGGTATTTTGGTATTATTTCTCTTTAACATTATTTATTTACGGCGGTATTATTATTATTTATATAACGCTACCCACATAACAACTATTTGGAAGTTAGGTGCTTCATAGGTTCATCTTCGATCAGATACAAATGACAGTGTTTCTTTCCTATTACTTATAAAAAAATTACTTATTTTTTATATTTAGATAATATTATGATCATAAATAATTGTTATTCAAATAGATAAGATTTATATTGAGCAGTATTTATCATCGATATATCTCGATTCTCGTGTTGCTATATTAGACTATTGACCTGTAAACAAACCTTAGTTTCTAACTTATATAAGTAATCTTATTGATTATTTTAACTGTATTAAGATATGTGGAATTGTACCTTTGGTCTAATTAATCAAAAATAATATAATTTAAGGTATTATTTTTATTAGTTCAACGAACTGGTGTACTATGCTTGTTATAATCAGTGACTAGTTATTTAAATACTATACGTAATAAGTAAATAGTTCAATATGTACATCGATTTGGGAACGTGTTACGTGACTGTGAACACGGTGTCCGAATAGCCGACAAGCTTCCGATGTACGCAAAATACAATCCTAATTTCATACGCGGTTAATAAATATATTGAAGTATACATAGATTTAGGTATTCATATTTAAAAGATGGACTATTTAATACACAATTTTAAATCGAAAATAATCTTATTCATTAAATATCAATACATTATCTTTCGTCAGCGATTTCGTCCGCATGGAATAGGTAAAATATTGGGATATACGTCTATAATTATCACTCTAATATAATTGTCACTGATCTTAAACTGTACATGGAAAATATTAAAAAAAATAATGATGGGGGCCATTATAAGAGCAAGAAAACCCAAAACAATGGTTTTTTATTTTGTCTGTATGTCTGTAGGTTCGGGCACGCTAATCTCACAAATGGATTAATCGAGTAGGATACAGTTTTAGGGAATATATTGTAATGGGATGCACTTTACATTTAGTTTTTTTTTAACTACGGTAAACAAATAAAGAACTTAATAATCTTTTATTTTCATACTGTTGCTTACCAGTGATCCAACATGAAAAAAAATATATACATAAATTAACTGGAAATACTCCTACACGCAAAAGCTACTTGATTGATTTTGATGAAACTTTGAAGTTATTTAGTTTTTACATACATTGATAAGTACAAGTGCTAAGTTTTATCAAAATAGAAATCTAGGAGTACGAAGTCGCAGGCACAGCTAGTAATATATATATAAATCTTGGAATGTCGCGTTCTTCTGAGCATTATTTAAAACTTGTAACTAAATCCGAGGCTATTAATTTTTTTTATTAAATCCATTGATCCATTTTCTAAGTTTTGGAGACTTAAGCAACAACAACTTAACAATAACAATAATTTAATTTGGATATTAAGTTTTTGCGATTAACACTAGTTAGTGTGTAAACAGTGGTTTAATTACGAAAAATAAGATTATGTGGTGAGAGAGCAAACTATTTATTTCGTCTCAACGTCAGTAAATTAAACTAACTAAATTAAAAATAAATACTTAATTAATTAATTATTTGGTTTATTTATTGTTGTTGTTATAAATAAACAGATATCATAAAAGAACAAACGATATTGACAGAAAGGATTGTCAAGAGTAGGTACTTACTCTACCTAATCCTGATAAATTTGTCCTAATCTTGATATATTTTGTAAGTACGCACTTAAAACGTTTAGCGTAAATTGTTCTCATGGAATTATATATCATTTACTAACATTAGGTATATTTTTCAATTATTTACCTAAATCTTTTTATATTTATAATACGTTACTACCTATATAACTTGACATTCCTCGTGACTATACTTATTCAATAACTTCTATATACAAGTATCAAGATGTTTTGTCATGTTAAGATTATTTAGGTTGTTTATAATATATTTACATACATAAAACATTATAAAGATAAATAATATAACATTATTTTATATTTAATAATAATAATATCAGAATATATTTAATAAACGACCAAACCCAGATGAACATTGATGTCTGTATAGACATCTATGTTCATCACATATATGCCTGTCTCTGCTGGGAATCGAACCCGATTTAAATATATATTTTTATATGTTCTTAGATTTTTCAAGGCTTACCAGCTCTATTAGCAGAGCGATGCAACCGTATCCTAGGGGCCGCAGGTTGTCTTACCAACTCTTTCATCAGTCCTAAATTTAATATATAACTACATATAAAAATAATTTATTATATAAATTTTTTATACAACTAAATTTTATTTGTTATGCAGTGACAAGAAAAGAAGAAGTAATGGCCATAAAGAGCAAGTTTCCGACGAAAATACCGGTAAGTTTTTAGACACTAAAACAAATGATATACGAATTCTTATAAACGACGGTCTAAAAAGACATTTTTTGTAGCTCATAGTACAAAAATATCAAAAGGAAAAAAATCTGCCAACACTGGACAAAACTAAGTTCTTGGTACCAGAAGATATCACCATGTCCCAGTTTCTAGTGATCATACGCAACAAAATTAGGATAAAACCAAATCAAGTAAGTACGCTATGAATCAATCCCGCGATAAATCACGAGCAACTAATACCTGACAGCCGGCGCATGCGCAAGCATTATGGTCTTATCTCATTCGCTAATCGTTTCAAAACAGCATCTAATAAATATTTATACTAATCGAAGGTTAATTGTTATTATGTTCAATTCCTTCTTAATCATGGCCATAATATAATAGTATTTTTGAAAATATCTTTAAACATGTATAGCCATGTTAAGCTTATTTAAATTTATATAAATATAGAATGTAAAAAACCGATACGGGCAGGGATTCGAACCCGCGACTACTGGGAAACCGTCCCGTCGCTCTACCATTAAGCATTCTATATGTGCTATTAATTCACCGAGGCGGACAGCGATACGGTAGCTCAGTTGGTAGAGCGACGGGACGGTTTCCCAGTAGTCGCGGGTTCGAATCCCTGCCCGTATCGGTTTTTTACATTCTATATTTATATAAATTTAAATAAGCTTAACATGGCTATACATGTTTAAAGATATTTTCAAAAATTGATTTCGGTAGTGGCATCTTTTCAATGTTTATCTATACTGCAAAGTTAGAAACATTGGTTAGGATTTTCGAAAGAAACCTAATAGATGTCACCACCGTCCCGATAAAGACGATCACATATAGAATGCTTAATTCACCGAGGCGGACAGCGATACGGTAGCTCAGTTGGTAGAGCGACGGGACGGTTTCCCAGTAGTCGCGGGTTCGAATCCCTGCCCGTATCGGTTTTTTACATTCTATATTTATATAAATTTAAATAAGCTTAACATGGCTATACATGTTTAAAGATATTTTCAAAAATTGATTTCGGTAGTGGCATCTTTTCAATGTTTATCTATACTGCAAAGTTAGAAACATTGGTTAGGATTTTCGAAAGAAACCTAATAGATGTCACCACCGTCCCGATAAAGACGATCACATATAGAATGCTTAATTCACCGAGGCGGACAGCGATACGGTAGCTCAGTTGGTAGAGCGACGGGACGGTTTCCCAGTAGTCGCGGGTTCGAATCCCTGCCCGTATCGGTTTTTTACATTCTATATTTATATAAATTTAAATAAGCTTAACATGGCTATACATGTTTAAAGATATTTTCAAAAATTGATTTCGGTAGTGGCATCTTTTCAATGTTTATCTATACTGCAAAGTTAGAAACATTGGTTAGGATTTTCGAAAGAAACCTAATAGATGTCACCACCGTCCCGATAAAGACGATCACATATAGAATGCTTAATTCACCGAGGCGGACAGCGATACGGTAGCTCAGTTGGTAGAGCGACGGGACGGTTTCCCAGTAGTCGCGGGTTCGAATCCCTGCCCGTATCGGTTTTTTACATTCTATATTTATATAAATTTAATATAATAGTAATTAAAAATGACCGCTTGAATCTGGCTCGAAGGACCAATAATTTTATTTTTTTTAATGACTTAATATTTGTTAAACAGGCGCTCTATTTGATAATCAGCAACAAATCTATTTTAAGCATGAGCTTAACAATGGCTCAAGCATACGAACTGTACGGCGATGAGGATGGCTTCCTCTATATAACATATGCATCTCAGGAAGTTTTCGGTTATCAAGACGGTAGGTTGCCATTAACTAATATGTTTCCAATAAAATGCTATTATGACTTAAATTTAGCAAGATATTTCAACAGATTATGATTTGTTATCGCACTTATCAAAATTATATATATATAGACAAATTTGGCAAAACTATATTTTATGCTTCATTTCAGATATGACAGGGTCAAACATAGAGGTCCAAGTGATAAGAGACAGGTTCCCAAACAAAATACCGGTAAGTTATACATGCTTCTGATTATACCTTGTACTTTTATATTATTTTAGTGTTCATAATTTATTTTTAATGATTAATCATTGTACTTACCGATAATGTCTGATGTAAATAATATGTACCTAATTAGTATTTAAAAACGACCTACTTGATAATGTTACAGTAAACAGATAAGCGACAATCTTCATTATCTTTAATATTGTTTAAAAACAATCTAATTCATTGGTCTATAAAAAATAAAACACACCTTTGATTATTTTTATAATAGCATGAAAGGTTTAATATTAAATCTTTTCTTGTAGTTGTATGTGGAAAGATATTCAAGAGAACGAGAGGTGCCGGTATTAGGCAGAAACAAATTCTTAGTACCACAAGAGTTAACCATGTCGCAGTTCCTCTACATCATTCGGACAAAGATGAAATTGAGAGATTCGCAAGTATGTTTATTAACAAATACAAAAATATCTTCAATTTTGGTAATCCGTATATAAAACTTAATATTAGTTTAAGACGTTTATACATCTAGATTTTCATAATATGTATTTATTTCCAAGCTCTTCATAGTTGCCGAGAAATCGAATGTCCTACCTTACCTACCTATATCTGTAGCACTTGTACCAACAGGCTTTGTATCTGCTCGTGAACGACAAGGTGCTAGTGAGTCACAGCCTGACGATGTCTCAGGCTTACGAGCAGTTTCGATCCTCGGATGGCTTCCTCCACGTAACGTACGCCGCGCAACAGGTGTTCGGATGAAATGGTAAGATTTGAGGCGTAGATTTATATCTAATACCATACAGTGTGGATACATAAATTTCCGGCTCTGACTAAAATTACTTTATTACTGATATTGTTAAATACGTCGTCAGGGGAGATTTTTCAAGTCTCATGGTATGAAGTGTTCATTTTATAATAATTATCAGAGTCAGGTAGTCTTTTATTGTGAAGTGATTGAGTAATTTGCTTAGTTTTGATGTTTTAGAGTTTCCTACGGTGAAATGATGTTATTGCAATTGGTATTTGGATTGGTTTGTAAGAACGTGTAACGTAATTATATGTGAAATCGAATGGCTATATACAATTACAAATAAGGGTGGCTTGCACTTATAAGGTTAGTTAGGTGTTTTAGAATGTCCAAGGTATATCGTAAATTATATGAATAAAATGGATATACCACAGCAAATTGATACTACTTGCTAGTTAGTTTTGTATATGAGAACCATCCATACTATAATGAAAGTCTGTCTAAATAAAAAAGTAACATCAGCGGCTTATGTTATTGAAGTATAAGAAATAGGGAGGAATAGGAATTCATTAAAAGATATAACATGTTTATGAGATACATAAATAGATTTTTGCAATTCCGTTACAAATAGATAAAGCAACTACATATATGATATATGTGTTCCAGGAAATAAAAAAGTACTGACCTTTTTTATATAAAAAATGAGGTTAAGTGATGTGAGTTATTGCTATCAATGTCATTAGTACATAATAAAATAAGTATATACCTATATATATATTAGTTTCAATGATGTCTAAAAATATAATATATTATTGAGAAGTAAATAGAGTATCATGACCCTACATTTATCAAAATTATCTGGTATTGTCGCAATATGACAGATTTGGCAAATGTTTCTTCCCGCCAGCGACTTGACATCCATCCTTCTAGGGAGAGGTTGTCGTTAATATTACCATCTTTAGTATAAATGAAATTAAATTTAACCACCATTTTCACCTGACAGATATTTCGTGTTTTCGAAGTGGATAATAAAATGAACCGATAATATAGTTTTATATGATAAAAACGACATTAACTTAAAAATCACACGACCAATACATATGCAGTTAGGATTTAACTGCTCGCAATAACTGTCATTATATATTACGTACACAACTTTGTTTATTAGCTTGTTGTTATGATAACAGGCGATGCTAAGTAGGTATGTATCTGTAAGAAAACATCCTGATTTATATTTTATACGTCACTCTATGGATATAAAAACGTGTGGAATAGGCGTGAGTACACTGTATATTTTATCAGGTGATCACTGCTTATACAAAAGAGATGACAGTATTGATAATTATGAATACTGTTTTCTCGTACATTCTAAGAATTACTGATCGCTTTTATTATTTATTCTGTCATTTGGTTCCTAATTAATTGTTTGTTATAGTTTAATTAAAGTATGTATACAGAATTCTTCTGGAACTTATTACAGTTGGCGGATGAAAAGAAATATACGTCTTGATCCAAGTTTCTAAGTTTTTCAGAATACTGCATGTAATTTTTAATTATTTTAGAGTCTTTCATTTTAAATAAAAGTCTTGAAATAAAACTAGACAGTAAATAAATAAATCTGAAAAAAAAACATGCAGTACATTGTACTTGCTACAAGTACCTAAATATGAATAGTACAAAAAAGTATTTATTATATGTTTAGAACAGGAATTTTAAGAGATAAAGACTGTTCAAGTTACTGTTACCAAGGGGATAGAGTATAGATACTGTTCACGATACTGCTATCAAGGGGTGATCGTACTCTACTCGACATAGCAACTGTCACAATTAAGTAACTATATACTAATGTAATATTAGAACCGAATATAATTTTGCGATAACACTTAATATTTTAGGATACACAAATGTCATTATCTAATAGGTTTTATGTTTAATATTATGGATCTATTTTTTAAATGTTTCTAGAATGCTATAAGATTATTTTGAATAATCTTATTGAGGATGAATAGTTACAATGCAGCCATATTGGCTCCGTATTATTCCACAGAAGGGCGATATTTATGTCACAATAATAACTTTATCTTGGGTCACAAACAAAGGAGCGAGGATACGATAATAACGATTTATTTCCTTTCCTTTCACTTTACCCCCAAGGGCTAAATAAATCATTTGGTTTGACAATATCAGCTGCTATGACGATAGGAATATTCCTTTGCAGTTTCAATAACAAAGTGATTACGATTGCAGTGTGTTTTCATATATTTGATGATGCTTCCTTCCTGTAGTAACGGATTTAAAGATGTTAAAAGTCATTTCTTGTATTGCCATAAAATAAAATTATCTTTTTGGATGGTTTCACTTCGTTTTTGTAGTAATTAACCAGGATTTTGAAAGTTTGTTGCTTTAGGAACAATATATATTATTTTTAATTGGTGGAATACTTTTGGATTGCCATATAAAAAATAATAAATAAATATATTGTGATTTTGCTTAAATTCTTCATAAAATTTTAAGTTTTTTTTTTTGGTTTAAGCTTATTTGTAATGATATGTGAAACACGTTTTAATAATTTGTTTTTCTTCTACAGGTACGTTGTTGGGTGTCGATTGAAAACTCACATTTGAATAAACGAATCCCAATTCAAAGACTGATAGTATTTATGTTATGTGATCTAGTTTAGCATTTAAATTATAACCTTTTTTATTATCTGTTCGTCAAAGGCCGGCTCCAATTTAAAATATTGTTGTTAATATATTTATATAAAATGTTAATAAGTTTGTCATTATTAAATTTCTTTTTTACTATTATTGTTACTTACTAGTTTATTGAATGATCGAATGATATTTTGTGATCTCAAATAAATACCACATTTAAATCATTAATAAATTGACATTTGATTTAGCTAAATTAGAAGAAAATGTAATTTAATTTTAGTAATGTATAAATTAAGAAACTGAAATGATACTCTCGTGTAATTACTGCTTTAATGATAATTGTAATTAATAGTAAAATTAAATTAAATGTTCTTATATATAAATTTTGTTTTTTATTCTGTGTTTGATATCTTCTGTGCCGCGGCGACCAGTGTGTCGTGTATGTCTTTGGCGTATGATATCTGAAGGCGAACTGTGTTGAGATACTGGGGGTAGCTGAGGGTGGTTTCCTGTGGAAAAAGGTTTAATATGATTTATCAAATCTTTTTCTATATAAATATTAATATTACAGATTAAGAATTTTTAAAAGTTGCAATGAAGTGGACGGTAGTATTCTCAAATTTTAAAATTTTTTAACTTTTTAAAAAGCCTATTATTCCATATAAATCAAAGTTAAATAAATGTTTACAGAAAATATCATATTATAATTATTAGATAATAAAATATTTAGCTACGCGACAGGCTGTCGCCGACAACACATGCGAAGCCGCTGGTTAAAGCTAGTTTGAAATTAATATGGAGTTTAATTTTTTTTATTTACGCATTTCGGTTATAATTACATTTATACAGACAGACAGACTGACAGAGAAATTATAACATGTAGAGAAATCAGCTTTTTAATAACAGTGATCAGGTTCATAATCGGTATCTTTAACAATGAGATATAGTAATTATGAATGTGAGAAAATAAACTTTTTATGGACTAGTACAATAATAGATAATAGATAATACAGCTATTCAATAAAATAAAAACGTTACAAAATTGTATTTATTGACGCATCTGTAAATTTTATCAACACGTTGAAGTCGTTTCCGATAAATCAAATACTGAATGAATTATATCAGATATAGGTAAAGGTTGGCAAAAAATATGTCGGCCTGATTTAATAAAAGAAAAAAATATTGAAAAGACTAATGAGATTCAAATGTTAAGGTTCGTGGCAAATATTTAATTTAATAATTACAATAATATACATAATTATTTAAGACAAAAGTAATATATGCCTACACTTTATAAGGTTTTTATAATAATTACTGCAATGAAAGCTTATCTTTTTCTAGAATCAAATATTTAAAGTTGCAGGAATCGCAAAGAAAGCCTCAGTTGGCTGATTTCAAAGTTTAGTAACAAAATAAATTGAATATCTACGTAGAATTAACTTATATTAAATACTTTATTGATACTACATAGGTATAATTGTCGTACTGTCTTGTTATATTTTTAACGTCTAGAATACATTCTGGATACACGCCCAACTCAGAGGAATCTACTTAACCAGACGGTTGCAGCCTAACTAATATTATATAGGAAAATGTGAGTTTGTTAATTTGTTACGCTATTACGCATAAACTACTCAACCTTTCGCCATGAAATTTCCTACCCAAGTTGCCAGGTCACATTTCATCCGGCAAAAGTTATTTTCCCGATGGACTAAAAAGGTTTATAAGACCGTTCGATATATGAGGACTGTTTTTTTACAAATCCAAAACAGGCCAAAGCCGCTGAAATTATTATAAATAAAAATACTATTTGATTTTTATTTAGTTATATAACAGTTTACCGATGGATATAAACAGTTCAAAGCGTTAACCGTTTTAAAAAAAAAAGTATATACTATACACTATAATCAATAAACTTAAACAAGGATAGTGAGGAAATACATTTAAATATTGTAAATAAGGTAGCTATTAGAAAAATGTTGTTGCGATGTTGACAATTGTTAACTTTTATTTTCGTTTTATTTACCTACTCTTGTAAGTGAACAGTATTGTATTGTTCTTTTAAAGAAAAAAAAAACTGAATATTGAGTAGGTATTCGATTTCCTTTACTATTATGAACACAAAAAATGGTTCACAAACTAGTTCGTCTGTTTTTCTTTATATTCTCGGATATCCACAGAAAAAGAGTCTTTATTCGAATTAATACGTTCTAAATATCATAGTATACGTATTATTTCTTATGTTTCAATATGTGTACATAGTAACATGCATGTATTAGGTATGCATCTAGAACTGCACCTCAGTTATCATTAAACCTTGGTAGTGCATGTAAATATAGATCGGTTATTGATACCCGTCTGCTTGCAGCGATAATAACAAAGGTTTTGTTTTATATTTTTGTTTGTTGCATTTAAATCAGGTCTTTTATATTTAGGTCTTTGTGCTGTTTACAATTGTTGGTATGGCTATAGATAATACTATTTTTTTGTTTGTAATACTACTCTTTGGAAACATTCAGATTTAAAAAAACTTTTGTGTTTTTAATAACACATTTATTGAGGAAGGATAAATGTTGATTATATTAAATATTTATCACAATAAAAAATAGTAAGCTGTTCCAGGGTTCGATGTGTTCTGAACTAAAAATCCCTTTAGTAGTAAACGAGGAATTAATCACAGGCATTTATATATATCTGTTGTATATACAGTGCTTCATTTTGATTAAAAGGGTTTTTAGTTAATCCTCTAATGGAACTATGTTAATTCCATTCTCTCTTCCTCTGTTCGTTTGTTGTCCGGAAATAAACAGCGGGTCACGTGACGTTATTAATGACGTCATAATGACCGATCATAAGATCAGATTGAAGTGCACATGGCCGTGTAAATAGATCGCGGAAGCCTTGAGATAACAGTATTGAAATAAACACAACCTTATTATGATTAATTTATATGTTGCTAAGGAATAATATACTAAAAATAGACTTACAATATTTATGCTAGAAATATGACCAAACGTTTTGTTTTCTTAAAGATGGTTAAATTCTAGCTCTAAATGTTATTGTTGAATATATTTTACAAGTCTTCAAAATTTCGAACATACGCGACACACATACACACATATATTTTAAACATATATAATATTGATAACAGGTATAAGTATTTTTATAACATATTTAGACGGTACCTGAGTGGTGGGTCCGGAATCCAGTCTGGAAGGAATGACGGTAAGTGGTAGGTAGTGGGCGGCTGACTGCGCCTGCTGAATGCACGTTATTGCTGTTCTCTGTAAGTACAGGTAATTTTCAGAGACAAAAGTTATATAATCTTTATTATATTGCTTGTAAGAAAGTGAAAAATCAAATGCCATTAATTTAGGTGGAAGTATGTAGTTGTTCCACATTAATTAGTTTATTCAATGCCTTAACGTCGGTTATGTATAGGTACTTTATATCAGGGGTGGGAAATCTGGTGTAACCACATCAATGTACCACGTATCCGTATCCGACTAGTTTATTTAACGTTAAAAGTAAACTACATCATTTCAGTTTGGGGTTAAGTACAGTATAATCATATAGGACGTTTGAATTGATACTTTACGCAATTGGGAATAGAATCCTTTTCGTTTAAATCATTGGAACCACATAGAAATTCAAATAGATTAATATTCGATTTATAACTGCAGCAAAAATTACAATTTGCAAGTACCTATCAAATTGCAGTAGGGAGTTTCCTCGTTAGATAAGCTTATTTTGTCTTTGTCTATAAATAAATAAATTAAATTATTATTAGTATTATGTAAACACACCTATCAGTATAGCGATAATAAAACCGAAAAATGCATTTGCGCAATCTAGCTCGTCATAAGGCTGGTAGTACACTGATGTATATCCACTGTATGAAATTGTCGATAAATCTGTTAAGCCATGTTAAGCTCAATTATATTTTGAATGAATATAAAATAAAAAATTATCAAACAGACAAGAATCGAATCAACACAAATATGAGTGTGTTGATTTTTATGTAGTTTTTGCCTAATTAGTAACTATTACAATCTATTTCATGTGCATAGTGAATCGACGTACTATATAATGTATCCGCATCAATTCTATATAAGTATAATAAAAAAATATATATATTGTAAAATCTTTACATAAATTACCTAGTAAATATAATGTTTAATTAACACTTAAATGTTACTTAAGAAAATTAACTGCATGGTCCTTGTTACTATTTTTATATTTATGGTCTATAAGCAATAAGCCATGCTAAGTTAAATATCTATAAGCACAAGCAAGACTGCGTCCTCTAAGAGACCATATCCAACATTCTAGCAAAAATGCTATTGTATTGGTATTAGCCAGAATGAATTAAACATTATATATATAAATGCTGTACAAAACAACATATATCTATTGCAAGATATTTCAATAAACAAAGCTACATGAGACAATTAATTATTAAATGCATTCACTTATTGGGCTTTACAATTAAAGTATATTTGTTATTGGTCATATTTGATAACAAGTCAACCAAAGACATCAAAGATAACATCTAATGAATACTTGTGATTGGTTGCCAGGTCAATAAGTTAATTGTATGTATGTATTAATTCATCAATTACATAGTTGCATGTTTTGCTTAAGAGAAATTTCCTAATGTCAACTTCATGTGAAAGCTGTTATTATGAAAATATTTATGACTTTCTTGTTTACCTGCTTCTATATGGAAAGTTCTTTATCGGTGATCAACTTGACCCATGTAAGTAAAAGTCAAATATAATATTGACTAATATATATTTGATATTTATTAATACTTACAAGATGTAGTTCCATTTGATCACAGAGTGAGAATAATTCTTCTAAATTTTTATCAAATCTTGGTACTGGATTTTCCATGCCTTTTCTGTAAATTGTTAATATGTGTTTACCAATTATATAAATTTATTACACAAATACATTTGAAATAGATTTATTTTTTTGTAGGAAGTAGTGCTTTCTAATAATAAGTAAACTGATTTTAACAAGAAACTACACAGGTTTCAATATGTAAAATATATGGATTAAACTATGTTGAGGTTATTTTTATCCCCAGGATATATTTACCACATTACACAAAGTAGCCAATGTTATTCACTTTGCCTATTTGAGAAAAAAAATTAACATCAGTCTGTCTTTATGATATCGAAGAACATACATACAAACAGTTGAAAGTAATTAGGCAACAAAGTGTCTTAGTTTACTTAAGTGTAGATTCAATTATTACTTACTGGGTATTTGAGTCAATATTGTAATTTTGGTGTAATATTTGCGCTGCTGATTTTAAGGTCATCTAAAAGTAGAAATGTCAATTAGCTTCAACTTTATCAGTTTACAGACATATTAAGAATAATAAAGGCTAGAAAACACTATTTAATATCACACCACAAGAGTCAGCCCTTATTTGAATGCCTGAATCATACTTACAGGCAAGGACTCTCGCAAAGATCCCATTAACGTTTTAACTTTGGATATGTTGTCCATTTTATCTTGTTGAGGTGGTTGAGGAGCCATAGCTGGTTGCATCTGTTGGGGCGAAGCGATGGGCATTATGGAAACAGACACCGGCATCCCTTGCATTCCAACATTAGGATTTGCACCCACAGGATTCATTGGCACATGCATATTCATTTGATTCATGGTAACTGAGTTATAACTTATATTTTTTGGGAAATAATTCCTTGTTTTGTTTTGAGTTTTGACAAATGACAGTTCACAATACAGCTGACTGTTGACGATTTAGATTTCTTAATCCTGCTTCGGATTCTAAATGTGTACAAGGGAATTGCAAAAATATATGCATAAGACTTATTAATTGAAGTTTATGCATCAAAAAAAAATTAAGGATATTTTGCATAATTTGAATTTTCCTAAGTTTAATTTAAATTAAATAGTGTATTCGCAACATACTTGGTTAAATTAATGTGCAAAAGTAAGTAATATGTTAAACAGTTAACATTTTTGTTTCTTTGTATTTTAAAACAAATTAAATAAATCATAGTAAACTATTTATCAAATGATTGGATAAACGTATTTCTTCTTAATAATCGATGTTTTTCATATAACATATGAAATATTTATTTAAAGTAGAATAAAAGGATTTCAATCCTTGTATACTTGTGAAGTTATCTATAACTTAAACAATAAACATTATTTATGATTTATTATGTTAAGCGTCTCAGTAATATTTTTCTTTGACGGTCATATGCTATATGTGATATGAATTACATATTATTAAAAATGATGTCATTAGATAGTCAATAGATAGTTGACACTTGACTGTCAAATGTCATTTAAAAATAAACAATAATTTGGAATACCAAAGTTCAAAAGTGAACTGTGAAAGTAAACAAACAATGAATTTGTTTCTTACCTTACTTCTTGATTCTTCACATGAAAGAAAAATACTCATATTATAGGAAACATTTTCTGTGGTTTTTTCTTATATGACTTCTAATTTTAAAATATACAATGCTACAGAATTGTGGCAGGTAAATTTATTTTATGATAATATGCTATATAATTTGCTAATTGAGGTTCTGCTATATGCTAATATCTACAACTGAGAAGAGAAGTCTTTTTAATATCGCTGCAATAATTTTCAACCGCTTTTATTCTATGGAAATATTTCTTATTGCATATATAGCCTTAATGATCAACTGGTTGAAAATCATTTAAAGAGGATTTATCTAATATTTTCTAATATAACTAATAACATTTTGTTATCATAAAAATACTATCAGACATGAGACAAAACATGATTGAATTTGGAGTAACTTTATTAGAAAATAATAATTTGTTAATAATAATCTAAACTTATCTAAATCCAGTGTATCACTTGAAACTCATATTTTTCTGCAGAATGAAACAGCTTTACCATCAATACAGACATTCAGTCAGCATCTTGACAAAATACTTGGTACTGATGGGATACAGTTAGGGGCGTTAACCGAAATAATAGGGTTACCAGGAACGGGAAAAACTCAACTTTGGTAATATTAATGAAACATGTTATCTAGTATTTGTGTCACTTTTTTAAAATAAAATCCTTTTCCAGCTTACAATTATGTGCTTCTGTCCAAGTACCTAAAGTGTTAGGTGGTCTTCATTCAGAAGCTCTATACATAGATACCAATACAAACTTTACATTATGTAGATTTAAGGGTATGCTCTTATTAATAACCCCTAGTTTAATTAACTCAAGCTTAATAAAGTTTAATATTCACATATAACATTTATTCAAAACTTAATTTATTTACAGAAATATTATTTGCAAGTTTATCAAAATGTCAAAGTTTAATGGAAACTTCCATAGCAATTACTGAGGAAGATGCACTCAAAAAGATACACTATGCAAAAGCAATTGGATTGGAAAAATTCTGCTCATTTTTATTTCAACTACCAAATTTCCTGACAAATAATCCAAATGTAACCATATAATTTTGATGTTTGATTGTGTCAATTGAATATTATAAAATTATATTAAAAATGCTTTTTTGTTGTAGGTGAAGCTTATAGTTATAGATTCTATAGCTTTCCCATTTAAGGATGGAGATATATCTTTAAAACAAAGAACTGGAATGCTATTTCGATTAATGGCCGACTTGCACAAACTAGCTGTCGAAAAGCAGATAGCTGCAAGTATTTCAAATATAATAATATCACAGGACGAATTATTGATAGAAATACTTAAGCAAATTTAAATTTGTAGGTGTATTTAGTACAATAATGAAACCAGTAACATAATTTTTAAAAGCAGAAAAAAAAATATATACAACCCCCCATACAAAACGACCTCTAAAAAGAATAAAAATAATATTATTATGTAGTTATTGAAAACATTCCGCGGTGGGACCGCTTAACAAAGGAAATAAAATGCAAGTAAGTTACCAAGGCAAATAAAGAAATTACAATATCGAATCTTATTGTCTAAGATCTTATTGTCTAAGGTCTTATGATCTTATTGTCTAAGATTCGATCGATTGTGTCTATTTTACGAAGTTGCGAGGGCGCAACTTCGTAAAATAGACACAATCGTTAACGTACGTACAACGGTCTCCCGACGCAATGATTTCAATAAGTACATAATAATATTATTTTTATTATTTTAGAGGTCTTTTGGTATCGAGGTTTTTTTTAATTTTTACTGATATTCTATTAAACCCATCTAAAGAGAGTTTAATATTTATTTAATTCTTGGTCGTGGCACAAACACTACTAATAAATATATTGTAATTTTTATAAATTTTACAGGTAGTTCTAACAAATGAAATGAGCACTCGTGTGGGTCTGTCAACGGGCGCGCTGGTGGGGTCCCTGGGGGACGCGTGGGCTCACCGCTGCAACACGCGCCTGCTGCTGTGCGCTCAACAGGACGCTGGACGCTTCGGGGTAGTGGTCAAGAGCAATGTGGCACCAGAGGCAGTCGCTAGGTTTAAGGTTGTTGAAATTATATTACACACACACACACACATACCATATACTTAATTAAATTTGTAAGCAGCCAAGTCTTTATATTCATTAATTGAATATTTTTTTACGATCTATGTATCTAGGTTTGTTGGTCTGTGAAAAAAAACTACTAGTCTCTTTTTGTAACTGAAGCTATTATTTAGTTTTATTTTCCGTTAGTAGTGTTACTGGTCCAAAAAAATAATTTATTTCAAAAGTTTTTTAGAATCATTCTTATAAATCATTGATTATATTTTTATTTTATGATTTTGAAAACTGTCATAGTTTACGTAACGTCAAAACTCGAACTAACCCCAAGTAGATAGTTGGTCGTGGTTGAAGGGCTAGCCGTACCCATGACTCCGCCAATAAGCCGAGGAAGAGGCGCCGCGGGGTTTTTAGTGGGTACACCGTTTTCGGGAGTCCCACACACGCCCCTCGCTTCCCCAGCGAGGGGTACGGTGCGTAAAGCATTTTCCCCGCGGAAACAAAAAAAAAAACCCAAGTAGATAGATAAAACTGGGCGTAACTAGATATTATAAAAAACCCATCTATTTCATATTTGGACAACATCCAACACTTTGATTAACGGAGTAGTAAGAACCAATTTATCATTGCCAAATAGTTTAGATTAGTATTGATCATAACTAATTCAGACAATTCTAGTGATCTCATCAATGCAAGGCTTAAATAAATTATTGTATTTTTGAAGTTATAATCATGGAAAAGTATACATAGATTATAAATTAATGACATTTTTGTATATTTATTAATAATGTCATATTTTTCTGTTATCGATATTTTTAATTAGATTAATCGTTATAATAATCAACCTATTTCTATTTCAGATAACACAGGAAGGAATACGGGACATCGATTAAAACACATTCAGAACATACATAGTTTTATTAATAATGTAGTTATATAAACATAATACATCGTAAACAAAACTACAGCACCAATAAATATCTCATTTTCACTAAAATATCAAGCTTTATTTCTAAAACATCTCAACAGTTATATAAAGGCAGTTTCACATCGGAACTTAATTACCAGCAAGTGCAATACGAAACATTCATAAATTGTAGTCTTATTATGCTTTTTCTTAAGAAACAAGAGTGAGTAACACCCGTTTGTAGTCTCCTTTCGTATCATCCTGCAAAATATTACATTTACTTCTGTTATAACTATATATTCGAAACATGCATTGCTTAAAAATATTTATAAAAAAATAATTTGTTTGCAAATCAATATATATAGATATATTTTGCAGGATTAAGCACTAAGTGTGACTAGCACATTCCTGAAGTCACCGTCTAGGTCATCCTGTAAAGACATATAAAACCAACACTGTACTAGCGAATCAGTAACACACAACTGGCCCATAATTTCTATTAATAAATCACACAGCGTGCATTCGAGATTAGCATGAGATTACAAATCATACAAAATTTATATAATTATTATAACTTATGATATTTAAAATGCAACAGTAAGTAATTGTACCAAAGGTACTACATTAATATTCACACCGAACAGGCTAGTGTCAGGCGTTAAGTGTCTTAAATTCGCCTTAGTAACACATTGTAGATAGAAGATGACCGAGTGAGCCATCAATCTCCCCCTGAAAAATGCCAACTACTTGTAAAAAAAGCAATCTCTAAGGGATACCAGAACCATGCTAAACTAAGCAGTTAGCTACTGTGCAAGAACATGACAATGAAAAAAGGAAGCAAAATATACAGATCTTTGAATAAAATTTACAACCGGCATGGATAACCTATACTGAAGACTTAGTCTTCCCAATGGCAAAGTTAGATAATCTTAAATTCAGCGTGTAACCTAACAATTGACAAAAATAATTCAAAACTATAAATATGGGTCGCATTCGCAGTTCTCGACCGTCCGTTTACTCAACAAGTTGCAGTAATGCCTTCTTGTAATCTCCGGAAGTGTCGCCCTGTAATCAAAATGTTGAACTCTTCTGAACGCTGCTTTACTTTAGGAAATAATCTAACACATTCAACATATGCTTTGGAATATTTCACTCTTTGGACATTAAAACTGTTGTTGCTGTAAATGCTGTTGTTATATATTCATGATTTTACAATGACATAAAATTTAGTGTGTTTAAAATTGTACAACAACGCAATCATAGCGTAACGAAAAAAACAAATAAAAAAAAAAGTCAAAACCAGTCTGTTCCTCAGATGATCGAATACATAAATAGATCTGTATACATAATTATTTGCTTGATGAAGGTTTTTTTTAAAGAAAATCAGTCAATGCACAAATCATTCAGTTGCATAAAATAGATCATGCTTATTAATTCGTGAAGGATATATACAATTGTTTATTTATTAATTAAATTATATCATAGAAAATATGGGTCAGTGTCTTTAACATTTTTAATATACATCGTTTTAGGTTCTCCATGCTGTTAGTTACAATACAAACGACAAATGCGATTTTATTAGTGATTGTATATATTCGTTATGAAAATGTATAGATACATTTACCAAATTGATGAGTTTAGTGTAATTTTTTCTAAGTGAATGATACTATTGTGATAAGAAATTTGGTTAGTATGCATTTTTAATAATAATACAACTATTTGTTTGACTAATTTATAAGTTATTTAGATGTATGTATCTTTTATACAATTGGAAGCTCATAATTTTAGTTATACATTTTATAAATCTATTTATCTAGATATCTAGCAACACTTAAAAAAATTAGGCTTCCAATTAAAAAACATACAAGGTACATAAATATAAAATAAAAAAGATACTTACAGCAATCCAGTCCTCCAAAGGCTTTCCGAATTTGTCTAAGAACGCCTGTTTGATATCCCCAAGGTCAATTTCAGAACGGCTCACCACAATTCTGATAAGGGTTTTGTCGTTGGTACCCATACCCTTCATGGAGTAGTAGAGACGCTCAGCGAAGAAGCCCACTTTGCTCTTTACGCATTTGACTATAAAAGTTATCATGAACGTTTATTTCAAAAGTACTTAAAAACTTCTTTTTGATGGAACATTTTACTACAGAGTATATATACTTTTGAATTTATAAAATCGAATCAGAATGTTCTTTATTTAAATTTCCTAAGCATCTTAAAATTACAATTTAGGTTTCCCACGAAGATATTATCTGTTGCATTGAAAATCATGACTCAATTCAAGGTCATAGTTAACTTCCTTTTGTAGACAGATTTGACCTTGTTACGTCATTAATGACTCAACGATAATAAGTGTCAAGTACATAATGAAAACCTACTTCATGTAGATATATTAATGAAGATAATTATTGAACATTAAATGGAAAAAAGAGTAATTAATGGTGATCTCATACTAAAATATATATAATTTTTTTTAAATATAAAATACTTACCAATAGCGAGCATGCCCTTCTCGACGCTTCCAGAGAATTCTTTCTTGATGGATTCTTCAATGTCTTTGCCAGTTAACGCCTCAAATTCAGTAAATATCTGAAAATAATTTATAATATTTTTAGTAGTTTTTAGAATTTGTTTATCGTTGATAACAAGAGACATTTTATTGTGTATTTATAAATATATACTTATTTAGTTCATATTGTACGTATCTACTGTTTTCACATTCGAATAATTATTCTGACCTTGAAAAGGAGAAAAACATATCTTACCTGTCTCAACTGCTGGTAGGAGCGAGTGATAAGAATGGAGTTAAATACGGACTCGTCAGTTCCCCACTGTCCCTCGCCTGCGGAGGCCAGGGCTTCAGCGTCAGCCTTGGCGGAACCCTCATCCACTCCAGCGTTTTCATCACGATTGGCCATACACAGTGACACGCAGAGACGCTTAAAGTGACCGGATGTATCGCCTTTGAGGTCGGATTCTAGGCTTTTGCCGTATACTGGTAATGGGAAGGAAAAATATTGTTAATGTTAAAACAACCTCGACATCATGTAAATAATTAAGTAACAAAAAAAAATACAAATGTTTATTTAGTTTAAATGTTGAATTGAATCATATAATATGGTTAATGTTTATAATTATAAACCCAATTGACCTGGCAAATGAAGTTGCCATACTGCAGCCATGAATACTAATGGAGTATGGCGTTACGTGCACACAACGTGACCCAATAACTCATGGCCAATCGATAGACGATAACTAAGAACCTATATGTATAAAAGCAATTTGTTTTAAGATGCTTTCCTTGTTATTACCGGACGTGTAAATTAAACTTTACAATATGTTCTAAATAGGTCTTTTCGTAGTAGCAAATGGATCGATAGAAGCGCTTCACATGAAATATTAAACAAATGCACTATCGCGTGCTCAAACACCATTCAATTTACATTATCAACAGTACCTACTCATATGAATATAAATTTCCATAATAGAACAATTTTAAAATATTTGGTAGTTTGAAACTTTATTCACATTATAATAGTAGTCTTTTAGGCTATGACATTAAGAAAAAAGTATATGTACTTACATTGTTCATAAAACGCAGAAATGGTCCTGATACCATAGTTGGACAGGGTGCAGAGGATCTCAATAATGGCCTCTTCATCAGTACCCATCCCCGCTACAGCATCATGCAGTTCCTTAGCGTAAAAGTGTGGCAAGGGGGTCATCAGAGCAATGATGACATTCTCGAGGTTACCGGACAGTTCGCTTTTGAGCTCACTGATGAGATCCTGGTGGAAAAATTACTCACAGATTTAATATAAATAAGAATAAACTATGACGTCATATTTTAATTCATATATAAATATAGCATTTATATCATGTCACAATAAGTAGGAAATAAACCTCATCAAAATACCTCTATATAATAATTCAGAAACAACATTATCCTTAAAGTACGGAATTGAAAACGAACAGACAAAAAACTGTACGATTTCGCTGTGTTTATTAAAAGTATTATTGAACTATTGGACGATCTCCAATATTAACGATCGCAGGTTATTTGATATTTCGACAATATTATACAATATATATTAAAAAAAAAACTAATATGAAAAATAATATAATATGATCAACATCCGGTGTCGAGTCATTTTCTCGCAGGTGTAGTTAAAACATTGGTACCAATGCCGCCTTATCAAGACGCGAATAAATATCTTCACAATGAGTAGTCACTACCTATTGTTCCACTAAGGCACTAAAATTTACATTAATTTTGTAATGACTAAAATTTTATAAAAAATACTTTAATGAAACAACATATAATAGGTGGATACTTAGAACATTAAAATATTAAGCAAAATACGTTCCAAAAGCTGTCGGTTGTTGCAATAAATACCTACCTAGAAATGTTGTTTGTAAATTGTAGGTCATAGTCACGTGATTAGTTTCGAATTAAATACATCAAATGTTTACATTAAAAGGTTCTTTATAAGCAACACGCAAGACTTATATAATATGTATATCCCCAAAATCATTAAAATAATACCTACTGTATTTGAAATCTATTATTCCAAAAAGTACTAATTATGATCAATAATGTACATTTAATTAATTTAAAAAACACCAATTTATTTTTTTGACACGTATGTTTATCGAAAAAACTTTATGATAAGTTTGATAAAAAATGTAGGATAAATCAAAATAGTATAAACACTAAACTTACAACTTTAGTTTGAATTGTTACTATTTTGCCGCCATTTTTATAAAATTGTTGTCTCATAAAACTTAATACGTTATTGCTTGTTTGCCAATTGTAAAGTTTATGACATAAAGTAAACAAAGATAAGATAAAGTCTATGAAAACAATTCTTAAAACAAGTTTCCGTGATAATATGCTACAATTGATAATTCTTCAATCTTCATGTAAAGTATTTGCTTTGAAAAAGGAGGTGGAGTACATATCGCAGGTAGAATTTATTTTAGGATCAGTACCGGAATGTTTAGTTTCTTTTCACACTAAGGTATAGTAAAACATAATCAAAAAGATAGCTTATGGCTTTTACAATCGCCAGAATATAAGACATTTTTATTTTATAAGACAAAATTGATTTTACGACAAATAATGTACATTGAGTAAAATTTTAAATGAAGGTACCTTTATAATCTAGAATACGATATCAATTAGATACCAATTTATTTTTAGCGTCACAAAAACTATATGAAGGCCGACTACACATACCTACATCGGTATAAACACTAATACAAATAGTATTAATTTTTTCGAATCTGGCTTTTCTTGGCGGGGTCTCATTTCTAAAAACTATTTTTTCTTACTCTAAATCTCGACCTCCTGATCATACCCCTAAGACCCCAAAATAACCTTACCGGGGGTCACCTCCGAGCAGTGTTGGCAACCGAACGATAATTATCGTACATGTACGATGTTGTGAGCCCAACTTAAGATGTACCATTGTGATTCATTATCGTACGCAAATGTACGATAACTTTCGTTTATACATTTTTTTTCAAAATAATATCGCAGATCGAAGTTTGTGCAGCAGGAACAATGGCGCAGACTACATAGCGCCGCCAAGCAAAACGGACAAGAGATTCGGACTCAGGGAATCAAAATGGGCTGAGTGGTACCAAAGTTGGGGATACAAAAAATGAGTATTAAATAGTGGAATTATAGTAATGTTAAACATACTTGCTCCATAATCGCAAATGCATTATTATAAGTATTCCTTAGTATTCTTAGAAATAGTAATGAATCACCAAAGAAAGATTAATAAAAGTAACAACTTCATTTGATTTTCATCCAATTTTTCCTTTAGACTAATTAATATGAATTCGATTCTAATAGATTATCTAGAGAATAGAGTAGGTATAGACTATATAGTTTGTATAAGGGCATGTATAGAATATCTGAACCTAATTTCTTACTATATCTCGTTACATACTTCCTGTAACTAGTACCTACCGCTATGTATTAAGTTACGTCTATTTATCTAGGTCTTGGTTCGTTGACTCGCTGTGACACATTCCAGCATTCCTAGACTTGTACTTTAAAGTTTCGTAAGATAGACGAGTAAGTGTTAACATATGTTGTATGTACCATAGATTAACAACTTTATAACTGATGAAGTATGGTATATTTGTAAATTAGTTTAGGTAATTTAAGGTTTATAATAAATTTTCAATACACAAGAATCTTAATATATTATATAAATTAATACTTTTTACTTTGTGCTTTAGTGGGCGTAGCCACAGACCAAGCCTATTCATTACTTATCTTATTGAATAAAACGTAACTAGAACAATATATAGTAATATAAACTGTGTTAAATTGATCGGATCAAATAAATATGTATTTAGAAATTTGTACCTTATTTCACTACTGTATTAGGTTAATAAATATAACAAACCTTTCCATAGTTTGTCTTGAAGGTCTCAGCGATTTCTAGACGTTGGACAATACCGCGTCTACAGAGAACGTCGATGATAGCTTTTTCATCGGTGCCAAAACCTTTCATGGCCTTGCGAAGGGTCTCCGCATCTGCAGCCGGCTCGAAGGGCTCCGCAGGGTACACGGTGGGGGTGCACTGCAGAAATAGGTCAATGGGTAACCTACTTTCTTTCAGGAATATGGCAGTCATAAGGTAACCTAATTATAAGTGTACTCGGAAATTGTTCAGAATAATTTCCGAACAGGAGTAAGAGTAATTTTAATAACACGGAGTAATTTTATTTCTTTTGGTTAGTAATTTTTATTAGGGAATAAATATTCAAGACATGCAAAAACAAAATAGGTTTTACTTATTTTAAATACCTATTTAACCATTACTTTACTCAATAGCTTTAATTTCAATGCTTGTCAAATGCGCAGGAAAACATGTCACGTTTAATTTTAATTGTTGTTGTGTGTTCATATGCATTCTCATAACAATTTTAAACATTTATCACAAACATAACAAAAAGGCAAGTTAAGTCCCTGTAACAAATGTTAGTAAAGATTCATCTATTGTTGATGATAGTACCTTGAATAAACTTAATGCTTTAAAACTTACGTTACCAATTTTAATTATAACAAAACCAAAGACTTCTATTTATTTATGATATTTGATAAATTCTAACTAATTAATTAAAAGTGGGTTACAAAGTATATTTTAGTAGTAATACTAAAATATAGTAATAGTAGTAATACTAAAATATACTTTGAGTAAAAAATTTACGAACTAACTGCAGTTTTCATAACTGTATTGGAATTATCTAGTTTTCTGGTGCGGAATTGTATTGCATGCTCAACTAAAGTTAAAGAAGATTCTTATAAGAAATATATATACATATACATATGAATTGCAATTCATACTCATTGTTATCTAAATGAATTATCTTTAATTATTTTTCTTTAAATTACTACTTCATTTTAAAGGTCGGCTTTGGTAACCTAAAAGATGACATCATCTTGTAAGAATCGATCGAGACGTAGATTGTTCTACAATGTAGGAGGAAACTTACCTTGTACGGGTAATACTGTTGTCCGCTCATGGTGAGTTCTAAAACAAAAGATAAATGCGGGTAATAACATGCAAAATTAAACACTGGAACATCTAACGCGGCTATAAATAAACTACAATCACGCGAACCGGCTTTTACAATTTGCAAACAAGCGGCGTCAAGCCGGTAAGTGTAATTTTTGCAAAAAGTATTTACTCTATCTAAACTATCTACTAATAAATAACACTGTGCACTAATAAAAAAAATATACATACTTTTCTAAGTCTGCGACACACCCAAATCACAAGAGGGAGGATTCCGAAATAAACACGTCGAGCTCAGTCAGTGAGGTCGATCGGATTCGTGGCTGTCGGCGTTTCTGTTTGCCCTCTCACTCGCTTCGCTATTTAAGAGCTACTCAACCATTGGTTCAACAAGATTTGGTTTCCCTGTTGACTAATACAATGGGTAGGGTTTATGATTTTTCAAATTATTACACTGTATAAATAAAGATAAAATGCATATGCAGCGAGAAAACTGATATATTTGTAAGATAGCTTTATCAACAATAACAAAAATTATCAAATCAGATTCATCAGAGAATATGAAATATATAGTTATATTTCTATTCAATTATGTTTAGTAATTATCATTTTCAATTAGATTAGTCAAAAACTGTACGGATATTAATTGTTTTATGGTTTAACTTCTGAATTAAAATTAATAAACTGTTGAGGGCCCAGGTTCCACGTAACAGAGATGATGTCATCGGCGTCGCAGCGACAGCGAGGCCGGCGGCCGGGGAACACTCAACATTGCAGGTCTACACCGTCTTAATAAATGTATCATAAATATGTGTAAATGTACTCTCCAGAATCTCTTTCAACTATTATAGTAATTGCAAGTGATAATCTATTTTGATTTAACGTATTCAAATGATTTCTCCTTGAATTCGGCGGGGATAACATTGTTAGATGCTTATTTCAAAAAAAAATGCATGTCAATTTTATAAATGAGAAAGTAACTTTGGCTGTTAAGTTTACATTTTCACGCCTTAGTCTCCAAACAAATTAAGATTTAATATTGTAATGATGTACATACATATTTTTGCGGAATGGAATGTATCAATTAAATAAAATTAAAGTTCTGGTAGGTTTTTATAGTATTAACATCATTTTATATTGGACCAAAACGACTAATTTTAAACTAATAAAAAAAATTATAACTTATTTGAAAATCAGGATACAATGTTTAAAAATATACATACATATTTATATTTATAAACATGTATAGCCATGGTAAGCTTATTTAAATAAATTTAAAATTAACCGATACTGCCGCGGATTCGAACCCGCAACCTCTGGACTCTATGTTTGGCGCTGTAAGTGGGTGGTTTCCCTGGTGGGTTGGGGGTTAATGATTTATACAATTTGTTCGTGTTGTAAAACTGGAGTAAAAGCTAGAATTATTACTAAAAGCCTTAGTAATTTTCCTGTTCAAAATCAAATAACTTAATAGCTCAATCGTTCAATTCACATTAAGTAAGTAAGTACAGAGACTCCATCTTACTGTCACGCATTTATTCACGATCATTAGATCATCAAGATCGCAGTGAATCACCGTTTAATGTCTGACGACGAGGAACTTCTACGTAGCGTATGGCGCGGTTAGTGAACAAATATAAAACTATGACTACTTAAAAACTTAAAATATTGAAGGTGATTAACATTTGTACTGTATTTATTTGCCAACTACTTGCAATCATTGAGTGATATAATGCAGTGAAGTTTAAAAAATGAAAGTTATTCATTTACCAAAATCAGTTTTTCCTCATGTAATAAAATATATAAATCGTTACAGGAAAATAAGTAAGATAACTAAAACGTATTTAAATACGTGAAGTTCACCAATTAGGGCACTACGGTAAATAATGTATATATTTTATTATATACATAACGTCACGTCAATTCAATTTACTGATTTCGTTGATTTATTAACTAGGTTTTTTCCTAAATCGCTAGTGATATTGTTATCACTAAGTTACTTTTTGATCTTTGTACAACAAATAGCTATAATTATTCGAGGCCTAGAGACCTTAGTAAATACTTGTGTTAAGAAACATTATGGACGAGTAAAGTATTCCCTGTGCAATCAATCTTGTCTTTTTGAAAGCATATCCCTAAAAAAATTAAGTCGGTAACCTCTTACAGAAGGACATATAAGTTTAGTAATTTTTAGGGTTCCGTACCCAAAGGGTAAAAAACGGAACCCTATTACTAAGACTCCGATGTCCGTCCGTCCGTCCGTCCGTCCGTCTGTCTGTCACGAGGCTGTATCTCATGAACCGTTATAGCTAGAGAGTTGAAATTTTCACAGATGATGTATTTCTGTTGCCGCTATAACAACAAATACTAAAAACTAGAATAATATAATTATTTAAGGGGGCTCCCATACAACAAACGTGATTTTTTCAGTTGTCGCTATAGCTACAGACACTAAAACAAAATGATAATTATTTTTTTAAATAGATAATAATAGTACGGAACCCTTCGTGCGCGAGTCCGACTCGCACTTGGCCGGTTTTTTTTTTTAACTTATTATTTATATATAATATTTAACATTCTAACTTTAACGTTTTAGTCATATTTTTATGCACGGACGAATTTTTTCTGACCCTACGTTTAAAAGTTTAATGATCGACTCATGCTTATCTTATCGCTCACAAATGATTGAGAGCGTGACGTTCATTACGTGTGAGAAAATGCTGCCATTTTAATAGGAACTCCTTTGACTTGAGGTTATTTAGGAAAGTCATGTGTCGCATCCAAGAGAGACCAAGAGGGGGTTTGGGGATTCACTCGAGCGCGGCAGACCTGACAGAGTAAAGCGACCTGATGAGCTTCTAATACATAACCGCACCTCAGATGTAAGCGGTCAGATTAGTAAAAAAAAATATCATCAGAAATTCTCTAGCTCGTCAGATTAAGAAATAGGGATAAACCCCTATTTCTAAGTATTACATGCTAAATAGTCTACATTCTACTAATCTGACAGTTTAAGAGTTACTAAGTACGGATTTGCCATAAAATTGCGCTAGATATATATATGGATTAGATATATAATGGTCATACAATAATAATTGTAATTTTAATGATCATAAAACTATACAAAATATTTTTATAGAAAGCACAACTAACGTGCAAACTAACAAATTACGTGACTTTAACTCCTTAATTAGTATCATTATGATCTATTGTTTATTTTTAATTGTTTGAAAATATCTTTAAATATGTATAGCCATGTTAAGCTTATTTAAATTTATATAAATATAGAATCGAAAATAAACCGATATGTAGCATGTAGCTCAATTGGTAGAGCAACGGGTCGGTTTCCCAGAGGTCTCGGGTTCGAATCCCTGCAAATCGTTTATTTTTCATTCTATATTTATATAAATTGTTTTTAACTATTAATTTAGTTGCCATAATGATGAATGTTAAAAATAAGTGTATATGTGTGAAGTAAAATACACAAATTATCTTTAGCGCATAAATCTAATTATGAACATAGGGTAATACCGATTACGATCATAATGGCGCCTCAATCTAAACCATTATCGGCGACAGATCGTAAAATCTTAAGAGATACCAAGATACATTTTTTTTAAATAAAAATTCTCGTTAAATAAATAAAAAGCCCTTTGTTTATATTCTTAATAAAGAGTAAGCTTATTAAATAATTATTGATACCAAGGAAAGAAAACTTTGTATAAAACTGATTTATTACAGTAATACATTTAAATGGAAATACACGGATGGCAGGCCATCAATATTGTGACATATATAATAGCTCCAATATATATAAATAAGATATTATACAAGCTTTTAGTCTTCCAGGAAGAAATACTGCCCAGCTCTCTTTTGTTCTATATCCTGTAAAAAAAAATATTATAATTATTATTTCCTTTAAAATATAAAAAATAATAATAGTTCACACAAATTAATAAACAAATATGCTATTAAAACATAATATCCAATAAAACTTGAATACAAACCTTCACTGAAGAATGTTTATTGATTCTAGGCCTGAAGTTATTGGGATCTCTTCTAAATGTAATACCGAGTAGTTCAAGGAATTTATTCATGCCATTCAATAACGACTGTGGAGCGTGGGCCGTCGCGGTGGATGACGGGGTCCCTTCAAACACGATTACTCTGTCCGCAAGATACGTGGCCATTATGAAGTCATGCTCCACTACAAAACCTGTGCGTTTAGCATGAAGAATGAACCTGGGGATAAAAAAGTAGTTGAGATTGATTAAACATACTAACAAAAATATATAACGTTTATTAAATATGCCATTTTACTGTAGCATTTCACACATCCGAAATTCAACTCCGATAAAGGTGCCACAACTTTGACTATGTTTGCTTACCGTTTAATAACTTTAGCAGCAACAAGACGTTGTTCAGAATCCAAATAAGCAGAGGGTTCATCAATAAGGTAGACTTCAGCAGGTTTGCCGAGACATAGCACCAACGCCACACGTTGCAACTCACCACCAGATAGGTTCTGTACCTCTTGGTCCATAATCTCTTCAATTTTCATTGGCTTCATTACATCAGTAATAAACTGAAATTTAAGATATATTTTTTAAGATAATAAAATATGTTACATATGTATAAATACCATTACTATTAAATTGTTACATGCCGATTCTTTACCAAACTTCTGTTTGTTCCTAATTAACTAAAAACTATTAAGTTATTACTGTTAAAAGGGGAGATAAAAATATGTTAAAAAATATGAAAGAGAACAATTCAAATACAAAACAAGATCTCTACAACTATACAGATTTCTAAGTCCAATTTTATTATGTAAGTTTCTTTTAGCATATAGGTATAAGCTAAGACAGAATTTTATTTGATTTGAACCTTAAGAATCAAAAAGGGGCATCAACCAACATACCTAAAAACACCAAACTGATGATATTGACAGTATATTAGTAATATAAAGAAATAATATCTTTATGTAGTTAGGTTGAGCCGCTTACAAGTAGTAAGTCATATTATAAATTAATAAATATGAAGTAATTTAAAAATAATACCTGTGGATGTGTGTATGCATCTCTGATCTTGTCATGAAGCAAGTTGCGAACCATACCCTGTGACTTGGGTGATATTTTCTGTGGCTTATAACTAATATGTAGCTGCGGCAATTGGCTCGCACCTAAAATCAATTTGTACTTTAATTTATTAAAATTATTGGAACTTTGATAAAATAATTGTAGTTCTGTGAAGGTTATAAATAGATTAAAATATGTATCTCATACTGAAAATAGACATATGTATTTAATAGGTAAGGTAAATTATTATTTTTACAATGTTATTGATAAGTTCTGGTCCAAGATGTAACTATTTAGAGAGTTGAGTGGCTAAAAATGTAAAGTAATTACTTTAATCAAATTAAGTAGCAATTGGCTTGAGTTAATTTTAATTTTGTTGTATTTAAAACTAGTAAAATTTACCATAGCAGAAATTTTCGTACAATATTTTAAAAGATATCACGTATTTTACCTTCGGAAGGCATAGTGGACTCTGCATGTTTCAGACACTTTTGAAACACAGGATGAAAAAACAAATCAAACAATTCAGTCCTAGCCATTATAAAGGCTTATAAATGCTATAACTTTCATTAATATACACTTAAATTTAATAATAACCTATAACCTCATTTGTTCGGCATTATTGATGTAGCACCACAAATTTACTAAACGTATTGCATATTAATGTAAATGTTTGTTAATAATTTAATAAAACGCAATTCGAACGTTTAAAAGTAATATTTTTTATAGATTTCACGACAAATCTTCACCACTTGACAAGTTTCACAAGTTTGACAACTAATATTTGTGTTGCCAGTAGTCACAATGGCCGATTGCGAAATCTATAAGCGTTCGGATACACAATTCAAATACACGTAATTTTACTTACAAATAAAAATGTGTAACCTGTTAATGCGTTATGTTGAAATAGAAACTGATAATCGTCATGTATAAAAGTATTTTGTAATTTATAATTTCTTAATTGGAAATAAAAATTTTATATTGCTTTTCAAAGCTTTTCCTTTAGATGAATAGAGCATATTGTAATAAAATATAAAGTCTCACCTTCATCAGGCTCTAAATTACCAGCCAACATTCTAATAAATGTGGTTTTTCCTGTACCATTTTCACCCAACAGTACTAAAATTTCAGAATCAGAAAACTCTCCTTGCACTACCTTTAGACTAAAATCACCCATCTTCTTACTCATTTCCGGGTATTCATAATGGTTCATTCTTTTAATCTGTGTAGAATATGACATTTATTGATAATAACAATACTAAAAATATATTGGTTTTTCAATATATAAATGGTTATAAATATGATTTATAAATTTTACCTCTTCTTCAGTAGCTGATTCTGCTACTTTGAACACAAGGGATTCAGTCCTAAATCTCATATTTTCAGTGGGCACAAAACCATCAAGGAAAATATTGATACCTTGAAGGAAAATATAAATATAATTGTTATTTTATTCACAGTATACTTTCGATTTTTTTAATTTTTTTATCATATTGACAGAAAATATACAGTAAAAGCAAACAATAAAAAAATACATCCAACAAGTATTTATGCTTGGAGGCAGAAAATATATACAAGTCATGAATTTGTATGATTTTAGGAACCACACTATTTATTATTTGATGACTGCAAAGGCAATTTAACTTACCTTCTCGAACAGAGAAAGGCATAGTAACAACACCATAAGCACCAGGGACTCCATACAAACAGCAGATAAAATCGGACAGATAATCCAATACTGACAAGTCATGCTCTACTACTATAATAAACCTGAAAATAATGTACTACTAGTAACAAACAATACAACCTCTTGCACAAAAAAAGAAATGTGTCTGGTAGTTTGAGTGTTTAAAAAATGACAAGCTGGGGTTCAATATAAATAATCTTTCATTGGCACATATGTTAACAATAGGTGACCTTTGGTATTGTAAAAAATGCAAACCACCACAAATTGAAGTGATTGACCTGAGCTAGTTCGTAATACTAGTACATATTATAAAAATGGAATATTAAAAAATATAAAAACTTACTTATCTGGATCAATGAGTGAGCGTATAGTTCTGGCAGCATTCAAACGCTGCTTAACATCCAAATAGGAAGATGGCTCATCAAACATGAATATATCTCCATTCTGTATGCATACCATGGCACAAGCAAAGCGTTGCAGCTCTCCACCCGAGAGTGCGGAGATTTCACGATCGCGAATATGTGATAGATCTGGTGACATATAATAAATTATATTATGAGTTAGAAGTACACATAGTTACATAGTATAAGTATACAACCCAATAAATAAATGTTAACATTTAAAAGTAATGTAAGTGTGCATCATTTAACTTATTTCTTATATCTTTAGATTATGTCAAGACAGAATAATTACAAAAGATTTCTTTCACAATCAAGCAATAAATATTATGTGAAAGTATTACATAAGAGAATTGTTTTAAAATATGCAATTCATATTTTATTGAGTTACCTGTGGCTCATCTATAATAAGAACTTGTAATATAAAATTTAAATAGATGTACATTCTAATTCTAGTTACATAATTTATTTAAATTAAACCAATTAATAATATGTCTCAACATGAGGATGTTGGTAGATTTGTTGGGTTGTTGTTTTTTTACGCTTAAGATTTTGAGTCTTACCCAGCATTCTACATATCACATCTTGATTCTTCCTCTCATCTTTTTTGTCAAGTAATTGCCCCACTGTCCCTTTCACAGCCTTAGGTATTTGGTCCACATATTGAGGTTTTATGAGTGCTTTCAGATCATCTTCAAGGATCTTAGTAAAATAGTTTTGCAGCTCAGAGCCACGGAAATGGGAGAGAATTTCTTGCCAATCCGGGGGGTCCTAAAAATATTTAATATATATTTTGAAATACAATTAACAAATTTGAGATACATAGATACACAAAATACTAGGTTTAATATAATTATAAAACTTTTTCATTAACCCATACAAATGTAAATTTATATATGTACTACAAACTACAAAAAACTAAATAATCTCTCATTCAACAATTAGGTATATCTCTTAGGCATCATTAGATTAATAAAAAGAAGAATTTATGGGAAACTAGAAAGGTTATTTCTATAAAAAACTTACCGCAAATCTACCCAAATTGGGCTTCTGTTTGCCAGCAAGAATCTTTAAGGCTGTAGACTTGCCAATACCATTCTGGCCTACAAGTCCCAGTACTTCACCAGGACGAGGTATTGGCAAACGATGGAGCTTAAAAGAGTTCTTGGAATAACGGTGAGTGGTGTGTTTTTCCAAGTTAGATGGAATATTAATGATAGTTATAGCATCAAATGGACATTTCTGAAAAATAATAAAGCATTGTAGGAGTTTCAATAATCAATATAGATATATATATTTTTTTCTTATATAATAATATTAACTAAGGGCACATGTATTTTAACAAACCTTGACACAAATACCGCAACCAATGCAAAGTTCTTCAGATATTGTGGCTATCTTGTCGTTTGGAGTCACTTCAATACAAAGCTTGCCCATACGCACCACTGGACAGCTTTTCTTGCATTCTTGCCTGCATCGTTTAGGCTTACATCGATCAGCGTTTACGATTGCAATACGTGTAAGTTTATCTGTCTCCTCAAATGCTTTTCTTCGGGACATCGCTGCCAATAAATGAACACTATTTACAACACCAAATCACCAAAATATTCAGCTATTTTAATACAACTTTCATTCGTGGCACAAATTAATAGGCACTTTAAGATAACCTATACGATCATCATATGGTAAGATGGTTAAAAGATCACATTTATTTATATTTCATAAATTAGATGTTAATAAATAAGCGCTTGGTTTTTATAAGTTCTATTTGTAAAAATACCATTAAATACCTAATGAAATGTAGCGAACGTAGGCTTTACGTTGCCGACGTTCGCGTGTCCGAAAGTCTCGAAATGTCAAAAGGAATGAACATGAAGTTGGTTGCGTCTAGATGGAAGATAGATATAACACAATATTAAAATTTAACAATTGGATACTTGGCCAGTAAACAAAAAAAAATAGACACCAAAACTATTGATACAAGAACAGTTAAATATTTATTCCTCTTAATATAATTTATATATTATGTTATGCGGTGTACCAAATTTTTTGTAATATATACCAAGTAGGTATATACATACAATGACATAAATAATAATGTACGACAACCAAAGAATCCGTAGAATGAAATTCGAAAAGTGGAGGGGGTAAGAGACCATATGATTTTGAAGTTTTAGTATCAACTATAAATAATCAAAGTACTGAATTTTGTTTTAAAACTTAGAAGTTTACACTTTCATACTTAAAAAACGGATTTTCAATCGATTGCGTCTTATCTTAGTAAAATAAACTACTTACCATGTTAGAAGTCTGTGTAGACAGCTTAGAATCTGCCTTTAATGCTGTTTTGGCAGGTGCAGATGAGTTAGAAATATGTAGTTCTCTGACTGAAGGTGGCCTTACTCCTTCACCAGGATTGGTAAATGAAGTTATAAATTTGGTTTGTATAATATATATTTTTTTAAAGATCGTAAAAATAAATGTTGTTTAAATGTTTTTGGTTTTAAATACCAATAATTTGGCAAATCCATTGAACAAACTAAACAGACTACAACCTATATTTTATTTTATAAAAAGTAATTAGCTCAAATTTTTTATACATGTTTTTTATTTTCAGGGTGTGAAAGTAAATGTAATGATAAGATGTAGGGGTGGGGCCAACTTCTGTTATACAGAACAAGAAATGTCTACAATGCTTAGTGATATTGAGATTTACAAGGGGATGGGTGTCAACAGATTTGTTTTTGGAGCCCTTACGGAAAATCAAGACATAGATAAATTAAATTGTGCTAAAATTATAGAAAAAGCTGGTCCATTACCTGTTACATTCCATAGAGCATATGATCTATGTAAAGAACCTAAAACTGCTATACAAGATGTTATCGCGCTTGGTTTTGATAGACTTTTGACCAGTGGTCAGAAAAGTTCGGCTGCTGATAACAGCGCTGTAGAATTGCTACAATTCCTATTAGCAAATTATGGACATAAAATACAAATTATGCCGGGTGCTGGCATTAACTGTGACAATGCTAAAATATTTATTAATATGGGTTTTGATATTATCCATAGCTCCTGTAAAAAAATAAGGCAGTTAAGTGTTTATGGTGGCATATCTATGGGCTCTAGTGATCTCTATGTGACTGATGAAAATATTGTAAGAAAAATAAAAGACATTATAAAGAATGTTTAACATTAAGGATAACATTTGTATCTAAGTAATATTGATGTAATCAATTTGACTGATTATTTTTATTCAGAGAATAATTAAATATACTATAGAGTTTTTACAGCTGTTGTGTTTCAAATAAATATATTTTTTAAATACTTTTTTTTTCCATTGTTTTAGGCAATACTGTTATTCTGAGAATAATTAAATTTTCAATAATCCACACAAATATTAATTCGTTATTAACTCTGTCTGCCTGTTACACTTTCACGCTTAAGCCTCTGAACCTTAATTGAAATTCGGTATAAACATGGATAAGACAAGATAAGAAAGGACATTTTTACTGAGTGTAAATATCTCATTCCTACGGGAAACAACGTAGATCGGAAGGAAAGCACCGTTTTTCGGATGAGCTGGCGTTAAAATACGTACGTTGTTGCAATGTTTTAATAAAATGTTCTTCTTTAGTAGTTCTAAAAATATGTCCGTGGCACCATACATCTCTTTGTAGTAGGTCAGCCATAATAAGGCATTTTATAAAAAATAAAATAAAAAAGATGAATAGTTATTTTCAAACATTATAATTTAGCAAGGTAATCTTAAAAGTTACCTTATGAAATATATAATAACTTTATCTCCAAAACCATTGTACGAAGATAAAATTTGAAAGAGAGCACTGCTTAGTACATTTATATTATATGACATGCTGGATTTTACTAAAGTACCTACTCCATAAAAACGAAACGCTTACGAATGATATTAGTACACGAATTGTTCAAATACTGTTTTAAATAAAGGATACAGTACTAAACAAGGTATTTTATTGTAAGCTGTAACCTACACACCTATTGAAAGGTAAACAGCATAAAAAAATAAAAAAAATAGCTAAGGAATGTTGAAAATAATTAACTAATGTCAGCTTTTATATAATTGGTAAATCGAAAATCGGTTTGATCTTTGCAACTTAGATTTTTTTGTGTAAATTTACAGTTTGTCTTTGTCTTTATGATATATATTTAGAAATAACGATGTATATTCTGATGATTTTTCTGTATTAGATATACATATATTGTAAGAACAAGCCGTAGTACCCAGTAGCGGATTTAGGTTTGAGGACGCCCTAGGCCCGAGACGATATGGCGCCCTTTATCTTTTGTAACAGTATATATATACATATAAAAAAAAAAAAAAAAATTTATTGCATGAGTCAACTGCAACTTGTATAATTTATCATGGTGAAATAATGTTTCGTTTTATAATAAAGCGCAAACAAATGTTATAACTAAATTTTGAATGAAAAATATGAAAAAATCTAAATTCGCAAATAAATAATATGCTAGCATTAAAAAAAAAATTTTTAATCTTTTTGTTAGATATTTCAAATTTTAGGACTGCCTGATTAATTATTTTAACAAAGAAATTCTACCCTCAAAATGGGACTATGTTTCGATAGTAACAGCGCAATAAAATAAACTTTAAAATTTGGTCTTGCAGTTTACAGAAAACCCAATCGATTTTAAATTTTAGTCATCTTAAAAATTTTGCCGCCCCTCAAAATTTGCCGCCCTAGGCCCGGGCCTCACGGGCCTAAGCCTAAATCCGCTACTGGTAGTACCTACCTACTCAAGTATACGTAGGAATATAATAATAATATATCTAATGGATATTGTTTTTCTGAAATAAAACGAAACATTCGTAAATTTGTATGTTACTTTTTCGTATAAATTTCAATTAAAAATTCTGCTTTCATTTGTGTTTAAATAATAAATGTTAATTTTTCAATTCATGGGCAGCTGGAAAGGTTCTTTATCTCTACAAAATTATTAAATGTCCTTTCTATCTTGAAAGTACCAAAATTTCTTATTTGAACAAATAAATAAATAAACATTTTTGTATAAATTATTATTAATAAAGTTTTTCGAGAAAAGAATACGAAAATGTCTGTAGACTATTGTAGCGTAAAATGAACAAATAAACAATTCGTAACAAAAGGAGGAGTTTATAAAACTTACAATCATCATTTGTTATTATAATATCTTTTCTTTACAATAATATTTTATTCACTGATAATATTTTTTATCTAGCTAAGTCTATATTTATATAACGAGGACACTTCAGTTCCTCGCTGATCGTGACTGATAACAATTTTTGTGACCGCTAACATCTTTCTTGACCCTTGACACTAGTAAAACACTTAAGTAAAATACGTAATTTTTATGAATATGGAATTTCCTAAGTATGCATGCTAAAAAGCCTTTACTGATTCGGAGTTTTTAATAGATAAATGAAAAGTTCAAAAAACGGTCTAGAGTTCCAAAATATGTCTTAAGTTTGTGTCCTCGAGCTACACATTCGAATGGTAACACACTTATATACCTACCTCGAACCTTATGTTCAACCATTGTACAAAGATACAAATCTTAAGTTTTTATACTGTGGTAAAGATAATAATAACTTTAATGAAAATGTTTTGTAAGTTCGTTAAGAAACAAAATAAAATATTTTTTATTGTTTAGTTTACAAGATTAGCATAGTTAGATTAGACATTATATTTTTAATTAAAAGTCAGCCAGTAAGGGTGTGCAGTATGAACTTTATAATTTAAGGTTAAGACATTTATATAAACTCGATAAATCATTGCAATAAAAAGATCTTAATAAAAGAATCAACGAGCCAATAAAGAATGCCACAGTAAAAGTAAAAGCTTAATAAGTTTCCTCATGAAATATATTTTGTTCAATATTTTTTATCTCAAATAGCCTGAGTCTAAAAAAATGTTAAAAAGAACTTTGGTTACCACTTGGTAAGACTTTTAAGAACAAAAAAGAAGATGAAAGTAATTATCACAAAAAGGTATAATTCTTTGTGATATTTTATGTTCTTTGTAAAGTTTTTGTAAATATCGCAACAATTAGTGATTATTTTTCGTTACAATATTTTCTATTCATAAGAAGCCCCAAATTACATAGTAAAATCTGTAAAAAAACATAAATCGAAATAATTTAAACAACAACACAAATTTTATTAGTAATCGCAATGATCTTTAAGTAGACAAATTAAAATAATTAGTCTTGTAATATCAGCTAAAGTAAATGGAAAAGGATTCTCAAAAAATTGCTCTATTAAGGGACTTTACCCTTCTAACAACTTTACACTAGTTTTAAAAAAGATTATCTGTTTCAATTAATGCAGATTTTTTTGTATAATATTTGAGTAGGTATTAAAACCTTTTCCTTATGTAGGTAAATAATATTCCTGTTTAGTTATATATCTTGTGGAACTATATTACAAACCCAAAGGCAATAATGCGAGGAGATTTCTGCGGGTCGTTGGTTCCATCAGACATTATAAATGTTTTGGGTTTTGAACTATACACTTTAGTTAAATCGCCTTCCGAAATAATCGTCTTGTCACTCTCCACTAATATTTTAGAATTAATCTTGAACTAAGTACCAGTTTATTAATTGCACATTCAATATGAACATTTTTATAGATTCAAACTTTCGTAAGCTTTAGGTCTTTTGATCTAAGATTAATCAATAGTCAATAGTCATTTATTCATAAATATACAATGCAACGCCAAACAGTTTTGGATATAAGTAGGAAGGTACTTACAATTATTAATTATGTCACAATTGCAGATATAATAGTTTTTTTAAATTCTACTATTACTCATTATATTATGTCAAAATATTATTAAAATAGAAATAGAAAATAGAATTCTCAATTGTAATAGATTAATTGTGTTCAATCAATTATAATTGTTATTTAAGTCCAACAAAGCATAACGCAACTCCTTAAAGAGAAATTAAATTAGTTCTTATACAATTTAAATTACCCTCAGAAATAATCGTCTTTTCACTCCATACAACTATTTGAATCATCAAATGAATAAAAGGGGATATTTAAAAGAAGTTATAATAAAGACACTTATAGGTTCATTTTATAAGCTTTACATCCATTGATCCTAGATTAGTTATAGAATAAATGGTAATAAGATATCTGTGTTCAATGAATAGCATTCGTTATTTAAGTGCAATGAAGCTTAACTCAACTCTTTTGTAAAGAAAAGAAATTAACTCCGCTTTGTCAGCTCACTGTTTTTGATACATTTGAACAAGCATTTTAACAGAATAACTGAGTAGAATTTACATTATAATATATTGCATAACATTATGCATAATTCATATATAAAACAACAGCTTTTGACATCATGAAGCTTCAGTTGTTGAAAGCCAATAACTAGCTTATATTAATCAACTACTTGACCGCTTTTGATTACTTTTTGACACAGAAATACAAAAATGTGATTTGGGCAATAATTATAAACAAACTATATATTATCTTTAGGTATATGTATAAGTATTAGTGTTGTAAAAAAGTGTAACTTATAAGTCACACTCCCTTTGTATACATATGATTACGTCATTGGCAATAGATTAATTAGTTTTAATTAAATAATGGAATAGTTGACAAATTAAGTGAAAATATCTTTGTTCAATAAATGTTTCAACCGAGAGAGAGCTTAAACTGATACACAGAACTCTGATATAAAATAAAATGTCTAAAGCATGTTTTAGTTACCATAAAGTTGAGCGTTTTGTTGTTCAATGTGTAAACGAAAGAAGTATGCATAAGGATAGTTAAATATTTAAACAAAACTCTCCTCATTCTTATAAAATAATTAATAACCCTTTTTTACTTAAGTTATAACTTGTTTTAATTTACTACATTAATTTTATAAGCAATCAAACATGCTACGATTTATTTATCGGACCGAAACCTTTTTATTCAATTTATTAATTCAGCACTCGGAAAACTTGGTTAATTTCCATTTTAATTCATCGCATCCAATTGTACTCTCCCGTTAATTAATATCTCAAATTCAATTAGTAAAGACAATTACCATTCACATCTTTCTCTTTTATCTAGGTTTTTATTCTTTCATTTGAGATTTTATAGAATTATTCGATTCATTTCGTTTTATAAGAAAAAAAATCGCTTAAATAAAAAAATAAACAAGGATTTCAAATAGAATAACAATTATAACATCGGATATTAAAAATAGCAAATATTTAAAAACTACTAAGTTATCAGTATGAAGCAAAGTCGTTTTTTCCGCATCTGTCCCTACGTCTGTATGTATCTTTAAGACTACACAACCGATTTTGATGCATTTTTTTTAATAGATAGAGTAATGCAAGAGGAAGGTTTATATGTATAATAACATGCTTACTATATTAGAGAACCACTGATAATTTCAAGATTTCTAATGCGAAGTCGTAAACAAACACATTGTTTTGCGAAAAAGGTCGTTAAAAATAAAATATAAAAAAATTGGGTATAAGAAGACATTTATTGCTTGATCATTATGCTCTAAACTTTTAAGTTTATCTTGTTTATTTCGTCAGATTATATTATATTATATTTTTATTAAATTGATGATAATGAAGTTGAAATGTGTCGGTAATTTACGTCGCCGTACGTCTATAAAAAGGATTAAAAAAGAATGCTAAAATTACAAATAAATAAATACACAGTCGGCAGAATGAAGGCAAATGGACAAACATTTTTTAGGTCATTTAGATTTTGGCTAATCACAAACCAGCCTGGAAAATATTAAATAATTGTGAAACAAAGCATTTCATAACGATAAGTGAAAAATTGTTTTAGCTCTTTGGTCAAGGTCTATCCCAATATTTAGGTAACCATCATATGTAAATCACATCACACTTTTCTCTTTTCAACATATTTAATGAGATTTAACAATCATTTTTAAGACCTATAACATGACGTCACCCTATGTTTTGAATACGTATTAGTATGATTGCCGCGCATTTTATGTGGACAAGTGGTACCAGGTGGTACCAAGTTTTGGTCCCTTATCCGGTTTTTACGATACCATCAGTTAGACATTTGGCGGGCATATTTAAAATGAATTATATTAAAAAGGAATTTGAGCTTATTATACACCATTGTCAGACTTCAATTTCACTGTTTACTTAAATATATTATTTATGTATATTTAAAGTATTAATATAGCGTATTGTCAAGATGAATACAAGTAATATATAGAATACATGAATATATTATTATTATTTTTTTTTTTTTTTTTATACGATCTAGGGCAATGCTTGACTACATTCCACCTGATGGTAAGTGGAATGTAGTCTAAGATGGTAAGGCGCATTGCCCTAGCAACCTATTCACTCTTCTCTTGAAGACATTATATTTGGCCGGAAATACCGACGCAGGCAAATTGTTCCAGTCCTTCGCTGTACGCACTAAAAATGAGGAAGCAAAGCGCTTCGTTCGGACAAGTGGAATGTCCACAACAAAAGGATGGATACCTGCCGTGCGTCGGGACGTCCGGTGATGGAAGGGGGACGGGGGAACTAAGTCGTGTAGTTCCTGCGCACCCTCACCAAAATGTATCCTATAGAATACTGAGAGGTTAGCAATTTTACGCCTGTGTTCAAGGCTTTGGAGGTCGGCATCGACCAATTCGGGATCGCCTATAAGCCTCTTTGCTCGCCTCTCAATTGAGTCCAGAACCGCAAGATGAGACTTTGCGGCACCAGCAAATATGTGTCCACAGTACTCTACACAGTACTCTATTATAGATTGGATCAATATTTACAGCCATTTCCGAAAAACTTGAATTATTAATGACATACTGAAATAGGAATGTCGAATTGGCGTAGCAGGCTGGCCGCAAATTGAATTACATAATTAATCACACTTCAATAGTTTCAGTTGCAGACAAATGTAGGTAGATTGTACACGGAGCAAATTACTATATATATATATTTATATGTAGTAATTAATATGTTGACCAATTGAATAGCGTAAACCACATTTTTTTTGTCTGCTACACGTAGTTTAGTAGTTATGTTAACACGAAAATATTGTTTCTAAACTATAATTATAAGGACATATTTTATTTTTTTTATAACATGTGAGTTTTACAAATAATAATTACAATTGAAAAACATAATATGCATTTACTACTGTCTTTGTCTCCATTTTTAATAAGTATTTCAAACCCCAGAAAAGAAGTATTCTTTCCGCTGAAAGTCTGACATTTTTTCACCTACATTTTCCTTTCGTGATCTGAATAAGTCATTTACTTAGGGTTTTCGAAATATGAGGTTTTATTCGTTAGAACATGCATTCATTCTTAGTTCTTACTTCTATAAGATGTGGGTAATAGGGTAAGGACTACGACTTCAGCCTCATTTATTGTCTAAATTATGATAATACTCTTTCCTATACTAAAAATATACATCCTATTTTGGTTCCTAGTGCATTTGAGTGTGCGTGTGTGTGTATATTGGTGCGTGTGTGTTTAAGAGTTTTCTCATTTTCCGATATACAGTAGTTCAGTACTTAATTGATTTTTTTGGAAGTTTTTACAGCGGTTGCATTCCTCCTCATTTAAAGTGCACCTCAGTAATATCAAGGTCTTGCACTCTAATATCTTACCTGTCCATCAACACCTGGAGACAGCAACCGCAACTGTTCTTTTTCACGGAGAACGAGATACAATGTCCTTTAAGCGCTGCGCACCTGGATTATCCCGGATACACGTTAGAGCAAGCAGCAAGCAGCTCTTTAAACGATACTTTTAAAGTGTTCTATTAATACATTTTTATTTCGTAGCAAGCAGTTATAAACGGAAAATTCAAATTACTACAGTCCACCAAGAAATGTGTACATTTAAATGAACTTTGCCATTTCAATTCAGTACTGAACTGCTGTATATCGGAAAATGGGAAATGAAATGCGAATGAAGTTCATAAATATTGTTTTACTCTTGATATTTTAATACGTATTTCTATATTAATTGTTCAACCAATAGTTTATAATTGATAAATAGCAGTTGATACTTCTGCAGTTATTGTGTTTTCACATGTTTTCATTGATTTTAATACCACGAGAGTTAATTGTTCCTTTAGTAATAATATTATTATTGTATATATAACGGTAGTTCTGTGCATACACGCACTCTATTTGCACGGTTCCATTGGATAGGTCCATGGAGAAAAACCGGGAAGAAAATCCATGGATACTCTTTTAACTTATTTATTAAATTACAATTATCAATAATTTTAATTATTTAAACCACAATTATTACTGATATGTGAGAATAAATTAGATTATAAGAATAGCGTGGTAACAAAAACCAGGCTAGAATGTGGTTCGTCAACCACAAGAAGCCAGTTTGAAGGTGGTCTCATTTTTACAAGAGTTTAAAGATTTCTACCCTTAAAGATTGGAAAAATACTAATTATACAATGCCGTACCTTCAAACCAAGAAAGCTAAGTGGGTAATTGCCAGACTTTTCTAACGTCAACATAGTACCTAATATTATAAGTTTTAGGTTTAAGACTACGTTCGATGTAACTTTTAACTGCTTTGTCCCAAACATTTTGGAAATTTATTGAAAACAGTATTTAATTGGCGAATAATGATTTTTTAGTCTTAGTGAGGTTTTTACCATTTTTTTAATATTTATATCTAGTATTTATATTATACAAGTCGCTTTTGAATTAAGTGTTGGAGAATGTTTCTAACGTACTTTTTATTTTCTAAGATACAGTGACGAAACCGTAGGTAACTGTTCTAGCGTCTTTGACAAACAATTTATATTAAATAAATGAATACATTATTTTAATATATTAAATTAATATACATTAAAATATAATATACAACTAAAATAAATACAAATTAAAAGAATATTCATAACACTTCTTTTACAAAGTTGACAAATAATTCTGCAGAGTTACGATTGTTTTCCTCACAAGTTTTTAAATAATTCTTGGTTATTTTTTTTATCATAAGCGTTTGGACATTGTATCTAATTTAGCGTTTTTTTATATAGATATATTTGGGCGGAGGGGAGTCAATCTGATGGAAAGGTGAGTTGAATGGCTAACCCATTCAACAGCCGGACCATGAGACTGACGAACCCCTATTCTCATCACCTGTCCGGTGATGAGTCTGACGAAAGGGGGTTGGGGGAGAGCGCATCAGTCGTGTAGATCCCCAACCCAAAGCTGATAGATTCTCCTTCACGCGGTTGTTGCCTGTTATTGGTCTGATTCCCTCAGAAACAGACGTAACCGAAATCTAGAGCTGTAACCCTATATTCATATATATTTACTATATCATCCCATCCTTCGCCCCAACCCACCCTCATCCCATTCCCCCAGCGTCTCCGGATAACCGGAAAACAAAAAACAACATGAGCGCAGAAAAAAGAGAAAGTAAACTACCCCAGGAGGGTACCGGCAAGGCCGGAGAATCCCTCCCTGGACCATCTAGTGGTTCGGGCTGCCCCTCGTATTCTGGGGGGGGCAATTCAGCGCCAACAAACTTTTTGAGTCGTAAGTTTAGTGGAAGGAACAGCAACACAGGTCAGGTGCGTTCCGGTAGGACTATCTCAGAGTCTCTCGGGAACGAACTGAACCAAATGAGCATTGGAGAGACCAATGCTCACACAGAAACACCGGAAAGGACAGAGGAGATCTTTACCACTTCGATAACAAAATCGAAGTGGAAAAGAATGAAAGCACGGAGAAAGAAGGAGGAAGCACAGCTTACCCTCAGGCCGGCCAGCGCCACTGACGCGGAGGGCAACATCACGCCTGCTGCGTCAGTGGCGGAGGCAGGCCCAACAAGAGGGAAAGTCAAAAGACAAGGCACAGACCCTGAGGAGCAGACGCAGCAGCGTCCGTCGAAACGCCCCAAGCAAAATAGAGCTGCCGGGAATGAGGTGCCGCGGAGACCCATCGTGGATCAAAGCGAGGGTCTCTCGGTGATCATTCAGCGGGAGGATGGTGCGGCGACGGACGGTGCTGGGGCTGTTACCATCAGACGTAAGATCACCTCTCTCATAGGGGGCGCCATTCAGGCCAAGATAAGCAGCAGGTGTCTCTCCTTCGCGGCCTCGGGGCTGGTGGCCGAGGGGTACTACCTCGTGACAGCAGACAACGAGGGCGCGATGGAGTGGCTGCTGAGCTGCGATTTCGGCGACCTGAACGGCGTGCCCTTGAGGGCAAGGAAACTAGACAGGTGTAGAATGGTGATTTGGCTCCCGGGAGAGGCAGAGGATCATCCAGAGGATCCCCTGTCCTTTGTCAGGGGCCAAAACATGCACAAGGAGGAACTGCGGCTCCCTGAGTGGACCCTCATTCGCAAGGAAGTGCTCCCACTGGGAACACGACTTGTGGTAGGGGTCCCTCAGGAGGTCGCACAAGAATCCATGTGGCTAAGTTACCAGGCCACCAAAGTCCTAGCCAGAATACTGGGAAAACTACCAGCCCAGGAGAACCCGGACAAGACTGACACCAACACACACAGTACTGAACAGGCACGAAACACACACAGGAGCGAGTCAGAAGGTGGGGAACACGAGCCACAGCCTGGAACCTCTAAGGAGGGGGAGACTGTTCAGGCCCGACCCCACCAACAGGCGTCCTCCGAAAACCTCACGACACACCCTCTCCCTACGACGCGACTGGATCGGGTGCCCTCACCGGGCGCTACCACACCGCTACCGCAAGGGGAGGGACCCCGATAAAGTCGCGGAGACCAAATAGGGAGGGTACAACAGACACCAACACACACACAAACACTCACACACACACAATGAACACCAACAACAACACAACACAAAAACACACACAAAAAATAAAAATAGTTCAAATAAACCTTCATCACTGTCGCGAGGCAATGACCGAGCTATGTCGATTTGTGATCGAAGAGAAAATAGACTTCGCCCTACTGCAAGAGCCATACGTCAATATGGGACGTGTGACTGGGCTGGGATGCCTGGGGGGAGACATCATCTACCTTGAGGATGGTGAGTCACCTCCAAGAGCATGCATATACGCCAGCAGCAGAGCGAGAACTTTAGGACTAATAAAAGCAGACTGTTACAGAGACCTAGCCAGTGTGTTATTCACAATACAAACACAGCCAGGAACCAGAGAAAAAGTGCTCCTAGCCTCCGCGTACTTGCCTAGCGAGATGGACTTCGAGCCGCCATCACAGGAACTGGAGACAACAGTAAGAAAATACCAAGGTAAGAACACCCACATTATTGTAAGTTGTGACGCCAATGCTCACCATATTGTATGGGGAAGCACAAATTGCAACAAAAAAGGTGACCTTCTTTTAGACTACATCAGCAGTACAGGCTTGGAAATAATAAATGAGGGAAACACGCCCACCTTTATCACCAAAGCCAGAAGGGAAGTGTTGGATATCACCATCGCCACTAACAGTATAAGCCGAGACATTAAAAACTGGAAAGTTGACGTAAGTGATTCCATGTCGGACCATCGCAGAATCACTTTCAGCATAGACACCAAAATCGACAGTATCCTAATAAGAAACACGAGAAAAACGAACTGGGAGATATATGACCAATACATGAAAAAATGGTCCCCAGGAGATGAGACAACGCTAAAAAGCAATGCTAAAATAGAAGAAGCAGCCAATAAACTGGACGAAACCCTGAGGGAAGCATACCACAACGCGTGCCCCCTAAGGGAGATCAAACCAGGCAAAGGACAACCTTGGTGGACAAAAGCACTAGGGAAACAAAGAAAAAAGACTCGCCGAGCACTCAGAAAAGCCCTAGAAAAGGACAATGACGAGAGCTGGCGGGCATATAGAGAGGAAAGAAGGACATACAAAAAAGAATGCAGGAAAGAAAATAGAAACAGCTGGAAAACATTCTGCGCAGGAGTCGAAAAACACTCAGATGTAGCGCGACTAGTAAAAATGTTCTCCAAAAACAGCACATGCAGGTTAGGCTGTATAAAGCACGGAGAGGAATTAATAACCGACCCCTCAAGAATTCTGAAAGTGATGATGGAAACACACTTCCCAGAATGTGAGGAACATATAGACTGCAATACGGCGTTCGACCAAGGATCAGACACAATCCCTGAGACGGATGACGTTATTGCAGAGGAACACCTACTATGGAGCATTTGTTCATTCCAACCGTACAAAGCGGCGGGACCGGACGGAATATTCCCGAAAATGCTACAGGAATCAATAAAGTACATAGGAAAAGATCTTCTAAAGCTGTACAACAGCAGCATTAGAAACAATTACATACCGAGTAAATGGAGAAAAGTGAGAGCGTTATTCATCCCGAAACCAGGCAAAGCATCATATCAGGAGGCCAAAGCTTTCAGGTGCATAAGCCTGTCCTCCTTTCTCCTCAAGATACTGGAGAAAATCCTCGACAGAATTATAAGAGAACAAATAGAAAAAGGTGGTCACTACCTACACAAGAACCAACACGCGTACATTGAGGGGAAATCCACCGAAACAGCCCTACACAATATAGTCACGAGAGTGCAGAATTCACTAAGCAACAAAGAGTATGCACTGGGATGCTTCTTCGACGTGGAGGGGGCTTTTGATAAAGCAACCCCTGAATCCATTGAGGCGACCTTAAACAGGGAAGGAATAGACAAAAAGATATCAGAATGGGTGAAAACCATGTCCAGGCACCGCCTGATAACAGGCGAACTAGCAGGATCAACTCGGACCGTAGTAGCAAAGAGAGGATTCCCGCAAGGAGGGTGTCTATCTCCACTACTATGGTGCCTGCTAATAGATGAATTAATAGTAAAAATAAACAGCATGCACATATACACCCAAGTATACTCTGATGACGGAGTGCTCCTGATAACAGGTAAAGTACTCAGCGTTATGTGTAATATCATGAACAAAGGACTAAAGGAAGCGCTAGCATGGTGCAGGGGCAAGGGTCTTAACCTAAACCCGGACAAAACCAAAGTAGTCCTGTTCACCAACAAAAGGAAAATAGGACACTTAGCTCCAGTAAGACTAGACCGCCAAAACTTAGAAATGGTAAAGGAAATAAAATACCTAGGAGTTACATTGGACAGTAAATTAAATTTCAACGAGCATATAAGCAATACATGCTCTAAAGCAAAAATAGCTATGATGCAGTGCAAGAGAGCTATAGGCAGAACCTGGGGTATCAAACCGGCGACGGTACTATGGATATATAAAGCAATAATATTGCCTAGAATCCTACACGGTGCCCTGGTTTGGTGGCACAGTACTGCCTTAGGCAGAAACAAACAAGAACTGGACAAAGTCCAGAGGCTAGCTGTCCTCATGGCAACCGGTGCGATGAGGACAACACCCACAGCTGCACTAGAAATTATGATGGGGCTAAACCCACTGGATATAGAAATTAAAAGGAGAGCAGCTGAACAGTGGTTTAAGCTAAAGAGCACTGGACAATGGACCGCTAATAACACCGACGAGGGTCATGCCAGTATAAATAGAATATATGAAAGCAAAATATCAATGATCCTCTCCAACAACGATCTCATCAAGAAGGAAAGGATTTTTGACAAAAAATATAAGATACATATAGGACAAAGAGACAACTGGATGATAGAGTCTAAGGGCACCATATGCTACACTGACGGCTCAAGAATAGAACAAACGATGCTATCAGGAGCCGGAGTGTATATAAAATGTGCGGACGGGGCAGAAATCAACAGATCAATAGAGCTAGGAAGATTTGCTAGCGTCTTTCAGGCGGAAATATATGCCATTATGGAATGCGCTGACATGGTAAACAAACTTACAGAAACAGGTAAGATTACCATCTACAGCGATAGCCAGGCAGCGCTGAAAGCACTCAACAAAGCAGAGACAACTTCGGCAATTGTCAAAGAATGCAAGAACATATTGAAGGAGATGACCAGTAAAGCCGATGTCACGTTAGCCTGGGTTCCCGGACATATGGGTCACGCGGGCAACGAAACAGCAGACAAACTGGCCAGAGAAGGAGCAAATGTCAACCCGGTGGGACCGGAACCAAGGTTACCGATCCCACACAGAATCACAAAAGGAGTCATCAATCAAAGCATCAGGACAGAATCCAACCGAAGATGGAAATCCTCAAAGGGCATGAAACAGTCCAAGATCTTCATCAAAGGTATGGACAAAAAGAAGACAAGTCAACTAATGAGACTATCCAGAGCGAACATGAGGCTTATCACAGAGGTAATCACAGGACACTGTCGACTCAACAAACATCTGACGGTGATAGGAGCGACAAGAGATCCAATATGTCCTGAGTGCATGGATAGCGAAGAAACCAGTTTCCACCTACTCGCTCAGTGCCCAATGTACTCGATGGCGAGATGGGAGATAATGGGATCGGACATAATAGACAAGGAAGACCTAGGACAACTAAAACTAGAAAACATTATAAGATTCTGCAAAGAAACCAAAAGATTTAAAGGGGAACCGTGACCGCTGGAATATCCATATCATTATGGGGAAATGGACGAAGTGACCAGCAATTAACGCGGGTGGATCGTCCGTCCGGCAGTGGACGTCCCCTACAGAAATAATAATAATAATATAGATATATTTAGTTTTGTATGCATATTTATTTAATTCAATATACAAGATCATACATATATATTTCAACATACAAAAGTATTATTAAGTCCTATTAATATTATAACAAAATGAAATTGGATTAATAACAAATATGAATCAAAATGATAATTGTTTAAACGATTTGAAATCTTATATTTGTTTTCTTTTTTATTAATTTATATTACCGGTAAGTTTTAATAAGTCCTTAATAGGGAACATGCAAAAAAATTTAAATGGTCTCAAATATTTTTTTTCCGATTACTTTTTATCATCTTATTGCAATAAAATCATTTTTTTTAATTTACTAATCATTTAAGGCCATAAAATAATTTATGAAAAGTGTAAATTTAGGGAGCGAAATTCAAAATTCCAAAACGCGCCACCATTGGTCGAAAGGAAATGTGACGTCATTTGACACGCCATTCAATATATCGGCGTTTAAGTTCATACTGTGGTATCAGTGTGACTGAGAAAAAGAAATAATTTAAACCTATATTTTCATCCTTAAAGGTTTTATTAAATGATATAATTGTTTAGGTAATCTTAAAAACATTTTCTATATACTCAAACAACTCTAACAAAACAAATACCTACAAACTCTTTTTGAATAGCAGTTAGCATGCTACTACACAATACATTTTTAAAAAGTTTCTGCCTCTGAATCATTTTTCACTTCACTTGACTCAGATAAATAACTTGGTTGATAATCAGCAGATATAGAAGATATAAGATGCTATAGAAGTATTATCAGCTGTGTTTTCAGTAAACAATTTTCTTTTTAAAACAGATAGTTTTACTTTTAAAACTGTTGTGTAACAATGTTGTGTGTTAAATGAGGAAATGGTGACAATGCTACATATTGTTTTTCAGCAGGTATATTTACATTGACACCTTTACTTCCATACTTCGGTTTAATATTAACTTGCACAGCTTAGTCACTTGGTAATTTATCTTTAATATGCGAAAAGCAAGGCTCTGCCATATGATCATCACATTTAATAGGAGAAGTACTGAGTCTTGGCTGATTAATATCACAGACATTTGTATGGGCAGTACTAGAACTTACTACCTATATCACTTCTTCGTAAAGGTCACCAATTTTTTAAAACACTACTTTTGATAGCTAACTCTAAAAAGGCTTTATTAACCGAAGTCAATCTTTGCCTTTTGACTATGCACATTCATGAGAATGTTCTCTCAGCTGGTGTTTTTGCCACAAAAAATATATGTGGCACAACTCTTTTCTTCAAACTTAGATTACATTTTTCTCCTTGTTGTTTCGTTATACATATTATATTCAATACAATTGGCTGTGTCTTCCTTAACCTGAAATAAATCAACAAACACAAAAAATTCGTAAAACCAAAAAAAGAATACGGTTTTTATAGAAAGTTATACTGAACTTTTGTATGCTAGGTTAGGTTAATTTTAAACTCAAATTTTCTAATGTTAAATACTCACTATAAATTTAAACTATTAGATTAAACTTATTATAAATAAAGTATACTTACGTTAAATTGATCTTCACAACAATATAAACACCATTTAGGACATATATTATCCCTTTTAATTATCATACACCATTGTTTTTATACTTTGTCGGGTGTTTTTCTAATACTATTTTTGCTCTCCGGTACTATACAATATTTGTAAGATAATTTTTTTCTTCTTCCATGACTTGTAAAGCAATTAAAACTTAAAATATGTATGAAGTAACTAAAAAGTTCATTGTAAACATTCACTGGATGTGTCACTTGACGTCACGCAAAGCGCGCGCAAAATGACGGTGTTTGAACGGCTCAAATTTATTACATGTTTTAATTTTTAATTTGAAAAAAAACTAGAATCTTTTCAAGCCTATTTATATTTTTTTCTACGATATAGAGAGGTAAATGATTAATTTACGTCAAAAAAAAAATACGTGAATGTTCCCTATTATGATAGACTTAAACCTCTATTAAAAATCACACAAAGTAAATTTTTGTTTTAAGTTTCATGGATATGTGTAAAAAATCTCTAATTATTAATATTTTATGAACTTTGATAACACCTGAAATTCCGTTGTGTTTGCGATCTTTTACATTCAATACCAGTACACTTTACGAATTGACTCTTAACATATACATATACATATATCTATACCTAGACATGGTAGATTGTGGTGTAAGTAAATATGAAAGAATCAATCCAAAGTATAACTTGATTTGAAAATGTTTCTGGATTCATTGGGGTTTTCCTAACAGTCAGGTTAATTCGACAATATTGCACTTCATCTTAAAATAAATTTTATAGTTGTTATTACTTTATAACAAACAAAATCCAAAACAATACAAAAATAATGTATTGTATTCTACTATAATCTTGTTGGAACTAAATACAATTTGCATCAAAGTTGTTTTAAGCCGTGTTCAGCCGTTTGTGACTCGAAGCTATTGGCACACTAGTGTCCATGAATGAATAAACAACACAGCCCGAAGTTGAATTTATTGTTTGTTTGTTTGTTTTTTAAGCTATCGTAGTTTCTGACAAATGAAATACAGAAAAATTGCTAAATTTACTTATTGAATCATACAACTACCATTAAGTTAGTATTATGAAATTCAAAGTTAGTATTATGAAATTCAAATAGTGGTAATAACTTAATAAGATAATGAAATTTTGATGACCTGTCGGTTTGGCTAGTGACAGTTGTTTATTTAAACTAGATTGCTGTTGCGAGTCTAGATGTTTTGTGTTTATTATTTTTAGGTTTGTAATTTCACGATGCACAGGATTTTTTTTTTATAAAGAAGTTATTATTAAAAGAAAAAAAAAATTAATTTACTTGTCGTTCTTCTTTTCTTAGCGTTGATAAAAGATTCATTGGGAAATATTTTCTGATACAAAACAAGAAAGTTTATATTATAAGCACGTTCGTATGTAAGATATATTTGCGTTTCTTTTTCCTTTCCGACTAGTATAATTTCTTTATATTCTGTTGAAATTAAAAGTATAATAAAACCGGCACATTTGTTTACAATGCTTAAAAGATAGTCATTGAAGAGACAAAATATCTTTGTATAATTGAATAATAATGTATTGATCTAAACTGTCTATACATAGGCGGCTAAAGGCAGTTGCCGACACGAATTCTAGTAACTCTGTTTAATATTTAAAGTGCTTCTGAAACAAGACTTGTCGTTTCAGTCTCGCTTTGAAGTAATTCTATTTTAACTATATTTAGTTCGATAGTTGTTACGATCGAATGCTTTAAGATTTATATATTTTGCTTTTTGCTGCAAGTAAATTATTGTATGAAACAATCTATAATTTTGTAATAGTGTTAACTGTAATTTAAAAGATAAATGTTAACAAAAATAATGTTTAAGATGCAAAATGTAGTAAATTCAGAAATCTTAATATTTGAACTTTGTAAATCTAAAGCGAATCGTGTAAATGTAAATCTGAATATCTAGATGCATGTTTTACGATAGTGACTATATAATTATGTAATATCCAATATATATAAATGTATACAAAAAGTTATATTATTAAGTTAGTTTTTATATAATATTAGGTTTATATAATATAAGGTTCACATTTTCAAGTCCTGAAATTATGTCCCTGCAAATTGTTTCTCCTTTCTTGTGTTATTTTACACGAAATAATTAAAGCCATAAATAACCGGGTTGTAGAGTTGTTACAGAGATAAACAACAGTTTTAATGAATATCTTTTTAATGACAGTGAAAGAGTTACAATATATTATATAATATATATTATATAATATATATTATATAATATATATGAAGTAAGTACCGTATATGATTTAATTATAAAAAGTGTCATATTCTACCTAGAGGTATAATTCTATTAGTTAAAGCTAGTTTTTAATTTATTATTTACCCATGACCCTACCGAGAGTATAATTCACTACTAACTTGTTTAGAAAGTGACATTTTTAAACAGTAAATAGGAGGCGATGTAAATATGTTAATATTTATTTTCATCTTTTTATTTTTAATATACATGATTTTTTTATATAGTAAATAATAAATGTTTTTTTTTGTAATTAAACTTTCGTGAACTATGATTGTTTTTAAATATATATTTTCCTGGGTAATTTAAACAAAAAAAACATATGGTTGAATATAACTGAGATCAACATTCCGTACAAGTTCATACTTAAAACATTTTATTACATAATAAGGAAAATGACAAAGTTTATTTCTACTAGTAAGATTGTTAATTTTAGCATAAAGGGTAAAGTGTACTAAAGTTTCGTGTTCCAGTATAATCCATCGACTACTATAATACATCGGCAAAAGGTCGTACAACGTCTTTGGAATTAATATCAAATTGTTATCAGTATTAACTATTAAGTAGATAAACACTCAGATGTTTGAAAATATCTATAAACATGTTTAGCCATGTTAAGCTTATTTAAATTTATATAAATATAGAATGAAAAATAAACCGATACGGGCAGGGATTCAAACCCTGCCCGAAAAAGTTTTAAAAAGGTTTGAACTAAATTTGAAAAAGATTTTTTAAATTTAGTTTAAACCTTTTTAAAACTTTTATTTCAGAAATGAATTCATTTGGTTTTATGTAGTTATGTAGTGTTTGGATAATTTATTTGGGTAGTGTATATGGATAAGCTAATTTGTTAATTACCGCTGCTCAGTTTATCGCTGCAGTGTGTGCTTTTGCTAATTGCCTTAAAGCATAGTTTAATTACCAGTAACTGTTAAGATATATATGGAAAATATACATAGTAAAATATTGACTACTATTTATGATACAATATTGCTTTATTGATATTATATTTTAAATTAATGTTTATTTTGAATTTAAGAATGAAAAGTGTTTTTGGACAGACTAAAGATGCTCGATTTTCAAGTAAAAAAATTACTGCTAACTATGAGACAGTTAGAAGCTGAGCTCCTTGACTCATAGTAGAGGGTAAAAGAAAAGAATCAGCTCATAGTGGTTTTTATCATGACCGGAAATTTAAAAATACCTAAAATTGTTTTATCGATCATCATTTACTGTTTCCAGTTATGTTCCCTGATGTATGTTATACAGTAGCACAGCTGTAGAAAGATGATTTAAGACTAGAAGTATATAAGGTAGGCACTGGTCATCATTTTTCAGGTCAATTTATAATTGTATAGGATGATACAATAACAATAACTTCTTAAGGGGTACAAAAAGGAGTTCATATAAATACAATGTTTACTAAAGAAAAAAAAATACATTTGAGCAAAGTTTTTATAAGTAGTATGACCCAGTTAATGACCATAGAAGCTATCCAATTAGTCAGCAGAGTACTCTATTCAAAACAAGCGTGGTAGAAAACGACCGTTGCGGGTTTTAGAGTTGAAGACTGGCTGTCATCTAATCCTGAACTTTATCCGCCGGATTATGATGTTTGGTAAATTTTAGAGAATATGACATACTCCAAACGCCATCATAAATTAGTCTCTAGATCAAACCATAATATTGATCCTGAATAATTTTCCAATAATAAGCTGTAAGACACTTTGTTTCTATTGATATTGTTGACTTCAAAGTATAAAAGACTATGTAAGAGTTAATGTAGATCATTTCAAATAAGCATAAAATATTTTTAATGTGATATTAATGCATAAACTACCATATATAACAGTAATAGAGAAAATAATAAAATTTGGAAACGTATTTATGACCCAAATAGGCAATTTGAAATATAATTTCAATGAAGCATAATCAGTAAGCGTAACATTGTATGTTATATCAGACTTTCCCATCATATTATGCTACACAATTTAAATCCGACAAACTTAATTTACATCTGTTCAATACTTCAATTTAATAACTGGCATAATCCCTATTCTGGGCGGATGCCATTTCCAATTTTGGCATGATGCTAAAATATACTTCAGTACGGTAATGGCTTTTTGTCATATTATCATTTTAACCTGGGCTTAAATGGCAAACGAGTATACCGAAATATAAATTGCGAAATAAAAAACAAAACCTTAATGTTAAAAGTAATCAAAAAGAAACGAAACACTTCAATCATCCTGAATTAAAATTATTCTTCATAACTGTCATTTTACATTGTAATAAAATATATTTTTTAAGAATTTCTGATGTAGGCGAAATTTTTTATTTGAATGACGAATAAATTCCTTACATTTTTTTCCTAAGAAAGTATCATTAATATGAATGAATCATTAAGGTATAAAAATAGATAATAAAAAGTACTAACTAATCAACACTAACCAGCTTTTCAACAATAGCGATTAGTATGAACTCTATGATAGTAGAACGAAAACACTGTTCGTGTTTTCGTACTCTAGTATACTCTGTGACAAATTTCTATCATAGAATTCATATCATAGAAGTACTTAGTTTCTATCCAAGAACCACTTGGTTTCTATCATAGAACCACTTAGTTTTTATCAAAGAACCACTTAGTTTCTTTTATCCACTAAACCAACTATACCGGTTGGTGTAGTGGTTGACCCTGACTGCTAAACCAAAGGTTGTGCGCTCGATACCCACAATTCATTGTGTGTTCAACAGATTGTTGTTCCGAGTCTGGGTTTACCTAGTGTCAGTTATTTATATGTATGTATAGCACCCGCGACACAGGGATAACACAATCCCTAATGAGGGAGTTGTCTTTAAAAAAAAATATAAAGGGAACTTTTAAAAAATTAAAGGCTGGCGGTTGAAAATTATACAAAACTGTGTGACAATTTCAGCACAGTATCAGATCTACATATGCGAAGGTAATAGTTATACATTTAAAATCATTTATATTTTGTGACAAGACTCCGTAAAACTTAACGAAGGTGTTCGTTGGAGAAATGAGAATATTTATCATTGTTCATATTGTTTATTTTTTATAGCCTTCTTAGTAAAAGAATGGCTATTTTTTAATCTGTTTTAAAAACCACACTATACATATAATTGTGCTTTAGCTGAATAAAAAAGATTATTTAAATATAAATAGTTCATAATATGATATAGTAAGTTTTATTCCTGAATTAATTTCTACGCAAAATTTTTCGAATCGTTACTTGTGGAATCTAAAATATCGTGATTATTCGTATCGTAAATATCGTATATTTATATAATAGTGATGTGTAAGCTAAGTAGAGTTATATAAATATTATATTTCTATTATTCCGTAACCAGTTCGTCGTAGGTATACTAACAACGATGAAGAATAATAAAGACCCCTGTACTATATTACTCCAATCACGTAATGGATTCCGTCGCACCTTAGTGTCAATGTCAATTAGAGTCGTAGCATTTTCTCTTATACTTTACGATATTCTGATATCTGTTGTTTTATTCGTATTGCGTACAGAGGATTATACATACTATTCTACTAAAGAGATTTTGGTGGTGAATCATAAGTATTATCACCATCGACATTATTGAGAATATTGGTTTCTGTTCAACCTATTTTATTTTAACGATACATAATTGACCGCCGCGTCGGTCGAATGGTTAGCGCAGACGTCGAATTGGGGGCAGAGAATGGGGTTCGATCCCCGACAGGCATACAGGCATGTATGTGATGAGCATAGATGTCTGTAATTCTGGGTTTGGTCGTTTATTAAATATATTCTCAGTATTTATAATGTGTATTTTTATGTATTTGTATCGTTGTCTAACACCCTTAACACAAGCAAATAATTTGCTTACTTAGGGGTTAGATCAATGTGTGTAACTTGTCTTGTATTATGTATTATTATAAATTTATAGCCAAAAGTAAAACCAAAGCTTTGTAACATAATATATAATTCATATATTATAAAACATGTAAAATGTGGTATATAATTATTGTACACGATGTTTACTGATGTGTAACGCGTTCTTGTATCAAAGGCTTATTATAAGATTAAAAACTTTTTTGACGATAGGGAGGCCTGGCGGTACTAAATTTGTTGAGGGTTTTACATAATGTACATACTGCTTCACTGGAACCATTTCTACACACGTTTATGGTTCGAAGATAAGGCATTATACAATAACTAATATTTTGAATGTTTAAAGTTGGAATCTTTAGGACCCTAGTAAATATCAGAGCATCACAGAGTAGCATGGTTAGTTATTCTAACGTTTTTTTCGGTAGGAGACTTTGAATGAATTCTAATTTGTTATCTCCCAGCAATTATAATTATGACTCGAAAGGTAAGTAAGCTAAACTAATACCAATGCACTTTCTTGCAAAGAACCATTTCTTATTTGAAAATGTTAACTAAAGTCTATTGTTTTTCAAGTGCTATGTACAAACATTTTATATAAAAACTATGGTTTTGACTTTATACTCATCAGGATAAAACACTTTACTTCATTTCACATAGTAATTAACTAAATATATAATTCATGAAACCAACATAACGGACAAAAGTTGTCTCTAAGAGTATATTATATACAATCAATATAACAAGAACTAATTTATACAGAAATACCAATAAAAATTAATCGTTATTCGGAAAGTTTACTCAAACAGTTTCAAGAAATTCCTAACGAGAGAAAAATGTTGTCTCACGAACAGACTATCTCGAACTTTACTAACAAGCGGAAATATTGCTCTGAACTCTAAAGTTAGAAATAGTTGTTCAAAATTCAAAACAAACTAACAGAATCATTGATCTGTTAATGGAAGGTTAATACCTAAATACTTAAGTGATATATTACGTAAGACTTTAGCACCAAAGGGTCATGATGATCAGGATGAAATCTTATTAAAAACAAAATTAAATATGTACATAACTGAAATATACAGAAATTACATTTTTTTTGAGATTGTAGGACCCCAGTCAAGTCAGTTGTTAAGCAAGTCTTTGGTATATAGTTTTAAGGGATCAATCATCAATAAATTTATAAATATGAATCAAATAGATAATGGAAGTAGTCTTCTAATTATTATAAACTACAACAATATTACAAATAAAAACCATTAGTAGGGTTATTATAACTAACTATTACTTACTGACTTAACTTAAGAAGTATAAGTACTTAAATTTATTTTGTGAATTACGTCGTTACGTAAAGTTACAAGAACTCGGCTTCAAAATAAGACTTGGTTTCAACTTTGTGGTATTGATTGTACTCTTCAAATTGTTAGCGCAGTCAAGAGGGAAGGTATTCATTTATAAGCGTTTCGCGGCTTGTTTATCAGTTTTATTAATTATATTCTGAGTTCAGAGAGAAAAATTTTATAAGATATATATTTTTTTACTCTTTTACTTTTAGAATAATAAAAATACTCGTCGTAAAATTAAGACAACAACGCTTACAATAAAATAAAGTAGGACTTATAACGAAACCTCACGATTCATGTATCATTCATGTGACTCATTTATGTATAAATTTATTTATAATATAATTATTTCAATCAAGTTTTTGATCTAGATTACAAATCACATGCCTTTATATTGTTTATTTACAGGACTCTACATTCAATTCGAGATCTATGGGGATGGGGGGATATTTTATGGGAAAAAAGAAAAATTGTTTTGGTTTATAATAAATAAAAAAACGACGGATTACCTCAGTATTTTTTAATTATTATTTCTACTACTAAAATGTAATTACTTACAAAAGAAAGAACAATCAGAATATTGTGCATACTTTGAAATCTTAAGAATGTTTATCAATATCAATCACACCACTAAACTAGATAACATATAACCTTTAATGAGTATCTCGATGGCAATAATCCGCAAAGTGCTGAAGCAAACAAGACCATCTGATGTAAACCTGATTGCATCAACTTCATTTACCGCTCGAGCGCTTTTCAATGCATTCCTAACACTGCACATCCAATCTCCAATACACCACACATGTGTACCTAAGATTAGTGTGCGTGTTTTTAATATATAGCCAATACATAAAACTACCACTACATTGTTTTCCAATGAGATGGGATGGATGGATGGGTGGATAGGATGGATCTGAAATAATAAATGAAGTAATATATTAGGTTTATAGATAACATTAATAACATCAGCAAATATGATGCTTGCAAAAATTGTTCTTTAATACAATTATTGAAGCATCAATAACTAAGTAATTACTTATACTATATACTTATATCATAATAAAACCTCCAAAATTTGTATTAAATGTAATCTCATGAAAAAAACAGTCAGAATAAATATTCTTTCACTATTTCATTATACTTTAATTCGGCCAAGAAAAATCACGATATCTTTAATAAGTTAGAGGAGTGTTGTTGGGATCCAAAAACATTGTAGACGTTTAGAAATAATATCAACCACAAATCACGATCTATAGAACCTTGGCTATTTGTTTGTTGGGTTGAGTTGATAAACAAATAGTGAAATTAAAAATGTAATTATGTAAAAAAAGATCTAATTATGTATTGTTAATATAAAGTGGTCTCTATTCACCAGGTCAGATTACTGGTTGCATGAAAACGAAACGATCTATACAACGTCGTCCTGACGCTGACGTCCATATTGGACGAATGCGAGGAAACTAATAGATATAAACATACGTAGTTTTTTATTCTTAAATTTGCTAACTTTTAATGTTAAAAATATTGACATCTCAATCATATGTGCTTACACTAACATTTGTTTTAACATAATGTCAGAGCAACTCTGGGCTCTTATTTTGAAAGTATTTGCCGGGTGAAGTTTTTAAACAAGTTTGTAATCAATATAATTTTAAAAGCTCGTGATTGTTGAGTTTTTGTAAAGTATATAGCGTAAGGTGGATTCATTATAAATACGATGAAAGAGAAATTTTATGTATTACCTATTACATCTCGCTCATTAACATATGCATTGCAGAAATAAAAATGTTTTTAATACATAAAGATGCTATAGAATATTTCACATCTAAATAAAATATGCAATTCCCAGAACCTTGTTATTCATCAATACTTATATTCCACTATGAACATTGTTACTAGTTCTGAAACGTTCCCAAGAGAAAGATGAGAGAGCTGTCTAATTTATCTACGTCTGCATATTCTGAGCAGAATGCAGAAAACAGAAATTGTTTACCAAATTAAGTTTGTGTTTTTGAAATAAGAAAATTATTTGTTATTAAATATTTATCAAGATCAACACAACTAAGTTGGATGTAATAATTTAATATGTAAGCTTGTTGTTTCAGTGATCTTTACTGAAACTATAAGCATTCTAAATGGTTTTCACGGGAAAACTTAAAAACATTTGAACAATAAAACTAAAAATATCTTGATTTGTATTCGTTTTGTGCTTGAGAGGTGGATTCATATTTAAGTCAGCGCCTTCTTTTCGAAATAAGATAAAATCATTGGCTACTAGCTAGTATATAGTAAATACATTTTTATCTGCCGTTAATCAATAACTTTCACTGTTAATTAATCGCTAATGGACTTGGGAATAAATTTTACTTTAGCGTTGAAACATCACAGTGTTGTTTTCTTTTTTCAAAGAACATCTTTTATGAATTATTAATTCATTTAATAATTAATAAATGCTGGTGTTAAAATGTATCGGATATTTGTGAACATTTTAGTGAATATGGAGAAACCCACTCAACATTTATTAGTCTTCACTGCCTTATTAGTAGTAATATAATAAAACACATACAGAATACTTTTTGTATATGTAATGAAATTACCAATCGTTACTATTGGTAATGAAGCTGAATCTAGCGCAGCTATTTTGTGTTAATACGAAATTATAAGATGACTCTTTAGCAACAGCATTGCAGGTACCACTAAAAAAGATGAACTTTTTATAAATACTTATATACAAAAAAAAAATGCTTTGTTATATAACAATAACATACTCTAAAAGTCCATCATCTCTTGAATGCGTATAAATTCCCCATTTCTTTAAACATATAAGCTAAATCTCCTTTTTCACATTCCCGCGATATATTTTGCTAACAAATAGCGGTCGCTTGTATGTGAAACGGTTGGGTCGGCTGTTCGTATACATAAAACATAACGCTAAATGTGAAATAGTCTGTGTAACGTTAACATTACTGTAATTTGCATTTAATGTGTTGTTCAAACAAATCTTTTGATTCATATTTGAAATATGAGTGATGAGAGAGTATAAACATGTTAAAGATCGTTGATTGTGAACGAATGCTTCCATGAATGATAAGACATGTGTTATCAGTTTATTAAATGATTCTGATAATATCGGAATCCTGACAAAGATAAGGGTTAATTTAAATATTTCATATAGTTTTATACCATGATACCACTTCATTAGGTTCCATTATTTTTAAAGCAATTTCTCCGAACAAGTCTACTTCTGTGTGTCCTACCATAAATTTAAATATCAACAAAGTACTTTTGTATGATTATTTAGAGCTTTTATATAGAGAGATATTTCTGGGATTTCTTCTCTTCGCTTAATATTATTGTCAGAAGAATATTTTTTTTATCTCGATTGAAAAAAAAATCTTCTGAGAATAATAATAATACAACAGTGTGTAGGATTTTATTTTCTTTTTTTTTTACTTTTTATCTTTGGAATTGTTAGTCAGATTTGATTTGTGTATACCATTAATTGAGCAATTTTATATGCTATAGAATATCTTAAACCGGTATAAGAAAATACCGTTTTAATAATTTCTAATTTCGATCAGAAATACTAAACTAAGTTTTAGAACGTATATCGCAGTACTGAACAAGTTTTCAGAACGCATATCGATTCTGTAGTCGACGTCACCGAAATATAGAGCAAAAGCTAGTACGAAAAAAGTGAATATGTGGCCGAGTGGCATTTGATATTCATAGAGTAATTTAGTTTGAATATTATCTACATATTAAATAGACACGCTCATTCGAGTATTAAACACTTCCAAGTAGTAGTACTATAAATATTTAAAAATAAAGTTCTTTCATTTTTGGAGTCAAGCATGCGGCAATGATAGATTCACAATGAAGGTTGCGATTAAAAAAATTACCAGAGCCAAAAGTCACGTTTTTTTTATATAGGACAAACTACACACATTGATCTAACCCCTTAGTAAGCAAATTATTTGCTTGTGTTAAGGTTGTTAGACAACGATACGAATACATAGAAATACACATATAAATACTGAGAATATATTTAATAACCGACCAAACCCAGAATTACACACATCTATGCTCATCACATACAAGCCTGTCCCTGTCGGGAATCGAACCCGAGCCCCATTGCGTCGCTATACGTTAGGTGTCTGCGCTAACCACTTAACCAACGAGGCGGTAACTTGTAACCAGATACATCCAAAAGAATTTGAAAACGATCAACATCACGTGTGGAGTGTTCATGTTTGGAGTAAGAGAGAACAAACATTTATAGCTAATTTAATTCCATAATTTTGCAAAGTCTGGAATGTTTTTTTTAAGTTGAAGTTTATGCTGGAAAAGACTTGGTTGTAAATTTAAGGAAATCATATAAAAGTTTTTTATTTTAATAATTCAATTTATATGTAATCTGTACTAGATTGATGAAATACGGTAGGATATGATATAATATATTTACATAGATATTTGAAAATACCTTAATAAGTCATAGTAGGTAATAGTAAAAGATAAATGATAAATTCTTCTAACCTTTATTCATTTGTTTTTATCGTAATGACGTAATTATAGTGATAAATCGTTTCTTAAAAAAAATGCAATAGAATCTATTTATTATTATCCGACACAGTGATCGGAGCATTACATGTATCGGATTATAGACACAGATAGAATGTTTCAATCTAATGGTAAAAAAATTGTTCAATAAATTATTTTAAATATTATGAATTCCATTGGCACATTTCTTGAAACTATTTGCAACGTGGTTCACAAATAGTTCTGGCAACAAAGCATCTATTACAAACATGGGACTATCAATCTTGGGCAGCTGGAGCTTTTGCAGGTAGCCATATTATATGCAGTTTGTCGGAAAGAACCAAGAATATTAATATTAAAAAATGTACATATCTCAATTTTAAGTTTTCATATATATTTTTTTTGGAGTTTAAATGATGTCACTCGATTTTTTAATAATTGATTGATTGCATACACATCGAAAACAAGAGTAATTATTAAGGAGTCATTTAATAACAGTCACGATGATATGGAAACTTCAATTGGTGCGTTAAACAAATTAGCTTAACAGCTTCACGTTTATTATGGAGTTAAGTAAGTCTTATGAGAGTTAAGTTTTATGATAAAATTGGACGATCTATTTGTAATTATTATTACTTATTTAAAAACACAAAATTTAAATAAAAGCGTCGTCAGGTTTGATTAGTCTTTATTAACTGTTATATTCCTGAACTATTTTATTAACTACAAGAACAGTAAAATCAACAATAAAATTAGCCTAACATAAAAGTTTCATTTAAAGAAGAAGAAACTTTCAACTGTTACCTACATGTGGAATAAATTTGAATCAAAAGTTTTCGAAAGAAAGAACTCGGATCAGTTCAAATTGAACACTATTGAATATTCGCAGTAAAAGACATTTTTATTACTATGCAAAAAAGTACTTTTGATATATGTTATTAAGGAAAAGCAATTTTCTTATTAAATTATTATATATATGCTATAAAACTTACTACTATCACACAATATCCCGAGGTTGTTAATTGAATAGCTAACTAATGTGACTGTAATTATATTTAGTATATATGTATATATAATATATATCAATATATTGCGAAGTATATATTTATATGTATGTTATGTTTCGGACTATTCCCATTTTTATAATATGAAGTGAATATGAGTGCCATGTTATAAATAATGTAAACTTTTAGTATCGTAAGAACCCTCGCTCAACACTAATTTAGGTCGGTTCATTACTTTAAATTGTATAGCTAAGACTAAATTCAAATAAGACTTCGTCAACCAAAATATCTTATGCATTTATTTTATATAAAATTATGCGATCGTTTGTTTTTCGCTTTGTATCCCTCGTATGAGTTTTCAAAATCGTCGAATGAAAATCTATTGATATATTAAAAAAAAATCTGTTAACAAAATTATTTATCTTTATTTATTTAGGATGATTACTAACCATCCTAAATAACGTCGAAACTCGTGTGCGTGAAATTTATAGTTTTAATTAGATTTTTAGTTAAATTTTACTTAGGTACTCGTAGATACAAAAGATATTTTAAATATTTCTGAAAGAGCCTAGCCTAAGAGCCTTGGGTAGCATTATCTTCATTTAAAATAATGAAAATGTTTTTGGTAATACAGACATTTTAGTATAACTTTAGAAAACCTGGTACATTTTAAAAGCGATAGGCATGATGACGTAATTTCCTTTAAAATGAAAACCTCGGATACTCCTCGCTTCATTTACAGCGATCTTTATCGATTTCACGGATTCTAGAATCTTTTTACCAACGGTGGTTTATTTAAGTTTGTGAACAGAAGTTGACAAAGTTAGCAAAGTTTTGTTAAAGATAATTATTGGTTATTAATTAAAAACTTATATATTTAACTTGTAAAACTAGACTTGATTAAATTATGTCTAATACAATTTGTAAACACTAAATAACATCTGTCAATATGGGTTAACATTAACATAACAATACGACAAATAGATTTCTATTATTGAGTGTAGCCCGTTAAATTCTTAGAAAGAATAAAATTAAGGAGATTGTTTTAATGTATGCATATATCGTTGTCAGAGAAAACTTGAAACATCACGTGTTGCTAAAGTGTCAGAAAGGCTAACTACCAGAGTCCAGCTGGCGCCGGAGCTGTAAGACACGCTCGCTTCTTGACAGGCAGCCAGGCCACAAGCCTACCATACTAGCACATCTATCTAAACTCTAAGCAGGATGCTACGAGGTCCCTACCTCTGCTCAAGGGATGTTCCAAGCCCCGAATTGGAAGACCGCAGCAGCCCTTCCACCTTATCTAACTTCGTCGACAACTGTAGGAACCCAGAAGGACGTAGTCGAATCTTAGCAGTTTACAACATTACCACCTTGAATCGAACACTAAAACCGGTAACCCAGGAGCTTACACGCAAGCGTATGCATCGCCGCCGGAGGGCTAAGTCACCGGGGTCCAAAACATTGAACACTGCAAAGAGGAAAAATTTAATTTAATATACTACTTCCTTCATCTATATTTTTTAAATAAATTGTCATACTCAATAATACCTCTTGAAAAATTATGACTCGTTCATGTTAAAAACATTATACTTAAGCAAATTAATATAAGTTAACCAATAACGTTAATAAACCAATCTGCTCCACATCAAAGTAATAAATTTTCCTAAACTTACTAGGAGATTTAAATAGGATACACTGAAAGTTTAATTGGATCATAATTTAGCTTTATAGAGAAAATAATAATAATTAAAAAACATTAATTGACTATTCAATTGCTAATTTCCTACTAGCAATACTTTTATTTTTTTTTGCAACACCTGCTACTAATAATTAAAATAAAATAGGTTATATAAATTAAACGGAATATATATATAAGAATGTTGTAATATTAAGATCATAATAAGCTCGTCGCAAGATACATTATGCAATTAATAATACTTCTCACAGTGATATTTAAATTGCATCAGAGCTATTTATTCAGCAACTGTGCAACTTATAAATATGTATTATATTTGCAGGGAATATGCAAGTTAAGCAAAATTTGCATTTATTATTAAAAAAAACGCATTATTATAATACAAAACAATAACGCATAATTTAAAACTTTACTTAGTTGTCTATTCACTTTATATATAATAATTAAAATTCCATAGTTGCTGACTAAATAGCTGGTAGTTATATCTTAGTTATCTATTAACATAACAGCAATAGAAAGATTGATTTATGTTTTTAATACTTATTTTCAGATCCTATTAATAAAATGTATTTATGTTTGAAAATATCTTTATCCGTTTCGGTTCATTTTTCATTCTATATTTATATAAATTTAAAATGTATTTATTTTCTAATGATTTAAAAAGTGTACTATAATAGTTGCATCATTTACTATTTATATAAATAGAAATAAAGTCATTGCAGAGGTATATTTTTACAAAAATAGAATGACCTAAGCTATACACGGTCAACCAAATAGCAGTTGCCGACACGAAGTCTGGTGACTGTTTAATATTTAAAGTGCTTCTAAAACAAGAAACGACGTTCTAGTCACGCTTTTGAAATAATTCTGTTTCACGTCCAGTTATTTGGATATCTTAACATTACACTCGAGTAAATATTGCTAAAAATTATTGCACTAATTGTGAAAAACATTATTGTAAATACTATTACAATATATCTATGCTACAAAAAGTTTGTCAGGTGTCTGTATTATTCAAGCACTGCTCTGAATCTTTCAGCGAATATTCAGCATATTTGTGTATCGAATATTTAATATTCTTATGATATCTCGTAATCTCAAATGTGTCATCTCTCACAATATTTAACCTAAAAGAAAATTAGACGTTGATATTCGAAGCTAAAGCATATATACACTTTTTTTAAGACTATGAGCCTTTAGCTTATTTGCAAATTATAGTGATATAAAACATAAAAACTCATCACGCCATGGGGGATAAATAGAAATATATCATAATTGTTGGAATCATAAAGTATCTTGCTTATTATAAATTAATATTAGAAATACATAACAAGATAATGTCAAGTAAATAATGTCAAGGTGAAGATTCTTAAAATATAATGGAAGGATCAATAGCATGTTGCTGATAATGGTTGTTATTTTTATAAATCTTTGTGACAAAACAAAATTTTGATGTCAAGTAATGTCGACATATAAAATAAAGAAATGCTCTGATAGAACCTTTTATATCTTATTCCTATTTCAAAAGTTTGTATCTAGAGGGATAACTGTAATTTCAAAATATTAAAATTTTGAAGTTGTTTATTAAATAATCAATTACATCCCTGAGAATCTTCACTGGGTTACTAGTTATAATTTTTATGTAATATTTAATATATATAACGAAATCTCCTTACGTGTTCGTAAAAGTGTAAAAGGTGTAAATTATTTTCAACGACTTATTACCCTAAAAAGTATGGCTAAAATTCTTTCCCCTTTCTTGTGTAACTTTACACAAAATAATTAAAGCCTTATGGCTTAAAATAATTTACACCTTTTACACTTTTACGAACTGTTACCCGGCTGTTTATACAGCCGGGTTGTGAAGTACACAAAATAACAAATCATTTTATACTCGTATATCTTCTTAATAACATCTAGGATTTGGTAATATATTTTTTAACAAAAGGTATAAAACAGTGAGCCTTATGATGAAATTACAGTATTTTATTAAATTACTTAATAATGTAATTTTCACCTCACAGAATACCTATATTAAAATTAGTACCTACGTTAGACATTAGTTTACTATTTACCTACAATCCCGCTGAGAACATATTTCAATACTGTATAACCCGAACAATTTTTAATAGTAAATAGTTTAGTTAGTAGTATTTTATATGTGAGAGTAAAATGTAGTAAAGTAAAATTTTTCATGAGGGCCTCGATCTAAAAGTAGAAAACAATAAAATTCTTTATTTTATATTTTGTAAACCTAAATCCTATTTTTTTGTTTTACTTAAATTTCATAAGACAGAAGCCTTTTTTATTAGAATATTATTAATTCTGTTTTAAGTAATCATATAAGTAGTTTTTTTTTAATATTGATGTCTTAAAAATTATACTTTTTTTTTATTTGGATATTTTGTGATTTCAAATTTTACAGTAAAAGATCCATGAATATATCTGTCAGATTAGTCTTTGCATAGTATTTCAATAAGTATAAAACACAATAAAATACGCTCTCAAATAAGTGTCATTTCATCTATTATTTACACAATACATCATGCAAAGATTCGTATCCGCCCTCAATCACGAAATAAAAAAAAAATGTGATTAATGAAAACTTTAAAAATCATTGTGTTAGCAGGAATATGCGAGTTAGTTTAGATAATTTAATGTTTAAGCTAACGCATATATTTGCCATATAGTTCAGAACAAAATTCCGTATAAGCTTGGACATTAAACATTTTATTACGTAACTAGCTTTTCCCCGCGGCTTCGCACTACTTAAATTCGTAGTACAACAATTTTCTTTTTTTATATTGGCTTCTATATGACTTATTTTAAGTGATACAATTAAAATTGCGACATCGGTAGACATCGCTCACCGTCAAAAGTATATATCAAGTTTTTAATAAGCATACAAAATTAGGTACTGTAATTATTTTTAAACCTCTCTTGTCTTACATAAACATCCATTTAAATATTTTTTAAATTGAGTATTTGATAACCATTCTCACCATATATCACACTTATAGATTTTCATTAACCATAATCAAAATATGCCCATGTAAACTTGATGAATTCTGAGATACACAATTGACGTTATTTTGACCATCTACTTGCAGGTCTGGTTTTATTAACAAAAAAAATCTTTTATTTTAAATGCTAAATATATGTATTAGACATTCAGTTAGTTAAATTACATGTTGTAAAGGGGTATATCGTACCATATTAAAACTAAAATGTATTTAGGTTACTTTATTAGATAAGGATTAATGCTGTATTGCTTAAAATCGCTTCGTAAATACGCCATTATTTCTCGTAAAAAGTAAAAATTAGCTATTGTGGGTTATTCCTAAGAGTTAAACATATTACAATGCGGATTTTCTTGTAGAATTTTTTAAGGTATACAATACCTAGTACATTATTTTGATCTATCTCGTAAAGTTCAGCCAGCGTTTGCAATGTAAGCGCAAAACAATGTGTTTGTACTTTGTTTACGACTTCGTATTAGAAATCTTGAAGTTATCAGTAGTTCTCTAATATATTAAGCATGTTATTATACATATAATCCTCCATCTTGCATCACTCTATCTATAAAAAAAAATGTGCATCAAAATCCGTTTTGTAGTTTTAAAAATCTAAGCATACATACAGACATAGGGACAGAAAATAAAGTGTACTGAAGTTTCATATTCTGGTTTGAAGGGCTACTCGTTAAAACATATACCTACAAGACATAACATGAGAGTTTCCTCAAAATAGTTAGGGTTCGTGACGCAATTATAACTTATATAACATATAGAATATTTGATTAGAAATACTTAATGAATGGTAAGTAGAATATTAAAAATGAATTATACAATATTATTATAATGTACACAAGATCATATATTCGTCGTTGTAATTATAAACACTTAAATTGATGATGTACATACATTATTCATTTCAGAGAAATACTTTTTAGTCTGTTTAAAAAAAAATGTTTTATTTTGATATAATAAATACCAATAAAGTTAACTGTTTACTGCTGCTCAGTTTTATATTGGAGTAAGCGATATTGACTTCACAAATTACCTTAAAACGTTCGTAGTTTATTGAACAGTAATTGTTCTGTCATCATAATATAATAAATATTGACTTTTACAATATATTGTGCTATTCGATGTATATTGAAAATGTGTTTTTATATGCTTAAAGTGTTGTTTTTAGGTCACAAAGAATCGCAGCGGCGTTTTGCCAGATTGGCTTAAAATACTTCATTTAAAAGTAATTAAAAGGGATTTTCTTAAGTATGATTCATTTATCTGCTGAGCTTCTTTACCTTAAGCCGAGGAAGAAAAAAATAGATCTGTTAAAAGCCGTTTTCTGGAAGAGATAAAAGTTAATTTAATACGACTATCAGTTATAATTGGGTGTCTTTTAAGGCACTAATTAACCAGAAGTGTTTACACGATAAGTGAGAGCAAATACTGATTATATTAATGAATGTACAAAAAACCGGCTCTTTTAATAAGAATTGTAAACTTTTGTATTACATTGACATATGCTGAACTTTGGATGATTTATTGACTTATTCACGAAATGACATTTCTATTTAATGACATCTATAGCATATTAATGAAACAAGAATGTCAGCCACATTAAGCTGCATATAATTAAAACAATTAATAATATAAATGCGAACAAATATATTTTTCATAGAGAGTTTAATTTAGAGCAATTGTTATAGTTAGCAAATAATAGTAATAGAAATCTTGTATGATTATAAAGAATTAAATAATGCTACAAATTATTCATAATTTGGCGTCAGTAACGTAATTCGAAAGAAACATGAAATCAATGGTTATATATATTATGTCTGAAATTGTTTTATATGATCTCATTTCCATTATATATTATTGTACATATAGATATTATACATATATATAGATGTTTATTTGTTTAAATTTATTTGCTTTACTTATAAATAAATTACCAATTTGTGTACTAATCAATTAATTTATTTATTCATCTTTATGTTTATAAAAAATGATTAAAAGTTTTATGTTATTTTCTAAAACAATATTTCTTTTTTTTTGTAAACATCCATCACAAATGATCAGTTTTTAACAAAGTTAGTAAAAAAATATTGTCACGGTCATCAATCACTAGCAGTTGTGTGGCCTGAAGTGTGCTTCATATTTGATATTATTTGAGTATCAGTATCCAGGACAGGGCAAAAAGTATATTAATAAACTGATGGGGATTTGATATCAAATGGATAATGACTAAATATTTTCTTAAAAATAAAAAATAACAATAAAAACACTGCTTATTATAGATTATTCCAGAAATAAAAAACCTTGGTATTAATTAAAATATCGTTAATATATTTTGAACGCAATCAATCTAAATACTATTGACATAATGAAACTAAGCTTCTAAAATAATAAAATATATCTCACACAAAGAAACAACTTAAATATAAATTAAATTAAAGTTTTATTTGATTACATAATATTATATCAATATATTTTTTTTGTCTCGTAAAATATGGTTTTAACTTGGATATAAAAAAATATTTTACTTTGGTCTATTATATAAGTATACTTTAAAAAACCCGCATACTGACAAAAATAATATAACCACGAACAGCTTACAAAGCTTAATTTCAGCTAGCGGCAATGTTCAGTTATGGGACAAAACAGAAAGCTGAAAAACCTTTGAATATCTTTGTACAGTTGTTATATGTTTGAAAATATCTATAAACATATATAGCCATGTTAAGCTTATTTAGGATTTCGAAATAAACCCGATAGATGTCACCGCCGCGCCGTCCCGATAAAGACGATCACACATAGAATGCTTAATTCACCGAGGCGGACAGCGATACGGTATCTCAGTTGGTAGAGCTACGGGACGGTTTTCCAGTAGTCGAGGGTTCGAATCCCTGCCCGTATCGGTTTATTTTTCATTCTATATTTATATCAGTTGTTATATTTAGACAATATGTAAAAATAAACTTAAAACTAGATTGTGCATTCTTAATGTCAGTACTATTTCCGGTCAAGGAATTTTCAGATCAGTGCTCCGTTCGTGTCGGACATTTTTCTAGCTGATTGTATATACTCGTATTATAAATATAATCTATGGGTGTTTCTCCACTAACGGGAAAGTTTTGCATGAAATTTGTCCTGCACACTTTTATAGGGTTTTATAGGGTATAGAATGAAAGCTAATAACAAGTGATTTTCAAGTCTATAAAAGGCCGGAAGATTACTCTGCTGTTTTAAATTTTAGAAGTTTTTTTTTTTCGGTGCTTTTTTTCATTGACCTCCTTCCTCTTTTGAGGATCATTCTTATAACATTTGTATGAAAATGTTGCTGTTTTTCTCTTTTTTTTCTAATATTTATTCTCTCGTCATTTTATATATTTTTTGGGTGGTAACTGGCATGGTAAGCCGTTTCTAAGCTATATTAGTACTAGTGTACTACTGTACGTGTTTACTAGTAAGCTATATTAGTATATAGTACTTACGGATAATAACTGCATATAATTCATTTAGTAGCTAATTTTATTTAAATTTATATAAAAAACAATCCACTGGAAACTATAAAAATCCCCTGTGTTGCGTCGAAACAGGGGATTGTCGCCAGGGGACTGTCACCAGGGGACTGTGTTTTCTGGCACTAAACAGGACTGTATTCATTATTTACGAATCCTAGTTTATTTCACAGCTAAATAAGTAACTGTACGTTTATTTTGGTAATCGATATAATAAATAAATAAAAATAAAAAGCCTTTTATTTCTTGCTAAATGTACAAATTTACAATTATTTAGAAATATAAGAGTAAAGAAATTAGTAACAATATATTCTTTTTTTTTTTTTTTAATTTTAATGTTATTAATTATTGAAGTTTATGCAAGAACCCCTCTTAGTGGAAGGTAAAGGCCTCCTCCATAGATGACCAGTTTTGTCTGTCCTCTGCTGCTCGTATCCAGTCGGCACCTGCTACTTTTATTACATCGTCAGACCAGCGTGCGTTTGGTCTGCCCCTTTTTCTATAGCCAGACGGTCCTAGCCATGATGTTGATTTTTTGGTCCAGTGGTTGTCAGTGAGTCTGGCAACATGACCAGCCCATCGCCATTTTAGCTTCAGAGAGTGACTAAGAGCGTCGATGACTTTGGTCGTCTGTCTTATGGTAGTATGCCGGATTTTGTCGATCTTCTTAATCTTTAAAATACTTCTTTCCATACTTCTTTGGCTAGTTGTGATCTTGTTTTTAATTTTACTACTAAATTTCCAGGTTTGGCAGCCGTATGTTAGTGAGGGGAGTAGGCAGGTGTTCATGACTGTGCTTTTCAATTTTATAGACATGTCGCTTTTTAAAATTTCTTTTAGGCTCCAGAACTTCTTCCATGTGATATTGACTCTTCTTTCCACTTCTAGTTCATTGTTGAGATGGTTAAATGAAATTTGTTTTCCCAGATAAATGTAAGAATCAACGTAGGTTAGAGGGAAATTTTCGAGATATATGGGTATTTTAGTATAATTCGTCATGACATTAGTTTTTTCCAGGTGGATTTCTAGGCCTACTTTGCGACTTTCATCATGTAGAGAGTTTATCATCAATTGCAATTGGTTTGTGTTCTCTGATAGTAAAACTATATCATCAGCAAATCTGAGATGACTCAAGTAACTTCCGTTTATATTTATACCAACACTTTCCCAGTTTAATTTGCTGATGATTGACTCTAGCACCGCTATGAAGATTGTTGGCGAGATCGGGTCTCCTTGTCTTACTCCTCGTTTAATTTTAATGAGTGGACCAGTGGTCTCCAACTTCACTCTGCTAGTGCAATTGTCGTAGATATTTTTCATTATTTTTATATAATCCAATGGCACTTCTTGAGAAAGTAGAGCTTCCCAAATAGATGAGTGAAGTAGAGTGTCGAAGGCTTTTTGGTAATCGATGAAGACGGTGTATAGTGGTCTCCTGAACTCCTGGAATTTTTCTATTACCATCTCTAGGGAGTGTATGTGATCGACTGTGGAGAAACCTCGTCTGAAGCCTGCCTGTTCAATGGGTTGGAACTTATCTGTAGTTTCTTTTATTTTTTTCTCGATGATTGTGGAGAAAAGTTTGTATAGTGAAGGTAATAGGCTTATTGGTCTGTAATTACTTATGTTTTTTGGGTCACCTTTTTTGTATAGTAAAATTATTTCCGACTCAGACCATTGACGTGGAGTGTTTTTGCAGTTCAGTATCATGTTGAACAGTTGTGTTAGGGGCTTAGATAGGTACATGATTCCTGCTTTTATAGCTTCATTGGTTATCCTGTCAGATCCTGGGCTTTTACCAGTTTTCAGTGCGTTGATTCCCTTGACCACTTCGTCCTCCTCAAAGTCTGCTGGTATTTCTTTTTCGTTAATATTCGGTAGTTGGTAAGATAGAAGATTTGGCGAGCTATAAAGCGTTTTATAGAAGTCTGTTGCTATTCTAAGTATTTCTGTTCTGTTTTGTGTATTTGTAGTTTTACTTTTCAGTTCCTCGATCCATGATTTGTGAGTTCTTAGTTTTTTATACGCATTTTTGGCACTCCCTGTGGTACGAAGACATTTTTCAATAATTTGTGTGCGGTGTGTTTTATAGTCTTGTTTTATTCGTTTACTTACAAGCTTGTAGAGTGCTTTAAGTTCATTTTTCATGGCCCTCGATTTTGGTTTCTTCCTCTGTAGTTCGTGTCTTCTGCTGATTAATGCCTGTGTGCGTGCCGTCATTATTTGGTTTTTCCTTTTGATTGTATTTGGTGACAGTTCGTGTGCTTTTTTTAGACTGGTGTCTATTGCTTTTATTATTTTATCGTAGCAGTTCTGAACAGAGTCATTGTCGTCCCAGTGGTCGGGTAGGTTTGCGGAGCAGTTGTTCAGCGATGCAGTATAAATTTGTATTTCTTCTTCGCTCTTTAACTGGGATTTAGGGTGGCAGCCAAATTTGCAGCGATTTTTTGATCTCGAGAGTATATTAAATGTTGCTCTCACAGGTCTGTGGTCCGAAGGGTAGGTGATGTTTAGAACTTGTATGTTGTCTATGTATCTCGGTAGGTTTGTTAGGATGTAATCTATTTCGTTTTTTGTTTTACCATCCGGTGATTTCCAAGTCCATCTCTGTTTGATATTTTTTTTGAAAAAAGTGTTCATAATGGCTAGGTTGTAGTCGTGCGCGAAATCAATAAGTCTATTTCCTCTACAGTTTCTATTTCCGTACCCGTACTTTCCAGTGATGGATGCGTTTGGTTTGGGTACACCAATTTTAGCGTTAAAGTCACCCATGACTATTATATTATTTCCTGCGAGTCGTATGGCTTTATCTATTGTGTTGTAAAAAAGCTCTAGTTCTTCGTCTTTAGAGGCCTCTGTTGGGGCATAAACTTGAATAATGCTTAAATCTGTATTGTTGATATGTACCTTTAATAGCGCTACTCTTTCTGACAGTCCCTCAAAGCTTTTTATGTATTTTTTCAAATGTTTTTTGATAATAAAGCCTACTCCATACAGTCCTGGCGTTTCTCCGATGTGGTAGAAAATGAACTCGTCATGTTCCTCAATTTTAATACCAAGTTTTCTGACTTCTGAAAGACCGATAATATCGTATTTTATGTTTTTTAGAGATTCTGTTAATTCCAATAAGCGTGAATATGTTGATAGAGTTTTAACATTGTAAGTCGCTATATATAGACTGTTATGACGATTGTTTTTTGTGTTGTTTGAATAAACTGTAAAATTTTTCTCTGAAGGGTTGTGGTCATGAACTTCCACGGTGACCAGCCGGCTTGGAAGTTGTGGTTTAGTGCTCGTTTTTGTTTGTGATGCGTTTTCCGTGAGAGAGAGAGGTAATTGCTATTGCTTATTTGTTTGTTTGCTTGATAGGTTATTTTGGCTGTGATTGGTTTGGTTTTTGGGTGTCAGGAAACTGAGTATGCCTGGTTTGATAATATTTTCTGGTAAACTCGTTGTTCTATGTAATCGATATATCAAAACCATATTCTAATTAGAAAAAATTACCACTCAAACTACTTACCAGGGGACTGTTACGCATAACGGCCCCGACGCGTGATTCAGTAACTATGGCAAAAAATGAAACTACCCGCAAAATGATGTCTCGGTTCTGACACGATATGATCGAACCTCACACTGTCAGCGACTCATTCAACACAAAATTGAGTCGTTACCATAGACTACATAATTTTGTTTTATTTTTTCAAATTAACCAGAGGATTGTGTTCAAATATTTAGGACAACATTCAGGCGGTAATTTCGAATAATTATTATTACATTTACGTAGTGTTTGTTCAACATATATCATTTTCAGTATATTTAGTTTTATAATATACTTTAAATTTGTTACACGCACATAAATATTATTTAAAAAATTGGATTTAAAGTGAAGATTCTGGGATGGGGACACTCCAGGGGACTGTGTTTTGACAGGTTGGGATTAAAAGAAAAAAAGATATAGAACATTTACATGGTCAACAAGTAGGTAGCCGCAAAGATACTGAAATGTACTATAGTTTTAGATATTTTCTTAAACAAAAAATATCCAAAACATGCGAGTTTTATTTGATATGAGCATTATCATTGAGCTCATGCACTTGAGGAATAACCGAAAAAAAAGGGCCAAATTTACTAATAAAATCATAGCATCTGCACTCATCTATAGTCTGAATGGCTGTCAAACGAGTTGTAATCATTTTTTCATTATAATAAAAGAATGGTTTTAATGAAATCCGAAATTTTTTTAATATGTATATGTATGTAGATGATAATGTTGTGAATCGTAAGTAAAACAATAAGTTAAATAACAAATATATTATTGTCATTCATCAGAACACCGTATTTTCTCCAGTATATATATCCAAAATAATTTCTACCTAAATATATATTAAGAATAATAAATTAATTAAAGTCCTAGCACTTTCTATTATACCTAATAGTACCAGATATTTATTTCTTTTATTTGCTCACGTTAGCGTTTATATATCAATTGCTTTCTGCCTATTTTGCAGTTTTTTGGGATTCTTTGCTCAATTCGAGATAATTGTGTCCAAAAGAATATGTTTCCCATATAATAACAAGGACGTTTAGATTAAAAGTACATTTTATTTGTAGTTGTATTTATAACATAAATGTGTTATGTATCATCGTTACATGAGTCTATTATTATAAAATCGATAAACTGTATTTATAGAAAGCTAAAATAAAGCTCATTCTTATTAAATTGTTAATTTAAATAAAATTACAAATCTGGTAAGTAAATGGTTCTTGTTCCACCTTTTTTTAAACACATATCTTTTGAAGTTAGTAAAATGTGGTTTCATCTCTGGGTGCTTAAGAAACGCCTAACGAGAGAAACGTTTTAACTGACAAACTTGGTTTTATCTTAAACTTTCGTTTCTTTAACTTCTTCTTAACGTTTCCTTTCTTTAGCTTACATGTCGTGAACTTCCCGATCAGATCTTTAGAACTACTAAATGGTACTGAAATGTTCACAACTCACGGATTAACTCACTAATTGTTGCTCGGAACAGTCAATTTTAAATCTTATAATGGTAAAAAAAGTTTGCTAGATCGAAGAAAAGTATTTATGGTTAATTTATTTTTATGCAGTTAAGCTATTTACACCAAAGTAACACCACTGTAAGCCGTACCATCGTCGTTCTTTACTATTTAATATATTTACGAAATCTTTATTAAATTCCAACAATTTACAGAGCGGTAACTATGTTTTATATGCTATTTATTTCTTCCATCTCTTCTTGTATGCACTCTAATGTTATAAATAAAATTATGAAGTATCTTAATATTTTACGAGTATATTTTTCTATCCTCTCTTTTTCGAAGCACTTAAGTGTCATGAATAAAATAAATGTGTATTTTTTTAAAATCAACCAAATTGTTAGTTCATTTTCAAGATATATATTATTTTATCAGTTTATAACGCATTCACCAAAAAAAAAATTTTTTTTTTTTATGAATTATTACAACAGTCGGCAATAATTCGTTTTCTTTATATATCAAAGTAATATAATTCTATAGATTTATTAGGAGAGCTTGATTTTATGGTTTACTGAATGGTTAATTAGAACATAATTGATTTTTGACAATAATTTTGTAATTTTGAGGAATTGCATAATTGAGTACCTATTTAATTCTAATTAAGCCTTTAAAAAAACACATCTAAAAAAAGTCTTTGGTAGGTACTATTATAGTATTTGTACCAAAAAAAATATTTTAAATGATATAGTATTCGTACAATTAAAATCAAAATATATAACAAGCGAACTTCATGATCCCAATAATGTACCAATTGATTTGAGATGTAGTGGCTATTAGGGTAGTTACTAAAACAATATACTAATATTGAATAATACTTTTTGAATACGTACGTTTTTATACCGAATACTTCTATCACGTAACAAAACAAGATTTATGATGATTAAGTGTTACCACTTAAAGTAAATTGAAGTAACTCTTACCAGTATACATTCCATTAATTTTTCGAGGAATAATTGGCTTCAGGAGAGTTGAAATGCGAAGTTTTGTTGTTAAGAAAAAATATTTGATATTTTATTTGCTAATTCTTTCCCTGATACTTTTTAATATTTAAAGCGCTTCTAACAAGAGCCGATACAAATTCTAAAACAAATGCTTGAAGGCTAAAAATACTTACTTTACTATACTTACATAATTTAATGATATTATTAGTAGAGATAAAAAACATAATACTCCATAAAATCGTTGCAGTGTTAAAAGTATGGGTTCATAGATTTTGTTTGTGAATTCATATTCAGATTGTGTGAATACAGATGTCTCGATTTAGACCAAGTATGTTATAAATAGCGAGATTCAGAGCGACTTATATTTTTAAGTGGGAAATTAATTATCTTATTATTAATTATAATCTTTCGTGTCATAATTAAAAACTTTAATACATATTATCAGACTTAAAAGACAATAAAATAGAATATATTGACATTTGTAAAAATGCTCATCAATTTTTATACATTTTATACTGAATAAGGTACATATAGGCTACTTATTACTTTAGGGAAACAAAGCATTATTTCATTTATTTTATATTTTAGTTAATTTAGAAATAAATTTGTGTTTCGTGACTTATTTTCGTTAAATAGGTTTCAAAATCACAAATTGTTTCTTTTTAGAAAAAATGCTTGCTCGATTGAAAATAACAAAAAAGCATGGAGAAATTCGAGAGTAAGTTTTGACAATTTATTGTTTAGGCAATTTATACTTTAAATTAAGAACAAATTGTTATATTAAGCTAATATAAAATACAAGCTTATATATGAAAAAAAAAACTATCATATAACAAATAAGGTAACAGAGTATACTTCGTATTATATTTATCTTAAGGCTAAAGCGTAAAGATACTAAAGTTTTATGTTCCGGTATGAGGAACTACTCGAGAAAGATTATACAAGACCTGCCTCCGAAACCTCCGAAAGGTCAACACAAGGCACATCCTTGAATAATAATGTATATTACGTGTAGAATATTAAAAAATACTTAATGAAAGTCACGTAGAAAGTTAATTTTGGAATAATTGATCTGAGATAGATATTAAATTATAATAAAAATCAATGTATCATAATATTTCCTTTTAAGTAATATTATATTATAAACGCTGAAATCATCGATAATTTTAGAAATTATATTTTTCAGTTTATTTTTTAATAATAACTATTTTTTTTGACATACCTATATGTAGTTTAGTAGTTGTTATTTTATCTAGTGTCCAAACTTGGCTTCTATATACGTTTGTGTTATTTTATAATATTAATATCTAAATTGTGTTTTTATAGATAAATTAATAATGTTATATTTTTAGGTTACTAATAAATCTAGTAAAGTTATCCCACAGTTTTAAATATTATTATTTTATATAGTTTCTTCATTTGCTTGAGTATGACTTATTTATAGGCTGAGTTTCTTTACTCACAGCCATCGTAATAAGAAAAAATCATTTAAAAGTTGTAGCTTGTTATTTTTAAACTGGAAAAAAAAATATTAAATAAATTCTGGAAATTTATTAAAATTATTGATAGAACTATTAATGATTGTGACTGGACATCTATCATGGCACCAATCAATCAGAATTAAAAACATGGCATATGAAAACAATTAAGTTATTTTTTAAGAATTTATAGGTCTACAATGATATATGCTCGGCTTTGATTGATTCACAAAAACACGTCATACGTAATACCTTCGAAATTATAAGCTTAGATATTTGAATTTGTAGACGTAGAAAAAAAAACAAAGTAGTAGTAACGACAGTAAAAATGTTGAAGTAGTAACAAAGGGAGTCTTGGGTAGCGGAGAGATAATTTATCTTCATTCGTCTTCTATTTATTTATCAAGGAGAATGTTCCAAAGAGTGTTTGATCCGATTACTGCAACCGATTTCGATTAAGGCATTATAAGCCACGGGATACATCCCAACCATCTTTTACAGTGCGCCTCTCGTGAAACGTTGTTTGCACTACCAATATATGTAAGGAATTTCCATCGATGCAAGGTGTTGCAAGAGGTCGGGTAGCGGTAATCAGTCGTTAGATGTGAGCCGTAGGCTTTATGTTTTGATAGATTTATAATAGTAATTATTGTTTAATTCCTTAGAAGTTATCTTAAAGAGCTGTAGCTATTTTGATTTTTTTTACGTTGAATTGAAGTGGAACAAATCAAGTTTTTTTTTTTACTAAAATATTAAAACTAACGTTTAAATCGAAATTTAAGATATAAAACATAATATTGTCCAACATTGTCATGTTAATTAGTATATTACCTAAATAAGCATCAGAAGCTATTTTGGTCAAAGTAAGTTTTAAATTTCACAATTCCTATGAGTATCTAAGTTATGTACTTAGAAATTTAAAACTCTTATACACTTTTACATATAATACAAAAACACTACATTAATTATTTTCATGTATTTTCAAATTACTAAAGACAGCAAAGTTCCAGTCGGTTATAGTATACTATTACCTTTTTTCTGAAATACGAAGCGTACAAACAGATTTAATGTTGATCTTGCCTCCATCATAAATGTCATCTTGTCAGCGTCAGAGTGATATTAAAAGAATAATATTTTCTGTAAATAGAACATTAATTTAAACATTAAGTATGTTATAAGAAAGCTAATTTGTATGTTATTTTTTGGTAATGGTTTTCTAAACATAACGTTTTGATAATTTATTGTATTGGTAACTACATGGATTTAAATAAGCTGAGAAATTTCATCTGCAAGCTATTATGAAAGTTGCTTACGTTCACTGTTTTATAGAAAATAATAATGATCTTGTATAATAATGGCGTTTAGATAAGGCGATAATACTATTTACTATATGTAGAACATGCTTTATTAAATATAGTCTGGATATTAATTTTACCCTTTGTTATTTACTAATAACATTGTTGAGAACATAATTCGGTATGAGGTTTTGTTAAACCAAATATTTCATAACATATTAAGTAGGTGAGAAAATGCGGCTCCTACTATATACTCGTAAATGTGACGTTAATGTGACAATGATAAAGTCTGATATTACTTACATACATTGCTTCGATTACTGTATATGTTTCAAACAAGTATTCTTCAATGTACATCAACTTTTAATATTTTCAGTATTTTTTTACTCAATGAATTCTTATCATAGTAAAAGCACTGTAGTATATGATTCAAGACATATAATAATGAATCTTATGTTTTGAATACCTGCATATTAATATTAATAATGTATGGCTTCTGTATTGTAGATTCTGTATTGTAAGGTAGTTACGATAAAAATCTATATACAATACTTCTTTTCTCACTCTGCCTCGCTGGCGTTATACGAGATGTCCGTATCCTGTATTATTATTTTAATCAATATAATTTTTTAAAATTTTGTCACCATCCAAAACGTACAAACATAAAATAGAATAATACAATAAGATATAGAGTACAAATATATAGTATAATGTATAGCCAACTAAGTTGACACCATAGTGCATTGTGGAACAGAACCATATAAAAAAATACATGCGGCAGCCATTTTAACATCGACTATGAAACAAGATACATGATATTAAATAAAATAAGCAATAAAAAAAATATAACTAAATTGCGACTAAAAATATAAAGAACAAATCAAATATGCCAAAACAGTTGCCGCAATTTGAAACCCACTTTTAAACTCCACACAATTGACCCACATCCATAACAATAACATTTAGAAACTGAAAAAAATATTTTCCCTAACAGTTTCCGTTTTAACCACACGGGGGAAAATCGAAAATTGAGAATCACTAACATATATAGCTTCATCGCGATTTCTATCACGCAACCTTGAGCCAAAACTTCTCATTCTTCTTTCTCACCTTTTACCTAATTCTATTAGTTGTAAAATAGTAGTACTCCGACAGTAGTTTGTAGTCCATGGTTTCTACCAAAGACTAACAAGAATAATAAGAGGGATAAGGGAATACATTACTCTCTTCCCGCTATACTACTGCACTGCGGGCTCGTAAAGAGAATCATGAATATATTATTTAGTCCCCCATATTAGTCTTTATTAGATCACATAGGCGTTGGATTTTATTAAGATTATTTAATCCTATTTTACGATATTTAAATAAAAATATATAAACCAACATCAAGCATAGCATCATCGTTCAAATATGAATAAATAAGGGCAACAAGAATTGTTGAATTATTGTTATTTTATTACACAACAACCGATACAAAGATTACATAAAAATAACACATAACGTCGCTTCGCATATATAAGTTTGTATATATATTTGTATATATATGTCTTTAAAAAGTGAGAGTTATTATGTCAACAAAAACAACCAGAGCACCAATCCTTCATACATTTTGGTCATTGTGTGATTAAATCTTGGATTTTGACCAGTGCCGTACCACCCTTTATTAAAATTAGGACTAGTATACACTGTTGTGATTTAACTCATGAGTGGGTTTATATTGCTTGTTAAACACCTATCATTTTGATCAATTGATCTGAAAATTGTATGTGAAAAACTGTTTTGATTAAAATTCACAATTTAGTAACCAAATTACCCGCATGGGTAATTAAGCCAAGTATTTTTTTGCTTTTTATGTTCAAAATAACATAAAGAAAAGCTCAATGCCTTTTGTACCTTCCCGAGGCAGCGAGGTTTCATTTTTATGTATTGTGTAAAATATTTAGCCGGTTCTTCAGTTTCCTGTTTTGTGTCTAATTTGAATATTGCTGCTAGCTAGAGCGGCCTTTGTTAAGTTTTCAGTATAAAATTAAATAAAAATAAAAATCCTTTTTGTTAATTTCAATCCTTTTTCTAAACATGTATGCAGCCATGTTAAGCTTTTTTAATTAATATTGAATGAAAAAATGTATTCATAAAGTCCGGATTCGAACCTACCTGAACGAAACCTGCCCGCAGCTCTACCTATTGTGCTATCGTATTGCTACCTTAAATAATCCTTTATAGGGATGGAGGCAACTACAGACATAGTCAAACATTATTTGTTATAGTTTAATGCATTATATTGCAATGTTATAAACATAGGTTAGGATCTCCAAAAATCAAAATAGATGTCGCACCTGTGCTTAGTGCTATTAAATATTTATTAAGGAAGGCGTTTCTTGAAAATTGATAAATGAAGAGAAACTATACTGCTTTCTAAATTCGTGTTCTTTCTAATTAGTTGATAACGTAATAGATATTCATTGCATTTGATAGTCCTGTCAAATCATTTCATTAAATCAAATTATTCATTTTATATCAATCTATTATCTATCTAATTTTATCTTGTATTATTATCTTAAATAGCTTTTAAATAAGGCGATCTTAATATTTAATACAATATTATTTACTACATGTAGAACATTTATTAAGTATAATCTAGATATTAATATCATCCTTTATAAATTACTAACGATATCATCGAGAATATAACTCCATACGAGCTTTTGTTAAATAAAACATTTCATAATATATTGAGTAAGTGAGAAAATCTGAGCAGAAAATGTGTGTATGTTTCAAAGCATACAGGGTAATTTGTAATTAATTGGCCACCTCTTGAAGGCAGCCGCACTAGATCAATCCCAAGAATATTTGTCATTTCAAGTATTTTTGTATTCATAAATAGTAATAGACAATCATTACTTTTGATGGCAATGTCAAATCATTTTAACTTATTCACATTATTTATTTTATATCAAATTATTATCCAACTAATTTTAAAGGGATATCTAATTCTATATAACTTCCTACATGCCTTTCATTAGTTAATCGTGTTGTCTTACACACAGGGTAGTACTCAATTATATTCTCAGCGGGGTCGTAGATGAATATTATAATAACTACTAGCTTACTAATTAGGATATACCAGCAGGTTGAAAATTTAATTATTCATTATTAAATTAAATACATGAGTCTACACCAGGTGCTTATCAGTATATATTCATCCTGTTTTAAAATAAATATTTGAAGTAGGTTAAAGTAAAATTTTACTAAAATAAAAATATATAGGGTATTACCGGTTTCGGTTTTAAAAAAATAATAAAATAAAAATAAAAATAAATAAATTATATAATATTATACTAATACGACGATAAATTATTTTATGATATATTATTTTATAAAATAACAGATAAGGCTTATTTTATATTTATTAATATTTTATAATTATAACTAATGACGTGTCGCATATTCGATGGCAAATTTGATTAATGAAATTAAAAATAATTAATACACTAATGAAGTAATAAAAAATGGATGAAGCACTTTTAATAACCAATGGATTCTGATATAAAAGTATCAGTCCGATATGTATTCCGTAAATAAATTATATGTTATGCATGAATTTATTGATCAATGATTGTTGGAATCTTACAATTTACTATATTTTGATTTGTATATTACAACGTACATTGTGTAAACAGTTCCTACAAGTATGATACTATCTACCGCCCCGTTGGTCGAGTGGTTACCGCAGACGCCTAACGTGTCACGGCGCAATGGGGTTCGGGTTCGATTCCCGGCGGAGACAGGCATTTGTGTGATGAGCATAGATGTCTGTGTTTCTGGGTTTGGTTGTTTATTAAATATATTCTCAGTATTTATATGTGTATTTCTATGTATTTGTATCGATGTCTAATACCCTTAACACAAGCAAATAATTTGCTTACTTAGGGGTTAGATCAATGTGTGTAATTTGTCTTGATATTATTATTATTATTATTTAATTTTCATATTAAAACTGGATTTAAATGATTGTTTTATTAATTCACATGGGGTAATCAATAATAATTATATATATATATATATACTAGCTTTACTATGTTAGACTCCAAATGCAGATTTTATAACGGAGGTATGATATTAATCTATTACTAATACTAATTTATGCCATACAAGACATCACACATACATCTTGATTCCATCAATTATCAGATATCAGTACTTGTATGCCACAGAGTGACACACGCATACATATATTATTAGTGTGCGTCTGTTGGTTATATATTTCAATATAAATATGTTGTAACATTTAATTGTAAGTTTAAATAATTTGTTTACTCCTTTATTTTGTATTCAATCGTTTTTTTATTTGTTAGTATGGCAGTTGGTCTGTAATTGGTTCTCTTAAAGATATAAAATAACTGATACAATACAAGTAATTTCACTCTCATCATATTCCACATATGTCTATTCTTATCTTACAGCTATAACCCAAAGTAATATGTACAAGCTTTTAAAATTATCTGGTTCATAATACTTTCCAGCATATGATTTGCGAAGGTTTCGTAGTGTAATGATATAGATACTTACATGAAACTTATTAATAAATAGCCTATCAAATGTTAAAAGGGTTTAAAATTATTACTTTCAGAGATTAATAATAATAATAATACAGGACAAATTACACACATTGATCTAACCCCTAAATAAGCTTATTATTTGCTCATGTTAAGGGTGTTAGACAACGAGACGAATGCATAAAAATACACATTATAAATACTTGGAATATATTTAATAAACGATTATTTATTCCATGTTGACATCCGGAATCCATCTTGAGTCAAGCAACCTCCTTTTCCAGCGTTTTGGGTCAAGTCTTTCCCCCCCTTCTCACTTCCGGTTTCAATGCTGCCAACTTGATTAGTATTTTGGTGGGAATATTGTACAACCTTAGAGAGACTACTATTTTTGATTTTCATTATAGCATCGTCTTTCGAAGCGAATAGTGGTCTAGTCTTAAAATTATAATAATTGTCAGAATAATACTAAAAAGTGAAGTGATACTATAGATACCTCCCTTCAAAAGTAAAATATTATTAAAAAAGTATGGAGTGTGACAAAAGTAGTGAAACATCGCAAACAAGAAAACGTGGTCCGAGTTCATCGAGTTCTGAGGGAAACGAAAATTCATCACGGGAATCTAGCCCGGAAAGACACAGTAAGGTACACAAGCGTTCTCGGCAAACCGTAAGTAATATGCAATTTCAATTTCTTGCTCAGCAAGTGGCTTATTTAACTACCCTCATAACTCAAAACAAAAATAATGAGATTATGTCATCAGCATCTGTTACAGAAAATAAGCGTCATAATGCTACGGATACTGTTTTAACGGAGGAATTGACCTTACGTCCACCCCCAATGGTGTCTAATAGTGATAATAATAGGCCACAGTTACAATTATCTGAATTATCAACCAATATAAAGGAACCGGCGTATGTTAAGGCTTCAGAATTACATTTGTCGAAATTAATTAAAATACAGAGATTTAATTGCAGCGATTGGAATGCCTTACGTTTTTATGAACATCAAAAAAAGTACGTAGCTACCCCTGGATTTATAGAACTAGGGATTAATGATGAGCTTAGACGACTTGGATCTTCAGCTTCATCTGAAGAGCCCCGTTTATATCTTTTAGAACGTACTTTTGCCGCCCTGTCGAACGCTTTGATTTCTCAAAAAGAGGAATTAAAGGCTTCGTTACAACAAATAGTTGATTGGTCTAGTGATAATAATTGTACATTAACACCAGGAAGCTTATTTGAAAAAATTGAAACTTCTTTCAATAAAGAATCTTCTTATTCTAAAGTCACTGACGATATTCTCCAAATTGTTTGTGGTAGAAGGGCCGACTGTGTACAATCTCGACGAGAGATTTTATTAAAACAAATTCCAGAACAATTCCATTGCGGTGCTTTACAGAAAATACCTCCATCTTCTGATTTTTTATTTGATGAACATTTATTATCTACTTATTTACAAAAAATTGGGGGGGCAGAAAAACTAACAATAAACTCACAGGCACCATCCCACCGTTCATCTTTAATGAATCCTAGGCCATCTACCTCTTATGGATCAAACTTTAAGTCTGGCTTAAACAGACAAGGTAATGAAAAGTTTTTTCGATCGAACAACACCAGCATTAAAGGTAAAGGAAGAGGAAAGACATCTACTGGGAAATCAAATTACAACAGAAATCGGACTGCACTTAACGAACAAAAAGGTAAAAAATCTACATATAACTCCTCAAATACAAATAATAAACAGTGATTCTCTCATATTTAAAGGTGGCTGTCTTAAGCAATATTTACAGATTTGGAGCAACTTAGGAGCTCCAAACTACATATGTAAAATTATAGATGGAGTTCGTATATCGTTTATAATGAAGCCACCTTTAATAATGCTATATGATTCTGTAATTAAGTCATTTCAAACCAAAAATAGCCTACAGATGTCACAGCAAATACAGAATATGCTGGATATTAATATATTGGAGAAAGGAGATTTAACACCCAGTTTCCTGTCAACAATTTTTCTGGTTCCGAAAGCCGATGGGACTCTTCGTCCCATATTTAATTTAAAACAACTAAACCAATTCATCAGTATAAAACCTTTTCAGATGTTTCATCATTTTCGAGTGCCCGAATTTCTACAGAACAAGGATTGGTTAGTAAAACTGGATTTGAGCCAAGCATATTTTCATTTGAATATGGCGGCCGAGCATCGACGATTTCTGAGACTCAGCTACAACGGAGAACTGCTGCAGATGACTTGTCTACCCTTTGGCCTATCATCAGCACCTCGAATTTTTGCTACTCTCACAAACTGGATAGCAAAGTTTCTACGCCACCACAACATCAGGTGCGTTGTATACCTAGACGATTTTTTACTGGCAAACCAGTGTGCCCAATCTTTAAGCGATCAAGTGGTATTTGTCGTCAATTTGCTTCAACAAATGGGGTGGACGATAAATTTCGCCAAATCTGTGTTGGTTCCGACTCAACGCCTAGAATATCTGGGCGTGACATGGGACACAAAACTCAACATGAAGTCCTTGTCAGAACCGAAGTGCCTAACGCTACGCATGGCACTTCAACAACAGATATCCAAAGGCAGTTGGTCTCTCAAACAGGCCCAATCCATACTAGGGCGACTCAACTTTGCCTCATTCGTGGTTCGCAGAGGGAGACTGCACTTTCGGACCATGCAATATTACAGCCGACAGCTCCCGAAATCTCATCCATATCACGAAAAAGAACTACCAGATCCAGTGATACACGAATTGAGATGGTGGCTGACAGCAGCTTCAGGAACCCTACCGATTCACATGGGTTCGGTAACTCATCACCTCACGACAGATGCCTCCGACATCGGTTGGGGAGCCCAAATAGGAGAGACAAAGATATCGGGTCACTGGACTACAAAACAAAAAACATGGCACGTCAATCACAAAGAATTGTATGCAGTCCTAGAAGCCATTATTCACGAACAGAATCGGTTATCCAATGCAAGTATACTCCTGTTGACGGACAATCGCACTGTGGTATCCTATATAAACAAGGAAGGGGGAACCAGGTCAAAAATTCTTTTGAACTTGACGCGACAGATATTACAGTTCATGGATCTCCAAGACATTCATCTGATGGCTCAGTATTTTCCAGGCCGTTACAACTGCGAAGTCGATGCTCTGTCCAGAATGAAACCATGTCCAGAGTGGCATCTCCAACCACAGGCCACCAGGAACATTTTCACGAAATGGGGCACACCGCAGATAGATCTGTTTGCTTCAAAGTCGGCTCATGTTGTACCCAGGTACGTGACATTGGATTTGTCGGATCAGGACGCTGTTCATTACAACGCATTCTGCCATCCGTGGGACTACGATCTAGCCTGGATATTCCCACCACCAAATCTCATTCCTCGGGTACTATCCCATTTGAATATGGCAAAAGGTCGATTCATCCTCATAGCGCCCAGATGGCAGAAAGTCTTTTGGACTGCAGACCTACAGCAACGTGCTCTGGAAGCACCTTATCAAGTCCCGAACCTTCCACGAGTGCTGATAGATACAGTAACGGGAGTTCACCCACCAAAAGTTCAGGACATTCATTTAGAAGCTTGGCTGATTTTGGGTAGACAGATATAATTAAGGATTGGAACTATGAAGAAAAGTCTTTATTATTTTCAAGCTGGCGAATTTCGTCATTAAAGACCTACCGGTCAGCCTGAACAAGATGGAATTTATGGTGCACAAAAAACGCAATTGAATACAGAACACCAAAGGCAACAGACGTCGCTCGTTATTTAGCTTATTTGCATAATGAAGAGGGTTTGGCATACAAAACAATACTTGTACATAAATCTGTTATCTCAACCTTTACTAATATTTTCACAAAAATTGATTTATCATCTGATTTTTTTGTTAGGCATATGCTCAAAGCCATTTCAGTAGCCAAGGAGAAAAGTGCTGCTCCACCTATTTGGAATCCGAATATTGTTATTCAATATTTGAATAATTATTCTCCGGACGAAAATAATCTATATCAAGTATCAAGACGTACCGCAATCTTACTTCTATTGTCCTCGGGACGTAGGGTTCATGACCTTACCTTATTAACGATAGAAAGGGAACAGTATATCGACCAAGACAATAAGATAATTCTTTGGCCAAGATTCGGATCCAAGACGGATAATGCAAATTACAGACAGTCTGGATGGGAACTAATGCAAAATCCTAATAGATTATTAGATTGTGTCTACTGGATTCGCCGTTTGGTACATGTATCTAGGGCGCGTCGTGACAGTTTACCTAGCTTAAAGGATTTATTTATAACAGCAAGAGGAGCTCCTAAAGCCGCATCAAGAACGGTAATAGCCGGTTGGATAAAATCAATACTAAAAGAAGCCGGAATCGAAGCCTCTCCGGGATCTGTAAGATCTGCCGTAGCATCTCTGAACTGGATTGAGTGTTTTCCCATTGACAAGATCCTAGAAACTGGAAATTGGAAGCAAGAACATACTTTTACGAGATACTATAAAAAAAATATTTTAAATCAATCAAATTCAAATGTTACATTATCAAACTATTTTAATTCGGTGCGATAAATTACATATAACAAATTGAATATGTAATAAATTGATTAGTGTTTATTAGATTGTAATAGTAATAGAAAAATATTTAATTACATTATACACATTATAGCATCGTCATATTATTTATAACCAGGAGATAACAAACACCTCACTCAAGATGGATTCCGGATGTCAACATGGAATAAATAATAGAGAGTTTTAACTTACAATAAAACTTACCTATTATTTTTCCTTAAGACATCCGGAATCCAGGTAATTTCTACCTGGTTTCATCTCGAGTAAATAATGAAAATCAAAAATAGTAGTCTCTCTAAGGTTGTACAATATTACCACCAAAATACTAATCAAGTTGGCAGCATTGAAACCGGAAGTGAGAAGGGGGGGAAAGACTTGACCCAAAACGCTGGAAAAGGAGGTTGCTTGACTCAAGATGGATTCCGGATGTCTTAAGGAAAAATAATAGGTAAGTTTTATTGTAAGTTAAAACTCTCTATTAAACTCAGAAATAAAACAATAAAACATAGATATAAAAAAGCAAAAGGTCTATTATATTGTATAGTCATAATGTTATTGTTCGAAACTAAACAAAAGATTTCTATTACTGTAGCTCGGTCCTTGATGTGAATTTAATTTAAATAATAAATTAGCCATAGTTACGAATATGAATACATGCTTTATTTATTCAGAATCGATATTTTAGTTAAGATAATAGATAAACAAATAATATAATTTGTTTATAAATAATATTTTAATCGTTTATAGAACATAAAAATATAAAATATAAATTTTAGACATGCCTATTTTTATATTTAATACAAGGTAGGGTACAAGAAAACACTGAGCATACATTTAATGTATTTTAAATAAATCCTAATTCCATTACGTTATAAATGTATTAGATATTTCTTATTTTAAGATACTTAAAGTATAGACGATTTTCGTATTCATTTTTCATGTGAAAGGTACAAGCGACTCAATGTCTCTGCTCCTAATCTGCTGGTTATTGATGTCAAAAGATATTGTTTTTAAAATATCTTGCAATAGCAATTGCAACTGTAGTACCTAAAAGAAGTAATAACTCTGCTCAGATAGTCTTTATAAAATGCTACATACTTTGATTTATTTTAAGCAATTTCTTTACTTTCACGATTTTATCCTTATTACAAGGTTTCAAAGCCACCGAACTGATCTCTGAAGAGGCAATTTATTTTCTCTTCAGACAAGTTGCGTCAAGCTTCGTCGCACTTAAATAACGAATGTCATTGATTGAACCGAGACACTTTATTGCGATTGTGAACCTTATTATTTTCTGTCTAGATCTAGATCAGTGAATCTTAAGCTTCTAAAAATTTTGATCAATAATATCCTAATACCATGGTTTATTTATAAATAGTAGTTAAAAGTGATAAGATTGAAGAATAAAAATAATAATAATACAGGACAAATTACACACTTGTATCTAACCCCTATGTAAGCAAATTATTTGCTTGTGTTAAGGGTGTTAGACAACGATACTAATACATAGAAATACACATATAAATACTGAGAATATATTTAATAAACGACCAAACCCAGAAACACAGACATCTATGCTCATCACATAAATGCCTGTCTCCCGCCGGGAATCGAACCCGAGCCCCATTACGCCGTGACACGTTAGGCGTCTGCGCTAACCACTCGACCAACGGGGCGGTATATGTATCACATTACATAATATATTTTCCGTTTAAGCAACACCAGCTGTTTTAAAAAATATATACATGTTATTTTCTACGTAATAATAATATACGTTAAGTAAAATGCGTTTCCGCGTTTCTTATTTTATTTGACTTTAAAGTCAGAACAAAATTTCATCCAATGATATTGAATTGATAGAACACAAAACAAACATGGTAAATTTCTCCTCTGCCTGCAAATAGTAACATTGTAGCGTCATCGAATAAATTCGTAGCAACATAAACGAGCTGCGCTAGCTTCCAGCCTCGCGTAATTCACATAACAAATAGCTTCGACTTTTGAATGCTTAGCATATCTATAAATTACTCTCTCTTGAATTCTTTCTGTAGCTATTTGTTATTTATCCTCTTTGTCTTATTCTCTCTATATTATCTGAGAACTTACTTAAGTTAGCGATGCATTTGTATGCTAGAGACAAATATAAAGCAGTAGCCAAGATGACCAAATATTTAGAAACATCTTTCTTAAAAATTTATATTTGCACTATTTAAAACGTCAATATTAATAGGATTTATAATCACATAGTGTTAAAAAAATACACACAATATTTCTTTAACGTCAAATTTCAATTTATTTACAAATCCCTTAGCGATGCTTGGAAAAAATAGATTAGGGAAAGATAATTTATTTATTTATTCATGCAACATTTAATTAAAAAATACAATAAAAAGAACGAAAATTATACAGTACAAAGGATTACTTAGCTGTCTTAGAGATCTCTCCCAGTTACCCTTTGTACCCTTTGGTGTGAGATAGGAGACATAGTTTGTATAAGGTGTTGTTATATTATTGTTTGTTTCAGGGGCACACTCAGACTCAAGTAGTGAGCTTTCTTTAAGCACAAAATTAATTAACACAAATCTATTATTTATTAGGTTCATTTTAATTATTGCACAAACTAATTTTTCTATTTTAGAGTGAAAATTTGAACATTTTCTTCAATCAAAGTTATATTTAATTTTCACTAAAAATAATCTAATAACACATTACAGTTCACCAACATCCTTTTCATTTTTTGGATGATGCCAACTAAATAAACAGATGACAGTTTTAAAAGCTTTCATTTTGAAATCTGTGTCGATGCATATTTTAAATGTTGCATCAGTTTAATATTTGAAATATGTATAGCCATGTTAAACTTATTTAAATTTATATAAATATAGAATGTAAAACAAACCGATACGGGCAGGGATTCGAATCCGCGACCTCTAGGAAACCGTCCCGTCGCTTTTTTAGCTTCTTTTTCTTATTCCAAATTAGTTATAAATATTTTTTTTACCTTATTGTTCATGACGAATGGAGAATATGAGAAAAATAATTATAAAATATAAAAATACTAACTACGAGAAACAGATGTCTACAATAAATACACATCTCTTCCTGATAACTAGAATCGCGTAAATATATACTCGTAAATCAGAGATACACATGTGTGGTGTATTGGAGATTAGATGTGCAGTGTTAGGAATGCATTGAAAAGCGCTCGAGCGGTAAATGAAGTTGATGCAATCAGGTTTAAATCAGATGGTCTTGTTTGCTTCAGCACTTTGGTAATCACAATAATTGTGATGTATGTTATAGGTTCAATATGTTGGTTTTTTTTTATTTTCCGTTTATTAAGTGTTTTTTGTATGTGATTTGTTTGTTTCATGCATTTTTACAAACATTTTAACGTTTTAAAAATATAAATTATAAAAACTATAATTCAAAAATATAGACTTAAAAATCCATTCAGTAGCTTCGTTGTATTGTTTTTATATCACAAAACATTTTTTGTTTTTGAAAATAAATGAAATTTTAAAAAGTATTATTAAATTTTTTATTACCACATTAAATTATAATAAAATCTATAACTAATATTTTTATGTGATGTGTCTCGAAAATTTTCAAAAACCTTAAAATTACTTTTGGAGCTTTTATTTAACGTTCTTAAAATATATGTCAAACGATATCGTTTATACCACAATCTGGTTATATCCACAATCTGGTTATATAACCAGATTGTGGAAATTAACTGGAATGGAATTGTGACATGCTTATAAAAACCGTTTGTTAAGAAACCAGACAAGTAAAAATATTTTACATACAAAAGTGATGCCGATATATTTTCTGACATTTGAGAAATTTCCATAACTTTGATTTCATGCAAAGAGGATTTTTTTATCAAATATACTCGAGAAGGAATCAAAGTGAGTGACTTTAGCTGATGTAACTTTATATAACATCTTATAAATGTTTCATTAGGTTTCAAATATCATGTAGGGTGAATGAAATTAAATTTCAATTTAATTACGTATAAGATTTAATAATACAATATATCACTGAATATATGTAAAGATAACTAGATACTAGTGACTCATAGCCCAAAATCCCTTTGTTCTATATGTCATATGTGTATTCCTCTAGATAATTCGGAAAAATTCAAAAGTACTTAGAAAGTAAGTATTACATAATTGCCGATGCAAATAATACACATCAGATTATCATATAATAGAAAGTGCTACGACTCTACTTGACACTGACAATAAAGTGTTCAGGAATCCATCACGAGATTTGGAGCAATAAGATAATTGAAGAATAATCGTGGTATTTCAGGTATAAATAACGATTCTGAAATTATGTGTCGGAATAATTATTAGGATCTTAAGAATTATTTATATTTGAGGAATGAAATGTCAGTAGTCATAGATATCGTGAGTTTGATGTTGATTTGATCTATATAGTGTAAAATACTTTGATAACGTAATTATAAAAGTTATTAAAAGCAAAATTGTTATTAAAAAGGGCAATTCTTTAAAAATGATCGTCAGATAAAAACATCATGGCTGATATAAATAGAATGATAAATTTTCTCATTTCACTCCTGAACCTTTGTGTATGTTTTACGATGTTTTGTCATAACTTTCAAATGATTTTCAAATGTAAGGCGGCTTATAAAGTTTCGCTTTGTTATTACAGGATTTTTAAATGAGCCTCTTAATTTTTTATTTTCTATACGTAAAATAGTAATAGGTTATCATTGTATCAAATATCTATGTCATGACGAGATTATTATAAAAAAATGCCATTTTATGTTTCTTATCTTTACAATCGTGACGCTTATATTGTTCTGTAAGTTTCAGTTGTGTAATTTCTGAACGCCGCCGTTCTATTTCTAACATAGAGGTCAAACCAGTCGATATTTTTTGAATATTAAGGAGCTAGTCAGTAATTGATGGTTATTATTTATATTTTAATATAACAACACAGAAAACTGGCTTTTTTGTGTAAATAGTTCTTAAGAAATATTAATCTCAAAGTTGCAAAGCAAAAATCTTATTATAATAAAGATTTTATTGTTAAACATTTTCTTACTCTAAGTGAAGATGATATGTGCTTACCCAAATCAATGAACTCGGGGAACCAAACTTCATTACCAAATCTAATCATATTGGAAGACACGTGTCAAAAAGGGTACTGACAAATATTATTACCAGGCTTATAAAACTTAAGACAAGACTGTTTGTATTTCATCTTTGAATTATATAAAAAACAAACCTAAATGAATACATTTAGTGTACAAAAGAGAGTTTGAAATAAATATTTATGTGTTTGCTTTAAAACTGTAGTTGTAGTAATATGTTTTAATTACTGCTGTACGTGTGTCTGTCACGGAACTTGTGTTAAACGATTGGCCTAATTTTGAAGATTTTAAGTGTATTTCTGTGCGTCTCCGTGTAATTAAGATTCATAATTGTATTCGGTACTTAGCGCTCTGTTCAGATTCCGGGTCTTATAGTTACCCACTTTCAGGACAGGGCAAGACGTTGCCGATATTCAGTATAAATGGTTCTGAAGTGACACATATATTTTATCTTTAAGTACGATTTACTTAGTGTTTATTGTAAAAGAATAAACTTGTCACAAAAGTATATTTTTATACTTACTGTTAACACCAAAAAGAACTTACACCGCAGTGGTTTTTGCTATAGATACAGTTATTAGTTAATTAATCATTAAATGTATTCGTGTCATTCAATCAATCTATGCTTTATTAGAATAATTACTCAACGATAAGTATATATGATTTGTCAAATATGTAAAATGATTTTATATAATTTTAAAAAAAGTTTAAAATTAAGGATAAACTGAAACAGATCAAAAAGTTTAAAAATATCTATAAACATGCACAGTCAAAACATGTTAAACTAGTTTAAATGGTAATAAGTATAGAATGAAAAATAAACCGGTACGGGCAAGGAAACCGGATTGGAAACCCTATTAGATTGACCTATAACAGAGCAAAATGATTTTTTTATTTACTATTAAGTTAAGCACAAGGGACTAATTTGTACCAAGGTTACCTTCAGTTATGTTCTCTTCATACTAGTAAAATTTAACTTGCACTGCCAGCTCAAAGAATACTAGCGCTAGCTCCCATTTCTCTTATAAATTATGAACATCTTACATTAGTCTCACACGGACTGTATTTAAATTTTAATTACACGCTTGTGAAAATGTGTTGCACCAATTTAATATAATATGTTAGTACAAAACAAAAGCTACTCCATCTTAAGGATCTTTAAATTTAATTGAGTCACTGAATAAAGTAATCTACAAATCTATTACAGCTCCTTTGGAAATACGTATGAGTATTTGTAAATACAAATACGTTGTGTAGTTAATAAATGTTATAGATTTTAGTGAAACTAAATTTAATATCAGAAATCAAATTATTTGCTGTATATAGAACTTAGTTTAATGAGTTCAGTGTGGGTATTAGCTTCTACCCTTTATTATTTAGTAACGACATTATTGAGAACATTATGCAGTTGAGTTGAGAAAATGTTACTCCCATAATATTAAAAAGGAAAAGCGATAAGTATACTTAGGTTTTATGTCAGTGTTAGTTCGTTTGGAAAAAATAATTTAGTATTAAATTCTGTTTAATATCTGATATAAATAAAATAAAACGTCACTAATTACTTATTACACAGATATGTTATAAAGTACAATTTTAAATAAATATTATTGTACTTTTTTTCTTTTTGAGATTCATATTTCGTAATTTGTATATCAAGTGTATTCTCTATTGAATGTGTTTTTAGATTATATTATTTTTATTGTTGTTCTAGAATATAGACAGAGAATAAAATATCAAAACACAAACGATGCAATGGTCAGCCGAACCCGCAAATAGAATATGCAGATATTCAGATATTCACACTGAAACAGAAAAATCTAAATATTAGTTTTAAAAAAATATTTCTTTTCAATAGCCTTTTTGTGACGATGAACTATCTATATCAAAGTCTGAACAAATCGATTGTATTGAACAGATATTGTTCTTTATCTATCGGATAACTCTAAATAGGTATTTAGATTTACAGCAGAACATCTTACTACATGTTGGAGCCTAATGTAGCCATTCGATTGTATATTACGTAAGAGCATACTCGAATAGGCAGTACCATTGTATTTTGCAAAATTGATGTGTAGTATCAATTGTCATTGTAATAAATACGTTGAGACCGATGGTTTGTGTTTGTTATCCTTTTGTATGGTTCTTAAGTCCCATCTTCCACATGACTGTAATGTGTTCGTAATTTCAGAAGAGATTTAATTTAAGTAACCGACTATTTTTTCCTTATTTTATCCAAAATATCACAAATAATATTGGTGAATTATAAGTACTATTTACAATTTCTTGGTATATAGCCAGTTGATTGGAATACTACTGCCGAATGACGGTTTCTACTATATGTGATCGAAATATTGTATATGTATCATGTGTAAATGTACTTTTGTATACACATTTATTTATTTGTACAATTTTTACAATTATTTATTTATTTTATCAGGTTTTTTAGACATATAACAAAATATAAGGTCTTTAAAAACACGACAACTAAGTAGTGAATTTTTACATTAATTATACTCTAACTAAAGTTTCTTAAATTATGAAAATAACTAATATCTGTTGAAGAGTTATTTGTGTACAAATTGTTGAAAAGTTAATATTGGATTGATAATAGAAATTCTTTTAAAAATACAAAAAAAAAATTCATTATTTTCATGTAAGTATTTTTATTCTTCAGCATTCGAAAGTGCTTGCTTGACATTGTATAAACTTCCCATTGCTGCTCAACTATAGTTAATTGGTAACTACTGCTTTGAATATGCTCCAATGGATTTGGAAACAAACTTCAGAATTGTTTTAACCATTGCTATTGTAAAAGACTACTAGCATTTTTTTAAATATCTATAGTATAAAAAAATCTTAGACACTGTCCCGTCTCAGAGTTCGCGGGTCGAATCCTTGTCAGTTTATTTTTAAATTTATATTTATTAATATATATGTTCATATAATAGTATACATGTTAAAAGATATTTTTGAACATGTATTTCCATGTTAATTAAGACCTGAGGTAAGTTGTACAGGTATTGACAGTCTGATTTATACTCTTTGTTTTATATTGTAGAGTGGGTTGGATGACATTAATTTTGCAGTACTATAAATAACATATTCACAATGGTTTAATCTTTTATTAATCATTGATAGTATTTTTCATTTCCATAGTAATTATTGATTGTGTCATCATGAACGTAATATACTTATGATTTACAATGTATAAACATTGTTCAAATGGTAGCTTAAAAAATGTCATTTTATATTAAATCATTAAAGGGCATGTATTAGAATATATTTAAATTTATTTATTTTTATTTTAAATTAATTATTCATTACAACCTAATCCCGGATATTATATAATGTATAACCTACTAATAATAGTTTATGACAAGCAAACTTGCTTCATCAAGATTCCATCAATTATGGCATATTACTATCTATACGTCACGGAGTGATGAATGGGTGTCCCATACATACATACATAATATTATTATGAATAGGACGTGTATGTACTGAAATTTACTTTTAATAATTCTGTTAAATGAAAATAATGTATACTATAGATATTATTTCGAATATATTTCTTACTGATGTCTTTGTTTATATAAAAGTCAGTCTGTGTCTTTTTATATTTCTTTGCCATCCCTTAAAAAGATTAGACCGATTTAGTTCTGGTTTTCATTCTCGAACGAATTATAAAAGTGTACGTGACTAGTGGTAGTTAAATCTTAATCCTACGTTAGTTAGTGGACAACTATATCTACTGTTGCATATATTCATTACATCAGGCTTATTGAATTAAAGAGATGCACTACAAACAAAACAATAAAAGTTTCCGGCACTAATAAAGTTACATAGTAGTGTACTGAATGTTATATGGTAGTGTACTAAACGTTACTAGCATTGGAGATAGATGGCGTTATCATAGTCCGCGTCCGTTTCTGATATATTGTAAAAACTTTTTACTTTTTAGTTCTGCTTTACTGTTAAAAATACATTTGTCTTTACAAGTATCCCACATTAACTAAACCAATCCCAGTTTTAGACATTGAATTACGAAAGATAACTTTAATATTCAGAGCCTAATATTACCTGAGTATAAAATATCGCAGCCAGGATGCTACATGGTTTTTTTGGCTTCAAGTCAAGATCTAAAGTTAAAAATAATTTAAAAAATCAGAGCTCCAGCTGAATTTTATTCAAAAGTTTTTTAAAGGTAGGGGGTACTTTATTTCTGATCAAGTGTTAAAGTTTAAAAGTTAGTTATAATTGAAGTTTTCTAATTACAATGTAGAAGAATAAAATATAAAAAATAAATAAAAATAAGTATCAATAAAATACTAAATAAAAACTTTTTCTATTGGAGTAATTAAAAAACAAACATACGTTTCGTATATAAGTAGAACGCCCTTCCAATAATTTTTTCATATTTTATAAACAGTTTGAGTTAAGTTATAAATAACATATTACAGATTTTTCCATATATAGATCATGAATTATTGAAATATGAAACTTTTTAAATATGACTGGGTTTCACAGATTAGCGCATTCAAACAATAAACAAACAGTTTAGCTCTATTTTATTTAAATATTTATTACAAGCCAAATAAAACACCAAATATTGTCGGCTCGGTCTCTATAAAAGATAGTGTAACTTGTGAGTAATTTATGCCCCGTTGGTCGAGTGGTTAGCGCAGACGCCTAAAGTGTCACGGCGCAATGGGGCTCGGGTTCGATTCCCGGCGGAGACAGGCATTTATGTGATGAGCATAGATGTCCGTATTTCTGGGTTTGATCGTTTATTAAATATATTTTCAGTATTTATAAGTGTATTTCTATGTATTTGTATCGTTGTCTAACACCCTTAACACAAGCAAATAATTTGCTTACTTAGGGGTTAGATCAATGTGTGTCATTTGTCCTGATATTATTATTATTATTATTATTATCTCATTTGCGGGATAACTCGACCGAGACATTAGGGTATCAATAGAAAAAGCGTGAAGCGATTTAAATTTAAATAATAAACTCGCTTTAATTTTGAATATGAATTCATCCCTTAAAATGTGGTCTTCATAATAAAAGGTAATATCTATAAAATATATGAATTTCTACATAATTTTAAATGTAAATTTAAGCTATAAAAGTTTTCATTTATGTCAAGTAATATTCTAATCTATCATAATATTATTGAATGTCGTTAGTGGGACATATAAATTGCACTGTCCTACTTACAAATATAGCATTAAACAAAGCATGAAACATCTGAATACATATATCTTATAATGTTATATGTTAATCTTTAACCATTCGGAAAAATATTTAAAACTTTCAAACTAAATGTACGTAAAATAGAATTATTTCAAAAGCCGGATGGGAACGTCAGCTCATATTTTAGAAGCACTTTAAATATTAAACACAGTCCCGAGTACTCGTGTCGGTAACTGCTTTTAGCTGACCGTATATAGACAGTTTTAGGAAATTCTATTATTAAAAAGAGATGGCCTTTGCAGTGACTATATTTTTATTCATACAAAAATAAAATGAGTCAGCTGTTATATTGTAATTAAAGTAAGGAATGGATATTAATTAATTTCAAGGGATACTAATTTTATTAAATAATATATTCCAGATACATAGATAAAACCAAATCATATGGTGTATATATAAAAGACCTTTTGGGGTAGGATCAATAAAAATAATATAATTATAACAATATATTTATTATATTATTCTTATTTAATATATTATTAATAATTATATATAATTTTATTTTGATTATTAATAATTTAATAAAAGAAAAAACAACGAACAAAATTGTTAATATTTGTAAATATAAGCGATATGAAATAATATATGATTTTTTTCCCAATAACAGTGAACCTTTATTTACACTTTGGTGACCCAAATTCTATAATTTTTTTTATTTTATTAAATATAATTTTTTTTTTGTAAAACGTATAAAAAATATCAGTTTGAAAATTAATCATTTTAAAACAAGACAAAGTTGGATGTCAATATTTTTGAACCAAAAATATTAAATTTTTTGCTCAAAAGTTAAAAGAGCATACCAAAGAATAATTTACGAGATTAAAGGAGTAGGGGAGACCGGGTACAAAAGTAACATTTTGTACATTTACCTTGATTGCTAGTTAGGTGTTATTATTTAGATAGAATTAATATTCCTATTTATAAATTCCGTTCATTTTTTTTTAATTAGTGTCTTAATTAACCTTATTATTGTATATTTTGTGCGAATTACAGCGACTTTAAAAAAAGTCATTAGTTGTTACTTTTGACCACGTTGGCAGGACAAAAGTAACAACTTGTGGGTCGAAAGTAACAGGACAAAGGAGTTAAAAAAACGATTGGAAGTATTAAATTAACACAATGTTTATTTTAAAACTTTGTAATTACAACAAAAATAATCATATAAATGTTAAATGTTCAACAAATCAACATTAATTAGAAATTATTCTTAATGAGATCAATCATTATCCTTACGTAATATTTATTTTCTAATCAGACTATCAATTATTTATCAGTCTTCTATTTAGACTCGCAATTATGGCACATGTAATTTAGTTCATCATTGACGCATTCAGCATGTGACTACATTTTACATTCGATGCACTGTATCCACTGCTCATTTGGTCGACTATTGCTAAAATTTTCTAAACAAACGAGACAGAAGCAATCTTCGTCGTCAGATTGATTTTCCTTGCTATTAGCCTTATTCGATTTTTTTCCTTTTCCCTTTCCTTTCGTGGATGTAAAACTTTTCTTTCGTTCTCCAGTATCAGTTCGTAAAACTGTTCTCTTGGCTCTATTTCTTTGTTGGTATTCTTCTTCAATTGCATTTTTCTCAGGGGTGTCCGTTAATATTGCCGTTTTACGTTTTTTACGTCCTTTGTTTGTCACAGTCCTTGGACCCGCTTGTGGCAAAGGTCTTATATCTTTAGGGGAAAAAGTATTTAAATGAGAAAAACTTGCTTGTTGTAGTCCGCTAGGTCCAGGTACTGGCGAGAGACATTGTTGATCAGATATTGAGTTAATTAACAGCACAGAGTTAGCTAATTGAGAATCAGTTTCAGCAGATAAATTATCGGGTAAATCTTGCATAGACGGTGATTTATTCGATATCTCATTTCTGTCTATATCCGTGTTTTGGTCATTAGATGATGGAAGATCATGTGCTGGAATATCCGGATCAATTTGAATGCAGGACGTTAGATCAAAAGTGGTCAACGAAACGGCATTATTATCTTGTAATGGGCGATCAGTTACAGACGATGGTGCATAATCAACAGCAGTAAAAATATTCCTGTTAAATGGACTTATACCGGTACAGGTAAACCCCGCAAGTACATTTCTAACAGTGACTGAATGGGGAAATGCCTCTTTCACAATCCCAGGAATGTAATGGATTGTCACTGTTTGCCCAGGGTGATTTCGCATCCAGTTGTCAGTAGCCGTGTTTATCATTTTCTTGAATGGTCCAAATACTGCTCTATCTAGAGGCTGCAGTTTATGAGTGCAATGGGGTGGAAAAGACAGCAATACAATCCCATTTTTTTTACAAAAATCCAATGCATGGATGGATATATGTGATGCATGGTTGTCAAGAATTAACAAACATTTCTGGTCAATTGCAGGCTTGACTTGTTTTTTAAAATGTTCTAGAAACAGTAAGAATTCCGCTTCCTGCATCCATCCACTACCATTTCCAGCTCCAGAACAACCAACAGGACCTTCACGTATTAGGTGGTCCTGGTAACGCTTCAATGGAAATACAAAAAATGGGGATATGTGTCCTCCTTGAGCATTAACAGCAACCGCAACCGTTACAAGTCTTCCACGTTCTGCTGAGGTTATTGCACCTACTTGTTTGATACCTTTTTGGGCTACAATCTTTCTAGGTTTTTGAACAGTTGTCACACCCGTCTCATCCATATTCCAGATGTCTTTTGGCTCAAATTTATACCTATCCATAACGTCAGCAAGGTTATCAAAAAACTTACTAACATTATGTTCATTAAAACTTGAGGCCCGCGACAGACTCGTAGCTTGAGGACACCTCAAAGAGAGACTCGGGTGCCGTTTTAAGAAACCCGACAACCATTCCTTACCTGCCATTTCAGTTTCGTGCCACTTTTCAGGAAATATTTTTCTGTTTTTAACCGCCAACTCGTATGCCAGTTTACGGACTTCAGACGGAGATAACCCAAAATAAACTCCAGAGCATTCGATTAAGTAGTCCTGTAGGTTTTTTTCCTCGTCAATACTAAAAACACGGTTGACACAACGGTAGCCAACAGTAGCGCTAGTATTTCCTGCTTTTAATTTTGTAATGTATCTATATAATGTCACATGGCAAACATTATATTTTTTTGCCAAGGCTCTAATTTTCACGCCATCCTTAAAATGCTCATCAGCTGCTTTTCTGTACACTTCCATGTCAGTAGTGCCTCGTGTGGTTTTCTTTACACGTTGTCGCGGCATTCTGTTGAAATAAAAATACACATAAAACAATTAATTTAAGTCATTAGAAACGGGGACAAAAGTAACATGTTACTTGTGTACCCATTGGGCTATGTTACTTTTGTACCCAACTATATTTTTGTTCAAACATGAAATATAACCTTGAAATGGAACGAACTAGGCAAAAACGAATAAAAACAATATATAAACAATCTAGTCAATAATGTATATGCAAATATTCATTAAGATATCATCCTTTTAATACTAAGTAAACACTAAATAAGTAAATGTCAAAAAACTTACTTTTATTAGGTGAAATTACGCAGCGTCCTCTTACACAACCTAACGGCACGTGGCGCGCTTGACGACTGAGTGCAAGTGAGGGGGGTGCGGCGGGCTATCGTTTAATGGCGGCGAAGCGACGTTTTGATTAATAAATATAGCTACAGAGTATTTGTTACTATTGACCCGCCGTTACTTTTGTACCCGGTCTCCCCTAAGAGGTTTTGTAAATGTAATAATTAATACTTTCCACTAATAATAACTTTTCAGGACCCAATAAATATTAAGACTTTTATTATTATAGTGCGTAGTAAATATTCAAAAATTTTGAGATATATTTTTGATCCCATCAAGAATATTTCCTTTCCCTAATAAAATAACTATAAGAAACAAGAACACATGTATAATTACTGCCGGTTAAGTAATAATTATTTTATTGTCTAGTAATTTAAAATTGTACGCTACTATATACTCTATACAAGCCAAAGAACAGCGGTTGCAGTTAAAATAGGAATAGTCCATTGAAATGTTACATTTTTTAGGCCTTACCTTGCGTTTTTTAGAGGACGCAATTTTATTTTTTTAATGTGTAGGGGGGGTCAGTAGAAGCTTAAGTTCAAGTTTGTGGGGTCGTCACCCTTGTCCCCCGGCCGCCATCTTGGAAAAACGGGTGCAAAGGGTTTTCGCTCTGTATCTCGTAAACTAGTTACCCTACAGAAAATTTAATCAAACATAAAATTTAGAAAATAAAATTTCCTACAATTTTATTTCTATTACTTTTTATCGTCAAGTGACCAACAAAAAAGTTATAAACAAAAATAAGTAAAAATTTTGTGACAAATTTCCTTTTGGAGGTTATAACTTTTTTTCAGTTCATTTTACAATAAAATGACATCACAGCAATTTTGTAGAGGGTTTTTCAACGAACAATTTCCTCTTTATACTTGTTTCATTTTAATTTATTTATCTAGGTTTTACAGCGCTCCAAACTTGAACGGATTCTCGAATGCTCATAGGGATGCAATAAAAACTAAAAATTAGATTTACTTATCTATCTATATTTTTTTTATTCATACAATTTATTATGATCTTAACATTCCTATGCTATTATTAAACTATGTTTGACCCTTTTCCCCACTACAAAACTGATTTTACTGTCGACCAGGCTGAATCGGATGCAGATGCGGTCATCGTCCGTTGTGCGCTTGCTGCATTACAGTCATATGATTCGGTGACAATCATAGCAGAAGACATCGACATCCTTGTATTGCTGACGGCATTAGGAAGGAATCAAACTAATGTATTTTTTTAAAAACCTTCAAAAGGGCGTACGCCCGAACAATTGTACTGTCTGTCTATCTGTTTTAAATATGACAACGTAATAGTTGAGAATTTACTATTTCTCCATGCCTTCTCAGGATGCGATACAACGTCAGCAGCGTATAACATGGGCAAAGTCAAATTTATAAAAATTTTGCAGAAGCATCCAGAGTTAGCAATTGTGGAACTAAATTATTTATGAGGGAAAAAGTCGAGTCATCGTTACTCAGTGTTGTTGGCGAACGTTTTTTCTTCTCTTTATATGGCGGAAAAAAGACGATACTCTAGATATACTCGGAAACTGTGGAAACGGGCTGCATCTTGGAGGAAGCAAAAGGGAGATTAAATGCATTTTCATTCTCTGTCTTAGCAAATCGTTTGTATCGCAGAGTGTCCAGAGTATCGTCTTTATTTCCGCCATATAAAGAGAAGAAAAAACGTTCGCCAACAACACTGAGTAACGATGACTCGACTTTTTCCCTCATAAATAATTTAGTTCCACAATTGCTAACTCTGGATGCTTCTGCAAAATTTTTATAAATTTGACTTTGCCCATGTTATACGCTGCTGACGTTGTATCGCATCCTGAGAAGGCATGGAGAAACAGTAAATTCTCAACTATTACGTTGTCATATTTAAAACAGATAGACAGACAGTACAATTGTTCGGGCGTACGCCCTTTTGAAGGTTTTTAAAAAAATACATTAGTTTGATTCCTTCCTAATGCCGTCAGCAATACAAGGATGTCGATGTCTTCTGCTATGATTGTCACCGAATCATATGACTGTAATGCAGCAAGCGCACAACGGACGATGACCGCATCTGCATCCGATTCAGCCTGGTCGACAGTAAAATCAGTTTTGTAGTGGGGAAAAGGGTCAAACATAGTTTAATAATAGCATAGGAATGTTAAGATCATAATAAATTGTATGAATAAAAAAAATATAGATAGATAAGTAAATCTAATTTTTAGTTTTTATTGCATCCCTATGAGCATTCGAGAATCCGTTCAAGTTTGGAGCGCTGTAAAACCTAGATAAATAAATTAAAATGAAACAAGTATAAAGAGGAAATTGTTCGTTGAAAAACCCTCTACAAAATTGCTGTGATGTCATTTTATTGTAAAATGAACTGAAAAAAAGTTATAACCTCCAAAAGGAAATTTGTCACAAAATTTTTACTTATTTTTGTTTATAACTTTTTTGTTGGTCACTTGACGATAAAAAGTAATAGAAATAAAATTGTAGGAAATTTTATTTTCTAAATTTTATGTTTGATTAAATTTTCTGTAGGGTAACTAGTTTACGAGATACAGAGCGAAAACCCTTTGCACCCGTTTTTCCAAGATGGCGGCCGGGGGACAAGGGTGACGACCCCACAAACTTGAACTTAAGCTTCTACTGACCCCCCCTACACATTAAAAAAATAAAATTGCGTCCTCTAAAAAACGCAACCCCAAATGTAACTTTTCAATGGACTAGAACGCCACGTGTTTTCCCTAGTGTGCCGTAAGAGCCGGCTAAATGATAAACAAAGAGAACACCACACACGTGCAGTGACGGAAATCCCACTAACATGCATTACCAAAAAAGTTTGACAGGCAATCCTAAAAAGGCAGTCCTAAAAACATTTGTCAAATCTTATGTAATATGTTGAAAAGAAAAGAGGTTGCACATCACACTTTATTTACTTATTGCGCAGACTCCAAATAACTGGCATAATAACCTGATTATCAAATAATACACATTCGTAAGTTTAAATGATTTCTACCGCATTTAACACGGATGGTGTTCCGAAGAGGTTTTAAAGATTTTATTCCTTACCAATTTCCATTTTTGCACTATATGTCGCCGGCTAAAACACCATCCCTACTATCTGGATACGTTGCGTTCTTTTACAGTGTGGTTCTTTGGAAACTTTGTTCCAAACCCGACTATATCGGTCGAAAAAAAATAAAAAATAATTAAATTAACGAAATTATTCGTTTATCCCGTTTCGAATAAGAAAGAAGCGAAGAAAACCCAAAGCTATAGCGGGAAGAAATACATTTTAATTTTTCTCTTGAACAAGTGGTCGGTAATAGTAATATACAAAACGGATATTTTTAGGTCAGTGATTCCAAATATGTTATGTTATGAATATATCTATGAATGTATTTTAAGAATAAAAAAAAAACTATTTCGTTTTGGATCAATATTTTTAACATTTCTTTTATAATTTTTAACCTATCGTATAATATTGGCAATAAAGAGTATAACCAGCGATGATATATTTTCTTAAGGTTTCATAAAAAATAACCCCATACATAATTTATAAGATATCGTATAATAAAGTTTATGGTTATTATTAGTAAAATAAATGTAGTTTATTTTAAAAATAATGTTACTGGAGCTGAATATTAAAATATAATGAAAACCAGTCTCATTATCTGGAGTACAGTACTCTTAAATGCGATTTGTTTTATCTTCTTTAGCTTTTGACAGCCGCTTGACCCAACGCTAAACGCTACGTTATATATAACAAAAGTTTTGTTACTTCGGACTAAAGGCTTTTATGTTTCAAGAAATTAGACCATTTTTTTAGAAAGAAAGATCCCTATATCCTATTCTGTATCATTTAAGTTAAGTGTATCTTACAAACATTGGTCGGTTATTGCAGATATATACCTCTTACTTACTCAGTGATAAACTGTAAACTTTATGTGGCTCTAAAAACGACTCTATCTTCTAGTTAAATTAAAAAATGGAATAAATATAAAAGATAAAGAAATAAAACAGTTATGTCAATTTATATGATTCATGTAATAGGTACCAATTAAATCTTCTTCTTCTATACATGTAATAAATCTGTAGCGGTGTAGTCTCTATACATTGAAAATATTACAAAATAAATAGCCAGGATTTGAAGGGATAACTAACAGAATTGATTTCTAACTTAAAAAAAAAATGTTTATCTGTTTGTCTTTTAGTAAAAAATAAATAGACAAGTTAAATAACTTTTATACATCAAAATTGAGCGTCACTCTGAATAACATTTAGTTTAGTACATAGAAAATATTTAAAAAAAATCAATATGGGGGGAGGGAACACTTTATATAAGCAAGAGAACTCAAAACATTGTTTTTTCATTTTATCTGTTCGTCTGTATGTCTGTATATATCTGTATGTTTGTGTTCGCTAATCTCAAAAACGTATTAAACGATTTGGATGCAGTTTAATATAAAAGTTAGTATAATATAAAAATAAATAAATATGTAAATTTAAAATTTCTAATTAAATTTAATATAATTGTAAATAAATGTTCTTTTTAACGAAATTAATATTATATTAAAATCACCCAGAGAAAAAAAAAATGCAAATAAATTTTAAAGTATTTAGGATATGTATGTAATATAACTTTACAATACATGCCATGTGATAGCGGCTTCGAATAATACCACCCTTTATCTTCCCAAGGGTACCGTAAGAGTCGACTAAGGGACAAAATAAAAGTGAATACCATTCTACATTACTTATTCGAAAGGTAGTGAATATCTTACTATTATGGATTTGCAAAGTTATATCAGGAAGCTGAAAGATCCTGAAAAATTTTACCGAATGATAGCAATATGTTAAAATTTGAGTAATTTAAGACAGAGTAATATAATGCATTATGATTGAAGCAATAAGGCGAAGTTGTAGCCAAATGTTGTTGAAATTATATTTGAAAATAATATTTAGGAAAAGATTCAGATACTGTATCACTATTGTAGTGGTTATAGAAAACGCATATTTTAAAGACTGATAATATTATTTATGCTTATTTAATTAAATAAAAAACAATAAAAAACAACAATCTTCAACCCCAAATTAAAATTGTTTTATTTACATATTATAACTATACATGCGTTTGTTTGTGTAGTTAAGCTTTGTCAAAGTAGTTATGCTATTTGATAGGTATCAAACAGATAGGCGTCCTTAATGTACACCAATTAGATTTTTCAACATTATCATTCGAATTTAAATCCTGTGTAAACATTATTTAATACAAAAGCATTATTTAAAGATTTCTTAAAGAAAATTTCAACATAATTTATGCAATGTAAATAATGGCGTCGAGAAATATGGCACTACTTAGATTGCTAAGAGCTTTTGCAGGTTGTTATATATTTTATTCTATTTATTTATTCTACTTCTCTGATTTTTTTATTTATTCACGTTTACAAATGTAGAAAATATTACACAAATGAAAGTGTATTTAGTGTAAGTTACATAATATATATCTTATCTTATCAATAAGTTCAAGACAATATTATATAAGACAGCCCGGTTGGTCAAACCAACCAAAATAAGGCTTTGCAAGTGGCATGAAACCCATTAAGATGAAGAAAGTATCAATAAAATGAATAGAGTATCTGCCGCTACTGGTGATACCCTTTTTTTTCTTTTTTTTATCGTTGGAAAAATGCGTTACGCATCGTCCTATCGACCAGAAAAGTCATGGCCGAGGGAGTATGTGGGACTACCTGGCAGCATAGAAGACGTTGCCATTTTTAAGCCCCCCCACAAAAAAAATAACGGTTGATCTCATCGCCTTAGTCGGACGCCACGGGATCGCTTTCGCACTCACCGTGATGTTACTGGTGGTACCTAAGGTAAGTCTACTTTTGTTACAATTATTGATAATTCAGTTTATCTACTTTTAAGTATCCTTATGAATTCTTATTTAAACACCAGAATAAAAATAGCAAACGATTTCTTTAATATACTATTCTCTTCATATTTTTGATATATTTATTTATCATTAATATATTAAATGAATGTCTTATACATAAATGTAATATTATTAATTTTTGAAATATCACTCAGAGGTAAAATGAAAATTATAACTTAATAGTCATATTATATTAATGAACCTTTAAATAAATTGACCAAAAACATTTATTTATTTCAGTATTACAACGGGTGGAAATAATTGGTTTGCTTTACATCAAAGGAAAATAATTTTGGAGATTTATTAGGAGAGTTAAATTGGAAGTACTGCATGGTTAGTAAGAAAATAAATTCCCTTTGGAAAATATTATATAATTTCAAGAACTTTTATATAAATGAGTACCTATTTGTAATTTTTATTCAGTCTTCTTCAGTTTTTCGACACATTATTAGGAATTCTTACAAACTGTGGCATTAAAATATTTTTAGGAACAACTTTACAATAATAATGAGGTATCAGTAATCTTGAATAATGAAAATAATGATCATTCATCATTTATTAATTCCGAAAAGAAGTATTCGAATTAATTTAGTCAATTCCTATGGAATTGAAAAGTTGAGATTTCTTGTTAGTTAAAATATTAATTAAATCTGTGTGAGTTCACGGTTCTGTTTTATCAATAAGTCTTTCATGGTACTCATTATACTTTTATAATATATTTTTTTCCATTACGGTAACAGTGTACAGATGCATTAGTTTTAAATTATAAAATCTAAAGCAAGTAACTGATACCATTTGGTTTATATATTGCATAATCGAATAAAGATTACACTATAAATGTATTTGCAGTGAATTCTTGTAGCATCTACTTTCAGAATGTGTTCATTGAACTATGCAAAAACATCGAATATTAATCATATATAAACAGAAATGTCGATATATGCTCGTGGTAAGCTCACCGCAACTTGGATTACAAATTTAATGACACTTAATTTCACTTGCAGTGATATTTAAAGCGCAATAGCTACGCTACAAAACGCTATAATACCTACGCTACAATACGCTACATACAAAAACCAATGACCTACATCTAAAAGTATTATAAAAAGTGCAGATCTTTTGAATAATCATCATCATCATAATCATCGATAACTTTTTATCATTAAATTGAAATACTATCGATATTCAAATTGAATTCAAATCTCCTTCACACAGCTGGCTGACATACAAATTGTTATAATTTATTTCCATTTCACTAAAAATTGAGAATAAAAAGTTCGTTGTAGCATTTTTTATTCACACCTTATATTTAAAAAATCACTAATTTAGTATAAATTGATTTTTTTTGTTTGTTTTGTGATAAATATTAAAAGGAAATCACTTTGATGACTCAATAATAAAACTAACTTAAAACCAAACTAAGAGACTTTCTTTTGCCTTAAAAAAATAATGTTTCATGCATTTAACAATTTAATTTATGGTGGTCCACAAATCATATCGTGAAATTAAATTATAATGGTGCCAAATATCCCTGAAAAGCTTCTGTAATCGGAAATCAGAACTATTCGAAAGTATCAAATATTTTGACTAGACATTTATTGCAGTTTATTTATTTAATGCATGCTTACAAAGCAATGTTTTTTTAGACAGCAGCACCTACCAAAAATATTATATTTAGCAAGTAAATAATTAGGCGAATTCTGAATAAACTCATAATATATTTTTTTCAACGTGGTAAACCAATCATTTTTTTAAAAGCATATTCTAATTAAAGATAGACATACAGAAATCTTGTTTTGTGTCATTAATTTATATGAAAAAGAAGTACGTAACGATATAATATAATATGATATTTTCAAATGTAACGAACAAATCTAGGCCATTTTTTTTAAAGCCCAATTTATTATTTTATATTACATTTAAGATGAACATAATTTTTCAATAAGTAAAATAATAAGCGACACTTAATTTTAAAGTGCTTGCATAAGAAAGAGGTTGCAAGTCCGTAGCAAACGGATGTTAATGCAAATTGAAATAACTCCGGTTGACCTAGACTCTAGAGGAAATAGCCACAGAGATTAAAATGAGAACTTTGCAATAATAAATAAGTTTTGAAGAGTGCTGGACTAGTTTCGTATATTTAAAAACTTGAATTAAAATTCAACTAAAGTAAACAATTTTATTACAATGCATATACTTATATATATATATATATATATATATATATATATATATATATATATATATATATATATATATCTTTTCATAAAAGACGACCATGCTTATTATTATTTTCTTAGAAGTTATGGGATCCTTAATTTTTGTGGTTTCCATTGATTTTAATAATAATTTTCATATATTTATATACTTTCTTACATAATTAAAAAAATAAAGACCAGCCTCTATGCAGCATGCAGGTCAGCATGGGGCATGTATATCAAATTATAATTTATTTCACGTGTACAATTCTTTAAAATACTTTATTCAAGGCAATACAATCAGTAAATATACATTGAATTAATTTATTAATATGAAATCAAGCCAATAATAAGTTATAACAAAAGTAATATACAAGAGATTAGCATATGTTATTCTAAGATCATTGTCATTATCAATTATTTCAGAAACCATCTGCTTCAGTCAAAAAGTTTATAAAATTTTTATGTTGTTGTATAATTTCTCAATAACTAAACTTTAAATTTCTATTTACTGCTAATAGCTGGTGTTATATGTAGTAGTATTATCTTAACTATCTTCTAGTAAATAATCGTGACAGTAGCAATATATTATTATTATTGCTAAACTAATATTCTGGTCATTAGATTAATTACCAACGTAATGTCTTGAATCATATACTATGAAACTATAACCCGTCAATATAATTAGATATATGATATCGATTTATGATAATATCAATCAAATATGTTAATTGGTTTTTTTTTCTCGCTTGAACTTTCAAAAGTATTTCAAAGATAATTTCTATGAATAAGAATAAGCTTAACTGTATATGTAAGTTACGAAATATTATTCTACATATTGTTTTAAGATGTGTAGAATAATAATATGGAAAAGTAACTTATTTAATTTGTGTATGTTCAATATTTTAATACAATAAATGACAATCCCTATTCTGCCGGAGGTTATTTTCAGCTTGAATAAGTTCACATTGGATACATAAAGTTTTATATAAAAGAAAATCTTAATAATAGAACTAATCGCAACGAAAAGAAAACTTACAATATATAGAAAGCTTTGCAAAATTATACTTCAAAAGATTGAATGAAACTGAAAAATTAGAATAAGGTGATGTTTAAGTATTTCTGATAGTACGTGAAATATTTTAGAGGCAAAACTTTAAAACTCAAAATTCCAAAGGATCTGTTACTAACATCAAATTTAAACCTTTATCCCTTTTTCGCTTGGATAAATACTAAACGTAACACAATAAAAGTGAAATGTACATTCTTTAATAAACATTAAACATATTTATTGTGTTTAAAGATTTAACATAATTATTTCCTCAGAACCATACCACAAATACGCATATTTCGAAATCTGCCATCTAGAATGCTACAAAAATACACAAAGCCATTCAAAAGAAAATTCAGTTCTTCCCAGACCAGTACCGACATAATTTAGACTTATTATTATAACAACTGTTTTGATCCCATCTAAACATAAATTTATTTCAAACAAATTTATACTTTGTAAATAATATTACCTACGTGTTTGATAATTGTTCTCATAACTGTTTATACAAAAAAGACTTGGTTTGTTTATGTCATGCATATATTTTCATAATTATTAAAAAAAAAAACAGTAACCTCAAGGTTACTTTGCTAATTTTAGTAGTCTGTCTGAACTACTGACTTAATATTCGAACACTATCGATTGGTTTGAACTCGAAACTCAATTAGAGCGGAAGCTAACAATAACACAATACTGTGTGAAACATATGTCAGTGCTTTTTAAAATATGTGCAAATATATTCACATAAAATGTTTTGTGGTCAATGCGTTGTTATAACATTAAAGAATGATTTTTAAAATTATTTAAAAGTTCTGACAAAACATCAGTTTGAAAAAGACGAAGGTGTTCATCTTCATTAATCATTCTACATTTATTATTCATACATTCTTCATATCCGCCTTTCTCTTAATTTGTATAAGGTTCTCATTTAAAGAATTACCTAATTTCTTTTCTTCTTTTTCTAATACAAACAGTTGAATTCTAAAATTACATTATTATATAAAATTACATAATATACAATCATAGTCACAGCAAAATATACCATCGTGTTTTAGATTTTGCTAAAATAACTGCCAATTTTTCAATCCTCAAATATAATTATTTCACGATATATGTATATACGAAGTCCAACACCCTAAAATTATTCAAATCCAAATTATATTTCCTTAGTTACTTATAGTTAAATAGATGTGACATGTAGTAAGTGGTATTTCGTTCTTAAATGTCAATGATTCTTTAAAACATAAATAAAACAATAAGTAAAGATGTATAAATATAAAATTCCTAGTATATTTTTCAGTATCTATAAAACATAGTTACGACGACTTCATCTTGTTATTCCAATCACGTAATGGATTCCTGAGCACCTTAGTGTCAATGTCAATTAGACTCGTAGCACTCTCTATTATACTTAATGATAATCTGATGTCTGTTGCTTTGTTGTCGTTAGTATATGTATATTTTTTGCTCTCTGTACATGGAGAATGAATGAATTTCTCAATATAATAAATAATGTTGGTTTATGTATTTTCCATCTTTTAAAAATATATAATAATAATAAATAACAAATAAGAGAGATATATCGAATCTTGATTTTAAAATTCATCAGTTGAGTACTGACCATGTTTTAAATCAGTATTTGGTGATGATATCTTAATAATGTCAGGCAAGGGCATGAAAAAAAAAATCTTTAATTTTCTTTATTATTTAATTATCACACGAGATAACATTTTTAGTTATTTTTGTATTGTAACGTTAACGAAGTATAACTTCTTAAGTGCGTGGATAATGTTATGAATGGAATTTGAAGCCCATATGGATTTTTTCCATCATTTTAAACTTGCTAACTTGCTTGTTAAGACAGAGCGATCTATTTAGTTAAAATAAACATATACATACATGTATTGTAAGCTCCGATTGTATCACAATGTATGTATAAAGTATGAAACGATGAACAGACACTAACACGAAATTGTATGCGTAGTCAATACTTCTGCTTTGGTCAAATTGCACTACCATTCAATAAATATGATATACTTACTGTGTAGTACTACCTAGAGCTACCACACCGTGAATTAGGGATAGTGTAAATAGGCGACTACACCGTGAATTAGAGATAGTGTAAATAGGTGACCACACCGTGAATTAGGGATAGTGTAAATAAGTAACCACACTGTGAATTAGGGATAGTGTAAATAAGTGACCACACCGTGAATTAGGGATAGTGTAAATAATAAAAAAATAAAAATTAGGCGGTCACTGAAAATCAGCGTTGGATCTCGGGGGACGCTAAGCGTCCTTCGGTTTCAATATAGGTTGAGTGATCTAACTTTTCGTTATAGGTACAAAACACTGCTGTGTAAAATGATTTTGAATGATTTTGTTTTATATTGTTTTATTTTTAGATATTGTTTAAATATTAATTCTGTTATCATTTATTTTCATAAGCAGTGTCTAAAATAAATAAAGATTTTGAATTAGAATTTATATAGGTGTTACACAGTTATCACACAATCACAACCGCTACACTATTTATAAAGCATAAAATCATACAGTGTATATGTTATCTTAATCAGTTTAGCCAAGTTGTTAGCTCCATAATAAATGATGCACCAGCGTCAGTACTGAAGTTATAATTTAGTAAAAACTCAAGAAGAAAACAACATTACAAGTAATAATAAAAAAAAAATACATCACATACACAAACTATAAAAGTTAACATTTTTTGAGTGAATAAATATGCAAATAAGAAAATCAATTTATTGAAAAATAGAGACTATAATATAAAAAAAAATAAAGGTCGAACTCTTCAGGAGTATATGTTAAAATGTTATTGAAATAAGATTTTAAGATGTATATTAAGAATTAGAAAAGAAAACGTTAAGGTTATATTATGATAAATATACACGTGATTCATTAGAACATTTTAAATATTATCATTTTCTTTGTTTGAATGATTTGTATTTTATATTATTTTATAATAATGTATGTGATATCCAAATTAATTTAATTTAATTTAATTTAATTTAATTTAATTTAATTTAATTTAATTTAATTTAATTTAATTTAATTTAATTTAATTTAATTTAATTTAATTTAATTTAATTTAATTTAATTTAATTTAATTTAATTTAATTTAATTTAATTTAATTTAATTTAATTTAATTTAATTTAATTTAATTTAATTTAATTTAATTTAATTTAATTTAATTTAATTTAATTTAATTTAATTTAATTTAATTTAATTTAATTTAATTTAATTTAATTTAATTTAATTTAATTTAATTTAATTTAATTTAATTTAATTTAATTTAATTTAATTTAATTTAATTTAATTTAATTTAATTTAATTTAATTTAATTTAATTTAATTTAATTTAATTTAATTTAATTTAATTTAATTTAATTTAATTTAATTTAATTTAATTTAATTTAATTTAATTTAATTTAATTTAATTTAATTTAATTTAATTTAATTTAATTTAATTTAATTTAATTTAATTTAATTTAATTTAATTTAATTTAATTTAATTTAATTTAATTTAATTTAATTTAATTTAATTTAATTTAATTTAATTTAATTTAATTTAATTTAATTTAATTTAATTTAATTTAATTTAATTTAATTTAATTTAATTTAATTTAATTTAATTTAATTTAATTTAATTTAATTTAATTTAATTTAATTTAATTTAATTTAATTTAATTTAATTTAATTTAATTTAATTTAATTTAATTTAATTTAATTTAATTTAAGTGACTCCTAGACCTACATCTCATCTTCCCACGAGTATGTCGGATTAAACCCATTTTGCCCGTGCCAGTAATAGATTTTCACTTCACTTAAATTAGAATAAGTATTGTAAATACAACTATGTTTGTAACTTCAAGCTATCAAGATTAAATGCGATAACATTGATCTTACCTTTTAGAACCCTCTTTACTGTCAAATTATTTAGTCCACAGAGCGACCACGCCGCATTATGACGTCAGAACCTTAAGACATCATAATAAGAACTTGCCAAAACAATATTGTATATTTTGTAGTTACTGGATTTATGTTTATGATTAGAACTAGAGCCCTGAATTATTATCTGTACTCCTGCTGTAATAAGTATTGATATTTCTGAAAACATGAAACATTTATATGAAGTATATAAAATATATATTCGCAGTAATAAATTAAATTAATAGTCCACAAAAAGGTGTAAAATCAATTAATGTATAACTGAATAAATGGATTGCGACCACTTTTTTGGAACTTATAATCTTATTCAATAAATATTAAATGTAACAATTTATTTATCTAATTGGTGGTTTTCAAGTTCGAATAGAAATAACTGTCCTAATTTATCAAAAGTATATGAATTATGTGAATAAGATTTTTTGAGTTATTAGTCCCATGGTTTAACCTCTTTAAGTAATATTAATTTAAATTTAAAAACAAATAATGGCCGCCCCATACCTTCCCGAGGGTGTCATAAGAGTTGGATAAGGGACAAAATGTAAATGAATATACATTACTTCTCTGCAAGGTTGGAGAGATCCCTTCACCACACATTCCCGAGGAGGGTTGATGTCAAGTAGGCTGAAGGACGTAAAAGTTTTTTCCAAATATTTTATTTATTTCTAAATATTGATCCGACACAAAATAATTAGATTTCGGTAAGTGAATGATGATGAATTTTATTGTTCAACTGTGACAGTGTATTTAACTATCCATTGCGACCTTCATAAAATATCAAAGTTTTATTTATCATATACAAAAAAATCTTAAAATTAATAAAATAAATTAAATTAAAATTAATCTTTTCCATGTATGATAATATAAGATATATTTCTTATACTGTGATTAAGTCACCCTTTCAAGTAATATATTAAGTAATTATGAGAAATCTACACACAGCACCTTAAATATATTTCTATCCCATAGGGATTAGACTATCGAAGTGCTGAAGCAAACAATACAATCTGATTTAAACCTGATTGCATCAACTTCATTCGCCGCAACTCCAACACTGAATCCAAGTAATCTCCCATATTTGTGTAGGTGCAATATATTGTAAATACACAACAATTATTTGTTAGTATATAATTAATTGCCTCATTTTCTGTATCTATTTATAGAAGTTTTGATTGTTTAAAACATATTTATATATAGCCGTACAATAAAATTCTTCACTTCACTTAACCTCTGGCTTCCGCAAGTGCTTGAGATCATTTCCGGTAAAGAAGTTACTGTTTTTAACGCTTAAACTGTTTATATGATATAAATACTTAATATCAAATTGTAGAAGAACCATATGTTGTTATACGATGTTAGTGATTATAATCCAATTAACGGTTACAAAATTAAAAAAGAAATATTTTAATTTTGATTATTAGTTTAACCATTGGTTACGAATTTCAAAAGTATGACCTTAGTTCTGACTGAAATTTAAAACAAAATAGTAACTTGTACGTCCGAAACATGCAATCTATTATGTAGTTAAAAAAAATGTATTGATACTATTAATAAAACAAAACAATACTTTTAACTTTTTTAAATGTAATATTAATCAATCTAAGTAATCAAACAAAAATCAATCAAAGCAATCAATAATGTTAGCCGAAAATTGTATTAATTAATACAAAGGAATAACTATGAAAAAGTTAAAGCAATAATAGTATATATGTTCATCATAGGATTTATGTATCCGCATATATAATTTTCAATATCAGTGAAGGATAACTCGTTATTCATATTATTCCATCAAACAACTGCTTACCAACAAACGAAACTATTTTCTAACTATTTATAAAATAAATGGACCAAATAATGTTAGAGGTTTGTAAGAGGAGGAAAAGATAAATAGAGTATTCTATAAGAGTGATGTACCCTATCAACAAAGAAAAAGACGAATCGGATCCAAGAAATATATTATATTGCAGTGTATTCATTTTAGTTCAGTTCAGAGTAATAAATTAATTTTAATTAATTAATAAGTTAAATAAATAAAAAATCGGTCAAGTGTGAGTTGGATTCGAGTACGAAGGACTCCGTCCGTAGGTTGCCGTTTTTACACCCTTTGAATATGGTACCCTAAAAAACCATAAAATTTATTTCCACAGACCTACGAAACAGGAAAAATGTAAAAAACTCAGTTTCATGTACAGACATAAAGTCCATATAAATATAGAATGAAAAATAAACCGATACGGGCAAGGATTCGAACCGTATCATATCATTACGGAAGTTCAATTGGTAGAGCGAACGGAACGGTTTCCCAGAGGTGGCGCGTTCGAATCCCTGCCCATATCGGTTTATTTTTTATTCTATATTTATATAAATTTAAGTAAGCTTAACTTGGCTATACATGTTTATAGCTTAACATGGCTATACATTCAAACATATATACATCCAAAAAAACTTTGGATAAATGCTTATTAATATTATTACTAAAAAATTATATTATTAAAAACTAATTTTATTTAAAGTGATTGCACCTTGCAAAAGCATTTAATTAAAATGCACAACTGAATATCAATCTTACCAAATTTTCAAAAAGTTCTAAGACCTAACTGTTTTCACATTAAGTTACATATTTTTTATTTCAATTTTGAGAATTGAAACATTTTAATAACAGAATGCTTATAAGTATAGAATGAAATTTGGAAATTATTTCATCTTCTTGTATATAACGAAACAATGAACAAAAAAAATAAATGTTTTGAAAATGACTACACTGTTTTAATATAATCCCTTCAAGATCTTAGTGATTATCTATAAGATAAATAATATCGAATGAATAAGCAATCCCGATACCATTAGAAAATCCCGGTAGTAAAGTACTTAAAATCGAAATTACATTCCATTGCTTTATCCTTTCCCATGGGTTCCCTCTCCTTCATTAGGTTGACAATCGCCAAATCGAAAAGTAATTTCTTATAAATGGAAAATGCTTTGGAAAGTACTTAACTTTATACTTCAAATAAAAATGTCTAATTTAACTTACTATGCATATTTTGTGAATGAATGAGTATATCCGTTTTTTTATTTCATATACATATATATTTTTTCAATTATGTCAAACCATAATAAAAATTTTCTCAATATGCCCTTGTTAGCGGGTTGCATCCAAGCTAGATTCAAGTTGTAATGTGGCTCTGGTGCTATCACTTTGGTAAAAAAAAAAAATATTTTGCCGTCGAACATGTACATGATTAGCTTAGCTGACATAACATCTGGATGCAACCCGCTAACAAGGGGATATTAAAAATATACATTTATGAAAAATTCATCGAATTCTAACTCAAAAATTCATATTTTTATACCGTCCTGTACTGTATCCGTATCACAGCTTAAACATAACATGGGCTATATTTTTAAGTTTAAGCTGTGACACGGCTATAATACTCAAGTTCGATATAATGTTATAGTCTTATTATTGATTTCTTCACATTTGTATTGTTCTTTCATAACTTTTTAAAAAAATTAGATAAGTTTTACAAGTCGTTGAAAAATAAAAAAATAAAATGATGTATTTGGCACGGGGTAAGAATAATTGTACTCTCAGATCTTTTAGAACTGGCTTTAAACATAGTGCAGCAAAAAACGAACCTTATGCCCGCTACAAAGAGACTAAAATACATTCCACTATAGATTATTAATTGAGTATATTAAATTTCTTACTGAACCTTAAGTTATTAAGACGTCTTTTTTTGTAATTTGTTAAGTGGCAGTTGAGTTTAAACTTGACGCCAAATAAAGTTCTAAATTATTTTTTTAACAATTAAAAGTCGGATTAAATTGAAATAAATCGGATATATCTTTTTTTTTTAGTAAATTTAAACATGATGTGTTTACATTGTATGTGTGTGTTTTTTACGTGATAAGTTACACATTCACTTTTAAGTACAAATAGTACTTTTAATACAAATATACAGTAACACAATTGATATATTAGTATCAATTAAATATAAGTATCCTGCTTTTACGTAAGAAAAATGTATCATTTACATATAAAAAGACACAAAATTAGAAAACCTTTAAAGTAAACCTTGACTAATTGATTATCTATTTTATTACATATATTGTATATATCGGAGAAATGACCTCCGTAGTGGTTTTTAAATTGTAGTCCTCGTGTGGTTAATTTATGGGTCTTCAAAATAAAAAACACAACTAATTACAGCTTTTTTTATTCAACGGACCACGTAACAACTATTACGAGAGGTACGCACTGTTCGTCTGATCGAGCAAGTCAATACTTTTACTACAATTTTTCATTGCAATAAAATAAAATCAGGTAATTAATGTTGTATGAATTGATTCGAAAACATAACGCTCTCGTCTCTCTTTATCTGTTATGTTATGTATGTATTTTATACATAAAGAAGCTATATTCTCAACCCCACACACCTATTGGTTATAAAAGTTGAGCTGTTATTCAAGTGTCAAAGTTTACTTAAAAATACTTGAACCACAAGAAGCTTACACGGCAGGTACCTCTATTGTAGTTTAATAGAGGTTTTTATTTTTAAAATTGCTTGCTTCTTTAATGCATATAAAATAAACCTATGTCCCAAAATTTATCTGTACGTCAGTCATTCAGAACAAAAGATTGGAACATAGATTAATCTTGTAAACTGAATTGGGTTTGCTGATTTTCACCATGATTTATAACTTTAAAAAGGTAAACCGTTCATTCCGATGTCTTTCCTGATGACTGTGTGTCACTTGGTCTATAAAATTAGTTCGTTTAGAATAGAATACCCACCAATGTATGTGTGTGTATATATTGTGTTGTTGTTGTTTGTTTCAAATTAAAAAAGCTTAATAGATATTTTCAAACATTGTTAGAATCTTTTAATTTTAATAGTGTTGTTATCATAAAACAATCAGCTATCATATATTTATATGTAAGAAAAAAAAATGTCTAGGCCCTTTGTGACGAGTACTCCCTTTATCTTCCTTACTTAAATGCATAAAAGTAGATAATACATTTTATTTAATTTCATAATCTAAAAGTAATATTGATTTTTAATAAACATTTGAATACCGGGTTTTAGAAGCGAGAAGCATGATGACGTAATTTCCTTTAAAGATGAATGCCTGTGATACTCTCCACATCACTTATGCAGCGTCCGTGATCGATTTCACGGAAACTTGAACCTTCTTATCAACTTTGATATTCATTTTAGTTTGAGACGAGAAATTGACTTTGGTTGGTTAAGTTTATTTGGTTTTCTAAAGACATTTAGTCTTTTATTTTTTTATTACATAAAAACATATGTATTTAACTTTTAAGACTTGACCAATTCTATATGCCAATACAATTTGAATAACATACAATTTTCACAGAGTAATAATTTCCTCAGTTATAAATATATATTTGTGTAAGAAAACTACTGGTTACAATTTAAACGTAATCAAATATAAGTACAAAATAACTCAAATAGATTAATATAAATGTGTACTACTCGTAAACATATTGGGAAATACTATAAACCTTTAAGAGACTAATTTATTGTGACCATATTTTTTTGTCAGAGAAAACGATAATAATTCACTTCCTTTATTTTAATTTTAAATATAACAAAATTATTTTACAAAAATAAGGTTTTAAGAACGCTTACATTGAGTTTTAGGTGGACCTATACGTATATAAATATGCCTGATTCAGACTTAAACGAAATAGCCGCCAGTGTTCACAATTACGGTATGCGGCAGAATTAGCATTTTAATTTAATACCAGTTTGAATATTTAAAAAATGTATTAAACTATTGCTTCGAAAAAACGTCAGGTTAACTATTTTTAGGTAACAAAAATATTTTAGAAAAATAAGGTTTTAACGCTTACATTTGTTAGCTTTTATACATAGTTTTTTATACATATAGTAGTTTGGTTTTGACTAAAAATAAAGATATAAGTTGTTGATTTTGACTAAAACTGTCGTTGGCGATTCTTTGCGGTAAGAGAGCTCCAATACATTGAGTTTTAGGTGGATGTTTATTTACATAAATAGTTAGTTTTAAAGAAATACAAAGTTGATATAGTTATTTATATATTCACTAAAATATAGCACCAAGTAAGTAGGATGTTGTTACTCAGAATTTTAAGAAGTTTCAATCTCTATTTCAACTTTCACAACTTATACAATAAGTTTCTTGTACTATATGTGCCTACATATAAATAACTCAACGTATTCGATATGAGATTTAATAATATAATAATAATAATAATATCAGGACAAATTACACACATTGATCTAACCCCTAAGTAAGCAAATTATTTGCTTGTGTTAAGGGTGTTAGACAACGATACAAATACATAGAAATACATATATAAATACTGAGAATATATTTTAATAAACGACCAAACCCAGAAACACAGACATCTATGCTCATCACATAAATGCCTGTCTCCCGCCGGGAATCGAACCCGAGCCCCATTGCGCCGTGACACGTTAGGCGTCTGCGCTAACCACTCGACCAACGGGGCGGCGGCGGATTTGAACTACATTTTATTTAATATATCGAATATTATTTCTTAAATCTCAATATTCAGCCTCTAATACAATTTTAATAATAATAGTTTTCTGTACTTCTTCTTCTTCTTCTTCTTCTTCGAAGACCAATTATGTATTTTTTTTATTGGAAAGTTTATTATTATTTCATGACTGGAGGACTATCAATATATACTATCAATATGCATTATCAATATGTACTATCAATATATACTATAAATATAAACTATCAATATAAACTATCAATATGCACTATCAATATGTACTATCAATATGCACTATCAATATGTACTATCAATATGTACTATCAATATGTACTATCAATATATACTATCAATATAAACTATCAATATGCATATCAGTATGTACTACCAATATATACTATCAATATGCGCTATCAATATGTATTATCAAAATGCACTATCAATATAAACTATCAATATGCATATCAGTATGTACTACCAATATATACTATCAATATAAACTATCAATATGCATATCAGTATGTACTACCAATATGTACTATCAATATATACTTTCAATATGCACTATCAATATGTACTATCAATATATACTATGAATATAAACTATCAATATGCATATCAGTATGTGCTACCAATATATACTATCAATATGCGCTATCAATATGTATTATCAAAATGCACTATCAATATGTACTATCCATATATACTATCAATATGTACTATCAATATATACTATCTTTATGGACTATCGACATGTACAATCAATATTTACTATATACTATCAATATGTTCTATAAATATGTACCATCAATATTTGCTATTATTATATACTATCAATATGTTCTATATATATGTACCATCAATATTTGCTATTATTATATACTATTAATATGTACTATCAATACATATACTCATATGTACTATCGATATATACTGTCACTATATTATACTATCAATATGTACTATCCTATCTATAATATAATATACATGAACTAACCGTATGAAAATTACACTAAGATATTCAATAGCAAAAAAAATATTCTTAAAAATGATATTCATACTAACACCTTCATTTTTACCAGAAAAAGCAAATTTATTAACTATGAATAACTAACTCTTAAATAATGAACACAACGGTTACTTTTATAATTTACAATATTCTTTTGAACGGGCTTATCATTGTTTGTTTTCGCATTAAAAGCACGTACAGACAAAAAATATATTTCAAACAACCCTTTGTAAATAAATATTTTGATAATGTATGAAAAAGAATTTACAGACGACCGGTTGTTATTGATTTAGAAGTTAATTGATGATTCTCTATCAATATTTTGTTATTTTATTTACTTACTAGTAAATACTGCATTACTGGCGTGACTATAGCAGATGGTTTCGGTCTTGAGTTATATCCAGTTAAAATACAGAAAGATAATATCCTTCCGATTCTTTAATTAATTCACCCAAAAGCTCAAATTGCACCTTAGTGTATTCTGTAATTGAAGAGCTTAATATTTTATTTCACACTTCATCATAAACCGCCAACTTTATATTTGATAATATCCTAAAATAACATAAACGAGCAGTAGCAGTAATAATTTAATCTATTACCAGACTGAAGCAATAAGGTAAAGGTTCTGTTATCTACAAGCACATAACGGAACGGATAACGGAAACTGACAGTGTATCTGTCCGATCTCAAAGGGTAGCTTCTCATTTAAGTACTGATTTTATAACTTATAATATGTTTCGTAAAAAAAACTCGATGAAATGGAAAAAACATATTGTAGAGTCTCCAAGAAAAACGGCTTTTAAGAAATGTGTCCACAAATATTTTTAGGCGAGTATTAGGTACTAGCATTATACATATGGTTTATATTTTCTTATATAAGTTTTATCTATTTGATATCATATTGACATATTTTTTAATATCTTATGTATCTAATATATGAAGGGACCGCTAAGTAAAGAAAAAATTCAAAATGCAAGTAGGTTACCAAGGCAAATAACGAAATAACAACATCAAATCGTATAGTGTAAGTCCTCATTCATAGGCTTCGAAAATTTTGTAAAATAGACTGGTATCTATTTTACAAAATTTTCAGAGCTTTCGCCAACGTAAGTGCAACGGTCCCTGACGCAACGACTTCAATAAGTGCGTAATAATATTATTTTTATCCTTTTTGTATCGGGGGCTTTCTAATGGTCAATTATTTTCTCCGCCACACCATTCCTCTCGATTCTAGATATTACATAAGCTTTTATTTAGAACCATCTATACGCTCTTCAGATCATGGTATCTTAATTTTTACACTTCTTTAATGACACTTCTTTAATTTTACTTAATATTATCTAAATATTAGGACTGAGGATTATTTTAATATTGTATATAATTGTATTTTATTATAATGCAATAATAACTCATTTCTAGTATACTAGTATAAATTAAAGTAGATGGTTTTACGACAACATAAAACAGTAGCTAAATGCCGGCAGAAATATCATCACAAATTTCCGCTACTCTGTTAAGCCTATGTCTAAAACAAGAGATATCGCGTCGGCCTCCAGTCCAGTCATTATACAATTTCACGCTAGTAGAATAACGTTCTATCAGCTCTTTTAACTTTTTTTATCTTTGTGTGTGTAATATAAATATTTCAGGGAAAATATTATTCTACTAATTAAGTACGGTGGCAGCCGAGGATCCAAAAAAACTAAAATTATAAAAATACTTTATTTAAAATTACAAACTATGTTATAACTAAAATGACGACTGCTTGCCCGATATTAGAAAACAAGAGTGACAATTATATTTAAAATTAATTATAATGAAATACAATTGTGTGAAGTGCAGATTCAGCATTAGGATTGTTATAAAATTATAATAAAATAATACATTTATGTGAAGTGCAAATTAAGCTTTTTGATTGTTATAATTCCTGGATTCTGATGCAATGGAATGTACATATTGCACCATCGCTTGCTAAGCGGTTCCCGCGATGCATGGGAATATAACTTACTCGTCATGAATATTGATAAATAAGATTCTGATGAGATGCAAATTTCTGTCACGCTGCTAACGACCCTTCAGAAACATAAACAATATTTCACATTATTTTCATATTTTAAATTGAACATCAATTTATAGTTAGCCAAGTCGATATATAATATATATATATCTGAAGAAATATATAAATTGTATAATATATACTAAATTATGAGATTTCCTTATATGCATATAATATTCAATAAATTAAGTAACTTATACCAACCAACACAATTTTTTTTTTATTTAAAACAAATATTTATATAAATTAGTTATGGTTTTGGGAAAACTATTCATAGAGCTTCGACAGGAAGATATCTTTTATTGTTTATCATTCTATTCAGGTTGAAATTAATATAATACAGATAGTATTATATTAATACAAATGATTAAAGTTTTGATTATTCTGATTAAAAAAAAAGGAAATAATAATAATTCAGAATATATTTTTTGTCGAAATGATATCAAAATTAAATAACAAGTAGGGCTTATAAATATTATATTGTTGCCTCTTTTATAAATATTCTATTTTTGCCTCTGTTAAATAGACAGATTAGCCACGTAGACTGTATTTGATATTGAGATTCTTAAGTATATTTAGTATTGATTGTCAATTTGTTAGTATTTAATTTAATCTAGTAAAGAGGCCATCGTATCTTTAATATTTTTTATCTAAGAATTTATGGGTATTATTTACTCTACTAGTTTTAAATAACAATGGGTGAGTTTAGTTAAGTGTGCCGCTTAAACCTGTCGCTGTTTAATCTTGGAAAGCGTTACTGTAACACGAAGTTTTAACCCTCGTCAGACCAAGCTCGCAAATTGAAACTACTGTAATGAAAGAAAAATATTTTTATGGATTTAACTCGCGTATAATAATGAATTACATTTTAAATTTACATTTAAATCTAACCCGACGCGACGTCTCGAATTTTTTTGCAGCAATCGTGTTCACGGTAAGACGAGATGGAGGTGTCTGTCAGTAAGTCAGTTAATTAGTTATCTACCTCCAACGGTTTCTAAGCTTATTATTGTAAAGGAATATTACTTTTGTTAGGTCTCAAGAATTGGATCACTTTCATTTGAGACTTGTACATAGTTCTTATAGAAAGCTTTTTTAAGATGTTGCCGATTCTGTCAGTAAATCCTTTCACATATGGTAGTAGGGCCGGTTGACGCTCAACTGTGGGTGGCTTGCTGTGGTTTCTGCTATGGTGGCGAGGTATGGGCAGGTCGTTGTTGAACAAGGCATGCTTGACATGCTGCAGCTCGCCCTCTAGGTGTTCAGCGTCACAGATGTGTTGTGCTCTCTGAAACAAAGATTTGCCAACGGTAGCTAACTGGCTAGGGTGGTGGTGTGATTTACCATTGAGCTACCTATCTGTATGTGTAGATTTTCAATAAATACGTTTATAACGGATACAAATTATAATAATTAATTATATCCGTTATTAACGGTTCACTTAACGCCTTAGTCGAATAAAATATAATACATTTTTTTACTGTAATAAAAAATAATAATAATAAATAAATAAATAATAACGTGGTTAAAAATATAGCAATGTTAGTGAAATCTACATTCCAATTCTAATCTTCAACCTAAAACAATTATTCATTTAATTTACATCTTCTTACATTTCATCTTTTATGATTGAATAGACCAATTAAAAGTGAATTATTTTATTTTTTAATGTAACTTTTACTTGATAGATTCTTCTAAGTTAAACCGTAAATTTTGTTTTATAAACAACTGACCAAAATATAAAAAAAATAAATAGTGAATTCTTTATGTTCTAGATGAATAAGATTACAAAATGTTGTTTTGATGATGAGATTGTCAGTTGCCTAAATTAAATCTCAAATAATGAAGTGATGTTAACACCTACTTGATGTTGAACTAAAACTCGTGTATTTTATCTTTTGTACAAAACTTTGCGCAATGCGGCGCTACAGCTTCAAAAACCCTTTTGAAATAAATCTTCTATGTTTTTGTCACCCTGGTCCCAGCGATCATTCACCGAAAACATTTGTTCTATATACCTCATACAAAACAATTTTTGTTTAATATATCTGTCAATTTTAAAAGGAAGTAAAACAAATTTTTGAGATAGCCAAAAAAAAGGAAGAACATAATAGAGAATATCTATGTATAGAAAAATAGTCAATTATTATTTATTTTACTTATGTCTGTCTTAATAAAAAACTATAATTTAGATGATTTTGACCGCAAAGTTATTCAACAATAAAACTAAAAATGTAATAAATAGAATTTTATAAGCACACAGTATGTATGTATTTTAAGTGTTAAGAAATAGATCTAACATCTTATCATCTCTTCAGTCTGCTGGAGCTTTAAATATTTGAGCAAAGCTTTTATAAGGATTTCGGTAATTTATTTTAATGAATGTGATAATAACCAGGGAACTGTATTTAAAGGCATACATTTTAATTGATATTAATTATTAAATGTTGTAACACGAAATAAGAAGAGCTTAAATAAAATATATATAATTTAACCAAGGTTTTAGTTTCGTCTATAATTCGGTTAGCTTTGAAGCTTCTGGTATCAATTATTTAATTGATTTTTAAAACAAACCTAGCAACATCTATTATTTGATTGAAATTTAAAACACCCTAAGGACTTTATGTTATTATAATTAATAATGAATTGGTCTTAATCATTTCCTGTTCTAGTCAAATTGAAAACCAAATTTAATTCAGTCAATCTTAAACAAACAACTAGTGACATAAATCTCGTAGTAAATATTGGTGGTTGTTAAGCTGTTACGAACTTTAACACATTGATCGAAGGTTGGCTTGTTAATGAACCTTTTTGAAAGGTTCAAGATGTCTAATCGGGTAAATGATTTATTACACCATATCACTGTTAAATGTTAACATATGACTGTTAAATGTTAAAATAAAAATATTAGTTTATAATTTATCTCTAAGAAGTGTTATTATCACGTTTTGATATTTTAAAATTGTGTCGTTTCTATAAAATAATACAATTATTACAGACGTTAGAATGCAAATATATACAAAAAAACATGAATTAATAGTAAAAAATGTTCTTAATTCATAGTCACTTTGAATAATTTAATTGGAAATAGTTTTCAAAATACAAATTCAAATGTAATATAATGTTAAAATTGCATCTAAAAATAAATAGTTAGTCCATATAGGTCAGCACTTGACTCCCAACAGTACCGTACAGTACAGTAGTTACTTATAGTAATTACCTCAACGCAGTAGATACAGTGCACATTTAGATAATTATACTTGAATTATATTGTATTTAATTGAACAGTTTTTGCGTTTAAATATGATACATAAACATTGTAAAGACATATACAACATTTCATATTGATGAATAACTTACAATATAGTTCAAAGTTGTTCATAAAACTAGCGTTTATTCATGAATAAACACTTATATAAATAAAATAAATAATGCACGTCATGACGTCAGGTTATAATTCTGTTGAAGATTTAAAAAAATGATAAGTCTGCAATGACGCGACAGGTCATTAAGATTTAGGTCTCCGTATTTGCCTGTCCATCAATCTTAGTTAAGCGAACAGGTCAATTTAAAGTTCTCAATTGGTCTGTTGGAAAAGTTCTTTAAGCTTATTTCACTAATTTAAATTAGTAGGTAGAGTACAAAATATTCTAAAATAGTATATATTTATAAAGGTGTTAACATAATGCAGATGTCAAACATTTATACTAGACAATCACACAGCAATTTTAATAAAAACGTTGGTTCGGTTCGGTTCGTACTTACTACACGTAGAACTTCTCTTTATTTCTAATAATTTTTCAAAAACTATTTATGATACTAGTTTTCTCTTGTTACTTATTATATGCACACACTAGCCACGTGTGCAAGTGCGATAAATACATATCTGGGAAGCCATGAATAAATAAGTAACGAGCAAGAAATAAATTTTAAAACCAAAGTCCACCACCACTTTGGGTCATTTTTCCTATAGTGCCGTTGAATTTTTCTTTTGAAAATGGTCTCATTTAACAGGCGTTGATATCCCCTTTCTTTTAATATTTTTCCAACCCGAGCAAAACTCGTTGGTTTTTTTAATTATTTTTTTGTTTGCCAGTAACGTACCGTATACAACAACAGCATAACAAAATGTTAAAATTATATTTCACATCTATGGAATATATTTATTAATTATTATATTAATATAAAATTTTAATTTAACTAGAAAAACACAATTCGTAACAACTTTGTTATTTTAAATCCCCAAAAAACTTGGCAAGTGACATTTGTGATTTGAATCATTCCGTTTCAGTTGTTTATCAAAACCGACTCTGTCAACCTCGACTCTCAACTATCATATCTCGACATAGTCTTCTTTTTTCTACTCCTAGAGTGTTTTTGTAAATCTGGAGGCGCAGAAGGAGGTTAGTCCACATCCTCTGTAACACTGTGTTTAAGCCCAATCGAGCCGTAGCGGCTGAGGAGAGCTTGGGTTTCAGTATAGTGTTACGCAGGGGTGAAGCTGCTGGCCATCCTGAAGCGCCCGGGACGTCACAGAAGTTTTACAAAACTTAAAATCGGTTTATCTCTAAAACTACAAATTTGCTCACGATGTAAATGGTGTCAGGGGTTAGGGTTTAGATACCCCCCATCCTTCCCTCCTCCTCTCCCTTCAAATCCAACGACACTAAAGGAAAGATGGCGACGACTTTTTCGTCCTAACATAGGTGCGTACAACAAACAACAACTCGAACTAATGTAGATAAGTTAAAAGTACCCCCTTTTGTCGGAAGGAAGGAACTTTAAAAGGAAGGAACTTTAAAACAATACGGTTGCGGACGGTACTCTGATCTTTATGCTTTTATAATGTCAATACCTAGCCTACGATAACCTTTTTAAACCATTCTTACTCCTTAAAAATAATCTGTTAAGAAAAGAGCAAGAGCTTGGCCATCTTAGTATATTTGTAAATTGTAGGTGTTCAAATTATTATTATTTTTATCTAAATATTTAAATCCGCAAAAGCGAATTATTGAAAAAAGTAATTTATCTTAAGGTAATTTGGTATCATAAGATAACTTTGAAATAATAAAAAATAAATAGATAGATTGCTACAAAAAAAAATTGCTTTGTAGTAAAAACAAAGATTTTTTATGAATGTTTGGATTTTATTTTTTTTTATAATTATGTAGATAAAGGCCATTTTCCTTTATTTGTACTTTATCTTGTTAATTGCCCACCACATGCACACATCTTGTATTTTAAATGAGGCAATTATAATTATAATGGCCACGTCTTATTTGGTTACGATCCCAGGTAGGCCATTGTTAAAAATAAATTGCTTTTTCCGGGAATTGTGTTTGGAGTGAGAATGACTTTCCTCATTACATCATGGGGTGAAATATTGATCTACCCGTTTCCTATGTTAAGCCGTAAAATCACTTTGGAAACTTTTACGGTTCTCATTAATGACATATATTCTGTGTCTTGATCTACATTTTTTATTAGCAAGGAAAACCTAGCAGATAGCTAAATAGCTGTTGTTAAGTTGTAATACCAACACCATAGCTAGAAAAATCTTCTATATGGTTAATTGTGTGATTTATTAGGATGGATAATGTATTACCAATTATAAAATTACTACATGATCCTTATTCGTGTAATATGTAAAATAAATATACAATTTATACGAACTCCGGCTTAAAATTGTAATCGTATTAACCATTTTCGGGCGAACGTATTATTTCTCATTTGGTTATTAATTAATTGTTCAACGTCTGTTGAACTCAGAATAAATTTTCAATAGACATTCAGAATTAACACTTTTCGTTCCTTTGTTTTTTTTTATAAACCTACTCAACAATTCAGATACGGACAAACATACAATCCTTAATATTCCATCAAAATTCATCATACTTTGAAAGTAGTTTTTAAATGTAAATATAAATTGTATTACCTACTTATTATACGTTTTGAAAATCATTGTTTAAACAAGGGATTCTACTGAAATTGTTAACTACGTGAATGCTATATATTTAAAATGTGAAAATAAAACTTAGCACGCTCAGGATTTCATTGTATTAAACGCTACCTCGTTTCAAAAGACTGTAACGTATAAAAATAGTAGATTGATTAATTATAATCTGTTAGCTAAACTAAATTATATGATTTTGAGGAAAATACATAAATATGCTACACTTATATGCAATACCTACTTTCTTTGCTGATGTCTAATTTAAGTGTCTACCACAAAAACTCACCAAATAGCTAGCTATAGCATTAAACTAACCAAATAGCAAATATATATATATATATATATATATATATATATATATATATATATATATATATATATATATATATATATAATATTTAGATAAGAATTAACTATAGAGTATTTGTATCGTGTCATCCAAGAATTCGCGATCCTTCAATACATACCTAAACGATATGTTAATCTTATAGTTTTTGCTGTTTCTGAATATATATTTACATCGCTTAAATACGTGTACTGTGTACATAAGCTAAAAATAAATAAATATCATTAGATACATTACTAAATAAAATAAATAAAAACTATATTCAATTTGTCATAATTTTTGAGTGTTATTTAATAAGTCATATCTGAGTCACATAGCTATAAAAAAAAAATATGTAACTCATGGTAAAGCTCGATGCCAGTCAGATGTAATAGTGACATGAAATGCAATATTTATAGCAATAAGTCATTAGAACGAATTCAATTTGTATCCTGGTTTTAATATATCTATGTAATGTGTTTAGTTTTCATTCATTCATTTCGTCTGAATTCATGACCTTGAACCATTGGCAAACCACTGTATATATCTGATGATTAACAAAACAGTATAAAATTCAGTTTATAAACTGCTCTGTTTGTGATATAACTAAACTAGTTTGGGAACGAACTTTATTTATGGAAGTTCAGCGTTTGCGTTTCGACTGGGCTGGACGGTTAAGTAAAATTAGACAAACCGTCACCGCTAACTTCGTTATCACTTGACCAAATTGCTGTTTGTTAGATACACAAATACAGATTCAATATTTATTATATATTTTATTTATTTTATATATAATGGACTTGTCTACCGAAAGATGCAAAACTCTTAAGAAGTAGCAGAAATGTTTAAACCTTTTCAAGCAGAACCAAAAACATTACTTATACGTGTAAGAATTATTATAAGTATGTATATATAATCATTATTATTTAATTACTTATCTTTTGTACCGTAATTAATTATTTTATTAAGAATATACACACAAAAGCACACAAGTGCTTTTATGTGTAAGTTCTTATGTTGTTGTAGTAAATTTGCACTATCTCATGACTTCGTAAATTCTCATTACCTACTCATCAAGGGTTGTCTGTAAGAGATTGCTTTTAAGTAATAACACCGCCTACTCTATCAACATAAATTATTGTAATAATTATATGTACAATATAGTTTTTGAAATAAAAAAATATATAAGAATATTGATGCTGAGTCGTAATTGATTTTGTCAATTGGGTAAAAAAAATCTTCATGAGAAAAACTTGGTTTGCGCGACCTGAATAAATAATTTTAAAAGAGTTGACTAGTACAGCTTCATTTGAATTTTCAGTAAGAAATGTTTGATAATTCTTTCATCTTCATCTTCATGTTGATATGGTGCCATTTTTTTAATTTTCTCCTAACCACAAAGGTATGATTTTCATATATTTAATAAGACAATTATATGATATAAGAAAAAATATGAGAAAATCCCTATTTTTCTGAGTTTTGTTTTGGTAATTCAGTTTCATTCTACTGAGGATGTAATACATATTATGTACATAATTTAGCATATCTATTGCTAATAATTTGGCAAAAAAAAATACTTATTGCTATATATTGTTGAAAAAGTTTAAGCAAATAAAACTTATTTTTAATTATTGGAATAAGCATTAAAACGAAGTATTAGAACTTCGAATATATGATTTATATTTTTATTAAAATTAGTATCTTAAAAAGTTTTTGAATTGAGTTCAATTTACCCTTTAGAACCCAATGAATTCTAAAGGTTATAACATCTAGTGTATTGACACATATACAAAAAAATCAAGAATTATTAGTAAACAAATTCCTTATTTCATAATCCATTCATTTTGTATTTAATTAAAAAAATAATAATTAAAAGTGTATTTTTAAATAATTCCGAGTTTTACTACCAATTCAAATGTAATACCTATTAAATATTATATAAAAATTACATCTAAAGATAAATAGTTAATCCACATAAGTAGGTCAGCACTTGACTCCCAACAGTACCCACTTATAGTAATTACCGCAACGCAGTAAGTACAGTACACATTTAGATAATTATACTTTAATTATCTTGTAGCTGTACGATGTTCTGAAAAAATAAAGTAAACATATCAAAATGTAGTGCAAGCTAAACTTTAATTTCAATGGTTAACGAAGTAAAAAATAAGCTTTTTAGAGTTTTGTGAATTTGAATAGGTATTCACAATAATCTTCCAAACTTAGTTTCATTATTGAAGCTGAAGTTGAAGCCAAATTCTAAATAGAATTCATTTTCTTTTTTAGGTTTATTCCTAGTTTAAAATAGTGAAAAATTTAGATTTGTCTTGGTTTTTCATTCTGAATACGGATTATGAAATATGAAATATTGAAGTTATCACTTTAAGAATATTATTGTTGATTAATTCGATGCACGTATATATGACGAAACCCAATTCGTCAAACTTACTGAAGACTGCACTACATCCAAATTTGAATTGTAATAAGTTCCTCGGGTTCTTTATATGAGTCCTGATTGAGCTTTTAGCTTGCATAATTTATTAGCTTTATCGTTTAAATTATGTACTTTAATACATAAATATGATGCTTAATTAAATAGTATTTCTTTTTTTTAAATTATAAATAATAAAAATTAAGATAGGTCATAAAATACTTCACGTACAAATATAAACTGCATTTGTAAATATATGTTAATTAACAGTTTTAAAGTTACGATGACCTACAATATAATTCAAGGTTGTTTATAAAGTTGGTATCTTGTCATGACTACAAGATTATAAATCCTAAAAGATATAAATAAAGTGATTAATGTGTGTAATTTTTAAAAAGATAATGTTCGGAGTGACGCGACAAGTCGCTAAGATTTAGGTCTCCACATTTGCCCATCAATCTTAGTAAAGCCGACAGGTCAATTTAAAGTTCCGAATTGGTATGTTCGAAAAGTACTTGAAGCTTATTGTACTAATTTAAATAGGTAGGATAAAGTACATTATATTCTAAAATAGTATACATTTTTAAAGGTGTTAACATAATACAGATTTCAAACATGTTCATACCAGATAAACACAACAATTTTAACAAAAAAAATTTTTGGTTTCAAGTCTGTGGTGTATACACGTGGAATTTCTTTTTATTTTGTTATTATTTTTCAAAAAGTATTTATGGTAATAGTCTTGATACTTATTATATAGAATGCATTAAATATCTGGTAAGGTATCAATCATAAATAAACAACTTCATTTCAACATCACTAAGTTTAACCACTTTTCTGTCGATAACACTCGTGCGTACAACAACAACTCGTACAAGTCAACACTTGTTAGAAGCACCTCTTTTGTGTCGGAGGAAATATTGAACAACTCGGTTGTGGACGTTACTCTAATCATGAAGGCTTACGATAACCTTTTTACGGATTTTTTAATGATAGCCCAAGAAAACAGCATAGTACTACGAGTAGGTGTACAGACCATTATTATTCACATCTAAATGTTTATTGCCGCGAAAGAGAATTATTGAAAAAAGTTATTTTTGTTGGATATATTTATGTCATTATTAGATATATTTGTGTCATAAGAACTTTTGTTAATGATAGGCCAAGAAAACAGCTTAGAACTAGGTGTACAGACCATTATTATTCACATCTAAATGTTTATTGCCGCGAAAGAGAATTATTGAAAAAAGTTATTTTTATTGGATATATTTATGTCATTATTAGATATATTTGTGTCATAAATAAGAACTTTTGTTAATGATAGGCCAAGAAAACAGCTTAGAATTAGGAGTACAGACCATTATTATTCTCATCTAAATGTTTATTGCCGCGAAAGATAATTATTGGAAAAAGTTATTTTTATTGGATATATTTGTGTCATAAGAACTTTTGTTTTTGAAATAATTATTGATTGAATTAAATTTATCTGTCTTTCTTTGGGGCTGTACTACAAACAAATCAATCTTTTTAGGACTGCATGATTGTCACATCGTATATTTTTATTGTTTATGTTTTGCATTTTTTGTGCTTGTGTAGATAAAGTTCATTAACTTTTTTTTCATTCATCTAAAAGTTTTTATCAAATTTAACAAAAGTTCTAATGCTCGTATTATAATGTAATTAAAACATTAGCTTAAATTGCACTCGTTTATTTTTACACCTCTTGTATCTAAAAATGGCCAATTATAAAGTCCAAATCTTCTTTGGTTACGTTCGCAAGCATTGTTAAAAACAAACGGTTTTTTCCAGGTATTATGTTTGGAATGAGAATGGCCCTCCTTATTACTTTATGGGTTGAAACATTGATGTTCCTGCTTCCTATGTTAAGCCGAAAAATCACCTTGAAAACTTTTTAACTTTTTATTATTAATGACTTATGTTCTCTGTCTTTTTTGTATTTTCATATTGCAAGTTTTCGTAATATATTTTTTTAAATATTAGCACAGACAAACTAGCAGACAGGCAAAACTTTTGTTAATTTATAGTACCAACACTATAGCTATGAAAATTTTGAAATATGGTTTTATAGGTCTTTGAATATATGGTTAATTGTGTGACTTTCTAGTATACCACTTACTAAAATTACGTGATTCCATATTCGAATCTTATCCATATTCGAATTATGTACACAATTGATATCAATTTGTACGAACTCCGGCTTAAAATTGTAATCCTATTACCCAGTTTCGGACGAACGTATTATTTTCCATTTGGTTATTAATTAATTGTTCAACGTCTGTTAAAATGAGAATAAATTTTCAACAGATATTCCGAATGAACATTTTACGTTCCTTAATTTTTTTATAAACTTACTCAACAATTCAGATCTCTAAATTCATCAGTCTTACGAGTTTAGTTGTTATTATACATTTGAACTTACTTTGCTGACACGTGGGTAGGAGTTTAAATGTCTATATCAAAAACTCATTAAACAAACCAAACAGTAAACACTTTACATACATTTGATATCACACGTAAATAAATACGAATCTCAGAACTTTCATTTTACGAAGACTAACATAATATGAAAATAAAGTTTTTAGATAAGAATTAACTATATAGTATTGTGCCATTAAAGTATACGTAATCCTGGAATATATAACCTGTCCGATGCATTAATATATTAGTAGTTTCTGTGTCATAATATATATTAACATCGTTTAAATACGTTTACGTAATTTAAAATTTAAAAAAATGTCATTAAATACATCACTAAATAAATCTTAAATTTATCAATCTAAAGCATATAAGAAAACGTTATTATAAATCCATTTTATTTTATGAAATGTCATAATTACATTATGACGCTACTATTCATTTAAATTTTGAGTGTCATGTAATAATATATAGTCACATAGTAACATAGATATAAAAAATATGTAACGCAAAATGCTTAATGTAAGTCAGATGTAATAAAGCATGTCATTATTGCACCTGACTGAACTTTATACATATTTATAGCTTTAAGTCATTAGAGCGAATGCAATTTGCATCCTGGTATCCTCAAGTATCTATTTTTCCTGCATTCATGACCGATGATAAACAGAATATTATAAAGTTCAGTTTATAAACTGCTCTATTTGTGCTTTAACCAAACTAGTTTGGCAGCGAACTTTATTTATGAAAGTTCAGCGTTTGAGTTTCGAATGGGACAGTTCATTAAAAATAGACAAACCGTCACCGCTAACTTCGTTAGCACTTGACCAAATTGCTGTTTGTTAGATACACAAATACAGATTCAATATTTATTATATATTTTATTTATTTTATATATAACGGACTTAGTTTACCAAAAAGATGCAGATTCTTAAGAAGTAGCAGAAATGTTTGAACTTTTTAAAGCAGAACCAAAAACATTACTTATACGTATTATGTTGATGCTGAGTCATAATCGATTTTGTCAATTGGGTAAAAAATATTCTTCAAGGGAAAAACTTCGCTTGCGTGACCTGAATTAGTAATTTTAAAAGGGTTAACAAGAATTGATAATACGAGAGGAAAGGCGCTATTTGCATTTTGAGTAGGTAAGTTTTTTTATATATTTCTTTCATCTTTGCCGTTAGGTGTTTTTTAGTGGTCAAGATAATCTTTATTATTTTTTTAATAATAATGTTGACTCTAAATAAATAGGCAAAAGCTCTTTTATGTTAATAGAACAACCTAAAGCTGTTACATGGTCAGCTAAAAGCATTTGCCTACAGGATTATTCGCGATTCTGTTTAATATTTAAAGTGCTTCTAAAATAAGGACTGGCGCAACTTTTTAGCTTGCATTGAAATGTATTCTATTTATTTTTCTGAAGCTATGCAATTTACATTAAATGCAAAAAAACACTAACACTTAAATTCTAAATAAATATATAATTCTATAATACATCGATAGAGTTTTGAACCTGCCATCTCTTGGTCGATGTGTACACTCAATATTAATAAGTACGATTTATGTGTTCTTTATTTATTTAAATAAAACTTTACGTAGCTTACATATTTACATACATTGGTTTTGGCATTGGTTTTTGTGAAATATCTAAAATAATATTATATTATGCATTAATTAGCTCATTGATCAATAATATGAATTAACTACAGTATTTTGAAAGCATTTTGTGAGTAGTATCTTCATTTATCTTAATATTTCAGTTTTAGAATGATAACATCTTTATATCAATAGTGTTAGCTATTTAATTTATAAGAGATACTTATTAAAAATTCATAAGCACTCTTAATTTTTTTTTATTTAAAACATTTTAGCCTAGAAGTCAACAACTTTAAGTTCCCTCGTTACTAAAAAATATAAAAAAATCTTTTTTAATTCCTATATATTAGGATGTAGATGATTCGTGCTATGTACATTTCATCACGTACACACGTTCGGTCGTCCGCTGGCAATACCGATGAATTCGGTGTGGCTGTAGGCTTGCACCAAGGGTCAGCTTTAAGCCCCTACCTTTTCCTGTTGATTATGGATGCCTTGACGTCAGACATCCAGCAAGAGGCACCCTGGTGCATGCTATTCGCCGACGACATCGTTCTCGTTGGTGAAGATGGACTCGAGGTACAGAGTAGACTAGCGTTATGGCAACAAAAACTGGAGAATGTTGGCCTAAGGATCAGCAGAACAAAAACAGAGTATTTGTTCTGTGACTTTGGCGGATTATCCGGTCCTGTTGCTATCATGTTAGATTGCTAGCACTGCCTACTTGCTCGGATTTTAAGTACCTCGGTTCACTCTTGCAGGGTGATGGAAATATAGACCGCGCTGTGGAACACAGGATCAGCTCAGGATGGATGAAAGGGCGATAGGTCACAGGCATAACCTGTGATCCCCGAATGCCCATCAAATTTAAGGGGAAAATATACAAAACAATCATCAGACCTGTCGTCATGTATGGATCGGAATGCTGGCCTGTTAAGAAAAAGGACGAAAGGAGATTGCATGCAAATGAAATGCGGATGTTGCGATGGATGTGTGGAATTAAGAGAATGGACAAGATACGAAATGAGTATATAAGAGGAAGCATGAAAGTAGCACCAGTGACCGATAAGATGAGAGGAAGACGATTAGCATGGTATGGCCATGTAATGCGGAGGGACGAAAGACAGGTTGTGAAAAGAGTATTAGATCTGCGTGTGGAAGGATACAAAGGTAGAGGACGGCCCAAAAAGAGATGGATGGATTGTATGATGAATGACATGTGTTTGAAAGGCGTGGGTGAGGAGTTGACGGCTGATAGAGATGAATGGAAGAAAAATACATACTGCGCCGACCCCAAATAATGGGAACAGGGTAGGAGGATGATATTAGGATGTAGATATGGAATAAAGTGGCAAAGTGATTGATAGATTTGAGATGTACCTAGATTATGTATTATTGTATCAGAATAAGTCTTTTGCAATAATAGTAAATCTCTCTGCTTTCCAGGGGTACAATTTTCTAATATGGCATTACTTTAAAAGCATTAAACTTGTCATTACTAGATCCGATATGCACTGTTCGAAATATTTGTTTAGGACATTATTAGTTCATCATTATAAAAATGTGTTTAGAAAATATATTTACTTTACATAACATACTTTTATATCTTTTTTCTTTACCGTTGAAAATGGATATAAATTCATTCAACCTTAGATTTCATTACTTTGTTGATTGTGAACTTTATTTTATAAAAATTTATTTGTTTTAATTTATAAAATTTATTCCGAAGTAGAATAATACAATTTTAAATCAAAGTTCTTAAAAAAACATTGACGGTCAACGTCATAAACAAGTAGGCTGACCGTGCAGATTATTTGTTAATTTATTAAATATATTTAAACATAAAACGTTAAAGCAATGAAAAAAGAGAAAAATCCTATTAACGTTAAGAGACCAGAAAGAATCAAAGCTAATAAAATCACCAAAAATGTTAAACGAAATACTAGAAAAAGTAATATAAAGGAGAAAGGGTATTATACCTACCAGAATATGATGAAAAGAAGCATACGATCACAAAAAGGAGTGCAGAATTCATAAAAAATCAAAAAATGTTTGAAATTGAATCGGTTTAGGTAAATCATTGTAATTATTATAAAATTGTTTCCTGTTTTGGGAGCATATATATCAAGTGTGTCCTTGAATAAAGATATATAGAGGTAATAAAGTTTTGTCACTATTATTAATGACTCCTCTTATTCTAGAAGATGTATGTATGTATGATTAAGGCAGACGCCTAATGTATAGCGATGCAATGGGACTCGGGTTCGATTTCCTACAGGGACAGGCATGTATATGATGAGAATAGATGTCTTTTATTTTCTGGGTTTGTGTATGTAATGTGTATTTTTATGTATTTGCATCGTTGTCGAAAACCATTAACACAAGCAAATAATTTACTTAGGAGTTATATCAATGTGTGTAATTTATCCTGTATTATTAATATTATTATTAAAGTTATGTGGCAGAAAATCTAATTGCATTCAAAGATTTTAAAAGTTTTAACAATTTTATTTTTGTTATTTAAAATTATATTTTTCCTTAATTATTATTTTATAGTATTTTACCGCTGTTATGGAAAAAGTTATAAGTAAAAAAATGTGTGAGATATGTAAGAGATTTGTTTATTTGTTATTTTTTACATAAGCAAATAGCATTAATTTAATTTTGTCTTCAATAACAACAATACTTTTTATGATACAACCGTAACACTGAAATTACCACAATAAATGAAAGTATGCTAACAATGTACAAGAGTTGGCCTTATCGCTAAAACAGCGATCTCTGAAACGTAAACGTAAACCAGTCGTTATTATAAGTAGAACTAATAAGAGTATCACAACTATGGTATTTGTTATAAATGTGATTTATTAGTAATAAATTATTTATTATAAAGTTTCTATAGCTCACAATAAATCATTATTATTACTCAAAAATATTTAAGTCATCTGCTGAATTAAATAATGAGATAAGTTTTTTTTAACTAGAACATAGATCGCTTATACAATTCTATTGGAATCAGTTATGGCTGTACGCGATCCAAACATGTTACTTTCCCGGCAAAAATATTGATCTCCATGACCTTTGTATTGTTTCGTTTATTGTAATCTATATATATAAAGAAGGATGTTTGTATATATGAAATCGATGAACTCAGAAACTATTGGACCGATGATTATGAAAATTGGTATGTATATGTATTTTTCCACGGAGAAGGTTTATATGGTATGCCCATTGATGTAACTTGCCACCAGGCGGCGCTGTCAAATATAGACTTCCGCCCCGTTCAACCGATTGTCATAAAAGTTGGTATGACCATGTATGTTTCCTCGAAGAAAACGAATATGCTATGTCCATTGATGTAACTCGCCACCAGGTAAAGTATGGGTTAGCCCAGCGAAGCGGGCTTGGTTCGCTAGTATTCATATAAAGATGAACTTGATTTTACATCTACACAGGTCTACACATCTACACAGTATGTTAAGTCCTTAAAGATACAATCAGAAATAAATTGTTGCTAAATTTATACACAGAAAATGTGAATGTGTTTATATATTTTTTCTTGTGTTTATTCTACATAATTCCGGCTTTTTGAAAGTATATTTTGTATACCATACCGTAATTGCTACCGCTTGCGTCCATACTTCGTCGATAGCTGTATGAGAGACACCTACTACCTACCAATGGCGGAGAAACCGGGTGCCACGAATCATTCAAAACTGTCTCGGGATTATGTGTATCGATGTAAAATGATGGCAGCTATTAACAATAAAAATTCTTATTTAGTTTGTCCTAACAAGCTCAGCAGTATGTTCAGTGACCTTATATACATTGTTAAAGCATCTGACACTCTTGAAACAAATATTATTTTCGCGATTTAGAGTTTTAATACTTTAGTTATATGTCAAAAGTGGATAAAATATTTATTTTTGGTAAAATTATAAAATAAAGGGTCGATACAATAGGCCAGACAAAGATCTATCAGTAACAAAAGATTTTAAGTAAGTAAGCGCAATTGATACTGTGTCCCACATGGAACATAAAAAATATAAATTTATTAAACTTGAACAGCATCAAATAAAAGTTGAGTCATCCACATAACCTCAGATGGAGTGTCCTTATAGTTTGTTTTTAGCACAAATACTAAAGATTATTATAATAAGTATTATGAGTTGAAAATTATTAGCGTGTGGAAATATTTAAAGGACAAAACTGCGAGAAAAAGCACTGCTGCATCTTTTTCTTTACCGTCTAGTAATATTTGATGTTGCGTGGTCAAGTAAGTGCCTTTCGTTACTCTCGAAATGTTTATTAAAAATCTGCATTGCTGTACCAGTAAAACAAAATTCTTATAAAAAATTTATATACCTGTTACAAAGTTATGAAAGGCTTGCAAATAAAAATATACGGTACGTATGTGAATTATTTTCCAGTTAAATGTTTGTTGTAAGTTTTTCAGCAAATGAATATTCTTGTGAATTCTCAAAAATCGATTGCTTAACATTTTGAATGCCACGTAATTCTAGTTACCATTTCGTATTATTAGTAAATAATAAATATGTACATTCTTCACAAGATGCCCAAAGAGCACTAACAGTAGCTGCAGAAAAAATATAATTTGATAATATGTCTAGTAAATAGAATAGCTTTATATAATAAAACATATCCAATTGTAACGGATGAATTTTATAATTTCTAGATTAGGTCTGATAAAGTTAGGATTAAGAAGACTAACTAAACTATATGTACGTTATGCTAATGTTTGTAATGTTTTTAAATATATTATTATAAGTAAAAAGCATGTCTTTTAATAGCATTTGTAAGACGAGTAAAAAGGCGTAATTTTAGTGTTAATGCTGAGTCTAGTAAGCTGAGCAAAAAAGTTGGAATTCCAATTCTTTTCTTTTCTCTAAATTTCATTCATTGTCTTGCGTAACATGAAATTCTATATATATAGATGTTCAAAATCGCCTGTCACTTATCATCTGATCGACCAACGGTTCGACTTTCTGGTTTTAGTATTGTTTTACAATGAATATGTTAATGTTTTATTACTTACGTATTTTTTTTTAAGTTTTTAAAAAAATTCGGATCCCAGAGTTTTATGTAATCTATTACAAACAATAATAATATATTCACTATAATAATTCCAATTTAATCACTTAATGCACTCAAATGAGTAAATTAAGTAAGACTGAAATTTTTTTGTGATCAATAACTGCTTTATATGCGACAAGATTTCTTAAAGTTTTATTTTATAGTATTATTGGTACGATATCTCGATTTTTTAACATAACACTGATCAATTGTGGTAATTTTTATACAAGTTAGTTAAAGGTTGAGTAACCGGTAGAAATCTTCAAATTATTAAGCATATCTACGCTAAATGTCCCAAATCTTGAAAACCTAACGAGAAAGGTCCCAAACGACTACTTGACTCTCGGCGTGCCTTGACAGAGACGGGCATGATCGGGCGAACTTGTGATGAGACGCTCGACGGAGCAACACATGTAACTGTCCCTTCACTTCGTAAATCTAATATTCTAAAGTATAGTGATTCTCGTGTCTCAGTCACTCGTGTCAATGGTATAAAAGTGTTCCTTTAATTACTACATCATGTTTTGTTTGCAGCAATCCCACATAATTTAAAAAAATAACGACAAAAAGAATGTGCATTCGATATATAATTAGAAATATTTTACTTTTGTTTAGTTGTATATTTAAAAGAAAGTCCCTCTTTAGCTTTATATAAAGTAGCATTGCACGAAAGAATACATAATGATAAGGAAATCAATATTTCTGCCAAGCGAGTAATGTGTTGGGATCACGTATTCCCCTAACTGCTCTCAATGGAATTGCTTCAGCGTCTACGTTCCAGTTAGTAAGTAATTTTATGAATATTAGCCTATTTATTTATTTATTACAGCGAAGTAAAATTATTAGGCACATAAAATTTTATAAAATATTTTATGAAAAAACAAAACGTTTACAACATCATGACACTATGTCATTGGACAGGCAATTAAAAAAAAAGTACTAATAAGAGATTTAATAACGTTGTCCTAAAAATTCAGTATATTACTGAATTGACAGGGGTTTTCATTAAAGCTGCCCACAAAAACGATTTACACGTGTTTCTGATGTGTACTACGTCTTCGTAAATAAACGAATTTTGGTTTTCGCCTTAATTTAAAAAAGGTGTATATATATACATATGTCGGATACACGTTCTCTTGACCGTTATTTTCGGACATTATGTGGGCTTGTTGAGTATGTCGTACAAACAAAACGCGATATAATTATTATAGAAACACTTTTATTTACACAACAATCACTGCACTAATGATAATTAATTTTAAGAAACGGATTGACAGTTCCGTGTGTTGCTCCGTCGAGCCACAAATCACTAATTGCGCTCGATCGTGCAGCGCACGACTCTATCAAGGCGCAAATCGGAAGTCATGTAGTCGTTTTACGCCTTTCCGTTCATTATCAGTTGACCGGATGCGACAAATATATATTTATTTAATACTTTATTGCACACAAAACATTAAAAAAAGAAAAAGAAACAGATAAAAATACACAAAAGGTGAGCTTATCTCTAGGTGCAGAGATTTCTGCCAGCCAACCCAAAAAATATGATGTTGTGATAGAATATTGGAAGGCATCGTGTACAATTTATAATTAAAAGAAAAAAAAAGAAAACAATAAAAAAAAAGATATAAAAAAATTATATGTATCTAATAATACCTAAAAAGCATATATCAATATCCACTATAACTTACAAACCCGAAGGCATATAATAATATTATGTGAATGATAAATATGTTTGGGACTAAAGTGAGATGCCATGTTTTGTATTTTTTTACGCATTGTTTGCTCAAAAATAACATACAGAAGCTAGATTAAATCTAAAAAGCAAGTTGTACCAGTCTACTTGACAAAGAACATTCTAAAAATATAAGCTTGTTCAGCTACTTTTGGTCTCTTTATAATATAATGTAATAATATCACAAGACAAATTACACACAATGATCTAACCCCTACCCCTAAGTAAAAAAATGTTTTCGTTGTCTAACACCCTTAACACAAGCAAATAATTTTCTTGTGTTAAGGGTGTTAGAAAACAATACAAATACATAGAAATACATATTATATGCGAATATATTTACTAAACAACCAAACCCAGAAATGCAGCATCCTTGCTCATCGCATACATGCCTATACCTGTCGGAATCGAACATTGCACCGTTATACGTAAGACGTCTGCGCTAACCACTCGACCAACGAGTCGATAAACCCTTTAAGCCTAATCCTATAATAAAATATTTTAAATAATACCGTTCAGTTTATATGAAATCAAAAAACTTTAAACACTATACTTTATATATCTTTTAAAAAATTTATAAGCAAATTAGTTTTACTATGCTTTTTATAAATTTAATTTTATTAATATTTAACGGAAGTGGTATATATTGTTAAATGTGGTGACGTCTAATAATGTTTTTTTACAGTTCAAAACTAAAGGTATTGGTTCTTGATAATACCCAGAAATAGTGATAGTAATAAATCTGTAAGTTATTAATCTAGGTCACGAATGTGTTTTCCCTTCGAAATTCAATACACTTCATTAAAACTTATATAGTTAAGTTCAATTTCAATTATAATTATATTGTAATGATGTTATAATTATATTTTTTTTGTACACTGTAAGACTTTTTGTCTTACAAATACGAAAATATATATTTAAAAAAAACGAATTGATAAAATCTGTTCAAGCTTCTGTATTTTTTAAATTTTATTATTTAACGCTCACAAATAATTACGTTTCAATTCATCGAAAACATTGCTCCGATATCGTTAAAATAATGATCATTTGGCGTAAATTGGGTGTAAATTTTAATTAAATTTGCCATTATATTAATGAGGCGTAATTAGTTAATAGCATCCAAATGTTTTATCATATAAAACTATATTAAGAAAATACTGCAATTGCTACAGATGTCGAAACTGCTACTATATAAATAAAAAAATATCGCTAAATTGGTTTGTATGCAAAAAAAATATATTAAAATTAACGATATTTAAGACTCTTTTTCATTTCAATAGTTTTCAATACACGAAAGTAGTTCAGTACTTTTGAAAACATATTTATAATGAAAAATTTTCTTTCATTTTAATCTATACATCTCTGTAAATATTCCCTCTGGGTCAACTGGAGTAATTTGAAATTTGCATTAACATCCGCTTGCTACGGAATTGCAATCTCTTAAGCAAACACTTTTAAATTAAAAATTGTTGCTTATCATACATTTATGAATAGAATAGTTATTTTTTTAAATATAGGTACTACATTAGTATTGAGAAAACATTTACATATTCTTCTAATATAATGTTTTCTCATTATAATAAAATTAGTATGATACAAACTAAAGCATTAAAGTTAGGAATAATAAAAGAAAATGTATGAATTCGATGACAGTACAACTTTGACCTAAAGTTTTTATTTTTTATTTACTTTACATTTAAAAATGAAGAGTTAAAATAGTAGTGTTGGTTTAAAGAGTATTTGTAAATAAAATATAATGTACCTCTTCATAAAAAATACGACATTGAAACTGACAGTGTCTTGGACAAACACTTCACCGTAATTGCTTAGAAGATTGTTTTTAATAAATATGTAATTAGAAAATTATTTGTGAATAATTGTTACAAGGACTTTGGATAGACATGGTAATAAAGATATGGCATAGAAATTATTACAAATTTTAGGATTAGGAATTATTGTTTATGAAAATACGTGTTCGATCCGCCAAAGTTTAGGGAAATAACAATTAGATAAGAACGTTTTGATAATATGAGATGGAGTAGGTAGAATACAATTAAGAAATGCTAGATCCATAATCTGGCTACAGTCGTCGTTAGTACCAGCGTTCGATTTAACAGACAGCAGAACTTTATTTATCTCTTATATGCTGAAGCAAATATAAATCGGAAATTGGCAAGGTTTAACAAAGAAGATATATCTTAAATTATTTTGAATTTAATATTATTATTAAAAGTAGAAATATTAGGTTTAATTATTACAAGATTATAAGAGAATATGATTAGAACAGTGCAAAGTTTAGATGGCACAACACCTAAAGTCTCAATAAACTTCCATGTAACTGTGGAAGACGCTTGGCAGACCTTCCTATCTGATTACAGCAATATGTGGTTTGGTCTCCTTTTTATCACTAAGATCTCTATTGTGTAAACTTGGTTACATATATAGCTTTACATACATATAGCTTTGCTTCATAATTATTTTAATAGGCTTCTTTTTCATTCCGAAAAAAAAATATTTGCCACAAAATTATATTTGTGGATACCTATTTATATTATATATTAATATTATTATTGTCATTGGATTAAGAATGATTATAATAAAAAAAAATCTTAATACAAAAAGTTTGCGATGTTGCTTGAAAGATTGGATGATAAAGACAATTATTTGTGTAATGCTAAATTCATCAAAGCGGACTACTATAGGGTACCTCTTTTTTAGAGCGAAGGGACAGTTTCTCAGAAGTCCAGGGTTCGAATTCAGCCTGTTATATTCATTGTTTAATCTATTTAACATTTAAAATATTTCTTTTGAAGTTTAAAGGAAACAACTTGCTTACATGTTATTGTTAACAAGGAGAATGTGATATTTTTATACAAAAAACAGCAGAACTGTACTGAAACTAGACGTGACATTGTTCTATTAAAATTTATATAAATATAGAATGAAAAATAAACCGATACGGGCAGGGATTCGAACCCGCGACTACTGGGAAACCGTCCCGTCGTTCTATCAACTGAGCTACCGCATCTCCTGTCCGACTCGGTAAATTAAGCATTCTATATGTGATCGTCTGTTTCAGAACGGTGGTGACATCTATTAGGTTTCTTTCGAAAACCCTAACCAATGTTTCTAACTTTGCAGTGTAGATAAACATTGAAAAGATGCCACTACCGAAATTAATGGTTGAAAATATCTATAAACATTTATAGCCATGTTAAGTTTTTTTAAATTTATATAAATATAAATTGAAAAATATCCGGTTATTTATTTAATAATAATATTATTAAGTTATTTATTTAATAGTCCGGTTTATTTTTCATTTTATATTTATATAAATTTAAATAAGTTTAACATGGTTATACATGTTTATAGATATTTTCAAACATTGTTCTATTGAGATTTTAAAATAAACCTACCACCATTTTACGTTTTCAACTTTTTTTCATAATAAAGATTTAATTGATTTACCAAATTAGTTGTTCTAGTAATAATTTATCTATGAGATTAATTTCAATGGAGTATATAGGACAGTGGTATATTCTTGTATATTATAATGTTGTTATGTGCACCGCTGACCTACAAAAGTGTACTCAACCCTATTCAAGTATTTATTTCTGACCGCATGCGCTCGTTGACGAGGGGTGGATAATAACATATTATATATTGTTCAAAAATAAAAATGTTATTATGTTAAAATATTTATTTATTGTTTAAAATACATAGAATATTTTAAATTGTGTACATGTTAAGTAATAAGCATAAATAATTTTTATGTACCATTTTATTTAAAAATATTATTTTATATAGAAATTTGGTTGAAACATAAAAAGTTTTATAATTTTTCTATTAGTTACGTAAAAGCTTTAAAAAAGGTTTTTAATGAAACAGACAACATATAATTTTATCAGGGCCATTTAGAGATTCTTCCAATTAAGAAAATACATAGTTAATATAATATAACCTGAAATAATTTCCCTTCTAAATGTTGGAGTGTCTTCGTATAGAGTTTTTGTTCAGAGAGTATTATCAATATTATACAATAAGTCTTTTATGGCAAAAATGTTTGGAAATGTATGCTTTTATAATAATAAAAACTTGGCTCATGTTTCGAGGAGTATTGTACATTAAGAAATTGTTTTTGTGAATTTCCTAATGATTTATGAAATTTATGATTTAAGGCAGAACCATTATTTTCAAAAAGTATATAAATAAATGTTTTAAAATGCTCATTTAGGATTCAGTAAAATAAAATAAAATTTTTGGGCAATGGAATTCGTTATTAATTGTGATTAATAACGAATTCCATAAAAAGTATATTTATAATAGATAGCATTGATTCTTTTAGCAATATTAGTTTTATTTCTTATTATAAATACTTGTAATAATTTTGAGAGAATGGAACTAACGAATGATGGATAGATTGATATTTGGATGTATTCAGACAGACATTCCTCTGAATGTTCATAAGTTTCTACACATAAGCTTCATATACATAAGCTTCTCTAAGCTTATGTACAAATAAATAAACATTTTATTAAATTGTTATAATAATATAAACTACTAAAAATTGTTATAATAATATAAACTACTAAAAGATACTTCACTTTATAGCTATTTTCTAAATAATGTTTTAAATAGCTTAGACTCGGACGCTCACTGCAAAAATAAGATGTATATTATTTTATGGTAAACTTTAATAACCCTCTGAAAAGCAGATTTTTTATTTTTTTTTAGGTTTCAAAGTATATAATCGGAACCCTATTACTAGGACTTTTTGTCTTGTCTATCTATCCGGCTGTGTGTATTCAGGCTGTATGTCATGAAGACAGAAGAAAAAAATTAATAGACTATGTATTTCTGTTGCAAATATAACAAAAGATACTAAAACCGAATGAAATAAACATTTGAGGGGGGCTCTCATACAACAATGGTGATTTATTGTGTTCAACACTAACAAAAAAAAAGATTAGAATATTTCTTCATATTATATTTACTTATAAATAAATAGTATAATTAGAATACGATAAATATTAAAGAGGCTTCCCATATGACAAACGCGATTTGTTTTCTATTTTTAATATATAATAGTACAGACCCCTTCCTTTACAAATCCGACTAACACTTGGCAGGTTTTTTACTGTTTATGTAACGAGAACGATGAGTAAAAAATGTAAACAAAGAACGAAAGCAGTCCTTTGAAAAGTTAGGTACGTTAATAATATTTCTTTACCCTTCATTGTTTTTGAATGCCTAATGGCATTCTCTCTTAATTAACCTGTTTAAATAATGTTGTAGGTGATTATGACATGATCAATGTTATATGTTGTATGTTATATACCTACACACTTATAGATATTTATTTTTGTCAATACAAATGCATATAAATATGTTACAAGACTATACATATAAATATATCTATGTATATAATATTATTATACCATAATTTTAAACATTAATAATCTAGTTTTTTGAAATCTATCATTGTCAAATAATTTTAAGTTAATATATTGATTAAGAATACCTACTCTAAAAGGTGTTTTTGAACAAGTTTAACAAAGTGCTCTTGGACGGTGCGTTTCTTATCTGATTTTATAAGTTGATTTCATAGAAATGAGCCTTGGATAGTAAAGGATTTGTGGATGAAGTTGCTGGTTTGAGATTGAATTGTGGTTGTAAGATTGGAAGATAAACTAAACATTCTGGCGTGTGTGGCGTAAAGGTATTGATTTTTTTCTTCAATGTGTGGAGGTAGGTTGGATCATTTAATACCGTATAGAGGATAAAGAACCCTATACTTACGCCTCTGATGAATAATGAGCCACTTAGGTTGACAGCCATGTTGCTAGACATGATCATACTTACGAAAGCCAAACATCACGGATGTAATTTTTGCGAAGGGGTTCAATCAATTTAGTTAGGCCATAAAGGAAGTTTTACATGCTTTCATTTTTATTTTATGAACAACATTAAAAAGTACTCTAAATTGTCACCGGCTAAATACAGACTTTTTTTAAAAGCTTTTAAAATATCATAAGATAAATTATGAAACCATATTATTTTACAAAATATTTATCACTGAAACGGTAACTGGATGTAATAAGAGGATTTCTTCTTTCATAGGATTCAGGAACAAAAACCTGCATTAAATCCTATTTATTATGAGCGCTTACCGCTGGAAACAGCTTGAAAGAGAAGCAAGCGAGCATTTACTAAGATATTTATGTCCCAAATGGTTTATTCAAACTCAGCTTCCTAATGAACGTTGTTTTCAAAACTCTTTTTATTGATTACTCTATTCATCGTGTTATAGAAATTGTGATCAATGTATGTATTTAGTCTGCAAGGTTTTTTTTTCTTCAAGAACCTTTTTTAAAATCGTATTTATTAAAACCGTTCATTTAATAATATTTTATTCATTGCATTGATAAAAAATCTGAAGTTTATTTATTAAGGATAATCTTCTTAATCCGGTTTAATTAAGACAAGACGTCCCTTAACATTTTTTAACTAATCAATTTAAGTTAAAGAAACAAGTTTAAAATAGCAGGTATTTAACAAGCAAGTAAGGTAAGAAGACAATATAATTTGAATGATTGATAATAATTAAAACACTAATTATATATAATAACAAAAAATAACAAAAAAGGATGAAGTGGTCAGAAGCACTCAAAAAAACGCAAACCAAACACAGTCGACGCCGTAGACATAGCATTCTAATATATCTATATATATATCATTCATCTATATACCCATATACTTAAAAAAAGACACCTTAAGTAAAGTTTTATAAAGAGTGGAACAAGGTTGACGCCTTAACTTTAGTTTCTTACACGCTTTAATATTAAACAGAGTGGTAATTTGTGACGATATTATTTTGTTCATTTAGATTTTAGGTATTTAGTTGCCGTAAATAATAACTGCAGAGTTGTAAGGATAGTTTAGCTTATGTTAGTATATTCCGAAGTTTCAATATAAAAATGATATTAAATAAAGCTAAAGTACCTTAAAAATCGAATTATCCTACGAGAATATAAAAACGAGAATATAATAAACTAAAATTAATAATACGAGAATATAAAAAAATAAAATTAAATATCTCAAACTAGTATACACTTCCAGACACAGAAACTCGGCATGTTTTAAGAACTGTAAGTACCTACTTGAATTTACGGAGTTTCAAAAGTTTTATATAAGGATAAGAATGTAATTTAGTATCAAAACTTTGTAAGGCGAATTAACGTTTCTAAATTAAACCATAGGTTGGAAAAAAAGCCATTTGCTAGCTACATTTTGCAAAGAATCGGTTGGTGGAAAAATTAGTTGACCCCCACATATAGAAATTTACATACATACAGATACATATTTGACTGTTTAAAAGTTTCTGCCGATGTATTGCATTGCATAAAAAACGATTTTGTCTTAAGGGCCTTTATCGATTTTTTAAGGACAAATGATGCGTTATAGGACACGTGTAAAAAGATCTACCTTGGGGATATAGTCTAGGTACAGAGTCACCTTTAGATATTTAGTGCTTGTTAAAACTTATACTTTTTATAACGTTGAAATATACAGAAGAGACGAAACTTCTTATCATACCATGGATTTCGTTTAAAAAGGCTGCATTTGAATCATCACGTATCAGATGAAGCAGAAAAAATATAAACCTTTGTCTCAATATTTAGATGGTCAGTAATACTTGTTTCTCTGAAACGTGGGAATTTTTGGCACTTAGGTTTCTCGGGGAATACTAAGCTCTATGAGTAGACGTTTTAAATATCTCGATAAAAGGAATATATCTGAAACAATTAACATAAAATACCCACATTGGGATTTTGTATTGCTTTTCATAAGTGTCAATTACGAAAAACTGCGTCAGCTATGCGAGCTAAACTAAACTAACTTAGCGTAGCTTTCAGTCTGCAACCCGCATAAAGGTAAACCGTTTCTCGTATAATTTCTAAAACTTAATCGTGGCGACAACTGTTTGGCTGTTACTAATGCCTACTCATAGACGTTGCAAAACTTGTAAGTACACTTGAAACCCTATCTTATTAATTACTTTAATCTTGGACAGACCTTTGGAATGTATTAAAGTATAATTAAATGTGATAAAGAACCATCATTAGGTAAGTTAAGTTATTTTAAAGGACATGGAATACAAAATTCTCTTATCATTTTCTTCTAGATATAGCTTGGAATTACATTTCAATATTGTAAGATCGTCACCAAATGCTAATACGAATTATGTTTATTTATTAATTAAGCCCATAACCCCATTTTTTTCTCATTATTTATAATAAGTATTTCATGCAATAATGATAACTATGTTAAATGTAATTGAAGAAAAACAACAACTTTGAAATATAACAATATTATAACTTTTTGATTTGAATGACTCTCACAAGAAGTTACGGCAAAATATTAACCTTGAATAGTAAGTAACATGCAATTACTACACTAACTAGAACGGGAAAGTATTGACTCGGCTAAGCATCAACAGTTAATGTTTCGAAATAAATACATTTTCTATCAAACGAACCTTAATTTTCTTTTCGCTTGATCTTTCCGATATTATATACAGTCAATAACAAAACTAATGCAACAATTAAGTACAACTACAAATCTCCTAATGGAAATTATGACCAAACTGAACAATACGATTCACTAAAAATTGCTCTATGGAATGCCAACGGGCTATCACACCATGTCTTAGAAGTGAAGACATTCCTACAAATAAACAAAATCGACATTTTACTGATATCGGAAACACATTTCACAAATAAAAGTTTTCTTAAAATCCCAAATTACAAGTTTTACCATACAATGCACCCAGATGGTACGGCCCATGGTGGATCGGCAATCCTTATTAAGAATAATATCAAACACTACGAAGAAAAACCCTATCTGAGCCCGGAGATTCAAGCAACAAGCATCGTGGTTGAGGATTGGCAAGGACGCCTAGTGGTCACTGCATTATATTCTCCTCCAAAGCATGCTGTTAAACAAACGGATTACGTTAATTTCTTCAATACTTTAGGAGCAAAATTCATAGCGGGTGGAGATTACAACTCAAAAAATATACAGTGGGGATCACGTCTAACAACTACCAAAGGTAGACAACTGCAGGCAGCCATAAAAGATCTCTGTCTAGATACAATATCAACCGGAGAACCAACTTATTGGCCCTCTGACCCAAGAAAAATCCCAGATCTAGTCGATTTCTGTGTCATAAAAGGAATTCCGATTACCAACTTTAAATGCACTTCTTCCCATGACCTCTCGTCGGACCATAGTGCCGTCTTGATAGACGTTTCTCGACGAATTCTACATGTCGAGCCAGCACCGAGGCTACATGGACGTGGAACTAATTGGGAAAAGTTTCGTTCTTTGGTGGAATCCACAATGGACGCTAAGTTACCCCTTAAAACTGAAGACAATATTATGCTTGCGGTTGAACATTTTAACGAATGTGTACAAAATGCTGCTTGGGAAAGCACCCCCGTTGCACGGCACCTTATTAAGGCAGACTACTCGAAACCTGTACGTGAACTAGTTGCTGAAAAAAGACAGGCCCGCAAGTTGTGGCAAACCACTAGATATCCCAGAGATAAGACACGACTAAATAACTTAACGACTAGACTGAAAAAACTACTTAGATCTGAAAAGAATGAAAGGACTCAGCATTACCTGCGTAACCTAGATGCCACAGCCGCTACTGACTATTCCCTTTGGAAAGCGACCAAAAAGCTCAAGATGCAAATCGAGGTTAACCCACCGATACACAAAAATGACGGCTCCTGGGCTAAAACTAATTTAGAAAAAGGTGAAGCTTTTGCTCATCATCTAACAAAAGTTTTCGTACCAAATGATACCCAAAACACTACGACTGACATCAGCGGAGAAATATTGAAGTGCTTGGCAGAACCATATCAACTGGATCTGCCAATTAAAAAAATTAAAAAGAGCGAAGTCTCTAAATCCATCAGAAACCTGAATCAAAATAAAGCTCCAGGGTACGATCTCATAACTGCAAAATTACTTCGCGAATTACCCAATATGGCATTACTTTTCTTGACACACCTCTTCAACTCCATATTAATGAGAGGTATCTTCCCACCTCAATGGAAAGTAGCTCAAATTAAAATGATTCTTAAACCCGGCAAGGCTCCTGAAGATGCATCTTCCTACAGGCCAATTAGCTTACTACCCATATTATCAAAAGTCCTAGAGATCCTCTTTTTAAAACGATTGGGTAAGGTTATAGCAGCTAATAAAATCATACCCGACCACCAATTCGGCTTTAGAAAACAACATGGTACTGTAGAACAGATACACAGGCTGGTGGAAGAAATTCATACAGCTTTTGAAAACAGGAAATATTGTTGCGCTACATTTCTAGATATATCGCAAGCATTTGACAGAGTTTGGCACGAAGGACTACTTTACAAGATAAAAAATAAGCTCCCGACAAATTACCATATATTTTTAAAATCCTATCTCACGGAAAGATATTTTTATGTAAAGCAAGGCGAAGACGTAACCAAACTTCACAGAGCACTTGCTGGTGTACCACAGGGTAGCGTGCTTGGCCCCACCTTATATTTAATATTTACCTCAGACTTGCCTACGACTGATGGTGTCGTAATTGGTACATTTGCTGATGACACGGCAACCTTGACTACAGGTGACGAACCGACTGAGGCAAGCAACAAGCTACAACGTTGTCTTGACAACATCACGAAATGGTTAACCACGTGGCGAATAAAAGCAAACGAGACCAAATCCGTCCAAGTTACCTTTACAATGAGACGTGGTACCTGTCCTCCCGTATCACTTAATGGCGTTCAAATACCACAATCAAGTGAAACCAAATATCTTGGAATTTACTTGGATCGCCGCCTAACTTGGAAGAAGCACATATTTACGAAACGAAAAGCTCTAGGAATCCAGCTAAGAAAGATGTATTGGCTACTCGGCAGAAACTCACAATTATCACTGGATAACAAACTTCTTTTATACAAGTGTATCTTAAAACCCATCTGGACCTACGGGATACAACTCTGGGGAACCGCCTCAAACTCTAATATAGAAATACTCCAAAGATTCCAATCAAAAATGCTCAGGATAATTACTAATGCTCCTTGGTATATAACAAACGAACAATTACATCGTGATCTTGAAGTTCAAACAGTCAAAGATGAAATAAAGAACTCTATGACATCATACAAAAACAAATTAGATCATCATCCAAATGTACTAGCTGCAAACTTGATGAGCTATCATTCGACATTCAAACGACTAAAAAGAAAGGCACCTTTGGATTTGTTAAAGGACTAAATTGTTTAATGCCATATACCTACCATACCATAATTTACAGAAAAGGGACATGTCGCTGGACTGATTGCCCTACATGACTTTTTATAAAGCTCATAACCTTTTGCTGAATGTTCCTATTAGAACAGATTGCAGAAAAAAAAAAAAAATGTTTAAGGGATACCGGATGGAATGAGATTTGCTTTATTAATCTGTTAAAGAGATAAATATTTTAGATTTCTAGTGACCTTAGGAATAGTGACATATTTTTGGGAGTAAGGATATAAGTTGAATTTCGGAATTATACCGGTATTTACGTCTTTTACTAGATTTTACTGATGTAAAAGGTTTTTTCATTTACTTTTAGATTTTTTTATCTATGGAGCTTTTAAAGTGAATTGGTTTATGTATGGATATTACATCATCAATATGTTTAAACTGCTGACGATAGAAACGATCACATATATTCAAACCCTGCTTTATTTATTAATGATCGCGGACGCTTGTTCAAGTATGTGGTGGTATTTACATTTAACTACAAACTAAAAAAAGTACATTCAAAAATATATATTTTATTATTCGTGTGAGAATATGTGTGTGTTACGTAACAACACTTTAACTATTTACAAAACAAATTTAATTTTAACCTTTTGTAAGTAAAATTTAGGAGTTATATAAATATTTTATTATTTAAGAGAAGAATGTATGAAAAAGAATTATGGGATATATATAGATAATAGATAGATAGATAATAGATAGATAGATATAGGTAGATACAAAAAAAACCTAGAGGTGTTGAATTAAAAGTAATGAATGCGTATGAACGATTTAAGAAAAATATCACAAACTATTGGTCTTGGACTAAGCTGGGTATAATAAAAGTTCATGAAGTTAAAAAGCTATGAAAGAACATTAAACCCTCAAGCAATGGATTTCCTCTCAAACTTCAAACCTAACACTAATCTGGAGGCTATAAGTACTGCTAGAAAATTTTACAAGAGGTTATATAGAGCTCCAAAGTGTCTTCGTCTGTATGTGCATACTGCTTTACTTTGAAAAACAGCGGAGCTCACTACTCAAAGAAAGAGATAGCTTAAGAATTTCTTTATCGTCATAAATATTAACGTGCAGGTTAAGTTAATTCTGTTAATTAAGTTAAAAATAATCTGTTAAAATAAATTAAAACCTATGGAGGTTGGGTTTAAAATCAGAATTGTTTTTAAACCCAATGATAGAAATCCCATCATTCGTGGAAATACCAAAGTCAGCTTAAAACGTCAAAGAAATTCTTATTGTAAATTAGTAAATTGTATACTTAATTGTACCAATCTACACTTAGGAAGCTATTTTATTTCACTTTTACTATCTTTTATACAGTAGGGGCATGTCTGAGCCGAATTCTTGCGTTATAAGATTTATAATAAATTATAAACAGACGTCACAACATGTAATGCCGTTTTATTTATTTTTAATTCTAAGAAGTAGGAACGGATAAATGTCATTTAGTCATTGCAATGAAATCGAACTCGTGACAAGATGTCATAAAATACAATTTATGACATCTTGTCACTTATGTCTACTTAATGAGACTTAATAATTTAAAGATTTTGTTTAATTATTGTCAATTAGAATTTTCATTTGTTTAGTTTAACCTACGCCAGTGCTCCAAAACTGCAACATATATTTCTAAGCTTGATGAGTCAACTTTATGAAAGTTTATTTTAGTATATTATAAACCTAATATTAATTTTTATTACGATAAACATGATAAAAAATCAGGTAATATAGAAACTTATATTCATATCACATGCACACGAAGAATAAATGATATTTACTGAATTGTTATCTTAAAACAACTAAAACTGTTTCACGTATTCTAAAGTAAATATAGTTCCGGTCCCACATCGAATACATGTAGTTAATTCCAAGAAGGAACACAAAGTTCTTGTTTAACACGAACTTGTTGTCTCCATTGTTCAGTTTAAATAGAGATTCAAACTATTTCTTAATTCTATGGGGAGCAGCATCCTAATTTAACTACCGAAATAACATAGTGTTAGTTATAAAAAGTAAATTCAACTTTATGGATACTTTTTTTAGATTTGACCAGTTTTGTGATTTTATATCTATACGAATAATAAAACTGTAATTGGAAAAAATACTCATCGTAATTTGTTAATTTATTAACATCTTTTCCACTTTGAATCAATAAAAGAGATCAAATTAAATTAAAATTAAATAAACTTTATCTGGACATCACATACATTATTATATAACAATACAAAATACAAAAGCATTAAAACAAAAAAAAATGAAATGAAGTAAAAAACAAATATTTACTGCGACATCCAAAACGGATGACCACTCAGCTGTTGCTGGAATACCTAATTGACCCCAGCGCTGATTTTCAGTGGCCGCCGTACCATGACGTAACTAACACTAGCGACAATTAATTAACCTAACAAAATCATTTAAAACAACATGTACAATTTATCGTGTTTATCACAAGTACTAGTATACATTAAGGTTTAAATTACTGTGGGCTAATTCTATTTGTCCTTTTTTATCATCGATTTTTGGTAACAAAACTCTAAATTACATAGTTACGATTTGAGCATTGCATCTCAATGTTAACATAAAAATGTAACGTGTTAAATAGTATTAGTAGGTGGTTTCTAAAAGTCAAAAATTTTTGTTTTTTTAATCCCATTTTCTTATCGATACAATCATAGAAGTAATTTTAACTTGTTTTAATTAGTGAAGATAATAAGTTTTACTTTTTTTGTTTAGTCCTTACAAGCAATTTAAAACTAGTTAGTTTAATCGTCATTCACGTGAACTTATCATAATTATTTGAAGGTCGGTGCAATATGTTAATCTTATCACAGCTTTTTCTTTTTGAGATATTCATACGATTTAGCAAAAGTCTTTATCACCGAATGTTAGTCTGACGTCCACCCTTTTTGGAAAATATGTGTCAATAAAATATTCGCAACGGTTTCAGGATAAGTTGTGTAGGATGGGATCTATTTTTATTTTCATCCCTTAAATGGATCTTACAACACCCTGGGGAAAAAATGTGGCGGTCCTAAAGTAAGCCCCTTTTCTAAATGTCTGTAAATTATAGATAATTTAAATAAATATTCAAATCACTGATATGCATAAAGAAATTATATTTTGTCTTTATATTAATAAACTGAATAATTATTTGGTATATAATCATAGAAATTGGGAAAAAAAATATTTGCAGATTTTAATTTAGTTAAAATTCTGCTATAGGGAGCTTTTTATTAGCTCTGAGTTCTGGCGACTATTTATGAAGCCTCTTGAGTCAGGGAAAATTAAGAAAGGATAATTAACCTTATTATTATTGCTAACTTTGATTTTATTCTGGTTTTATCTGACTTAATTATAATTTTGAATAGACGGTGGGATTTTGAGTAACGTCTTTTATTGGCGAATCTTTTCGACTTTGTTTTATTTCATACATTCATTATGTTTGTTAATAAATGGGGCACCCACATCATAGTGAAATCTGATGTATTACATAATATTACGCATAATATAACATACATATACAATTAACAAACTTTAATTTGTCCAGAAGGTGAATCGGTGTTCGTTTATAAATTTACAAATTACACCCGAACGTATAGTCAGGTTTAAAAATATGTACATATATTGTTTTCAATTTAATTTAATTAATTTAATTTAATGTTTGTTATCAGTTATCAAATTAAAAAATGTTGTAAATCGTTAAAAGAACAGATAAACGATTTAGTATAATAATATATATTATGACATGTGTATTTGTAAACCATTTCATATCAATAAATACTAACAATTGTGATAAAATATTGTGTATTTTACTCAAAAGATTTTTTAAAGACATATCGTGGAAATAATTAATTAAATATATTTATAATCAAATCAGGTCAACTATATCGAAATTTACCCAATGATTCTTACTCATAAGATCGGAGGATATCGGTTTTCGCGGCGAGAATCGTGGATATTAAATTTTCATAACAAAAATAATTAGTTAAGCATCATATGTCTGGTAGAATGTTGCCTTAAATATCTTTAAAAATCTGAACTAAATGCAAGTTTAAGATATTTTTTTTACAATTCCTAACTATTGTATTTATCATTTATCCAGTAATCATCTGCAAATCCTTATGCACAATCATTAGTTTCAACTAATTGCATAATGTTTGTGAGAAGATAAATTTAGAAAATAATATATATTACTGGTATAATATTTAGAATTCTCTAAAATGCTACATGATACAGATAAATTATGGCAATTTAATACAAGTTGCTTTACTAGTTGGACAACATGTTGGAGAAAAGCTTAATACCTCGATTCCCTATTGTGTTCCAATTATAATTAAAAGCGTAATTAAACGACGAACAGAAGTTTAACTGCTTAAGATTTTCTTAGAAATTCTTTCAATTAACTATTGATACTATTGGTAAATTGTTTCAATTAATGTGGTTTATAGCTCCAATTTTTTTCATTAAAATAGAGAAAAAAAATAGGATAGGGCGAAACTTTTATAAAATAAAACCTGACATTTAAAATTTGGTTTTATACTTTTATGCCTTGAAAATTTATATAGATATACATGGATATAGATTAGTTGTATTTTTAAATTTATATAAATATTGAATGTATATAAAATAAACCGATGCGAATCTCTATTCGAACCCGCGACTACTGGGAAACCGTCCCGTCGTTATATCATCAGGGCTCAGTAAATTTAACAATACTCTATATATAATACTTTAAACTTCTCTAAAAGTCCAGTAAGCCTAGAGTAGAACAGATAATAAACAATATCTAAATAGTTGATAAGATTAGATCTGTCAATTAAGAATAGATAATTAAAATATACGACCTCGAATGATTTAAACCAGTCAGTTGTGCATTAATACAAATTAAAGTTATGGCTCGAGCCATGTATTATTATGTCTATATATATTTATGTCAAGCAAGATACATTTCAATTCCATGAATTATCATATATTACTCTATGTGCCACTGAGTAATGAACGGAATGCACGTATGAATACATATTGGAATTTAATACATCCACTAAACGTATGAATAGGTAGCTCTTAAATTAGCTCAAAAAAAAAACTCGAACTAAATAGAATATTTTTTAAAGCAAGTTTATTTTAAAGTATATAAAAGAGAATAAATATAGAAAAGGTCTTATATAGGCTTACGTAGATTCTATAAGATCGTATGCGGGCTTGCTAGACTGAGATAGAACGACTATCGTTAGAACTTTATGTCAGATATTGTCGCCACAATGATCAAGTCACCGGATTATAAATATAAGAATAATTAGATTATTATTTATCAATTTCGTAGTGAATAATATACGTATATCTAAATGTAATACCCTGTCTAACAGAATACGTTAATTTCTATACAACATGGTTAATTTTATCTAAAACATACATTTAACTTTAGCAAAGTAAATATAATTCTGTAGTAATTGTATTTCTAGAATTTAAGTCAAAATAAGTAAATAATTTCTGTCTAAATCGGGATATTGCTTGTAACATAGCTTGCGAGAATTGAAATAAAATGAACGTCTAACTTTATTGAACAATCAAACTAAAATGGATGTGAAATATAATTAATTCAAAAGCGTACGAAGCGTCTTGTTCTAAAAGCACTTGAAATATTAAACAGTCGCGAGAATTCGTGTCAGCAACGCATTAAGCTGACCGTGTACTTAGATAGTCTTGGTTATCTATTATTAAAAAAAAAAGGTATTCTTCAGGGATATTTCTTTTTTTTTAATTCTATTATAAATACGAAAAAGGCTGCATGTGCATCACATTTTTAAATTGATTTAAATATAATTACTGTTTATTAATGAAACTGTAAATTAAGATATAAAATTCTAGATTATATACTAAATGGTATATATTATACCAGATATACTATAATATACGATTATATAGGTATAATAATAAGATTACTTTAACCTAGGGGTTAAAGTAATCCTACGATTTGATCTCTCATAGATTGAAAAGCTTTTAATATAACTCAAGAAAAATGTCATCAGTGCAAGAATAAAAACAAAATTTGAAGGTAAAATGTTATGTTTATTATTTTTTTAAAACCATTTCTCTTACTTTCTCTACCTTATCCTAATTACTAGGTTCAAAGAAGACTGTGAATGTTAAATAACGAAGACTATTATTGACTGAACACAGATATATTATTACGATTACGAAAGGTTACAACGTCAAATCTTTAAGAGTGTTCATAATAATTTATCTAAAATGTTTTCTCACTTCCAGATTAATTTAAGTACTATTTCGTAGGGACAAGATGGTTGTTACAAACGATTATTTACCATAAATTGTACTGTGAGGAGTCCAAAACATTTATGGAATTTAAAGTGTCTGTGGAACTGATGACCCGCAAAATGCTCTTCGCATTACTGCCTTTGAGGATGTAAAATAGTTTCACTAACATGTAACAAAACAGACGCCGGGTACAACGTTTTATTCATATGGTTTTAATATTATCTTTGCCTTGTTAGACCTTTAGCATTGAAGTTAAACTGTTAAATTTTTGTGATAAAATATTAGTTTACTTTATAATAATGAGAAAAATTATAAACTGTTTTTTATAGGATGTATTAAGTTAATAAAAAATTATCATAATCATAAAATATGAATTGTAATAATTTTAATTTAGAATTGATTTGAGTACATATTAAGTTTCATAATAAGAAATTCTGTTGTTTGCTCAAATTTTCTATTTATTTACACTATTAAAAATATTCTAACATAAGATTCATTTGAAATATCGATCTATTGTTGTTTGACACTTGTTTTTATTCATAATAATTTGAATATAATTCTCAAAATAGTATAAATTTTTCGAAGTTTGTTGCTCGGTGTTGAACACCACGTCGTATCGAATCGTCGTATCGTCTTCTAAATCGATAACAATAAGCGACTTTTGATCACAATAAGCGACTTGTTTTCAAACGTATTGCTAAGGAGAAATTTTGGACCGATCATTTTCGATAATAATAGCCGGCTGATAACATTAACCGTGATCACAATAAGCACTGTATATATATATATTAATACTGTTAGCTCTTTATATAGAAATTCATGTGGTCATTTGAGTAAAAATCCGGATTTAATTAATTAATCTCCCAGTTTGTGATAACTTTGTACTACCAATATTATTGTATTACCAACACTATCAATACTGTTATACTACTATATTTACAATGTAATATAATTATTTAAAATATACTCAGAGAGGTATTTCCGTAAATTAATCGGAATTTTCCCGACTAGTTTCTAGTACACTCGAGGTTTCTCGGCATGAACTTCAAGTATGGCTGATTAGCGGCGTGATTATAATTAAATAAATTACTACCGTTACTATAATATACAACATCGAATAAGTTGCAACGTAAAGTCAAATCAGACAATATCAAATTATACTTCTTGTATTACCGAATACATTTTCCAGACAAAAAAAGCATATGTTTAGAATATCAGCATATGTTTAGAATTCTAAGAGCTTAATGAGCTTCAAAGTATAAGGTACTAAAATATGTTAACTGAATGATATAGACGGTTCAAAATAAAACTTTATGTTAGAAAAATAGGCCAACTGTAAACTGGTCGAGCGAGAGTCAGTGGAGAAATTAATTGACCGCAAAGTTTTTTATTATTTCTTATGATTTATTTCAGAATGTACAATCTTGTGGGTATTATTTATTTCCTGAAAATTGAGACTGATGAGGTCTTGCCAGATATTTCGTTAAATAAAATGGTTGTTTAACAACCTTTAACTGTTTCTTATGAACAAATACATAACAGGATATGTATTAAAAACTAGGTATTTTTTATTTATTTAAATTGTAATAAAATTTTAACATTTTTTACTTTAAGATGTCGTTATATGAAAAACCAAAGTGATCATATTTTGCAATAGACCATTGACATTGGACAGACCGAAAGATTTACTAAATTTTATTATAAGATTTCAGTTTTCTCATTTAGTTATAGATCTTAGCATTATCACTCCAAGTTCAGGATATTCATATAGATATCATGATCTTTAAAGATAATAATTAACTCTCCAACAACACAGTAAGTATATTTACTATACTATTATATATTTATAATTTGAACTATTTGATATAAATAAAAGGACCGGAAAGACATCACCTTACCGTACTTTAAATTCCTGGTAAATTAAAATCATTACCAGAAACAAACCACCACAAACAAATATAAGAATATATACAATACTAAAGTTGGCAAAATCATAGAAACCGAGTGAACAAAATGTCATTAACAAACTATTTTATTTACATATCCTAGATCATTGTTTTAAAAAGGACCTAATGATAAATATAATTTTATGAGCATAATTGTAATGGCAGCCCTGTTTTAAATTTTAATTAAATTAAAAATAATTGACCTTTCGTTATTCAGGAGTTTGAATTTTACTATTTTTTTTTTATGTTACAGCGCTTTTAATTTAACGTTTCCTTAGTACAATTAATATAATGAAGGTATTCTATAAAACAAGCATCGATTCATAACGACTCGTGCATGATATCCAATTAACATAATAAGAGAGACTGTTGTTTTGTACATACATATAGATGAGCTATGTGTGCGTGTGTATTAATTAAACTTTATATATCATATATAATCTGAAGAGTTTGTTGGTTTGATTACACTTATAAAAATAACACTTAATTCTGAAAATGTTGGTAAAAATATATATTTTTAACTAACATAAGTTCACATATGTGAACTTAAGTAAATTGTATTTATTTATTCGATAATACATATGTCCTAATTTTTGCAGTATAGATAAATATTAAAAAAGACACAATTTTAATTAAGTTCTGGCATCTTTGATAAAGCGGATTATACATAAAATGTTTAACTCACCGAGACGGGTAGCGATAGCTAAATTGGTGGAACGACAGGAGGGTTTCCCAGTAATCGCGGGTTCGATCTCAGTCCGTATCGGTTTATTTTTCATTCTTTATTTATTAAAAATTTAAATAAGCTTAACATTGTAACAATTATTTAAAGATATTGTCAAAAAGTACAGAATATTACTTTTTAAATTATACAATAGTTCATAAAAAAAATACGTTTTAAGTATTTTATTTGAAATTCGTTTTCAACCGACCTTTTCACGTGAAGTGGTTTATGTATGTATAAAAAAATATAATCAATATATGAGAACTTCTGACCTACAAACGTTTTCGTACATTCAAGACCCGTTTCATTTATTACTGACTGCGATATTTGTTCAAGAGTTTGTTGGTATTTGTATAACAAGAAATAAAAGCATTACATTTAGTAATCTATTTGTCGATATTATATATGCACTAATGTTTTTTTTTTCATCTAACTCAAATAATATAACAAAAATGCGCATTGTAAACTTTTGTGCTGCCAGTATTCTATTTGCTTTGTATTAAGAGCAAGCAAATTTCATTACGTTTTTTAGTGACATAAAGAGTTTGTTTTTCAAATATGAAATAAATAAAAAGTTCAAATTTTGTTGAAGTACATTTAATTTTCTTAAGTCTAGTGTAAATCATAAATATACGATCACGTCCGGCATTTTTACAAAAAAATCCTGGTATCCAGTCACCATAGCGTCCAAACACTCTTCTTTGGTATGGCAGTTCTGTGATTCTAGTAACAAAATCTGCGTAGTAGGTATATAAACTCAGATATATTGAATTTATTTAAAAGCATTGAATGAACGAAATTACAATACAATGCATACAATTCAATTGAATTTAAAGAGTTCGCTTTTATGATTCCCTTGCCATCTGAATCTGAAATTTGATTTCAGATTTATTATATGTGTTGTTCACTAATAGGTTAACGTAATTACAGAGTATGGCATTACTTAACATTATTCTAATAAAAACAATTTGTTTCATTGTCATTTCTCAGTTAAATATTATACAATTTTGTTATATATAAATATATGGAGTAATTTTGAATATTCATAAAATACATTTATGCTTAGAATCAGGTCTGAGAACAATATTAAAAGTCTTTAAAAATATTGTCTTATTATAGCAGAAATATATCTTTACCTTAATTCTACAACATTAGTTGGCTTACTTTTTTTACAATGATTTTTCTTATTAAACTTCTAACAATATGTACAACTCTGTAGACTAAAACTTGTGAAACCTTGGTAGACGAAGTTTTTTCTTACATTTTATTTTTCTAAACCTTATAAGAGGTTTAGACACTGAAGTACGTTGATTGAGGCACTATATATAATAAAATATATAACTTATATATTTTTTGTTATTAAACAAATACCTAAAATAAACCTTGATCCAGGAGCTCCGTGAAGAAGAGTGTCATTCAATCGAGATCACCTTCACAGAGCTTAGTTATGCCAAGAGCAGCTCGTCATCACTCTGATATATGCATATATCCAGCTTTATTTTTATTAATATTTTATTTTTGTAATCCTCATATTGTTGTTCCGAGTACGGATGGATCTTCCGTTCATCAATTATATGTTTGTAAAATACTGAAATAATACTAAGCCGAAGTTGGTTTGCTTAAAATCATAAAAATAAACAAAAACTTTTTACCATCGAATTTTGTGTATTCAATGTAATTATTATGAAGCGGATATACAGGATAATGAGAGAAGGCTCATTTCTATACAAAGGTTCTAACACTGCATTGCGGAACCTTTTGTATAACAGGATATTGGGCAAACTCTTATCGGAAATCAAGAGTTATTAGTGATTTTTTAATTTTTAATTTATTAATTTAAGGCTTGTGACTTAAGTGACTAATAATATCAATTTGATAAGTTACTCACTATGAAAGTTATTTGCTGTGTAAGTTATGCGTTAAAATTCAAATAAAAACTGATTTTAAAGGTCGTGTTATGATATAAAGAATTCCTAAAACATGGTCTGTTTTTTTTCTGATATTAAACATTTAAAAAATAATTTTAGAAACATATATTTCAGTAACATTTTCAGTAAATTTCAGTTTCAGTTCAGTTCATTCCAGAGTTATATATTATTATATGCATTATTATGCATACTATCTATTTGAAGGAAATAGCAAGAATCAAATTGTTTGATATGTAAGGGTGTTCTAAAATATATGTATTATATTCTATTGAATAAAGATAGAGGCACGGTCCCTGTCTATTATAAAAAATACGTGATGTTACTAAAAGGATTTCGGAGCTTTTCCGTCATATGTATTATAAAAGATTGCTAAATGCAAAATTTCAAGATTCTCGGGCGACTGTAAGTACCCTTTAGGTTTTGATTCCCTGGCGAGTAGTTGCGAGTTTGAATATACGGCTAAAATGGCTGCTTCAGACGGACGGACAATAAAGTAATCCTATAAAGGTTTAGATTTTTCCTTTCTAGTTTCGGAACTAAATAAAAAAAATACTACAAAGTAATTAACTTGTATTCCATAAAGTTTCATGATATACTGCCAAAACACTACTACTACGACTGCTCCTGCTGTTGCTGCTGCTTCTGCTGCCGCTGCTGCTGCTACTACTACTACTACTACTACTACTACTACTACTACTACTATTATGTACTATAATTTTAGGATATCTATGTATAATTATTTTATGCTACTACTGTATACTACATGACATCTGGTGAAGATACAGAGTTACAAAATGAGTATTATAATAGACATGATTGTATTATTTATCGACACTTTGGAGACCCACTATTTCAATTAAAACAATATGTTTGTGGATTAAGTGTGTTTTTAGTTTCACTTATTTAATATATATAACTTCCTTCCGGCATAGTTTTATTTCGGGAGTAATAATGCTAAGAGTAACAATATTTAGTTATCTGGACGTTGCTGTACATTATACGAAAGCTGAAAGGAGTAGCGTTTGATAACGATATCACACGTTCTTACATCAGAAAAGAAAAGCAGATTTCGTAGTTTATGCAAGCATTGATGAGTAGGAAATTCACTTTTAAGTTGATTGATTCACTAATTATACTCACCTTGCTTTATTAATTAATGGCTTAGTAACTAAAGCAATTTTGACCGTTATTCATTTTGATTAAGGATGCAAGTTTGCGTTCTTCTCGTACTTTCGATCGGATCCTGTTTACTTATGGTTTTCATATACTAGCAGTTTTTTATGAACTTCTAATATATTTAAATATTTTGTAAATATATATTTACAATTTTATTTATTTCTTCTTTCCATCCGTCAACAATTTGTAAATAATACAAATTATTTCAATTTTTTACTACATTTTGTACTTAATTGATAAGTAGCTTTTATAATTAGTATTTAAACATTATTGAATGTTATAATTAGACTAATTAAAGAAATGAAAGAAATTTGTGTGACAGGTTGCATAAACTATATTTTTAAAGGGTAAATCATTCATAATAATAATAACACACAAGACAAATTACACACATTCTAACTAACCCCTAAGTAAGCAAATTATTTTTTTATGTTAAGGCTAATAGACAACTATACAAATACGTAGTAATACACAAATAAATATAGGAATATATTTCATAAACGACCAAACCCAGAAATACAGACATCCATGCTCATGACATACATGCCTGTCCCTGTCGGGAATCGAACCCGAGCCCCATTGCGTCGCTATACGTTAGCGGCCCAACGGCTATACCAACGGAGCGGTTGTCATTCGGTCATTAAGTTTCAGTTTTGCTTATAAATAAAGTGGATTATATATAATTAATTAATTATCAAGAATATTTAGTTTTGAATTTGTTTTGACATCTACTCTTTGAACGTCTATTAGTTGTTACTAACTTCGGTATTTAGAGAGAACGTTTCATTGCGTTTGTCAGGAAAGTTCTCGACGAGACCTAGTTCGTCAGGACAAATGTTTATCTCGTTACGGATTGTTTTGATCCTGTTTGAGTAAACTTTTTATATAAAAAAAAGTAGTTTTGAGTGTCTGTATAATTCGGTAATTGTAAGACAATTATTTAATTATACTCTTTATAGCACACCACAAACAGATAAAACATTGCAACGTACAAAACCATGTCTTATCGCATCTTATCTTAAGACCTAAAAATTCACTACAATCCACTGGATGGAAAGTGGAAATGAAGTCATTAAAAATAAAAAAAAAACTAACAAAAAACTATGAGGTACTGATAGGTGATGTGGTTATAAAAAACAAACTAAATAATAGTTACACATAACATACTAATAATACATATATAATATATATCACATGTATCTAACACGATTAAATTCTATTAAACATAGTAAATACCTATTTATTAGTAATAATAATTAAAAAAAAACAATTAGTTATCAACTGATACATAATATTATTTAACGGATTATTTAAAACTTCTAAAGATTTTGAACGTTTCGTATTGTGGAGTAACGTTTATAAAAATTGAATTGTGAACAGGAATTTTATAATAAACATGAATTCAAATAGTTTCCTCCTAAAAACTTTGTTTTACAAATAATACACAGTACAAAAAAGAAAGATAAATTTCTAAATAATCAATTGCTTACAAACAAAAGGACGATATTAAATTATTGTTCATGGTAATAAATAATAAACGTGAGTCAGAAATATATTTGCTTATAGCTTTTTAATAAAAATACTGACGACATATATGTGAAACATGTCACAAGTGCGTCATGTTGGTTGTAACACACTTTTCTGAGGTTCATAACATATTTGATAAATATTATGTTATGAAGCTCTACTTTTATTATAATACATATTTATATAATTAAAAGGTGAATTAAACGATTTTTATTTTTATCAGAAAGACGTGTCTGAGCTTTCTTTCTATAAAATATATAACAATAAAATGATCAATATCCTTTCTTTAAGAATCCATTTTTTTTCTCATACTAAAATAAATTTGAAATAAATATCTTAATCATAATATTCAAATTATTCTTTATACTATATGCTCGATAAAGAAAAATAATAAAAATTCCTGACAATTGCAAAGCACGCAAAAAGCATTTGATATTTATCTGCAAACGTGACCAAGGTACCTATACCTTGCTCACGTACGGTAGGTAGGTAGGTAGGTACGGTATCAGGTATCACGTTATCAATAAATATTGTAACAGTTCTGCGATTCTATTCGAAATCCACTCAAACGTGCGCAGGAATCCATTACTTGATTGAAGCAATAAGGTTAAGTGGTTGTTATAATTTTTCATGTATACGGTGGAATAACGAGCAACTGGTAACTAGATGACTATAATATTATATAGTTTTATTTATATTTGTCCTTTTTTACCTTTAAATATAAAAGTGTAATACCATTTTCTGGCTGTTCATGAAATATAAAAAACTAGAAGGATTTTAATGGGGAGTGTAAATAAAAATGTACTTTTATATTTTAACTTTTAAATAGAATTCTAGCTGTGAATTGGTATTTAAAAAATCTAATCAGTGTTCATGTAATAGAAAGCACAAAATAACATACTATACTACTTAGACTTTATTTGTGAAGGTAAAAAATAAATTTAACAAAAATTATACAAACTAAAATAGAAAATACTTCGACACTAGCAGCATCTGACCTGCATCCTGAATCTGACAGAAACCTGCGACTTCTGTCTCTGCCTCTGTAAAAATGTCTCTGCGCTCTACCAATTGAGCTTTCATGGTGCAAGCTGCCTCGATGAAACTAGCAGTATAATCATAAGAAAAATCATATTGATTAGGCTGTTTATAACTTTGCAGTTTTAAAGTTTTAAATAATTATGAAAGTAAACTAGCTTATGATGTAGAAAAGAGATGTATTTTTATTAAAAAAAGAGACATATGATATGAACATTAAGACTGTCAGACCTTTTAAAACAATGCATTTTGTTTTAATATTAAATTAAATGAAACAAAGATCCTATTAATCACGTTTCCACAATAACAGCATACTATTATAACAAATCAATTGTCATATGAAATATATTTTACAAATGTATTCCTGTAATTGCTCTGAAAGTTCCACACGGTATTGTGTAATTTTCAACCGCAGCCCAAATTACTACAATAGAGTCTTAACTTATTTGTTTAGTTCGAATACTGATAAATAATTCATGGATATTATATTTTACCTTTCATAATAAAAAATATATATAAATGTACCATTATAAAAGACAGCGTTATTTGTTATAACATTAGATATAAGCCGCAATATGTATTATGTACACAGTATTTATGTATATATGTACACAATATATTTAATACACATATTATTACCATCACTATTATTTTTTTTTTAATTGATGGATGACTTTTTCAATAAAGGTAGTGGAGACGAATTATGTCTAATAACTATCAGTGTATAAGTATAATAATCTACATCTATTTCTATCTAAATCTACTTATGTATTACTATTAATATTTTTCAATGACCATACTTATAATATATTATATTTAATAATAAACTAAACCATATGGTTTAGTTTATTATTAAAAGCTATTTAAAGCTTTCTGACAATCACTCTACACGTGCAGTCTATTGACAAGCTATATATGCAATACAATAATGCATTCAGGATCCTGAATGCATTATTGTATTGCTGACGTGGCGCTGCAGTGCTTCAATGATTTTCGCTGAAAGTCGCGTTGATAGCTTTAAAGCTATGGTGCGTAAGAGATGCGCTTCACTACAAAAACGTCTCCGCAGAAACCACAATAGTATTCTGAATTTATTTCAAGATAGATGGGAGAGTCAAGTACTTCGTCATTGCAATTAAGCTGGAATAAATCAACCAATTGTTTTTTATAACTAAACTAAACTTGAACTTAACTTAATATACGTCTACGGCATGTAAAACATTGTATTATCACTAATATATATGAAATAATGGAAATACCTAACTGGGGCTGGTAGCTGAAAGAGAATAGCGGCGTTAATTCCCATAGCTGCTTGAAATTATCGACATCAAATATTAGCTTTGCTCGGACTATACTTCATAGGTATGAAATTATGTAGCCTCTATGTTATACATTTTAGTTTGATATAAAAGCAACTCTATCTTAAATGCCATTGAATATATTTTTAAATGACTTTGAAAAATAACCTTCTAATCGATGGGCTCCTCAAAATTATGAGTAAGTTTTTTTGAATATGAATAGTTTTGTTGTTCAAAACCAAGCATATTAGGTCTGGACCTGAGGAACATTATTTAATATATTTCAATCCTTCCAGAAAATTAAACTTTTTGCATCTTTATAAATACCAGTAACTAGTTCACAACTAATATCTCGTTGGAATTTTTTCAATATATTATAATTAGAATATGTAAATAGATTAATATTTTCGAGACTAGATACACAAAAAATGAATAAAAGCAACTTTTTATATACTTTCTAGTTCAATACTTACTAATCACTATGGATTTATTCAATATTCTTAATATATATTTTTGGACTGTATTATTAATTTATAGAGATGCGCTTTATAGAAAGAATAATGGTTTCACCGAATAACCGAATACCGAATAATATTCGGTTTAACTTTTACCGAATCGAATATTCAGCCAAACTATTAGGTTTACCATATTTCGTTGTTAGTTTGTAAGCAGGTTCTAACATGTATTACGTGTGGCTGCTGGCTAAATTAATAAATATGTTGATTTGTGGTTAAAAAATATTTTTAAAGCTTAAAAATAAATTATGACATATGTTTCAAAATAAATGTTGACTATTCTAAATACTAACTGCAGGTTAGCAATAATAAAATAAATATGTAGACTATCAAGTCTATATATTTATACGAAACATATCAATGTTTCGAAATTCATGTTGAAGCTAAATTGCTGTATATTATTAAGCTTTATTCAATACATTAATTATAATACTTCTTTGACTTCTAATATGACATAAATTTTAGTTTTGTCTTTTAGTTCTTTAGCGTGTCGTGTAGCCAAAAAAAAAGAAATACTCGAACCGAATACTTACCGAATATTTACCGAATATTCGGCGCATATCTACTAATTTATATATATTTTTTAGGTAACAGTTTCATTTCACATTAGATAATGAATTATAATCTAAAATATTTTAAGTTATCATTTCGTTCATAATTTAATAACGAATAAAACATCTATTTTTGTAACCAGTGCTTGACCTCTAATTAGGAACCAGAGAGTATGTAGAATGTAGTAATGTAGAGTGAGAGTATTTAAAATAAATATAATATTTTGATTTAAATTTATCTGCATCTGCAATATCCGTTCATCATGTGTATAATCACTACTGTATATAACCATGTAATTTTCGTTTCGATTAGTTAATCTAATTTGGTATAATACTTTACAATTTATCGCTCAAGCATCAGTTTTTTAGAAATCGAAAATGTGCAGTTTGAATACGGTTTGTAATTCTCAGAAAAGATTTAATCGGAGAAATTAGATGTTTTGACAATTGTTGCCTGCCAATTTATAAAACTCACTCAACAGATAACAAAAACACAGCCACTGATATGAATATTAATTACAAACATACTTGTAACTGATAAGATAACATTCACAAAGAGGCACTTCAGAATATTTTTGATTTTATATATTTTTTTTAAGGTAAAAGAAAAATAATATTATACATTTCCAAATCATTTAAAAATATTTATTCTTTATTAAAATTCATAATAGATGACTGATAGATAAGTTACTTTATAATATAATATTTTATAAAAAAAAAAAAATTGACGTCAACATCAAAGACTTATCAAGTCGCTGCTCGGGTGTCTATCAATAAAAAAACACTGGTATAAATTACAAGATAACCAGTAAAAATGTTCTGTAAGCTTTGAAACTCCTTATACTTGAAATATCAAATTAATAATAGAAAGTTGTTTATAATACGTCAAAAAGCCAGTGTTACTGTAGCAGCATATTTCAGCATAATGCCAAAACTAAAAATGGCATCCGGCCAGACAAGGGATTGCCATTGATAAATGATGAATTTAAATATTTAACAAGAATAAATTAAGTGGCTCTGACTTGGGATGTGAAGAGTGATATGACGGGAAGAAAGTCTTATATGACATACATATTTATAAATTATGCATTGTCCATATATATTATTGAAATATATGAAATTCTTAAACTTGGAGTAGGAAAAAAGTTAGTTTTTGATAGTTTTATTTAATTGATATTATTTAAATTACTCTTTTGTACCGGATCATGCAAATAATTATTAATTCCGTAGTTCATGAATCCCGGCTATGTTAATAATGTAATATGTCGTGTATGTTAGTTTCCAATTATTAATTATGTATGGCAACTAGAACATTGATGTACTATAAAGTAGTTACGACAGTTTATTTATCAAAGGTAGTGTTAGCTATGATAACGTAGTCGCTTCCTCGGTTATAATAAACACGAGATAGAGATAGATATGAGTTACTACTTACCTCACTATCTGTTAGTACTATCAAGTTTATTTTTCGCATTATGATCGCTTTTATTTCTTTGGTAGCCAAAAAACATAATACATTATTTAGTATTTTCTTAGATTTTCATGAGTACACATTTAAATAAAACCATTTTTAGAGGCTTTACCTGCCGTCTATAAAATATATAATTTGGAGGCAACTTAATAAATAAGAGAAATTAAAAAAATGTATATGAAAAATCTTAAAACGAAATAAAAACCCCTAGAACCTTATGAAATACACAAAAAACAAAAACATAATAGTCAAAATTGGTTTAGTGTTTTAAATTTTTAGCGAGAAAAGGAATAGCAATATATACTCATATTTCAGGCAACATAACTACTGAATTATTCACTTACACACACAGATATCAAGGATTAAATCAACAAATACAATTTTAAATATAACTATTTACAATATTAATGAACTTAAATAAATATTTTTAGGACATTTTATAAATAAATAAATATATAAAAACCTTGCTTAGGTATTTTTTTTTAATTTTTAGAACATTGTTGTGGTCCACATTTTGTAAGGTGATATTTTAACAATTAACGTTAATTTAGCTACGAGCGCTTTATAGCACTTAGCAAAAACCAATATCGTATGCTCCAGTGATTAACTAAACTACAGTGATTTATAGACTAACGTTTAATTATCTTATAAAATACATTTGATCCTTAAAATAAAATTTCAAACGAAAAGCGCTTTAAATTGGATTTAAAATATATGTTTTCCGAAATTATTTAACCTCTTGTGATCTTATGTATATTATCTTTTTTTATAATTTTATATATTTGATAATAAAATAATTTTAATTCGCTTGTGTCATAAGTATTTGTTGTGAATTATTCTACACATAATATAAATTATTATTCAAGCACGTGTTCTACCTGTGTTGACCTTTAGGAAACTTTCAAGGTAAGTCTTTTACAAGGCTCTCACACCGAAACTTGAAACTTCTGTAAATTTTACGCTTGCATGAACATAATCTAAGGTAATATAAGGAACATTTTCACTTTCCATGTTGAAAGGAAAGAAAATGTTTCGTGTATTACAAGCTGGTATCTAACTTTGTGTTTATTGAATTATTTTGTAGCTTGTAAAACCTATTTTGTAGGTTGTAAAAAAATTGTAAGACTTATTTTAAAACTCTATACGTATTTTGTATCTGTGTAAATAAAACATGACAACATAGTTCAACTTCTGGATCACCAGGAGTACTAGTATATATATTACATTTACTATACTATGTAATCAAAAACATCTTAATGAAGAGTCATGTATTCAAAAATATTAGTTTTCCAACCACAGACACGCACGAAATAAACAAAACTCTCTTTACGAAATATATTTCAGTTTCTCTAATTATTTGTAATCTGATAATCCAACTGTAGCTTGACGAAAGACGAAATTCTGTAGTAAGTCCTCTTTTCTAGTAATAACTTACTTGAAAAACTTCTTGTTAAAAATTATTTTTATTAAAATATTAATATGAGATTTTCAATGTATTTCAACTTAACAAAAATGTATTACCCTAACCTGATAAACCTACAGAAAAGAGGTCCATATTTGGTGTTATCATGTATTAATATTTGATGCTGTGGGCTTTAGTGCTGGCTACTTTTACAGAAAGACTAAAAAAAATTGCGTTGGTGTATGTATTCTTGATATTTCTCAGAATTATATTTTTAAAAAGAAAGTGTTGTGTAAAAACACAAGGATGTGCTTCAGTAAGTATTTTGAAAAATTAACAAATAATAAGGTTTCGGTAAATATATTGTAAATTGTTCAAAAAATACCTAAAAGACACAAATAATTTTGGCATCGGGAAATATTCCGCACGGAATAATTAATTGGATCACGAGTGGAATGGCGTTTTAGTATTATAGCACAAAACGACTCTCATGCGGGTTGCAGCCCGAAAGCTAATAAAGCTAGTCCGTCCCGTTTATCTATACTGCAAAGTTAGAAACATTGGTTAGGATTTTCGAAAGAAACCTAATAGATGTCACCACCGTCCCGATAAAGACGATGACATATATAGTGCTTAATTCACAAAGGCGGACAGCGATACGGTAGCTCAGTTGGTAGAGCGACGGGACGGTATCCCAGTAGTCGGGGGTTCGAATCCCTGGCCGTATCGGTTTATTTCTCATCCTTTATTTATATAAATTTTAAGTAAGCTTAACATGGCTATACATGTTTAAAGATATTTTCAAACATTATTAATGTTATTTTTAATGATGAAAACAATCACAAATCAATAGTGCGTTCTAATATCTTATTACCATTGCACAAAATCACACAGTTTTTTTTCATACATTAATCAACTGCTAACTCTTCCGCATAGCCATCATTATTTCTTCAGATTTTCAAAAAGCTTAATAAAGTAAGACTGAAATATAGTCAGATGCTGGGTAACTGCATAATAGATGTGATAAGATTATTTAAAATTTTACTTTATATTACGGGCATAATATTCTCAAATCTTTAAAATGCTACATAATACAGATAAATTGTGGTAATTATTTTACAGCTGCTTTTATACAAGTTGGTTGACTTGTTGGGCAACAGGTTGGACAGAACCTTGTTATTTCTATTCATTATTAAGTTCTAATTATATCAAAAACTCGAATTAATATGAGGAACAGTGGTCTAACTGCTTAAGTTTTTCTAAGACACTTATTAAATTAGTGTATTCGATTTAACAAGATTACAAATCTTGTTGAATTCTTCTTTAATGTTGAAATAAATTTTCTGTTAAAGATAATCTATTTTTAATTAAATTGCGAATAACAGGACAAGATAGTACAGGACAGGACTTTGATAAAACTAAATGTAACCAAACGTAAGTTTAACAACTTCTATTAATAATAATAAAAATAATACTTTTTAGTCTCGTATTTTTAAAATCGTTTACTATTTTGAGCTTTACGCGAATTAGCTTTGAAAGAAAGGAAGCAAAGTGTAATGGGAAACAATATTTATGGCAAGTTATAACATGTTGAGATCACGTATATTCCCAACTGTTCCCGAAGGAATTGCGTACACATCCCAAGCTTTAGTTACGTGAGATCCTTTATTTAATAAGTTTATTTTTTTACACAAAGTACTGTACTATGCCACTTAAAGTGTATAGATTAATTCTAATCAATTATTATAAACTTATATTATTTCTTTTTAACTTCCTACTTTTGTTTACTATCAAACTAAACTAAATTAACTAACTAAATCAACTTTAAATAGAATTCATAAAAAGCCAGACTGTAACGACAACATTTTAAAAACATCTACAATTTTAAACAACTGCGATATTTCTTTTCGGCTTTAACCGACCTTGGAAGCCGTTCTGTTATTATAAAAGAGATAATATGTCTTTTCAGAGACATTATTTTGTTTCTATTTCATTAAAAGTATAAATATACTACTCTTCCAAGTCATTGGATATTAAAAGTATCTTTTACATAAACAATAGTAGGATTGTAATTAATAGTTTAATTCATAATAATTTTGTGTTTTTTTTTAAAGATAACAATACCTTTACATAAATATAGAATGTAAAATAAACCGATACGGGCAGGGATTTAAACCTGCGACCTTTAGCATTCTATATTCATATAAATTTAAATAAGCTTAACATGGCTAAACATAACAATACCTGTTAAACATACCGATATGTTTTCTACACAAAAACAAAACAAAAATAATAATTTATTTTGATGCATTACTACAATTATATTTTATCAATATAAGTATTGTATTGCAGATATTCTATTGTGACACAGAATTAAAAGTAATTAAAAATAGCTCTTCAATTCGGGTTTAAAAAAATCTTCAATTCGGGTTTAAAAAATACTTCAATAAGGTATAGCATTCCAGGAGTAGTAATAATTGAGTAACGGCCCTAAGTGCCACTACAGTTCAATCAATCGATACAGTTCGTGAAGCACTTCAGTTGGCAAAAATATTTTTGATTGTTTATTTTTCTATTTGATTTATTGGCAAATTAATATTGTTTTACTAAAATTTTATTAAAAGTATTTTTCGAATTCATAAGACCGCAATACATAAAAGATATATTAAAAACCAATAATCTCAGTAACACCATAAGTAGGTAATAGATTTTCTATTTAGGTGATGCATGTTGATGAGAATGTTTTGCTATGATTCTGAAATATAACAATGAAATACACATATAAAACATACACATATTATGTATTGGTATAAAGACAATAAATATATAATATTCATAATAATATAATAAATATAAATAATATAAATTATGATTATTAAATACTAGCTGTTGCCCGCGGCTCCGCCCGCGTGTAGGTCGCTTTTCGCGTAATCTGTGGAAACTACAATTATCCAGACCTATAATAGACTATATTATATTATATAATAGACGATATTATTTTAGAACTAATTTCATAACCATAAAAAACGTTATAGTGAGTCAAGCTTAAAAGCTAGATACACCTTGTCGCGGACTTCTTTTTAAAACTTTTAAAGAGAAACAATTTCATAGAACATCATTTTTGCGTAATTGTCACCGTTTTCGCAGCGTACGCAGTTTTTTGTTTATTTTTTTACACCTTGCGTTGGAATATTCAAGTTTTAGTAATCATACCTAATTTTTTGAAAATGAAACATAGCCTATGTCACTCGGGAATAGTGTAGCTTGCCAAGGGTGAAAGATTTTTAAAATCGGTCCAGTAGTTTCGGAGCCTATTCATTTCAAACATACAAAAAAATAATCAAACATTTCCTCTTTATAATATTAGTATAGATTCATGTTTGTTTTGTTGAGAGAATGTTCCAGAGTTTTAGTTCTTATATTGATATTAAACTAGGTTTGATTATAAAACAAACTATAAGTTTATCTTTGAGCCGTGTTTTTCATTCATGATATATAGACATTTGTTTGCCAATAGCTTCAGGCCACAAACGCCTCACAAAGCTGCTCTCAAACCGACTGGGATGCAAATTGTATTTTGCTTCAATTAAACTAGAATACAAATACAATCGCTTGATATTATTGAGGTTTGGTTTGTAGTAATCAAGATTTTATATAACAGTGAAATGTATTCTAAGACAAACTGCAAAACGTTAAAATTACCTGAGCCTGTGTGTACCTGTTAGGACCGACAATTAGGTCATAAACTCAGCCAAAAATGTTTTCTTATTAGTTTGATTTTTTTATATGTCCATACCACAAACAATTCCAAATTCAAACATAAACCATCGTCATATTCAAACCCAAAATTTATAAAAATATCTAGTACAACTTAATTGCCAGATAATAAAGATGCCAGATATGTTAAGAGTAAGCTTATAGAGGTTTACTTAAATTGGATGTTAAGTATCGTTAGTCTCAGATGTTGTTAAAGTTCATAAAATATAAAACACTTAAGTTTTCGTATAAGTACTCCCCTTAACGACACTTAACGAATACACCGGGCAATGAAGCTTTGTGTGTTTTTTGTAGAGTTTGCATAGACCAACATTCATGTGTTTTAATATTAAAACTTATTAACTATTCAAAACTAATGAACTTTTAGTTTAACTGAAAGAAAATTGTATTTGTATGAAATCTAATAAAATATGAAATATATAAAATAAATTATTTTGTGAATATATTAAAAAAATATTTTGAATATACTTGCATAAAATATGAAAAAGATAGAAGTTTATACTAAAAATAAATAATTTTAAACTGCCAAGTATAACAAAGTTGAATACTTACTCATTTTCGTTCCGTTACCCGGTTTTAAATATACGAAACTACTTTAGTACTCTTACAAACTTACTTAATGTAATGAAAAAAGTTCTTAATTTTAATCTATACATCTTCTTTGATATTCCCTCTGGGTCAACTGCAGTAAATTGAAATTTGCATTAACATCCGCTGCCTACGGAATTGCAATCTTTTTATTAAACACTTTTAAATTAAAAACTATTTCTTATTAAAATTAAATGAGTAAAATATTTATGTATTTAATATAGGTACTACAGAAGCTTTGTGTAAACAATTACTTCTTCTATCGGTCCTAATTCTCAATTTCCTATACATTCGAAGCATTAAATAAATCGCATTCGTTACTCTTAGAATCCCAAGAACTTACGATTCTTTACTGGAAGCTATCTTATGAATCTTATACCTTAGGGACCGAAGTGTGCCAAAATGGTTAAGCATGAAACATTATCGATTTAAAGTATACTGAAAGATCTGTTATTTGGTTTTAGATTATTTTACTTAAAGAAAAATGTTGATTTCTTTTTGTTCGTTTATTATAAAAGGAAACAGAGTAATAACTTTAAACTGTATTAATTTTAACTGTATTACTTTTTTATTTTATTATTATTAATAAAATGAAAATATTTAAATGTATCATGTAAAGGCGTAAATGTATACAAACACACACACACAAATATAACGTGTATTATCTTATAGTTTTTATATTACTATAGTTTGTATGCATTTATCATTGATTTTTTCAGAAATTATTTTTTAGATACAGACACCGCTAGTTTAAGAATCAAACAATTAAAAAAAACAAACTTCTCAGCCTATTGACTTTTATTATAATTTAAAAAATAAATAAGAAAACTTTTGATTACGTTCATTTTACACCTCTCGAAGCTAGTTAAATATTATTCTCAAACACGCATAGTGACCTCATACCTATATCGAGAACCCTAAATAAATTACTTATTCAGATCACGAATGTGAAACGTAAGTGGAAGTAAGTATCCGATTTCGAGTGGAAAAGTTACTTATTTTGTATGATAGGAAATACACAAAATAAAAAAATGGGTCAGAAAAGAAAGAACACATTATTTGCTTATAATAATAAATTTTATTTATAACTCACGCGTTCTAAATCTAAAAGAATATGTCATTATGTCCTGAACGTTTTTTATATATTGAACCTTGTAAATGTGATAATGTCTTACTTGCTTTAATTTATTTAAACATTAAGTTATCTTCTTCTTAAAACTGATTGACTTTCAATATTTTCGTATGCGGTATGTCAAAAGCTCCTGGTTGCATAAGAAAATGTAATAAATATATTTTTCTTACTCCTTTTCTCAAACTGTAAGAAATTTCAAGCAAGCTTTATTGAGGCCGAGCTTGTGTCTAAAGAGGAAGTTTATTTACTACGAAAGAGTTACTTCATGCTTCGTGTTACAAAAATAACGGTTATTATTAACAGAAGACGGATTTTATTAGGATACAAATTTTATTGCGAAGGCTTATCTAGGATTTTAAGTTTATATTAGTTTGAATCTACTGAAATCTTCATAATAACTTCTTTCAAAGGTCCCTCTTTATTTTGAATTTGCTACTAAACGTCATTATTCTTGTAGTTATCAGTTTCAGTGTTCATTTTAACACAGTACTTAAAGGAACATAAGAACGGTTATTTAAGAAGGTTTATTTCACATAACTTGTAACTAATATCCCACAGAAATCTCTTGTTGAAAGCTCTTGTCCCAAGAAAAGTTGAACAAAACATACAACTAAAGAGGTGGAACACTTGCAGCTACGTATTATATAACTCCGGAAGATAACAAAGGGATGTAGGGAAGAACACCTGGACAGTCTAAGGATCTTTTCACAAAAAGTATTATTTTAAATATCAATAATTTGTAATCAGGTTGTGGTTTTAACGTTTTGAAAAGTTATTGTTATAAAATAATGTTTTTTTTTTTATTTTAAAGTTTTATTATAGATACTATTAGAATTTTCAAAACTTTACGGAGTAAAAAGTGTAAAGAATATATGTGAACAAGGATAAAATATATTCGTTTTGTATTCCATACTATTATTTTTATACCACCAATATAGTTTTATCACAGCCATTAAATAATATGAAAAAAAACAAAGTTTTTTTTATATGTGTTTTTATATATAAAAACTATTAAGATTAAATAAAAAATACTTGACAGCATTTAAAGGTTTATAACTAATTATTAGTGACTCGAAATATTAATACTCGTTATACGAGTAGTCCAAGTTAGTCTTGCTGGCGGATTTGTACTTCCAAACAATGTCTAATCTAACAGTGCTTGTAATCTTGTGAACTAAACAGTTTGCACATTGCAGTGTCTTATCTATGCTAAACTATTTTGAGAGACATCTTGCTGTGAATTGTTATCTATTTAAGATCACGCAGAATATTTTAGGATCTTATACGAAGGAATAAAAAATTTAAGATTATTGAACGTTTTATTTTTTTAGGAAGCTTTATCTCTATTTTTTTTTACTTACCATCATATTTTATACATGCATAAATAGTATAAACAATATTGTATAGCTGCATGCAAATTAAATAGTTTTAAAAAAAGTTGAGTTCAAAAAATGAAAATAAACAAACTACACAAAATTTATTAAAATAACAGTATTTAAAATCCATATCAAATTGTACTGTTAAAAAAAAGAGTCCAGACCAGAAGATATATAGCATTTTCGAAAGTATTATTTCATGAAACAATTTAAAAGTTACAATATATTGTGTTGTGTGATAGGGAAAATAAATACCTATTCACCACAACAAGGGCCTTTTTTCCTGGCGAGTGTATATATATATATTTTATTCAAGAATATACTATAATATATCGTATACCATGTATTTAAGCTCTGTCATGCGTTTATTTTTGCTAGCGCTTGTTAAGGAGGGGTGGATATTATATTTTATATATTGATATATTGATAACTAAAAATAATCAATAATATAATTTGTCTTAGAGTGAAAAATTCGTCCTGAAATTGTAAGATATATATGTGGTTAAGCAACTTAACAGTAACTTAAAAGACTAGAGACTAGATATTCAAGACTAAGTAAATATGCAATTTATATTGTATATATAACCATAGAAACGGACGTCTCTTTTCTGTTATTTGATACTTGTTAAGAATTTTTTCTTATCTTATCTTTTTATAGCTTACTTGGCGATTGGTCCAATCAAGTAATGGAACTTTGACCCTTTATTGTAGTTGCGAATAACCTTTTAGAAGATACAACTTGTATCAATTCTAATCTAGATTATTTGAGATATGCAAATGAATGAAGCGAACATCTTTAACTTTTAGTTTTATCGTATTGATTTTTTCTGAAAACTACAGACTATCTGTTAGCTTTGGTACATGTTGACAGTTTGGTTTGATTAAAACTAAAAATATAAATTATTAGTTCGACTAAAACAATTATACACTTTGTGTAGAAGAAGTACTTGATTATATATATTTTTTAATTTTTATTTATGGGAGTGTACAAACATGTGAATACTCTTGCAATTACGAAAGAGAAGGAGAGCTATCTTAGTTTATTTTAGCTATTTTCAAAATTCTATGTTATCTATAGACCCGATAGACGTACCGCGCTACGTACAAACCGCCTTACGATAAAACTCTATTTTATATAAAAAAACTTGTTACTAAATAAGCTTAACATGTTTATACCATGGCTATACATGTTTATAGATATTTTCAAACATTAAAAAAACTTCATCATTATCGCAGCTCATCCTTAGAACTCTCTTTCTATTATTTCCTTAATTCTTGTTAGTCAAGTAGCACCACCTTTCTTCGGAAATATAATAAGTTCTTGTTTTTATGTATAAATAAATAAATTGCTTATATATTATTATTAAAAAAAAACTCTCAGATAACTCTATATATCTGAGTATTTTTTGTAATATTTCGGTAACGTAACCATTGCGTTGCCCTTTTTCTTCTTATATATGTTTACGTACCGTGAAACCTTATACAAACGGTCTCAAACAAAAGGGTAACTGAGGAAGATCTCTAAAAGAGATATGTAACTATTTTCCTTTATTGTATTTGTTAATTTAATGGTACACGAATGAATAAGTAAATCAGTGAAATGTTCGTGGAAAAATATTCACTATGCCCATTTTTTTAAAGGTCGGTGTCGTGTGTTTTGTGCTTGTTTTTTTAATGTTAAGATAACGTGCTTTGACTTTGTGTTTGAAAATAACGGTTATTAAAAACATTTTTTTTGGTAGTTCAAACTGTATGCAAGGGATTTTAAGTTATTTTGCTACTATTATAAATGTAGAACGTCTTGCAGGAGTTGTCGTTCAAAAGTTAGGCTTATAAATAAAGTCTTAAGTAAAAAAGAATGTATTCTACACCTACTTAGGAATTTTTTAGATTTGGAATATTTACACAGGTTTCCTTAACCACTGAATAAATTAATTCGAAAAATTCACAGTCTTCGTTACCAAGGGTGTATTTTCATCGTATAATGCACAACACATTTACTAGTTAATTATAGCGTAATTAACTAAGTGAGTATTGTACTGCTGAGGTAATTACTCTAAGTAGGTACTGTTTGGAGTCAAGTGCTGGAGTACTTATGTGGATTAACGTTTTATTTTTATATGCAATTTTGTTAAATAAGAAAATACTGCAGTTGATGGTATGTACATCCTAAAATAAATATCAAAGAAGAAAGAATAATTTGAAACTAGCTGATATATTCCTTGTTCAAAAAACATTAAGAATAAAATTAGGCCTCCAGATTTAAGAATTTTAGAATTAATTATAATCGTTTCGAAAATGTTGTTTTGTAGATATTTACTAGGAATAAATATATTTATAAACTAAATTTGAAAGAACAGCACGTATATCACAGTTTAGCGGTCGCTTTAGATGTTTATACCTTTTTTAATTTTAATCCATTTAACAATATAGTGTTTTATTACGTAACATACTAAGTAGGATTTTTTTTCCAAAAACCTGATAAAAGCATTTGTGTGAATTGAAAGTCAAACTCTTAAATAAAAATATATTTACCGAAAATTTTATTACTGAAATGGTCATTGGATATAAAAAACATAGGCATTACACATAAGCGTACTGTTAGTAGGTACGAATAATGTATATTTAAATGGTAAAAAAACACCTTAGTGAGGTTCTTTCGAAATTAATACTCAATCTGTTATCAATTCAAAGTAAATAGTGTTACGAGGATTAATCATTAGGAGAAATGTTAAAAAGAAAAAATGGGCCTAATAAAAAAAAGACTTCAATTTTTTACGATATTTTATTACGTAACCTACTGTTTGAATTCAAAACCTAAATTTAATTAACATTATTAACCATTGAGCTATAATTTAATGTAAAGCAAAACTATGCACCTAATCGTTAAATATTATAAATTAATACTTAGAAGAAGTTATTTTTTAGTTATAATTTTAATTTTTTTTAAAGGTAAAGAAGATTTTTTGCTCAAATGATTACACAATTATTATTAAAGGAAAATTTAAGAAAGTGAAAGAATTTAATTTAAAAAGCAAAAGGAACTTTACTCGTAGATTATCCAAAACACACCATTAACACACAAAACCTCGATTTGTAAACAATAAAGCTTCGGTTTTATGTATTAAAGAAAAAAAATCCTTAAGTATGTCACATAAGCAAAAATAATGAACTTAATCAAACTTATTGTTCGAAAAAACACTTGAAACAATGGTAAGAGATCTTATGAATTTTACATTTGACAAATAATTAATTTATTAATGTTAAACTTACAATATTTGTGACTATTTCTGTATTGCATTTAGCACTATGAAAGTAAATTGTATCTCATCCAGCACGTACAGTTTCAATATTAATGAAAATTGCAAGAATAGGTAGTCGGTAATATTTTATTATTAGTGGAATACTTTTGTTATATCATTATGATTTTTTGTCATAAGAACTAAAAAAAAAATTAAAATGTTTTAATGAATAAATTATGTCACTTATGTGGAATGCGTTTTTTAAAAACTGAAGTCATTATAGATAAAAAAAATATTGTTATATTATTATGTTGCTATGTATTTTATGCTTACATATTATTTCAAAAAGTAAGTATACCTATCATTTATTTTAGAAATGGAACAACTAATACAATGTTACTTCACAAGCGTGAAATTGTATAAAGACTGGAGCGAGGCCGACGCAACGACTCTTGTTTTAGACGTTAAACAGAGTAGCAGCAATTTGTGACGATATTTCTCCCGGTATTAAGTTGCAATTGTATGGATAGTTAACTTTATATTATGATACTAACAGGATAATTTAGTAAACTTGTTTTACTATTATAGTATATAATACTATTATGACAGCAATGATCAAGCATATTTTAAATGTTGCTAAAGAAATACTTTAAAAATCTAATAGTTCAACACGGACGTAAATAGTTATAAGATGAAAGAATAGTCTTAAGTCTAGTGAGCTTTAATTTTTTTGTTTAGGGTTTTGAATGTAATACAATTTCATGTTATTAGCTATATTAATCTAATAAATATTTTGAAATAGCTATATTAATCTAATAAATTATTTGATATAAAACTTTTTTTAAAGTCTAGCTGCTATTTGAACTCACAAGAAATGGTTTCGTGGAGAAAAGTACTTGACCACAAAAAAAAAAACTTTTAATTTGGTTAATAGAATGTATTTAATAAAACCTTTTGTTGTGAATGCTGTGATTTGTTTCAGTATAAACAAATGTAACAATATTAATTTTGAGGAGACGGACATACGTATATGTGTGGACTTTAAAAGTTCATGAAATATTTGCTTAAATAACTTCTAATTATTTAAAATTACATTAAAAGTATCATTGAATAAAACTACGTCTATCTAAACATGGTATTAATAATATTTTTATTTAATTTGAAAGTTTTTATATTTAGCATTTGAATTTTAGTATCATATTATGAATAATATGCCACTAAAATTCTAATGATCATTAGGTTCATAATGATCATTTGAAGTTCGCAATCATCACTTACAGGTTCACTATTTCCCCAAAAGTTAGAGCTACTCGTAATATTCTGGAGTATCATAACTATATACACATATATAAGTATATAATATAATATTAAAATGTAATAAATATGCAATAACTATAAATACATAAATACATTCATTTTCAGGAATGTTTATTTTAGTCAATAAGTATGTATGTACCGTAAATAAATTTTCGGTAAAATAAACGTCGAAAATAATGACTTGATGTTTAATTTAAATCCTGTATCTACCACATCTCACGTGGAATAAGATATCCCAAACAAGTAAAACTAATTTAGATATTTCTAAAGCAAATATAGTTTAATTTACATATCCAATATATTGAATTAATTTAAAGAATAGTAATCCCAGCACAACGCAAGTTCTTGTTAAACACAAACTTGTTGCCTCTATCATGCAAGTTTAAATAGAGATTCAATGTATTTGTATATTACTCTGTGTGTAACGACAACCAATTTAATTAGTGCCATAGCACAATGGTTATAATAAAAATATAGGTTGTAAATAAAGTGCCGGACAAGCGTCTTAAACCTTCATTATCTGAATCATTAAAAATTAATTCAATGAATCGTTGATAATTACTCGACCAATTTATTCATCTTTGCAGTAAGGTGGGATTAAATCAAGCAAATGAAGGGATACGTTTAGGTTACTTTGAAACGTCATAATTGAGATATATAGAGATATACAATAATCAAGCGATAAAGAAAACATGCGTAAATTTTTATGCCAGCCATTTGTTAGATTATATGACAAAGCGTTAGAAGAATTTTATGAAAGAAGATATAGCTGTAGTAATGAAAAATTGGTGGTTCACGCAACTCTGATAATTAAATACCTACTAAGTAATTTGTGATAGCTGATTACCTACATTTATTACAAGAATTATTATATATTGTCTCTGTGTGGTCTAATTGCCTGAGACCTACACCACGGATCTTGTACCAGATGACTTCATCAAAAACGAGCAAACCACTAATATATCTCTATCTCCGACATATATATATTACAAATTTTTGAAAACACAAGAGTTTATCTACGTACCTTATTCCAATCATTTTTGCCAGGCGCAATGTGTAAATCTCTTCCACACTACTTTATCATCACGGAATTTTCAATCTTCGCCATATAATTTTAGTAGTATTACTAAATGTTATTTATTATTTATAAGAGCAACACTCATTTATAAGAGCTTACAATTACAACATGGATATAAATACCTATAGTTATTTAATGTAATATATAACAATAATTATAAACACCCATAATTATCGTATACATAACATTATTTTAGTCTCATTAAAATAATGAACGTCTTGACTATGTAAGAAAATCAATTGCACAATGTTCGGGTTCATTATATCAGAGAGATCACTTCTGTTGACGCAGATGTTACTTAAGTTAATTTTATAGCTATTTTTGCCTATAAAAAAAATATTGAAAAACCTATAAAGCCATCATAAGGCCTGTCGTTATGTTTGGATCTAAGGAAGTCGTCTTTCATGGTATAATAATAATAATATAATAATAATATATCAGGACAAATTACACACATTGATCTAACCCCTAAGTAAGCAAATTATTTGCTTGTGTTAAGGGTGTTAGACAACGATACAAATACATAGAAATACACATATAAATACTGAAAATATATTTAATAAACGACCAAATCCGGAAACACAGACATCTATGCTCATCACATAAATGCCTGTTCTCCGCCGGGAATCGAACCCGAGCCCCATTGCGCCGTGATACGTTAGGAGTCTGCGCTAACCACTCGACCAACGGGGCGGAGGGGTATGACCGTACAATGAAAGACGACTTCCTTTTGAGGAGGAATGAGACAAGTCATTTGATATAATTAGGTGTACTACTTACAGTAAACCAAAAGCATTTACGCTCACTTCATGTTATAGAAGAATAATGATGGAATCATTAAATGTGGCCTGCAAACTATTTATTTTCGTCTATTTAAATCAATCTCATTACGATTGTAATATGTTTCTCTTAGGTTTAAAATATACTTCAAAATATATGCATATATTTGTATAATATATAATTACCATCACATTAATTAGCTACAATAAAATGTATAATCTCCAGCTTTCTATGTAAGATAGTAAAGTATTGTAAAATAGATAGTATTTTACAATACTTTTATAAAAGTTTAAATTGAGTTTCTTTCTTCAATAACGAGTTTCAGCGATATTATTATCATACTGAGAAGAATGTCTTCTCAGAGAATACCCGTTTTAAATTGAACTGATCCGGATTCCCTTATTCTTTTATATCATTATTGAAATCATTTTACTTGTAACTTTTGTTTAAGTTGTACTATAATTCTAAGTAAAATTTTTTGGCTGTGCTATTTTGTTTATTTATTTTTTATTCATTAATTGTAATTTATTAAATAGGTTATAAATGAAAGATAGTTAATAAAGACTTTATTTATTTAGGTGGATCAGTGTGAACATTTTACCTAATCAGTAGATTATATCTAAGGTACAAAATAAGGCTGTATCGTGAAACGTGAAGACGCTTATACTAAGGCAGTTCTCGCTTACCATGTTGTGCAAAAGTTTATAGAGGCCTTATTATGTAACTGTTCTAATTTCTACGACTTAATACATCTAATAGAATTAATTTAGTGTTTTAGAATAATCTTATGAGCATTAGCTCATAGTTACAAAATAAGGCCTCTTTTTTACAATAATATATTAGTTGTCTACATAGTAAATATGAAGCTCCTAAATACTTAAATATCATAATAATTGGTCGAATTGCTCAAGTTCAGGTTTAAGCGTTTATTTAAATTTGTACCTTTTTATATGCAAGCGAAATATATTTTATTCTTACGTAAAAGCAGGATAATTTTATTTGAAGGATACTTCTATATCACTTGTGTTAGCGTATAACTATTTTATACATAGGAATTAATATTAACATATCTAAAACAAATTAGGAATTATGTAAACCTGTTCATTTTAATTAACTAAAAAAAATATCAAATATATGTACTACCACTCGTGGATACAAATGAAAATTTAAATTTCATAAAGAGCATCGGGCGTTAAGTTTCAACTAACCTACTTCTTTACAAATTACAATTAAACACGTCTCTATATCTTTAGAGTCCTCAATCAATCTAATTTACTGAATTCCTAAACTATAACAGAATGTCTATTAGTCTTTTTGTCGGGGGCATAAGGTTCTAATTTTGCTGGCTCCGTGTTCAAAGCGCTATAGTCTACTGGAAACGGCGGCTGTGGCAAAGGGTCCTTCGATGGAACGAGCACCCACTGGCCGGGGCCGTTAGGATTCTTACCCATTAGCCAATTAGTAAAACAGTGAACGTAGGTCCCGTAGTCCAATATTAGATAGTTATTCTGAAATTACAATGAAAGATATATATTTAAAATTTAAATTAGATAGTTTTTTATATATGTAAATTACACTTGTCATTCTGTCGTAGGCAGTGTCGATGATTTCCTCTACTCGGGCTGCAGGTAGACCGATCACCGATCGGTAGAAAGCGGCTAGCGCAGCTTTGCTGATCTCACCGGTGGCTATTATGGAAATATAAATAACCAAATATAGAATAATCTTGTAAATTAGGTTATTAAGGTTTATATAAATTATTAAGGTCATAAAACGAAACTTTTTATTAAAAAAATATATCTTCTTTCCCCATTGATGGAGTTTCAAGATAACTTATTGTATAGTTAAATAGAAATATCGGGAATATTAAAAATATTTTTTAAACTATAGTGGTTGAAATTAAGCGGGAACATTTAGCCGCAGGCTATTAAAGTCAGTACAATAACAGATCTAACTCGTTTATGAAAGAACTACAGGAAAAACATTATTTTTTTGTGTTATATTTACCTTACACTAGTTAAAGTCATCAACTAAAATTCTAGGCTTAAGCTAAGTAGTACTATTAAAATCCTTTATAAGAAAAACTTATAAAATTTAGGATAAGCTAAAAATGACTTAAAACAATGTTAAAGGTAAAAAGAAATCCTAACAATATAAAAAGCAAAACGATTTTACAATCATTGTTCAAATCCATGACCCTATTTAAAATTCAGTGAACCCGAATGACTTGCTTTTGTAAAATATACAGTATTGTGTTACTTTGACGCTTTTAGATGCTACATTTACAAAATTATAATTCAATGTTTTTATGAATTACTTATGACATTCTGTTTCTTTTGCTTTTTGCTCCATAAATTTGTACTTTAGTCCAGTACAGTCACCAGAACGACGTGACATCACTCAAGTAATAGATTGTTTTCAAGCTCCTTAAAAATGTGTTTTTATTGTGGTTTTTCAGCGCTAAACACTGAAGTTTAGCAAATATAATTATTTAGTCTTATTATTTAGATTAACAACTAAATATATTACATAATTGTAAATGTTTAAATTGTAACAACTGCAATGGACTTCGAATACAAAACATTAGCGGTGAAGACACATGATATTTTTTTTTATATTATCGTTTATCACTCGACATCCCGAATTTGATTAATGCCTGATTTGTCAGTGGTTACTAATTAAACATAAAAAGCATTGCATGATTATATGCAATTTTTATAAAATAAATAAGTTATTAACTTTCTCTATCCACCACATGGAAAAGAATCTTGCAAAGGTACTGCAAATACAGAGGTAGATCCACAAATCTCTTCATCTCGTTCAACTGAAGCGCCCACCTGGCTAGCCAGCCTTCTAGCGTGGTTCGACCTGGAATACCTCCTGCTTCTGGCCCACACACTCTTCTGTAGTATCCCAATTCAGCGAATCTATTAACAAAATCTGAGTAATAAAAAACTCAGATATTCTACCTACAAGATCTAAAAAGAATCTACTTTGTTTTAAAGGTATTAGTTTAGTTTTCAGATATCAATTAACTGACAGAGTTAGCTGTAAATATAGTGACAGATTAAACTACATGGAACTTCATTCATTATTTAGTCAGTATAGTACTATTCCCAATTTAGTAGATATGTGGATGAAATAATTTAGAGAATTTTTGAAGTTTTTTAATGCTTATAGGCAAAACTGCAGTTCCATATAGAAATTCAGACAAAGTATCAGAAATTGCAAATATTTAATTACATTAACTTTATGAAACTGGTTAACTTACTTGGTAGGCAATGGATTGATAAAATGGTCTATGAATTCGCTCTTGACTTCCAACAATATGTGAAACTCGGACGAGTTAGTCGACCAGTCAGCGAAGTGTGCGAGCTTCTATAATTTTTTTAATAATTTAATTGAATTTATCTGTAATCTTAATTATTATCATTAGTTTTGTAAGAACTGCAATTGTTTTCTTTTTTACTCTGACGTTATTTCAGCTTTTTTGTTATTAAATATATTAGGAGCGAACACAGTCTTATTATTATTATTTAAATAATAAGTAACCATTTTTTAAGAAGACTAAGATTTATTTAGAATTAAAAGATTTAAAAAAATATTTTTTAGACAAATCAGTATTAATATACTCAATATAATAAAATGTAAATATATTGATATTATTTATTTAATGTCTTATTATTTAATAAATAATATTTTATTATTATCAAATGAATACCTCAAAGAAATTATCAAAATCCTGATCACAGATCACATCATCCCTATCGTGGTCCAGAAGTTCTGTGAAAAAGAGTGTCATTTTGTCAACCTGCACAGAACTTAGTTGTGCCAATGGCTGCTCCTCTTCTAAATCTAGACATTCCAGATCTTCGCTGCATCTATTCACCCATGTTGCTAACAAACAAAAAATATATAAATTACATGCTTGCTTATTCAACAATTCTAATCGTTGATTTTAATAGTTTTGTATATAATCACAGCATTTCAAACTCTTTATGTTATCCCCAATTTTTTTCCGAGTACGAGTTTTCTTACGTCCATAACTTATTTGTTTGTTTAATACAGGTGTTACATAAAATATAAATTAAATGAAAGCTTCTGAGCTATCGAGTCTTTTGTATTCTGTGTAATTATTACAGATTCTACAGAAAGAAGAACGAGGGACGGCTCACTTCGATACAAAGATTGTAGCACTGCATTGCGGATATCATGATGATAGAGAATTGTTATGACATTTGTTTTTGTTCTTGATTGTTTTATGAAAATAAAATTGTTTTTTTACAATAATATTTTTGTTACATATTATACTACATACTATTTATTTATAATCAGAATCAAGAAATATTATGCTTTTTGTAAATATAATTGTTTGGACAAGTATGTGGAAATATTCAATATCCTTATTTAAAGAACATTATCACTATCAATTTTAAATAAGAAAGTAAATTGATGAATGTAAATTTCTAAAGTTTTCGTATATTCTCATTAACATATAACGCTCAAACTAAACAGCGTTTCCTAAGAAATTATATTAAACCAATTTGATAAAAAAGCAAATTATATATTAATTAATTTTATATAGGTATAAACCGCAATCAAATCCCTCCCTCCACGCGTTTAGCTGCTACGATGCCACAGACAGACACACAGATACACAGGTCAAACTTATAATATCTCTTTTTTTGGGTCGGGGTTAAAAATGATTAGAAATCACTGTCAAAAGTTATAATTGGCTATCAGGTCAACCTATCAGAAATTTTAATAAGGTATTTGAAATAAATAAGTTAATTTATGTCTCGGTGTAAATTAATTTGAAACATAAAGGCATGACGAATTTAAGTGATATTATTTGTTGTGAAAACGAATCCTAAGTTACGAAACATTTCTTTATTTTATCCGACAAGAATAGAAACACAAACTGAATAAAATACGGCTTCCTGCTAAAGCTCTAAAATCCCAAGAGTGATAGTTTCATATTTTAAATAAATGTTATGCGCACAGAAGTATTTATGAATTATGCTGCAAATAACTATAACAAATATTTTAGTTAAATTCATAATATTGAAAATGATTTATTCATTGAATAGAGAAGATATTTAAATTAAGTTTGTCAGACCATCTTATAGATTATTATTTTGATCATACCAAGTGTCTTTCTTCGAATTTTGTCATCGCCATAAGGATTTGAACAGAGCTGCTCCGAGAAAAGTAAAATGAAACATGTACCTTTCTTATTTTATATTTCTATCATTCATACTTTATTTACGTTATTTGGGATAATTGTTTTCTATTTTCTGAATCTTAAATCTCGAGCTAATTTATTTTGGAGAACAAAAAATAGTATTATTTTGTCCTAAAGATTTATCATGTTCTAATTCTTTTAGCCTGCATAGTATTATACTGTATACCACGTACAAAGTCTAAGTTATTATCAGTATAACATTTTACTAAAAATAATTATTTTAGATTTTGTTATCGTGAACTGTTAAAATAATTTTAATCTTTGAAAGGACTAGAAAGGGTTTTTAAATACTTACTCCAAACATGAACACTCCAACCGTGATGTCTGTCACTCTCGCTTTCCTCTGGTTGCATCTGGTTGTCAGTGACTTCAGACTCCGGTAATGTTCTCCACCGCTTTAAAAGTTCCTTGGTTCTGTCTTTAGTCTTATCGCATGCTTGCTTCCAATTATGGAAATACTTTCGCGAGACTTTCGGGCTTAATGTTGATGATTTTGAATCTTGTCTGTAATTAAACACATTAAATTACTTTAAGCCGTCATATGTGTACAATGATACAATATTTGTGTTTCTTTAATATGTATCAAACAGTTTATAAATAATAAGATTAAATTACATTAATAAGCATAAAGCTGTAACATTTAATCAATCTTAAGGTTAATAAAAGTATTTTTAAGTAATATTTGTCGAATAAATTTATAATTTTCTCCAAGAAAATCCCACTTAGTATAAACGCAGAAGTTATTTTTGTTGTGCTTTCTTAGTTATACTTTTATATAAAGTAATAAGCACCACCAGTTACTGAAAGAAATATATAAAATATTGCAATTTAATAAAAAAATATTGCATCATAACTAAGAATTGTTTACAATTTTTTTACAAAAAGAGTACGATACTATTAACTATAGTTTGTATGAACAGAACCAACACATTAATAATGTTCAAATTGTATTTAATATTTTTTAAACTCTAAATTATATTCTTAAATCAACAATTAAGATAGTTTAGAGTTTCAGTTGATACATCACAGCGACAGATCGAGAAGAAAGCTCGGAGATCTCAGGCTCTTATTCTGCCCGTGCTTTTAATTTATCATTCTATATATATTTAATATTTAAACTTTTTCCTTATCTAAGTTTTAGAATGTTCAGATTCGAGTTACCGATTCTAGAACATCTAGTTTTATATTACTTAGTGATATTAACTTTATTATAGGTTAGGATAACTTTATTTTTCTACAAACTATGTGAATGCTTGAATAAATTCCACCTGATGGAAAGTGGAAATGTTAAGGTACAGTAACCTAGCAACTCATATAAAATAGATTTGTAGGTATTTCAATTTACGATAGGATAGGTAGTAGGTAGGGTAGGTTGAAGTAGAATATTAATTTGTAAAAATATTAGTTATTTTTTATTAAGTGGTGACAGAAATAGTATAATCTTATTCTTGGTTAGAATATTTACATTATCAGCATTATCTTTATCACTGTCCAGATATTATTCGAATCAGAATATGTAAAAAGAACTTTTTACCATCAAGGGTGTAACTAATGTTCATTGTCCACAAAGTGTTCGCGTTATGAAAATGTATCCGAGATCGGAATAATAATATCCTAAATATATTCAGAGATTTTATATAACAACTAGTTTAGTGCTAAATAGAGTTATTTTAAATGTTAAACCATGATGTTATATGATAAGAAAAGTCACCGAACCGCTTCCTATTTAAGCGACTGCCATTTGTTAGCGGCTAATTCACCATGTGATTATATAATATGAGAGTTATATTCCTGTTTAAATTGTAATTATAAATATTATAATTTGTAAATTTTATGATTGTAAATTATACATAGGGGAAAATACGAAATGATTATTATGGTGTGAAAAATACTATTACTGTTAGTATTTCATTGTTTTACAACATTGCTGTTATCTTTGTTATAATTGTCTGTAGTAACAGAATTTTACTAAAATAAATTTGAAGAATACAAAAGAAGGTTAAATTAATGTCACAAAATTTATAATATGATAAGACATCGGCCTCTGATTGTAATCATGTATAGATTGAGTATCTCGGGGGAACAAAAGTCTAAAGTAGTAATACGACAAAATTGGCGAACAATGTTATTGTCAAATGTGATACTTAAATTATAACTAAAACGTCAAATACTAAAACAAAAAAAAAACCGAATGTCTCTATTATAAAATAACAGGAGAAAGTACATTTCTCCAAATTTGTTTTATTATTGACGATATGTTGTAATTTACTTTTAACATTTTTAAACAATATTCGTGCTTCAAATTATGATTTTTTATTAAAAGTATGCCTTCGAGAACAGAGCAGGCATTTTCTTAAGGTACTCATGTCATAAAAAATAACATTTATTTCAAATCGTGATGGTTCCTCGCAGAGAGTGCCTTAAAGACGCACTGTCAAAGAACTCCACGCATTCAAGTGGTAAGGAAAGACTAATGTATGAAAATTTGCGTCATAATTCCAAGAACTATTCAGAACTCTATCTTTGATAAATGCGATTAAATACGCACAATAATGCGACCTTTTAAAGCAATGCCGAATGAACTTGCATTTCACTGAAAACAGCGTGAAAATTCAAACGGTTATTTGCTGAACGATCAAATAGTAAAAAATGATACCGGGTTGGTCTGACCCAAAAATTCGAGCAGATCGCCATATGTGGCTGGATCTCTACATTGATTTGATTGACCTCTGAATTATCGCTCTTCCAGAGCTTTGGTATGGGGTTTTCTTTTTTATTACCTATACTTGTGTCTTCTGGCAAATAAACTTATCGGGGGTTTATTTATTTCATTTCGAAATAATTCCTAGGAAAATCTCAATGGAAGACATTAATTCTTTCAGCACTCAACAATAGTTTACGGCGACAATCCTGCACGGCCAAAATATAGTAATTCGACAGTACAACCATGTATATAACAAAGAACACTAATAATTTCCAACATATCATTAATATGCAGAAATAATAGTGTAAGTGATAGTACTCTGACATGTTAGGCGATGTATGTTCGTGGTCGTTCAACGCCAAGCTTTTTATTTTTCGCAATGTTCAACGATGGGTGGGAACTTTTATGTTTAATTCACCTTTCCCAGGAATTTCGTTTGAATAGTTTTCTTGCTGTTCAACAATTTAAACAAAAATATAATAGAAAGCGAAACAAAACTTCCTCCATGAGAACGTTACAAAAATTTCAAATGCAATAATTATAAGGGATGAAATATATAATAGATATCTCATCACAAATATATTGGCAAATATAAGTATGAAGTTATGTAAAATATATATAATGTATGATTATAAAAACACTGTGTTGCTCGGTCGAAATGACTTCGTCTCCAATAAAAATATTTAGGATGGTTGCGCTGTTAGTAATGGAGGCCACATACGTCGGGGATATAACTATAATAATAAATATAAATATATAATAAATCCATATTTAAAGTGGGGTGAAATACCGGAGAAGTTACTATCATATTTGGGGGAGGTATTAAGAGTTTGGCGCCGTTGTTCTACAATCACTAAAACGAAATACAGTGTTTTTTGGGCCAATGCATTGCGTCAGTCTTCTATAAGAATATGGTACAATGTCGGTTGTCCCATACTATGCGTACAATATGATACATTCTTGTCTCTTGGGGAGATATATATGGGTGAAAATAAGCTAAAAATTAAGTTTTCTTGCATGTTGTATTATTGAAACACTGACAAAGTTAGGGCCAAAAATAAAATTGTTTGCGTGGTAGAATTATAATATTAAAAATAATTTGTTTTTAGCAGCAGAGAGAATGCAGAGTCAGATCACAATGATGACCAATAAATAATTTACAAAAAATATCTGTAATAACTATATAGGTGCCATCATGTCAGCAAAATAAAACAAAAAACAGTGCTGTGCCGTGAGTTCTTAAAGCAAATTATCTTAAAAACTGTTGCAAGGGAAAAATCACAAATTTTATTTTAAATTCAAAATATGTGCTTTCTTTAATAAAAAATATATAAATATTTAATTTAAAGCAGTTTTTAGTTCCAGTATAATACATAATACTGAACTAGTGCTGATCAGTAAATAATCTTTGACGGTATGAAAGTACTATTTTAAGTATCAAATAAATTAACCAATCAGTGGAGTCTAGGTTTAGGCTACTAATAATAATCTATATAGGTGGAAAAAAGTTTTGATACAAGAACAATACCTCTCAAGAGTGTCCTTAAAACTATCACTGGCTTTAGACAAACGTCGCTCTTTTCTCAATCCCTCTTCACTAGGGGACTTCTCCGACAATACTTTTAGTTCTGATTTGCTACTGGTTCTGGAACTCTTGCCTTCTTCTTCTTTTTTACCAGCCGGGATTAGGGGCGCCACACTGCCCGGCTTCTCATGTCGTTTCATCTCCATATTTCAATGTGGCCTGTCATCGTTACGGTTTGTCTGTTGAAAAATGTATTCCTTGTATGTTTTTGTTATATTTTAACCATTTTGTGTTTGAATTTTGTTTGCTTTAATATTATTTATTAAATAGAATTCCTGTTTTGTATACATCTTAAGAATAAAAAATACATGTATTTGTTACCGATGTCATGTTTACCTTCTTATAATTTACTTTACTTGTATGTAATACAGCCCTTTTAGGAGTTAGTGTATAAATGTAATATGATAGACAGAGTGTTAATTTAATCGGGTGTTTATATAAATGAAGAGTTCGCATCGAAAATGTACTCATAAATAAGCAATTAGTTAGATACAATTTTTACAAGATATTGTAAAGTGCGTTTCTTTCTGTTTTATTATTTTGATATTTACTTATTTTCGATTAATTCTACTCTAAAGTCATAATAAAATGCAATCATCAATTAAAGAAAAGATATGCTAATATTTGTTTTTATCTGTGCTCGGTAACACTGACTTGTCGCAGAAGATTTATGAACACGAACGAGTCTGGACTGTAAGAGCAAGCTGCACTAGCTTCCAAGCTCGCATTAGTCACTTAACAAATAGATTCAGTATTGGTATAGCTTAAATATATATAAAATCTTTTTCCGATTTTTTACTACACTTAATATCCGTTAGAACTTAAGAAAATAAAAATATAGATCTAAAAGAATTTTGATTTTGTATCAATTTTTTTATATTCCGATCCAAGAGTTGATTTATTAGTTAAATAAGTGGATTTATTAATTACTCAAGACATTATTCATTCTCGATGAGGTTTTTTTTATATATTAACTTTGTGAAAATTAAATGCAATAATTTATATGATGCTTTAATGTCAATGTACTATTTATTTCCAAGTCCATTAGCGATGATTTAATAAACCAGTGAAAACAATTTATTTTCTAAAGATAAAAAAATATCTTTTTAATGTTGTAGTTGCAAGATTAAAAACTTAATTTGGTTTTAGTCTGGTTACGTTTCGTTTCCGTTGACTAAGAAGCTTAAATAACTGTTTTAAATAACGAAAGAGGTCAAGATTAAGTCAAATGTGATACAACTTATTTAAAAAATATTACTCTTGCGATATTAAAACCTTTTTACGAAAATCTGTGAAAAATTCGAATCGGCGAAACCCAAATGTAACCGTATACAAAAGTTTTAAAGTTTATTATTTTGTTCCTTTTCAAGGTCTAACTCAATCAAAAATAAAAAATATATACTCTATGACTGTGGTAAAAATTAAACTAGTTAAGAGTTAAGTATAATAATAAAATCAGAATTGAGAGTACATTGACAAAGCTAACACCTTTAAAAGTGTTACTTTAGTTTAGGCCATTTTCTACTATATCTTTATTTAAAGGATAGGTAAAGAAATAGCTAAGTTGGTTATGCACAAGGCGTTTAATAAGTTTAGAAAGAAAGGGAGGAAGTATAGATATAGGACGTAAGTCAGACAGAGATATAAACAAAAAATCAATTTATAAATCATATAGATTATAAAAACTGGAATGCAACAGCATTCCGTCACGAAGTAACGAATATAATATGCAATTTAGTATTTTCAAATCATTCATTATCTTACTTCAAAAATGTATCCTTAATTTGGTAAACAATTTCTACAATTTCTGTTTTCTGCAGTCTGCACAAAATATGCAGACGTAGATAAATTAAAGAGCTCTCCCAATTTTCTCTTGGGAACGTGTCAGATCTCATATTAACGTTTAAAATAGAATGGAAGTAGAAATGATTAACCAGGTTCTGAAAATTACAACCTACGTGAAAATGTATAATATTTTTTCAGTCTGTGCTAAAGGATGGAGTAAAGTACATATTTCAGTCAAATTCTAGGTAACCTAAACTAAAAGCTTTGTATTATTTGAAAGTGTCGAATCAAGTATGCAGCTTATATAGAAAAATAATTTATAAAATCGTAGGTATATACCGTAAATGTAAGTATTTTTTGATAATTTATAATATGATATCTCAACTAAGCACAGAGTCTTGACAAATCGAGGGGCAATGTCACACATGTACAAATTAAATGTCAAATGACTTGAGTCTGAACATACTTATAATAACAAATTTGTAACAATATTTACTCTACCTTCGACATCAGGTTTCCTCGTTGACATAGTTACGAAGAGAAATTGTAACCCTAGGAACTATTCATGACGCTATTAACTATGAGATATATAATATTAAGGGACTTAGGTTTAATTAGAATTAAAGTTCTAAAGTTGTTCATAATAATATCAAAACCTTGCGTAATTCTAAAGTTCACAGTGTTTGGAAAAGTGTGTGTGTTTTAATTGTATTGATTGCATTATTTAGTCATGTAATTTAATTAGTTATTTGTAAATTAATTAATTAAATCACAGATTTAATTGAATTTTGTTGATGTTTTAAATATTAATACTTTGTTTCATTAATATTTTTAAGGGCAATTTCAAATGTTAATTTTGGTTTGTAATAATGTTTTCAATCTTATTCTATTCTGAAAAGTTATAAACACTGATAAGGATTTTATAAAGAACTTCTGGGCGAGAGATGGAACTATAAAATAATAAAGAATGTTAGATTAATCAAGGCAAGGTAGCAACCCGCTAGCCCAATTAGCAGAGCGACGGCATGATTTTCCATAGATCGTAGGTTCGAGTTATGCACGTGTCGATGAATATTTCATTGTAAATTTATTTAAAATTGAGATAAGTTTAACTTTTAAAAACATATTCATAACTATAATAAATATACAAAATTTAGAAAATAGTTTTATTTTATTTCTAAATAGCCTGTGTCATGTGTGCAATTTATTGGTTTTCATTATAATAGAAAACCAATAAATTGCATGTGATTAAATATACGGTCCATAATTCATAGATGTCTCTTTCATTTAGAAAAATATTTATAATAAAAATATTTATAAATAAGTTCTGATAAATTGTGACTAAGCTTAAAGTAGATACATGAGTATATTTAGATATAGTATAACTGTAAGTTTGTAGTATGTTTTGTTTAGCGACAATAAACTTCTTACTCACTTAAAAGCATCTGGATGGTGATTTGGTTAGTTTAGGTATCTATCTTACTTATGTATAACAAAAACTAGCTTGGGGAGGGAGGAGAAGACCAAATCGAAGGCAAATCGAAGGCAAATGTGAATAATTTGGACGAATGGAGGTTGAATGAAAAAAAATGAAATTAATTATCATATCATTACAATAATTAACAGGAAACAATTAATAATTAATAAGAGTTGAGGACCTTACTATAAAATATACACAGATAGGTCACGGATACACAAATAGTGTATTAAAGATTTGATGTGTAGTATTAGGAATTCATTAGGGCGTTTGAACAGCCAATGGAAATGCAGCAATAAAGTTTAAATTAGATTACATTGTTTGCTTTAGAATATTCATGATAAACGCTAATAAGCTGTAAATTTTAGGTTCAACATTTTGATTTAATTCATGCCTTATAAAACAGTATGATTAATTCAACACCGAATATTTAAATTACACATTACAATTTCTTAATGACAAACCTTGTGATACAATTAACGAATAATTTAAAGAATTTAATTTACCTATAAAAATGATGTTATACCAACGGTTAAGGATTCTAAAATGGTTTCAATTTTATATACATTGCTATATTCAGCTATTTATTAATACAAAATTACCGATTGAGTTATTGATCATTTCATTTAAACAATGTGACGTAAACCAGTGACGTCTCGAGGTAGCTCAATTAGTGGTTGAACCTTGAATTCTATAAAATTAAGGTACGATCAATAAAATGGTTTTCAGTTTCATGATTCAAATGTCTAATTTTTTTATAATATGATGGTTTTAGATTGCTGGGTAAAGTAATATTCAATAATTTCTCAACAATCTGCTTATTTGTATGTGTTTTGCTGTGTTATGACTCAGTCAAATATTTAAAGACCCCATATTCTATTTACAATGTCAATTTACAATGTCAATTTTATAAAATAAAATTGTCGTCCTTCTGATATTAAAAATATTACCAAGCCCATTAAAAAAGCAACAAATTATTTTTCTATTTTTCTATTTAACGGCCAATGGTCTTTTTTCTTGATCTTAGTATTATTTATTGTAGGTTCTATTAGGTTCAAAAAATAATTAGATTATTGAAATTTGTTATTACAATATGAGAGCCATAATAAATCATAGCTTCAATTTCAGTCATCAAGGGAACTTACAGAATATAATATCTATTATTTACTTTTGGGGACTTACTTACTATGTCACTTTAATATTCTGACGTCATAATACGCTATTGTCACTGTGAGTCTATCAACCATATAATTATTATACATAGAAAAGAGCAGTCATAGATAGACCTATGAGTGTCAGTGTTTGACATTATACCTATTATATAAAAACTTACCTTATTGGACATGCCGTATCTGGTGGCATTCCAAAAATAAAAATGTTTAAAAAATATTAAAAGTAATTTATGTGTTGGAGTTTTAAAATATTTAAATTAAATTAAAATTAAAATTTAATTTATTAAAGGTATACATAAAACAAAATATTATACAATATACGGGTTTCGTTTTTGACGTAAAAATTATTTGGTAACTCTACTTTGGACCAAATGGACAATATTAAAATACTCTGCCTAAAACTTTCCTATATCAGAGTTCAATGCCGAAAATTGTGTTCCAGAAAAAATATATGCGGAAGTTTGCTTTTTTAAGATGTTCATAAGTTATCATTTCCCCAAATATTGCTTCGAACTGTGACTTGCTGAATCCTGTGGTAGTGCGTCTATTTCTGCACTCCAATTATAAATTATAGTCTTGAACTCCAAGTAGACTGCCCATATCCTTCTGATAGCTAAAGAAAGTCCACAAATCAGTACTAGCTAACTACAGGCCTTTTGCCATTAACGATCTTTCCGCCAAATCTTGGGAATTAAAGGGCATCTGTACCGGGGTTATACGGTACGCTATTTTGCGACAAGAAGCAAGAATGCTAGAAGGCCTCCGTTTCTTGTAACCTGCAAGACGGTAAGCTATATTGTTGTATATTCACGACGACATGGGTTAATTTGGCGAAACCTTAAACACTCTGCAAGCACCCTAAGCCCTAAACCCTAAACACCAGGTACCGTTTTACTCCGAACAGTGGTGGAGTGAAAGTCTTAGGTGGCCTGCGAGCCAAAACAGTCCATAAGAAGTCATCGTCGGCCAAAAGTCTTGACATTGAAATATTAAAAATAAGGAACATTTCATTTTATTTCAGTTTTGTTTATAAATAATTTTGTAAAGAATTTCTTACCAAGAAAATGTATAGTAATTGGCTTATATTTGCTTTTATATGATTAAGCTATTACTAAATTTAAAACGTTCCCTAAAAAACTAAACTAACTTTTTGGATAGTTATTAATCATTTTTGGTGTACGTTTTACTCGGTGTACTTGTTACATTCCTTGTTAAGTATTGATATGTGTTTGTAAACTAAATTCATTACAAAATAATCATTACAAAATTTTCATTACAAAATAATCTATTTAGTATATAACTTTACATTTATAACTTTTGTTTTGTATTACCTATTTGATTAGACATTGATTTTTTATCCAAATTTGAATTCTAACCCAATGAAAGTTTATTTTTAACATTGTCAACATATACGAATTCTTAATAATTCTTATTTTTATGTAACGTTAGCATGCATGCATTGTACAAGTTATTAAAAACAAAGACAGCCTGATTTCAGTTTTTATTAAAAAAAAATGTTAAGATGTAAAGATAAACATGTCATATGCGTATTACTCTGGGATGAACCTAGATTTTATGAGTTTTATATGGTATTTTTTCCATGCTTTTGTTATAAAGCCATCCTTTCATTTTCACATGTAATAACTGTGATATTTTACACATTATGATACTTTAATTTGTTGAAATTAAAAAGACTTGATTGTAAATCAATATTTTTTAGCAAATTATAATCCTATTTTTATATTCTTCTACTTTTTACTTCTATCTCTCTCTTTTTTTTGCAGAGAGCAATTGGTATATAAAACTACTAATATGAAGAAAATATATTGTTTTTTTTAGTAAAGTAAATTGAGAAGTTTTTGTTATCATTGCCACACTTTAAAAAATACAAGCTACTTGTATCGAATTCGATCGTTTATTAGATATATTTCAACATGCAAAGTAATATTTTTATTTCAAAAAGTAATGTCTGTTTCGTGTTTATTATGAAAAAAGACGGTCAGAAATGTACAATTTATTGGAATTCTGTTACTGTTTACAGCAAAAACAATTGGTGTGTCGCTTTCAGCGACCTATTTTTTATTTAATATTTTTGTCACAAAAATTTCTGAATGGGTCAATAAATAAATACTTGTTGAAGTAATTACTAAAAAATAGCGTATTTAAATATATAACATATATTGTATAAAATTATGAAATATTATTATGTTATAATGTTTATTGATTATAATGTTTTTTTTTTTACTACTATATACTAAGATAATAAACTTAACGACACAGGAATTTCCAATCTTATGTTAGCGAAACCTAACTATATATGGATTATTTCGGTCAAACTAACTGCAAGTATGTATTCGTAACAAATACCTAACCAATACTATCCTCTCAAAGAGAATACCAGCGCCAACTCCCGAGGTTCCATTCAATTATTTACATCAAACATCTGTGTTGTATTCCATGGCTATGAAATTATATGACATTTAAATGTATATTTTAGTGTGACAAAAGCATCTCTTTTAAGTAACTAAGGATAAAAACTTTTAAATTAATGTTTGAAAATATTAAGAAATATGTTAAGCTTCTTTAAATTTATATAAATATATAAACTAAACCGATACGGACAGGGTTTCGAACCCACGACCTCTGGGAAACCGTCCCGTCGTTATACCAATTGAGCTACCGTAATATACCGTATAAAGTAAAATGCTGACAATTTTGATTAAGAATAAGAATTGTATTAAGAGGTTATGTTTTATCTTGTGAACATTTCTCAATATGAAGTTCCGAAGTTGGCAACATTTCTGAAGTTGAAATTAAATTCAACAAGCAATGAATTACTTTTCGTTTCCGAATCCAATACAATTAGAACAGAGACATGAATATTTTTAGGTTAAGTTACAAATATAGTGAATGAAAGAAACTTTTTACTAACATTCTAATGCAATTGCTCTAAATAGTTTTCTCCACTGTCCCATAAGTCGCAGGTTTAAATTTTTGCCTGTATCGGATTATTTTACATTCTATTTATAAAAATAATTTATTTAAAAATTTATGAGCTACATGTTGAAGAATATTTTCATACCCCACTATACATTTTAGTGTATTTTTAGAAGCCAAGTGAAGTAGTCAATTTTGAATTTGATAATAAACAATAATAAAAATAATTAATTTGTAACTTCCTTAACAATTCAAAAGATGAATCATACGTCGGTTTTTCAAATCAGTGCCAGACATCTAATTAGCTGAAATCAAGGAGTGTGTCGAGAGTAAGTGACAGGGATTCAATAGCCTTGGGTGGCAAATGAAATTGCTGAAATCAAGTTCAAATCAGATTACCTTTTTATGCTTCAGTAGTCTGGTAGTATACGTAAAATTTCATTTAAATTTTACGTAGAATGACGTTCCAACTATTTCTGTCTTTGTCTACAAATACTATTATTAGTTACCAAGCTTAGGGATTTTTTTTCGTAATATTTAATAATATTTTTTTTAAAGATAAAGTGAAGTTTGGTTTTTCAGCATCGCATATATAAAGGTTAAAAGAAGTTAACACTAATAACGTATTAATTATTCTAAGAAGTGAAACTAAACTTAACTAAAGCTAATGTGTTTACTTGAATAGAACTGTATAATAACTCTATAATAAAACGACTTTGTAACTGACATAAGATCATTTAAATATAAAATTTTAAAACCCAAGTTCAACCTTAACCTTAAGACAAAAACCCAAAAGTGCCAAAATGTTAAAAAAGTTTAAATGTTAAATGTTTTATGTTAAAATGTCAGTACTCGCCCACTCCCCTGGTGATGCTGTAATAGCCACTTGGCTAACAGCATAGTCAAATAAAAAAAGTAAAAAAAGTCCCTTGTACCAATCAGTGGGAGATGCTAGTCCTTTAGAGCAGCTGCAGCTTGTGAACAAAAGGTGTATCAAATCGTATTATTTACAATTTTGTTATATTCGTATATTACTTTTATGTTATATTGGTTAAATATATTTACTGATGACGCTGAATAATTAAATCAAAATCATCAAGAATATATAAATTACAATATAGCAAATGTTGCTATAAAAGATCTTATAGTGTTAAAGATCGATATAAAAATCTTTTAACACATAATATAGTATAAATTATAGAAAGGATTCTGTAGTATACTCTGTGATTCTGCTATTAAAACTATATTTATCTGACTTACAGTAACAAAAACCATCTATACCTACTAGATGACCTTTAGATCAAAACATTCTTATTTTATAGATCCATAACATGAGTCAAACTAAATATTTAATTATTAGTAAGGTACTTAACACACACCACAATAATATTATTGAAATAATTTATTCCAATCACACTTGAACCAAAATCTTCTTTGTTATTTATTGTCTTTAACAAATTCATTACATTCTTATTATCTGATTATATTCTTCAGGAGAACTGATAATTAAATAAAAGCGTCAAAGAGTTTGCTAACATGTTTTTATTTTTATTGTAATATCTTACGAATTAAACACTTTAATTAAAACCTAAATGTTACGAATTTAAATATTCTCCCGCAGTGCATTAGGAACAGTAAATAATATATGTCATTCTTGCTGTTATTCTTCTTTTAAGAACCTTTTAGTGCAGATTTATGGTGAAATAACATTTAATTTACAACTTCAAAAACGGACGGTAACAAAAATTGTAGTAGAACAATATTAAAAAAAAAATATATAGTGAGGAAGTCCATATCTCCATCAAACTCATGTAATGAGATTACATAATATTATTAATTTTTAGTGGGAAATAATGGATGATACAATATTATATTGTAATATTGATTATAAGTATAAACAACTAAACCTCCATGCTTATTGTAATGAAAATTACAAGACCAAAAAAAATATGTCGTGATTTATACCTGTTATTCTTATTTACATTTGCACAATTCAAAATTCGAATTACCATACTAGGAATTAAGCGCGGCATTTTTTATTGTAAAAGTTTTTTATTGTTTACTTTTTATTGGAAAAGTTACATAAAAAGAAACTTTATATTTTTTTATATTTCGAGACGCACGATATTTTTTGACGTGTAAAACAATAACCAGTACAAAGACATTCAACTATTTTTTTTTCAGCATCCTGCTCTGTGCACAATCTGAACATTGCCGCAAGCAAGAACCTGCTTTGTAAGCTATACTGAAAAATATATTGTTTGGTATAGAATTCTTTTTTATACTTAGTATAAAAAAAATTAAATTAAAAATAAAAAAAACACTGATACAAAGAGACCTCTAAAAGAATAAAAATAATATTATTATGTACTTATTGAAGTCGTTTCGCGAGGTACCATTGTACGTACGTTGACAATAGTATCTATTTTACGAAGTTAATCATTGAGGACTTAGACTATATGATTCGATATCGTAATTTCTTTATTTGCCTTGTTAACTTACTTGCATTTTAATTTCTTCCTTTATTAAACGGTCCCCCGACGCAATGACTTCAATAAGTACATAATAATATTATTTTTATTCTTTTTAGAGGTCTTTTTGTATCGGGTTTTTTTAATTTTTTTTATGCTTTTTAAAGTTATTTTACTCATTTCTAAATTGTACTAAATGAACCTACAGACACACAAGTTTTCAGTTGTTTAAGTATTTCTATCAATCTATCCTAATACTATAAAGAGGAAAGATTTGTTTCTTTGTTTGAATTGAATAGGCTCCGAAACTACCGGACCTATTTAATAAAATGTTTTACCTTTAGAATCCTACATTATCCCTCTGATGAACATAGGCTATATTTAATACGAGAAAAAATAATAATCCGCGTGAAAATTTCGACAATGTAATAAATTATAAATGATTCAAGACTTTTTCATATAGAGTTAAAGTGATTTACAATCACTAATAACACTATCATGAAGGGATTTATATTATCACTAGCTGTGATATTAGAAATAAGCCATATAGATATATTTTTTACAGTCTACGTGGACGCAGTCACGGGCAACAGCTATCCCTAAAAAAGTACTTTAAGTGAGTAAATAAGTGTAAAAACCGTTTGGTCTACATAACAAGGCTTTTTTTTCCTATAAAACGCGGGCGAAGCCTCTGGGAACAGCTAAGAACCTTTCCCTAATAAAACGTCAATATCTTGGAGACGACAGTTTTTATTTCGACCAATCATAACTAAGAATCATCTCGACGAAAAAACCGCATTCATATCATTGCCACATTGCCACATTGCCGCTACATTGCCACAGACAGACACACAGATACATAGATGTGTGAGTGTGATGCTCAAGAATTAATCAGACATAGAGCACAGTTCTGCTTATACGACTACTAACAGTCAATGATGACAGTGACAGCATTTTATAAATTGAACATATGGGTCACTTGATAGTTTATGATATGATGTAACTAAAAATTTTAAGTTCGCTCTCTATGGTTTTATATTTGCTTGTTTGTTTGACATTCCAAATTTTTTACTTAAAGCTACTAATGTAATCTCTTGATGTCAATTAATTAATAAAGAAATTAAAGCTGAACTTATATCAATCAGGTGTGATTAAAGCCTTACTAGCTGTTTTAAAAATAAAGGCAATTTTTTTTATAAAAACACGAAAGACACTGACACCTGTGACCTCGGAGTTTTTATCTCCATCATGTCCATCTAGTTCATCTCTCACATCTGTGTTAACCTTTCTAGTTAGGTTAATATCAAATACAACCAAAAACCACTCTCAGCAGTGCTGTCAAATCATGTTTACTTTATTCTCCTTTCACAAACCTACTGAAATATTATTTCATATTAAAACAAACATTTCCGGACGTCTTGTTGTCAAGATAAAAACTATTGTTTTAAAGTTGTTTTATTATTATCACTCTCACAAGTAAAGAAGCTTTAAAATGGATCGCTTTTGTAACAAAGGCAACTTTTAAAATTAATCTTTCAATTTAAGCAGGCCTGAGATAATACCGCTAGATTTTCTTTGACTTACATACAATAGAATATAAAAAATATTAATATAAATAAAAATATTTTATTGTTATGCTGTCATTGATATCTTAACAATTATTAATAACTAGCTGACCGGGCGAACTTCGTACCGCCTTAGCGTTGCAATGATGCACTACTTTATTTTGTATAGCTGACCTATCTTAGGTATGAGTACCTATTCAATTTGAACTGAATCCTCCATATAAAAATGAATCCATAATTCCCTGGTCTCGCTATTCCTGAAAATGACTTTACTAATTTTTAATTAATTAAAAAACAAAATATATATTTTCATAATAGTGTTTATTTCTTAGGATTCAATAATTTCACTAATATTTTTACAAATCGCTATTGAACAACTTTGCATTTTTATTTAAACACTAAGCTCAATACGATGCTCTTTCATCAATATAATCTATGGCTGTGAATGACATTGACATTTGTTACTCGCGTTTTTAAAAATATGCAAAATTATATGTACATTTTTCAATATTTCTGAGAGATTTTCTTAATATTTTTTTCCGTAAGAACCTTCTCCTAATAATAACAAATACAACAAAAAAAGAATTAGTGAAATCGGTCCAGCCATTCACGGGTGATGCCGTGACCAAGGAAAACGGATTTCATTTTTATATATATAGATATAAGTCCGAGCGCTTTATGGTAATTAGCAAAAACCAATAGTGCATGCTCCAGCGTTAAACTGAGCAGCAATTATTAAAATATTAACGATGAATTACCGATATAAACTACATAACGACTTAAAAATATATATATTTTTTTTGTTTTAAACTGAACCAAAAAAATATAACATATCCTCATATTTTATAATATTATAGATGTTGCTATATAATCTCGAGTAGGTACATACAATTTTATTGCACTT